>JAZGTH010000031.1:3197500-4687500 GCA_036877525.1 Chromobotia macracanthus | reverse complement strand
CCAAACCTTTTACTAACAGTCATATTTACTCTTTCACAGCAGAGTATTTTGAATGATGTAACATTGACACAATTTCAACTTTACAATAGGCAGCGAAGCATATTTGTCAACAAACACGCCCTTCTAATACACGAAAAACAACAATTGAAAATAACACAATTTTGGGCCACAGTGTCAAGATGATCAGTCCCGAAAAGGAACCAGTTTAGCTTAATATATATTACATACGTTGATTATGTGTTTCAGAACACTGATTTAGAAACAGTTTTCTTCAGTACATGACTATATAACCAAGGAAAGGACACTGAGATGTTTGTAAGTAGTACTAAAGACCCAGAGGAGTAAGAACTGGTGTCAAAGGTCATGAGGAGC
The DNA here is from genome assembly GCA_036877525.1 of Chromobotia macracanthus. NCBI lineage: Eukaryota > Metazoa > Chordata > Actinopteri > Cypriniformes > Botiidae > Chromobotia > Chromobotia macracanthus. Next base: position 4,687,128 of record JAZGTH010000031.1, on the reverse strand, counting down.
CCTGCCTCTTTTGACTGATCTCTTGGAGATTCTCCAGTTGTTGGGCACGCTCACTGTGAACCGTGATCAGGTTCCTGTTCTCTTCCGTGAGCATCCTGTATTCCTCCTCCAGTCGCGCAACCTCCATCGACACCTTTTCATCCTCTAACAACTCGCTAATGAGCTCTTTTCTGTGCACAACACACAAAAACTGGGTAAAAGGTGTAAAATCAACATTCAAACTTCATAATATATCATTTAATACCATACCATGGATGTTCACCAAAATAACACACGGGTGTCATTCAGGTGACTACAGGTTTGCATTAACTATACAAACAATTTTGTAGGAAGCAAAACTGTCAATGACATTCAATTTGGTATGTGGGGTCAGATAAATAAACACTACCTAGATTGATATCATTGTAATTATAGCTAAACTGCAGACACATAAGTCAATGGCCCATGATCTGAATCATTCCACTAGCTCAAGATCAAATCAATGACGTGGGCCGTGACCCAAAATAGCAGTGAGTGAATGACTGATCTCCTCTATGCATGGTCTTTGAGCCACGCTAATTATCTGAGGAAGGGCACAGGGTGGTGCAGTGTGTCATTTACATGCCAATAATTCAATTCTAAACGTTAACATTTGGAATGCAAAGGGTTAAAACTGTTTATATTTGGACAAGGATGAAACCAGCATAAAACACATTCGCCCTCGACTACATTTCACTTTTGTGTGACTAGGGAACATCAACAAATTGTTCAGCTTAAGTCAGTAATGAATCTCCAGCGAATGTACCTGCACTTGGTCACACCTGCACAAGATAATGTACACGAGTGGGTAACAGTATGTCCCTGAAGAGCCCGGTGCTTTTGTGTATTTGAGAAATTACATGTGCTTTCCTATCTAGGAAAAAACACTGGAAATTTACAGTGGCAATTAAAATAAAAAAGTCCTTGCTTTCACTACACAATGTAAATAAACCATTCAATGAGAACTGTACACAATTTCCTGAGAAATGAAAGAATTTAAAGTTAGGTCTGCATGAATCTTTCTCCTTATATCTCTGTTTCATGTAAATCTCTTCCTTTTATGTTTGTTTCTAAAGCATCAACTTCAAACATGCAACAAATGTCAAATGTGGTTTTGCAATGCTGTTTAGTTAAAAAAAAAAGCCACACATACCACAATACAGTATGTAAGGGCTTATCATCATTACACAGGCAACAAATAGGAAACCAATAGAGAACTTTGACCAATTCCACTCATACTCACTCATAAAGATGTGTTTGTACAGTATATATCAGAATATATTATTAAACATGAAATAAAGTAATAACAGGGTTGACATCTCTGAATTAGAAAGAATTAGCAAAGATCTTAATAACACCCTGCATACATGGGTTGAGTTTGCTTATGTGGTGATTTTAAAGGCTTACTTTCTATCTTCCAGCCGGGCAATCTCATGTTTGACCTGGTTAAACTCATTGGCCATCTTGCAGTGGTTTTCGTATACTTCTACAGACTCCTTTAGTGACTGACATGGCAGGATTGGCTATTAAGAGTGAGAAGAACAGAAAACCACATTATAATTCACATATTATAACCAGTGAAACCAGTTTTGTTATATGTAACTTGGTACTTCAGCATAAACCACAAATGTTCAATAACTGAGTTGGCACATGGTGTCTGTACAGTTATAGTAGTATATGTATTGGATGTGTTGGAACTATATAATGTTGGATTACATAGCACATCATGACATGTACATAAAATTATCATTCAGTTCAGTAAGGTTTCAATAAACACAATGAGTGGAAACAGTTGGTGACATGCTTAACGTTGCTTTGACTTCTGCTTTCGCAATGATGCACAACACAGTTCATTAAAATATCATTTCCACTGACCTGCTTCTGCTTTTCCCAGATTTTCCCCTCAATTCCCCCACAATTGTGTACTGGTATATGTGGTTTACAAGGGACAAATGTGTATAATGACGTGTATAACAATGTAAACATGGTTTACTAGGACCTGTGTCCTCATAAACCAAATGGCTTAAAAAACACACTAAATTGTGTTTTTATCTTAATAAAAAACTGGCAAGAGTTTTCTGTGAGGGTTAGGTTTAGGGTTGGGGATAGAGAAAGGTAATACAAATTATGATTATAATCATTACAATCATTTATAATCAGTATAAAAATCATTACGTCTATGGAGTCCTTATAAACCACATATACAAGTATGTGTATATACACACACACACATATAGAAAATGTATTCTTTTAATAAATATTCAATAATCTTTATATACAAATAATATTGTATACACATATACATATACATATATAAATATTATGTTATATACACATATTTTGTATTGTTTAAGATCTATTTAATGACTAAAGAGTTTTATTTTCATTTTGGAATTTTTGTCCTCCTGACTGTCATTGGACCGTTATCCAAGTTTCCTGAACAAGGAAAGAATCTTTGAACGCCAACTATCTCTGACGCAAAGGAACAAAAACAATCATGTGTCACTTAATAAGTGAGCCTGCTTCATTTCCCCTTAAAAACCCTGTCTGAGAGTCTCTGCTATTGACACAAACTTCCCTCGAAACCACCCAAATGTTCAACGCAAGGCTAACCTACAATGTGTTGTTAACATCAAATCAAACGTGGCCATGTTGTACCTACTGCAAGACTAACTACTGCCCTCTTGTGACACTACATGTGTATCGCTTTTAACCTTAGCAAGAATGTCTGTTTTCTTCTTGGTGTTTCATGAGATAAATTCAATAATTGGGTGCATAACAGCATGTGAAAAACAGTAACAATAGATACATAGATAAATGTGCTCGGTTGAGGTCAATAATAAATAAAATAAAGCAGTAATATAGTATTTCTCTGACCAAATGTGGTTTATAATGCTGGCTAAGAGTTACAGATTTAGCTTTTTCCACATTAAACTTACACGCAAGAACAGTTCACAGCAGCCTGCCCAATTTCACAACTCACTCCTGCAATTTCAGGTGTTCGGTTCTGACATTAGCACTGTGGATTTATTCTTTCTGTAGTTTTTTCCATACACCTGTCACACCATGACCCCAAACCCCTAATGTCACCCACAGTACAATATTACTTTCCAAACATGTTTTATTGAACAGTCAGTGTTGAAGCTGTTTTATAAGAAATTTCAAACAAGTTTCAAATAATCTGAAAGGGATTTGTTTACAGCATATGGTCCCTTCTGAAGAATCATACTAGGTCATACTAGACTGATGTGGTCAAATTAGTATTATATATCAGTATGTTAGCTGGTTAAAACAGGGGTCACTAACAGGCAGTATGCCACAACCCAACTCGTAACACCGTTTTGTGGTGGGGTTTTGTCATAGAAAGCAAATGTTTATGCACAGCTTATGCAACTGTGCATAAACTTAAAATTTAAAACATTACACTGTTTTTGTTTTGTGAAATTTTACTATGTAGTATTTATGTTTTTAATTACTGTGCATTACTGAAAGGGTTATATATATAAAATTGAACTGAATGAGAAAAAGCCTTACCTTATAAATATAAAAACATATTAAGGCATACTGTCATATGGGTGTGAATCTATATGAAAAGTATATAGTAACCTCAGAAAACCCTTTGATTACAGAACTCTCATAGAAAACAACTGGTTTGCATATGAACCTTTGCATTTGTATTGGAAAAAGATGTACAGGGGATAGATCAGAGCAGGACAATAGCTTCACTTTGAGCAGAAGCTCATTAGTCAATGCCAAGGCCATGCCACCAACTGATCATTTCAAACTCATTGGATGTTTCCGTTCAGCAGGAAGTTGAAGCTAGCAGACCGAACTCTGTCCCACCAGCTGGTATCCCCAGCTGATCACCCACCTAAACCAGCTTGAACCAGCCAATGTCCAACTAGAATTTATAACATAAAGCATGCTATTATTCTGTGCATTATTGACAAACTTTACCTGCAGGCGCTGCTCAAGGTCAGGAAAAGATGGAAGGGGGTCTTCTGCATCTTTCAACTCTGAGAAGAAAGAAAGCCAGATCAACATGTGTGGCATGTGAATACTAGATGCAATTAATATTTGAGATCTTTACTCCAAGGCCTTAGTGGTGACATCTACATCCATCTAATCAGCTCAGCCATATGGCATCTCACATGGCACCACAATTACACCAGTGCTTCTACAGTCTGTTGTCATGTTAGACATTTATGCTGGTCTCCAGCATAAACAAAGCATGGGTATCACAGGAGAGATTTAGAAACTGGTCCCAGATCAGGGCAAAAAGACAAATTCACACACCACCTGTTCGGCCATGGACCCCTTAATCCTAAATGGACAGATTGAAAGTAACTATCGGCCAGATTCTTCACAGTGACTTGACTTTAATGAGCACTCTGACAGACAGCTTGTCTGCACTGATTTCCGCCATGCCCGCTATGTCCAAGTGGGGCTCTCTCACTCATGTTGGGAATCCTCTGATGCAATCAGCTAAAACAGTGCTGTTTACAGACATGCATGAGCTAGCAGCCCAATTATGAGATATATATACATGAAATTTGCACATGGGTCTTATCTGAAACCTGATAGGCCCATTACTCAAATTTAAAAACTCACGTAATTTCAGCAGAATGTGGCTGGGTGGGGGTGAGCATGACAGTGTTGTATTATTTTAGCTGATTGATCTCACACCAGTGACTGTTCATTACTGAAGATGGAGCGACACAGTTTGTTTGACAAAACAAACTAGGGAATTATAGGTAATCGGACATACTTTAAAACAAAAACATGTTGGGATTTAGGTGATGGGTTCTGTTGCATGCCAGTGACTTCATTACAGAATATAAGACAAAAAGAACTACTGGGGAATTATGGGAAATTAGGCAAACTTAAAAACGATGTGATTGTATTGGTTGGGTTCCATATTGGCATTCAGCATTTGGGAAATGGAGGCAGGTCAAAGCAGCAACAATGCGTGAAGTATTAAATGCTTTTAAATTTAGGCCTGTGCTCTAAAAGCAAATGAGTGAATCATGCAGCAGTGAGGTATTAAAAAGAAACCCGATGCCGCAATGTCCCTGCAACAGCTGCCATCAAAGCATTTGCATGAATAGTTGTAAAACACTTTGACAGCGCTGTTGACTTTGTGGCTAGGTAGATATCTTGTTTTTAAAATGTCAGAGATTAACTTAAATAGAGGAGGCACCTGCTTCCCTGAAAAGAACGGCAAAAGTTGAATTGATCCCACACAAGAGGCTTTGGACTGGTTTTGCTGGTTGCCATTTTAGTAGAAGTCACGCATCTTATGAACCGCACAAAGGCTATTTTGGTCTCTCAATCACAGTCTTTTTGTCACAACCATGTAAACATAAAACAATAATTCCTGCCATTATAGATACCTTACCTGAGGTTTGGTCTAGGCTGAACGCGATTCGTACTTCAGGTTTATCTGCAGAGACTCGTCTTGTTGAGGTGATCATTTATTCCTAATGAGTAATAAACACAGATTAGAGGTTGACAAATCTTTTTTGGCGAATTAAAATATGCAGTTATGAGAAGTGTCATCATGTGCCCAGATTTGAACCAGAGATTAAACAATTACATAAAAATGTGTTTTACATTTTAAACATTATTTTGTGCATAATTAACAATATTTATTTTAAAAACATTTAATTTAATATGTTTAATTATTTAATGCTGTATGATGTAAACTGTCCATTACACAGGACGCAAGTCCTGCCATTGTGTCAACAATCGCTATATACAATGTTGTGACTTTAAAACAAGATTAAAATGATATCAGCATATTTTGCATATGATTGCATGAAAGAAAAACCTTTACCTGCCGACAGAAACGTGTTTATAGAAAAGTGTCAAATCACGCGCTTAAAGAAATCAAAGAGTCGCGGAGAAAACGACGCCCCATTGACATCTGTCTAGATTTCCTTCACTGCGTTTATATGGAAGCAAAGTCTAGTTCTCAATCCCCGTAGTGTACACTAAAAAGCTACAAGTTTACGAAATATGAAGTAATCACAGCTCTTCAACGCAAGAGGAGTGCCACTCTGATCCTGTGTGTGCCAGCCGGACCCACATTAACTGGCCCAGATGACTTTACATAAGAACAAGAATAAGTCTGTCTCTCCCATCAGGCTTGACCGACCCAGACAATACAGAGCTTTTTTATTTGATAATGATTTTATATTGATTGTGATTTTTTATATTGATTGCTTTATGTCCGTCTTTGACTTTGTCTTTACATATTTACAACAATGTACGCAATGATGTTATAATAAAATACACAACAAACTTGGAATTTACTAAACGAATTAGAATTAAAAAATATAGAGAAAAAAAAACAGATTTTTAATAATATTAGGTCTAATATTAATACTAATACTAATATAATGGTTTTTAAAAATGTTTTATAATATATTACAATATTGAATATATGACTTTATTAGCTATTTGGCTCAGTACCTCATTTAACAACTTAAATTAATGCATACTCAATGTGCATTCATCAAGTGGCCTAACAAAAAGCAATTAAAAATCCAAATATTGCAAAAGCACTTAATTCTAATATGCTTAATTATTTAATGATTTATGACTTAGATAAATGTAAGCTGTCCATTACACATGACACACGTCTAAATATTAAAGTCACCGTGTCATATTCTAAGTAAAAGGCAACTTAACATGCCTTAAACTTGCATACTCTGTGCATTTAACCATTCCTAACAAAAAATGACTAATCTAGAATATAAGATTTTTATTATTATTCTGTTTTGATTAACTAAACAAATGAAACATTAAATTCGGTGCTCGACTATTCTGCCTGTGATCGCGTGTCTGCTCTCTGCAGTCACGTCTGTTCTTTCTTAGCTGTAGCTTCTCGAGTGCTGCAGCTTCATCGCAGCTTCTAATATCCACAATATCTGCTCAAAATGGCTCTTCACGTCCCCAAAGCACCGGGTTTTGCCCAGATGTTAAAGGATGGTGCGAAGGTAGGACTGTTGAATGAATGTTTTGATCTTGCTGTGTTGTTTTATAACACTTCCAGAGTTTATGTAGAGACTTCTAGAACATGGGCCTTCTGTTCCATCTAGTTATGAGTCAAACCTATCAGGTTTTAGCGATCAGATAATAGTTTGAGATAGATGGAAATTAATTTAGTCAATCTGGCGTTTAACAGTAAGTGATTTCCATCAGAAAGTGAGGATGAGTGAAGTTAGCATGTTAGCTGAAGACATGTGCGCCTACCGGCACAGCACTGTTACTGACAGGCAGATAGTGATACGCCCCATTCGCCATATATCTGAAATGTTTGAAGGTATTATTATTATTAGTAGTATTATTATTATTATTAGATATTTGTATGTGTTAACTCGCAGCATCACAACAACGTAGCTATTTAAATAAGACCTTGACAACCACATTTATTAACATTATAATGAAGTATACAAGCAACTCCCTTGCAATGGGCAGTTCCCTAATCTCAGATTTGGATATCTGCAGATTTGTTTGTAGATATTATCCTGTTGCCAGCTGGTCGTGTTATCACATCAGTTTATAAACAAATGTTAAGCAAATAATTTTTATTTCTTATTGTAATGCTTTTGCTCCTCAAATAATGTTTATGCATTTCTAAAAATATTTGAAGATATGTTATTGCTATGTACATTTTAAAAGCATCATCATATTTAAGTCCCTCTGTTTTTACCATAACACGCATAGTGATAAAATATTATCACTATATATATATATATATATATATATATATATGTGTTTACATTTTATATATATTTGTGTTTACATTTTATTTATTACACTTATTTATTGGCATTTAGCACTATTCTGGTCTTGAGGAGGCAGTTTTCAGGAATATCCAGGCTTGCAAAGAACTAGCACAGACAACAAAGACTGCATATGGACCTAATGGTAACTCCTACTTTTCTACTATGGTACACTAGACTGTTGGTAGAAATCAACAATAAGAATGTCATGATTTTAATTGTTGACCTTCACAGGTATGAACAAAATGGTCATCAACCACCTGGAGAAACTGTTTGTCACAAATGATGCTGCCACCATCCTCAGAGAACTGGAGGTGATGAGAATTGTCATAGAAATCCACTGTGATATCCTTATCATATCTACAATTTGAATTAGCCTGCATAAGTTTTCCATTAATAGTGTGTTTGTCAATTTATAGGTTCAGCACCCAGCAGCCAAAATGATTGTGATGGCATCTCACATGCAAGAGCAGGAAGTTGGTGATGGGACAAACTTTGTTTTGGTGTTTGCTGGGGCTCTTTTGGAGCTGGCAGAAGAGTTGCTGAGGATGGGCCTGTCTGTGTCAGAGGTTTACAAACTGATCTAATCTAAGATCTAAGTTACTGTGGGGTTAGGCGGTTGCATTAATAGAAATATATAATATTTTGCATGAAAATGCTTTGTTTTCTGTTTAGGTTATGTGTCTTTAGGTTTATGTTCTGTTTGCATAATGTATGGTTTGATAATTGTGGATTGTTTTATCCAGGTGATTGAGGGATATGAGATGGCATGTAAGAAAGCTCTGGAGATCCTGCCTGACTGTGTTTGCTCCTCGGCTAAGAACATGCACGATCTGAATGAAGCCACGGCAATGATCCGCACAGCTGTCATGAGCAAACAATATGGCAATGAGGACTTCCTGGCCGACCTCATCGCACAAGCCTGTGGTAAGACCTGAATCTGCATACTTCGGTGTCAATAATAACGTGTTGAGTTTAATGAACTGATAAACAATACCTTTATCCACTTTGTATAGGAAACGTTACTGCTGTTTTAACGGGTTATGTTTATCAATTTTTGTAGTCTCTATCTTCCCTGAGTCTGGCAATTTCAATGTTGACAATGTTAGAGTGTGCAAGATTTTGGTAAGTATAAAGTAATAGTAAATTCTCCTAATATTGAAATTAATTGAATTGTAGTATGTCTGGTACGTCAAGTTTAGCTATTTCCTTTTCTGTGTAGGGCTGTGGACTAAACTCTTCTACAATGCTTCATGGGATGGTATTTAAGAAGGAAACAGAAGGAGATATCACATCAGTCAAAGATGCAAAGATAGCTGTGTTTTCCTGCCCGTTCGATTGCACAGTTACTGAAACCAAGGTATGAAAACCTCATTGGTTAAAAATGTCAATGCATAGCTCTTCTTTCGCACAAAGCTTTTTGGTTTTACTTTTTTTACTAAGTGTTGTTTCTTTATGATGTCTCATAGGGCACAGTTCTGATAAAGAATGCAGAGGAGCTGATGAGTTTCAGTAAAGGAGAGGAGGACCTGATGGAGGCCCAGGTTAAGTCCATCGCTGATTCAGGGGCCAATGTGGTCGTTACTGGGGGCAAAGTTGCTGACATGGCCCTTCATTACGCCAACAAGTACAAGCTCATGGTGGTCAGGTGAGTGATGAATCAGTTCCTGTTCTGTGCAATCCTTCTCCAAAAACATATTTTTAGTATTTTAAGAACAAAAGTAAATGGAGTAATGTCTGATATTTGTAAATTCTCTGTATTCCGTACCAAGGTTAAATTCTAAATGGGACCTTAGAAGATTATGCAAAACTGTAGGAGCCACTGCATTGCCCAGACTGGTGAGTTGTGCTTTTTTCCGCCTTTATAGATTGAAGTCTTGGTTTAGATTTCAGTCAGTCTCAGTATTGTTTTTAATGCTCTGAATAAACAGACCGCCCCGACCCCAGAGGAGATGGGCCGTTGTGACAGCGTTTACCTGTCAGAGGTTGGAGACACTCAGGTCGTGGTCTTTAAACATGGTGAGGATTTTTATATAAATATATAAAGCAAGATGTCAATAATAATGTAATGCTTCTAGACAGGATCTGTCTAAGGATCTAGACAGCTCATACAGTCTTGACTTTTCATTTCTAGATAAAGAGGAGGGCGCCATCTCTACTTTGGTAATTCGTGGGTCCACAGACAATCTGATGGATGATATTGAGCGTGCCATTGATGACGGAGTAAACACTTTTAAAGTCCTTGTCAGGGTGAGTTTATTTAAACTCCTCCCCCTGTACCACAACTACTTGTAACTGAAATGCTTTTGAAAAGTCATTAGAGCACGACAATAATAGAAATATTTTCTCTCAGGACAAGCGTCTTTGTCCAGGTGCAGGCGCCACTGAAATCGAGCTGGCTAAACAGATAACCTCCTATGGAGAGGTAAAGAAGTCAAAGTAATTTCATAACTGAATTCTTCAGATGAAATTTGAACTTGCACTCTAATTCATATTTTAATGAATACATATTCTTGTGAATTCTTATTCATATTCTTCTAAAGTCTTGTCCAGGCCTAGAGCAGTATGCTATCAAGAAGTATGCTGATGCGTTTGAAGTACTGCCTCGTGCTTTGGCGGAGAATTCTGGTGTGAAGGGCAATGAGTTGATCTCCAGACTGTACGCTGCCCACCACGAGGGCAACAAGAACACAGGCTTTGACATCGAGGTGAGGGTTCTACAGGAAGTCTTCACAGTAAATATAGTTGAACCTATTAAAAGGACCCTATAAAGAAGACCAAAGCATTGAATGTAAACTTTTTAAACTGTGTTTAGGGAGAAGGACCAGCTGTGAAGGATATGATGGAGGCTGGTATCTTCGATCCATTCCTGGTCAAACACTGGGGCATCAAGCTGGCCACAAATGCTGCCATTACTGTTCTCCGTGTAGATCAGGTTAGATCTTCACTGGGCAGTTATTTCAGTTTATCTGTTCCGCTTTCCTCTGGTATCAGTTTAGGTGCTTTTAACCTGTATTCTGGATTATAATGTGATATGTGTGTGCCAGATCATTATGGCAAAGCCAGCAGGGGGACCCAAAGCCCCCAAACAGCAAGGACACTGGGACAAGGATGGTTGGGAAGAGGAGCCAGACAAATTTGATACACATCATTGATAAATCAAAAAAATGGCAAAGGTGCCCACAAACCCGCCATGTTTGGAGTGCTTAACCACTAAAGTGATGGAGGGTGTTGCATGAACACTGTGGAAATTATACTAGTGATGTTCACTCGATTTGTTTGGATGGCTTTTGATTCACAACTTCAAAAGTTTCTAATTTTTCCAAAGGAGATAATTTACACTCCTAATGTTTGCACTTTGTTTGCACTTCTAATTCTTACATAGAAATATTGTTGGGTTATATTTTGACAGTTACACTGTATTTACATTGTATACCTACATTGTAGGTATTTGTTTAGGACTTTGTTTGTTTTCAAAGCATTATGCTAACTTGTACAATTAAAGTTGTTTTGTGTATTGACACCTGGAGAGTTGGCACAGCTCACTTGCATGTAGCCTGCACTAAAAGCACTTTTTCCTCTCAGGAGGGCTCAGAGCACAGCTAACAATGCACCAAATCAAAGTAATACCTGTCTGAATATGTCTGTATCTGACCCACAGATCATCATGGCCAAGCCAGCTGGGGGACCCAAAGCTCCACAAGGAAAGAAGGACTGGGATGAAGATGAATAATGTCACCAACCTGTGTGTTCCTCCATCTGTTCCTCGCTGTCTTAGCTTTTCAAGTGTTGTGTATTTAATATCGAGCCCCATTCTTTTGTATTTTTTTTTTTTTAGGAGAAGCCATCCATGTTATCAATAATAAGTGGCTTTGAGCTGTTTTTCTCCAGTCCCAATAAAAGGCACTTGAGCTGTCAGCGTGACTCTTCTTTAAATCAATTTTTCCACACTGAACTCATCTTGCCGTGTCATCTGCAGAATTTAATAATTGTTAGAATTATTAAATTCTGAAATGTAATTTGAAAACAATAGAAATCTTAGCTTGCTGTGATAGCATAAACAATAGTAATTTCCAGTCAGTTACATCAAGACTATGCAAGTGTATCTTAAGAGTCATTTAAAGGGATAGCTTACCCAAAAATTAAAACTCTTCCATCATACTCTCCACGTCATTCAAACCTGCATCTCATGAACACAAAATAAGATTTTTTTAAAGTACATTGGTAACCAACCAAACAACCAGGTCACCCGCTGACTTCCATTGTGTGGATGCAAAACCAAACATCATCTTTTGTGTTCCACAGAAAAAAAAAGTCGTATAGGCTTGGAATGACATTAAGGTGAGTAAATGATGAAAAAAAAAAAAATCATTTTTTGGTGAACTATCCCTTTAATAGCTGTATTACCTATTATTTCTTAATATTATAATACTTAAGGCTCTTATTGCCCTCTGTTGGTTGGACTTGAGTATCACACTTCAGTCCCATTACAGATTATATGGTCACATAAAAGTAGCTGCTTCACATCATATCAATGGATAGAAAGTGGTTTGTTTTTGGGTTTTGGTTTGTGTTTCATAACCAAATGATTCCAAGTCACACGCTTAGAAAACTAACATGTATATTATAACGTATATTATAATCTTTCATAACAATAATTGTTGTTGTATTTTTAATAAATCAAATCAAGTTTATTGTCACAACACATATGTAGAGGTGAGTGAAAATCTTGAGTGCGGCTCCAGACAAAACGTGCAAAACAGTATGTAAAAAAGAAAAACAGACATGTACAAAAATATGCATATAACAGTATGTACTATATACAGTAATAAAATAGCAGCATATACACAATTATATACAAAATTACAATATACAATATATGCACATGGACATGTTGTAGTGCACTTAATATGTACAATATACATATGTAACTATTTACATTTGTACACACAATATGTGTGTTTACATATATGTGTACACACACACACACACGAGTAAATATATTGTGTAAAGTGTGCATACAAGACAAGTGAACAGGAACTTGTTATGGTAATAGTATATTACTGTTTTTATGACAATTGTGGTTAGTCATCGTAGTAATAACAACTGCAGATTTTGGTCGAAATTGTGGTTACCATTAAATTTATGTTGGCTGAAAACGCGACGCGTGTGCACCCTTTAACTTCTCACAAACGCGTTAAATGTGCCCTTTTCCCGGGAGCGCGCGTGAATCTGAAACGCTCTTGCACGGCTCATCACCGGACGCGCGCACTCGCGCTTCGGCATTAAACATGGCTGCTCTCAGCAAGTCCATACCACACAGCTGCTATGAGATCGGACACACATGGAATCCGTCATGTACGACCTCGACCCTGGAGGTGACAGCCGGAGCCCTGGAGGTCTCCTTTAAAATATATGCACCCCTCTATCTGGTGAGTGTAATAACGCGGATCTGAAGGTTAAACCTGCAGCGGGCAAGTTAGCCGGACAGCTACATGAGAGTCCTGCAGGACGATGCAAGGGCCCGTCGATGTTTTTATGCTGTGTTGTTATTTACACTAATGCTGTTCTCAAACCGGAACGTTTTGCAATTATTAGCTTTAAAAATACAAGAGTAAATAGACCGATGCCATGCCCTCATAATCTGTCTTAGTCCTGGATGAACCGAGTCAAGCTGTCAAATTCTGTCCTCAAACTGGTGCAGTAACTTCTGCCTGCATGCTTTTATATTTCCAAATTGAATGTTTTCTACTGACATGATGTTAGAAGTCATCGAGGGTGGGTAATGTGTACATTTGTCGTGAATGATGAACTGTCTGGTTGGTTTTGCACAATCATTCTCATTAAACCGAAAGTGCCCCATTTTAAACACTGACATGTTGAACTCTCGCTTTAGATTACAGTGACGTTTAAATATCTTGGCTGGTTGTAGGTTTTAATGTTGCAAAAGGAGCATTAAGAGCGATCATCGTCTTTTTCACTTAGTAACTACAAAATAATTTTGCAGGCACTTATGCACATTAGATATTAACATATTAGACAAGTCATCAATGGTGTAATGATTATGATGTGTGGGCTGAACCAACAGTTGAACCAACAACCTTCATTCCAACCCACAAACCAAATCAAGCTTTCCTAGGTTCACAGTCTTGTAATAAGTGTATTGAAAGTCTTTTTGGTTAAAAAGGCAACTAAATGACACGGCTGATATGTGTGTTTGTTATAGTGTATCACAAGATCCATTTTTCTTATGTTTTGAACCGTGGTGTTATGGCACAACCAGCTGTAAGTTTTTATAGATCAGACAGAGTATTGCATCATAGCGTCAGCTTTGGTTTTGTCATCAGTTTCCATTGCAACAGTTATCGTGGTGCAATGTATGAGTTGCAGGGCTTGCATTAATAGCATCCAGTTAAATATGACATTGGTTTTATGAAAGTTAATGTTGGTTCTTATAGACTGGATAAATGTAATACCTGAACCTAAGGAATTCAGTGTGTTGAAATAATGCAATAACCTGAATTACAACTGAATTGTTCTATAATGTCAGCCAATATGTCTTTCCCATCAAAGCCTTGTGTTTGGTGTGAAGCCTTGTGCTGCTCAGTCACAACAGTGAATTAAAGCACATTTTCTGTTTGGTTCAAGTCAATTTTATTGCATTTACCAACATGCACTGTTGCAAAACAGCTTTCCAAAAACAAAAAAATAATCAAAACCACCCAGTAAGCAAAATATTCTTAATATTGAAGTTTCTTTTGTGTGTTTCAGATTGCAGCCATTCTAAGAAGAAAGAAAAAAGATTATTACATGAAAAGGCTGGTTCCTGAGATCCTGCAGTCCACGTCTTTTCTGACCGCAAATGGAGGCTTGTACATTGCATTCTTCTGCATTTTACGGTAAAGTACCGTATTACAGTTAAAAAATGATTCTGGGAAATGTTTGTTGGGTGAAAGTTTGTCATGTGCCATTCAAACATGAGCTGCAATGCAACCTTTGAATCCCTGATGTTATCATGCGGCTAAAGTCTGAACACGAAAAATTACCATCTATAAAGGATTGTTAAGACCTTCCACGCATCAAATAAATTACATACTGAGATAAAGTTTGGATTTTGACTGGTGTTCCACATGACCGGTTGGCTCAGTGGAATGTAGTTAACCTAATTTACCATATAAATAAAATTTCCTCTAACTGAGACAAATGTTAACAGGAATATTATGTCCAGATGGATGCATCACTGTTAGCTCAAGCTTGCTGTTGTTTAGTTATTCATGCAGGTGTTTTGATTATAAATGACCAGCTATCCTTCCATTGTTTGTTTTCCTCTCTTGTTCAGGAGGCTGTTGGGCCGTTTCTACTCCTGGTCAGCTGGTTTTGGGGCGGCACTGCCTGCATCATACATCGCCATACTAATAGAGCGTAAAAGCAGGTTACATCTGATGTGATGATTTTTTTCTTATATAAAGTTTATTTAGATTTACAAACTGAAAGCAAGTTTGTAATTTGGGACCAATAAATGGAATTATATTAAAATGGATAAGAGTTACAGCTGTACACAGCTTGTTATAATGTGTGCCTGAAGCTCAGTCAGTACAGCATGGCACTAGCAACACCAGGGTTATGGGTTCAAAGTCCGGGGAGTATAAGGTCTGATTAAAATATATACTATGCTGTGGTTATGCTATGTTTATAATGTTGTTTTAGAATAAACCATCTGCAAAATGTATAACTGTAAATGTCAATATAATATGTCACAAAAACAAAAACTTGGACAAAGACATTTACTTTATTCCTAGTTTATTACTGATTTAATAATAGCATATTATTTACTCTGTTTTTATACAGGAGAGGACTTCTAACAATTTATATGGCAAACCTGGTAAGACAATTTAGCACCATTTTGTGTTTCAGTTCTAAATTGAATCTTCTTGACAGTTCTTTCATACTTTTGTGACATCTCCTGGAAGTAGTCAGCATCACAGCTGTTATCTGTCACTTATGTTGCTTTTTCTGGAAAGCTCTGGACAAAACTGTCTGTTTCCAGCAAACCGAGGCTGATTTAATGTCAAGTTCTCTGTCATTTCCAGGCAACGGAGACAATTTTTCGGATGGCTGTCATACGAGGTCTCGTTAAGCCTATGAAACACGGAGAGGTACTTCCTTTCCAATTTTTCCTGGTTACTTTTTTATGCTGATGCAAGTAAATATTTTATTAGACAAGACAAAAGTTTTATCACCATGGACTCAGCTGAACTAATCCTGACCTCATCATGAAGATAGTTTTAGATTTGGATCTTCTTGGTGACCATCTTAAGCTCTGCTCTTGCTTTTCAGGTTCTTCTTTTCTGTTTGACTGCATCTCTCTACATGTTTTTCTTCAGGTTAGTTGGTCAGGGTATTGCTATGTTAAAAGACATTAAGAAAAGTTTTCCTACATTATTTAATCTAGTTAATGGTGCAGTAAACAACTTGTGAGAAACACTGTTGATATTTAAAATCTACACCCAAACAAACACCTGTCTTTCCTCCACCCTCAAAATAACACAACATGCAAAGCCAATGAATAACAGCTGGTGCATACGCCCCCTATTTCTGATTGGCTACAGAAGTGTTATGGTATTGGGGTAACTGGTCTGATCAACTTTGTTTTTCTCCCATTTACACAGCCACAACTACATGCAAGCACAATGTTTCTTTCAACACACACACACAGAACAGACATCTAGCAAATGAACTTGTTGTTTAGAATTTTTAACAGCGGTTTTCAGAAATCGCGTACTGCACCTTTAAGTTACAAAGGTGCATTATTAATAAAGCTTTTTTAATCAATTAAGTGCTAATTTCTGATGTTATCTTCAGATGTAAAGATGGGCTCAATGGCTTTGCTTTTTCTGCCTTAAAGTAAGTGTATGTTTTATTTTATGTATTTTATTTTGTATAGTTTTAAGGTTTAGGACTTTCATACCTCCGTCTTGCATTTGCATATTTTTAACTTACTGAGGATTTACTCTTAATCCTAAAGCACAGAAGACGGCCTGTTCAGTGTGTTAACACTTGTAGTTGCGCTGTTAAAGAAGATTGTGTGTGGCAGATTTATAGTTGGGAAGGAGGAGATCCCTACACACTCTTGCCTGGCCGAGCACACATACCCACAAGGCTCAGAGAGGCCCGCGATGCCACCGGATGAGAGAGCAGAGCCCATACCTGCCTCTAGGGGGGGCTGCATTAGAGCACTAACTCGCAGACTGCTAGATTTAATGTGAGTGTCGGAACATTCCTAAGGCCTTTCTGTACTTTTTCTCATTAAAAGTCATTGAGTCATTTACCACCAAGAGGTTGAAAATGTTATATTATGGAATTATCCATAACAGCTTACATCCAGGGTCCAAATTTAGCTTAAAATTTTTATGCAAACGCATTTTTTAGCATACTTTTTAAATTTAAATCATTAATGTATTATTTAATTCAGTTTAAGCCTTACGTTATGTTGAGGATTCCAGAATTACTGACCAACTGACCAAAGACAATTTTTATTTGTGTTCATTTTAGGCCTTGCTTATTTTACTGTCAGCTCCATTATCATGCATGTCATGCATGCTCATAATGCATCGTGCATTTGCATTCATTGTGTGTTGTCCCTTTTAGATGCAAACATGGACCCAGACATAGATGTTGCAAACACTATCAAGACAACTGCATCTCCTACTGTGTTAAAGTAAGAGTCTGAGACCTCCTATCCTGCTGCACTTGTATCCATTCATCTGTTTGTTCTGAGAGCTCATGTGTGAGGGGAAACCAGCAGACTGTGAAAGTGTTAGTGTGATGGTTTATCTGAGTGAAGCTACCTGCTGTAAAGCTGTTCTGAGATGTTTCTGGAAAGCAGCTTTTGAGACTTTTCAAAGTTTCTGTTGCTTTGTGTTTTTAAAGGGTTTCATCCGGATGTTCAGCGTGGGTTATCTCATTCAATGCTGTTTGAAGGTTCCATCAACGTTCAGACATGTCTTCACCAAACCTTCTCGCCTGCTCTCGCTGCTCTACAACAAAGAGAACTTCCAGCTAGGAGCTTTCCTGGGATCTTTTGTCAGTATATACAAGGTATTTCATCCGCCTTAAGATCTACTGCCTGTGAATGCTGTTCCTATGAGACAATCTTCTCTTGGAAATTAGAGAGGGTTTTGTTTTCTTCACTTTTCACTGTGAAGAGTTTTGAAAGCGCTCTCTCCATTACATTTCCATTTACTGACAGGGCACAAGCTGTTTACTGAGATGGATGCGTAACCTGGATGATGAGCTTCATGCTGTCATCGCAGGTGAAGTGTGTTTTCAGCTCTTATTTGCTGATTGGCACGGCCATTAGAGGTTCTCAGTTCTTGTTTTTCCCCATTTATCTGCTTAGGTTTTCTCGCCGGCACCTCAATGTTCTTCTACAAGAGCACCACTATCTCCATGTACCTCTTCTCCAAACTAGTGGAGGTACTCATTAACTTTGGAGTTTGCATTATATTAACACTTCTGATGTGTCAATAGGCCAAATTTAAATCCAAAATGACCCACCCAAAAATGACGTAATGTATAATGCTTCAAATGTCATACACATGCACAATAGGGCTGCAAGATGCATCAAAATCAGAACAATACGCATATTGCAGTGGTTTGCTATTTTATTACTTCAAAAGTTAGGTATAGTCAAAGTTTTAGGTCGATGTAGAGAGACTGGCATGAAAATGTGTCTTTTCCCAGAAAGAATGTGAAACTTATGTTGGTTATTTAATTTTGAGTTTTTAAATGTATTTTAAAAATATAATTTAAGTTTATTTTACAAAATGAAAGCATTATCCTATTGAATATCGCTTATCACATTATTTAACAAATTATTGCTTTTTGAATATCTTGCACACAGTGTAGGTGTAAATATATGTCTGTAAACTGTATAACTCTGTCAGTAATCTCTCCATTGTCTGTGTTTAGACTTTATATTTTAAAGGGATTGAGGCAGGCAGGTTTCCATACTTTTCTGAGGCCGACACGATAATCTATGCCATCTCCACCGCCATCTGTTTCCAAGCGGTATGTAAAATATGTTTAAAATCTACCCAGAAACACCTTTTGGACACCCAAGGACAATTCATACCAACAAAGAAAAACACATTAAAATGCAGAATCCATTTAAAGCCAGTGTGGCTTGTGACTTATCGATTGCTTAATCACCCATCAAATGAGAGCTGCACCAAATGGCATTATTTAAAAAAGCCCCTTTTTAAGCAAAACATTTCACAAAAATGAGTTACTAGTTGTTAAATGATGTTATCAAACTTAGTGGAGCACGTAGTTAGTGTGTTAATGTGAACTACATCCATTACAAATAACCTTGGGACCAGAAAAAGTCTGTTGGTGGTAAAGTGAATGCAAATGCCACTTTGATATTCTGTTCTAATGCAATAACATTCATACAGTTTAAAGTTTGTCTGTAGTCATTATGAAACTGAAATTAATGTTCTCCTATTGCAAGATTTTATTACATGCTGTGTTACGAAACAAATCTTTCTACACCTTTAAATAACTAATGGTGTATTTTTTACTTCAGGCCGTTATGGAAGTGCAAAATCTGAGACCATCATACTGGAAGTTTCTACTGCGGTTGACGAAGGGCAGGTGTGTGTTATAAGAGAGCTGATTGTGTGCATGTGTGTGTATGAATTCATTATACGATTGATTACTTTGTGCAGGTTTGCTCTGATGAACAGAAAAGTGCTTGATACTTTTGGGACAGAAGCTTCCAGAAACTTCCGTGACTTTACACCTAAACTTGATCCTAGATATGTGCTGTTTCCAATGGACATGGATGTACAGCTGGGTTGACAGATGCTGGGTTGCCAGTGAGACGTCTTTACGTAGACCAAGTATTACAGGAAGGAACAGAAAATTAACACAATTATTTGAATTTATAGGATAATTTCTTTTATAATAGATATTTGGATCACACCTGCAAAGTATTGGAAAATTTTGAAACTGGAAATGTTCAAAAACAGTTTGCGAACGTGTTTAGTACCTCGGAAAACTAGGATGCTCGATTATTTTTGGTCATTGTCATTTCAAGCCCTCACACTCTGTTATTTTATTTTGCTAAAGTGAGGCTGTATGAGGTGTAAAGGGGTTCTATCGATACTGTATTGAGCATTTTTCTGATAAAAAAAAAAAAAAATTTTATTTTTAAAAAAAAAAAACCTTCCTTTTTTCCCCCCCCCTAAAAAAAACTTTTAAAAAAAAATTTTTTTTGGGAAAAAAAAAAAAAAAAAAACCTTTTTTTAAATTTTCCCCCCCCCCAAAAAAAAATTTTTTTTAAAAAAAAAAAAAAAAAAAGGAAAAAAAAAAAAAAAGAAAGTATTGCTGTGAATTTAAAAATGTAATTTATGTTAAAAGTTATGTCTCTGTGTTTATATAAAGCAAAAGCTTTATTTTAAAAATGAGACAAAAATGTTTTGAGTATTTTATTTTAATTTGTGTGTGATTGTCTGGCTATTTTTATGTCAATCACAAGTGCCCAGTGAAAATCCTGCCTTTATCAAATTAAATTATGTCAAAGGATTAAAGTAAAGAATGAGAGTGCACGCTTCTGTTTTAATAAACACGAAACTAATATTTATGTCATTGAAATAGCAATGCTAACAACTTTCTATTTTCAAGTTTTGTTTGTTTATTGTTTAAGTCTTCTGAGGTTTTAAAATCTTTTGACATAGTTTGGAAAAGTGAGATTTGTATTCAGATTAACTAATATATCTAAGAAAGTGTCACTAATGAGGCATGAGTGACTGCGTTTTTATAAATATCCACTAGAGGGCGACATTATCCTTTAGTGAAATCGTAGGTCAAAAAATTGAATGGATGAATTGAAAGGTGCTTTTTTTGAAGTTTAAACACATCTGCAATACACATTAGTGTTTAAATATCTAAGAGGAACCTGAAATCAGAGCGATACTTTTATACCTGTAATACACTGTGTGTTGAAACATTCTTAATACTTTCCCTTTACAGGCATGTAGGTAACTTAATGACAGAATAAAACCCACAGGCCTTTTGATTTGACATACTGATAATTATTTGCAGTCTCAGTTCAGCTCAGGCTACCATGCAAAAAGCAATGAAACTGTTCAACAAAGAAATTTAATTGTTGCTTTTCATATTCGGTTCACATGATCTTGACACAGAACTAAACCGAAATGGTTGAAATGAGCTTTTTTTATTGAGCTTTCTTTATTGAGCTTTCTTCTTTCTTCTTTTGAGTTTAACTTCACAGAGAGACCTTTATACTGAGTCTCCATCTGTCTGAGAATTGTGATACAGCCTCATGTCTGGTCTTGTGGCAGACAGAATCTGTTTATTCCACTGTGTACAAGGGGTGAATAGTGATCCATCTGGGCTAAAACTACTCAAAGATATTTTCCTAATGGATTTTAATGGATATTCTTAATGGATTTTCTCTACAGTAACACTTGTATAAATGAAAATGACCATTTAAACTAAGTCATGGTATCATAAAATGTAATTTCTCTATGATTAAAACAAGTTACTTTTGCAACTGCGAGTTACAACTGCTCTGTTGAGGGAAATTTTTTTTTTTGTTAAATGTGAGATGGTAGGACTGTCCTTGCCAAAGTACCAAGGAGAGATATTAATTTTATCTCTGATCTGCAATGATGATTCTCATAATTACAGTTATGTTTTCTGTTAAATAGCTGGTGAAGACAGATTCAATCTGAAAGTACAGATATCTATCTTGCAGTCTCAAAGTCATGCCAACGTCACTTGCAAATGCACATTTCGTCTAATGGGAAATCCGTCTTTAATTGTGCCAGTATTTTTGCAATGACCTTGAGCGCATGTCACGCTGCAGCAGTAGCAAACTTTCTCATTGATCCACATCCCTCATGCAGAGATTTCCCATAAGGCCTTTAAAAATAACGGGTTGAAGTTTCGGTGAGCACTTTTCAGGTACTGGCCAATCAATCACTTTCGGCTGTCTCCATGGCAACAGAATCTCATCAAACAGTCTGAAGTACCTGTGAGGACGAAAGTGTGAATGTGTGTGCCCAGAGAATTTATCGAAAATCATCCACACATTGTACCTTCATCTGAAACCGAGAATTACTCAAAATGTAAGCGATTGCAAGCATGTTCTACAAAAAAGCTGCAACGCTCTACAATAAACCTGCAATGTTTCACCTTACAAGGTTACAAGCCTGTTGTGAACTCGCATTGTCTCGCAACTTCTTCACATTTGTCTGGGAACAGATCCAAAAGAATCAAACCCAGGTGCAATGTCAAGCTGTCATGTTTGTTAGCAACCAGTGAGAGGTTCATATGTGTGTGTGGTTCACCTCAGAAGCAAAACAAATCATGGCATGTCCTTTCTGGCTTCTGCCAGGTTGTCAGGATCCATGGCAGAATGAGGCCAAACGCACACACATGAATGTTGTGATCAAAATGCCACGGTTATGTCTGGTTGCTGTTGTATTGATGTCAGTAAAGCCATCTCAGTGTTGTTGCTGCACTTTGCATTGATTTTGCTTTCGAATATTTTATCCGCTACTGCTGTCACAGAAGACCTTATTGACTGGACAGGTTGACCTGCTCTGTGAGAAGGTTTTTAATATATCGATTAGCTCTGTGAAATGTAATCTACTCATTTTGGCACATTTATTATAGACTATGGGAGTTTGATGTGTTAATATGAGTCCGGCTGCTGAGTGATACTTCAGGCAGACTGTTTAAAAGATTAATATTACTCAACACATTTATTAACACAATCTCTTCCTCACCTGAAGGTCTCTTTTGTTAAAAGTAATGAGAAATATCTTATTTGATTATGAATGACGTTCACCAAGAAAAGCGAATGTTGCCACTCTGTACAGAAGTGTTTTGAAAACTTAAAGCACAGTTAAAAATCAACTGTGTGTGCGTTAGTTCACAAAATATTACAGAAAAATAGCTCAAGGACACTTTTCAAGCAAAGCATTTCACATCAAGAGGTTTATTAGGTTTTCAATTATGAAACAATAGGAATACTGAAAATGTAGAACATAATGAATGTGATATTACACCTGTGGTTGCTCTATTATTTTGGGCAAAATATCATTGTGTAACCTGTGGATAACTTCATATGGCACTAGAAATGACCTAATTGCATAAATTACGTTTTGAAGTTAGTTCTTGCATAATGTTTAACACTTTAAATCAATAGTATTCTTACAGTTTTGAATGTGGCTTAAGTGGCCAGCAACTTCTGGGGCCATTATAGTGATTTTGAAAGCAAGTCATATGGATTTGGGATGAGGGAAAGTAAATATGTATTTTTGGGTGGGCTGTTTCTTTATATATTAAGGATGTGTACATTTCCTAATCGTAGCATTTTGAAAAATCCTTTTAGCTTTAGTTTTACTATCCCACCAATGAGGCTGTAAGATGGCAACGTTCCCTGGGAGAATAAAATATTTCTCAATCTAATCGAAAGACAAACACTTCCAGTCAGTGCTCACCTCTGTCATTACTATATATCCGATAAACCTTCTGCAGCACGTTCATTGGAGCCATGCAGATGTGTTCCTCTATTTTAATTAAACTCTCTTTTTATTAGACATGTCTGGAGGGCAGGGCCCAAGGGTGCCAAACAGAACAGAACGGGACACATTTGGTCCTCTCTCATTCCCTCCTAAACTCGTCTGAGAATGAATAGTTCTTCTAATTACAGAAGAGAGTTATTACTGCACCTTCTTATGCTGTAAAGAATTAACTGAAATATAACCGAAGCCTCAGACAGTTATTGTTTCTCTCATAATGGTTTGAATGAAGCCAACCTTCTGTGCACTAAACAGTGTTAAACATTATACATTATCACTTTGTGGTCCTCATAAACCTGCAACATAATCATAAACTCTGTAACAGAATGTGACCCCAATGACTTTGTCTGGTGCCATAGAAGAGTAGATGAAGAGGCCAAGAGGGACATGAATGTGCTTATTGAAGCCAGTGAGTCACCAGAGGGGACAATGTAGGATATTAGCTCTGGCCATGACACTGTCTTTGTGTTTTATGGAGAAATACACCTTTTCTTGGTCAGCTGAATGTAGTCTGTCTGTCTCTGTTTTGTAATTATACAAGGTAAGAATGAATTATGGATCTGTGTGGCCCCAGCTCCAAGGCATTTGGAGGCCCCTTTATGTCACAATCCTGAGATGTCCAATTAATAAGAAATTATGTTGCAAATATGGGGAAACAAAGTCACAACTGTGGATCATGGGGTATTAAGCACAATTTACAGAGTACAGTTTTAATGGAACTTAATGCATCGTGTGTAAAACATTACAAAAGAGACAACAATGTACCACAACTGGTATATATACATCAAAGCTGCAAAAAGGTGCCAGATAGCATTCCTCATTTCTTTGTTTATTTTCCAATGTGCCAACAGTCACTGGCACACATTCAAAATGAACACTGTGCTCATCTGTAACCCAATACAAAGGGCAGAGCAAACTGACCCCAGAACAGCTGGAATACTCACCATGAACTCCTCATTAGACACATGCTCTCTGAACTCTGATGGGGTTGGGAAACATACGGTACCTCATTTAAGATAATTCTATATTCAGCACTGGCTGCTCTTGATTCTTTCCAGTCCACTGAGAGTCCACTCGGGGGGCTATTTTAAATGTCCCACTTATCAATGGAAGGAGTTGTGTACTCTGCATTAAGGAAATGACAGACCTGCCATTTGAGGAGGTTGGCGTGCAATATATAAACCTGCAACTTTGCAGTTGTGTTTGAAAACTGTCAACGAAATGCAAAAAATCAAGCATAAAAATATGAATATGCAAAGCATTTATAAACTTTGTGGCATATGTTTAAAGGGTTTCCCTAAAGCATTAGACAAGGAAAAGAGAACCATGTCATTTATCTAGCCAGTCAAAGGCTTTTGTCTTCAGTCGAGTCTCCTGTTTTGTGGGATTGACTGATGTCCTCAAGCTTTAAAATTTAAGCGTCTGCAGTGTATTATGAGTGACATACATTTAGAAGGCTGTCACACGGCTGCCACTTCAGAAAGCAGTGACATGAAACACAAAATGTGTTCATTGTTTCCTGAAATACCCTTGGGAATTGAACTAGTAACAGGCACAACCTGGATACTGGAACATTTTATGGGAAATTAAACCACTTAAGTTGGTTAACTTGCCTACCTTTGATGAATTAGATCAGTAAATAGATTTAACTCAAGCAGATTGTACTTTTAAGAACCAGTGGTTAAACATTTGAATGTAACTGGAAAGAATTGAGTCTTTACAATTATAATTATAGTACAATAATCTAATTTTAACCTGCCACAGGTGAATTATGTACTCCAAAGGGATATGACATACTTTATCTCTTCAAATATTACCGTCATCATAACCTAGAGTATGATAGAGCCAACAAATTTCTAAACATAATTATATAATATATAAATATATAATATTATATAATATCACAAAATGCTGTTGATGACCTCAGTAATGGCTTGCCACCTGTATTACTATGTCACTAACAAGGTTTTATAATGTAGTTTAGATTAGTTTAGAAATATTTCCCTCATGATGTTGAAATCTTCTATTTAGCAGACTTGCTAAATGAATGAAGAAAGGGTTTTAGATCTTTCAGCACCGATTGCATCCACTCACTAACTGGGTCAATGATTCTGCTGAATGAAGGTGATTATAGGTAAAACCGCATGAAAAAAGTTTATTTACACCAATATATGACTTCATTTAAATGCCCTAAGTCCCTAAAAGTTCTCATTATTAGAGTTATGCTTCAAAAGTCACAAGGTTTTAGGAGTCAAAACATTTGATTAGCAGTTAATAAGCTCTAGTGTGTGTACAAACGTGAATTCACAAGATATCATTATTACAGTAGCTCAAGAGACTTTGCCCATATTTGGAATGGAAGTGTAATAATGTTCTACAGTCTTCTCACAGTATATTGCAGTTTTGTTTATAAAAAGTGAACCAGTATGCACTGTCTAATCTAATAATAAGTCAATAAACACATTTTTACAAACATGTTTGATATTGTTTCTGGTTCAGTTATGCTACTGAAGGCAACCACAATGCATTGTGGGATACAGCAGTACATACAGTCTGCTATGGTCATTATATATGCATTTTAGCAAATAAACTTCAAAGCAGAACTTCATCTGTATAATTCCTGCATACATTTGCAAACTGTATGGTGCAAACATTATACGAGCAGTGTGGCAGTAAACCAAAAATACTCATTGAGACTTAATTGTTTCACATGTAAAATTTCTTAAGTATAAAGTTTCAGTGAAATAGCAGCTGTCTCACATTTGGTATGACACTGACTGATAACTCAGGACAAGAGATAAACTACAACACTGAGTTACTGTGTGGCTTGCACATTTGTTCTTTTTCTGCTCATTTTAATCTCTTTATCTCTCTCTTTATTTCCCTCTTCCGCATTCTCTATCTGTCACACTTTTTTCTCTCACCGTATGAGTCTGCCTGTGTGCCTACAGGGTTTGAATTGCACACTAGCTACCAGATGGATGGTACTGCAGATATAAATAGCAAATTTTAGAAACTGTCCTTGAACATATTGTCATTTTTTATATGTAAGATCTTGCATCTCTACAGAATGTTTTCTCTTACGCATAGAAAAGGCAAAATTTGTCTCAAACCTTCATGATTCCTACATGGAAAATCTATCTGATATGGTGTGATCCAATATCTCCTAATCTGCTTTAATCCAAACTGTTCCTTACGTGATATAAGTACATCAAAATCTTATTACAAGTGTATAAATACAGAGAAAAGAGAGAGAGAAACCACTAAAAAAATTACTAACTATACACTAACTAACTATAAATACTAACTACAACTACAAGTAACTACAAACATGTCAACTAACTCTCATTAATTTACAATTATATCAACTAACTCTCATTAGAGTATTAGTAGCCTGGGTTAGTAGAATAAGTTGACATGTACTTGCGATGTTACTTATAGTCAGTAGAATGTCTGTTGGAGACTATTACAATACTCTAAAGACAAGTAGTTTCAAAGTTACTTAACTTAGCTGAATGCCTAAAATGGACTATGGAAATAAAATGCTAACAATTAGTACCATTATTTTGGACATGGGACTTGGAGTCCCATGCAAATTTTATGGCTAATGAATAAGTGTCTTGATACTGTCTGATATCATCAATGTACTGTACCATGGAATGAACAGTTACATGGTTTATTTTGTAGAAAACTGTGAATGTTAAAGATACCGTGCCAGCACAAACCAATTACAAAAAAATAATGTAGCGCTGCTATAGACATGACACCATGGTAATACCATGTTTTATGTAGCATGAAGGTACTATCATATTCTTTTAAGTTCCTTTAATGTAAACTTATAATGTAAATACTGTTAATACAAAGTACTATTGGTTTACCATCTGAAACCATCATTGTACCATGGTACTTTCACAGTGTTTTATAAGGTCAGAAGAAAGAGACAGAAAATATCACTTTTTGGATATGTACCACTGTAGCATTCTTTGAAGAACCGTGGTGCACCAGGTAAGTACAATATGGTAATCATTCCATAGTATTACCATCTAATTTATAATTGTACAATGGCACCAATACAGTATTTTAATGTAAGGAGAGAGAGAGAGAGAGATTTCAATCTCTACATCTCTGAACAGTGCAAAGTATGTGAGTAGGTGGATGTGTTTATATGCTTATCTCTGTCTAAACGTTTGTGTGTGTGTGTGTGTGCATGAGTGTGTGAGTGAGTGTGTGTGTGTTGGTTTATTTAAGAGAAAGCATCAGTGTCTCTGTGTGTCAGGCTGTGTGGGTGTCTGTGTGTGGGTTGCTCTCTCCAGCAAGCAAATGTAAAGTGTTCATACAGCTTAGAAGAATTGCACAGCTTTTAATAAACATAGGTAGCCATGCAAATGTCCACTCCCCCATAAACGGCACATTTAAATCACTTCCATTACATTTCAACGCCACCACTGAAATGGCAATTATGTCGTTAAGAGTCCTGTTGGCTTCCTGTGCAAGATCCAGGCACCTATTTTATCCCTCTAACTCAATCTTTTGCTTTCATCTTTATCGCCGCTTATCTGCAAGAGTTGCAAAACGCGACAAAGGAACAGAATGTTTCAACAAATCAATTAGATTGTTTAATTAGAGTCTTTTTGAAACACAGAGGATGAATCTGCACCCTATTGATGCATCTAGTATTCTGTCTCTTAATAACGCCCTCACTCTCTCTTTCTCTCTCTCTCTCTTTCTCACTTCTGAACCCGAGACTTCTAAGATATTTTTCTTATAACGAGAAGCACTGGTTCCTGTGCATAAATGATTTTAATGTGCCTGTATTCTGCTGTGCTGAAAATATTTGTTTGGTGAAATCTTGTTGGCTGCACTCCCATAAATGTCATTAAAATATGCTCGGCTAAGTCAGAATGACCCTGTTCCAGAACTTCATTTTTCATGAGTTTGTCATTGCTTGCTAAATATCTGCGTTACCGTGTCCAAATATTAGAAAACTAATAACTTACATGCTTGGAAAGACTTTGATAAACAACATGTTTGGAATATATCAGCTGCGAATATATACGCTGCAAGTCCAGCATACTCCGCCTATATGCATGTAGGCTGCTCACATAATGTGCTGGGTAATGTAAGCATATGACTGAGAGGGAGCTGTGGTATGTAACATGTGGTAAACTTGACATAGCAAATCCAGTTCCTTTGCGATAAGAAGATAGTCAATGAGACACAGGTACTCAGAGTCTAAGTCTAGGGGGTCCATACACACGTCATGAGAAGGACTTAGACTTATTCTAAAAAGTCTCTAGAAATCCTAATTCTGATGTATGGAAGCTTTCGAACATAAGTGCCAGTAATAGTTTGTGTTAGTTAGTGTTTTAAAAGAGTAAATTGCCTAAATTATGGGCTTATTGTATCCACAAACAGTGCAGAGGTGTGTATTTCCAGGAACCGGGTGCAAAGTGCCTCTTCATACTCTATAAAAAAAATCTAAACAAAACTGTATACTCTGCAGGGCTATGAAAAAGCATGCAGTTGTCATGGTGATAACACTGGAGTTAAATATAGGTGTGAAATAAGGACTGCAAGGCTGTAATTTGTCTAGCCTTCCCACAGTTTTTCCACCTGAAAGATCACATTTATGTTGTTATAAAAGCACTTAAACATAATTGGTGATAATAGCACTCATGCTATTATGGTAACACTGTATAAATGAATGGTCAACAAATAACCAAATATCTGATTTCATTCAGTAAGATTATTGTGAGCACTACACTAAATATAGATTTATAATGTGCCTTTTTTATTATTTAAAATATTCAATAATGTATATTATAATATAGGGAATGCTTCTCTGACTATAACAGTGATGGTTTGTCATATTTTATTTATTGCAAAACTTTGCAAAACAAAACATTTTCATGTCGAGGTGTATCTAGACGCAAAGCTTATGAAAACATATACAATAAAACATAATTATTCCATACTTCCCACACACACAAATAATATCAGGGAATAAAAGCTGTTTGCAGCAGGTACAGCTGGATATGGAGCAGCAGCCGATCAATACACATATTTAGGCCTTTGAATACAAAACATGGTGATGCAGAGAATCATGGAAGATTTATATAATGTCAATGAGTCATACACTGAATCACTGCAAACAGTGAAGAGATTTGAGATGCAGAGAGTGAAGAGACAGAACAGGATGTGATGGAAGAGTAATAAATAAGATTATTCAAGTATGAAGGCTTTTAGTTTCAAACATGTTCCCGTACAGCAACTGGCAGAGCTGGTGCTAGCAACATCAAAGTCATGGTTTCGATTCCTAGAGAATGATGAAATAAATACTGATGAAATAAATAGCTTGAATGCAATGTAAGGTGCTTTGGATAAAAGTATTTCAAAAAACATTGTTATGTTTATTTGACACTGAGGTTCAAATTTGGTCCACCAGAAAACAATGTGTACATACTAATACAATACTTCTGTTTCTTATTATAGTACAACAATAATCAATTTGCCTGTGTGTCTGACAAAAATATGATCTCATTCCTCACCTAGTGCACCCAAGCATACTAGTCCAGATTTTTGTTAGACAAAAATAAGAAAAATACTTAAAAAAGTGCAACATTATACATAAATACATTCACTCTGTGTGCAAACTTACAACATCTGCAGTTTATGTAGTTTAATGCTTTACAGACAGGCTGTTGTTAATTGACAAATCATTTCAGAGGAATCAGAGAAATGCCCCAGGGACCAACCCTGTTCTTCCATAGGCTGTTCCATACAGGCAGAGCAGGCCAGTTCTTTAACGGAGTTCAGCTGAGGTGAGATGGTATCCGGAACCACTGATTTGAGGATATCATTCTCACTAGCAATTATGTGCTTCACTAGGAAGTTGGCTGCTTCGTTAATGTTGATGTTTTCCTAAAATCCAGAGAGAAAGAGAGAGAACATAGCATGAAACTTCTCATGACCAGGTTTCAAATAGTTTGGTTTAATCATTGGCTTGAACGAGACTGTGTCTGATCTCATCTCTAAACACATGAAAATGGTACTAGACGGAGGTTCATTTAAGACTGCTTGGGCTCTTCATTAAGGATGAATGGGAAAAGGTGCATAAATAAATAAAATAAATAAATAAATAGGTCTCTTTGAAACATCTCTATTGGATTTAATGAGATGGCCTCAGTGTCCATTCTGTTTCCCTCTGCAACAGCTCTGTGTGGAGTGGCAGGTGTAATTAGGATGGAAATATTAATAAGCTTCAATCACACGCTTTAATCAAGAGCCAAATGTTTCTTCTAACAATACAAGTTCTGTCAAAGTACTATGGCATTACCAACAGACAGCATAGTTCATTTTGTGTAAGGACAGAACCAAACAATTAGTGTTGCAACATCTAAAATCATATGAATATATTATATTCTACCTTAGCTGACGTCTCATACCAGCCCACAAACCCATTCTCTTTGCAGTATTGATCCATTTTCAGGCTGTTGTTAGTCAGAAAGTCTCTATTCTGGTCAAACTTATTGGCCAGGAGCACTGTGGCAACACCCTGGCCATTTGAAAGTATTAATTTTGAGTCCAGGTCTTTCTTTCATTTGGAGACAGCCTCAAACGTCATGGGCCTGGTAACATCAAAAACAATAAATGCTCCCATGGCCTCCCTATAATAAACCCGGGTCATGTTCCTGAAACGTTCTTGACCTTCCGGTGCAGATAGAGGAAAAAGTAAAAGGTAAAAAACAGGTGAAAAAGGTAAAACTCAGGTCAAATAAAACATTACGTGTATACAAAAGTTTCATGGACATACTGAGCACTGCAGCAATTTGAGAAATATTTGAGTTTGGGACTTTCCATTGCTTGGTATTTCTGTGCAGTTTGTGACAATGTTACTGAGATTATTGTTTCTTTTTCTCAGCAGAAACATTTACAAGCTGAAGACCTAGGCAAGAGTCTGCATTCACTCTCCTTTGAATTTCATTACTATCTTGGAGAAACAACTGGGTTAAAAGAGATCATCCGTGTTTTTTCTATCCTATGGAACTAGATGAGAATGAGAATGCATGACTCTATATAATGAACTATTTGAAATGCTCTGTGTCTGCACTGTGCATATTTCTAAGCGGTATCCAAAGCAAGTTTTCTTATTGAATTGCATATGCTTATTACTGTAGTAGCTAATGCAACATTCTCTTGTCTAATTCTAAATGCAGCCACTCTTCTGGGTAGGCAACATTGCACAACTTTCCTAGGACAGCTGTTTCTGTTGCCAGTTTGTTCTGTTATTTGTTCGAAATTAGAATCATGAGGTATGTGTTGATCTCCATGGAGCTGACAGCAGCCTCCTTCACACTTGGCAGACCACAGAAAAGATGCTTTATTGTTTTCATTTTAATGCATATGGGCTTAATTTTACAGAGATATTATATACTAACAATTTACTTCAAATATTCCTTTTTAAAAGTATCATTATGTTTTAAAACCATTTATTATGTTATAACATTTATTATGTTTTAAAACCAATTATGCTACATGCTTTAATTAATAAATAAATTAAACGTCTTAAAACTTCAGTATTTCTGCATGTATGCATTTGAATACTAATAATGTAAACATTTGAATACCTAAAAATACTAATTTTAGGTTTACAGTAGGAGTTTATCCTGCTGTTGCTGTTACAGTATGTTTGAGGTGAATTTAAAGCAGCAGTGGGGAATGCCCGTACAGAAACTGTCACAGTCAGCTTACAGAAGGCAAACCCCCAATGAGGTCAGTATTGTAGAGATGAAGAAGTCCTCAAGGACCAGTTAAGAATATCTGGGGTTTTTTAGCAAAGCATGTTGATTTTCTCATAATGAACTGTTTGTTGTCACTTACAAGGAAAACATCATGGTGATAATAAAATAGCATAGTAACTAAACTACATGGCCATATTCACCATATATATTTGTGGTTGGCCCGAGAGAGGGATGATAGACGTGGATGAGCAATGGGAATGTTTGGTTTAGGAAAATGTAGAACTAAATAAACTAACACTATATTTAATATTGATACGCCACAACACGCTATTTTAATATTGTAACTGAACTGCTCTATTAAACCTTCTTATTAATTGTTTACGCCAAAATAGCAAATAATTATTATTATTTGTAAGTACCTTTTATAATACTTATTTATCTGTTTTAGGAGACAGTAGTTGTAAAATCACCAGTTTAATGGGAAGAACTGTAATTATGACATTAAGGTGTAATGGTTAACCAGAACATTTAACAAAATACATGCAACGCCATGTCACAAACGTAACACATTTTTCAGTAAGAGGCTTATGTATTCATAAACAAACACTAATTAATGAATCAGTAAATTGAACAATACACAACGTTTACTGTCCCACAGCTGGAGCCGGATCGTATCTGAGTCCCAGTTGAGAACTTTGAGTGCAAAATCCACACCAATGGTCGCTCTGTAATTCGTGGAGTATTAAAAACATAATGTTTAATGATGCTGGTCTTACCTACTCCTAAGTCACCAATGACAAGGATTTTGTAGAGATGTTCTTTTTGATAAGTATGCATCGCTGATGACAACTGTGTGGCCGTAGTTTATCATGCCAACATCATACCATTTCATTGAAGTTAAACTGGTACCGCCCAGGGAGTGGGGAAACGTATGGTCAGGCAAGCTGTATACTCATATAGGAGAAAGATTTCCTGCCATTAAGAATTTGTGGCAAAATTTTTTCTGTCTGTCTGTCTATTTATCCTGTCTGCCATGCATACAAGAGGATATAAAAAGGGAGATATAACTATATTTCACACTTAATCACATAAAACGTTAAAATGACACAGCTATACAAACTCAGGCCTTAGAGCTCCTCAAAGACCTTATTTTTTTGTATTATGCATTCCCGCTGAATAACTATTTTAAATGATTTTTAAAAAGAAAAACAAACATTGTAATTGAATTTCCCTTTTAATAACATTCAGGTAAAACTGATATTTTTACAGTCTTACAGAAGAAATCAAAATCACACAATAAATGAAACCCCAAACTAACAGAAATATTGCAGGCTACATTCTTCCCAATTTCACAAAGCTTAATCCACTAAAATCATCAAATTGAATCAGCACAAATGGTTAGTAGAAAAATACATCACACACGGCCGAAATCTACATTCTATGAACGTCTTGTCAGAAAAGGCAAAGAGAAAAATGTAAAAGACTTTTAGAAAACGTACAAAAGTTCTTAAAATAACATTAAGCACTCATTTTAACTAATGGCACTGTTCCGCATGCAAACATGTAAATCTGTGTTACAATAACAACATTTCAATAAGAATATTGCACATTGATTAAAAGAATAAAAGTTACAATGTGCGCTTCTACTATAGGAAAGTGTGTGCACTTAAACTTAAATAAATACAAAATCTTACCTTTAATGCGACAATTTTATGTGATTTATAGGTTTTATCAACAAAGACAGTCAAAACTGCAATGCCTTGTGTATAAGAACCATGTCCACAGTGAAAAGATGATGGTAAATATTACGTTTTTGGCCCATGTATGAGTGGTTTAATATAAGAAAACATAATTTTTTTTATCCTTCATATGTTCTGCATTTATATTTATTGTTTTAAAAATAAATTTAAAAGAAACTTTTTTTCACATTTATTGTAGACTGTAGGAGGTTATTATTTTGTTTTGTTTCTTTATATTTCAAATTAGAGTGATTCTTCACTGTAGTGCTGACACAATTGTATAAACAGCCTTGGATGTAGGATTAGACATTGTCTGCCTGATAAATATTGTTTTTAAAGACATTTTAAAGTAACTGACATTTCTTCTGTAAGTAAATAAACTTGCCATTATATCATTTTTATCTGACTAAGAAAAAATATATTTATTTTCATTATATATGTGAAATTGGCACCACATGCAACCTCTAACCTAGTATAATGAAGAAAATGACCAAAATTAAAACTATATATTTAAACTAAAGACTCTAGTCTCTGTTTGGTCCTACGTTCAAACATTTGCACTTCTTGTACGTGAACAACTGTGCAAGATGTTTCACTGAAAAACTTCTTGCTGACAGGCAACAGGATAACTTAAAATGTAAAACATCGGTTACATCACCTGGAGAGCAGACTGGTGTAATTTTACACCCCTGTGTGGACTGACGTCATAGGAATGTTATTACTGGCTGTAGGGAAAGTGTAAGACACCTTTCAGTCCACAGTTTGATCGACATCAAGTGTGACCATAAACTTCCTGTAAAATCCTGAAAATTCTCAGAGTGCTCTGACACTTGAGAGCCTATCAAGTACATCCTTAATTATTTGAAAAGCAGTTTTGTGGAGTGCCTTCCATTAGATCTCCAACTATAAGTATTTTGAGAATGGGCTGGATTCCAAGCACCATAAAATGTCCTTGTAGAGTTCATCTACATCAATAGCATACACTTCTTGACATTTACAGTTCAGTTATGCAGTCTAAACAGATGCATGTCTTAAGTAGCTGCCGCTTGGTGGCTGTCCACTTCCTCAATCTTTCAGAGAGAAGAGGAGCTTTGGCTGTAGTGCCGAAGGACCAGCTGGTCATATATTGGGGAGCAGGGCTCGCATAGTGGCATCTCCGAGGCTGGATATGTTGGAGACTCGCTGATCGAGTCTACTGAGGAGTCTCTGAATGGGGAAGGGGGTGTCAGGGCACCCATGTCCTCCAAATCTGTGGTCCTTACCACACACAAAGAGTCATATGTGCCGTCGAAAAGACTGGCAGGTGAAGCCCTGCTACTACTCCCACCTGCTATAATGCCCCCCGCGATGCCAACTGCAGAGCGATGGTTGGTGTTTGCTGCAGCCACCACATCTGCGTAGGTGGTGACAGTGGAGGGGTGTGGCCTCTCTTGTGGGTGGCGCCGGAAAGAAGGGGAGCAGGGTCTGGGGACCGGAGGGGCGGAGTTAATGGTCTTCCCAGGTGGTGAACCCGGCAGCATCATGCTGTTGAGCTCACTGATGTTGGCTGTAAAACGATTGACAACACAACTGATCTGATCCATGATAGAGGTTTGGGGCGGGCCACCAGGATGCAAGCGCTCTGTCAGGTAGGAGGGCACAGGCACTACTGGTACATGTTCATCACGTTCTTCCTCCATGCACCTCTGCATAGGTGTCGGCTGGCACCCGGTCAGCAGGGAGGAAGGGTTACAAGGACGGTAGGTCACAGGATAGCGCTGGTTTTTCTGAGGTCCCTCATATACCAGCTTTACCCCGGTGTCTGGGGGTCGGTCACAGCCCTTTGAGAAGGGCTTAATAATAGCTGTCTGATTGGCTTCTTCCTTCTTTTTAATGTGGATGGAGATCCGCTTCCACAGGTTTGGCCTATATCCTCTCTCGTTCTGTGCCCAGGTCACTGTTTTGCCGTTTGAACTATGGAAAGAAAATAGAACATAGCAGTTCATGGTTCCAGTTCAGATATATGCTAGTCTGTGACATCACAGTCTAAAGGCAAGAGGAAACTGACCCTGCATGACCCATCTCAGCCCAGCCATAACAACGGCAATTACCACCCTCATCCAGTTCTCTATGTCAAACAGGAACTCTCTAACTCTCAATACCCCCGAGACCCATCGACCCAAATGCATGAAACCTCAGAGTTGTTCCAGGAATGATTCACAGGCAGTGTAATTGGTTGGGGCTCTTTTTCTCTTTCAAGGGGAATATTGGCTTTTTTTAGTGTGCTTTAAAATATGGGAGCTGATTCGTTTTCAGTCTAAGTTCATTTACATCCTCAAACACAACTTTTGGCAGGCAGTACTGAGAGATAAACAGATTTAAAGTGAGCTTTATTTATTTATTCATTTTGTCAGGACTGGCTTCTTCTGCAATCGTCACCAGTGACTGCACATCATCTTATTATAAAGAGGCTAAATAAGAATTTTCAGGAAAAATAACTGGCATTTTCGTGCTTTAATATCCTTAAATTCGTTCAGTGTAAATCCAATCCGGTTAAACATAATAGTATCAAAGAAGCACAGAGGAAAAGAAAAAGTATGTTTTTGGTCAGCTCAAATTCAACTTTTGAGAGATAAATAAAACAATCAAACTGAATTTTTCTGCTGTTAAGATCATTTTTG
This sequence comes from Chromobotia macracanthus, assembly GCA_036877525.1. NCBI lineage: Eukaryota > Metazoa > Chordata > Actinopteri > Cypriniformes > Botiidae > Chromobotia > Chromobotia macracanthus. The sequence continues at coordinate 4,650,563 of JAZGTH010000031.1, read as the reverse complement.
AAGTACTTGGTATTTTGTAGTCTCTGGTTTAAATTCTCTGGTCAAAAATTTTATTCTAACTATTGTAGTATTTAGTGTGTATATATATATATATATATATATATATAGAACTATGCATACAATAAGCAAATGTTCTGCCTGCATAAAATAACCTGGTGACTTACATTACATTACATTATACTGTGTGGTATACTGTATCTCACAGTGCAAAAATTAACATCAGAAGAATTAGAATATCAACCGCAATTCTGAACACATCATATTTTGATCAGACTGCAAAAATCTGTTTGTTTTCAAAATTGGTTTAAAAATGCAAAAGAATGATATATGTGTAAAGACAACGTGGCATACTTAGGTTTGCATCATTGACAATTACCTACTGTTTTGCTGACTATTTAAAAACATTATAAGCGGTATTCACTACACATTAAGTAAGAAGCTTGTATTGCTTTCCAAATATAGCTTTCATACTAACCTGACGGTGTCTGCGCCAGATGTTCGACGTCTGAACAAGTTAGCCATGCTGCTAGACCGGCTAGCTGCTGAGGCAGCTTTCCCGTCACCCACATGCATCCTCACAACGGTCGACGTGGTGAATGCGCTGCGCACATTCCTCTCGGGTTTGGCCAGCATTATGTACACCTTAGGTACGAACATGCAGCAAAGGGCAGTGGTGGCACTGAGGCTCACAGAAAAACACATGGTGATTATCTTGTAGTTTGAACCAAAATAAATTGGCACAAAAGCAAGCCAGATGATGCAGGTGGTGTACATGGTGAAGGCGATATATTTGGCTTCATTGAAATTGGCAGGGACGTTTCGGGTCTTGAAAGCGTAGAAGGTACAGCTGAGGATGAGCAGCCCGTTGTACCCCAACGGTGCCACCACCCCGAGCGTGGTGGTATTACAGATGAGGTGCACTTCCTTTATGGATGGGTAGTCGTAGATCACTTGTGGAGGTTCCATTATGAAGAGGGCCACAATGATGCCCAGCTGAATGAGGATGAGAATGAAGGCAATGACCAGCTGGGCACAAGCACTCATGAAACGGGGCTTCTTGGTGCAGATCTTCTTTTTGCTACCTGCGAGGATGCGTGCGATGCGGTTGGTCTTGGTGACCAGGGCGGAGTAGCTCATGGCAGGTGAGAGCCCGATGCCCAGCCTCTGAAGGTAACAGTAAACCACGTGTGGCTTGGCGATTAGGCAGAAGGTACAGAGGTACCCTAGGCAGATACCAGCCAGGATGATGAAGCACAGCTCTCTGCTGGAGGACTTCACCACCGGTGTGTCATGGAATGTGATGAAAACTAAGGTGACAAAGATGGTAGCAAGCAGGCCGAGGCAGGCAAAGACCACAGCGGCGATGGGCTCAGGATCTCCCCATAGAAGATACTGGACCGGGATTGGTTCACATCCTGTGGAACATAAATGTGAAGAGTTTGATGTAATTCACTTTTTCAAGGCTTGACTGAAATATCTATAAGCTGAGACAACATTATTTATCAAAATTAACCAAGCCGATGATCGTGTCTATAATTACTCAGAATCACTGACATGTGACATTTACAATTGTACATTACATCCATCATTATGCAGCTTGCACAGTAAAACTGGCAGAAAATTACAGTACGACTTTATAAAAAAACAAAAAAAGCAAAAAACAAAACCATCAGTTCAACAAAACATCATACATTATGCATCAGATACTGGCATAAACAAGAACTGATATTTTTAGCATGTGTGATTTGCATAAGGAGACCATAAATAAGGGCTGAACTTCAGTCCCGTTATGAATATCCTTTAACGGTGTTGATATGATGAATATATAAAGGTTTATATGGCACTGTGGCTGCCCCCTTGTGCTCTGGTGTTTGGAAATAAATAAAATGTTAGGCTGGAAATTATAATGATTTGCCATTCGAGGGAATCATGTGGGGCTGAGTAAAAATTTGCATACAGATTTACTACTAAATAAAAAACTAGTAAATCAGAAAAAGAATGAAAAAACTCAAAAACTACCTGCTAATAAATTTCAGAAACTGACATTAAGATTTGTGCATAAGATTCGTGCATGAGCTCTCAGCAATGCATGCTGGGAGTCTACTGCTTTAGGGCTTAAGCTTAACAGCCGTCCTGGAACACACTGAAGGGACCCCCTGCCAAGCCCAAATCTCTGTTTCTGGCATTAAGTTGCTATGGTCCAGATTCTCAAATAACGCTCTGAGAGATAAATAGGTCTCCTATGCTATTCCGTGACCCAGATACAACACACTTATATCACACACTGTCGTAGAAGATGAGAAGCTCATACGGAGAGTTTTAGAATCATGGGTAAAAACAGCTGTTCTTTGAAGCCAATCTTGTGTTCAGAACTGTGCGCTACAGTACAGAGACTTTCAGATGAAAGAGAACTGAATGAAGAACATTGAGTTCAGATGGTGGAGGTACAATCACCTGTGAGGTCATCGGTAGGCCAGGATCCAAGCTGACATGCACGACAGGTGTATTCGTCAAAGACAAACTCGTTCTCTTTGCACGGAGTGCAGGTCCAACAGCAGCTCACCTCACCCTTACGGATCACCTTACGGGGTCATAAAGGTGAAGTAACATAAGAGACTATGATTTTAACATTTTCTGAAGAAAATGGGAGTGCTGCTTGCTCTCTGGTTTTGTGTTTATTAAAAGGATGTTATGTATTCTGGGTAGCAGCTAAAGAGCATAGCTTCAATTCTCTAGAACATTTTAAACTAAAAACAGACTCACCAAGTGGCTTCCTCTCCAACTGAATCAGTTTAGAATATACAGAATGTTATTTTATAACTACTTTTAGTTTGATATGGTCTTTATATACATTGTGTGTATGTGTGTGTGTACATACAATAAAAACAATTACAAACATCCATACATTCACATATACACTGACATAACACACATTGCTTCACTGCTTTCTCACCTTGATCTGAGCTTTCTCACAAGGATCACTGCATACAGATCGGATGATCGCGCTGCTATTGGCCCAAATCTCCTCGTCATCCATCTTCAGCCCACTGTTGTCCCAGCTGCCCACATGAATGTAGCTATAGTCTTCCTCACTCATCTGCTTAAAGTTCATAATCTCATATCTAGTAAAACACACACACAAAAAGGCACATTATAAATCTTCGTAGTTTACTCATTACTAATTTAGTCTGTGATAAAAAAAAGATCTTGTGCTTTTGAATTACTTGACAATGACATATAAATGTTTCTCATCCCAGTACATTCATACTCGTTTTGGAAGTAGCTGGGAAGCACATAGTGATTTCTGTTTGGAAAAAGAAATGAAGGATTCTTACCTCCCAGGGGAATCTCCATTCTCATCAAACAGCACCACTTCTCCCGAAACTCCAGTGAAGTTTGTCCTCATGAGGAATTCTAAGAGTTTACCTCCATCAACCGGCCGCATGGCTTCACAAAGACCCATGTATCCAGGACACAGGACCTTCTGCATGGCATGAAGACCGTAAGCCATGGAGTAGATGGCATTGATCACAAAGCCCATCTTTGTGTCCTGAGCATACTGGTGTCGCAGCAACTCTTTCTCTGTGAGTTGGTGACAAAGAATACACTTGCATTTTATTTCTTTAAACAATGTGATAAAACTACAAATGAATAGATGATAGATGAATGCAGTTCTTATATCTGAGGTGGACATGTCTACATTTTCAGGGAAAAGTTCAAACCAAGAAGAAATAGCTGCAGACCGAAACTCTCCAATAGTGGGCAGTACCTCCAAAAGGGGGTGGCTAGGGTTGGGTGTGGTGTTGGACATGTCGTATCTATCTGACAGTGAAAGCAAGCCATGCCCACTTTTGGAACTCCCACCTCATTTTGGAGTTTCCCACTCTCATTTGGAGATCTCCAGGCTGCAGCTATACCCTCCTCTTTCAAACACCCATCTCTTAAAGTCACAGTGTGCTATTTTTTGTTGAAATACTTTATCCAGTCCCAGCTTAATAAGCAAAGACAACTATGATAAAGCTATTTATAGGTCTGAAGCATAAGCAAAAGTTACACCAGTTGTTGTGGTGTAAAAGCATATTAAACTCACTCGTGCAGGTCTTGTTGTATTTGGTGCTCTCTTGTGGATGCCCCTTCAGTCGACACTGAAAACGATGCTGCCAGAATTCTGGGAACCAGGGGTTCCGGGTGTTGGTATCAGGCTGCAGGTTTAGATAGTAGTCATCGAACCAGGTGACATATGCAGACTGTAGCTTGATGGTGATCCCTCCCGCAGCCTCTCTCTGAAACCCGTCTGTGACATCATAGCGATCTGCCCAGCCATCGCTGCGGTGTGATAGAAAGTGAATAATGAATCACAGAAATTCTCTTTATGTAATAAATTCTGTTGAGATGGCCTACAAAATTGGAAGACAGTCAGGGAGACTCCCAATCCACACTGACCCACATAAAGCAAAGCCCAGAAGCTGTGACCAGGTTACATTATGAAGTAGGTCTTCAGGACGCAGCCAGACAGTATTTCACACTAACAGTACTGTGACAGACTGTGGCACAATAAACTTCTCCATGAGATGCATGTGCTAACCTCTCATAGGCTATGCCATTGCGTAGCAAATGGATCTTTGGATCAACAGATATCAGCTTTGTGTTCTTTTCTCTGTTTGTTTGTCTGTCCTGCAAGAAAATGCAGTTTAAGCTGGTAGCTTTAAAGCGGTAGCTTAGGTTTCTAGCTGGTGCATCAGCTGGTCGACTAGCCCCCATGATCCAAAAATCGGCTGACAGCTGGTTTGTTACCGGTCCAAGATGGTCTACCACCTTGGACCAGCTAATGCCCAGCCAGGACCAGCTAGGAACCAGTTTAAGCCAGATTTCCCATCAAGCTGAATGTCTGCTTCCTCCTCTTTCAAACACACACAAGTAAACGCTTTTCAGCATTCTCTCCATCTACTTTATAGGTTCGTCCACTTCCTAAACTTACAGTGCTGAATGTTACACAACTCAGCAGCGTGTGGGAGGCATCATTTTTGTTCTGGTGGTAGGTAAGGAGAGGCTTTCATAACTCGTCCTTGGAGGCAAAAGCAATGGGAGGGAAAGCAGAGAGGGGCATATAAGCAGGAGCCTGAATCATCTCGTGCAAGAGCCAAACAGCTCAGTAAACCCACACACTGACCCCAGCGGTCAGCCTCCCTCTGCACACAACTTAAAAAGACAACCAAAATATCAAAGCTAAAGGTTCTGCAGTCTTTACAGAGATGTCTGAAAGCATTTTACAGCAGATAAAACAATCTTTTCCTATTGCACAGCCAGAGCTAGGAAATGTATTGATTTACGATTATATAAAAATTGTCATAGGAGAGTGAGGACTGTTTAATACCATCTCTGATAGAACCTTAGTAGCAAAAATGCTGGAAGAATAAGGAAGTAATCTGAATTTGTGTGAATCTTTTGAAATGTCAGTTTCAATGAATTCCATGGTTTGAAACACCAATTCAAAGATTTGTTTGCATCATCGCTCAAAATGTTCACAGATGTTTTCCAACTTGACAGCACTGGCTGTTTGGTCCAAATGATGGTTTATCTGATTTAATAAAAAACCCTTAAAACATTTTAGAGCAATGCATAAATATCAAAAGATTTACCGAATACTGTGAAAAGACTGGAAAATATTGAGATGTAGTTTAACTATACCACATTCCAGCCCAATATGCAGTACAGTGCAACAGAAAATGTATCAAGTTTTTAAACCATTTAGTAATTATTTTTATATGTAACAAGATCTAATAAACTTGTAAAGTATAAAATATTGTATTTAGTATCTTTGGAATGGAACATTTGATTATACATGTGATGTTTCAGGCGAAATATGTTTTGTGGGTGTTTCATGTTTTGGAACGAAATGCATTCTACACGACTCAGTTTTAATTCGTTACGAATGATCCCACAGAGGAATGACACACACACAATTATGTGGGAAGCTGCTGAATTAGGGACAAAGAATATCAGATTTATATCAACATATAACAACAAAAAAAGCTGCAAAGTAAATTAGTTAAATTAGGTTGTATTTTTTACCATCCCTGAGGGAGAATCAAATCATCCCTTATCAGCAATGGATATGCTCTTTTGCACACTTAACAGATAAACATCTCAACAGATAAACAAACAAAAAAACAGCATAATACATTTTCTTACACTACACAGAGACAGGTGGCTTGGGATTAGTAAATAACAAAGTCACTCACTCATGAAATGGTCTAGTTTGAATATGAATGTTTTTATGGCTGTTAATTGGACGGTGGATGTTGTCTGTACAGCAGTATTTGTCAACAAAACAAAGCGCATAAGTGGGGAAATGGGCATTATGGGTAGCAATAAAATAAACAAAATGACCAAAATACAAAGAAAATGACTTTTAAATTTTGTTTTTATAAACAATGTCTTGAGACAATATATCATTTTTGCAACCACACATAAATGAAGGAAGTGGAACACAGACATAGTGGCCATGTTCTTATTGAACCAAAAAAACACACCAAAAAACAATCACTTGACTACCTCTTCCCTGGAGCTAGTGTCTCACACCTCATCAAACACACACACAAACTCAGTCACCCACACGTACACATGTACACACACACTGACACACCTATAAACATGGCATCTTCCTGTAGCCCAAACAGGCTGTCTGGAACACACAGAGACCTGGAATCAGGACCATGACACAACTGCTGAAATAGATCCTCTTCAAATATTCACAAACTTTATCATAAATAAAGAAAAACACAGGCCCTCATCACAAAGCATCACAAAGCAATGCCATCAGTGTGTTAGGATTTACCAGATACAATAGAGCGATGACATCTGACCATCATTTTTGACAAAAATTTAGGGCCTTGAAAACTGAGCTACAAAAAACAAAGGCATCAGTTCACCCTAAGAAATGCGTACCCCCTGCGCACCCGCTTTTGCACCTCAACGGTTGAGAACCACTGGGTTAAAGAGTTGGACTTATAACCTAAAGATAACTGGTTTGATTCTCAATACAGGAAACAACTGAGGGACCCTTAAGCAAGTCATCTTACCTCCAATTGCTCCCCGGGTGCTGCAGTAAATGGCTGCCCACTACTCTGTGTGTGTGTGTTCACAGTTTGCAGGGTGTGTGTTCACAACTCACTAACTCCTAATATGTGTTACTAACTTGGATGGGTTAAATGTGAAGGACAAATTCTAAGTGCGGGTTACAATACTTGGCCTACTAGTTGACATGTATAGCAACATATCAACAATCTAAACATATATTTTAAACTTTTTGTTTGTGTTTTAAACAGATACTCAAAACTATACTAAGTCCACAGGTAAATATGAATGCGTCTGTGTGTCCTTGTGTGTTATGCAGATAAAAGGTCTGACAACATTAGAGAGTCTAAGCTGCCTAAGATCACAGATACTTCACTTCTGTTCATACACAGAGATGTTAAACTGTTTCACACCGACAAAAACGTTTAGTTTAATAGGAAAACAGAAACAATAATACATTTAAACATTTAAAACCAGTAATTTTGGCCACCAAACATTTTGATAATGACGGTGTTTACACTTTCTGAAGACATGTTTTTAACATTGAACAAGTACACACATCACCTTTAAAGGAGTTTGAAACTGTTCTTATGTCCAGTAAGGAGTGAATGTTTTATCAACCTTAAAGAACCTCTGAACAGAGGCAGAAATCTGAATAAATATTCTTAGTTTAATATATCAAAGGCGTAATACATTATTTTGATCCTTAATATCCACACGCGTATTATTAATGGAACAGTGAGAACTGAATCGGGGGTGAAGCTAAAAATAGGTAATTTAAATGTCACATTCCAGGAGATTAAAATGAGAAGAATAATCTCTTACTTCACTTCACACTATGAATAGCATGCAGGAATTTTTCAACATGTCGATGCCAGTTCACATTACTAACACAATAAGAAATCACATACCTTGTTTTTGGATCACTGTTCATGATGATGATGATGATGAATATGATGGCAACAGCTGTGGTGACAACAGACTGAAAGATGAGCCTTGTTTCCAAGCTTTAATACATCTCGACTTTCACACAAACACACACAGACAAGCAGATGATGATCAACAGATGTGGGTGGACACCGGTAAACAAGGTCTCTTTCAAATATGCTACTGCTTTTAGCTGTGGCCTTATGTGACCAGCTATCTGTGTGGAGAAAGTGTTAATGGAACATAAGAAAACAGCCTGTAAAGATGCATAAGATGGGGAGACCGGGGCTAGTTGTCACATAGGGTAGTTGTAACAGTCTAAGATTAAGAAATGGTTTAATTATGTAATGAGGATAGATTTTAAATAAAAGATTGTACTGTTTTCTCAGGACAAGGGTTTGTTTTATAAATGTTATGTCGGGGTAAGTTGTCACGTGTGTATACAATTAATGCATTGTAATATTTGTTGCAATAGTTTTGTATGTTACAATTTACATTTTTTCTTCATAAATCATGTTTCATTTGTATTATAACTGTGTTATATTTAGCTAAAAAACTTGATTGTCTGTTTAGTGGCACATTATCACTGTGACAACTTATCCCATATAACAGGATAGCTTCTATAGCGTTTTTGCAGCTATAATTTTAGGGTATGTGCTAATACAGATACTGACTAACAAAAATAAACCTCCCATGAGAAACATTCATGGGAGTAAAATGTGTGGCAACCAGGCATGCTTCTCCTACACAATATCTCTCAAGTATGCTGAGTTATTCCTGCAGCAGTGAGTATTATACATCTACAGTAGCTTCTAGCTTTTTTTAATACCACCCACACATCAAGAAAAGACATTTGTTTTCCAAACCTGGCAAGAGTGCCTATCACTGCTCACAGGCATCGTTTCTTGCATTCACTTTTGAGGCTAACTTTCTGCCATGAATTTAAAGCCAAATATAAAATCTAGAGTACATGTTTAAGGTTACTCACCTGCCAACCAATAGGAACTCCCCAACGAGGCGACGTCGTCTCATGGCCATGAGTATGCCTCGAACGGTCATGCCCTCACAGAAGCAGGCCACCACACGGGCTTTGGGCAAATGGCTTCTGAGCTTATCAAGAAGTTTGTCAAAACTCTGCTCTCCAGCATTGCTGTAGATCTTGTCAGAGTGGGCGATACAAATTCCCTCTTTGGCAGCCATGTCTTTAAAGGCCTCCATCCCACTCTCCCCATAGTTCCCTGAAGATTATTAAGATTAAAACATGTTCAGAAGCTATTTCTTTAATCTGTTAAAAGTTTGGTATTTGAAAGTAAAATTACATTTTGACTTCAAGATGATTCAACGGACAGTCACGGTTTAAAGCTTTGTTATCAAAATAACATTAGATTAGGGTTGGAGCTGAACTCTGACAGTGGCCTTCTAGGAGCAGGATTGGACATCCCTGGTCTAAATTAAACTGGCATGAGCAAAAGCATCACTCTTGCTTTGGAAAGTTAAGTGGTTCTTATTCCAGGTCCAGGGAATTCACTTCACATTTTGTATGCCTCCCTTATCTAATACACTCAGTTCAGTTCATGCTATTGCGCTGATGATTTGATGTATGTTAAATGAGAAGAGGCTTTTCTGTAATACATCCAGCACATAAGAACATAACATATGATTTCACTTTTTATAATGATTAAACCAGCAAACAACAGACTTTGGTGCCCTGTTTCATGAAGAATCAGGGGTAAACTCCCCAATTTACATAAAAATCAGGTCACCTACTTTGTGTGTAAGGAATTTTCCCGGTCTTTACACATTTTCAGAGGTGTGAATTTGAGATGTCTCAATAAAAGCGAACGTGAGTCTAATATCCACCTGAATAAATGTTACCATTTCCTCCAAACCAATACACAAAATATTGATGACACCAAAGATTAGGGTACAACAAAAGGATACAACAACAATTAACAAGAACAACCAAGTAATGGAGTTTTGCTCAGTAGTGTAGTTGTTAATGGTCTGAACCGGTAATCCAAAGGTTGCAAGTTCACATCTTAAGGGGGTGATATGTGACCTGGAGAGGTACTGAGATCCCCTATCACCACTGTGTCCAAAAGGAAAACACTTAACCAAAGGCTGCTATTTGCATTTTAGCTGTGTCCTGACACAAGCGTAAGTTGTGTTAGCAAGGTGAGAAATATCCGTTGCTGTTTATTTTAACATGTGAGTTTTAAGATAACTTACCTAGAGCAACTGTGTGTGTGTTGCACATCTACTGTGTTTTTACCTATAAAATGAATCTAGATTTTCTTGTCTGGGGAATCTTTTTAGAAATGTACTTCCAAATGTGTCTCTCTCCTCAGGGAAAAACCTTTCAAAATCGTTCACTCCATTCTGCTGTGCTAGTTCAGTGAATTGATTCTCACGCTTATGCTGTGCAAAAACTTTGCTAGAACAATTTGCCTCCAATAAAAAAGATATGTAATTAAAAAAATTTAAGAGTTATATAACATTCTCCAGTTTAATATTCTCCAAGACATTTTTTTTTTAATATAGAGTAGAAAACAAATGACATGTAAGCCAAATGTTGGGTGTAAGAAGCAATAATAAGTACCTAAAATTACCCCCTCATGTAAAACACTGAACAAATATTTTGTTGACCTCACCTTTCTGTCTCCCTCCCACAGAGAGACAGACAGTGTTAAAGTGAAAAGTCTTTGCACTGTGTGTTCACCAGTAAAATTCATTAAACGCCTACAGACACTAAAAACAGAGCAAAAGATTATCATCATGATCGCCGGTTCAGATAGTGATTTCAGTTTGTTCATGAGGCCAAAAACAGGCCACAACAAAAGCGTAGCAACACAATACCGGAGTGTGTCTATTTATTATTCGCTCTCTGTGTGTTCTGTATGCAGAGCAGTCATTATGGTGATGTTTCAAACATCAAAAGCACTCTTGAACATGATGAAACAATAAACATACTAAACTACAGGAGGGATATTGCTTGACACAGATCAAATATCTGAATGCACTCAGTATGAAAGGAAACGTGGCATCAATACGTTCGAATCTCAGGGAATGCACATATTGAAGATATGTACAGCTTGAATGCACTGTAAGTGGCTTTGGATTAAAGTGTCCGTCAAATGTGTAAGTGTATTTGTTTTGCCAGCAGGTTAACTGACAAGCTGGTCAGAAACTGTTTTCTCAAACGGGTTTGTCTAATGCTGAATGTTTTTAATAGCACAGTTTATATAGAGAGCATTAAGGGAAACTGGATAATGTCAAAGAATGATGTAAATGGAGCTGCAGATAGAGAAATCTGTTTGAGAATATTTAAGCAAATGAATTAACACTATGAAGCACTTCACAGATTCTGCTTCTGTAGTGTGGGCTTCTGTGGGTGAAAACTAGGGTGGGATCCATATTTAACTACACACTGGCAATTAACACCTGCCTGTGAGGTCATCAGTCTTCTCATCAAACAGCTCTAGTTTCTAATATACGGTAAATTATTCTAATATACTGAAGAGAATGAATATTCAAAATATGTGCAATAAAATGCAAAATAAAAAAGGTTTAAATGCCATTAAATCTTTTTCACTAATTGTAATTTAATAAGAGGTGCATAGAACCTTTAGCATGTGCAAAAAATCTCAACTACATGTGACACACCACATTAGAGACATAACATGTTATAGCTCCTTACAAGATTAGCCATTTCCCTCTTTGAATGATAAAAAGGTTTTCTGTAAGGATTTATAATACTGGCCAGATAAAGGTGAACTGCAACAGACTGAGTGATACATTATCACCTAATAAAATCCCTCTGGAAATCTTTTACTTGGAGATTAAGTACTTTACATAATGGTGTTATGTGCTGGTGGAGAACTCCTTTTACACTGTATAAGACTTTTGTGAAATACAAATGCAAGGAAGAAATTAAAGCTCAATAGCTAAAAATGTATTCTATGAGAATTGTCTGTTTAAAAACGAAATCATTTTCATGTAGCTTTTTTAAGAACTAAAGAGCATTTTAGAAAACTCCTCTACCTATAAAAATGTCACAACAATTGTGAAGTAATATGAAAGATATTTTTCCATTAAAATGCACCCATAGGGAAAGATCACCTTACCTTCAGTGTGAATGGCTGACACATAGGTCCAGTTGTATCTTTTAACAATGTCCACCATAGCTCTGGCCTGCTGGGCATCAGAGGGCACCACCCTCATGAAGTACTTATATAAGGATTTATCACTGAGATCCATACTGGTAGCTGAATATGCAATCTGTGGAATGTTGAACAACTGTAGAAGGTTCTGAACCTGGATGGCCACAGAGCTGGAACCAGGTCCGATCAGCCCCACAATAGGCTTCTTTCCTTTCATGGGTGTACTTCCATCTTGTGAGGAACACTTGGACATGCCCTCCTCCTCCTCTGCTGAGACCAAGGTATCACGGATAAACTCAATGCTCTGCTCCAGGGCCACGGCTGAATGCCAGCAGGAATCTCTTATCTCACAGCCCAGCGTAATGTTGGGTAAGATGTGCGGGTCAGCATTAATGCGGTCCAGGGTGTGCATCATGGCCTCTACCCGCTGGATACCGTACTGCTCACGTATGGCTCCACACTTGCGCTCGTGAACTTTGTCGGCCGGTGGCTGATGGTGGACAGAGAAGAGTGCCCCGATGATGATGTCACCAGGGATATAAGCCAACACTCGCCGCTCACTGGCCTGGGCCTTCACCGAAATGTCCAGTTTTGTGGGTACTCCAAGCAGTACAAACACAAATAAATGTAAAACCCCCATTTCCATCCCCTGTCTCAGATCAGACACAGTATAGAATGCAGGTAGGTCCCTCTGGGCATCTAAAAAGAGTCAGAAAAGGAAGATTTTAAGAAAAACATTGCATATTTGTTGTGAGAGGGATGAGCTGTCGCCAGAGCAACGTTTTATTCTAAAGTGTGAGGATTTTTCCACCTTTCTCTAAATATATGCTTGAGATCAGTGGAAAACCTTTGAAATGCACATGAAGTTTTTAAAATGTATTAGATGTCCAGTGTGGCTCTTTGTACACCAATCAGTAGTAAGGTACATCATTAACCATAACCTGTATAAAACAGTGATTTGTGTTATATAAACAGCTTCTAGTATCTCATAAAATGTATTGATTCTGAATATTAGGATTCATGTATTCATCTAAGAATGATAAACACAAAGGTTGCCCACAGTACAGAGACCCAGAAGATGATGACCTATATTAATCAGCAGCCAATGAATATTTAAATTGCCTCTTTACACTTAAAATCTTTCAGAACTGTAAATGAATTATTAATTGCAATAAAAAAGGACTTAAATGTTAGTACACATTTAATTCAATTAATAATAGAGAAACGTGTTAGCGGTGATGAAAGTTGCAGGGGGCGCTTACAAGAAGCCTCTGGTGTTGTGGAGCTGTCCGCGGTACTGAAATACAGTCAGCCATAATCGAGGAAATGTAAATCAATGAATAACAATGAAAATCAAAGTGTGGTGCGAAATTTCACTTCATATTGTTTATGGACAAATAAAGCACATTCACCTTACAATCAACAGAAACATGAGCGTAAACTTATGAGTGATTCGGAATGAACATGTGATGGTATTAGATCTCAATAAAAAAGTGTAAAAGTAAATGCATGCTTTATTCACCCATCCTGCAACATTTTAATCGACCTCAATGTTTTTAAAAACATCAATAATAATGAAACTTGCCGTTTGAGCTTCATTTCGGTCCATTTCTGGTGGTCGTACAGTACGAGCCGAGCGTCTCCGGGCGTATGAGCGCGTGAGAAGCGCGTTCACTTCAGCCACAAGTCTCGCGCGCGTCACGTGACTTCGTGCTTATATTTACATCTTGATCTCACTGAAAACCACGCAGAAGAAACATCTTCTGCCCTGTCATATCTGAAGGTGAAACGTGGAGGAAAATATGTGCATTTATAACAACTAAAGGATCAAGGGAAAAAAAGATTCACCCCAAAAGTTTATCTTACGTTTTTTTTAATATCCATATCCATTTTCAAGTCAAAGGAATGTTGATTTGTTAAGATCTAAACGTAGATCTTACAGAAATCAGGTCATTATGTTATATTTACATTAAAATGTTTCAAAAATGGATGAAAGTAGATTTCATTCGAACACGATGATTTGCAGAATTTGATGGAAAGTCTTGGCACTTTCTAAGTGATACAGGCACAGCGCCATCTAGTGAAATAACGCAGAACTGCAGAGGCTGCAGAGCTGCGACTGCTGTACTAATGAGTGGGTGTAGGTTTGAGGTGGAGGTAGGGCCAATTCAGCAATTTCTAGAGATATTTTGAGAAATATTATATTTAAATCTAATCCCAATATAAAGACAATATAAATACATTCTTAAACAAATATTCATACTATGGCTATATGGCAAGACATATATTCTTTATTTATGAGTAAATTTTACATGAACACGAAACAGAAGGGTGGAAGTCAGTACAATATGCAGGCAAACGCCCGCAAAGGATTTAATCATGAAGAATACAACTACGTTGACTGAGATACTAGCATATACAGCTCATCTTCTTATCAAACCATTGATGGCCTCTAGATGGCATCGAAACACAGATTTGCAAAAGACTTTTTTCAAAATTATATTTTGCATCAGGCTGCCACATCAGTTAACAATTACATTTCAGCGGTCACATTATTCTGTTATACTTTAACATTGTGAAACAAAAGAATGCTTCATGCACATTTGAAGACTGAACCCTCTGATATAAGATCAAATTAATATCACCTGCTTGCAATTGTGCTTTTCTATTTAATGCTTGTTTGCGGCTGGTGCTTTATTGTTGCGGGCACAAACTCCTGCTTATCAGTCTGCGGGCTTGCTGTCAAAGCGTCTCGTAAGCGTTTAGAAGTTGTTCTCGCTTTTCGGCGAGTGAATTAAGTCAAAATGCCCACCGAAAATTTGTCTGATAAACGCATGTCTAAGTTCAAAAATAAGGGCAAAGAGCCAACGGTAAGTTGTACCTCCATTTTAATAATGTCTTCACTGTACGATCTCCCTCACGAACTTTTGTCTGCACAGAAAATGCGCGATCGCAGAATTGCGGAGTGCGTTGAGCTCCGAAAAGCTCAGAGGGTCGAAAGTATTTTAAAGAGGAGAAATATTTCATCCCAGGGAGATGAGGAACCTCTCTCACCCGAGTTTAACACTGACAACGAACAGGTGTTTTCTGAAACGCTTTAAAAGAAGGTTGCATTAACATTGATGTATTAAACGAACTGATGAGATGAGCCTTATTTTCACAGCATTTACTAATCTTAGTTTAAGGCAATAGGTAATTGTGCATTAATGTTAACAAATGCAACTTAAGTGTTTTATTAAGTCTTTATTTTAAAAATGCTGTGGGAGTATTGTCTACTGTTAATTCATATAAACTAATGTAATGTAATGTAAATTGTCAAAAGTTACTTTGGTTGCAACTTTTTCACACCGTTTTAATTCTATAAAGGTCATATCTGCAACAATTCAGGACATTGTTGCCAATGTGAATGCTGATTGTCCAGAGAAGCAGAGACAAGGTTGTCAAGCAGCTAGGTATAGTAACCGATCTAAACCTTTATTATACACTTTCTCCTGACTCTTTCCATAAACACCAATCTGATCCCACAGGAAGCTGCTGTCTCGGGAGAGGAACCCTCCTCTGAAGGAGATTGTGGAAGCAGGACTTCTGACTCGTTTTGTGGAGTTTCTGGGGAGGCATGATGACCCCACTCTGCAGTTTGAAGCTGCCTGGTCTCTCACTAACGTTGCATCTGGAACCTCGTGGCACACACAGCAGGTGGTCGAGCATGGCGCGGTGCCGGCCTTCATCGCCCTGCTGGCTTCGCCAATGCTAAACATCAGTGAACAGGCTGTATGGGCTTTAGGCAACATTGCTGGTGAGATTACTTTGCTATTCCTGTGATCCAGATTTCCCACATGAAGTTGGGTGGTGTGTCCCTTTTGATCCAAATGTAATGTATGCACCATTGTGAACGTTTTAAAGTTAAACAGGGCAACTAGGAGGGCAAGTTGCATCATTACAACTGTCATGGTATTTCCTTGTCTCCTTACCATCTTAGGTGATGGGCCATCGTACCGAGATGCCCTGATTGATTGTGGTGTCATTCCTGCTTTGTTGGCACGACTCACTCCAGATGCTCCAGTGAGTATTTCTTCTGAAATCTCGCATTAGGCCAATAGGTAAACGTATATCAAACCTTATATCTTTGCAGGTGGGATACCTCCGCAACCTGACATGGACCCTATCAAACCTCTGCAGAAACAAGAATCCTTTCCCTCGTTTTAGTGCTGTCCAGAAAATGCTCCCATCTATCATTCAACTGCTCCACCACAGTGACAAATCCATCCTGTCTGATGCATGCTGGGCAATTTCTTACCTCACCGATGGACCCAATGAGCGAATTGATGTTGTGATTAAGACCGGAATCCTTCCACGATTGGTTGAGCTCCTGGGCTTTGAGGAACTTGCTGTAGTGGTGGGTACCATTGTTCTTGACTGTAGGAAGATTGATCTCTGATTAAAAAAAAAACCTGGATTGCTGAATGTCGTGACACTGAGGCCACTGTGCTGACTTATTTGTATGCCCACAAATTTTTATTGGACTTTTAATAGAAAAATGTTGTAATCATTGGCCTTTTATTTAGTATTTGAGTTTGTCTGTATGGAGTTGTGTAATTATCTGACACATTAATTGGTTATTTGGAGTGTGTATGTGTGTTCATCCTTATCACAGTAGTGAACATCAGAACAATTGGCAGACAAGATGCCTCAGCATGTTTTGAAAATGTCAAAGCATTCATTCTCTGAATGCAGATTTATTCCCTTACGAATTAAAATGTGTCATGTAGTATTCAAGTAATTGGTATACCATTTGAATCAACTTCTAATCCTAATTGGAACACTATAATGACCCCAAATATATTTACCATTTCCTGCATATACATTTCTATATTGCTTATCCTGTGCGAATTTCCATTCGGTAACCATTACTTTACATGCATGTGTCCATAAAAACCTGATGTGCTTAAGGTATAACACTGGCTGTCCTCAGGTGGTTGGACATTCCCCAATATGGGGACACTGGCTTGGTCCTCAACTAGTTTAGTATTCCTCCAGCAACTGGGTCATGTGTAGATGTATGCTTCAAACAGATGTACACACAGTTCCTGACCCGTTTCATATTGCTATGCTCTAGACCCCAGCCCTGCGTTCTATTGGGAACATTGTGAGTGGCTCAGACCTGCAAACACAAGCAGCCATCGACGCAGGTGTGCTGAATGCACTGCCCCAGCTGATGCGACACCCCAAGTCCAGTGTTCAGAAGGAGGCTGCCTGGGCAGTGTCCAACATCGCAGCTGGACCCTGTCAACAGATTCAACAGCTCATCACATGTGGACTATTGGCTCCCCTAGTGGATCTCCTAAGAAATGTATGTGTTGAAGCCTTTCTTGGTTTTGAATGTCTTCTGCCCCCACATAACTGCCTATAAACAGAAGCCTGAACATTAAGATTAATTGCTAGACTTCATAAATCTGAGCATATCATGAGGCCAGTTATACAAGCAGCCCCGCTGGGTCCTTTTGAAATGTAGTTTACCTTTTAGCTGGTGAAGGGTAAACCTTAAACTTAATGCATTATGAAAGCTTTGCTATAACTGCACATTTGTATTGTACAGGCATTCATATGTGAGGGACCTGTTACAGATGGTAAAACTTTGTGGAAAATGAATATCTGTGAAAAATCTGTTTCTCTTTTATTGAAATCAATGGGTCCTCCATGTTTACAGGGTGACTTCAAAACCCAGCGAGAGGCCGTCTGGGCAGTGACCAACTACACGAGTGGCGGAACTGTTGACCAGGTGGTTCATCTGGTCAAATGTGGTGCTCTAGAGGCCATCTTGGGTTTACTTCAAGTTAAGGATGCCAAGACAGTCCTGGTGATCCTAGATGCCATTAATAACATTTTCTTGGTGAGTCATCTACTGTAGGTGTGTGGGGAGTGAAAGATGTACAACCATGTTGCAGGTCCCTGTGAGAGGTTTGCTAGCATTAACTCTGTGCCTTCAACAGGCTGCTGAGAAACTTGGGGAGGTGGATAAACTTTGTTTGCTGGTGGAGGAAGTGGGCGGGCTGGATCGAATCGAGTTCCTCCAGAATCATGAAAACAATGCTGTGTATAGAGCAGCTCAGGCTCTCATTGAAAAGTATTTCAGTGAGGTGGGCATAGCTTTATTATTGGATTTCATTATTGCAAGTACTATAGCTGGTCAGTGCTTCTAGTGTTTGGAAAATGTGTTGGTTTAATATTTCAAGGTCTGTTTGCAAATGCATTGGACAATTCAAAACTTCTCTCTCTCCCTCTCTCTTTCTGTGTACTCAAGGATGTTGAGGATCAGTGCTTGACAACTGAAGCCACAGATGCAAACTTTGTCTTTGGAGCATCTGAGGTCCAAAAAAGATTTGATTTTTGATTTTAAAACGAGTGGAATAAAATGTATTTTTGCAGTACATTGTGGCTTGTTTTTTTGTCGAATTAAGGGGGCAAAGACATTCTAATGTTTAAATGCTTCTGTTTAACACTCATACAATAGTATTAAAGTTTTTGGATACTTTTTCAATGCCACTGCTTGTACGGCAGCAGAAGTTTTCAGGTACACTAATTTCACATTCAGTGCCATCAGGGCTGTCTTCAATTTTGCTGTTGTCATGAGACTTGTGCACAGCATTTCAATACATGCCACAACACTGGTCATTTGCCAACATTGTAATGACAACTATAAATTGATGAGCTGAATCCCAAATCAGTATGCAGATAAGATTATCACAGTCTGAGTGGTAAGCCTTTTGTTTTGGTGGTAACTGATTTTTCAAAGCAGGATTCCCAAATGCTCGTCCATTGTCTAAATTTCAGACTTTTTAACCGATGTGGCAAAGCAAAATGTTTGTAGCATAAAAAAATGCTTTCAGACCACATTCAGAGGTGCAGCTTCAATGATAACTTGCCTGGCATACAAAAACAGGAATCTAAAGTTTTATTTACTAGAATTAACACGTTTAGGTCAATCAAAATGGCCTATTTTCAGTACTTGTGAGGTGGTGTTTATTAAAACCCTCTAAACATGCCCTGTACAATAAATATTTCAATATCTGTACATGTGAACATCTTTCAGAACTTTATGCAGTCATGCTTCGTCAACAGTTCTCACACAATACTACAAGGTGGAGGTCTTACAGTCTCATTTTAATTATCACACTCATCCTCACTGTCAGTATCTTTATTTTTCTCTTTCTCCTTTGGAGGAACAACCGGTGGAAGATCCAGTCGGGCCCACGACATTGGTTCTGCCTTCTTCAACACAACCTCAATTTTGGTAGCCATCATGTTCACCAAACTTTTGCCAGTGTCAATTACCTTAAAGTAAATGGGTGGTGGGGACATTAACAGAATGATTAAATGTATTGAGATACTGAAAACCTATCCCAGACTAATATGTAAATACCAACAATAGTAACTATAATTGATTAAACATCCCAACATTAGCTCTACCAATGGCATGAGTTTGGGGTGGAACCATATTTGTTTTATGACCAATGACAGATGGGGAAGCGTCTTCATTCTATTAACTTCAACAGTTCAAATTCAATTTATTGACATTGAAAAGACACACTTTACCTTTAATAAAAATGAAGTTTTATGGATGCTTTAAAGTTCTGAGTGGAACAATCGAATACTCACCCCCCACAAACTTATCTGCTGTTCAAACTCTTTCTCTCCTTCAAATATAATGTGGATTTTCAGCTGTAACAAAAAGAATATTATAACTCATTTTGCAAAATTTCAATTATACATTTTGCTAAATCAAACAGTAAACTTTTAATGAGTTCTGCAGGCAATTTGTCAAAAATAGCACCACCAACAAGACCTTTTTACATGATGATGCATAATAGTAGTAGGGAATTTAAAAGTAATCCTAGTGTGTTACAAAACCAGCATTTTTTTTATAACTGACTAGTTGGTGGTTAGTTTTAATTACTTGTTGATTAGTCTGTTTTTAAAAAAGACCTGAATAATTAATTAGACAGCAACCATCAGCTCCTGTTTCTCAGAGATAAATGGATGCTATGTACAGCCCTTTATTAGGGGAACTAACAGATAGCCAACAGCTAAACAGGCAAAATACCTAGAATTCACTACACAACACAGATCTGATACAGATCTAAAATCTAAAAAACACTTTTGCCCATCTTGGCTGCAGGACAGTGCACTTCAAAGTAACCTGGGCGTTTGGACTCGCGGGGCGATCATCCGCGCTGTGCGCTAGATAAGAAATACTGTTTTCGCTCAACATTGAGTTCATAAGATCAAACAGTTTGTGGAGCTTTATTCTACAGACATCCACAGCCAAAGAATCAGCAACAGACTCCAGCAAAAACACAGTCCTTCAGGTTAATTGTACAACAGAACAAACCTGTGGATTGTGCATAATAATTGTGCAACATTACTCCCAACCTCAGTCTGACAGTAACTGTCTTTATTCACTACTTAATGCGGTGGAGCTTTAAGTAAGTGGAATTAGGAGACAAACCTTCATGGAGAGGGTTTTACAGTGTTGACCATGAGCAAAGTAAAGAGCAGAATACAAAAACGCTCTTGGAGAAGCTGCATCTCTCAATTATTTAAGATTTGTGTCCGTTTAAAAACACCTGGATGACTAGTTGACCATTGTGGTGCATTAACTTACCACAGTGCTGTTCCCCTCCACTGAGCTCAGCTCTGGTAATGAATTTTTGGCATAGATGGAAATGATGACCTGACTTCCTGTTTGGTGCCAATCAAACCTGCATGGTACAACCTTCTTTCCCTGTATACACATATAGAAAAACAACCCACAGCTAACAAGACTGGCTTTCGAAAATGGTGATGAGACTTTTAGAATCCAGATGCTTTAAAATGTTAACTCCGCATCTGCATTCAGTAAAACAGTGTAATGTAACTACAGTACAGTGCAGAGGGATTGCTGTTGTAATTAGAATTTTTGCAAAACTTTTGCAGTTCGTATCACCAGTGGAAGGAAAAAAGAAAACATACCACATCTGTTTTTTTCCACTGATGCTTTCCACGGTTACAGCCCTCCTGAGATAGGAAAGTGTTGAAGTCTGAGGTTTTCCTCTTGCAGCAGCTCCAATATTTCATTCTTTTATGAGGAAGGAGTAAAGATTCTTAATTTCAGAGTGCACGGACATGATATGTCAGAGATTGCTCCAGCTACACTTGGTAGTATTACATTTTGATCAGCAGCTAATTTACCCTTCATGAAAGATAGGTACACCGGCGTGATACAAGCATGTCTCGTCATCGCTGACTGGTCCGCTGAACGTCTGCCCAACAGAATAATGAGAATTAGTGATGCACCAAAATGCTGGCCAACAGAGAAAGAGAAAACAGGCATAAGGACAGAAAATATGGACATAAGTCAGTACTTCAACATCAGATAACAGAATCTTTGACATGAAGATGAAGCGGCATGCATGTGACATTATGCAGATGTATTCATCTTTAATGTAGACAAAACATTGACTGATCATATCTTGCCAGTAAACAGCTCTCATTTGATGGCACATGCTTGGGTATCTCGCATACAGTCTGTGGTGGCTGAGGAATTCAGATGTGTGTGACCATAGAAATCCCAAACTGATTTTACATTCGGTTCACATTTGTGCTTCTGTGAGTTGTGTATGAACAAAGCATAATATAAATAAAATCATTTAAAAAAATGAATATTTGTGTTCGCTTTTCCCCTAGAAGCAACAGACCAGATGCTAGATAATTAATAAAGAGCATTTCTCATTCTCAAACAGATTGTGTGTGCTTGCATGCTCCATGCATTACACACACAGTGAAACAGACCAACACAATGAAACAATGCAGGTTACAGATATGACTATGATACCCAAAAATCATTTTGAGAGTTATTTTGAAGACATAGTGTTCTGTTTTGTGCATAAATAATGTGTGTGTCAAAAAACGCATCTGTATGGAATAGGGTTTGGACAAGAAGTTTCGAATCAGTGCTTTACAAATGAGAATCCATTTATTTATGATAGACTAAAGAGACTTAACTCAGTGTACCATGGTTTTTAATCAGAAACATGGACAGAGCACCAGAGTGTTACAGTACCTTAGTGCAGCCTCCATTCTTACAAGATGTCCCGATTTTAATTTCATCACTGTCTTCTTCTATAACACAAGAATGAGTACAAAATGCATCAGAATATATAGAGAGAAGTATAATGAGTAAATGAAAGAAAAAACACAGACAAATAGGATGAGGATGGGTATCTTTACCTTTTTTCTCTTGTGTGTTTTCCTCTGTTAATTTGAGCTTTTCTAAAGCCTGTTTGAGCGAAGGAGAGATCTTCTGCTGCAGTGTTGAGAAAGGCTCATCAGAACTACAAAAACAATAACAACAGCTGTCATCAGTAATAGTTCAGTAAAAAAATAATTATTAAAAATAATCAGTAAAAAAACGGTGACGTCTGTGAGAGTTTTGGCTGGGAAGAGTATTAGCAAGAACGCATTGTTCTTATATTTAAATGTTATGTTTAATGTTGCATTACTTTTCCTATTTCTGTACATCAGATTAATGAGGTGGAAAATGCAGGGAATGTCCTGTTCTCTTCAAGTGTTTGTGTACCTCGGTCTCTGGATGGATTCCAGAGGTTTTGGTGCTTGAGTGATGCATTCATCAAACTTTGGCTTGAGATCATTGATGGTCTTGTCCATGGAGGACTTCACCTCTGGTTTGACAGGCTCAGCAGGCTTCTCCTGATTATGAGGGCCTTTCGTGCAACCCTAAAAGATTCCATAAATAAAGACAGACAAACCTTCTTGAACTCAGTTAATCCAATTTTAGGAAAACTTGTAACATTACAGGAGATTTTCTGTTTTGATGTCAGTGTAAACAAAATATTAAGATTAATTGTATGACTATATAAGGTTGAAATATGCTGATGTAGAAATTCTGCTTTGAGCCAATCACAAATTTCTGATGTAATAAAAATACATCAAGAAATAACAATAAATACTTTATGCACAGCGAGTGCTTGCATACATCCCTGTCATGTTTTCAATCTAGAAGTTTATTTCCAGCAAATGTTTAAACAGTTGATTTGGTAAATATCCAAAATGTGTAAAATGGGAATATGTAAATTGGTGTATTCTGGAAATTTTACAGTTTACATTTTACAGCTTTAAGAGTTAAATTTTACAGTTTAACAGGTTGCGTGTTTGAAAATGGTTAATGACAACATTCATATTGCCTTATTACAAAATGAATGTAATACTTACAGCAATACTGAGAAAATCAGAAAAGTCAGTCGTTCGTCTTTTGCAACAAGACCAACCCTGGAAAGCAGAACAGAACACGGGTTAATAGGTTTAACTCAACAAGTGATGGCAGGCTTATATTTCTGATTCGGTAAACTGATCTTCTCACATCTCAATACCTTCAGAGCATCATGAAACACTGGCACTCCAGGGTGGTATGTACATGCATCTGTGGAGAGGACATTAAATAAGTCAGATGACAAAATGAAGTGCAAGCAACATGAAGTATATGATTTGATATTACAAAGGTCCGTTATTCCACCTATAACAGAGAAGTTTATATAAATTGCGTTTTTACTAGCATCTACAAAACCCAATAGAAAATCTACATAAAACATATTAGGAAAGCAAAATACAAATAATTCAAAAAGCATCGTTCAAACACTTATAACCTTGACATTACTGTAGCAAACGTTTCAATAAAATAATAAATGTTACTCTTCTGAGATGTGAGGATTTTTAAAAAACAGAAAATGTATCACTAAATGTAAATCAAACCTATACGGTCTTTTAAACATCACTGTTTCAGTCTGCCCTGCTATCTGTAGCAAACAGCTCACATGTTGTCTTACCCTCTGAATTGTTCTCGGGATCAAAACGTTGTCCACATCCTTTGTTATAACACAACACAGACATGATGTCTGACAAAAAACGCAACTTTGTTTTCAAACACGCCTAAAGATTTCGAGAATTATCTGAAGTCTTCATTAGCCGCTCAATGCTGCTTCCCGTCGTGCGGTCCCTTCCGGAATCTTTCGTGAATTTCCGGAAGTTTCCGTGCACCGCTTCGGCTCTATTCGTATCTCTTCGGATTTTCTCGGCAAATCCTCGGGAACAGTGGGAATGATCGGATCACGGAGCTGGGAGCTGGGATGCACCACCTAACGCTGAGCGGGAAAAGACATTAAAGCTTGTTCAAGACAACTGCAACTTGTCATTTGAAGAAAGTCTGAATGTTACTGTACAAAACGCACTTTCTAAATCTAGAGTTTCTTTCTTTAGAGTAGCTATCCTTTAAATAATAAAATGAAAGAAACGCACACGTTGAGCAATATTTTACACCGCATCAGTTGTTTTGTTTAGGCTTTACGATGTATATTCTAAGCATATCACATTCGTTTAGTTGTTCAAAGGTTATAAATCAGATGTAAATCATAATCATTGTTGTTGTCATGGGACCGCAGCAACCTTTCTCTGTGACACCGGTTTCGTTTGCGCATTCACGGGATAGCGTTCACTCGTGTGCGCGCTGTAGGCGGTGCGAGCTGCATTGATTACAGTCATCCGTGAGCGGCAGTCCCGTATAGCAAAGTGAAGGATGTACTTTCACAGAGCGGCTGGTCGGATGTCTACAGCGCAGAGATTTCTTTCTCCTTAAGCCAGAGGTAAGATCCCATTCACATTTTTATGCATTAATGACCGGGCAACGACTGATTGTTAGTTGGCAGTGATGTTTTAACTCCACAGAATCATGGCGGCAGTGAAAGTTTCCTTTGATTGCAATCGAGTCATTAATGGGGAATTATGCGCATATGCATTTTTGAGGAGTAGTTTGTTTCAACATTATCAAAGTATGTCATTATAACAGTATTCGGGTTGTTTTCTCTCAAACGCATCACACATACATAGACTGTAAACTGCAGAAGTCACATTTTCGCTTGTTGCTCACTTTTAAGACTATTTTTATGTTATTGCTGTAACAGGTAAGTTGTATCAATATTAGATGTATGTAACTATACATTAGCTATATCTTTGGTTATCGACTCGTATTTGTACTCTTCCTGCTGTTGTAAGTCTTGCATTGAAATGATCATCTAACCAGCGTCTCAGTGTTTTTGTGAAAGGGTATTACTGAGCCCACTGAGCACAGGGTCAGATATTTATTTATTTTTAGACAATTTAATCCAAACCAAGGGCTTTTGGATAAATAAATGCCAGCCAAGGGCTTCTGAATAAATAAATGCCATCACATTTATTTGAGAGATAGGTTATGTCTTTCTAAGATGAATGCCCAGCATTGCTTTGGTTTACTGCATATATCTCTCATTTGCAGGCTGACTGGACGATGGCATGGCTATAAACATCTGCCCTGAGGGCGGTATGAGGATCCATCTCACCAGTTTTTCCTTATTGCTCCTTCACTTGCTTTCTTGTTGGGGGCAACCACGGGAGCCAGTGCCAGGGTTTTCCGATTTTCAATTTACCAGCTCCATATACAATGCCACCATTTATGAGAACTCTGCAGCTCGGATGTACATTAGGAGTGAAGATAAAATGGGAATCGGTCTATCCCAGTTGAGTTCCTGGGACATCAAGTATTCCATTGAATCTGGAGATGATGAGGGGCTGTTTCAGGCTGAGGAATTTGTTTTGGGAGACTTTTGCTTTCTCCGCATACGGACTAATGGGGGCAGCACAGCCATCCTGAACCGGGAAGTACAGGATAATTATACATTAACAGTGAGGGCTGCCACCACAGGCGGACTGGAGGCTTTTGTGATAGTCAATGTACAGGTCATGGACACAAATGACCTCCGACCTTTGTTCTCTCCCACTTCCTACAATATTGATGTTCCAGAAAGTACTCCATTGGGAACAAGCATTGTTCAGGTGACTGCCACTGATGCAGACATTGGCTCCAATGGTGAGTTTTATTATTTCTTCAGAGAAGATGTGGAGGAGTTTGCGGTCCACCCAACCAGTGGGGTGATATCTCTCATAGCCAGGCCCAATTCAGATAAGAACAGCAGATATGACCTTGAGGTTTTAGCAGTTGATCGTGGAATTCAAGTTTATGAAAACAGTGGATTAAGCAGTACAGCCAAACTTGTGATCAACATTATGCGTGTCAATGAGTATGCGCCAACACTGACTGTGGTTGCACTTTTCCCTTCAATATCAGACAAAGAGCCAATTTACGCCATTGTCACAGTCGAAGATCTGGATGACGGAGCTAACGGAGAAATTGACTGGGTTGCCATCACTGCAGGTGACCCACAGGAGCAGTTTGTCCTTGACAGAGCTCCACTTGGAAATGAGTACATGCTGAAGATGTCTGAACCAGTGAACTGGGATAAATTTCCTTATGGCTGCAATCTCACTTTTCAAGCCAAAGACAGAGGAACGCCACCAAGGTTCTCCAACTCTCTGACGCTTCAACTGTTACTGAAAAAGCCACAGTTTGTGCAAGTAAGCTTTGAAAAGGACATTTACAAGACCACCGTGAATGAGATTGCACCACCAGGGACCATTATAGAGACTGTGAGGATCTCTCCGAGACCACCACTCGTCAGTTATAGCCTGGTTCTGACCTCAGATTCTGTTTATTTTAATATTAATACATTAACTGGTGTCATCTCAACAAAACAACAGTTTACCTCACTGAACCAGGAGCTTTTCGAATTAGAGGTCATTGAGGAGGTCAGTGGCATGACAGCGAAGGTGCAAATCACAATCGACGATGCAAATGACAACGCCCCGGTGTTTACCAGCACGTTTTTTGAAGTGTTTGTCAATGAGAGCGTTACTGTCGGCACTGTCATTCTCACAGTATCCGCCGTGGATGATGATAAAGGTGAGAACGGATGCATAACATACAGCATAGCCAGCCTTCAGTCATTACCCTTCATCATTGACCAAAACACTGGAGAACTGAGGATATCTAAGGAACTGGATTTTGAAACATCTTTGGAAACTTACATGTTCCCTGTTCGGGCCTCTGACTGGGGATCGCCATACAGACGAGAAAATGAAGTCAACATCACAGTACAAGTGTTGAATATCAATGATAACCGACCACTTTTTGAGCGTGTGTCATGTAAAGGTACGATAGGACGCGATTTTCCCGTAGGCCAGACAATTATCACCATGTCTGCCATTGACATTGATGAGCTAGGGTTGGTTAAATATAACATTCTGTATGGAAATGAATATGATGTCTTTAATCTCAACCCTGACTCTGGGATATTGACTTTGAAAAGACCCCTCACTGGGATGAATATAAAGAATGAGCAGTTTAACTTAAAAATAGCTGCATCAGATGGTGAGCTGCTCTCTGAACCCACCTTTGTAAATATATCATTGGTGAGAGGTAGAATGTCCACAAGGAGCTTCAATTGTCAAGACACTAAAGTTGCACAGAAGTTAGCAGAGACACTTCTGAGAAAAGCCACTGTCATTATTAAATCCAAAGTGGAGGAGGGTTACACAGACCTGTTCTCTGTCAATAGGCAGATGCCTCAGTTTGAATCCTTTCCATCAGATATTGTAGTGCGTGAAGACATGCCCGTGGGAGTCAGCATCCTTCAAGTGAACACAAACGATGGTGACATGGGCTTTAACGGTCGTGTCCTGCATGCCATATTAGATGGCAATATTGACAGCTGTTTCAATATTGACATGGAAACCGGTCTAATATATATCTATCAGTCACTGGACCGCGAAAGATCAGACCGGTACTTCCTTAACATAACTGTGTATGACATGGGCCTCGTACAGAAATCTAGCTGGAGATTGTTGACAGTTAACATTGATGATGTAAATGACAACAGTCCAAAATTTTCCCTCGAGAGCTACACAGCTGTAGTACCAGAAAACGCAACCATCGGCACTGAGGTGATCCGGGTCACAGCCTCAGATGATGATATTGGTCAGAATGGTGAAGTCTCATACAGTTTATTAACAAATACCCCTCAGTTTGCCATTAACAGTGAAACTGGCTCTGTTTTTGTGTCCAGCCAATTGGACAGGGAGTCCATCTCAGATTTCACACTCAAGATTGTGGCTAGAGATAAAGCCCCAAGGGGTAATCAAATGTTCTCAGAGACGACACTAAGAATCTACTTGGAAGATGTAAATGACTACGTTCCAGTGTTTATTCCCAGGACATACAGTTGTGGTGTGCTGGAGGACCTTCCTGTAGGCACAGTTATAGCCTGGCTGCAAACACAGGATTATGATATTGGATCTGGGGGAAGGGTGAGATACTCCCTTCCCAATGACTTCAATGGAACATTCAAGATTCATGCCGAAAGTGGGGTCATTAAGCTGGCCAAGGCACTTGACTATGAGAAGCAACAATTCTACAATCTCTCTGTGGTTGCAGAGGATTTGGGTTTTCCAGTAAGGCTGAGCTCTGATTCGTATCTAGAAGTGGAGGTTATTGATGTTAATGAGAATCTCAATGAGCCACACTTCACAGAATTTGCCGTGAGGGGCACAGTCAAGGAAAACTCTCGCCATGGTACGAGTGTACTTCAGGTGACTGCTAAAGATGATGACAAAGGCAGAGATGGAGTCATCAGGTACTCTCTCAAAGCTAGAAGTGGTCTAGGAAGCTTCTCCATTGATGAGGAAACAGGTATAAATTATTTATCTGTCTTTTCTTCTCTTTTTCTTTTCTGTTCTTTTCTTTTTGAAAAAGAACAAGTCTTGAGTTGAGGCTTGTGTAGTAAAACAGAAAATCTGTGAAATTGTTGTGAATTTACGCCCTTAACATTTTTACTGCAGTGTGCTGATTGAATGGCGTTAAAAGGTCACTGTGACATTATTTGTCTTGGCAATGAATTTGTGCTCTGGGTCCACAATTGCCTCTGAATCTGCCACCACCAGAGCAGACCATTGACCTAGAAAGGCAGGACTTCACCTTTGTGTGATTTGGTGAAGTGTTCCTTGAAGTTATTTTGTGATTTTTACAGTCTGTTCCGAAATTTCTGTGTGTGATCTTATCTGCAGGCTCAACAAACAGGAAATTAAAGAAAATAAACGCTTAGTTACATACACGACATGTTGCTGGCTGCCAAGTTCACAATTAATCACAGCTAATGATTATTGATTAGAGAACTACAACAGGCAGTGGGATTTAACTGTGGTCTTTCATTCACATGTCAGCTAATTAGACCAAGTCTGTTAATCGGACCTCTGTATAAGTGAGTTGCGCATGAGTGCCAGAGTCTCTGAGCATGGATTTTCCACTGAGAATTTAACTTCCTGCTAGAAGCAATAGACAAGTTATAGAGAAACAGAGAAATAAGGAGAGTTGGCTTTCATCTTCAAAATAATATCTCTGGGACAGTTAAGGACAGTGGCTCTATACGGCCACAACATATTCATCTACCAACATCCATTTAGCTGCCACATTGAGTCCTTGTCAATGTAACTGGACTTGTGAGATGATTGAAAGCGGCCAGTTCATGCATTATTCTCAGATCTAAGCAGAAATCAAAGTCCCTTGATCCCAGGCTCCAGCTGAGCATGTTGTGTTGAAGATCTGTGTATGCAGAGTAATTTCGATATCGGAAGTCTCTTTGCTCTCATGCAAGAATGAACTAAAAAAGCTGGTGGGATTTATGAAGGACTTATCGTCAGAGCGCTCTGCCGCTTTGAGCAGGCATTGGTATGCCTGCCCACACTTTGGGAAATAAATCAGAGAGCACTCTCACTCAGACGCCTGTCGAGAAACAAGTTCAGCTCTAATTTGCCTCAGAGATTTGGCCTCTTTTTCTCCAGAGTCAGGTTAAGTCCTTTATGTCAGAGTCTCTCAGACACCTGGGCCAAACAGCCCTCGTGTAACACACCCCCACACACTGAACTAGAGTGATGTGTTCCTTTCAGCTCTTTGAAAGATAACATATTTTGGAGGATATTGGAGTAGAAGATCTTCACCACAAGCCCACATCCTCTTACAGACTACTTGAACTTTAATTGTAATTCAGGGGAAATATCAAGGGGTTTCCTTTAGGTGTCTGCTTGGAATACAAAGGAATTTTGTTCTCACGCCATTACAAAGATGTAGATTTGCAGCAGAATGAAAGGGACGGGGAAAGATTTATGTCAAGAGAAAATGCCTTTT
The DNA here is from genome assembly GCA_036877525.1 of Chromobotia macracanthus. Lineage (NCBI taxonomy): Eukaryota > Metazoa > Chordata > Actinopteri > Cypriniformes > Botiidae > Chromobotia > Chromobotia macracanthus. The sequence continues at coordinate 4,620,242 of JAZGTH010000031.1, read as the reverse complement.
CAGCATATATAGGCCTGGTGCTCGTGAACTCATCCTGATAATTAAAGACACTTGGCATACAAAGAAGTGCCCTTGATAGTCTGTGTAGACATGAAGGATGAGTTGGAATTTTTTAATGCGGTCTGCTTTTATAATGCTGTATGCTGTTCTAAATTCAGCCTAACTATGAATATTTGATTGTTTACATCTTAAAATATAAACTATATTTTTGCAGAGAATATGAAATTAAATGTGAATACTAATATTAGGAAATGTTATTAAATATGAATATTATGAAAGTACATTATATATCTCCTGCATTTATTTGCAGCTATTTATGTGCATATTTCAGTGACTTGCATTTGAAACTGATATTTTCTGTAATTTGTGAGTTCTTAAAGGATAATTTGGGCCTCTCTGTGATACCGCTAACCACAAAACGTGTAATCATCCTTTTAAGTTTGTTATAGTCATAGGACACGACACCAATTTTCTGCTTTCTAGCATCATAAGTAGTCCTTGATGTTTATAATACACACCTGTTGGTTTGACATTCATGAATAATGAGGAAAACCAATAGCTTGTAAAGTGGGAGATGCAATTGGTGTTCTGAATTCAATGACACGATCAGTGGTTTGAAATTAAGTGAAAGCAAATGCGGCATGTCTTAAAAACATGCAATCATTTGCATTTCTTTAGTCTTTCTTTGCACCATTAAATTAGTTTTTCATGTTTAAATGCCTTACAAAATCAGCCACTTACTGCAAATCAGAGTCTTTAATTAGAGCTGGGACAGGCCTTGTGTTCTGTCGAATTTCTAATCCTCAGTTTTAGAACCTGTGGGATTCTGAACTTATTCCTTCATCAAAACAACCTTCAGCATCAAAGCTAGAATCTTAGAATCAAAACTTTGTGCAAAGCATGTCTAGTCTGCAGAGTCCTGCTCTAGACAGCGCTGAAGCCTCGCATCATTTTTAATGCATCTGCTATATTTTTGATGCATGGGCTACGGCTTGATTGACGTGGCTTATGAATGTATAGAAACAGAGCACACAGCTCCCAGTATGAGCATTAATTACTTGTGTGACCTACAGATTTACAGAACTTTGGCTAGAAGGTTCTTGACTATGATGAAAGCGTGAAATGTGACATGACAAACTGTGACATAAATTAACTTTTTGTTACAGCGCAGAGGTTGTATAGTTGACATTCATGTCAAGAGTTTTGTGGTTACTATAAAAAGCATAAATTCATTTCATACATTTTTAACAAATACATTTTTACATTCATACATTTTTGACAAATTTCAAACGTTGTTTACAGGTAGATAACTTAGCAAACAAGCTACGTTTTCTGTAATCCCCGAGTTGCAAGATGTGTGTGTAATAAAACTACATTTGGCTGAATTTCAGGTTGAATTACACCCCAATTTCCTCTTATTGCAGTATAAAAAATCTTGCATGCTTGAAAGCAATAGAAAATTCATTAGTGAACCTTCTTTAAATCAATCAACCACACTTTAACGGAGACTATCTAGATGAAACCCCTCAAAGTCTCACTTTTCATCTGAGTATGTGAACCCCATAAACTATTAATTTAGCAAATCTCTCCTCCATCTATATTGCATGTGGTTTTTATTGCCCTTCTATTTTCTTAACTACTCAGTTTACCAAGCTGATCGAGAAGTTAAATAAGGGGGACTGATTTTGTTTTTAGTCTTTGAAGTTATTATTGTGAATAGCAGATTTCCTTCCTGCAACCTGACATGTCACACAGTGTTTGGATCAGTGAGCACCCCTTCGGTCAGCTCCACATGTCTCTGTTCGGTTTGTACCCATCTTTTGTGTTCTCGTCCCCTCAGGTGTCTCAGCTCCTACTTTTTGGTGCTTTTAAGGTTTTAGTAACAATCTGAGACCTGCGTCTGGGTTTTTTTCTGCTTCTGGTGGCTGTGACGGTTCGAGTCCCCTTGGCTGAATGCATTCACGGCCGAGCGCTTTTGTTCTGTGCCACGGTTGGCCGATCGACTCACCACGTTGCATAGCGCTTCTGCAAAATGGGTCATTCTGTCAGCGACGCCCCTTCCCATCGCCAATCGTATTTACATGTGCCGGTGATGTGGTGTTGAAGTGCTCCTAATCACAGAATGGCAGAGGCAGCACTTTGGTCAGGAATGATTAAATGTGCTTTACTGAAGACCTGAAGGTCATACGGTTTCCGAGCAGAACTGTTGTCGCCATGCCCTGCGGTAAGATGCCCAGCCCATTTAAAGTTAGTGGTATGTCCAAGATGTCAGTTTGGATTGAGCAGCAGCAGCTAAAAATCTGTCTGCTCAGCAAGCATGTCCCCTGTAAAGTGTCACCGGATTACACCTAAAGTGTAAAGGGTCAATGACACAACACTTTTTTCTAGATCTATTCAGCATTCAGCAAAGACATTGCAGTAATTGAATTAAAAAAAAATGTGGGCCTTAAAATATATAGAAGATATAGGTCTAACTCTCCAGAGGTGTCATTATATGGGTGAAATTCATGGAGGGAAATGGAATGGAAAGTTTTTCAACTTAATCTTTTACTAAGATATAGTTTCCTTCAAAAGCATTTAAGTTGTTATATTATATAAATGTTCTAAAGAAATTGAAATTCTGGATTTTGACATGAAATGCTAATATTTAGTAACAAAGACATAGGGATTTAGGATTAAGGCTTTTTGTTATATTTTGATACTAAGAATCTTGTTGGATTGGTTGATGTTTCTCAGAGCGGACTTTTGTAAATATGACCCACTCTGAAAAAAATATTTTTTTGTGTAGACAAAACAATATTCATAGGCCTGGTTTCACAGACAGGGCTTAGATTAAGCCAGGAGTATGCTAGTTAAATTATGACATTTAGGTAGCTTTTACAAACATGTCTTAAAAATGATTACTGGTGTGAATCTTGAGACAAAACAATTGCACTAATATATTTTAAGATATGTCAGTGCAAGCTGCTTTGAGTTAAGACAGCTCAAACATGCATTTTTGAGTCTGAGATTAGGCTTAAGCCTTGTCTGTGATACTGGGCCATATAGTCAAAAATTAGTTAAATGTAAAAAATGATTATGATGTGTACACTCATTTGTGTTTAACATGTAAGGTAAATATTACTTTTTGCTTGATTGAGTGATGTTCCTTAATTTGGTAAAAATGTTATTTATCAAAAATGTATACAGATGTATTCAAAGAACATATTTAAAAACTCACTTGCACTCGCATTTAGAGCCAGATTTTAAAACTATTTATATTGTCTTGGATATTCTTATTTGTCATTGACCTAAACCTAATTATTACCATAATTATAATGTGGACAATAACCATGGATAATATTTAAATAATTTCCTGCAGATATATTTATATCCCCCTCACATCTCAGTTAACCAGTTATGAACATCTGTGTGAGAACAAAACTCTGAAAGTCTGTTTTTATTCAACAGCTTTAGGTTGTTCTCAGGTACGTAGTTGAAAGTTTAGATTTTCTCTGGGGAAATGACTTAAGAAATTACACTTTAGGCAGGCCAGACCAATCCCGGTATTAAAACCCGCTAAACCAACTTTGGTGTGTGTCTATAAACATTAATCTTTTCTCCTGACTCTAATCTCTTCAAAATGTTGGACACCTCACATTTAATAAAGTTTGACTCCTGGTGAAGTTCGACACTTTTGACAAGTAGTTGGATCACAAACCAAGTTATGAATAGTTTGAAAAATGAGTATGTGGACGTTCACAACTCACTCAAACCAAAGTACTGATAGCGCCTGATGATAAACTTGTCATTAGCTGTGTGTAAAATTGTGGTTATTAAGTTTATCATATATATGATCAATATGAAGTTCAGATGTTTTGCTCCGCGTTCCCACAGGAATGATTTACACTGCTGGCGCTCTGGACTGTGAGACTCAGGATTCCTATTGGCTGACGGTATATGCAACAGACCGAGGTGTGGTGCCTCTTTCTGCATCTATTGAAGTTTTCATCCAGGTGGAGGATGTGAATGATAATGCCCCATTGACCTCTGAACCCGTTTATCACCCGTACATCATGGAGAACTCACCCAAAGACGTTTCTGTGGTCCAAATCCAAGCTCAAGATCCTGACGTCACGGCCTCAGATAGCCGCCTCACATATCGCATCACTGCGGGAAATCCTCAGAACTTCTTTTCCATTGATTCCAAAACAGGTAAAAAAAAAGGATCATTTTGTCATGTATTGCTTGTTTGCGTGTGTAGTTTTCTTAACGCAGAAGTCAAAAGCAAAAATATTTAGTGACATAGACCATAGACAGTGAGTATTTCTCATGAAACCATTTATTTCCCACCAGATTTGCACTGTGATTTGTTTCTAGCTGTGTGAGTGTGTGTGTCTCTGTGAGTGTTTGCCCTGCAATACACTGACCATCTATTCTGTATGTACCCCAGTTCTCGCCCGATATGCTGGGATAAGCTACAGACCCCTGTGACCCTAAAGAGGACGAGCAGGTTTAGAGAATGGATGGATGGATTTTTTCTTTTTTTACATTACATATTCCTTTTAAAGTTCAGCACAGTGTTCTCCAGTGTCCAACATCCTTTTGCTCGTACGAACACTGTAGGAAATAACAAGCACCACCATTGATAAATTGAGCTGCGCAGTCTGGAATCTGAATTGCGTCCGGATGTTTCTGAGTGAAGAGTCAACGCACATGCAGAGTTCTGATTCCGTTGCATGCTGGGTTCATGCTGCACCACTGATTACACTAGCATGCTTCCTTGTCACTTAACTGAGTCATGGGAGCTTATGTATGCAGCTATAGTCAGTGAATTAATTAAAGGTTTCGGTGACAGCAGGAAAGCTTTTCATTCTACTATCGGCAAATCCCTCCAAGGTAGCATGTGGCACTACATATTTACACTGGAATTTACACAGGTTTAAGCTCAGTAAATCTAACTCAATATATATAATGAGATCTGAGTGAGTGTGAGTGCACGCTGAAGCCTGTTACACTAAGAAGAGAGGAACTGGGTAATACTGTATATCTCCTTTTACATAAACTCTAAAATGGACCAAAGCCCGGACGCAATGAGGGGATTTAAAAAAAATACTCTTTGCTCTAACCACTGTTGGGAAAAAGTTAAAAAATGCAATTACTCCACAGTAGTTTAGCTCTCCTTTTGTGGTCGTCTCCAAAATTTAGAGTGTTCAGTTGTTTTATAAAAACAAATATGCTGTTTGCATAAGCAAGCAACCAATTACTGAACCTCACAAAGAGAATGTGTCTGCTTGATTATTATTGGTGCTGGCTTATTGAGGAGAGATGTGCTATTACTTTTCTAAGTGAACTGGCTTCTGATTTTAAAACAGTGGGTGATAAAATGGACAGACAAAATGGATTGAATAGTAACACCCTAGCATACATACATAACATACATAACAATAGAGAACACATTCAGACTCACTCCAACATTGTGCTAGCAATTTATGCACGGTTCAAAGTTAGTTTCCTAAGCTTGCCTCCAATAGTGTAATTTCTTTACTTCTATTTCTTTACTATTTCTATACCTTCTCAATGATATCTTTATTCTGTATTGGTCAGCTTCTACATTGCCCCTGGGTAATAATCCTTTGCTCGCACTTTTTTCATGAGCACTTTGTTTCTGTCGTGCGTCAGCTCGAGTTCACGTTCATTTGAGTTCACGGCGCCTCTAATTTCTATAATTGAGTCTCTCTGGATCAAAATGACACACATTAGGGAATGCTGTGGATTCCAGCAGTGCTGTTCAGCTTCTAGCGTCAGGAGTTCTTTGTTGCCATGGTTATAGTTCACAGAGAATCAGCAGCACAGAAAGCATGTAAATACATTTCTATTAGGTAAATGGAACTTTCCACAAATAGGTTACAAAACAGGAGCTGAAGTTTTTTTATTCTCTTCTTAAGAAATGGTCAGCATACCTCAGGAGGGCGACCTTAATAATTTAGCTGTTTTATTTTCTATTTATGTTTATTTATGTGAGGTTTACGTCAAAATTTGGGACAACTAAAACCCTTATTTGTGGGATTCTGTTGCTTTCTATTAGTAATGTAAATAATAATATTAAATAAATAATTATCATTAAATAAATAAGTGAAGTGTGGAAATGGAATACTTTGGAGTCACCACATCTGTTGAAACTTGTTTTCTACAGCTTCTCCGCAGCTTGTCCATGAATCCACAGCTGGAATTGTTGTCGAGTTCACAGACCCACTTAAACTTCTTTATCCCAGGTTTCCAGCATCCAGATGTCTTCTGCCTTAAGGAAGCATTCATATTCTAGAACATCATCTTGTGCTCAGTCTTCTGCCGTCTTTCCATAGAAGTGCTTTTTTAAAGCCTATTTACAGCCACCGAAAGCTTGAAAAATAACCCCGTGCTTTCACGACGAGCCGGGTTTACGCCAAAGGCCTTTCGTGTCACGAGCGGCTCTTTCTTCCACAATAAACAAACAATGCACATTATGCAGTCTTGACTGACATGTTATTTATTAATCATTGCTGAAAGCGGAACGGCTCTCCGTGCTGATAGTCACGACTGTTATTCCATCTCCTTTGATTTGTATAATTCAAGGGATTTGACTACAAAGTTCCACTTTGTTCCATTTTCTCCTTATTGCATTTTTGTGATTTGTATTTCAGGACTCATCACCACCACGTCAAGGAAGCTGGACAGAGAGCAACAAGCAGAGCACTTTCTGGAGGTACTGTACACTTCATTTATCTGACTGCATGCTTTTAGTTCACCTGTAAGAATAGTTCACCCACAAACGGAAATTTTCATTATATCATATATTGTTTCTGTGTAATTTTAAATCTCTACGCTGTTCATTTTTCTTTGGCATACACAAGGAAAAAGGAAAAGAGTGTACCTTCTGTTCTGGGTGATAGTGCCCATTGCTGTCAAGGTCCAGTGAAGACAGAAAACAGAAGTTTTGTAAACAGAAGCAATACAATAGCTGAGTGTTATGACCAAACCAAAACTGGCATTGTTTTTATTTACTCTGAAAATTTTGAAGCTTTATACATCTAGTATGAGTTGTTTTTGTTATTTTGGGAGGAAAATATGAGCATGTACATTTTTTAGAATTTCTCTTTTTGCATTCCACAAAAAAAATGTAAAAAAATGATGTATTTCCACAAATAACATAAGTGACAATATTATGAAATACTTAAACGCAAGTGGAAATGATTACACTAACAGCCACAAGGACTTTATTGACTGCATCATACAGGATAACCTCTGACATGTTTGCTTTTCGACCTGTTTTAAGCAGATATTTATCAGTCAATATAGATTCAATACAGACAATATAGATTCTAACAATATCCTATAGATTTCATTGGAAAATAAGAGTAGGCAGTCATAGTAGAGTGGGGAATGGATTTACACAATCACGACATAAAGGTGTCAGTATTTCTAATGTGCTTTTTAAATTCTTGAATAAGAACGAATACTGAATAAGAAGAGTGCCTATAGCAGCATATTCGTTATGAGTGACAGAAATAATAAAGCCAAAGCTAGACTCTCTTTAACTTCAAAACACGTGCAGATGCGCAAAAGTTCATAAAGTCTGGTGAGCAGCCCTTAAATTACTGATTGGTCAATGACAGCAGTACAGTAGAGCTGATCGATAATGTAGGTGTGGCTCCCCGTGACTGCCCTACATGCACGGGGTGAAATCAAAGCCATTGATTTTTTGTTCACTAAATGATGATTCACTTTACAGAGAGCTTCCAGTTTCAAAGTTCACGTCTTACCAACTTAGTCCAGAGGAGTGTCCTTTGAGAGCGACCCCAAACTATAGGGTTCTCCAGTGTGTGATGCTCACAGTACAGCACCCTATTAAAAATTTAGTCCATTGAGGCTTTCATGGTCTGCCGCCTATGAGTGTGCAGTAGTGGAGTGTCCCCTGGCCCTGTTTTAGTGATCATTCTCTGATCAGTGACATGTAGTCTACAGGGACATCAGTGTGCTTTAGAAGAATCAGATCAGTTGGCTCATTGGGTTGTTTTTACGGAATATGTGGGTATTGATGTATTTGTCTATTCATTTGTTTAAAACTAGTATGAATAGACACCCAGGTTTTTCTTTTTCATTTTGTTTTGTTTAAGGGCATTTTTTCATAGTGTGGTCGAGAGACACATGAAAGCCACCGTCACTCTCATTTGCTTTCTCAGTTCCTCTGTGGTGGAATGAGCTGCCGAGACAATCAGATTGTTAAAGAAACAACTGAAAATTCACCTTTTTATGTGCATTTAACTAGACTGCAACCCTAAAAGCGCTTCCCATCTCATCTATTTCAGCTGTCTTTTTCATCTCCCTTAAGAGTTCATCTCTCTACTCTGCTTCTTTGCTATTCCGAGCCCTTATTTGAAAAAGTTGCTTGTGATGTTTCTCATTTGTAAGCCACTTTAGATAAAGCTTCTGGTAAATAGGGAGGTTGATACCTGATTTAGCTGGACTCAAACCACTGTTCACGGTTTATATGACCCAGCCAACAGGTTTATATCAGCCCCCGCACCTTTGCCACAATGCTACTGATGTTTATGGCTGTTGTCAGGGTGTTGCTAAGATGTTCTAAATAATTTGAAGCATATGACTGGATGTTTGTTTTAGTTTTTTTCTAGTTATTATAGCAAGTTGTCTATATTTACAGTGAAATACCTATATTCACTGTATATATATGTGTATTTGTGTGTTTATCTAGGTTACTGTTATGGATGGGGGTGGTATCTTGAGGCAGTCCACAGTGTGGGTGATAGTGCATGTTCTGGATGAAAATGACAATACACCAGAATTCTCAGACTCTGTATACCGGATTAGCCTTCCGGAACGGGACCGTAACAAACGCGGCGACCCCATGTACAGAGTGTTCGCCTGCGATCGGGATGAAGGGTCTAACGCGGATCTCACATACAGCATTGTGGATGGAAATGATGATGGCAAATTCTTTATCGATGCCAAGACAGCCATGGTGTCATCCAGGAAGATGGTGACAGCTGGTGGCTATGATATCCTTATGGTAAAGTACCAGACTGTCCAATGTCACTTTAATGTAAGGGTCTCAGATTCAGCTCCGGCAACTTCCTGCAGAGTTTAGCTACAACCCTAATCAATCACACCTGCCATTTCTTGTCAAGTAATCCTGAAAACCTTGATCAGCCGGTTCGGGTATGTTTGCTAATGGTTGTAGCTAAACTCTGCAGGACGGAGGCCCACCGGGAGCTGGATCAGAGACCACTGCTTTAGTTAACATTAAAGTTGTTTTAGCACGCAATTTTACTAATTTTACAAAAAAAAATTTAATTTTACAATTTTACTTTTTTGCTATACTTTATATGCCTCCTGTCCTGCTCAGATAAAAGCCATTGACAATGGGACCCCTCAGAAGTGGTCAACAGCCCGTTTGCATATTGAATGGATTCGGAAACCCTTGCCTTCGCCACGGGCCTTGAGATTTACTGCGCCCATTTACAACTTCACAGTGGCTGAAACCGCTAAAGTGTACGAGGCAGTTGGAAGGGTATCAGTTCGGCCAACAGAAACTCCTGTATGGTTTGATATCATTGGTGAGCATCAATAATGCTGCGTTTTCTAGTTTACATTTATAACAGACATGTTTACCCAAAGCGGCTTATAATAGATTAAGGGTATGCATTTATTGTTAGTGTCATGTTGCAAGCTGACCTACGGGAATGCCTGACTTGTTAATTCAGATAAATTTAAAGTCACAAAACTATTTATATTACTAATGATGTTCTCTTGTTAGGATGAACTACTTTATTGTAGTTGCTTTAAATAAAGGTGTCTGCTGCTGTAAATACTGTGCTAATGTAATTTACAGCGGACATCTTCCAAAAGCTGTGCTGACAAGGATTTTCTCTTTTGCTCATTGCTTAGAAGCCTTGTACATGTTTAATATTTGTGCCTGTGCATTCTGCTCAAAGTTATACAACAGACGATGTATGAGTCAAATAAATCTGCGAAGAGATTTTTCAAGTCATTTTGATTAAACACTCCCAGTGGTGTTACATTGTGCTGACCAGTGCAATATTTACCTCGTAGAGTTTGCTTGTGTATTTAATATGAAAAAACTCACATGAATAAACGTTTTTGCTGGCTTAATATGGCCCTAATATGAGCTTTTCTTTTTTCAAATTCATCCGAATTGTTCTCTGAACAGGTGGAAGAACATCACGCGAGATGTTTTATATCCCGCAGAGCTTCTGTGTTGGAAACTGTTCATCTGACAGTGGTAAGCTAACGGTCTGTCAGTATTTTGTATTTATTTTGGTGAGCGTGAAGGGTTGCCTAGTTTATCAGATACTTTTAGATACTCGCTTTAAAAACTCAATTTGCCGCAGGGCAAACGTGAAACGCTCAGTCCTGCAAACGCTTTTGAGTGCTGAGATACCTTTAGGAGCGTGGGTCTTCTGATCTTAACTAAGTGCAGTGGAAATTTAGTGGAATTGGAACAGATACATGCAATGAATACTAAAACCGCTCTGTAAGTTTGCCCTTATTCTTCAAAATGGGCCTGAATTAATGATTTGCGAATCTGCCGTGAAGAAGCTTGAACCTGCCACAGATGTTTGTGGGAGTTGAAGATAAGAGACCCAAGGCTGATGGGAAAGATCCCAGCATAAGGCGGTTGATGTTTCAAAAGCCATGAAAGTTTGATGAATCACAGCAAAATGTGAACGATGTGTCTCTTAAAACATACAAACTGCTTGACAGTTTGATTCGTGAAACGTTCACTCTGATACCTTCAGCTAAAGCAGTCCGTGCTAACTGTGTTCTCTTGGTGTAAATAGGTAACTATGATGGGCCTTTTGATATTCAGAGAGGGATGGGAACCATTGTAATAGCCAGACCTCTGGACGCAGAGACACAGGCCCTGTATAACATGACAGTACAGGTGTCAGATGGGACCAATACAGCAACCACACAGGTATATTATCAGTCGAGTAAACATTCTGCCTTCTTTTCCTTACAGATGTTACAAGACTGCAAACTCTGCAAGAAACGTTGAATTTTTTAATGATTATTCTTGGCAGCTGTGCCTGAAATATCCACATTTTAAACTCTGCTAACACTTATCTAATTTTTCCAACATATGTTTGTAATTTGAAAGAAATCTCTATTCAATCTACAACCAAATGTGTTTTTAGTTATGCCCAGGGGTCCTGATTATTCCAGCGTCCTAGAAACCCACTTTGTATTGTCACTTTAACATGTATTTTCTGTTCTTATGTAAGATGTCTTGACATCAGCGCATGATGAAACAATGTGGATTACTTATATGTATCTCTTAATGCGAGAGAAATTTGACTGCAGATCTAAAAATGACTCACTGCTCTTTGTATTTCTAGATTTACATAAAGGTTTTGGACAGCAACGACAATGCTCCCGTGTTCTCGGAGCGTTTGTATCAAGTCTCGGTGTCCGAGGACACACCGGCCGACACCGAGATCTTGCGTGTCCGTGCCAGAGACCGGGACGAACGAGCAAAGCTGAGCTATTCAATCCATAGCAGCGTTGATCCAGCAAGCATGCGTATGTTTAGGATCAATCCGGGCACTGGCGTCATGTATACAGCAGATCGATTGGACTTTGAGACCCGCGTTCAACACATCCTTACTGTCATGGTGAGAAAATGCCACACATTCAACAAGCAGAGTCAAGTCAAGTGGTTTTGTTGTCATTTCTCACCTGGGCAGGGTAAGAAAACCACAGTGCAGAAAGATATACAATACCGATAATTAATACACATGACCAGCGGACACCAGTAGAAAAAAGTACTGTAATTCCACAAAAACATTAAATGTAGATGATATGTACTACAGACAATCTACAACTACAAATTGCGGGCTATGTACAAGGAAATAAATGGGTGTATGATGCAACATTACCCTGAGGTTGATGCAATACAGAGAACTGGTGTAGCATATCTGCTAGTGTTGAAGTAATGTGAGCTTTACACTGTGTGAAGATATGCAGACTGAATCCACAAAATGTTCTCTAGTGCAAGTTGTGTGAGGAAAAATATGTGTCATTTTGAGGGATTGGTTTGTCATTTAGGTCTACATAACAATAAGTTCATATCATTTTTAAGGTAATATTTTGATAGATTAGTAAAATGGAATGGACTGGAAATCAGATCTCTCTTGTCTCAAACGTTTCTCCCAGACTGCATCAATGAGAAGAAATAGAAAAAAAAGGAGATTTTTCTTTAGTGCTTTTCTTCTTAATTTTGTCCCCTGAGAAAAGGACGCTAGTAATCTCACAGCTGTCTCTGCTGTCTCTTTTTCAGAAGATTTCAACAATGTTACAAACTCTGACAAGATAATTAATTGGATTGTAAAACATAGGTGTTGCATATCAGTATGAAGCCAGGAGGGGCTCGGGGGGTGGAAAATAAGCAACATCAAATTGGCAACGTCATGACAGGAAAATGAATTTGAATTGAATTTTGATTTAAGATTTGTTTAAGAAACATTTTTTTTGTTTGTTTAAAATCACATGCACCTATGAATCATGCACAGTAAGACTACGAACATTATATTATTCTATGCTGACTTCTGATCTATGAAGGCACAAACTCTTAAGAGCAATAAAATTTCCTCTGTTTCATGCATGAGACAAAGATTGGCCTAAATACTATACAGCAAAGTGTAACAGCATATATGTTGACAATATAAAGCTTTTTTGGTAACACCTTACAATAAGGTTGCATTCATTAACATTAACTGGTTAACATGAATTTAATACCAGCAATATATTTCTGGTATAACATTTATTAACTGTTTTTTAAACATCTGCCCACTTTTCTCTTCTTTATTTTCACTTCATGCTTGTTTCCTTACAAATCTTTTTCTTTCAAAACCTTGTCACACTATTAGTTTCTCTCTTCAGGTCTGTTGCTTTCTCTCTGCTCATATTTCGTAGGTTAAAGATCAAGAGTTTCCCTATTACAGAGACCTGACACGGATTATTGTGGCATTGGAGGACGCCAATGACCAGCCTCCTTTTTTTACTTGCACTGTGTATGATGGTACAGTGTCTGAAGCAGCCTCTCCTGGAACATCAGTCTTGCAGGTGATTGCACTAGACAGAGACTCGGGCAGAAACGGAGAGATTGTTTACTCAATTGATGCAGGTAAATATTGTGTTCTTTGCTTCTAAATGTATATCACACCTTGATAACATTTCCATTGTTTGGCTGTTTGTTTCCATTGTTCAGTTTCAATAAAACTGATTGTGTTTGCTCCTAAGTATGCATTAACTTATTCTCTTCAAATGTCATGCATCTTAGATAAGTCTAAGATATATCTTGTTACATTAAATGCTTTTTCATTGTGAAATGACCAGGATGTGTTTTCTCTAGGTAACACAGGAAGCATTTTTGGAATAGATCCACTATCTGGCACTGTTTCAGTAGCCAGAGAACTGGACCTTACAGCTGTGGGCTTTCATACCCTCACTGTAAAAGCCACAGATGGAGGTTCTCCGGCGTTAAGCAGCACCACCTCTGCTAGGATCACCATCTCACTGTCCGATTTCTCCAGCCCAAAGTTTGCCCAGCAAGAGTACCAGGCAGAGATCAGTGAAAATGTGACTGTCGGAACTTTTGTCGCAATGATCTGCGCTGTTAGCCGATCTATGCTAATTTATGACATTACACAAGGGAATGCCGAAAAGAGGTTTAAAATCAATCGTTACACTGGTGTTATCACAACACAAAGAGATTTAGACTTTGAGATCACCCCTTCCTACATGCTGGTCATTCAAGCTGTCAGCATGGCTGGAATTGTCTCCAGTGTCAATGTTAGCATCCAGGTGGTTGATGAAAATGATAATCCTCCGTTTTTTCAGAAGCTAACATATACTGGAACCATTAGTGAGGCTGCACCCATCAATAGTGTGGTTATGAGTGAGGACGGAAGGCCGTTAGTAATTAAAGCTGCAGATGCTGACAAGAATCAGAATGCCCTTCTGGTTTTCCAGATTGTGGAGGACACAGCCAAATTGATCTTTACTGTGGATTCTGGAACAGGCTCTGTCAGAACCATCGCTAACCTGGACTATGAAGCATTCAGTGTTTTTGATTTTTCTGTTATTGTGAGAGACAGTGGTAAGCCTCAACTAACAGCAGAGAAGCCAGCCAGGGTTTTAATCAAGATTGTGAACATCAATGACTCTCCTCCACAGTTTTCGCAAGAAGCTTATGATGCTATCTTGCTGCTTCCAACATATGCTGGGGTAGAGATTCTGAAAGTAGAGGCCACTGATCCAGACTTGACCACTGATCTGATATATTCTTTAGCTGATGGCAAGTTGGAACATTTTGAAATGGATCCATCTTCAGGCATTCTTACTGTCAAAAACAATAAGCTGTCTAAAGATCGTTATCGTTTCAATATCAAGGCGTCTGATGGACGCTACTTTTGCACAGCACTTGTGACAGTGTTGGTCAAGGAGGCTATGGACAGTGGTCTCCTTTTTAGTCCATCTTTATACTCCTCTTCTGTACTGGAGAACAACATGAACGTTACTACAGTGAGTATTGTAAATGCTGTTGGAAACCGCCTAAATGAACCGCTAAAGTACACACTTTTAAATGCAGGGACATGCTTTACAATTCAGCCTACATCAGGGGTCATTCAAACCACAGGAGTCCCATTTGATCGAGAACAACAGGAATTATATGAACTGGTAGTGGAGGCACAGAGAGAATACGACCAGTTGCGAGTTGCTAGAGTAACTGTGACAGTTGAGATTGAGGATGTAAATGACAATGCGCCTGATTTTGTGGGCCTTCCCTATTATGCAGCTGTGCAGGTTGATGCAGAGCCTGGGTCATCCATTTTCCAAGTTTTTGCAACAGATTTGGACAAAGGGATAAATGGAGATGTGTACTATGAGCTCAGGGAGGAACACCCGAATTTTGAGGTGAACAGGCTCACTGGTGAGCTTACACTTAAAAGGGCTTTTAATGCAGACCTGTCTAATGTTGAGTACAAACTGGTCATTTTTGCACGTGATGCAGGTTACCCCTCCCTCTTCACCGCTGCTGAGCTTCCGGTTACTGTCGTGAACAAAGCTATGCCTGTATTTGATAAGCTCTTTTATGGCATATCAGTAAGAGAGGACATTGCAGTGTCCACTCCAATTTTAAGCATCAATGCCACCAGCCCAGAAGGCCAAAACATCATATACACTATTGTAGATGGAGATTCCTCCGTTCAGTTCGACATTGGCTTTGACAGTGGTGTGATAAGTGTTATTTATGCTTTAGACTATGAAACCACACCCTACTACAGGCTAACTGTCAGATCTGTGGATACTCTCACAGGAGCCAGATCTGAAGTAGATGTGGACATATTGGTAGTGGACGTTAATGACAATGCCCCTGTATTCCGAAATGCCTCATATACAACCACTGTGGCAGAAAATTCAATGATCGGGACCTCAGTGATACAGCTCTTAGCAACTGACCTGGACTCTGAAAATAACAATGTAATTAGCTATCAGATCCTCTCTGATGCTTTTAACAGCACAGACTACTTCCACATTGACAGAATTAGTGGACTTGTTTTAACAGCTCGTTTTCTGGACTATGAACTTACTCAGTGCTACAACTTTATCGTTAGGGCAACAGACAATGGTTCCCCAGCCCAGAGCGGTGAGGTCAGAGTTACTGTCTTGTTGAGTGACGTGAATGACAACCCACCGTCCTTCAACCAACCTCTTTATGAAGCTTTCATGAGTGAACTAGCTCCCAGAGGGCACATTGTGACATGTGTTCAAGCCTCTGATGCAGACAGCTCAGATGCAGAGAGGTTGAGGTACAGCATACTCTCTGGAGATGAGAAAATGAACTTCATCATAGACTACCAGACAGGCATCATCTCCTTGTCCAACCAGCGCAGACAGGGGATGCGACCAGCGTACACCCTTAATGTGTCTGTATCGGATGGGGTGTTCACTAGCACTGCACAAGTAAACATTCGAGTCTTGGGGGCCAACCTTTACAGCCCTGTCTTTAGCCAAAGGTTTTACTTAGCTGAAGTCCGTGAGAATGCCCCTGCAGGTAGCAGAGTTATACAGGTGCGTGCTACAGATGAGGACTCTGGGATTTTTGGTCAGATCATGTACTCCTTTATTAATGACCTTGGAAAGACTCAGTTTAATATCGGACCCGATGGCCTAATCACAACAGCTCAGAAACTAGACAGGGAGAACCCAGTAAACAGAGACATTGTGCTAACTGTAATGGCTCTTGATGGAGGAGGAAGAGCATCCTTCTGCACGGTTAGGGTAATTCTGACTGATGAAAATGATAATGCACCACGGTTTAGGGCAGTGGAGTACAGAGTTAGCATCAAGGCTAATGTGCCTATAGGATCATTGGTAACACAGATCCAAGCTCAAGACCCGGATACTGGTGACAACGGTAGAGTTAGTTACTCTTTGTACAGTGAGGCGAGGCTTCCTTTAGTGGATGTGCTGGAGATTGAGCCAGACAGTGGCTGGATGGTCACAAAAGGAAGCATGGCACATCTTCGAGGAACGGTCCTGTCCTTTTTTGTGAAAGCTACAGATGGAGGGACCCCAGCTAAACATTCCCTTGTGTCTGCATTTATCCATGTCCTACCACCTGATGCTAATGTGCCCTCCTTTACTCAGCCCCAGTACTCCTACACGGTCCCAGAGAACACACCAGTTGGCACAGCCTTGGGGTCAGTGTACCTGAGTCCAGGACAGACTGGTTTCTTTGCTGTGGTCAATGGAGAAACTGGTGAGAGCAACCAGGGTGGAACATTTGTGGTGGAGAGAGAAACGGGACTTCTAAAGCTTGTCAGCCCTCTGGACTATGAACTCATCAACATCTACCGCTTCAAAGTTTCAGCCACCATGAGACAGGCACTGGTTGAGTCCATGTCTGTTGTAGACGTGGAGGTGAAGGTTTTGGATGTAAATGACAACAAACCATCATTTGAAACAAGTTCTTATGTAGCCATGGTAATGGAGGGCATGCCAAGGGGCACACGGGTTATCCAGGTACGAGCACTTGACCCAGATTGGGGTGCTAATGGACAGGTTAATTACAGCCTTGGCCCAACCCTAAACCAAGAGCTAGAAAATGCTGGATCTAAATCTGTCACTGGTGCCATGTTTGTTATTGACAGCAAGACAGGTTGGATCACCACTCTTGGTGACCTGGACCATGAGATGTGCCCATCTTATACTTTCAGTGTTGTGGCCTCTGATCTAGGTGAGGTCATCTCACTTTCCTCCACAGCTGTGGTAACCGTTGCAATAGCAGACGTTAATGACAACCCCCCTACCTTCGAGAGGGAATACTACAGGGGTGCTGTAAGAGAGAGTGATCCACTGGGAGAGGTGGTGTCAGTGTTAAGCACCCGTGATGGGGACAGTTCGGATCAGAATCGGCTTGTCAGCTTCCATATCACAGGTATGTATTAAAGTAGGCCACTGGAGGATGATTTATGGCTTGTGGAGGCGCTACGGGAAAGATAATCACATTGAAAGGGTTTAATTTAATGAACTAAGCGTGCAAAAGCTATATGAGTAAAGAGCCATCTGCTTTATGTGTCACATTATTTTGTTAAAAGCCCATCTGGGGACGTGTGCAGATTGAGCACATTGTTATAATTAAACTGAGTTTATTGTTTCACGTGCCAGTGACTCTGCATACTTTTTATACAGTGCACACTCTAAAAGTGTTCATGAGTGTGGGCTAGTTCCCTTAGTATGCTTATACTCTGTGTTATTTTAAAGTGCCTTACCATTCATCTTAATTTATGTTCAATTTCAAGCAGTTTGTAAAATATTAGATGTTTGTTTCACTCAAAGCGGAGCACAACAAAATGTTAAATCACAATTACTTAACACAGCAATGCGTTTAGAAGTGAAATGTACAAGTTTTGGGTCTCTGTGCAGAGGGATGCAAAGATAGTTCTTTCATTTATCAGAGTTTTGTGGCAATCTTCTTGACTCAGGAGGAAACCCCAAGGGAGTGTTTGGTCTGGCTCCTGTTCAGGGGGAGTGGAAGGTCTTTGTGAAGCGGCCTTTGGACAGAGAGGAGCAGGATCGATACTTGCTCAATATCACAGCCAATGACGGCCTGTTTGTAACCCGCATAGGCGTTGAGGTCACTGTCATGGATGCCAATGACAACAGCCCCATCTGCAATCAGGTCCATGCAATTGATTTCAGGCTGACATTTGTCATCTTATAAAGACAGAATTAACAACTACAATGTTTCATGCTTTGCATGCTGATATAAATGTATCAGACTTGACAGGCACAAACACCTTGTATTAAGAATTCAGTGGTTCTTTTTGACATAATTACAATATATACATCAACTTTGTGTTTTAGGCTCAGTACGAGGCCTCATTTGCTGAAGATGTGGCCATTAATACAGCAGTTCTGACAGTGGGAGCCACAGACTTGGATACTGGTGTCAATTCAGAACTTCAGTACTCTCTGTTTGGCATTGGCGTTGAAGATTTTTACATGGATGCCAATACGGGTATTTCTGTAAAAAACATTCAGTGTCATATGCTTTTAGACAAGTTTGATCTTTTTAACATTTTTCAATATCTTTCATGTTTAATTAGTTGGTTATTTGTTAGGTATTCAAAAGCATTTAATACAAATTTACGTTATCCCAGAATGCCTGGCGAGTTTATCTTTTGATAGATGACAGTGATTTGGTAATTACCTCGTTGACATCATAAGTCTCAATTAAATAAAACATTTAAACACACAAACATATTTAACTCCCTCCTAGTATTATTTATTCATATCACTGAAGTTTGTGTCTGAAAACTCTAGCACAAGGTTCTGAAATCCAGCATGTGAGTTTTTGCACATGTCTCTCTGTTTGTTAAAGGTGAGTTGAAGACTGCTTCTCAACTGGACCGTGAAAGAGCCGCAGGTTATAAGTTGATAGCTCAGGCTATGGATGGAGGAGGGCTGTTCTGTCGCTCTGAAATCTCCCTGATCATTCTGGATGTTAATGATAATGCGCCATCATTTGCCTTCACACGGTTCATGGCGAGTGCATATGAGAGTGCGGTGCCCAAGGCTTTGCTCACCCGTCTTCAAGCTAATGATCCAGATGAAGGTATTTCAGGCAACAGTCCATAAACTTTTCCAATTTGAACGAAGTCTTACTTACATTTCTTACATGCAAAATCAAAATCAAATAAGAATCAAATTCTCATTTTTGGGGCTTTTAAGTCATAAAACAGTGTTATTGTATGATTGAAAGACTTGATTGATTTTTTTATACATATTTTTATTTTAGCACATTATTATCAGTGGCACCAAAAAGTTCAAGTAAAAAAAAATTCTTTAAAAAAAATTTAAATAAAAATAGATAATATGCACATTTTGTTTTAAATTAGCTACACAAAACCTCTTTTTGTAGTGCGGGTTAAGTGTTCATACCAATTAACTTTTTGGTGCCACTGTACTTTCTGAAGAATTACAGAGCCCTTGTTGTCCTCTCAGGTCTTAATAGGAAGATTGTGTACTCGCTTGTCGACTCTGCCGATGGCATGTTCTCCATTGATCCATCTTCCGGTGTGGTGATCCTGGAAAGGTCTTTGGACAGAGAGGTGCAGGACTCATATCAGATCATAATCAAGGCTGCTGACCGAGCAGGGGCCTCCGGCTCACTCTCCACTCAAGTGGACCTCACCATCATGGTTCTGGATGTGAATGACAACCCACCAGTGTTTCAGAAACAAGATTACGCCGTCACAGTGCCTGAAGATGTTGCTATAGGAACGGAGGTGCTGCGGGTCTTTGCCACAAGTAAAGATATCGGAGTGAATGCAGAGATCTACTATAGATTCTTGTCTGGAAATGAGATGGGAAAGTTTTCTATTGACGATTCCACAGGTACAGTAGTGGACATATTTTCTACTTATAAAACATTCTTTTGGGGTTGGGCTGTTGTGTGAAATAGTTTCCAAGTTTCTAGTTTGGATTTTATATAAATATTTAGTTGTCACAAAAGCAAAAAACTCCTTTAAGAGCTTCTATATAATTAAAACAAATGCTTATTGTCAGGTCATTTATATTTCCTGACTTCATAAATCATTCAAACAAAATCAGGAAAGGTCTGTTGAATGTTGACAGCACATTATGATTTGACAAATTGTGTTGGTTAAAGCTGTTTAATATAAGTGCAGTGGTTGGGAAAATTTAGTTATGAATGTTCCATAACACTAATGATGGTGATAACACACAGAACACAAGGGTAAGATTACTGCGCGTCAGAGAGACCTTTGTCTTATAAAGATGTGCCCGTTCAGTGGAAACACTAAAGCATCTCAACATTTTTTTTATTTCAACATTACAATTTGATTTTATCACTTTCCTTGCATTTCATCTTGACAAAAGATGAAGTGCTTTAGTTCAATCTCCCACATGAACGAATTAAAGGAAAAGTTCACCCACAAATGAAGTCATTTTCTTCGTATTTGAAATCATTTTCTTTTTGTGTCAATAACAAAAGGAGACTCTAGGAAGGATATTCATGCTGCTGTTTCATACAATGAACATGAATGATGTTTATTGGGCTGTCAGGGGGCTACCAGGGGCTATCAAGTTCAAAAATGACAAAAAGGATATTTAGATGTGAAATGGTTGTGTGATAAACTTCACTGGACCTTCAGTATAGACTACTTTTATAATACTTTACAGTACTTTTACAATGCTCATTGTCATTTGTGTTCTATGGAAGAAAGAAAATCACCCAGGTTTGAAATGACATTAGGATCAGCCAGTGATTCTTGTTTTGGAGTGAACTAATCTTTTAAGCTTTTAATGTCTTGTGCGAAATACTGTAAAGCCATTGTTAATTACTACAATGCTTAAGTTCTTCCTTTTGGCTATTGTACATGATCGAAATATTCTGCCTGTTCATGCCTTTGTATTCTGCCTTTGTATTTTTAATCATGTACCGTGGTGTCTTACGAATTAGTTTTAATTAATTGGATTTGCACCGACTCATCCCGTATCATTCCAGGCATCATCTCTGTGGCAGATGATCTCGACTATGAACTCTGCAAGGATTTCTACTTAAATGTCGAGGCCTTTGACGGTGGGACACCTCCTCTGAGAGCCTCAACCATAGTTACCGTAGAACTGCTGGATGTGAATGACAACTCTCCCTTGTTCAGCGAGAACATCTACAATGTTCTCATCAGCGAGGACACCTCCATTGGGGAAACAGTCATGAGGGTGAAGTTCTTTCATTAGTAGAGCCACTTCATTGGCGTTTAATTAGCTGCAGACATAATTCCAGTTTCACAGCTTGCATATAATTAAGTTTACGATTCACATAAATCTCCTTAACGAACTTACAACACTTTCTCGTTTCCTTTGTGTACTTGAGCTATAATATAATTGTTTGTAAGTGGGTGTCATTTGCGTTAGTCAATTTTGGCCCTTAAGATTTTGAATTACATGCCCTAACCGGTGTAGTTAGCTTGTTATCTGTGCTTGTTTATAGCTGTTTGCAGAAGACCTGGACAGTCCGGCAAACGGCAGAATCACTTATTCCATTCTGAAAGGGGACCGTGAAAACCAATTTTGGATTGACCCCATCACTGGGCTTCTGAAAGTTAACAAGGCGCTGGACACAGAGATGGTTAGTCTTGAGAATGAGCCTGGTATCTTCAGCTAATGAATCCTGACACCTCTGCTCTCTGCATCTTAGAGACGCTCTCCCAGGACATTTCATGATTTTGTTCAATTATTTTCAAATTGGCCATAAAGGCCTTAATTAGGCAACGTAGCGTTTCTGTTGCCGGGATGAAATTGAGGTTTTCTGCGCTCGTTCGCGAGCAGATGGTTGAGGGCTTGTCTTTTTGCAGTGGCTCACAAAATCTCATTCTTTATAAAGGAGATGTTTATCGGGTCTACAGGCATTCTAAACTGTTTTTACTTGGCGTTTATCCTCCTGTCTCGCTTGTTTAAGGTCTCCCGCTACTCATTGTCTGTGCAAGCATTTGACAGCGGCTCACCTGCCAAGTCAGCCACTGTGAATGTCAATATCGAGATCGCAGATGTAAATGACAACCCGCCTGTCTTCTCACCTGCTAATGCTTCTGCTGTAATTCAGGTGTGTGACACCTTTTGTATTTTCATCCATATTGAGGGACTTGAATATCATAGAGACTAGAGAGGGGGGCGTTTTGAATAGGCAATTACTTAACAACACCCTAGCAACTACATAGCAACAGGCTAAAAACACTCAGGACAACTTGGAACCCACACATGTTAGCATATTATTGTGTTTCCTGGCCATCACCCATAATACACTTACATGAAGCTGTTGAGTTGCATTAATAAACACCACTTGCATTCCCAAAGTAAATGTAAAATGTCTAGCTGTAGTTTAGATCTGTTTTGAATTTCAAAATGATGGTCATATTTCTGTGTTTTTCATCAGCTGAACAAGGCTGTAGGAAGCCCCATCCTCACTCTTTCAGTCTCAGATAAGGACTCTTCTAGAAATGGCCCACCGTTTGAGTTTCGCATTGTGTCTGGAAATGATGGCAACGCCTTTAGTCTGGACCAGAAAGGAGAACTACGGTCCAACAGAGTATTTGGTCCAGAAGCAACGCGGGAGTATACACTAGAGATACAGGTTAGAACACTTCCAGAAAAACTACTCTGTGAAAAGTAAACTGGCCATTGTTTGAAAACTGTTTTAGAAAGCACTTGGGACCTGCAGTGATATTTATACAGTATCGAAGAAATTTAATTTAGTCTAAGAAATGTTCTCGCTGTTCTCAAAAAGGCACGTGACTCTGGGAAACCTCGCCTGTCCTCCACGACCTTCGTCTTTGTACGTGTCATCGGAGACAATCTCTTCAAACCTGTGGCCTTCCCTCTGGAAATCAACATTGTGATGGCAGCAGATGTGTTTCCGGGCGGGATCATCGGAAAGATCTACGCCACAGACCGAGACGAGAATGATGTTCTGTCTTTCAGTCAGAGACCGCAAACAAAGAGTCTTTTCAAGATAAACAGGCAGGATGGAAAGATTGTGGCACTGAGTGGCCTAGAACCCGGAAGGTAAAATATGTCCAATCTGTTACATAAACCAATTAATGGACATGTGTCTGTTAAAACAGCTGTTCTGTATTCTTGATATTATTGTTCTGTTATTTATGTTGCATAGCAATGTTACTGTTTCCATATCAGGGACTATATCTTTTATAGCAAAATGCCTTATAAGTTTTACTAAGAAACAGTTTAAAACACATAAAACATAATACAGGTTTCATGTGTATGTATGTATGTGATCAAATAATCGCAAATCTTTAGGGGATTATTACTCATCTATCCAGCAGAGGATCATTTTTGAGAGGGAGGCTGCGTCTCATTGCCTTCCTCATTGCATTCTCAAGCGAAAAGCCCACCTATCATGTTCCCAACTGGTCTGCAAATCAGCCTGAATGGCTCAAATTGGTGAAAATGAAGGGACTAATTGCACAGTAACCCACTGGGGCATCACCACTTTCAGGCCAGTCAGAATTCAAATGAACTTGGAATGATCTGTGAGTGAGCCAGTTTTAGAGCTCAGCTAGGTTAAATTACAGGTGCCTGTGACCTTCATGTGGCCTGGAGTGTTTACTGAGGGCTTGCTGATTTAAGGAACGTGACTGTTCATAATGGGCAACAACAGTTTATACTGACAAATAAAATGTACAAAAATATGCTTTTTACTGCATTTAATATAGATTTATGTTATACTAAACAAAACATTGTTTTAAAATGTATAATATTTATAAGATTTTCATGTGGCTTTGTTTTAATGAATCGTATATTAAACATACAAAATCTAGGGTATGTTTTTGTGTTTTTGAACATGCATGTTTACATAGCTTTATAATAATCCGAAACTAATTTACTTTTTTAGATACAATCTCAGTGCTACAGTCAGTGATGGGCGTTTTTCCGTGACGGTGGGTGTGACTGTTCAGGTAGAGCAAGCCACAGACGAGATGGTGCAGAATGCGGTAATCCTGCGTTTTCAAGACCTTTCCCCTGAGGACTTTGTGGGCGTGTACATGAAAGACCTAAAAAACGTGGTCCGCACCAGGCTTGTTGGTGATGGGGTGATTGAAGGGCCAGACCCCCTCCACATCCTCGGTGTGCAGCCTCTGAGCCGATCTGGTCAGCTCGAGGTGCTCCTCGCCGTGGAAGCTCCAGATGGAGGTTATGTTGGCCCGGGGGAACTGACTCTTAAGATGGAGGAGGTGAGGGGTGTCCTGGGGGAAATGCTGCGGATGGTTAGCATTCAAGATCAGAGCTGCTCGGGGGATCTTGAGTGTGGGGAACGGGTCTGTGAGCTAACCCTGAGCCTAGACCCCATCGGCCTGGTCACATACACCACCTCCAGAGTGAGCTTTGTGTCTCCACGCTTTAGCCGGAAAGAAAGCTGCACCTGCCCAGGTTAGCAGTCCGATTGCCTCTGACAAAACACAGCAGGCAAAACTATATGCATTTCACGGTATGCATTATTTATCCAGGTTGATTCAATTCAAACAGTGGCTTGGAATTTCAATTTGCCTTTGACTTTTCGTACCCCCACAGGTGGAATATGTCCATCTTCTCTAGAGCTTTGTGACGGTCAAACGTGCCCATCAGACATGCAGTGTGTGCGCAGCGGCCCCACAGCGCCCTCACTCTGCCAGTGTCTTCCTGACGCACCAGACCAGTGTGCAGGTTAGGGCTGTCAAAATGACAGATTTTTGCTCCAGTATCTGTTGATAAAAACATTAATGCTATCACTTCATCTTTAGTTATGTTTATTTAATGGTTTCTCTTTTTGGCAAGTGAATCACATTCAAAATAAAAGTGTAAGGTGTTAGGGAGAGAGTTTGTAACCATTGTGGCTCTGAAGACAAAATGTTAAACGGGTGCAATAGCACTACCTACTGTGTTGGAGTGTCAAGCAGATACTGCTGCTGAATTATTCACAATAACATCATGGGTAGTTTTAACATGGTATCAAAATGATGGTTGACTGAACACCAGTGTATTGTGACACTCCTTGTGCAGGTTAAACTCAAACAGGCTTTTTACACGCTAATGGGTTAAAAGCTTCATAAACTGGGGTTAAGGCCAGATTTAACACTCGTTAGGGGATCAGCTGCACGTTTAACCCTGGGTGGTATAACCCTAGAGGTATACATTATCAAACAGTGGGGCGTTCGAATGTTTCTGCAAGATGTTTAGCAAAAGACAGCCAATCATTAATTGCCTTCAGTGTTGACCTCATGTAATATGCATGCATACACAGTGTTTACCTCATTTAGTATGCAGACCTCATTTAATTTGTACACAGTGTTTAGCTTCAGTATGTCATCGGATAGATAAAATTTAGAAAAGTGAAAGCAAACGCTGGAGCAATGAATATACATTATTATTCTTATAGTACATTTCAGAACACAAGACAACCAGAACAGATTTATGTCTATACATTTCCACATGAATGAACAATCTGACGAGCTTGTAACTACATGTATGCTTTGCTTGTTTAAAATAAACTTATCTCATAAATATGCAAATCAGAATGTTAACCCAGGGTTTACAAATGTAAAACAAATAATTCAAAAGCCTTTGTAGTGTTATGTATTGTTACTGTATATTTCTGAAGGCAAATAAATTAAGATAACAGAGACATTATGCTTCAATTTTATCAACTACAACATAAGTATCATGATACCATATAGAAATGAATGTTTTATGGCCTTCGAGCTGCTTCAAACAGGAAACAATATGCAAATACAGAGAATACATAGTTATTTTTTAATACATTTTCCTTCTGTGGTAAACAAAAAAGTCACAACAACAACCTTTTCCTTCAATAAACATCTTTTCAACTGAGCTCCGTGTTGGGGAACACCCTGAGGCTGTGTCAGAAATACTGTGCGTTTAAATGACATTTCGGAGTCAAAAGCCAAACACAAATACAAATGTGTGTTGTGAAAGGATGTGTAAATAACATATGTATATATACATATATATATATATATATATATATATATAAGTGAAATATGGTGTTGGCTGTAATGGATTGACTGATGGCTTCCTGTACCTGTGCTGGCAGGTCAAACGTCTCTGAGTTTTACAGGAAACAGTTACATCAAATACAGAGTGACTGATGGTAACAAGAGCGGAGACATGAAGCTCAGCTTGAGAATCAGAACCCTGCAGAACCAGGGAGTCATAATGTACACACGCGCTGACCCCTGCACCATGCTTAAGGTATTAACCATAATCTATAGAAGAAATATAGTCTTTGAACTTAACACCTACATTTTATGTTTTTCTTTGAGCTTAAGTTTAATGATGGATGGATGGAGGATGGATTCATAGATACAAAGATAAATTACACGTATATGTGTGTGGAAATCTAATGAGAATCGCATGTGCTACAATTTGTTTTTTACTTTGTTTTACTTCTTTTTTTTTTAAATGTTACCTGGACATTTGTGAGAATTTTACCGTATATAAATATATATATCCTATACTGTATGTTATATCCTATAATAAATTATATCCTATAATGTATTATCTGTTTACTACATTATGCACAATACAGTGCAATATATATTGTAATGCAGTCATGGCTTAAGTTGGCATTAGCTGTGTACTTGTTTTTGCCATCATGGGTGGTTGTGTATCTCTGTTAGCTTCAGTAACAGGTTGTGTATTTGTGTTTGCTATAGTGTGTGCTTGTGTGTGTTTGTTCAGATAGAGGAGGGGCGTCTGTGGTTCAAGATGGACTGCGACAACAGACTGGACATCCTCGGCATCTCGGGTCGCCCGATCAATGACGGCTCCTGGCACACATTGACCCTGGAGCTCACCAGCAACTACACTCTCCTGTCCCTGGACGACAGCTACGTAGAGCGCAGACGTTCTGCGCGGGCCCCTGTTCGCCTCTGGCCCCTGGCTGCAGATGGGTCACTGTTCTTTGGGGCTCAGGTGCTGCGCGGGCCAGCGGGTAGAGGCAGCCAGAGACCCCCGCGGGTACAAGAAGGCTTTCAGGGGTGTTTAGATGCTGTGGTGCTCAACGGGAATGAACTTCCTCTTCAGAATAAGAGGAGTCAGTATGCTGAGGTGGCGGGGCTGAGCGATGTGAAGCTGGGATGCGTTCTGTATCCTGATCCGTGTCTCAGAGGACCTTGTCAAAATGGAGCTGCTTGTGCAAAGCTGCCTTCTGGTGGTGAGTAATAGAATATGCACACAAAGCTGTTCATTTTAAAATTGTCCTGAAACTATTTTAAATAATTTTACATTTTAATTAATCTTATAGATGAAAAATAAAAAACACTATTTCTCACCTTCTGTGTGCATAACAAGGATTTGAGATGACATGCTTGACAGATGCCATTAAATTAAAGCCACCAACAATAAACTTGTTTCTGTAGCAACTTAAAGTGAAGCACACATACATTTCAAAATGTACATTGATTGTGTGCCATTTTTGTTGTGGAGCAAAAAAGAAAAAAGTACTGTTAATCAAACTCCCATTTTTTGCTTATTAAAATAAAACAAAAGTCCCATTAGAAATTCGCAAAAAAAAACTATTGTCAGCTCTGTTAGAATGTGCAAAACATATATCTGATTGTTACCCAGTTATCACTAACTTTGCGATTATATCCTTTTGTTGTAAAGTATGTGCCTAACTGATCTCATAAATCTGTGCTCCGTTGTATTTACCCCCAGACTTTTCGTGCAGCTGCCTGCCTCAGTTCACAGGCTCTCGTTGTGAGATGGAGGTGACCTCCTGCATGCCCTCACCCTGCCAGAACGGTGGTGACTGTAAGGCGATGGGGAACGGCTTTCTCTGCGACTGCCTCAAGGGCTTCATGGGAATCACGTGAGACAAATGTTATATTATAGATGGGCTGATTCTGTGCTAAATGTTACAAATCAGATGAAAAACACTGTGAAAAGTCGAGTTAAATGTAATTATCCCAACAAAAGTCTTGTGAAATGTGAATTTAAGAGGTTAAATTGTCAGTTTACTCCAGGAATTGTAATCCTTCAGCTTTTCCAGAATTTCAATACAGTTTTATAGAGTTTATTATTTATTTTTAAACAAGCAGTACTTTTAACTTAGAAGTAAAGATATAAAAACATAATCTCTGACCTAAAATTTTTTTAGGTCATCTTACAATTGAACACATTTATGCTGTAATGAGCCAGTAACCAGCAAACAGGTTTTATTATAAATAATAGGCTTCTGATTATTCTGACAACCACTGGTTTAACACACACGTGACATAGTTGGGTGTGTTTGCTTGTGTTAAGCTTTTTCATTCATTATTGTTCTGTTAGATTAACAGCAGGTTTTAGAACAATTCAGCGTAGTGATTTAATTAAGTTTTTGTGATTAAGTTTATGTGGATTGTGTTTGGTAATTATTTCTTACAATGTGAGATGGATTGGCATAAACGCTTCACTAAAGCGTGGTCTTGTTACTCTTACAAGCGAGCTGACAAGCTGACAAGTGCATGAGACACAAACCTATCAAGATAGAGGGACCTGTACCTTTTCTGTGTGTGTATGTTTTATAGAAGGAGAGAAAGTAATGACAATTGAGTTGCTTTATTTCACTTGCTCTTCACTGAACAAAGGCTGTCTTTGAATAGCATAGTACCACACTATTCCTGCATTATATAGTATGTATACTGTGCACAGGATGTGACATTTCTGTATGTGGGCAGTTGACCCATAATGTTTAACAACACAAAGTTTTATTTTATGTGAACATATAAAGGAAAATTTATATTTTATGTCCTATAATTGTAACCTTTTTTAAAACACTTTTTCCCAGTTTTTTGCCCTCGCCAGTAAATTTTAGATAATGTTGCGGACTAATTCTTTTGTAAACATACTAATAGTCTCTTAGTTAATGTGTGGCCATTAAAGCTGCACACAAAATCATTTAAAAAATTGCAATTAGAACATTCTCTCAACAGCCTGTTTAAACAATGTTTAACGCTATTGTTTAAAATGTTTGCCTTTGTTGATACTTGTTGAGACCATGTAAACAAATCCTTTCACCCACAGATGCGATGAAGATGTAAATGAGTGTGAGAGGGAAGAGTGTGAGAATGGAAGTGAGTGTGTGAACACGTTCGGTGCCTTCTACTGCAACTGCACTGTGGGATTTGAAGGTCAGTTCTGTGGGCAGCCATCTGTTGAAGGTCCGGACACTCAGGCGTTGTCCTACATCGGACCCGGAGAGATCATCGGAATTGGTGTATTACTCTTTGTGGTGTTGGTCCTGCTGACCCTGTTGGCTGCATTCCGTAAAAAAGTCCTTCGGAAGGACTGGATTCGAGGGGAGGCGGTCGGAATCTCCACAGAGACCAATTACATGCTGCAGAAGACAGGCATGAGAGCTGAGGGCATAGAGTTCAAAGCCGTTCGGGTCAGCACTGACCGTCGCACCAGCCTCTATAGGAACGACAGCGTGGGTGGGCCACCTCAGGTCATGGTGCGGCCCACTGCCTACACGCTTCCTCACTGCCAGGGAATCCCTCGAGGGGAGATGGAAAAGGTGGAGATGGGTCAGATGAGCACTTTCCAGGCTGATTCGACACACATTCTGGGAATCCCACGAAGGGGTGTGGCGATCTGCAGCGTGGCACCCAATCTTCCCACTTCCGTGTCACCCAATCCCTCGGAACGCAGCCCTGTCGGCAAACCGTCGTGGGATGAGGAAGAGGAACAGGAAGAGAACGGCAACATGCATCATCAAGTCCAAGGACTGGGATGGGGAGATGGGGGTTATCAAGGAGATGAAGAGGAAGTGTACAGAACAGAGGGTAACCTCATGACACACTCTACCCCGCATCTCACATCAAACAGTTTGGAAAACAGTGCAGTGAGAGGAATGAGATCCTGATAAGGTTTAATATTTAGTTTAATGCAATGACAAACAATTAAATTTGTGGCTAAAGTGTCCACATACATTTTGTGGCTGTTGTGTGCACATCTGCATGGATGTATTTGCATGCATTATATTGGTAAATGCATACAGTAGCACAAATGCATGCGTTTGCGTGTGTGTGTGTGTATAACTGTGTTGTATTCTGCAGAAGTAGAAAATGCTGCAGAGGTGGTCACCCGTTTTTCTGACAGCAGCACTAGTGAGGGACACTCGCTAGGGTCCTTCCAGTCTGACTCCTGCGACGACAACGGTTATTTGTTTATATACTATATGTAATGCCCAGAACTGAAATTATGCATATATGCATATACAAACATGTTAACACATACACACACTGCACGTACCAACCTGTAATATAATTACAATCTCAGAAAGAGGTATCTGATTCTTGCGTTGACTTGCATTACTTGATCTTTCCGGAAGGAAATCATGAGAATGGTGATATTCCTCTTCTGCTTTGAAGAAGTGACAGCCTAAAAACATCAGAGCAGTAATTACTGTCTCTCCTTCTGATATCCTCTCCAAACACAATAGTATAGTATCACTTCTGTAAAACAGATCTCAAACTGACACCTCAGCAATTCTTTTGCTTTTGTTTGGATGATATTGTGACATTATAGGATTACAAACAAGACTAAGTGAATTATATAAAACCTTATATAAGTTTCGCATTGAATGTTTGATGGTTATGCCATTAAGTTTGTGTTTCATCATGTATTTTATGCTTTTTTCAATTAGCCTCCATAGTGACGGTGATACGACTTGTAAACAACACTGTGGACACCATTGAAAATGAAGGTATGATCGTTTTTGACTATTGTTGCTGACCTAGATATGAATTTTTTTAAATAGCTGTTAACAGATTGCTTGTATATCATGTGTATATATTGTTTGATTAATTTGAATGTTGAAGCAACAAAGATGTTTGGTATATCATTAATCAAGTCAGGTAAAAGCAATGACATGTAACATCTTTAACAGTTGCAGAGCTGGGTGGCGTGCAACCTCAAAATGCCACATGTGAGTTATCTTGTGTTTTGTTTTATGAATCCTTATTATGTGTCCTTATGTTGGTGCATATTTGAAACTCTTCATGCATCTTATACTTCAGATATGGAATGTTATTTCATTCTAAGATGTAATGTTTTTAATTTGACACAGATCTGTTGTTTTGATGTTTTTTTATTGTTTTTTGTTGTTGTTGTCATCTTATAATGCCTTTTCACAGCAAGCCCACACCTCAGCCGTGACAATGAGATTTGCATGGAGTTCGTCAAGGAATATTATGTAAATTGTAAGAGCTCACAGCTTGATTACTTTTACAAAACTTTCTCTACTAAACTGGAGGCTACTTTCTCTACTAAAGGCTAAATAAGTCATATCCAGTAATTCATGTTCACATCTTATGTATTTGAGTATTAAGACACTAGGATGTGACTTAAATGTCCATATTAATTCAAAGATCATTTGAGATTATTTACTTAATCTAAATTAATCCAAATAAATTTTCCTCAAAGAGTTAATGCAAAACAAGATTTTTTTAACCTTTTTTTAGTTTTTACATTTAAAGAAGTTCAATATTTAAAAAATGCTTTTAAAACTGCATCCCTAATCTCAGTTTGATGTTAACATCACTTTACATAAAGACCTGGGGTGATACTTAACTATTAATCATCATATATTGATTTTATAGTTACAGTTTTAAGACCATGCAAAATAAAATAAAATTGACGATGCTTATCTTCAGCTATTTTTGATGCCCTGCATGTTTATGTTCCAGCCTACAAATGGCAGGCATCAGAGTGGCTTCATGACACAAGTCTTCCAGGCTTGGAGTCACCACCTCGAGATCGGACTCCCACACCACCCCCTCCACCCCTACCTGCTCCCCCACCTCCCCTCACCCCTACTCGTCTGGGTGGCACCCCTACCCATCTGGGTGGCAGTGTTCGGTTGAACGGAAGCACTCTGTCCCTGCAGACCGGCTACCCATTACAAAGATACCAGGGCAGGAGAGATGCCTGTGCATCTCTAACACAAGACAGCAACTCGCCCATTTACGAAGAGTACCATGATCACGGTCATTACGACACCCTCCCTACCGTTCACCCACCGGGCGTTGGCTTTAGCGAAGGCCAATCCAGACCCGAGTACAATCACTCCAGCCAGTACCTGCTCTCTCGACCTCCGTTGCTAGCCTGGGAAGAACGTCCGCGGGTCTGGGAGGACACTCACCCTTTTGGAAGCCAGCAGGAGATCAACAGACTTGGCAGAATTTCGCTCCGGGCACGACGGTTGCGTGGTCAAAGCCCAAAGACAACTTTATCTGGCATGAGAGAGTATTATTGACCAATAACTGGACCGCTTTAAGTCTTTAATCACACTGCGTGCTTGTGATCATTAATGGAGAGAAGCCGACCCAGGACTTGCGTGTTGATCTGTCAAGAATTGAGAAACTTGGGCTTCATACAGAACTACTCCTTCTTAATGTTATCATTCTTAATGTACTTTATTGACTAGGATGTGTGTAAGACATGCTCAAGAAACGTCTTGAGAATAGTTTTCATTCAGAGGACAGGTTATAGCTGGTTTTAGCTGCTGTTCCTCTGTATATTGAGTTAGAGCAACCACACAGTATACTGTCTGGATAAAAGTATGTTTACATGCGTCACTGGGAAACATCCAGATCTTCTATCAGGATTTAACAAATATTAACACTGTAGCAGTATGTTTTTATAATTTCTGACATTTTAAGTGAGTAGCTGCCAGTGTTCAATTGGCTTGTCTTTAGTCAGCCAGTGTTTTGCTATAGAAAAATGTCAACATCTCCTGGTCTGTGAAGCAGAAGAGAAGTGCATCGATTCCATGACAGTACAGAAGCAGCGGAGAAAACAGATCAGTTTTATAGAATTTGCTTTATGATGAAGGCTTGTTATTGAATTAACATTATATACAAACTCAAAAAATAGACAGTTTCCACAGATTGAAAGTAAACAGTAGCATTTCACATTTATGTATTCATGTGCTGTTTGTGTGTCGTCAGTGATGCGTACATGGCGATCATGTTAATTACACATTGCAGATTGTATTTTAAATGAGTTTTTATGTTTGAGTGACATGGTCATCAAAATCACAAAACTGTTCTAATAGTCTGTGTTTTAACGTCTGCATTTAATTAATTCTTATTGTGTAAATCAAAATGAAAAATTGTAGGTACAAATGTTTCATGTTTTGACCTCAGTTTTTTATTTAGTTATTTTTGTTAAGAGGTCTCTAATAGAGAATATTTTATTAAAGCAATAAATCAGATTATTTAAAGATCAGATTATTTCAAACATTTAAAATCAGATCAGATTATTTTCTGGAAGACCCTGTGGGTCAGAGGTACTGATGGCTTGTATTTATGCTTATAAATGTTGATGTTGTCCATTTTATGTGTAGTCACCATGTGTAAGAATAATACAAAGTATACAGTGTATAATAAAACATTAAATACTGTGATGCATCATCTATTGATTGATGGGGGAAAACGGCAGGTTATGACCATACACTGATCAGTCACAGCATTAAAGGAATAATTTACCCAAAAATGAAAATTACCCATAATTTACCCTCAAGCCATCCTAAGTGAGTATTACTTTCTCCTTTTGGCCAAACACAACAGGAGTTGTATTAAATAATATCCTGGCTCTTTCCAGCCTTGTAATGGCATTGAATAGCACCTGAGGTTTTGAAGCTCAAAATAACACATCCATCCATAAAAGTAATCCATACAAAAGTAAACAGTAAACACAGTAATTCTGAGAAGATGGTAAATGTCTTCTGAAGTATGTTTATGAAAGAAAACAATATTTTGAGCTTAAGTGATCGATATGTCACATATATCTGTAAACAAAACAAAGATCTTGTCATTCAATTATGGCGGCATTTCAATAACTGAGAAAGTCATTGGACTTGCATCACGTCACGTCTCGAGAACAGTTACAATTACAATCACTACAACAAGAATAATTGTTAACAATTAAGTTGGATACAATTATACTAAAAGTACAGAGACTGATGCTGTTTTAATAACATTCATCCTGCTGTTTACTTGCATAAGAGCCTGTTTTCCTGTATCTTAACTGGTAGGTCATGGCGCCAGCAACACCAGTGTCATGGGTTTGAGTCCTTGGGAATACACTAATAAAATAGCATTGTGAATAAAGGCGTCTGCCAAAATGTGAAAAAAACCTTTTGTGTAATCCTGATCTGGGAAAAAGTTCCTGGTTCAGTTCCAGTTAACAGAAACTTCATGAAATAATATTCCCAGGAAACTTCCGTAACCATAATCATGATATCAGAAAAAATGTGAAATTCCTTGCAGTGCTTCCAGAAAAAGATTATGAAGATATATTCTCTATCAAGACTATCACCAACAAACAGCACTATCAGCAAAGACAATATAAGCACTGTCATGAGATCAGGTGAATGTGTAATGCCCTGACAAGTACTTGGATAAGACACTGACATCTGTTTCTTATTTCTACATATATGTTCATATCTGTTTTCATACACTGATGCAATCACATAGTTTAAAGGTGCTCTGTGACCAAAAGCTATGTTGTGAGGCGCTTGAAATTTATGGGGAACAAAGGCTGGAGACTTTCCTGTGACATCAATGGACAGCAAACAGTAAAAAAAATCAAGTACTGAGAACACAGGTACAGCTTAATTAAATGTAATGTAGGAACATAAAACGTAAATATTTATGAATATAAAAAAACATTTATAACAACATTTATAAATATCAGAAAATATGGGTACGTCCGAAAGACCATTAATTGAGGAACGGGGCTTTACCTGCATAATAGTGTAGTTATGACATCTGCCAGCAGGGGCAACAATCAAAATCCCATGATGCATTTGTTTTTACTCTACTGATTGCTTGTTCTATAAACCTGTGTGTTTCCCACACGACTGGGCTTGTGTTGTCTCTCTTCTCATGGACATAACAAATAATCTGATAAAGTTATTTAACTCATACTTGTTTCTTTTTTGGTAGGTAGTGTGGGTCAATTTTACCCACCTGCCTAGATTCCAGCCCCTGACTAGATACTCAGATATTCATACAAATGGATCCAATGAGCAACATTTAACATCCTTTAAAACATTGTATTCTGTTGGCAGCCTCATTGTTTAGGGATTTCTACTGGGCTACCTCATTCAGCCACTTTGAATGATCAGTTCATAAAAATGGGATCACAACAGTAACACTGAATTTTCTATGATTTAATTCTGTTGACATTTACAGCCAGATTGTATTTATCTGTTAGTTATTTATATCTGTTATTCATAAAATGGGTTTAATGGATTCTCACAGGCAACACTGTACATCATTAAAGCAGTTCATATCATTGAAGCAGACAACCTAAAAAAGGAGGGCCGGAGCCATTTTAACCATTCTGCATGGATTCTACGCACCTTATATTGCCCACTGGATGCTCAGATAGTTATTGTAATGTTAAATTGGTTCACAACAGCAAAACAGTTTTGTTCTGGGTAACAAATAATTTGTTACAAAGATTTTGGTAACAAACAGGCCGACATGGAACCTGCACCCACAGAACCATCACAGACAGCTCTGCAGAACTGGAACACCCATCATTCAGAAATGTCTACACCACCGCCTCTTACATGTTACGTGTAGTGAGGCAGAGGAGGAGTTTGTGATCATTGTGGCTCTGAGGACAATGTTAAACAGGTGCAATAGCACCACCTACTCTTTGCTTGTTTGCTTTGAGCTGTGCATGATTTTGAGTCACTAATTTTACAATGAATGAATGTAAAAGACACCTTATAACTAAGTGTATCTTTAAATATATTCTCAGAACAAAGCAAATCACACACACACATTTCATATTTAACATTTCCTTTATTTTTTTATAAAAGTAAAAAAAAAACATCTTATTTACTGGCTCATAGTAGCTTTATATGGACAAATATGATCAAATTTTCTTCATATAGACCAACAGGGGAAGGGTTCACCTCTCAACAATAGCTCTAATCGTCTTATTCTTATGACATCAAATTCACACTTTGACCTGCTACATCAAAGCGCATGTATAGTAAACATACACGCAATATAGTGCTTGTATAATTGCTTGTAGTGTGACCACGCTGGACCTGCATAACCTGTGATGCTGTTTACTGTTTTCTCGGTTTCTTTCCTGTAAGCAGAGAAAGCAGGTAAAGTTAAGCTGTTGTTACGTTATTAAGTTGTTAAGTTATGAATGTTTTGTTTTTCACCTTTTGGATTTTTAGGCTTTTGTACTGGTCTTGCTATTATAAGATCAATCAGCTCAGTGACCCATGAACTCTCACTTGGAAATGGCGCACATAGTTTTAAACCCTTCCTTGTGACAAACCT
This sequence comes from Chromobotia macracanthus, assembly GCA_036877525.1. Classification (NCBI taxonomy): domain Eukaryota; kingdom Metazoa; phylum Chordata; class Actinopteri; order Cypriniformes; family Botiidae; genus Chromobotia; species Chromobotia macracanthus. The sequence goes on along the minus strand of JAZGTH010000031.1, from coordinate 4,583,775 downwards.
GTGGAAATTGATAAAAATATATCAAAATATTTAAATATGTATGCACAATCCAACCACACACACTGAGGTCTGCAGTAAATTTGGGGGTGTAATGATTTCAGAATGCATGTAAAGTGACTTACACAGTGGCAGGAATTCTGCAGGCTCCATCAACAGTCTGAATGGTGAAGGACGTCACCACCTTTTGTGGGATCCGCCGGTCGCTGGTAGTTAAACAGCAATCCTCTGCCACATCACCTGTAGTAGTTAGTTAAACAGTGCACAGTATGTTAACCATTAACAACATAAAAAGTCTCACCTGTTATAAACATATAGCTTATCTATACATACAACAGAAATGAGTGAAGTCCAAAGTCTGAAACCACAAGTGCCTTTATTTCATTAAGCCTTTATTTGTAATTATGCTTTAACAATGTTTTAAGAATGCCGGTAATTGATGGATGTTGCTAAGTAATTGAAAAGCATTTGGACTCACCTGTTGTGCGGCTCCACAGACAGGCACTCAGAAGAAGCAGTACACCCGCCCATAGTGTAACAGATTTGAAGAACATCATTTTTGTCCTTTGCTGTGTGTTACCTCACCTGTGCTCAGCAGATATGAGCCTCACCTGGTGCTTGTGCTCTATTTATACCTTTTCTCCTTAACTTTCACTTTCATTCCTCTTTCAAGAGGCCTTTTCCTGTAAATCCATCCCCATTATAAAAGCCTTTCACCTTCTTTTGTTACCTGGAAATGGAGGTGCCTGCCAAACGGGGTCATTTATTTTCTGAAGGGAAAGTTTTAACTTGTCTTCTGGGCTTTTGAAATGTGCTTATCAATGCCAATTTCTCATGGAAAACAGTGTAATTACAGACTTATTTGTGTATGTCACATACGGTACCAGATTGGCGGGGTCAGTACTGTACAAATTGTTTTGGCAGCTCTGACCAACTTCTCCATCTCCTTGATTGTAATGAATATTATCTGATTGTAATCTTAACTGTTAAAATCCTCATACTTTGTACATCCTGTACTGTGAAAGTTTACACTGGCTGTTCAATAAAGACATAAAAATGTGTCATTGTCTGTCATTTTTTACACATACTGCGCTTTGTAACTTCAGATCAGATCACATTTTATGACTAATTAATGCAGAAATCCTGAGGAAAGAAAAGAGTAATGTTACACAAGTTTTTCTTGTGAAATGTCAAATTTCAATAACTAGATTGCAACATACAATGCGATGTTGCATGGCTATAAAAACCACCATGTTCTGAGTGGTTGGGATCTCTACGACATGGGTCCTTCCCTCACTGTAAGTATATGGATTGTTTTACCATACATAAGAAAGTGGTACATTTTATTGCTGTTTCAGTCCAAGCTTGATAATCATTCATAGTTCATAGCACGGTGCAAGACAAGTTAAAATCAAAACTAACCTTATGTGTGACACAAAGTTTACCCTTAAGAACCCCCAATTTTTTGTATTGCCACTTTTTAAAAAACAATTTGTTTGAATTTAAAGATTTGTTTTGACCATCTGTGTTTTAAATCAGAATAAAAAGTATTTCTGTAAATGTCTAAACTTGTTCAAAGCATTTTTTTTTATTTTGTGAGAGACAGTGAAAAGAGTGAAGTGACATGCAGGCCAAGTATTTTAACCTATACTCTAAATTTGTCCTCTCCATTTAACCCGACCAAGTCAGTGCACGTACATTAGGAGTAGCGAGTTGTGAACACACTCACTGCAAACTATGAACACACACCCAGAGCAGTGAATCTGTGTTGGCTATACTGGTAGTGTGTTGTATTTGAGATTTGCATCAACATGTGCATGTTGATATATATATATATATATATATATTTATATATGCTTGGAATGCATACAAAAATGTCTGAAGGCCTCAGACGTGTGTTAATTGTCCAGAACTAAAGTTTGTTTTTATTTAAAAACCTTAACCTCAACAAGGTCTTTATTATCATGTGATTTCAGATTTGTTTATGAGTCCTAATGAAGCATGTGGAGACCAGACAGACTTTGATCCTTTACGTGAGCTCAGTTTCTCAGTTCGGAATTGAAAAAGAAGGACTCGCATACCGTGTCACTTCCTGCCTCACTACCACCTTGCAACTTCATCAGGTCCTGTGGTAATCAGATTGCATCATCTGATTAGCATATGATGAGGAAAATTAAACATAATCAAGACTAATTTAAGGCTAGTTAAACTTCTGCATAAGCTACAGCCTACTGGCCCATACATAGAACATCAATGGAGTTCAAAACAACATGCTGACTCTTTGCTTGGACAAATAAAATAGGTTTTTAAAAAAAATTTTTGTGTTGTGTAAAACTTTTGCGTTGTGTAAAAGAACGAAATGGAGACAGGTTAAGAAGAAATGATGACCGAATTTTCAGAACATTTTTGGGTGGAGTTATCCCTTTAACATCATCCTCGACTAAATGTAACCTTTGTTGGTGTTAACACTGGTTAATATTAACTAATAATCAGTGTAACCTACCGATGACTCTGGCTTTTCACAGATGGGGAAAGTTATTCTACTTTGTTTCTGTTTGTTATTTACACTGTTTCTGTAGCTCATTTAGTAAAGCATGATGCCAGTGTTGTGGGTTTTATTCTTACTACCTTCCACATCATTGGGTGGGCTAATGTCACTAAGTAAGTATTAAATCATAACACAAACCAAACATACAATGTCTGTGCTGTATAACACTGGGATAGAACAGGCTGACATTAGAAAAACATTTAAAAACGTCTGATCTATTCTTTATCAACAGTTGTGAATCTGTTATGCAAGATTTAGGCATGCTTTATGAAATATTTGCGGTTAGTAATTGGCCTAAAGTTCTTTAACTTGCAGGAGTCTCTTATAACAAAACACGTTTTGATGTTAAACTCATTGTCCCCATGATGAAGGGAAAGATCCACTTCCCTGCATAGACTCGCCCACATGCGCCACAAAAGCTCTTGTTCAAGCAGGGACTCAGATTTACTCTCCTTAAATAACAATAAAGTCAAGCCACTTTCCATTGTTATTGCCTCTTTCTGGAATTAGTGCAAGATAAACAGGGCAGAAATCTGCAGGTTTCGATCAATACTGTTATGATGCCCTTCAGCTAAAGTTTCTTTTACTTTCATCTTAAGATAAAGCTAATAGTTGTTTCCTGTCTACTTGTATGATTTAGTTATGATGTTGTTGTAAATGTGTAATATTACCATTTGTTCTATTATTGTACTATTATTATTTAGGTATTTCTTATATTTGTTAATAAACATTCAGACAAAAGGATTTTTATAGAAATTAAACTGTTTTGAATCTGTCTGCCGAGTTATATATTACTGTATTATAATGCAAACAGGTTTAAATTGTTCATCATTATGTATTATGTATAATTTGTTGACATTGGCTTTGCATTTTTTATCCCAAAATTGTCCTATGATTTTTTTTTAACTTTTACAGAAATCATACAGATAATCAGAGTCAGACATTTTTTTGTTATTATCAACTGAAAGGTTTACACCATGCATAAGGCGTCTGCAACCAAAGATAAATATTAACTAAGCTGATCATCTTTACTGATCTAGCCATCTGTGCAGAAACCCCCTTTTGACTGCCAGGTTGGTGTGGCTTTCTAGAAGTTTTGCCCACCTGCCAAGTATGCAGCATTTTGAAGATCTTTCTCTACAGATAAGCAGGATATTCCAGTATACTTTGCGCAGTGCAGTCAGCCTTACCTGAAACACAGACAAAATCTGATGTCTATTGTAAACTGTCGGTTGCAGTGCTGCAGGTATTTTGGACATGAATTCTAGCTGCATTTGATTTGTTAAATGGACCTCAGCAGTTTATCATTAGACTCTATGGAAAGTTTGGCTGATAAAACCATGCTTAATGTTTGATCTTATCCGTGTTTTAATCTGTTTTTTATGTTTGTGCAGCGAGGCTGTTATTATGTAAAGAATATATTCAGTGCACGGACAAAGAACATTGGAAACTCCCTAAGAGGTTTGTTTACATCAAACCATGGGTCATGGGTAATTCTTTAATGACTGACAGGTACTTCCCACTTTTGATGTAGAATACAGGAGTCCGAGTGCATTTATATTATTCACTTTTTCAATTGGTCGTTTGTTTGGGGGTGTTGGGAGTTTTTTTTCTTTGTCATGTAACAATAAATGAAGCCGCTGACTGGAGGGGAAATCTCAGATAAAGTTTTTTAAAGTACTTTTTCTGGTTTAGTTTTGGTTACAATTTAGCTTTACAATCAACCATAAACTGATTAGCGCTAACATAAAAAACAGCAGTAATTAAAAAAACGAATTTGTATTTTCTTAATAATGTTGAAACTCAAAAGATCACTCACTCATGTAGCAATGGCTAACATTTGCTTATTATTTCATAACGATAATTTATAAGATAAAATAATTATATTTTATCTTGGAATGGAAAATTATATTTCCATTTTAAATGTTTTGTGCTAATTTAGTAACAAATACAATTTTGGGGTTGAAGTGCAAAACTGGCAAAGAATGGCATAGCTAACAAATATCATTGCATTACACTATGTTACACTATGTTATTTAAAGTCTGTATCCTTCCATTCTGACCCCCCAAAAAACTTAAATAGTAAAAGAAACTTGCTTCAAACCATTAGGCCTATTTTTAAATGGTGAAATGTCACAGCATACCAGAGTTTAACACAATGCAGGGGAAAAAACAAAGCATTCCCATGATTAAATCAAATAAAAACTGTATATATGCATTAAAATGGTTTGTAGTGTTGAACAATGGAGATATGGTGACACACAGCCCACCCTACTTGTTTTCAGCGACAGTTTGCAGTTTAGCTTTTAACACATCTCAGGTGTGGCTGTAAATCTGTTGGCAGTTAAGGGTTTTTTTATTGTTTTTCAGAACAAAAGGATCTTGGACTACAAGATCATGGCCATGAGTTTACTGGCACTTCTGCAAGTAAAAGCAAGACTGCTGAAAATTAAATCTGATATATCATATGCCTAATAAGACCAAATGTTTATTAGCTTTTTGGGAATATTTTAGTCTCTGAAAATGAGAAGTGTGATTTAAATCCAAAATGTGTAAAATACTTGGGGTGAGTGACAATATCAGATATCTTTTAAAACAGTGCCCTCTGCAGGTTACAGCTGCTCCTACAAGGCAACAGAATACAACAAACAAGCATTTCAAATTGTACAAAACATTTAATTGATTTTCTCCCTTTTATAAATGCTTTCTGAATTTGATTAAACAATTAAAATGTTTTCTTTCACAGCCTCTTAATTAGTTTTCAGCCACACATTTTTAAAAGCTTTCATTTGTCTTGACAGTATTTTACTTAAAAACAAAAAAACAGCCCTTTCACACACAAAAACCTCCACCATGCAGAGCAAATACGTCTATTGCATTATGGCTAAATTAACCTGAGTGCATGATGTCATTAATTCCCCATGCATTTCTCCTACAAATGAGATCGGTAACATAATTTAATCCATTAGTGAACTAAATATATGACAGCTAAATAAATAAGTCAGTGCCGTTTAAATGAACACATTTCATGTTTGAACAACAATCAAGGCAATCCATTACAGCTAGTCCGCTGTTACCTGGGATATAAATATTTATAAAAATTTTTGTGATTGGTTGAACCCTTACACACACAGTTACTGCTATAGGAAATAAACAGGGCGCTAAAGCGTTAACACTAAACAGGGGTTGTTATTAAACAACTTTCAAGCAATAAAAGGGGCAAAAAAAAATCAGCAGAATGAAACAGACTCCTCAAATTAAAACCTCAAAAAATGTTTCATGAATTGTTATAATCCAATGCTGAAAACATTAATGCCCTCAAGCACACATTTGTGCTTCTAAATGTTTGAGCTGAAGAATCTCCAAGTTCAAACATGTCATTGCAACACTGTGGATTTCACGTAGCCCTTCAGTATAATAACTTTTCTGTAATGACCTTGTGTATCATGGCAGTAAAAAGGCATGCACAAACGATCATCCCTCTTTCAATGGCTCTTTTAGTACAAAAGTAGCAGAGCAACAAAGGCTGACAGTTCTCAGTTCAATAGCTTGTTCGGAGCAGTTGCAGTCTTGTAAAACATTTGAAGCAGGAGACACAAGACCTCTTTGGTCCACATGAGAAAACAAATCATGTTTCCATCGACATGTTTGGCAATGGAGTTGAAGAAGGTGACCAGGCATCTCCAGCACATCTCTGAAGAGATCTATATTCGCATGATGGGATTGTGGAGAAAAGGGGCATGGTCAGGGTACCAAGTGCTACCTCACATTTTGAGGTATGAGTTTCTTAAACAGGCCTCCCACTGCCTCCACCCTCATCACCATGATAACCCCCAGTATCAAAAAAACACTGCCCACGATGAAGCCGGAAGCCTCAAACATCAGTCTGCAGAAAAGAGAAAGACAATTATAATATAGTCTACATTAAAAAAAACAATGGTCACATCTTCAGTTTGAATTATTATCACAACATTATTAATAAGACATTATAATTACACAGTTTAGAAAGCACCATACACAGATCTATGCTGACTGTCAGCACACTTAAACCTCTGAAAAAGTGTTTTTTTGGTCCAGTTGGAGGCTCTAAAATTACGCACTTCACCTGTTAAGTTCAACCAGTTGACTAGTCACACACAACCCACTGACAAGTTGATTATAAAAATAGGTCATTTTGCACATCCTAGGTTAATCAGTAACTTAAAATAAGAAAGGGAGATTTACAAAATGAGAGAGTGAGAGAAGCAAGTGGTTAGAGATGGTGTCACTCACTTTGGTGCGAACACTTTCCAGACCATGAGGTGTCTCCTGAGAATGGCTGCAGCACAGACTGACACAAAGACCTAAAGGAGGTAAACAAGATCTCTAAACAATTTACATATATATATATATGCGTGTGTGTGTGTGTGTAAAAACTATATATAGCAATTATAGTTGTGTGTGCCATACTTTCCCAGTTGAGCTACAGTAATGTTATTTAAACGTGCCCTTATATGCCCTTAAAGAGGATAACTAGGACAGGTCTTAACAGGTGTGCATGTGTTCATGTGCATGCATGAATACTGATTATTAAGCATAACTTGAACTTACTTGTGCTCCATTCACAAAAAGATAGCATGCAGTGAGCTGTAGGAGAGCCGAATTAAACTTCTGAGGGTTCTCTCTCAATCTCATCTCCATGACAGCATCCTCGCTGTCCTCCCCTCCTGCTGAGCCTGTAGATCGAGTCCCATGCACCTTGTGCACACCAGAGGCCAAAACAGCAGCAAAGGACAGCCAACTGCATGCACACATTAGACGGTGATAATATTAGCACCAAAACGAAGATTTATGTTCAAAACAAATGTCTGATCAGTTTATTTGCCAGGATTCATAGATAATGTGACATTTTCACTGAAATTTTGAATATTATAGATACTGAGGTATTTAAATGTATGAAAAATAATGTGGACAATATATATAATTATATATATTGTATATATACCAATATATATACCAATATATAATATGGATGGGAAGGCTGGGAGGTGTCAGACACCATGAAACCACAGAAGCCCATGATTGAATTAATACATAAGTATTAATGGATTGGTTCTTAGTGGGGTGTTTGTGCAGGCTGGATGGGGTGGTGCTACAGGCGTAGATGTGCAACATTGCTCCAGCTTCCAGAAGCAAAAATGCCAGGGCCATACCTTCAGGGTGGAGCAGCAGCAACAACAACAACCCCAGCAGCCTGCAAAGCAGGACAAGGGGTGCAGAATACACTGTACACAGCCCGTACACCTCCAAAGCTGGCCTGCTGTCTGGTTCTCCACCCTCCAGGCCCCCATTCTCCAGCGAATGTCTAATGCGCTGATACAGCTGCAGTATAAGGTGGTGCAATTCAGCCTGCGGAGTGATGCCTGTGCTGAAAATGGCCCATTTGGGTGAGGCTGATCAGTTCAGATAGGCTCCTGAAGGTGTGTTCTGGGGTGGCATTGACTGCCCAGTAAAGCGCTTTTCCAATACAGGTCAGAGGTAAGATTAAGCAAGCTAAAAACACAGGCACTCTGGAACAGTTAAGGTTCCCATAATGTCTGAGCCAACGATGTAGAAGGTACCCCCACATGGACAATGAGGCTACAGAGAACGCATAGTGGAGGTTCCTCAGTTGGTTGTCCTGTATACGTGAGAGAGGGCAGAGGAAAAGGGAGGGCTGGCAGGTTCCCTGCTCTTCTCGACAGTTGTGGAACGAGAGGGAAAGGTATACTGATCCCACCAACAGTGCCAAACACACCAACAAGATGGTGGTGGCCATGTTAGAGAAAGTATCCAGGAAGCGGTTTAACTTCACAGAAATGAATGAATGAGTGTTAAGCTCAGAACAAATGCACAACTGAGCAAAGTATACATATACAGTAAAGCCATCGAACATTATCTAAGCTTGTCTAACGTAATGTCCTCTAACCTGTTTGACATTAGTCCACAGCGCCTCCGCCTGGCTGAGACCTATAGGTGCATCTCAAGAGCCGTTCTGAGGGAAAAGTGGCAGAAGAATCTGGCCCACACTGCTATAAGGAATGGGAACCAATAGCAGCGCTAGTGTGGGAACTAAATCAGTCTGATTTAAACATAAACATGCTGTTCAGGTTTTAAAAGAGAATATTTATGGGTAAAACTCTATATTTTGGACATATTGAAAACAAGAAACAAGTTGAGATAGGTAATAGAAATATGTAATGTATATGTATTTGTTTCAGATCTTCATTCCTTTTGTATCACATTTCAGCTTTGAGAAACAATGAAAACAATTTGTGTTTTGACAAAAACACTAAATATAAAACTAGTATGTATTTTTTCTTTTTAATTTAAGCATAAATAACATGTCCATGGCAAGTGACAGATCTCAAGCAAATACCAAATGTTTTTATCAAGCAATCAGCAGATATAAAACTCTACTTAATAAAGGGCTTATGCAACTTGGGTAGGGAGAAGCTGATCTGATGACTCCATCCATCTGCAAGTTTCTCAGCCGTCAGGTCAGGGCAGATCTGGCCCACAGTGACCAACCAGGAAGGGACAAACATCCCAGTACCTATGACAGCAAACAAGAACCATTATCCACTACAGCATGAACAAAAGACATGCATGTTTGTTTAAGAGCAAATCAAATAAATATCAAAGTACATTTGAACAGTTTATGATGCCAAAATGTTGACATTCATTAGGTTTTGAGATACATCACTGTACTTCAGTTGACTTTAAGGAGTGTTGCATACTAACTCAAAACAGGGACACCAGTTATTAAGGCTGTGATGTGTCCCGGAACAGACTAGTGGATACTACTGATGATGCACTTAGATTAAGAGAATAAAGGCAGGAAAGTGGATGCTTTCTATTCTATTGCATCTTGTGTCTATTGCACGCCTACATTATACCACATCACATCCACTATGAGGGGATCACAGTGCTGTGGGTTCGAGGACATCTAGCAGCGATCCTGCATGTCCGGTTTGTTTTAAAATTGGTCATCAAGCAACAGGGTTTCACTTTCATTGACGTGCAGTATGCGGCTACAGGTAAGGGCCGACAATCAAAATAAATAAATAATTGTCAAATAAAAGTCACGTGTTTAAATAATTGTCAAATAAAAAGTCACATGTTTAAATAATTGTCAAATAAAAGTCACGGTATCGGCTTCATTTACAGCGGGAGTAACAGAGAAGTCCGTCGAAGTGCATTTCAGGGTCATATTTCACACCCTAAAAATAAATCACATTTACTTTAGTTGTGTTTTTGCATTGGAGAAACATAAACTCAATACTGGGCACAGTTTCTTGGGTAAACTTAGTTAAGTTTTAACAGAGTGAATTTCTTGGTGCTGTTAAATAGAAAACAAAGAGAAACAAATACAAAATAAGCTGCATTTGTGTTGTTTTACAATGTACATGTTAAAGGAACAATAGCCCTTAGAAGAAATGACTTTTGAAATATGCATGTGACACTCTTTCCCTGCAATCCATTATTTCATAAATTTATTTAAATTCTAATTTTATTTTAGAAAATAGAATAAAGTCAAACCATAGTGTAACATATCCATGGGTAATGAACTGTATGATATGATATGATTTTATACCAACTAAATATTATCAACTAAAATTACTTTGGGACCGCAGTGGGTTAAATGTAATTGCACATATGGGTAAAGAAAGTTTGTTTTGAGAAACATTCTAGCATTCTTTTTTTCAAAGTTAATTTGCAATGCAATTACATTTCTGCATTTTTAAGTTTGGCATAAGTGCTTCATGTTTTTAAATCTGGTCATTTCTGACGTGTCACTTTATATTCAGGAGATGCCCATCATTTTTATCAGTCTGTGATTAAGCACATTGGAAAGTGTTAAGAATGTAAAAAGTATATTTGTATGTTAAAACATATGACAGCTATAATGACTAACAGTTCTTCTTCTTTCCTTGTTTAAGCATAAACCTACAAAATTGTGTTAGACAGAAAAAACTTTTTTCAAAAATATAAAATACAAATCACCAATGGGGTAAAAAAAATTAATTCAAGGCATGCTCTCTAAAAACAAGTCTCATTATCTAATGCAATTCTTTGTATGCCTCTGAATGTATCATGTTTTAAGGATGTTTAAATATTAGATATTTATTCGGTATGTAGGGAAACTTTTTGTAATCCTCTGCCAAATATTGTTTTTTTAATCTATAGAGTTTACTTACAAAACTACTAAGAGAAAACTGACACTTAAGAATGTAAAAGCAAAATGTCTGATTAGAAAATCAATTATGTGTAATAATATTTATGTTTTTCATTTAGAAACAGTAGTTACAAATAGGTGGCCCAACTTACCCCAAACTAGAAAAATATACTTTTAAGGTGAGCACAACAACATGCCCATCTGCCAACTGCAGTGATATTACATTTGTGAGCACAATCAATCATTTCCTTTTGTAAATCACCAAACACCCACCAATCTAGAGAGGAAATTACCATTTATTTTGATTTCAAGTTAACATCCAGCAAATCTATGCCAAACTTACACCGCAGTCACCACTCACCACAATAACAGAACAAATGATCAGAGCGTCAACAATGGCAGTCATTCAGTGTTGAAATAATGGCACGTCTGTGTGTCGGGCGAGATGTGCCACCCCGCTGCTGGCAGGTAGACAGAGATGAGCCTGTCCAACCAAAGCATGTGACACCCGGCAACATATAAAAACACTTATCAGCAAATGCTTGATTCAAAGTGCACACTGACATTTTGCACTTTGTATGACCTTGTTTAGGATTCACACTATTTATCCAAGATGAGAATTGTTGTACCCATAATCCTCTTTGTCGCAGTGGCAGGTTTCCACAGTGGTAAGATTATAATATACTAGTAACCATTTGTATTTTGAGGTCTGTGTAGTTACCTATCTGTTTTTTCTGTAATATAACAAAATTAAAAATGCTTCACATTTGTTAAATTCAAATACATGAATTGCATTGATGACTTTGTTTAGTTATTCTGTGAGATTAAGCAGACACAAATATATATTCTTTGTATTAACAGGGTTGACAATTAACCTCATTTTCATCTTTACCTCACATTAAGTAAATACATATATATGTTCTTTTCCTCCAGTGATTTCTGCATGTCTGGAATCAGCCGAAAGCAATGAATCCTCTGAAGAAATAGGTAACATTATTTTCCACTATTGTTCTGTTTATTCTGCATGTACAATATTTTTTCTTTCCAGCCTTCAGTTGGCACAAATATTTGGGCCATTAGCATCATTTTCATCTTTCCATTTTATATACTATAATATCAACCAAGTGGTATTTATTTGATGCATAATTTTTAAGCATGATGCCACTTTGATTTGATTTTTTTATGTGATGCAGTGACATTTATACATGCAATGTGTGATTTCATTGCAAAACAAATCAAATGAATGGAACTAAATGAAACACTCTTCTCTGTTGTGTTTAACCTCAGTGTTTGAAGAGCACACTACACCACAAAAACAGGGTGGGTCATCATTTCTTCCTATTCAACAACTATGCCACTATAAATAATTGTTTTGCATTATTTCTCTTTTTGGAGATCACTGGTATGGCTCATCGTATTTCTCTCATTTAATGTCTTTATCTGTAGAAGAGCTAGAGTATGAGGCAGCGCATGTTAAAGGTAAATGTGTATGCAGAAGAAATCACACACTGGTTAATTAAAGTGTTTGCACCCATTTGACCAGGCATGAGGTCTAATTAATATTGCTCACTACTTATTCACTTTTTAACAGATAAAGAAAGTTTAGGAGTGACTCACATGGGTAAGAGACGTTTTCTGTCCATCACTTGCCTAAGATGATCTGAAAATATTGTTTGAGCAACAAGAGACTAATTTTGATGTGCAATGAACAATACATGTAGATGGTGTTTTACCACTAAAGAATTATATAAGAAATTAAATGGACTAATTTACGGCTTTCACTTTTTTTCACCCAAATCATATTCTCTTGCAAATCTTAATATAACAGGGGATGGAAAAGAGGCATTAAGCGCCACTACACATCAGAGAGGTAAGAGATTAAAAATAAACATTTTAAAATTCTATACAATTTTGGCTTTGTAAAGATGTCACTGTAACAATATCAGCATCAATATCAACAGTATCAATATTAACAATATCAACAATATCAATATCAACAGTACTGTAACAGTTAAAATATCTTCATTTAAAGGTTTTGTACATCCTATCAGAAAATCTTCTAATTATGTTACATCAAAAATGATTATTAATGTTAAATTTGAACAACTTCAAAATCCCACGTGCCGAAACACTTACGTCATTTCTGTTGTTCTGACGTAGAAAACAGCAGGAGTGACGAGTCAGCAGGTACGTGTGACGCGTGAGTCATAACCATTGATCACCAGACGAGGGCGACAAAGCGTCACATTGTAGACGATATGCGATCAGAACCTGATGCGTAAAAACGCAATAACGTTAATCTTGACCAAACTTTAATGTGTTTTTATTTTAGATACCGACTCTGAGAGCTACTGTGAGTATATTTATTTAAATTCTAATAACGAGTTAAAAGGTTGTGCATTCAACCTTTGCCATCTGTGATATTTTTATTGTCTTACATCTGTTATCTTGTCCTTGTTTTATTCCATCCATTTGATTATGTAAGATTTTTAATGTCTTAGTTGTGTGGTGTTGCATTATATGTAACATATTCTATGCAACTTATTTTACAGCCTTTGAACAAACAACAGGTAAAGACTTTACATAATTTGTATAAATACTGTTAAATACTGATAAATCCAAAATCTGTCCTTTCATTTGAATTCAGTCACTATACTTGTACCCTGTATTTCTATTAAATTGCATGTTTATGTTGTCGCTTTCTGTTTGTTTTTTGTTCTAGAGCACAATGAGCAGGTTACAGAGTGTGGAGATTGTGAATGTTAAAAAGTAATATTTAAGTTTGAAGTAATGACATATCTCACTATGACCTTTTACTCCAGAGGTTTCCCCTGAAGATGAAGACATGGGATATTACGAGTTCCCAAGCCAAATGTAAGAGGCTGCAGAGGAATCTGTATAATATCTTTTAAACCTAAATGGCAACTTGTTTTATAAAACATTGCAAAATTGCTAACCAATGCACCCTCTGTCACAAAAGGACAAACCTCTGTGTATTGCAACCTTGTATCAAAGGTCCATTGCCTTTTTAAATAAAGCCTGAAAACACTAACCAGTGTCTAACATTTATAAATAAACTGCAAATATAAGTGGGTGTAATAACAGGTGATTAGACGGTAGGTTTACAGCAGTATTATTACATGGCCTCTGAGGAGGAAACAGTTTAAGTAGCAGATGCAGGTAGAAAATATCTAGGACGGTTTTTCAGGCCAGCACTATCTACACTGTTCATCATCTGCATTGTCCTGTGGCTTATTTTCTTCCACCAGCCTGAAGAGAAGAGACTGTTATATTCAAAGGACCTAAAGCAAATTCTCTGAAAATGGTTTGTTCATAATAATGTAAAAATGCCGAGTAAAAAGCCAAGTAAAAGTGACTTGCAACTCATTTTACTTTCATACTTACGAATATTATCGTAAGAAAATATTCAAAAATACTACACAAAAAAACATAAGGTGGGATTTTATCAATTAAGAATTGATTGGATCCTGAAAAGTGGGCATTTTCCATACCACAATTTTGCAGAGTTTGTTCAATTTGTGATCCGCTTTCTAAAACATATAGCTTTGGGTTAATATCAACAGCCCTACAGCCTAGCAGCGTCTCCTAAAAAAAACCTACATCGATTCATTGGCGGAGTTAGTTACTAGATTAGGATGATTAGGAAGATTATTTTCATTAATTAATGAAGTTTAGTATATGCAAGTAGATTAACAGTAATGTGGTACTATATGCATATTATAGGCCAAGCTTAAATTAGAAACATATATTCATAATTGATTAGATGTAAATCATAGGGGAATGTCATTGACACACTAATAAAACAATTAATGGGCAAACACAGCTGATATTCAAAAAGACAATTTATTCTTTTTTTCCCAAAGCACAGAGTGGATAAAATTTTATCCTGGAAACAGACAACAGAACAATAAATGTTTTTCTTTGGTCCCCCCCAAAAAAAAAAACGTAAAACCTTAAGGCAACTACATACGGTCTAAATGTTTAATTCAGTAACCAAATCACCTCTCAAATGATGATGTCACAGCAGTGCAAAGCCTCACATCCCCTGGAGGAGCATAAAGATCTTAGCTGCTGACAGCTCTGCAAGCTTCAGTTCAAAAGTAAAATATAACCATATAACAAAAGGTAGATTGAGGGGTTGATATAGCAACTCTGCATATGTATATAACATGTATATATAAGTGTTAGAATGGTATAATTAGGATAAGAATAGGTTGAGAAGGAAAGGGATCAAGTTTAAGGAATGTAAAGGTTATTACATCAGTAAACTTCACTCAGTTTTAAATTGAATTTTTATCAGTACAGAGATTGTAATAAATGAGGTATTTATGGTTTTGTAGTTAAATTGTTAGGGTTTATAATGATATACAAAAAGTAAATCAGGCTATTTGGGGTAATACTCCTTGAATGAAAGTGTTGCTGTTTTGGCAGGGGGTGTTTGTTACTAACAGTTAATTTTCCAAAAAAAGGAATATTTCAACTTGCCCCTCCACCAAACCTGAGCCGCATTTTTCTAGTAAACTGAGAGCTTGGGTATCCTAGTAACACTTCATCCATATTCACCAACAGTGGCACATAGTCAGTGAGCACAAAGGGACGTAATCCACCATATGGAGCTCAATTGCCCACAGCAATGGGGACACATTTTATTTAAGAGTTGCAGAGAGCATAATTACAGCAGAGGATTCTGCACATGCTGTTTTAAGCGCAGGTTTTTGCAGTGGCTGCTGGAGGTGGAGTTAATGAATGTTTAATTGTATGCCTCCACACGTGGGTTGGTCCGTTATTATGATAATAATAGTTGTTGTTGTTAGCAATGCTGGGCGAAGCAGAGTAAATATTAACAGTTTAATTACAGTGATGCAAAAAATAAGTTTATATTCTACAAACCACTAAAAAGAGATTTTTTTTACAACAAATAAATGGTCTACAAGAACAGGTACAGAATTGCCTCTGAATGACCAAATTATTTCCAAATGTATTTGTAAAAACTGCTTAGATTACTGCTTGGGTCCATTTTGTAGTGTAACCTACAAAGGAACTAAAAATAAAACATGCAAAAAAAAAATTGTATTAAGGAACATGTGAGCCACTAATTTCCTTGGCAAATCAACCCTCACAGAAGTGTGATGAGGCTCTAATTCTGATAGTCACATGCCCACGTTTGACTCAAGTCAGGCTTGCTTGTGAAATAATGGACATGTATACCAAATATACAATAGGAACAAACCAAAAAAAAAAAAAAAAACAAAGTAATTTCTCTCAAATTTTGCACCTAAATACTGCTTTTCTGAAACAAATTCTGAATGTAATGAAAAAATGCATTTGTCGAACAAAGGCTAATAATGCATTGTAATGTTCTTTTTACCTTAAAAAAAAGTAGTTCTGTACAATTACATAAACAACCATGGTATTTGACTATGTACAAGAGGGAACTTAAATGGCAATTATTTTAGTTTGATAGATTCTATTTTCTCCCATAGCCTATGGCATATGACCTGGTGCACAAGGCTCTCATGTCATCGATACAGAAAGATAAAGATGGAAAAGATGAAACGCGCTCTCTCTCTCTCTCTGGTGCTCCTGGTTGCATCTTCGTGTTCCTCACGGAGGCAGAATGACGTAGGTGAACAGAGCCATGATGGCAGCGCTAATGAGGCCAGAGATGGGCACTGTGACAAACCAGGCCATGAAGATGTTTCTGAACAGACGCCAGTCCACAGCTTTCCTGGACCGCAGCCAACCAACAGACACCACTGACCCGACCTGAAAAACATGATCGCGTTTTAAGCATCTCAACAGGCCACGCCCTCATCAACAGGCCGAAGTTATCAACCTCATTCAAATCATCTCTGCCTGTGTCTTGTTCTACATCGGTTTGTTTGCATGTGTCTAGCTTACCTTGCAGTGAGTGGTGGAAACTGGAAGACCGATGTTGGAAGCGACCACAACAGTGACGGCTGAGGCGAGCTCAATGCTGAAACCACTGAAATTAAACAAAGCAGTGTAGACGTCTGTCAGTAGGGGATGGACAGTTTTGATTAATAAAGCCAGTAATATAGGTGTTCAACACTATTAATGGTTTTATTTATATTATTAATAATCCAATTGCTTAAATTCAATTAACTGCTTAGAAATTCGAATGGACTTATTCAATTGTCATAAAAGAATACATATTAGTATAGTTAAATGGCTCATAAAGAGGACAAAAATACCCTGAATATCAATTCAAAAGGTTAAACATTATCCCTTAAATTTGAGGGCTAAAGACATTGGTGTGTGTCATACCTGGATGGGGTGATGGGGGTCAGGTCCTTGCCCATGGTTTGGATAACTCTACGGCCCCAGACCCACAGACCAACACAGATACCCACACCTCCATACAGTAGCAACCAGATTGGAGTTGGTGAATTTGATACAACGGGGTTCTCATAGACCAGCCACAGAGCAACCAGTGGACCAATTGCATTACTGAAAGCAAACGAAAAAATTAGATAGGTGTGCAAGACTGTTAGTTGAATTTGCTTTACACAACTCACAATATATATGGGCTGTCCAAAGCCATTGTAAAATGCCAATAAACACTTCAGTTTCTCTAGAAGTTGCGCAAAAGTCTGTGAAGAACTATTTGAAGCACCATGTAAATTAACACATCTTTATTACCTAACATCATTTCCACCGTGAGCGAAGGAGCCAAAGCAGGCAGTGAGAATTTGCAGGAACTGGAAGAGCATGGACACCTCAGGCCTGTCAGCATCTGCTCTGTCTTCCTCTAAAGAACTACGGCTGCTCCCGGCATCATCTACCATCTCCAGGGTGACTTCACCCTCCCCGAGGCCCTCTGGTGTTCCGTTCTCCGCCACAGCATTACAATAACTGGTATAGCTATCCATGCGGATGCGCTTCCGCTCCTGTGTGCCACACTTTTCCTTGTCTCCATCTTCTGCAGCGTGGAAGTCAGCCTCTTTGGGCTTGAAGTCTCCATGCATGCCGATGATGGCCATGGTGTAGGAGGTGTAGCTGTTGTTGCGGCGGATAGGCCGATCTCCACCCTCGCCCATGCAGTCTCCAACTTTGGCCAGGTGGAGTTTGTGCAGCAGGTCCTTGTAAAGGCCGGAGTCCTTATGAACTGTGTGATACTGAGTGTAACCATTGTTAGGAATGTGAGTGGGGCCGGTGGTGAAGTGAACGTGAGCCGTTTTTGGAGCTGTTGAACATAGTCAGGTTAAATTATTCATCTATGACAAAGAAAAACAATCATGTAAGCTGTTTTGCAGGACAGACTACTGACTTACCATTGCTGGTATCCGATTCTTTGCAATCCTTCTGATCGGCATGATCTGAATCACCGATGTCAAAAGTGACCCTGCGCTCCTCATTGAGAGGAGGGGGTGGGGAGGTATTTGAAGAAAGGGGCACGTTGGACTCCTCAGGCACTGGTTTCAGGATGGGATTGTGAGCTTCATGCAGTTCACTCTTCACCATCAGAGGACTCTCAGAGGGACTAGAAGACTTGACTTTACCTGTACATTAGAATCCAAAATTAACACTTGGCAAGCACCAAACAGGAGTAAAAACTGCCTTTTTCCTCATTAAAATGTACAAATCAAAAAATTTACTTTTTCCTCCAGATCTGCATGTGGCCGGGAGGAGATAGCTATTGAGAGTAATTCTCTAGTCATTGTGTATACATCAGGCTGGACAGATTAAAGCTAGTCTCATAAGCCAGACCTTTGACTGCAAGAAGAACTGCCAATTAATGCTTACTAGTTTGAGAAAGTCTTTTCATCTGCGTATTTTGTAGTTCTTTTTGTAGAAGCACAGACTAGATGGGAAACGATCACTGTTGCATTCCTAATTTTGTTTTATCTGGGTCACCTTTACTCCACTTTAGAATTATAAGCAGAAGAGCCAATAAACATCCCTGAAATTTAGACGCCATCACAGTGACGTCTCCATTCCATAAACCGGCAGGCCTGATTGACACTACAACCTACATGCCAAGGACAGTCTAACATAACTTGGTACATTGTTCACTGATCTTGTCATAGAATACATGTTCTTTAATGTCTTCTATTTTGGCAAGAGCCACATCAGCTCGTAACTCAAGTCTTTCACCCAAGATAACTTGCTGTCAACACCTCAACTTCACCACATGCTATTTCAGTTCACCAGCCAAAGACCAATTAATGGATCACTATGACCTAAATAAGATGCGTCAGTATACAGTCAAATTATCCAGCTCTACACAGTGTTAAAAAAAAAATTACAACATTTACCTAAACCTCAATACTGTTTAAGGCTGCCTTGAGTGTTTGTCTATTATGCAGTTCAAACATTTTAAAAAAGGAATTTAGATAAATGCTCTTTTCCCGTTAACCTAACATCTTTAAATGAAATGCAAATTACACTTAATACGGAGAGAAACAAATTCAGCAAATAACACCTAAGATTCAATCCATTTCTCACACAAAGGCAAAAAAGGTCTCATCTTTGGAAATTGATGGTCTCTGTTATGAAAAAGCACTGACATTATTGATTGAAACTGCCATCCACTACAAACATCTTTAATCTGTAGGGAATTATCCCCAAGTGCACCTGATGCTTGATGCAAGGCTAATAAATCCTGCATGTGCACATACTGGTCTCCAGAGTGTAACATGACCCTGAAAAATGCATACTTAATGTGTATACATAGATGACACTGCATTATCTATATAACCAAAATGAGAACCTTTAAATTAAGACTACTATATATTGAGTCTATTACATTGGGTACAATGAACTGCAATGGCCCTGACTCAAGTCTTTGCAAAACTCCATTGGTTTATCACACTCTTCTCTTCTTTGCACTGACTATTCTACACTACCCATGTGTGCTGTAAATGATACTGGGCAACTGGATATGACTAGTTTAACTGCCACTAGTAAAATTTATGGTTTACATGATACACCCTTATAAGATTGATACTCACATTCGATCTTCTTCCTGAGCCGAGGACATACAGCAAACCAGACGATGATGGCGGTAATGATGGCACAACCAATGGAAATGAGCAGTACTCCCCACCAGGTCAGATTATCAAAGCCCAGCACTGCAGTCCCATCATTTACAGGGAATAAGAGAGAGGGCAGTGGAATGAGAGGAAGGGAAAAAAGGAAAGCGGCTTTTGAGACAAAAGGCAGCATGTGCTACCCCTAAAACAATCAACAGTATTAGGGAAATTATATAAAGATATAACAGTGTCCTGGTTGTCAGTAATGATACTAAAGTTTGACATTAAGTCATAGTCCTCAACATACAGCAAAGAAAAGTATACTACTGTTTCAACCTTTCAGCGAAAATGAATATTTACTCAAAATAAAAATTTAGGTCAAAGGGCTATGTTAAGGACATGTTAAGATGACTATTGTGAAGCGTGTTCCACAAATGGCATGAAATAAACAAGTACTTGTTTTTGACTCTATAGAAGCCAAAGCCAAAAACCACCACCGCTACACGATATATGAGCAACACAGTGAAGTGTCTAATGTCCGGGTTGCATACAAAATGCATAGAGCCTGCCCTTTTATGTACACTTCAAGGTGAGACATGAGTGTGACAAGCAGTGAAATGAAGCACTGACACCACACAGCATGCAAGGCCGCTGTAGCATATGGTCAGCAAGTGTGGGTGCCTTAAAAGGCTATTGCAGTACGATCCTCCCCCCCTCCCACAGACAATGGATGGCGGGAATTTTTACTGAGCCAAGACTGCGGTGGGGAGGAATGCGAGCAGCTCTTCTGAGGAAAACTTGTGGCAGAGCAGGCAGACATTCAGAAATTCCCCATGGGGATTAAAAAACCCACAATGAAATGTGCTGAAAGTATCAAGAGCAAAAAAAAAAAAAAAAGATGTGAAAAGGCATCAAAAGGAAGAGGTTATGAGATAAGAGGACAAACTCTCCTGCCCTTACTCGTGGGGCCACGCTGCGAGCTTACGCAACTCCATTTCAACTTCCCCAAAAGATGAGAAGCATCACATTCTTTGATTAGAGTGCTGAGGTGCATGAGGGAAGCAGGGAACTTATAGGAACATAACAGGTGTGGCCAGTGCAGGTGCGGGGTTGAGTGACAGAAATAAAAAGTGCAGGTATTCAGTATGTCATCTGCTGTAATTCCAGTTTAGTGTGTTTGTGTGAAATTCAGCCCTGCAGGTTAAGCAGTGAATGCATCCATGGCTGCATCCACATAGCTTGTCTGACAAACAACCACACCGCAGGCATGCTGTGGGACGAATGAATGGAAGTGGATTCATTTCCTTCATTACCTCACAATAAAACCTGCGATCCCGTGGCCTTTATTACACAACATGAGCATTTTTTCTACACACAGTCAAGCACAATGCTTCATCGTGGTGACAGGATAGTGGTTTATGAGTCATGGTGGGCTGGGCACTCTTGTATATTACACTTTGACTTTTGAGTGTTTCTGAAAAACATCCACTGAAAATGTTGTGTAAATGATCAACCTGACATCGTGAAATTAAACTTGTATGGTCTCTGAAGCAATTGCAGCATTATTCTACCTTTATATTGCCAACAAGTCACCACCAGAAGGTTGTTTGGTGTCTGGCGGTGACACACCCAGTATTTTGGCTCATGCCAAACGCCACGTCTGGCATCTACAAATTAACCTAAAGGTTCAAACAAAACCGTCATTTTGTCTGTAAACTGTTTTTTAAGTAACGCTAAATGTGTCTGGCCGGATATGAAAACCATTACCATTTCAAATCTGTGAGCTTAGTTCCTGCCTGTATTTGCTTTACATCACCACGGCAAAAAAACACCCCACTGTCTGTTTTTGCAAAGAGGAAGCAGACCAGAAAATATGCATTTGGGTACTGGGGGTGGGGGGTGTAACCAATCAGCATGCAATCTTAAATAAAAAATGAGCAAAGTAGTCAGTCTGAAAACCAAAAGTAAAAGAACTTCTGCTTTTAGTAAGGTTTCATGGCCTGGGGACACAGTTTGAGTCATGTATGCTTTGCATGGAGAGAACTTTTCGGGCATTGTGGTTGCTGAATGACTGCAGGGTTGTGTGCTGAATCTACCGTAAACCACCCCACCCCCAGAGTTAACATGATTACCGAAGTGTTGAGAGGTGCCATGTTCAAGGAGTTTAAAAAAACTGATCCCTGTTTTTGAACTATTTAATCTGCATATTAACCCTCCTGGCAGCTGCTTATATTGTCCAGTTCTGTCCTGGGATACATACTCTGAATTATCTAAACCCAAGAGAACTGCTTTAAACAGGCTGAGAGGGGGAGGGCTGAAGAGGCGGTGTCTGTAGCCTTTAATCCAACAGCAGATGACATGACTGTGCCACTAAGTTTGGTCAAAGATCGGGACAATCTTGTGTTAAGATGGCTCTGTTTTATCTACCTATGTTGGCCTAAATTGTACCCAAGTGTGATTACAAAAAGATAGAAGTCATGGTGTGTTTGAATTCACATGATGTTTTGGATGTGAACTGATGAACAAGGCTGAAGTGAAAGTCAGTTTCACTTAATCAGAGCCCTGAAGTGACACTACAATGATTAATTGGGCTCTAGAAGACAGTGCTTTCATTTGAGACCATAGATCTTTAAAGATCATTAGAAACTGCCCTTGTGTTTCAGTTGAAAATTACTATGTATAAAGTAATTATCTGGATGGACTGAGTCATGTTACTCTTTAAATAACTTAGTCACCCCAAAAAAATGCTACACAAGTTTTGTTAGTGCCTATTCCTATACCTAACTTCTATAACTACAGACTGCCCAAATAATGTTTAGAATGCTGTAGATGTATCCAAGATACAAGCTGTGCATGTTGCTGTGTGTGCATGATGCACCTGCCTGGGAGTGCATACATGCACACACTCCTAGGTGCATATCACGTCATACTCTGGCCTGAAGCCTTCATTTAATGGCCCAGGCCAGCTGACTTCTTGAATTGTTCAGCCCTGTAGGTAAAAGGAAACAAAAAGGAGCGAAAATTGCTCATTTAATAGGGTTTCAAGTTTGAAGGTTAAAAAATAAAATATTCAGAGCTCAAAAGCTAACAGCACTCAAAAACATGGTGCTTTCTCAACATCTATGAACATGATGGTTCTTTCTGATGGATAATTCTTTATTCCACTGTTTATTTCTCATATGAGGGAGAAAAAAAAACACTGACTGAGGTCATGAATACAAGCACCCCATGTCCACCTCATGAGTGCACCAACTGAGCTCTCCAGAGCCCACTGGTTAAACCCTGCTTTGCCTTAATCACTGTAAACAGTCTGGCACAGTTTGGGCGTCTGGTTAGGATGATGACAGGTAAGCAAAGTAAAGGGGAAAAAAAAAAAACAGTAATACTCACTCGGTGCTCCAGTAAACATGATGGAGAACAGGTTGATTCCCATTGTCACAGCGTAAAAGAAAGGCAGGGCCCTCAGACCATTCGGCACTGGATCTTTCTGCAAGGGACAAAATATGGACTTAAAATATGGACAACACCCAAGCTGATATCAGATTACATTCGGCAACTTAAGATAGTGATTTGACCTGACCCTAAAAAAATTATTATGATTACATAAAAGATCTTTCTGAACTATGGACAAGGTGACTCTATAAAAACAACCTAGTTGTAATATCTCATCTTCATTATTGTTATTCTGTGTGTATTTATAAGCAACTCAAAAGCGACCAAGCTGACAAAGGCTTGAACAAAAAAAGGCTTTGTTCCTTTATTTACCTTTTGTAAGATGAACATGCGAACAAAGTAGAAAAGAATAGCAGACATGATGCCAGACAGGAGAGGAGAGAGGAACCATGAAGCAACTATAAGGGGAAAAAAAAATAAATAAATTAAATAAGAACACAAGATCTTAACAACAGTATTAATTAAAATACAGTAAAAGGATTGTGATCGTAAATGCAGCTGACTCACCAATTCGAAGAAGCTCTAGCCATCTGACTCCTTGCTGACCTCGGGCAACCAATGAAAAGCCAATGGTAGCTCCCACGATGCAGTGAGTTCCAGAAATGGGAAGCTTCAGAAAAGAGGCTGCCAACTGCCATACAGCTGAGCCTAATGGGTTAATGGGGAAAAGGTTAAAAACGCATAAAAGTTATACGATTCTAAATTTTGTGTGTAAATTGTGTTTGCATTTAAAACAGCAATCCATAAAACAGCTACTTACCAAACATAGCACTGACTGAGCCAGCCATCAACACATGTGCCGAGCCGTTGTACATGTTCACGTCGATAATGCCTTTGCGGATGGTCTCGCTGACCCTGGCTCCCAGCAGCACGGAGCCCAGAGTCTCAAAGATAGTAGCAAGTATACAGGCCTGCCTAAGAGTAACCACACCCGACCCCACTGCCGTCCCAAAGGAGTTGGCAACATCGTTAGCACCCACCGAAAAGGCCAGGATAAAAGCTATGACAAAGCCTACCACTAGGAGCCATAGATAATCTGACAGATTCACAGCATACCCAATGGTGGTCATGAACGTTATTGTGGCCAGAGTTGTCGACACCATTGTGCTCAAATTTCAAGTTATAGATAAAAGGAATTTCACAATCTTACAATATTGATAACCAAATTAATAATAAATAAATTACTTCAAGCAGCACACTGGATATTTATCCCCAGATAATTGAGGTACTAGTGTTTCTAAATCTTTTCTGCCTCAGACCAACCTTCACCCTTCACTAAACCAGCAAATCAAAGCAATTCAGACACCAGAGAGAGAATCTGTACTGCTCTGCTCTAAACTGATGTATAACGTCAAGGGAGAAAGTGGAGTGAGGGCCTACTGCTATCCCCTGAATAGGCTAGATCTGTTACAGTTTGTTTTGGCTTGGGCAATTAAGCGAACAGCGCGGACATCCATTGTGCAACAGACACCGTGGGTGAATTGTAGCTCATTCCTGGGGAAAAAGAGAGGAGAGAGAGGAGAAAGCAGGAATACGTTACGTAACAATTTCACTGCAGAGAACCGAAGGCAGAACTTGGACATAAGTCTATTAAACGCTAAAGCAGGACAGTAATACTCTGGGCGCCAGAGAGGGTCGCTGACGGTCTCTTTAAAACTCTCCATTAAAAGAGTTCGAGACCCGTCGAGAACAGAGCATATACTTAAAGAAATATGACAACTGTGTATGCGTAAATGAGACGTTTCAGTTATTTAAAAGCAACCATATACAACAGAAACACCTCCTAAATCGTTTAAATACTTAAAAGATCGCACACTGTGTGGCTCTTTTATGATCGCATAGGACCGCTTTGTATTACAAACCAGCACGCACCGGTTTGATAAATATTTTAAGCTTTGTGACAACGAAGAGGAACTAAGTTAAGCGTCAGATCAGTTGTGCCATGAGCATTTCTAGCACATTCCGGCCTTTATGTACCCTTTATTGGCCAAGCAACGCAGAAAATAAATGATGAAATGAGGTTGACTGTCAACGATGGGTTGTTTCGACCAGTTCTCTCCGCTCGTCCTCGACACGCACTTCCTCGCTAATGTTAGCTCACCAAATCGCTTGTGCACACTTACAATCAAACGGTTTTAAACGGATATGGATCTGTTATAGCATACAATATAGCATACAACAGGCGATTTAAATTGAGGAAAACTACAAATTCTGGTTAATACGGCGGTATTTCGTGCTGCTCGCGCCGGCTACGCACTACACGTGTCGTCATTCATTCATACCCGCTAACAGCTAAGGTGACATATAAATCACGAGTACTTTATTAAAATCCACAAAAAAGCGCCACAAACAAACACTTTTCCAATAAAAACAAATGAAGTGATCACAACATGTTACTTAAATCTAAACGAGACGTACGCGTCTACTTTATAGCCGACTAGAGCGCGTCAGCTGACAAAGCCACGAGCTCGCGCTCATTATAACCGTTGAAATAATACAAAAAAATGTTATCCAGAGGCATAAACAACAACTTGGTGACAGGTGCGATAGCATATAAAAATAAATATTTTTACTCACCACTCAAAGAAATTTGTCGAGAAATGTCGATTTCGTGTATTTTTGACACCGAAGCCCGCCCAGTCAACTTCCCGTAGCCGCTTTCGGAAGCGCGCGCGCGGGGTAAATGACAGTAATACTCTCGTTATTCCTTAAGCACTAACGTCGAAAATATATATGCAGTGTATCCTAGTCTGAGGCGACAGAGACGATGCCACTTAATGTTTCTGACGATATCAGATATTAAGTGCGGAAAAATCAGCACAAACCCGCTTTCAATCGCTTCAGATGATGAGTTCTTTCTCGCTCACCCAAGACATATATCACGGACTGGGAAGGCGGGGCCGTCTTCGGTTGACCGCGCCCATGACCTTATTTGGCGATGACTGTAGGCGGGGAAAACACATTATTGAACTATCAAACGACTTCATCAGTCAACAATCATCGACTTCAACAATCAGACTTTTCGTACTAATAATTACAACTTTTAAAACATTGAAAGCCTCACTACCGTTTGTCCAGTTGTCTAAACATCACCCACTCTTAAATATTCAGGGTATTTGTATTTAGACATCGAACATCATTGTCTTTGCAGTTTGCACTGTTCTTGCACTGTTGCTGGTTTGTTCTGTGCTGTCAGCTATGGCGGATTCTACTACAGCTGCTCCAGTAGCGCAATAAAGTTGTTCTAATATTTGGGAAACATTTTGAATTAAACAATTGTTATCCACATTTTTCCACAGTAGTAGTTATGTACTCATGTGTAGTAGTTGCAATCCCCTGACACTGATTTTGGTCATTAAAATGACTAAATTCCTGTGGTGCATTATCGGAATTTAGATCACGGGACAGAATCAGAAGAAGCTCAATATGGAGTGTTTCAATCGGCGCAAACTATGCTACAACGCCCCCATGTGGCCACATCCGATACTAACGTAAATGTTAGTTATATTTCTCCCCTACATGGTCCAGGAAGTTTCGGGATGTATTACGCTTGCAAATTAATAGGAATAGGGATTAATATTTTAATGGTCTTACCATCTTTACAGAGAACAGGTTAATATATCCACTGTCCAAAATAAATCGTAATTGTAACTGTGTTGTTTTATATGCACTAGCAGCTAAAGGTTTGGAAACACCTGAATATGTTTTAAATGCTTGAAAGTAGCTCTATAGACACAGCTAATATGAATTTTGCCTATTTATTAAGTTCTTTATTTTTTATCAAATAGATTGCATAAACTGAGGAAAAAGCAGCAACCACTGCCAGCATGAATGAATCCTTTAATGCTGTTTTAAAAACATGCTTGAGCATGCATGCAACTGCATTCGCTTGGGAGAATTCACAGAGTGAGCAATGCTGTTATCTAGGCTAAAGGTACTTTAAAGATTCTTAATTAAATGTATTCGGTTTTGTTTGACTTTTTACTCTATAGTTCCCATACTTTAATTGGGTTATTAATTGACCCAAAACTTAAACTTTAATTTAGTTTTAATGATTTTACTATTATTCTAAAAGGTGGAAAATAATAATAAATAAAGAATGAGATGTACCCAAACTATTGACTAGTACTTTACATATATAGTTATCCTAATATCGATTACTGTGTGTGAAATAAACAAGTGTCGTAAACATAATGTTGTCTTTACAACATCGAACAGACACCTGTTAAACCTCTTTAACCTTAAAGTTGTAGAGGTCCTTTACAACAGGTTGATTTAAGGTAAGACATGTAAACATGCTGGTTGAACGGGGGTGTAGACCAGCGAAGACTGAACATATTACACTGGCTGACCCAAATTTGACGTAAGGGACAGCCAATAGAAACTC
This sequence comes from Chromobotia macracanthus, assembly GCA_036877525.1. NCBI lineage: Eukaryota > Metazoa > Chordata > Actinopteri > Cypriniformes > Botiidae > Chromobotia > Chromobotia macracanthus. Next base: position 4,556,176 of record JAZGTH010000031.1, on the reverse strand, counting down.
TCATAATCTGGACTGGGCGTGGCCAACAGGCATGTTTTGTACGCAGCTCACAGAGGCGTGAAGACATGAGGCTAAAGCATGAGATTAAAAGTAAGATTAATTAAACGATAACAATATAAATATAGATTTAGGCGTTAGGAAACATTTACTATGATACACCTTTGGGAATATTTGCGTTATTTTGGTTGATTTATTACGTAGTGGCCGAGGTTACCTGTCTGCGTTGATTGCTGTCTGGCTAGCTAGTCTTGTTGATGCGTTGTACGCTTGCAAATGTCAAAGTGTCTGTTTATACAGTAAGAATTATGATAGCGTTTTACAATATGAGATGAAATACGAAAAACATCTTCTCGTCCATTTCATCTGTCCAATAAATCTATCGCAAGCTATATTGCACAATTACTGCTCGTGCATGTTTGACATTGGGTTGCACTTGTTATCTGAATACACGAGCCACATGGGAACTGGTTCGTATAGTAAAGAATTGATTTTTAGCTCATTCAAATAGCTTTAATTTGCAAGTAAAGTCTAGAGAGCAGAGTGCGTGATTCTAGAAAACAAAGATGTTCCCCTCCGGCCAGCATCGCCCCATGTGCAACATTGGGACCAGAGCTGTTCGACTCCCAACAGCGTATTTTAATGTATTTAAACCCAGCGTTGAGATTGGGAAAATAAACAGCAAATCGTGGACTTTCTCATGGCTGGGACAACGCGTGGGCCTGCTGCTGTCATGGCTCCAGAAAGCACGAAGGGGAACCAACAAGCTGACCTGCGAGAAGAAAGAGAGACTGTTGTCTATATTTGCAAACCACTGTAGTTTTGTGACAGGCCAGAGGCTGAGAAGGGCTTTTCAGATAGGAGAACTGTATTCAAACCTTTACTCCGAGAGAACCAGGTGGACACTCGTGGGCAGCATATGGAGGCGCCTGCAGAGCAAACATGCACCCGCCGGGAAACTTCTGGCAGCGCTGGCTGGAGTCTTCATGTGGGAGGATGAGAAGATCCGAGATGATGAGCTGAGAAGGTACTCGCCTCACAACTGGATCGTTTTTTGCGAATTTAATGAATCAAAAACAGTTTTCTGTTTCTACATTGTTGTAGTCCAAATCAAAAGAAGGAAATCAGAAATTTTCATTTTTGATTCAATAAATGTTCATGTGAAAATGTGAAAGTTCATTGAGAAATTTTGACTATTATATATATTATTATAAAAATAATTGTACCGTTTATACAATATTCTAGTATGTGTTTACTGGCTTTAATTTAAAAAACGTTGTTTTTATAGAATAATTTAGTATTGTTGAGAAAAATTGTAATTGGATAGAAAGTTTAGGAGCATTCCAGTAAGGGGAATTGAGAGTAAAATTTGTGTAATTGTCATGAAAACAATGTGACAGAATCTTGACAGGCCTTCATTTAATTTCTTATATTCTTTGTTCTTACGGTTTTGTGATAAAATGCGATCTGGACATGTTTTGTAATAGTCTTTGTTATATGTGATGCACCTGTGCTGTAGGTGTGCATGGGAGCTGCAGGCCCTGCAGGCTGGGAGAGGCCAGGGTGGAAGCCCAAAGACTGCTGTAGGTGTAGATCCAGACTGGGAGGTGGTAATGGATAAGAAAAACTTTAGAGTGTGGAGGAGACCTATCCAGGGAAGCCATCTCTTTGAGTACAGAGGTATGTTGTAAACAGTAAACCTACATACATTGCAGCATGAAATCAAAATGGACTCAATTTTTTATATATAAAATATATTTTTATAAAATAATGGACATCGTGGTTGCTGCAATGTACAGATCACATTACTGGCTAAATGCTGCATACTTTATACAAGTAATCCTACACCCACCACCCCTTTAAATTCAGACATTTATGGTTGAGGACTAAATTCATTATGGGTATCAAATATGGCAGCTAATAGGGCATTTTTACAATGGATACAGTTCAGTGTTGTGTTGTGCCTGCATGATTATGAAAATGACTTTAATAATGCTATTATTATTTTCCTGACGGACCTTCTCTTTACAGTGTTCGGTTCATATACAGACGTTACTCCTCGACAGTTCTTCAATGTTCAGGTATTAATTTTTTACTGTCTCATCTTAAACTCTTTTAGTTTAACTTTCAACAAGACAAAAATGTTCATATGTGTGGCTTGTATCTGACTGTTGTGGCACAAAAGTTATATTTAGACTCGTCTCCCAAATATTTCCCTTTGCTCCAGCTGGACACAGAGTACAGGAAGAAGTGGGATGCACTGGTGATCAAACTGGAAGTCGTGGACAGGGATGTCAGCACAGGCACTGAGGTTGTTCATTGGGCGACACATTTTCCGGTAAGCTCTGAATTGTGTTTTGCTGACAAGGAAGCATCACTGTGAATTTTTGCTGTGTTCAATGGATTGTGTCTTAGTTGAATTAACCGTAGTGTAATCTAGTACTAGTTGACAAAAGATTTAAAAGCCTTTCTTAACCTTAATCTTCTTTATGTCACGTTTCATCAGTCTGTTGACTGTATGGTTAGAGTCTACAGGATTTCCTATATGAGGTGCATCTATTTAGTTTACACAAACACTGAAACTTGTCATGTAGCCCTTTTCAATACAGTTCATATTGACCATGACCAAGTTTTAAAATGACAAAAACAAGATTTATATACATAACAGCGGTAAAATAGCACAACCAACATATCTTTAGAAACATGCATGTTGTTATTGGCTTATAATTTTCCAATACCTGAAGCTTTAAAATTCCAATCACGATCATTCTGAGATTTAAAAATGGTACCTCTGCGCATCGTGTCAGGTTTGATGTCACTGTGTGAAAACGTCATTGATTCTTGATTCTGTTGTTAGAAAATGCAAGCTTTTTTGGAGCTTGAAAAGAGCTGTTCCTCAAAACATCTCATTTTGTGTATCATGGATAACGTGATGGTGCATAAATATGTTTCTTGGTGACCTATTTCCTAACGAAGCCAATGATGTGTCAATTGTCCCCTGCAGTATCCCCTGTACTCCAGAGATTATGTCTATGTGCGCCGCTATAACGTTGATGTGAAAAACAACCTGATGATTTTAGTCTCTAGGTGAGTGTTGTTGGTAATGCTATTTTTAAGGCTTAATTTTGTTTAGTGTTAAAAGGTTGATGCATCTTTCTACAATATTACCTTGTGTGTGTTTAGAGCTGTTAAACACCCTAGTGTTCCTGAGACCCAGGAATTCGTCCGAGTTCATTCTTACCAGTCTAAGATGGTCATCCGCCCACACAGGTCATTTGATGAGGTAAAAATAGGAAATGTTTGTGTGTCAGCCTGTCTGTCTTTAATGTGCAAAGTCTTAAGCTAGTGATCTTGTCTTAATAGAACGGCTTTGACTACCTGCTGACTTACAGCGATGACCCTCAAACGGTCTTTCCTCGCTACTGCGTCAGCTGGATGGTATCGAACGGTGAGCCATCTTCCCTATGTTCAACATGGATTTATTTACATATTTATTTATTTATTTGTGTATATATATATATATATATATATATATATATATATATATATATATATATATATATATATATAATATATATATATATATATATATATATATATATATATAAAACCGAAAAAGGAAAGTCACTTCAGAGGTGGAGCAAATATATTGATGACTACATAGCATGTAGAGTAATAAGTATAATTCTGTTCTGTTTTTTTTTTTACACCTGTTTGCATTTATTATGATGAAAGATTTTGCATGTTCCTCATGTTCCTTTCTGTTCCACAGGCATGCCAGACTTCCTTGAGAAGCTTCACACTGCTGCTCTCAGAGCTAAAAACATGGACGTAGGTGTCCATGACTATGTCAGTGTATTCAAACCCAACCAAACTACCCAGGAGCGGCTAGAAGCCGACAACGCTCACAACGCCGGCCCAAATCAGATCTATGCCTGAGAAAGAGCCGCTGGCAGCAGGAGTTGATGTGTTTTGGTAAAATGACCCACAGGACAACATTATTGCTTATGGGTTCAGTAACAGAGTCCACAAATTCAAAACGTCCCAGGCACTAGCTATGTTACTCAGTGGTTACACCTACTTTTTGTGCCGTTAGCTTGCTTTCTATTTTGTAGGGTGCATCTAAGCCAAACTGCTGAGATGAGCTGGTGCTAAACCAATGTTTTCCTCATTTCTTCAGCATTGAAATCAAGTGTGGTGTTGAGGTACTAAAGAACCAAGTTGTTTAGCTGTGGAAAAACCATGAGCATGCACCATCGACACCACGTTCAGGAAGTTGTGACGCAAAGCCACATTTTTTCTTTGTGGTTTTTCTCTGCATCTTCTGTGATGATCTGCCCTTAGCAGAACTCCCCCATTAACTCTTTACATTTGTATGTGTGAGAGAATACACTGCCAGTAAAACCTAAACAGCCTTTCCAGGATCACCAATACCTCTTCTGGAGAGAGAGGTGTGTCTTATGCCAACTGTAACATCCTCACGCAGGCTTGGCTTTGTCCTGCACTTTAGAGGGCTGTTTGACTTTTCTTCTCTGATCTCAGCAAATGTCTGCTATACCCTCTGCTATTCTGAACACCAGTGATGGTGACTGACTAAGGCAGAGAATGTGGAATTGACAATTAAGATGGTGCAGTGTCAGTTCAGAAAGACTTTGTGCAACTGCACAAGTGGATTGTGGTTTTTTTTTTTTTTTTTGTGGCTGGGAATCCACTGTAATGGGTGTCTGTTATACACATCTATGCCAAAAGTAAACAAAAAAAAAAAGGGAATTGGTACATTCTTTGATTTAATATTCTGATTAACACAAATGAATTGGCTTATTCAGATTATGCATAAGATTAGTCTGATAATCTTATTATTTGTTAAATAAATCATAAAATCAGAATGCTTATGCTGACTGGGTTTCCGTCCTTGCTTTTACACTGATAACACAAACCTGTGACGTTACAGTTGCAGTAGCGGGTTACATTTGCATGAGAAACCAGAATCTGGAATTAAGGTTACGCAAATCATTAGATAAAAAACAAGAGGTACAGATTGATTTTTTCCTTTGTTGTCCTATGATGTCTGCAGAGGAGAATTCAAAATGAAGACAGTCTGTGGGCTATTAAGTCCCAAGGGCAGATTTTACTTTGAGGATTTGTGAAAATTCACTCTCATAATTTTCAAACGTCCTCAGCACTTGGCAGTGTAATGAGAAATTCCTAAACATGCAGCAGACAAAAATTTATAAGACAGGTTCATGAAAGTTTATTAATGAAAGTAGAGATTAGCCATTATTCAACTTAAGAATTAAAAGTTGCACTTAAAAAACTAATTGTCAAAAGATGACCAGTCATACGAATTATGATGCACAAGTTGTTAGGAACTATAAATGGGTGTGAATTTCAATATACTTAACCATGTATCCATCTGCTCTTTCTTAAAAGCATAGGTAAACAATTCACCTTTCTTATGTGAAAGCATACATTTCCCTTGTTTTCATTAAGTTGTATTTCAATTTTATAATGATAATTTCAAATCAAAGTCATATCAAGTGGGCTTGTTATAGCCCATTATTCTTTTGGGTGTTTATCCTAAGTGGATTAAACATTTTAATTGTAATGTGTGTGTTTTACATAGATAACCATGGCCCATTTACATCCCATTAAAAATGGGTTTTCTTTTGTAAAACTTTGTTGTATTAAAGTCAAAGTTGTTTTTGTATTTTCCTTTGTTGAAGGTTTAAAACTATTGTTCACAATGGCCAGTAAAAAGCTACATAGCCTTATTGGTAAAAAAAAGAAACATTTTTTGCTCCTAACAAAATTATTAGTGTCATTTATCATGTATTTCAGCAAAGGGTTTAAATAGGAGTGTTCTCATATTGCATAATGATAAAGAACCAATCTGCAGTTCTCTTCCATAGCAAAAAATAACGTAATGATAGTATTAGTTTATTAGCAGGCAGACCATGTGCCTGTCTATTCTGAAAATAAGTGTTGAGCATGTTTGATGTTTTCTGCTCGACTGTTTTGTCTGAACATCATCTAAATCTTTTGGCTGAAATCTGAGGTCTTCACTACTACACTTAAGTGCATTTATTTTGACGTCGGCAAAAACTCATCTTATGAAGAGTTAAATCATCTGATTGCATAATGAAACATGACTCAACTGCAGTTTTAATGCACTTGATTGCTTTTTCACTTTTTCTTCTATCTAAACTTCTAAAATTGTTCTACTGTAATTTTAAGTGAATTAATGCTGGAATAGTTTATGAATGACTGAGAGGCTAACAAGTAGGAGATTTTTCTCCTACTGGTGAATGTAAAATTGATCAATGTAATTCATTAATTGGTGATAATAAAATTTGAATTGTTTTTGAGTCCTGCTTCACTTTATAAATGACAGCTATGTGGTAGTTAGTGTACAGGACTGACCTGAGAGCTGTTTTAGTAATGTTGTATTTGGAACAAAAGCAGATAAACATGATACTCCAATGACATAAAGCATTAGATTGTATTTACTTGACAGCTTGGTGTCAGATATTTATTACTGGTGTTTCCTAAGGCAAGAAATACCTTTGCTCATACTTGTGTTTAGGTATTTAGAAATCTAGAAGTCTATTAATCTTAGGTATGTAACCGTCCCACAGTAGTGTTTTCAAACACCACTCAAATTATTCTTCAGAATGTAATAATCCTGTTAAATATGTTGAGATTTTCCAAAGACATTTAAAATGAAAATCTAAGTAGTCTATGTACACAGCAATATCAATAATTTAGTTGTTAATTATTCATAGTATATACACCAGAAGAGCTACTGTTAGCTAATATATTGACAGAACTGATTGGCTGCAAAATCTGTATCTTGGTATTTTGTATTGTACTTCCAGGGTGGATCTTCCTGTATCACTCATTGATGGACTGCCTTTATAGATACACATTTGTTCAACCACAGTACGGTCACTATGCATCTTTCTGAACAGCAATTATCTGCAATTTATCTTCAAAGGTTTCATAAAATTGTATAAAGACTTCAAAATGGTGTTTACTATATCGAGCAGTGCAACCTAACATGACCTGTGATGATGAAGTGGAGTGATTCATTTTTGAGAGGTTGACTGTAAGTGACACTGCAGAAAACTCCCCTCATGACCTCCCCGACTGCCTTTGAGATTACATTTACTCAATCCAGACCTCCAGTATTAAACCATTTTTTTCTTAAAGCCCAGACATTTGTTTAAACTCTAAATTGTTGGCTGATGATTTGTAGATTTGTTAACGTAATACATTTTTATAAGGTGGAATGGGGACCTTATTTTAAACCATGTTTTTATGAATGTAACCAAATGTTTATGTTTGGAGAGGGAACGAGTATTAAAAATGCAAGAATCTGCCACTGAAAAACCCACTAATCTGAATATTGGAGAGGTCAAGTCCCGCTCAGGGTCAAGTCCCCCTCAGTGGTTGTATTGGATACGTCCCTTCATGCTTCATAATGAAATAGGGCATATAAAATACTTACAATAGTATGATACTTAAAAGATATTTAAAAGGTTGTCATGCCACAGTTATTTCAGCTTTGTTGAGGAAATACGGTATGATAACAGAACAAAAATTTACAGTCTCACCATTTCCACCCTGTTTCAGTCATTTTCCAACCTTCGATTGTCATGTTAGGCCAAACAACAAGTAACAAGCCAAACAACACAAGGGTCTTGTTTATTTATTCATCAAAATGCTTTGGGACAACAATGGTACACTGCGACAGCATGAGGTGTGGTCGTCTACAACAGGGGTCAAAAATAAAATGGCTAAGTAGGAATATGCTGTGGAAGATAGTGCACACAAGTCACCAAAGTGCTTGGCACAACCATGGACAGAAAGGGAACTGCATGGTTAGATCAAGCACAATGGTGTCCTGGACAAAGAATCAGGTCAGAAGAAACATGCTCAGGTTCTGAGCTGGTCAGACAATGCAAGGCAGATTCAAGGTCATTCAGATTAAATGGCTGTAGTCTAGGAAAAGGTCAAGACTTTGGGAAAATCATGAAGTCCACAAAGACGTCATCAAATGAATGGGTTGTCAAAGAGAGTGCATTTCTACCATCCTTCGTTGTTGGATCTTTTCTTTTTGTTTTCAGGTTCGCAGGTTTTCATGTTATTTTCAGGTTCCCAAACAACTGAAAATTGAAAAGTCTTTGCAGGTGATGACTGAGAGTGACTGTGTCTCAAGCAATGAGGTTGAGGGAAAATTTGTTTGTGATAGACTGTGACCAAGAACATCTGCAAAATTAAGAAAAAAGATTAGTCATAGGTCGTCGTTTCACTGCAGAGATACGTGGGCACCGCCCTTTCTGCGCAAAAACTGCGGCAAACCCCACCCCCTCCGAAAATCGTATGCCACCCTACTATCTGTGTCTAATGACAAGTCGACAAAGCTGTCAGTTTTTAAACAATTTCAGTAAAATAATCAACTGAAACTTCAGAGAACTTCAAAATTTGGTTAAAAATTGAGTGGTTTTAGTAATTCAGTTTTTTATGAAATTGTTTAGAGATTTTACAGGAAATCTATAGAAATAGAGTTTGTTTGAGCAACGGCTGTCTTGTTAAGAAACATCAATAGCTCTTCAGAAGAAGAGATGTGTAGGTTGTAGTCTTGCACAAAACAGACCGGTCTAAAAGCTAAAGACAGAAAACTACCAGTATTAGCTTAATTTTGGAGCTTGGAATGGCCTCCACTCTGCAAAATTTGAACACTAATCACCTCTCACTTGCTACCTTGAAATCTGTTGTGGTAATGCCTTTATGGCCTCCCCAAATACGTCTCCAAAAATCTGCCTCAGAATCTGCCCATCCATCTGGAAGCTAATCATATTACCCTCATACTTGCCATGTCCCATGAGGCATTTTAGCGAGAATTGGGTGCACTAACCAACTCTAAAGGTCAGACAACTGAACTACTTAGCATGATGAAATGGAAACAATATTGGAGTTGATGGTTTGAGATGTTAGGATGGAGAATGGAGGGCATCAAAAACAAACAGTTGAAGATGTATGAATACAAAAAAAGGAATGACATTGTGTACACCTGTATTTGTCTACCGTTGTTTCATAATACATTTGATGTTTCACTGAACCTCTCAGGTCTATCCCATGAACCTATCCTATGTGCTACAAATTCATACCAAACCCAACATCTTATCCAGTTGATTCAGTTGCACATTTTTTGGCCCCATCTTACTCAATTTTAGTAACTCGTCATGAAACCTAAAAAGAACCAAAGAAATTCCTAAACTACTTTTGAACCGTTGCTTCAATAAACCTTCAAAAGACAGCACACCTCTGTGAGAAGAAAATAAGAAATGTTAGATATTCAACAATTGAGCGCATTTGGTGCTCTCACCTCAATGTCTTGTAAAGGACCATCCAACAGGTCACCTAATGGCTGGAGGTCTTCAAAGCAAATCTTCGTGCCTAGCCCAAAGCCTCTTGCTTTCACCCTGATGGCAGCTAAGTTCAGATGAGGGTGTTGGGGGCGACAAGGAGCCGTTGTTCTGAGATGGTCGTCTGAACTGGACTTGGTCCGATGGTTAGTCGGACTGAAGGCAAACTGTCCTGGATGTCTCTCCTCCAACACCCACCATACTCCGCCCCTCCCTCCGCCTCATGAGGGGGGGTCACACAATATCACCCAGGATAGGTGGGTTACTGAGGAGAAGTTGGGTGGTGTGGGCCAGGACTCTTGTCATTGGGAGGGGGTTGAGGGTTCAGTTCCGCAATTCATAAATATTAATACAGAGTCCTCCTTCTTGGGGGGGGACAAATTCTTTAATTTTGTTAGAGGGGGAAGCGCTTTATTCACTTAATGGCTTTTATTAGTGCTCGGACTTCAACTCTTTCATTAGCTAAAGTGCTGCTATAATTTACAGGGGAAAGTGCAGCAGGGAATGATGGGTGGGGGAAGGGCGGAGCTTACGTGGCAACTACCGTTCTTCTGCCATTGGCGTATGTCCCTACTGTCTAAAAAATGCACTCAGAGCAGCGGCTGAATTTGCCCCATTTCATTCCAATAAACTCAATAACCCCACCAGAACTGAGGATCTACAGTACATTTTTATTTTTTTTTTCTTAAGCCAAACTTTACTCCAAATTGAAATGCTGCTTTACTTTTGGGAAGTTATCTGATACACAATATTCATTGTTATCTGATCGTGGTCACTGGTATGAGGTTCTGTAATCAATTACTTGAATATAATAGGTTTGATAGACTTGTTTTTCTGTCTACATTATTTTCAAAAACCAAATGCCAAATAAACGTCTAATGCCTCACCTGTTTCTAAGGGTGTGGAGACTTTATCATTTGGATGGGTTTACTTATTGAATCTGAGGAAAGATTTGGCTCTAGCACAGCTACTTACAGCAGAATGATAAATAACTGTAGAAAAATCACACTGTGAAATAACTGCAGAAATTTGTGAGCGTCGTAGTTATCGCAGGCATCCCACACCTTTTGATCAATGAATTTCCATGATCGTTATCATTATTTCTACTGGGATTTAAAAAAAAGAATTCCTACGGATTGCACTTATTTAGAAAAATTTCTCTGCTAAGAAATAGATGAGCACAATTTATAACAGTTACAAAACGCTGCATGTTAATATTTACTAAAAAATAAACAGTAAATACAGAATTTAATCATGTTAATTTCTACATACTCAAATACATTTTTACAATAAATTGTGTCTATTATGAACTAATAATGAACAGCAGTACATTTCTGAATTTACATTAACCAACATTAATTAATGCATTCATATTTAATGAGTGTTCGTGATACAAGTTCACATTTACTACAGAAACGCATTTTCCATTACTTTTGGAAAATTATTTTAACAATTTGCATGACTATTCCAGCCCTGAACATTATAACATAAAATAAAGTCTTGTATATTTCCAGGTTTTTCATGAACTTAGTAACCTTTTGTATTCAGTGTTACCTACCACAAAAAAATTACCAAAACCAAAAAGGGCTTTTTGGTTGATTAACCTTATAGTGAGCTTCACCCATCACATGTCAAATGCCCCTGATAAGTGGGGCAGTTTGAGGGCTTCAGTGCTTTTGACTGGGTGTGTATTATTCCCCATCCATTTCATCCTCTAAGTGGCCTGGTTATCCAAAGTGATTGATTATCAGAGAGGGGGAGGGTGTCATGCAGTCACATGACTACTGGAGTAACCATATGGAGACTAGACATCTCAATAACTCCTTGTCAACTGCTAAACGATGCTGAAAATTCAATGGCAAGACTTCTATCAGATTAAATGAATTGTGTCATACATCAGCGTCACATAAACGTTTATGGATTTTCATTCCAGAGTTTATTTAACGTTTTCAGCCCACAGATACACAATATACAACTGCATTTAAGTAATTTCTAATGGTGATTCAATATGAGTCAGATTAATGTGCGATTTACAATCATACTTGTCCGTGTCCTAAAGTAAAGCTGATAAACAGGAAGAGTGCCATGGAACCTTCGGGGCATTTAGAAATGTCTTGTTGCTTCTTATTTAAAGTGTGATGATCATGCACAACACCAGAGTCCTTTTATTTCTTCACGAGCTGAATCACGTCTTCGTCTTCCAGCACGTGGTCTTTGCCGACTTTCTGTGGGTTGTGCTTTACTGATGACCCCCACACCAACGCACTGCAGGGAGAAGAGAATGATAATGCAACACGATGGTATTTTATAAATGATTCACACAGTTTTAAAATGAAATGACTTCCACATCTGGAAAGGAGGATTTTTTCTCCCTCCTTTTACAATGTCATTTTAGATTAATGGGTCAGGGTTTTAGGTCTCATTTTTATTACATTTATGATGCTTTTATCCAAAGTGACTTACAGTGTATTTAAGTTATACATTATCAGTACGTGTGTTCCCTGGGAATCAAACCCACAACCTTTGCACTGCTAATGGAATGCTCTACCAGTTGAGCAACAGGAAAACCCATTATTAGATGTCTAACTATGAAAATTCATTTGCAAGAGTTTGGCATTCAAATCTAATTTTGAAAAAAGAAAAAAAAAAAAAAAAAAAAAAAAACACCCAAAACAAATAAAAACAAATAAAGTGAAAAAAATCTATTTATTCCACAGTAAGAGGCATATTGGGAAATGAAATCAGCTGCAATGAGTATGGAACCTAATCACTCAATACAAATTAACAATGACGTACAGCTTGAGGAAAATCATACTCTCTTTGACGCACTGTATTTGCCTAAACTGGGCTTTATTGCAACCTTCAATGTTATCTATGAATCAGGTATGAAGTCATCACTTACTATTTTAACTCTTTGATGAGATTTTTATGGATCTTTAAGCAGAAGTCCTCGACAGCTGTTTTTCCATCTGGTAAAACTACTGGTGCTGTGTAATCAGGAAGCTGTCCTTTTGGTTTTGTGTAGCTGTGGAATATGAATCAATATTATTATACATTCTGCTGCTGGTTGCCAATATTTATTGCATATATTATAAACTTTAGGTTTGGCAATGAGCATTAGACGTTAGATTAGATTCTCGTAACTGTAATGCAGTACTGTATTTCTGTATTACAGTGAAGAAATTGCTTTTATTTAGTTTAAATAAAATACAGTATAAAACAACACCATCATGTACACTTTTCAATTTAAATACCGTATTATCGTTATAATAGTAATGAGAATAGAATAACAGAATTATGGGAATTAAAATAATGGGACTCAAAAAGGTGAATTGGGGCAGGGGTTAACCATCATGAAATCAATGTAACACTGAAAAATTTCTCTGGTTCTAAAATTGGGCTCATGTTTTTTCATGTGAAATATGTCTTTTCTCCATTTAATTTTAGCTTTGTGCTATAGAATAGCAGCAGCCGACAGTGCATGACTCACATGCGCACTAGATGCAGGTAGTCCCAGATCTTTTCCAGCAAGTCGTCAAAGTTCCAACGGTGGTGAGCTGAGATTGGCACACAGTGAGGGATCTTGTAGATAATGTCCAGCTCCTCAATAGAAATCTGGTCGATTTTGTTCAGGACATAAATGCAGGGGATGTAAACCCTGGTGGAGACATTGTGAACTGTATAAGATTCCAAAGCCAACTGCTTTTAAAGTGAGAGTGAGTGAAGATGGAAATGGTCCTACCGGTTTCCCTCCACCACGTCAATGAGGTCATCTGCGGTGCAGTCGCTTCGGAGAGTTACATCTGCATTGTGGATCTTATACTCTGCAAGGATGCTCTTCACCGTCTCTGTGTCCAGCTCACTTTGGGCACACTAAGAGAGAGAAGCATGAAGGCAACTGTTACTGCAGTTGTTTTGCAGTAACAGGGGACATTTACAGCAAAAGACAACTTAAATCGGTCACTTTCATAAACAAGGCTGATTGTATAGCACAAGTAATATGGTCTTCTTTTATCAGGCTTGAATGCCATTTTGTCATTTTTGGAACTTATAAGCAACTCTTTTTGTCATTATATGTAAAAGAGCAGCATGAAGACCAGTGCGTTCCATGGCAGAAACTAAATATGTTTTAAATGACAATACATAAAAGACCAAATTTTTATTTTTGGGTGCACTGTCCCTTTAAGAGCGCATAATGTCTTACGGTGGCAGTAAAGTTAATTCCACCCTTGTCTTTCTTCTTGAAGCCAATATTTGGTGGTTTCTTGTTGAGGCGGATGCCAAAACCTTCCAGCTCATGCTCAATGAGCTTCTTGTGCCCAAGAGGCTTCAAAACGTCCAAGACAATCAGGATGAGGTTGCAAGTGCGAGCAACTGTTGGCAAGATCACAGAAACACTGAAATCAGACAGAAGATGTGACCAGCATGAAACAAGACACTACAACATATGTAGTTAAAACATACCTTAAAACATGCACTAAAACATACCAGCAATCACTTGTCGTCCTCGGCCCTTGCCATCTTTTGCTCCCTCAATGATACCTGGTAGATCCAGAAGCTAATAAAACAATTCAACAAAAAGCCATTACTGTTATGAAATGGTGACAATTGTCATGAAAATGCAACGGATTATTTAATTGTCTGTACATTATTAATGCACAGAATTTCCGTTTCACTTTTAAAGTCATACATGAAAGTCAACAACTATAATGATCCACTTCAGTGTATTTGGCAGACACTTTTATTTAAAGCAAAGTACAGTGTTCAAGGTTTATCATTTATTATTGCGTGTTCTCTAAGAATCAAACTCACAGCCTCTGCGTTGCAAGCACCACGCTATGCAATACTTGTATAATGGGCCAATTCAAGAATCTGTACCTGGATTTTGGCACCTTTATAACGGATGACACCTGGAACAGTTGTCAGTGTGGTGAACTCATAGGCAGCTACCTCAGAATACACCCCAGCCAAGTTACTCAGAAGAGTGGACTTGCCCACTGATGGGAAACCAACAAAACCTATCCTGGCATCGCCAGTTTTTGCCACATCAAAACCTGCAGTGAAAAGTATAGTAACAGGTCACAATGCAATTCTTTTTGTACGGTTAACATTATACAGCATAATTATCACACCCAGTTTTAGGAGCCAAGAACAATTCGCATCTTCAATAAATATATTTTTAATACGCCATATATTTAAATGGAAGTGTGTTCTCACCTTTGACTCACATACTCTTTTCCAAAAAAAGAAAATATATGGAGATCAACTTCCTCCAAGAAGTTTGTTCCATTCTTTTTGTTTCTGCTATGTGTTACATCTTGTTTAGGGCAACAAGAGACCCAGACAGCCCCTGATATTGCAGCATCTGTATGTGATGACATCAAATACTAACCCTCTCCAGTGCCTCCTCCACCGCCACCTTTAGGAGTGATGAGCTCTCTCCTCAGTTTGGCTAATCTTGCCTTCAGCAGACCCAGATGATGAGCTGTGGCCTTGTTCTTCTGAGTACGAGCCATCTGTAGCACACATCATGATAAAATACCATATTTACAATGACGGATCGAGACAACAATAACTTAAACATAACATAATCTAAACCTCACAGGATTCACTACTTGAATGAGGTTTGGCGCTAATGTGCTAATGGCTGTTGTCAGTACATTACAGTCTGTGACAACTCACCTCGTTCTCGATTTCAGCTATTTTGGCGAGTAAACTCATTTTGGCGTTTCAAAACTGTTGCTTGAAAAATAAAAAAACAAAGCTGATTATATATACAGTGAGTTAGTTATTCAGCTCTGAAGCTTCTTGGCTCGCTGTTTGCACACCACCGTCATGCTCTTCCAGCAGTTCACGCGCTGTTCTCGCGATATTTCGCTGTGCACCTCTCATCTCTGACAGAAGGACTCCGTCTACTGGTGAGGAGAGAGTATTTGCAATTTTCCGCATATTTTTAATATCACGCATAAAATATTCATATTATTCATACTTCCACTTGACAGAAATGTCTGAAATACAGTTGTCTGGCAGCCAGGCTTCGCAAAAGGTGAGGGTAACTTTTGCCTCTCTATCGCCATCTCTGTTTGAAACATAAAAGTGCAGGTTATTTTACGTACATTCAAGAATGTTTGAAGTCAAACTGACATTTCACGCAAAATTATTGCAATTCAAGCGATTATTATTATTATATTATTATTATTGTAATCTCACATTAATTTACAATCACTTTATTTGTTCATTTTAACCAAATTAAAGTTAGAGATATCCCACCCCTGTGCATAAGGTCTGGTGCAATGAATACTTCTATAAATGTATATATTTTACATATATACTTTATTTCTACCTAGAAATAAGCATTGTTAATCTCTAAAGCTCAGCCGAATAGGTGCTGGTCTAGACAGAAGCACAAAAGCCAATAGCTTTTAAGTTTACTTCTCATCTATAAACTATTTTTATTGATCATTTAATATTATTGAATATTTTATGTGTGGGCAAAGTTCAGGATGATTTATCAATTGTTTTGTCTGTATTACCAAAAGAGGACTGTACACAGCCATTATTTTTTGTGTTTGATGCAGTTAGTAGCATAGACATTTTTCTGCAGCTTTAATTCATGGTTAATCCTGATCCAGACCATTAATCTGACACAATGTATTTATTAATGTACTTACATGTGTTCACAACAAGGGACTACTGCATTAAATACACATAAAATACACGTTTTCTGATAAATAGTTTGTTTTATTGTTTATATTTATTTTGCATACAGTATAATCACTCATAATTTCTATGTTGGTGACATTGCTGAATCCACCATCTTTTGTGTAACCTTTTCAACCCCTTAATGACATCATATTCTGGGATGTGTTGTTGCTGGGCCATGTTATGCAATGCATCAATTTATCCAACACAAACCCACCATATATCTTTAGAATCCAAAGTGCACAAATCTATCAATAACATGCCATCAATAACTGAAAGTAGACAATATTGTGAACTCTCCACAATAAATAGTTTTGCATTAATTGATTCTCTGTACCAGACAGACCTCTGCTTTCATGTTCTGAACTGCAGTAAGTTAGTCAAGACAGAAAAATAAGCATGACAACTTCTTAGTTTTGATTTGTGCTGTGGTTTTGTTTGACCTTTAAAAATACAGAATCTAAATTCACAGGTTGTTCAAGATATGCCAGAGGACCATCCCCGAGATACAATGGTGCTGTCCAGCATCTTAAAGGAATAGTTCACCCAAAAATGAAAATTCTTCCACCATTGACTCACTCTCATGTCATTCAAGCCTGTATGACTTTCTTGCTTCTGAGGAACACAAAAGAAGTACGTTGGTAACCAAACAACAGTGGCACCAATGACTTCCATTGTATGACACAAAACCACAGAAATTTCTCAAATTATCTTCTTTTGTGATCCACAGAAGAGAAAAAAATAATTCAATAAGTTTGAGATGACATATTGGTGAACATTTTTGATGAACTATCCCTTTAAGAGTTTCTTAAGATAGCCTCAGAAACCGTCAGTTTTCCTACTTTTTGCCCATTTTGAAAGCTTTGGTTCTATGCCCCACTTCAGCACTCAAACAGCGCATTAAGACGTACGCTTTGGGAGGTGTGCTTGTCCTCATTAGTATACAAAAATAGGCATTTCCACACATATACAAGATATTTGCTGCTCTGAAACAGATGTGATACATCTATAAATAGCATCCTGTAGATCTCAACTTGTTTAAATTTGAAGACCATTTTAGCTTTGAGCACACAGTGGACTGTGAGAGTTCCCTCTCAGCTACTTCATAAACATGTCAACTGCGACTGGAACTAATGGAGAGTTCAAAACTTACAGTGCAGTTACAGCAGCAATCTAACATCTACGTTATAAGCACAGTCATTTCAGTCAAGGTCTCGTTTTAGTATCACAAGGGAACTGTCCCTGCCTTCGCTAAAGCCTACACAATCATTATCGTTGTACATTCTGGCCATTATCCTATGACTAAAGGTGCCATTTTATTTAAATGAGCAACACAAATTCATATTATAGTCAGTAAGCATTGAAGTGCATTGATAAAAAGTGCAAGTATAGATTCAGATGCATTCATTTTCCAGAGGAGTAAATTATTTGCAGTATCGTTTGGCCCCCGATATAGTCACTTTTAGAGGGCTACAACAGAAGAACACTACAGCTGATGCTGTTTCTAACCTAAAAGATATATGTTTTCCTCTCAGTGTGTTATCACTATTTGGACAGGGAGGGTAGGCATAAATTTATCTGCTCCTGTCTTGGGTTCAGACATGCTATTATATCCTCAATAAAGAATTATTAATGCCTGTTGATTCAAGGAACAGGTCAAATCTCATTCACATACGCAGAGACAGATAATTCATTAGGAAGCACTGGTCTGGCACTTCGTGCCGAATGAGGTCGTCGCATTGCTTTCCTGAATTTAGTCGCCTGGGAGGCGGCTCTTAAGGACTTTCTCACCTGATAGCCCCATTTTGCAATCATTAGGTACTGCGGAAAGTCTCTCTATGACGCTGTCGGCAAAAGAACCGGCATCATTTATTGAGGTAAAAAAAACATATGTGGAAGTTAACCATTTCAAACGCATTATCCCCGGTAACCTCTGATTGTGTCATCAGAATCTGGATAATACTTTATTAAAACCATAAGGCTTTACAGTAAAATGCAACTTGGCCATATGATGGCGAAAGACTTCTCCAGAGATCCCGGGCTGGGCTTGAGCTCTAGCTGCTCTCAGAAGAAGTGGGTGGTGCAGTGGAAGACGATCGGCGTCTGGAAACGGACTGTGAGCGCTCATGGCTGTGTTTGTCGTACGGCTGGAGCTGCACCTCCAGGAAGTCCCGATGCTGCTGACTGATCACCTGACTGATGAGGCTGGGAAGTGCCTGCAGGTTGCTGAGCAACGTCTCCAGTTTGGTCTCCAGCAGCGCGATCCTCTTTTCCATGTCCTCGCCTCGTTCATTTAGGTCTGAGACCAAATCGTACATGATGTTTTGAGTCTGAGATCAAGCAGGGAGGAGAGACAGCGGTCACGAAGAGACAAAGGTCATAATTAACAAAGATGAATAATGAGTAACAGATCATTATTCAAAAAGAAAAGAAAAAAGATCAAAAGAAGAGGTTGATGCCTGGTTTTAGGCACATACCACTTCATAACCAGGTTTTAGACAATGTTAGTTTTTTCATGACAATGAAAAATAACAAAATCAGTTGTGTAACAAAGCATGTCAAACTCAGCTGCATGTATTTTTAGAACCTCAATTCATGAAAAAGTAATTTTTATGATATTGCATCATGTGAACAAATTCAAACTCCTACATCTTGTTACATTCAATTTAAAAAAATAGTTCAGCTAAAAAGTGCCTAAAAACATATTCTTGCAGCACTTTTCCATACAATGACAGTTCACAGAAACGTACTTCTGTAATGCTCCAAAAATTACAAAGGCAGCTCTCAAATGTCATTCTCCATTACATATATTCAAACTGGTGCATTGTGTATGGTAACAAAACCAAATGGCTTTAGCAATCAGATATGTTTTTTGTGTCCTTTTCTGGAGATTGATATGTTTCACTATAAACTGTCATTGTTTGCAAAAGATTTGTGTAATGATTCTTCAAATAGTTTTATCTGTATTCCACAGTTAAATGGCTTGGGGATCACATGAGAGTAAGTAAATGACCTATTCTTCATTTCTGTTAAAGAAAAGCCCTCTTGCCTTTAACCCTTTAACTTTCAAATATGAGGGAATATCAAGACACGTCTCACAAAACGAATGTGAGAGGACATTAAAAAAACAAGTAACTTCCTTCCTACAGTATACCTCACAGGGGAAGTGGCAAACAAATCTCATTTATCACTCTCCTTAAAAAGGACTCAAAAAATCAGATATTCATCCCTGTGGCAACAGAAGTTGCAGGCGCAACATAGTGGGACCTGAGGGCCATCTGAAGGTTGCACAAGCTCTGCAGCTGCTTAAGTTATTTTAAGCTGCATTAGAGGATTCATTGCCACTGGGAGCAGCTGCTGTCCTGATTAATGTTATAACGCCCTCTGATGGCGAGAGGCAATTACGGCAATGATAAAAGGCAGCATAAACCAATATGAGTCATATCACATCACGCTCTGTTCTGCCTGCCTCAATGTCACCCCTCACATTTTTTAGGAGGCACGGGACAGGATGGTAATTGGGTAACACAACTAATGACTCAAATGCGGTGCTGGGATATAACCAATGCGGATGTTTGAACGTCAGAGCTCTGGCGCACGTGTGCATGTGTGCTCGAGCAAGAGGCAAATTGAGCTGACTCATCAGATCTCATAGCGTCTTTCTTTTCCAGGTTGCTGTGGGTTTTGCAGAGTCAGCCTGGCATTGTGTCTGGTGTTCCCCATCTCACGCTTTAGTGCATCTACAAATTTGGCACTGGGGAACCGCAAGTGCAACGTTTCATATATATCAAGCTATTTTAACATCTCAGGTGTCCCATCATTTACTTGTTTTCCCTGGAGATGAAAGGTTCTTTGGACCATTAAGCAACATGATGGATTGTGCATAGCAAGAAGCAAATAAATAACAATAGAGAACAGGTACAAAGTCAGGTAAGGACGATTGATGAAAAAAAATAAATTCACTGGCATCAACCATATGCTTAGTTACGCGTTGTGGTGAGTGAAACAAACAATTGGTAGAATATACAAAACCATATTGTAGACAAAACAAAGAAACACGCAAACAAAAAACAAATAACATCCAAATTTAAAGGCTATTTAAATCTTGTCTGTTCATTTGACACCTGTAGACTTGCATTTTTGGGATGTTTGAAGATCTTGCGCTTAAACACCAATGGAGCACCTATATTCTGTCATGCATTAGTCAAACATTCAGTTTTAATAGCAGCGAAGGTCACTTATAATCTTACCTTTGCAAGGTCCACTAGAGAGTTTGCTTGGTCATTCAGCTTGCGTTGCTCCATTTTAACACTTCTTAATCTGAACACAAGACCATTCAGAGCCCAGTAGTGGCAAACGGTCAGTACAAAAATGTTTGACAG
This sequence comes from Chromobotia macracanthus, assembly GCA_036877525.1. Classification (NCBI taxonomy): domain Eukaryota; kingdom Metazoa; phylum Chordata; class Actinopteri; order Cypriniformes; family Botiidae; genus Chromobotia; species Chromobotia macracanthus. Next base: position 4,535,667 of record JAZGTH010000031.1, on the reverse strand, counting down.
GTTCTCCATTCACAAGCCATACATTTTGGAAGCACTCCTAGGACATGCATAAGACATGAAGAGAATGCAGGGATTTGGGCACATGCAAGTAAAGACTTCAGTGGGAGGCTTTGGGTGAAGAAAGACACTTTGTTTTTGAGGGATTTTCTTACAGGAATAAAGTGATGCCACAAAATCTGATGGAACTCATGCCATTATGTGCTACAGCTTATCTGATTTTACACTACATCAGGGCCTGTGACATAAGATTTCCTGGTTATTAGTGGGGCAGGAATGGATGTTCCATTAGAAACTGAGACTTTCAGTAAAAGAGTAAACTGCCTGGCAATTCTTACTAAGGACTGAAAGCTTAATGGAGGGGCTGTGTATAATTTAAAAAAATGAACACAACTTTAGAAAACTTAGGTAGGCACTTCTGGTTTAAAGGATATTTTAAGAATAATATTAAAGGATTGTTCCAGGTTTAAAACAAGCTGTCATGCTCTTGAACAGAAAATAATTGTGACTCGGTCTGTCACATTTTAATTGTATTTACTGTAATGCTCCTGCAATGGAAATCTAGGGGCAAGACGATGCGCTAGGATAACATTTCAAACAAACAGCTACTGTGACTAGTTAATAAGACTAATCTTGTCTGCCCAAGGTTATAACCAGTATTTCATTTAAAGACCATGTAAAGCCAGGAAACCCTGTATCATATAAAGGTTTATGTTACAAGAAAGGATAACTAACATAAGTTCGTCCAATGTTACCAGCAGTAACATTCTGGTAAGATTACTGTTTAAAACAGTAGTCCCAAAAAACACTTATTTTAGTGAGATTTAATAAAGTGCTTTAACAAAAATACAAGCTGCACATTTCTGCTTCCAAAACCCCCTCACAATGCCTTACCCCACAGACTCCCATTGTAAGTCCATTACTGTAATTGAGATATTCAATATTTTTTACAAACTGAGGGACAGTCAACATTTCCGTGACTTCTGTCTCACAAATTGGTTTTGCTGTATTTTAAACTGATCGCTGTGTACTTAAAGGAAGATTTGATGAACAACCTCAGAGAACTGCACGTTACATCACGCAGCTTTGTAAACCAACCCTCTTACTCAAATCCATACTACCGGCATTAATTATTCATATCCTTTATTTAATTAGGTTTCTTAGGAACTACTTATCTTCACTATACATTAAGCGTGTTCTTATTTCATTTCTCAAGAGCAATGCAAAGAGCTCTTCTGGGAAATCCGTGTCTGAGTACCTCACGTAAATTGTGTTTTACAATCGTGAGTTTTTTCCTGATTCACAAGGGAAAAACAGAAGAGACCTGTTTACTGTTATGTGTGGAAAAAAGTGAATCATAGTTTCTGATAAATTCGTAATCATTTCTTTAAAAGGGCAACATTTAGGAATCATTGCTAAATGACACCCTACGCTCTAAGTTATACCCTCTAATTAGACTGTAAGAGCTTGATGACGACAGATTAGGGAGGAGAGAATATGGGAGATCTCTTGGGACCGGATGGCGATTAGCCCAGCTGTAACAATTTTCATCTAGAAAAACTGCATCGATTGTAGTATACAGACACAAGGGCTCCAATTACGCTGACAACCACCAGAGGGCGAAAGAACATCTGAAAGATTGACTTCAGAAAAAAACAGATGTGCAGGTCATATTTTACCCCAAAATCAAAAGGACAAATACATGTATATGTATGAAGGTATATGTACCTTTTACCTTTACACCCTATACCTTTTTAAACAATATATAACTATTGTATACTACTATACACCACTAAACAGTTGTATAACCAACTGATGTATAACCCTGAAAAAAATTGCTTTGTTACGAATCAAGACTAAGAATGTGATTAATTATTATAAAAATAATGTCTTAATGCAAAAATGCTATTATCCTAAAAACAGGCTTCATTTTCTTGAGCTACCCTATAATTTTGTCTATTATTGCTTTCTGATTTTATGGTAAAATATAACCGGGTCATAATAATCTTTCCACAGCAAACGGCAGGCACTTCATACACACAAAGAGAATTACTGCTTAATTCCCACTATTGAAATATTGTTTTGCAGTAAGTATGTCTGGAGAGAGAATGAGTCTAAGAAGATACTTTTATAATTGGATGACCGATAGCTTTTAAAAGATGCATTAATGTAAAAGCTCTAATTAACATTTGACATTGATTAGCAGAAATGAAACTCATCCAATTTATATCCAACAACTCAATCGACTCTTTTTGGGGGCCTTGCGACATTTTTCTTTATTGTGTTTAAGCCAAAGCAGAAACATGTGGTGCGCTGCTGCTGATGTCAGAAGCATGTAGTACATGATTTATATGAACTTCATTCATGAGGCTGCTTTTGCTCATTGAGACGTGTGTGTGTATGCGAACATTAGCTTCTGCTGAAGCAGTGCATTATGGGATACAAGTAATATACAGACTCCCTCGGGCACCTGCTGACCTCCTCGTCTGAGATCTCTTTCCAACCCTTATAGTCCCACACTGACTCTCCGAGCTAGCCTGCATCACCTCTAACCTGATTCTGTTTCTTTCTCCCTGTGTTTGTTTATAGTGAAAAATGTTGTTCCAGGCTGCAGTAAAAAATATTTTTAAAGCAACAGTTAAACTAAAATGAAAATTCTACTTATTACAAAATGACCCTCATATTGTTCTAAACCTTTATAATTTACTTTCTTCCACCAAGCATGAAAAGGAGAGATTTAGCAGCTGTTTAGCTGCTCTTTTCCATACAATGAAAGTGAATGGTGACCAGGGGCTGTCAAGCTACAAACATGACAGAACAACATAAAATTAACAATACTCAAAGAGTTTGAATCAGATTTGGAAGCAACAGTAACGCCTGTCTTTACCTCACAAAAAGCTATGACATGAACACAGAAAACCTGGAATTTAGTGCATGAGTTATTGGGATCTCTGTTATTTGATGTTTTTGTGTCATTTCTGAAGCTTGACAGTCACTGGTCCTCATTCACAATCATTGAAAAAACAACATGACCATCCTAGACTCTTCTTCTTCCTAGAATCTTCTTTTGTGTATGACAGAAGAAAGAAAATCATACAGGCCTGGACGTGAAGGTGAATACATAATGACAACATTTTTATTTTTGGGTGAACTGTCCCTTAAATTTTACATCACGGGTGTGCAACCGAAGCAAACCTCTGCTTGCATGGCTGCATAAACTTCAGAAAGTAATTCGACATGCTGAAATGCCACAGCTGAATGCACATGGCAAGGATTTGGAGAAGCGTCCGTGGCGAAAGACAGAATTCGGCAGCCTGGTCATCCACATTAGGACCTTAAAGCTTCATCTGCCCTCACTAACATGTGCACAGTTACCGGTCATCCAAGTGAGAAATGAAGGGGTGGAGGTGGGGTGTTGGAGGGGGGTGGGGACCAACAAATGTTGGTCCAGGAGCAACACAGATTCCATGAGCCCAAAGATGCTTACAGCCATATGAGCCACATTTGAGAAACTAAACATAAATGAAACAGTGGGGCATCCAGACACCATCCTTTGGTTCATGGAAGCAAAGTGAAGTTTTTAATCAGTGACTGTCTGATTAAAGGTCCCAAATCATCACATTCATGCAGCAATGGAAGGAAAAACACCCTCTGTCATTAATAACTGAAATTCATTTGCTGATTTGATTTGTTGGTGTTCTGGTTTAATGACTGTGCAGCTGTGAAGTTTAAAGTCTAAAATGCTAATTCAGTGAATCTCAAAAATGTCTTATTTCATCCAAAAAAAGATATTATACTTTCTTAACAAAAATGAAACGCATATTTAAGAACATTTGTTATTTCATGCATATTATAGAAATATGCTTGGACATTTTTTGTAATGGGTTTTTGTAAAAAAGTTTTTTGTAATTTTTCTTAGTGGTAACTACAAAATATTTTCAATATTGTAATATAATATATTACAATTTATTTTACATATTACAATAAAATGATTGAAATCAGCTTTAAATAAAAGAAAAACAACACTTAGTGCCATAATATATAAATACCTTAAAAAATGTAAATAATATTTTATTATTATATTACAATCAAGTATAGAAATGAGACTTTATTATGGTAAAGATATTTGGAGTTAAAATGTTATCATGAAAATGTTGACAATGCCTTAAAATAGACTGTTTAAACAGGTTTCATTTTCTTTAGATTAATAAAAATTCTTTCTTTTGACTTTAGGGTGAAATACGACCCGTTATGTTCAGGCAGGTTTCATGAGATTCGCCCAAACAGCAATTGTGCTAACAGGTCAAAAATTGAATTTAATGTCCTTGGTTGTCTCAGAAGCCTCAATTAAAGTATGCTTGATGTGGTTCAGAAATGAATTTCACTTATCAAATGAGGGCGTGTACACTTGTTCTGCTCAATTCATCAGAAATACAAGCTCTCATTTGCATGCACACAACAGATCTGTATCTAAAGGTGAGGCGAAACTTACTTTCGAGCTCTATTGCATTGTGTTGACACAAACAGGAAATAGGAAACATAAAATAGACAAATGAATTATAACAACAGTTAAAATGTGTCATGGAGATCATTCTGTTTAGATCTCCCAGTAACCCTCAGCGACACACTTTTATCTTCAACCCTTTTATGTGGGGGAACCCAAACCACCAAACCCTTCCTTAATCATCCACCTTACACGCCATATTGGTTTTCCAGTATTATTTGAGGGGACATAGTGCAGTTTCTGTGAAATTGTGCAATTTTTATGACTTTAATTGAATTTGCAAAAATAATTTTCATTTGTTTACTGAAACCAAGCCTAAAAGTGACACATCGGGCTACGTAAACATAAAAAAAGGACCACAACACAGTTCCAGTTCCTCCATATTAAGCTAGGGTAAAGAATTACGATTAAGTATTTCAACATTGATAAGATGAACATATGACTTTAAAACCCAGGCAATAACATTCACCAATCACATATCAGCTTCCTATGTTATTACTGGAGCCTAAGACCTTCATTAAGGTGCCAGATGCGCAATGTCGGTCCTGTGCTGTTCGGCTGGCTAAAAACGCGCTGACCCGAGTGTGCTAATCCTACAGGACCTGCTGATGATTACAACAGGGTGTTAGTGGCACACCAGGTGGTGCATGGCATGCTGCACATCGGCTTGCGTTACAGCTGGCACCACCCACGCACCCACCCGCCCGCACCAATGCACCATTGTGGCATTCTGCATGTACATACTGTAAATGTTATCTCCCCATCCCCCAAGCCTCCATCGGTCCCCCAGGTGTGAGTAACCTTCATCACCTGTCGCCAGCGCATTTGCTTATCTTGGCCTGGCACCTGTCTCTGCAGCAAAGGACAAACAGACCTCCAACTAGTTAAAAAAAACAAAAGACAACAAAAGACGCTTATTTTCGGTGTGGCTTCATGATATGTAGGACATCCAAACGTAGCTTGGCCCGAAGATAGCCTTAAGATAATTCCACGCTATACTAGACCCACTGTTCTAAACTGAGCTCTGTTCTAATGCATGATAAGAATGGTATTGATTAGTGCAAATCGATCCTTGCCAGCCTCATTATGCAAAATGGCATGAATTCAGTGTTAAAGACAGACAAGGGACTGTTAGTAAGGAAAGTGCAGACTGGGAGTTTTCCGATTCGGTCCAAAACAGCAGTTTCTTGTATACCTGACTGATGTGCTCTATCTAGAGTCTTTTATGAGACTGGAACACAGCCAAGTCCTTTTAAAACATAAAGGACATTAAACAGAAACAAAGGAAATATAGTAGCAGATAGGAAACCCATAACGGCCTGTTAAGATGGCCGCACATACACTGACCACCCGTATTGATTTACACATATAGCTTAAATGAAAGCAAGCATACACACACACACACACACATAACCATAAACACAAAACAAAAGACCAAACGCTAATGATTTTATAGACTGCAGTTTTAGAAAAATAAAGAGTGAGACAATAGAGGTTTGATCATTAATCTTGCACCGTCATGTGTGAGTAGTAGCTCACGGTTTATGCACCCTCACTAAACATTAGCCAGCACTGCTGCTCAGACTAACCACAGACCATTTTCTGTCAAACACGGTTTGGTGTTGTTCTCTGTTATTAGTTGTATCACGTAAACCACAGTCCAAAGGCACCTAATTCAATCCTGTGGAAAGATGGAAAATATAATATATATGTGCACTCATAAATATATAAGATATGATATAATCATATCTTGAATACACAGTCTAAACAACGTATAATACATCAGGGTGACCAAGGAAACCGACATTTCTATATTGTAGAGCTGAAAAAGTGGCGTTTTTAATGTTTCTTAATGATGCTAACGTTCTCAGTGGTTTGCAGTGCTTTGCTAAGTAGTTACAGTGACGTTCTGGCTGGTTGCAAGGGCATTTCTAGGTGTCTTTTAGCTCTGGGTGGTTACTAGGACAACGCTAAAGTGTTTTTGGTGGTTTCAAAGCGGTTGCTAGGGTGTTTTGGGTGTTGCTGTGACATTGCTATGGCATACTTGGTGATTGTTAGGGTATTCTGGGTAGTTGTTGGGTAGTTCTTATCTCCAAATCTCTATAGCTCAGATCTTTCCCTTAGTGGAAATACCAAAAATGGTACAAAATAGGGACACATTATTTGTCCTACACAGTGCTAAGGATGTATAGGACACATATATATATATATATATATATTTATCTAGTCATGCAGCTTAAAGAAAGATGTGCATGTAACAAATGACTTCCAATAAAAGAAAGATCTGCAATTCCATTACATTTTTAAAGAATAAAAGGCACAAATCCCATGTTATTTCTATAGTATTTATTTGATAAACTATTATCTAACATTAACCTATAATTAAAAGTAGCTAGTTGAAAAGCATGGATTGTATTTAATGCATGGAAATGTCTGGATTCGCCCCACCACTTAAAATGTGGATTTTGGTCGGTATTGACTTGTTTAACTCTATCCAACAACTAAGATATGTTGAAATGCTATTCAATTTGAATAACCTGCAACATAATGTCAAGCTATATCCCACAGTTATCCTCAACCTGTTACTGACCAATTTTTCTGCATTACATATATTTACATTAAGGCATTCCTTTTTCTTTTTGCAAACACAAACATAAAATGTTGCATTCTTCAAGTTCAACCTTCAAACCTGTTACTCAAATTATTAGCAGAGATAATCAAATTAACACTTTAATTTATAGGAACTAAAACTCAATCAATATCAACAGATATCAGTAGCTAGCTAGCAAACTACCTAGCCCCTACAGAGTGATGGTCAAATTTAGCATATTTTTGCAAACCTGTTAACTATTTACATTTACATTTATGCATTTGGCAGGTGCTTTTATCCAAAGCAACTTACAGTGCATTCAAGCTATCCATTTACTAAGTATGTGTGTTCCTTGGGAATCAAACCCACAACCTTTGCACTGCTAACGCAATGCTCTAACAGCTGAGCTACAGGAACACTGTTACCTGTTAAGGTTTATTGACACAGAAAACTACAAAATCTTAGAAATCAACTGTACTTTGACATATCCCAAATTTGAGTAACAGGGTTAAAAACTGAAAACCTCAGAAAATAAATAGAAAACAGTTTGCCCTCCTGAGGCTGACCACCAACTTTTCGGAAAGATTAATCCCATCTATACATAGTGTACCGCATTTGTGGAAAGTGCTTGCACTGAACAGGACAAAATGCTAATGTTACAGAGAAGATAGAAAGTGGGCCAGAGTGATGAATACAGTTTAAATGAGGACAGAAAAAGAGAGAGAAAGGAATCGAGAGTCTGGCGGTGCTTTAAAATGAAAGGTGGTGAAACTCCTCCGCTGACACCTTCATGAATAGTGAAACAGAGGTAAAGGATGCTCGTCGCATCCTCCATGGTGTCCAATTGCTTTAGAGATGCTCCCTGTTCAATATTAGCTTACACAACCCACAGTTACAGCATTAGCTGTAGACTTCAAAGCTGCTTCACTGCTTTGATACTGCTGCTGAGAGATAGACACTCCACTTGAATTCAATTAAAAAGGAAATGTTTCCCCAGGTCTTGTTGATTAGCGTCTTGAGAGGACAAAAATGTGAACCTTTTACCGTTTCGCAGGTACCTGTTTGCTGTACCGTTTCACATTGTATTGGGGAGAAATTAGTTTTTCTACTGTGGACACAAGGTAAAGTGTTATATAACTCAACAATTTCGAGCCAGTTTCTCTGAGAGTGATGGAAAATAAGGCACCGTAAATAAACTACAAACCCAGAAAGTTTCTGGTTTAAAACTATTTTTCCTTCTGAGAACCTCAGAAAATCAGGCAGTGGAGAAGAGTGACATTTACAGGGCACTTACTGCTCATTTTAGATGCCCCATAAATACCAAATATGAGACTGATGTGAAGAAAGTGTCTAGTGCCTTACTTAGATCTGAATTAACTCTAATGGAAGCTACATCACAAAAAGTCTTACTCACTGTCTAAAGTACAAATGATACAAGTACAAGTGGATTTACCGTCCAAACTTGAGAAGTGAATCATTAGCAGCTCCTAACCTGGGCTACAGGTGTCAAACAATTCAGAGCTCAGACCGTTTAGACTGTCGATGAAACACATACACACACATAAAAGCAGTGAGAAATTCTTATGGGTCTCCGGAGGTGTGACTTACTGGTGAATGGCTTGAAGGAACTTGCGTTGATGTTTCCTGACTTTAGCGTGGTCCATCTTCCTTACCAGCTTGGTGTTTTTATAAATAAGCCATGTCTCCCTGAGTACATTAGCAGCTGTGTTTTTCACCTGTAGGAGTGTAAGCACCGTGTTAGCATCACTTCTCTTGATGTCCATTAGGTCTCATACTTTGAACGTGGCTTACTTAGATTAGGATAAGTTTGAGGATAACTTAAGTCAAGCTAAACCTTAAACCCAACCTTACATACCACTGGCATATATGAAAATGCCCTTGAGGGTGAACTTGACCTTCAGCCTTCATAGTCAAAAATACTCTACAAAACTGGATGCTGGATGTTTCAAGAGGGGGGTAGCCCTCCATATTCCCATATTACAAACTCACAATCAGGTCTGCCATTTTGGTATGCAATGGCCACTTTTCACAATCCAATAAATTCCAGATGGATGCAATTCTGTCCTCCAATAAAGTTTTATCCTCGCTAAAAAATTCTGTTTCACTCATAAATGTGTCACATTATGAAAGTAAAATGGGTTGTGAGTGTTGTTTAATGTTGAATTTAAATCCAACCCAAATCTGATTGATAAGATCCCTAGTAATATCTGGCTAACCAAGTACACCACATCTGAAGAAACTTTTAGCCTATTTCTAACATTTCTGAAAAGGCAGTGTAATAATGTTACCTAAACCCCCTTTAAATAAACCGCTACACTAAACATCTGCATCAGTAACCTGTCCCAGGACAGTGCTCTGAAAGCAGAGTCCTACATTTATGAATTCACGTTTTGTTAACTTTTATTAAACACACCTTAGTGTAAACCCTATTTTCAGCTTTGCATAAGATGAATATTATTTTCACGCTTTTACATGGATTAAGAAAAACTGTTACTAAATGACGTTGTGTGTTTCAGACTCGCAACTCCAGACTTACCCTTTTTGTCAGCTGGGTGTCCATCATAAAGTTATGTACATGTTTTTCGGCTTTGGTTAATTCCAGTTTTTTTGCGACCACGGCAACCACCAAAGCAGTGCATCCAGCACCCTGACAAACAAACAAGTTTTCATAGTCAGCTTTAAGCTTTAAATTAAACAAACAGTATGTGACATAGAAGTTACCATAATGCCGGTGAGGAGACAGACCCCTTTCCCACAGTATGTATTGGGGACCATGTCCCCATATCCAATGGTTAGAAAAGTTATTGAGATCAACCACATGGCTCCAAGGAAATTGCTGGTTACATCCATGTTGTCATGGTATCTAACAATTGAAAGCAGTAAAAGGAAATACCAAGTAAACAGTACAGAATCCATAATTATGTAAACTCTACATTCACCACCTATGAATAAATTAAGTAGAAAGTAATTAATTAGAATTGTTCTCATTTGTCTTGAATTATACATTGAAGTAGTTTTCACTTCACTATGTTGTTTTGTTGTAAGCTAATACTTAATTGGCTATTTGAGAAATCTACATGACTTAAAAAACAACTGACTTAGTTTCCAAGCCTATTTAACTGCTTTTAAAGGTCAGGCAGTGCACACAATGGGCCTCCAGGACTGCAACAGGAGAGATCTGATACTTTGAAAGATTTACCAGGTTCAGAGAAAGAGTATCTTTTTTTCTCTGTACTGATGATGTTATTTTCCTGTGAATTGATTATTAGCAGGCTTACCACAACATGAAGTCTTCATAATTGTATATTTGTAAACAATTCATTTATATAGTATCAACTTAACAGTAGCTTATAAAGTATTTACTGTAGACTATACAGCAAAATTAAGGTATGCATTATTTGCATTAGATGACGATATGATATTAGATATCATACAATGTGTTCTTTGCAAACAAACTCAGAACTAGCTTCACTTTTCTGAACCAGTTTTGCCATAACATTTACCTAGCAGAGTAACCAAAGTTGTGATTTATAATTAACTATGGACATGTGGAATTAAATTTGACACCCAGAAAGTGTTTAAATATTTTGAACGGTACACTACATGGCCAAAAGAATGTTGACACCCTCTTCAAATGAGTGGGTTTGGCTGGGCCCCTTAATTCCAGTCAAGACAAATCTGCTACGGCATATAGTGACATTTTAGAAAATTGTGTGCTTTCAACAGTTTGGGAGGGTCCTCTTTTGTTCCTGAGCATGATACGAGGTCCATTTATAAATGATTTACTGAGGTGTGGAAGAACTTGACTGACCTGCACAGAGCCCAGACCTGAACCCCATTAGCTGCATTTCCAGCGCAAATGAGGTCAAATGAGGGCAAGCTACTGCATGTCAGAGCTGGTTGTGTCCACACTGTCATTTCCTGCATTTTAGTGCCAAGTAAAAAAACTTTTTTTAATTACAAGAATGAAGTCAAAATTTTGAGAATAAAATCATAACATCACGCAATTTTACATTTTTGGTTTACACCAGTGTGGCATATTAAGGGTGGGTTTTAGGGGAATGCTGCAGTGCTATTGGTCTAATGGTTGGGATGCAGATCCATTTTGGAATCATGGCTTGAGGTCTAAGGCTATTGGCCTGGCTGACAGCCCTGGCTTGCACTGGCCAGACAGTATTGAACACCTTTGGAATGAACTGGAATGTTGACTGCCAGCCAGGACCCAACACTTAAATGCTCTTTTGTCTGAATGGGAGCAAATCTCTGCAGCCATGTTCGAACATCTAATGGAAAGTCTTCCCTGAGGAGTGGAAGCTGTTATAGCAGCAAAGAGAGGATCAGCTCCTTATTGATTCCTGTGGGTTTTAAATTAAATACTAAGTAACCACACATGGGTGTGGATGACCACATACCTTTGGCCATATAGAGTTCTCTGTTTATCATTTAAAATGTGTTGGCTTTTTGCAATTTTTTTTTGGTGAAAAGTATGCTTATGTGCCCACTTTTTTTGGGGGGGGAACAGCAGAGTCCTGGACATACAATATTATGTCCATACCTGGACCACTAATTGATTGTGATCTTTAACACTTTCACTTTCAGTTTTACTGGACTTTGGCACCTAAAATGCTTTTTAATTCACTCATATTAAAGATCCCATGGGCCTTTTTCATCCTTTTGTGTTAGCTTTGAGATTTATACGCTAACTCCTAAACACTCAAAATTGTATATATGTATATATTTGGCATTTAAAATTTACAATGTTTCTCTTCCAGGAAAACAAACCATAAATATTGATGACTCATCCTGCACTACACAGCATTTTGTCCAATCAAATGTTCTCCCACTAAGGGGAGGTACCTGCAATCAACTAGCAAGCAGCAAAACATGGTTCATGGCTGTGAGGTAACTGCAGCCTACTGACTATGAAATTGACTATAAAAAACAAACAAACAAAAAAGCCGTTTGATGTCTCAGCCAAATTCCACTAAAAGAAAAATGTCAACACAAAAAAGAAAACTGCATTTGTCAAAAGACCTATGTCAAATCAACAAAACAGGCCACCTTTCGCATGCCCTCACAGTCCAGGCGGCGATGATCCACAGAGAAATGGTGAAAACCAGCAGTACTGTGCCAGGGCAGATAGTCATAAGGGTTTTCATGACAAAGCGTGTGTTGAAGTTTATCTTATTGAGGGCACCGATACTGCGAGATGAAGCATCAGTAAAGAGTTTGCTATGGAGCAACATGACTCGAGCGATGAGGTACAAACGAAGGAACATGGGAATAGACAGGATGATATCCACGTCAGCGTCCGTCTTGGAAGGCGCGTAGGAAAAGGCTAGACGCGCTGTCCATGTGAAGGTGTAGTTGCCTGGGATTGGGTGTATGGCACACACCAAGATCTCCAGGCATATGAAGAAGATGCGCTCGTAGGTCATGGCTATCCTCCAGTCATCTGCGGCGTTGTCCACCATAAATAACTATTCAAAGAAAATATAAAAAATGAGTACAAAACTGTATCTGTTAAAAAATGTAATAATAGTTAAAACTTTATTTTACACATACAGCAAAATTGTATTGCTTTTGTAAATATTTCATCTAATAATAACTAAAACTTTACAGCAAAACTGATTTTAGTTTTGTATTAAAATCTACCTCAGACTCAAAATACATATTTGAACTGTCCCATAATTTTGCTACTAATAAAGTTGCAGAATGCAATTAAATTAAGACATAATTTGAGATGTGAAAAACTGTGATGGAAAATGATGCTGACAGAATGCCCTGTGATTGTACTGATTGTACTAATGATTGTACTGTATATACTGTACACTAATCCACACTCTTGTTAGTGGAAAAAAATAAACTAGTGAGTTCGATTTCTCAAAGTCCACAGTGCCAAACAAAGAACAGAGTAAAAGAAACTTTGCCAATAGAGAATAAAAAATAAACTTAATTCAAAATATATCCTTTGAAAACGAGTCATAACATCCTGATTTTGCTTCTCTTTTGTTTGAAGGATGTTCTGATATTTTTACAGAAAAACACTGATAAAGGACATGTTGAGTTGTAGTTTAGGATGTCTGTGGCTCTATTCTGAAGGTGTTGATGTGATAAAGCTTAACTTGCACCTTGTTCTCCTCAGCAGACTGTTATTTCTGCCTCAGCTCCTCAGCTCCTGCCAGGACGCACTGCTCTCAAATGCATCACGAGCCAAACACAGGCAGCCCTCTCTCCACATGACCGGCGGGCTCAGAGCCGCACTGCTTTTTTTCCTCTTAATTCATAGAAATTCTTCCTCTTGCCTCTCCTGCTCAATTTCATAAATATTTCCCTCAAGTGCAGATCTTACCCTCCGTCTGCTTTACTCAATAACAGAGTCTTTTCCTGCAGCTTTGGATCTTCGCCATTCAATTTATCCACCGCCAGGGTTTTTTTTTTAGAATTCTTGTTAACAATTTACAGTAAGGGTTTATACAATAACATCTGTTAATGCGTTATGTGTCATGAATTAACAATGAATAATCATTTTTTAAAACGTTGATTAATCTTTGTTTAAATAATACATTAGAAAGTTATACTGTATTATTGCTCATTATTACTTCAAAATGTATTATAACTATTGTTTTTATTAAAAGTGTATTATATGCAGAAATTCTCATAACCAAGATTAATAAATTGGTATAGAATTACTATTCATTGTTAGCTAACTATGTTAATAGCTAAATGTTACTGTAAACAACTTTATTGTAAAACAATTCTTAAAGTAATTCTTTAATAAAGAATAATTTTATCCCTCTTAATCCCAAACCAACAACATGATTTAAAGTAAATTAAATTAAATTCTTTATGAATAATGAAAATCTTGCCCCGTGAAACAAGTAATTCAATAAAAAACTAAAAAACTTGTGACTTACAGTCAAAGTGTAGGGATACCCAATTGTGTCATTCGCAATGGTTCATGGGTTTTAATTTGCATATGATTTTGGTTTCCATAGCAACAGTAAGTATTTCTCTGATTGGTAGAGTGCTCCTCAGAATTATGGGTAGTGCAGGTCTTCCCCAGGATTTCTTTTAAGGCAGAGGAAATTACACTGTGGTTTGTGGCTTTCACAGAAACATTTCCCATCTCGTGCTCACAGTAGACCTGTCTAGACAGGTTTATATGTTATCGACAACATTTTAACTTCTGTACCCCAACTCTAGCTCTCCATTGTCAGATCCCTGCACTCCTTAACGCTCTGTGCCAATCAGCCGCGGCTCCTTCCAGCGCAATTCAATCACCTCAAGGTCTACCCGACTGCCACCATCAGGGAGATATTTCAACAGAGCAGTGCAGTCAGCACAATACAAAGGCTTCTGCTAACAGACTTTATCCAGTGTGACTGTGGCTATCTGATATAAAAGAGGCACAAATGATAAACCCTGATGCAATATGTGCAAATGGGTCTCCTGCTTTGTATGACACTAGGCTATTTTACACAGTAATGGGCTTATGCAGAGCACGATTGAGTTATTCTCTAATATGGGTCTTGAGGCTTCAAGAGCATGTTTTAAATGGCTGCTGCTATTTTCTATTCACATAGTGGTAGCACAAAATAATTTTTTACTTATTTTTTTTATTTTCAGAGAAGCTATTAAAAACCATAAATAACTTTTTTCTACTCCACTGGCAATAATAAACCTCACCAAATTTTGGTAGACTTAAATTTAAAGTGCTACAAAATTTGCCAGTTGGGTTAAATAAAATATACGTAATTTATAAGTTCAGTCTTATCTCACAGTTTTGCTTCTTATAGTAAATTTGTTTTAAGAATGTTTACATATTTTTACTGTAAAACCAGACAAAAACAATGGTTAAGATTATTTGCATTGAAGTATAAAACCTTACATTAGGACATCACTTTCATGGTCAGTTATTTTGCCAAACCCACAGCCTCAGAAGACATTTTAAAACCTGGCAGAAGATAAATGAAATCGCAAAATATATCAACTGACATGTTGCCAAGTATTTGCCAGAATTCATAATCCCTGTATTCCTCATTAAGAAACAAAATATGATTCACTTCTTGAAGCACAATTAACTTAACAACCCAGATTATATCATCTGTAATAACGGATAAAAACTAAATATTTTACATTTTCTAACAAATACATGAGTGGTGTTAGCAAGGGCAAAATCACGGCCATGATGTTGGTTGCCAAGCTGTTGTTAAGATGTTCTAAGTGGTTGTTAGGGTGTTGCTATGCAGGTGCTAAGGATTCTGAGTGGTTGTTAGGGTGTTGCTATCCAGGTGCTAAGGCATTCTGAGTGGTTGTTAGGGTGTTGCTATGCAGGTGCTAAGGCATTCTAAGTGGTTGTTAGTGTGCTGCTATGTGCTATGATTATTAAGGTGTTGCTCTGCGGTTGCAAAGGTGTTCCGGCTTGTTGCTATGGAGTTTTGGGTCGTTTTGAAAACTCATAACTCTACAAACTGTGTGAGCAGTAAAAACAGTGCTGGTCCCCTTAGCAAGTGCCAAATAAAATCTTGAATCAATCACACAAAAAATAAATTCTTCACACCTCAAGCCTTTAACAGGTGTTTCACTGGCAAAAACACTTCAATAATGACAAAACAGTCATGCAAAATAAGTCACACAAATCACAGACCTTCAGTATACGACACTAACCCCTCATAGTCATTTGATGCACATACACAAACATGAAATGCATACTCCTACAACACACTCTAAGTCTATCACTGCAACATAAAACCAATGAGCATGGGATGCCTCCGAGCAGCCCTCTGCAAAATAATCAAACCTAATCCAGTTTGAACGCTCTCATCTACAATTATTCTTGACAGAAATCGTAAAGTCAGAAGAGGTGGAGATTTCAGACCAGATAAGCCACATCAAGAAAGGCCGGACAACTGGCAGGGAAGCTGTAACATTAACCAGCCTGTCTGTTAGTTTAGGCTGTTGTTTGACTTTCCGTGCGAGTGTAACTTAGACAGCGAAACACAAGCCGTCTTTTAGACGGTGACAGACGCTATCTTATTCAAAGCTTAACAACAATAACAACAACCAACAAACCACACAGCCTGCACAAAGGATGATAACCGCGAAGCTTTAATTTGGTTTTATTTGAGCAAAACGCTCAGTGTCACGAAGGCAGCGATCTGCAACACCATAGCTTCAAAATGGAGCAATTAAACATTTAAAATGGGTTATGTAAGAAAACCTACTTGGTAGGTAAAACCAATTATGTTAATGGACAACCTGGAATACAATACGTGAGGGTGCTTCACCTTCAAGTATCTAATATTCCAACTGAGTGGTTGAGCAGGTAGTTATGGAAAAATGCTGAATTTGACAACAGAGGGGAAGGTGCACGTGTAATGACCTGCTTACAACAGATAAGGGTCGTAACAGATAACCTGAACATGGGCATCTGACTGTGGCAACTAATTCAACCAAGAAAGAACACTAAAATAAATTAGAAAAGGAATACAAAATTATTGCAAACAAGTGCAAATTAGTTGAAGTTCTCTGTCTGAGAAAAATGTGTGCTTTACTTTGTGAGAAAAAGCTTATTTTGTGAATTTTTTTTCTTAATTTTTGGATGTCCAGTCTTTTATTTTTTGGCTTAGTGTTGTGTAAATCGTAAAAGAAACAGCGTTCAGCTCAAATGAAGAATGGAAAGGCTGATTATTGACATGTGGATAAATGAGAACTGCAATAAAAACACAAGCTAATCTGATTGGTGCAACACAAGGTCACTGGCTCTTCAGTAACATCCTTACTGTCACTGAATCTGAAGTCTACTGAGAACACAGGGACAACAAAATAATCTATTCAACACATGTCCATACCAGTGGCTCTGCAGTTTGTGTTTGCGTTGACATTTCGCTTTACGTTGCCCTAACAGGGCACGGACAAAAGGTCGTTTGCCTTTGTGCTATCCTCTATCTACTGGTTTCAGGAGAGCTCAATATAACTGATGGAGCGTGGCTCAATATTTAATCTGTGTAATGTACAGAATGGGAATATATATCTTGTCGCAAGAAAAGGAATTGCTCAATCTCATTAGAGAATTAGGTAGAAAGGTTCAGGCCAATTACAAATTAATGCAATGGTTAATTTATGATATCAAAGTGGCCCCTAAGAGGCCACTTTGCTAAGTAAATCCTCTGTTGCAGGGTGCTTTTGGCTTTCAAGTTTTTTAAAGAAGGACCCAAAAGGTCTTCGGTTTTTCATCTGTGTAATTGAACGCTGTCAGTAAACTATGACAGCTGTTGTATTATGTATGCATGTAGCCTGGGTTAACCACAATCTAATTTACCCTTTTTATAAAGTGATTTACCTGAACCATTCAATTAAGTTTTCTCATTTTATTTTATATGAGCTCTTATACTGCAATCTTGCTTCATGAAAATACATCTAATTTATTTTAAGTTAACTGTAACCTAAATAAATTTACATTTTACATTTTCTCATTTAATCTTGCTTAATGCATGTAGCGTATTTTAAGTTAACTGTAAATATTGATTTAAACAAAACTTTCAATGTACTTGTTTCCTCGTTTAATCTTGTAATATCTATACTGTAACCCTGCCCAGTGAAAACTCAGGGGTCAGTGGTTACGTGGATACAAGACACTACGTGACACTAGTCAGTCGTCTCAGGTTAGGAGAAGATGTCACAGAAAAACACATCAGGCATCAAACATTTCCCACAATGCATCAGGGCCACTCACATTTGCTCATCACTTGTCTCGGCCCCTGGAGTTTGTGTCCTAACAATCCAAAAGGTTACCAAGAGGACACTTGCTCTTTCATAACTTGGGAGACTGTATGGAGTTCTTAGTTATTTTTGATATTCTTATTTTGATATTTTTTAAGTATTAACTTTGGCTCAGATTTTTCTCCTAAATTGCTTAGGTGAAATTAAAACATACATTAGACATAAATAAGACAATTGTTGACGAACAGTAGAAGTATAGAGCTATGAAATAAATGAGGAAAGTGCAACTCAGTGCAACTTTTGGAAAATCAGATTAGAAATATTTGAGATTATATATAAATCTCTGATTTTGTTATGCTGGCAAATCTGAGTATGGTTTGAGATTCTTGAGATTATGGAGTTTCCACTTGCCCTCCATTTAATCTTATTGTTCTCTACAAGAAATAATTGCGATATTACAGAGGTCTTGTGTTTTCATTTCCCTGTGGTGAGGTGGTGTTTCAAACTGCAGCTAACAATCACATAACCTTTATTTGTGGTAGCAATTTTATGATTATATTTGTGAAAATATGAATGAAAATACTCAGACTATGTATCAGATAATGATGTGCATGCATTTCTGTTGGCTACACAGGGCCTTTTTCTCTGGCCCCTTCTGAAAGACACATATTTTCTGGTAAAGCATTCACATGATTAATGTCCCTCAGAGACGTACAGGCCCTAAATATTACAGAGAGCGCAACTGGCTCATAAATATACGCCATTATATTTCAACTGTGTGAAAAGTAATAAAACTGCTCAGGCATTTATGGTCACAGTGCACGAGCTCCTAATGTTTTTTGGGGTAAAAATTTGCATACATATTAAAAAGTCAGGGTTTTGTTTCATGTATACACATGTGTTTGTGGAATTATTGTTTCTCGTAAGACTTAATTAGTACATGTTTCTCAAACAGTTACAACATATGAGCCTTATTATATTTTAAAGAAGAACAACAGCATTATATCATTATTACAGAAATAGCTGAGGCAACATTTCTTCACTTGCCAGGTCAGGGATATGTTAATGAGGCTTAACCTGTTGTGCGACGTCTAAATATAAAATTATTTAACTAAACAAATGAGATTTGAAAGCTTCAGTGAAATCACTGGCAGTATAAATCACCATTCACTTTTGTTGTAGGGAAAAAAAAGCTTGGGTACACTGGAAAACATGCAGTCTGAAATCCATACAGGTTTGGAACAATATGAGGGTGAGTACATTTTGACAGAATTTGCATCCTTGGATGGACTGTTTATTTTACCATTGCTTCATGGGTTCTTGTTAAGACAACAGCCCATATTTGACCATATTTAAGGATCAAATTCTGCATTGTATTTCATTCAATCAAAAACTGCCTTCTGTTTTAAACAGAAAGAACTAAACAATGTTTTTCACAATGGTGTTTCACAGATGCACTTTCTTAGTTTGGTACTTTGGAACGAAATTCAACTCCAAAGGTCAACTTAATGTACTACACCCTGCACACGTTTCATAAGAGTTCCACAAAAACTACTGAAATTATTTCATATTTATAACAGAGTGCCTGGTTTTGCTGCTATCATATTGCATGGTTTCTTATACCTCTGCTATGCCAGCATTACTTAATTATCTCCAGCTCAATAACTACACAGAGAAATACTCCCCATGTCTGTTTGACATCTTCGTTTGAATTCAATGGCTGTTTATCACCTGCAGTCTTGGCAAGATCGAGCACCTTTTCCTTCAGGCCAAAATCTTACCCTTTCAGTCTCTCCATCTCTGCTGAAGGTCTTTTCGTTTCTTTTTTCTTCCTGGTCTCACTTTATTCCACTGCAGAAACTTCCTGATCATGCAACTTTGTGCATCGACATTTAAGCTTTGGTCTTTGTCAACTAGATTAAGGAAAATACTACTAACCAATACTGGAAATGTATCACAGTAAAGAAGAAAAATCGACTGAAAAAGATCTGCTCTGTTTAATGTTGACCTTAAAAATGAACATCTATCCATTCTCCAAAGCCATCAAAATGCTTCAAAATTGTCAAAAAAGCACCACAAAACTCAATCTGTTTATTTTTAAACTTGGCACATTGCAACTGACACCCAAAAAAAAAGACGTTTCAGTGAAAAATGACTTAAACTCAAACAGCTACAGAGTCTCATGGAGAAATTCTCTTTATTTTATGGTGTTTCACTGGGTTTTTGCAGTTCAAATTTCCCCGTTTCCATTCACAAGAGCAGAATAATGATTCTGTCTGACATTAAGTGCAGTGTCCACACACTCATGACATATAAGAGACTTCATCTCACTGGGACCTGGGTTCAAGTCTGGCCTGGAGAGCCAGGTTCTGATCCCACACCCCCTCTTATCCCTACCTTCCTGTGTGCAGTCTACTGTTCTATAAAGGTGAAAATTGCCTTCAAAATGCTGCTTCTTGACCACTGTTAAAACTGAGCTCTTCCTTTGTCCTTGTTCATGTCTCTGAAGACGAAATGAACAGTAACACCAACTAATCGTATTTCCCCTTTACTCTGCCCGCACACCATTAACTAATAACAGTCCCCCCACTGCCAATAGAGCTATGATCTTGTTGGCACTATGTTTCTACTGGCAGTACAAGCTTATTGGTGCTCCTTGGGATAATCTAGGTGCCTGATTTATATGTTTTGCTATTAACTTAAGTATCACTCAAACACAACATATAAACATTCTTGTCAAGTTGCTTTCATGCAAAAGTGTCAGCCAAGAAAATAAAACTAAGTGCAATGATTATATTGGCTGGCCCTACCCAGAATGCAAAAGCACGATACAGACAGAAGGGCAAGGAAGACAACTTTCTAAATGAATGGTGTTTTTGTCAATTTCAGCTGCTTTTTTAAATGTTAACCGTGTTAACACTTGTTAGGTCTTCATTAATACAACTAATGAATTAAATGCATTAATGAATTAAATGCAAAAAATTGAATAAACTAAAAATGCAAAAATCTAAGTACCAACAGAGCAATGTTTTTCTAGCAGCACCCTTTTCAAAGAAAATCAACGAAGAAATGAAAGAAAGTAAGGATGGAATGAAGGAAGAAAAGAGAGAGGGAGGAAGAGAGAGAAAGAGAGAGAGAGAGAGAGAGAGAGAGAGAGAGAGAGAGAGAGAGAAGAAATGATTCAAGCAAATCCAATAAATCAAGGTCGTATCATTTCTCTAACTGCAGAGTATTTTAAACAGCATCATAGACACCATTCAGACTCTACAGGATTTCCACTCGCCAGCACCAGCTGAATAGCATCTTTCTTAATAGCATTACTTTACTTAATGCATTTTAATGCACTACAGTAGAGACATAGATGCTGAATAGCAACAAATTCACCATACAATGCACTGATGCAAGGTCTTGACATTGAAAGTTTTCTATGTACTTCCAAGTACAAAGTTTCCAACCATAAATTGAAGTTCCTTCCCTCACCATATATGGGCAACATACTTTTACAATTATCAGTATGGAAGACACTGATAGTAGACTAAAAGTCTACATACTAAATCTCCAAATTGGATTTCCATTGAGAAAGAACAAGTGCAAGTTTGCAGTAAGCACACTTAATAGTCTGTGCATCTCATGCTCTGGTAGATTTCAGTAATTATTTAACAAAGATTAATAAATACTCAAAAAACAAAACAGCCTGGATTGTTATGGGGTAAGAGGTCCATTAAACCTGCCTTGTCTATTCAACTAGCTAATAAACTGTGAACAGTTGCTAAGTCAAATCATCAAGCCTCTGACAGGATTTCATAGCATGATTTGATTTAACCAGTGGGAAATGGAGAGGATGCAATGCGATTAAAGATAATCTGATTGCAATTCTACGGTAATGGATATGATTTCAAGTGCAATATGTTGAGCATAAGTTTGGAGATGAGGATGTCTCGCAAACCGATTGACTCTTATGACAGTAAACTTCAGTGCAAAAAGCCCTAAAGTGAACATTACTGTAATGTGAAAAACAGTAAACAGTTGCAGTTACCTGAATCTCTCTGGCATGATATATGATAATCAGACCAAGAAGAATGAGTGTAGAAAGGCTTATCAAGCATTTTAGGGCTAAAGAATACAGTGACTCCTGCAAAAAAGAAAAACAAAACAACTTCAAGCAATTTGGATTAGTCGGTTTACACATACACTGTGATAGATTCTGAAACCACTTCCTGTTAAAATTACCCTGCAACACATTTTTGAGTTTCTCAAATAAATGAGACTATGTACACTTTTGTGTCTGAATTGAATTACATGTTCTTGAACACCTTGCCACCATAATACTGAAGTACTAATGCAAGTCTGAGAAAGTCAAATCACAGTGACGATTTTAGTGAAAATTGGCTTCTTTGGTACAATGTTGGTACATATGGCAGCATACGCTCCTTCATTGTTTTGCTATGGGGAAAAACAACATTGCATTGTTAAAATTAAAAGAGCAGTCTGTAAAGAAATCAATAATAAACCGTTTTTACATAAATAAATACATACATAAATAACACAACTAAGGAAGTGTGCATTTAAACAGAAGTTTGAATAGAAATTGATAGATTTTATGAAACGATTTCTGGCCATTTTTAGTTGTATACCCCCCACTATTGTTTAATTAAAACTCACTTTTTAAAAATATTTTTCTTATATTTGTCCACAAATATTCAATCTTTAGAACTTAAAGCACACCAGTAGGTTTAAAAACTGCTTCACCAAACCAGAACACTTTACGTGACCTTGTCACAGTTCTTCATTCATCCGCACTTTCCAAACTTCTTGCCTTTTTCCTCTCCAGTCAGACTCAAGTTAATGAATTCTGACCTGGATGTGGGAGACCTGCAGGATTTGGGGACTATTAAGTTACGCACCTTTCCGTAGGCTCCCCAAGAGAGTTCAGTTTCAATAACCATCACCACGATCCCAAACATCCCAAAGATGAGCGCGTAGTCGCTCAGACGCTTTCTTTTCTCAAACAGGGCCCTCCTGTGCCCGAGCTTTTGTCCAATGTTCTGGTTCTTCTTTTTGCCCGATTTTCCTCCACTGTGGCTACATCCACCCCCTCCTCCGTCCCCCGCCGCGTAAGGCATGAGGGTGGTGGAGTTGTTCTCCGGTTTGGAGGCGAGAGTGTCGGACGCGTCCGCCGCAGAGACCGGCTGCAGTGGTTGGGACTCCGAATCAAACTCGTGTAGGTTTCTGCGGGACGAGCTCAAGTTGCTCAGCGGACGCATCACGCCGCCGTTATATCTGCAGCTGGTCATGGCTATTTGAGTGTAAGAGTTACTCTCTCTGTGGCTGCTGCTCGGACTGCCCCGATTATTCTGCCGGTTGTAATCGCGATGAGGATGAGGATGATGATGATGTCTGGATGAACTACCATGACTAGAGGGTGTGAACTCGCTATACTGAGCACCTTGCCTGATGGAAGACGATACGGACGGTGTCCTCAAAGTTCCCAGTGGCGTCCCGTGTAAAGGCTGGCTTTTCCTCCCATCCTCGCAGGTGGAGGAGTAACTGCAGGTGCAGTGCCTGATGGAGCGCTCTTCTTCGCGTCCGCAGTAGTGCTGGTACTTAAAGTGCTGCTGCTGCTGCTCCGGATAGAAATCGTTCTGCAACTGCAATGGGGTTTCCATGTCAGAGCTGCTGTTTAAAGCAGCAGCGGTCTGAGAGCCCCGTGCATGCACCCTACCGAGGGGGCGTAGTGATGAGTAACAGAGGATAAAAGCTGGCGCGAGAACGGGCCCTTGTCGGCTTCTGTAGGGAGCGAGAGCGCGCTTCCGATTGGTCGATCGACCCAAAACAACTGGTTTGACGTCACTTAAGGAAGGTGGCAACATGCTTTTCAAAAATACGTGCATTCACAACATACATGCAGGTTAAGTCGGTTCTGCTGTTACACTTAATTGCATTGACCAGTCCAGTTATCTACTGCTGTCATATACAACCTGATGAACCGTCAAAGGGACGTAGAGAAATGTTAAGTTCACTAACATTTTATTATGAGTTCTTCAATAAAATGAGCTACGGAATGTCAATGATTAATATCCTCAATTAATGCTTAATTTCTTTTCATTGGTAATGTTCTTCGGGATGTTTAGGGCTCTTTTCCTTCAGCCTTTTGTATGCATCATTATAACTGTTCATCATCAAAACAGGTGATTAAAATAAATATGTGTTATTCTGTACATTTCTACACGTTCGGGCGTTTTGATACTATCAGTTTTCTAATGCTTTAAGTGCTCTATATTTAAGTGCTGCCTTCATAAAGCCCCGCTGAATTTAAAGGTAGGCACACCACGAAATAAGTGAAACGAGCAAAATATTTTTCAATATTTTATTTTTGCTTTGAACTGTTATACACCACATAGTAGGCCACAATACAAAACATAACACTACTGAACGGGACTGGATGTAAAAAAAAATACAGTCCAATTTTAACACATTGCGAAACATTAATTAAGGCAAAAGTCTGGTTTAATTTCCATATTATGTCAAACCCTTAAATGTTTTGCTTTTATTCCTGTATGCTTGTCTGCAAAATTAATATTTCCACACTTTCGCCAGACACGTTGGTTACTCAGGTCTGTGATGACGTTTTCAGTGAATGCCATTCATAAATTCATGTTATCTTTGGGTAATACAATTAAATGATTCGCCTATTAAACAAAACGGTGTCATTTATCGGTTAAATGCAAAACAATACACTTACAACATATCTCAAAAATACTAGGACAAAAACGAAAAGCAACAAAACGTGAACAGTGTTGTTAAGCTTTATTCTTATGTAAAACCAAAAGATGAAGAACAGCACGCGTGGAAACAGTTGCTGCAGTATTACTGCAGTCGCGTCACGTCACGTCGCAGCGTCAGCAGCATCTGAAACGCCTTTGTTTTTGTTGTCCCGTCTCTGCTAACTTGCATCCTTGCGAAGCAAGATCAAGCGTTACGGTGCACAGGGCTTTTGTCAATCAAATAACGATGTGATGCCTGGCATGTCATTATCCTGCTGCGGGATGCTGAATGAAGAGAGAGCAATCCTTACTCATAAACAGTCCAACAATTTACGCACAAACTGTTCATCACAAAGCGCGGATTCAGATGCATTTATTAAGCGGTGATGTAGTTTTGCAGCTATTTGAATTTATTGAACGGATTGTTTAATTTGTAGGTTTCCTGAAGTCATACAAAGAACTTGATCCCGCTTTTTTCAACAATAAAGCTTAGTTCAAATTTGGTTGAAATCAGACACATGTCCTGTTTTCGATATGAAAACACTGACGTGATGCATCAGATTAAACAATGATTAGTGTTGTTACAAAGCGTCAACGCTTGTTTCAGTGTGACACGTCGAGTCTGCTCATGGGAGTACAAGTGCGTACCTTCACGGCCACCGTAGTTACAGATGATCCAACCGGGTAGCTTGTGTTGTCTTCATTCATTAAGATATGATACAACCGGTGAAATATCCCACACAATAACGACCAGAAAACACACACTATATTAAACAGGGTTATCTGGTCATGACCGATGCTAGAAGCCGATGACATATCGTTTATTCACACAGCAGTATTGATTTGCACGGCGGTGTGCGAGTCTTTGTTAGAGACAAAGATGTTATTATTGTGCAAACTCAGCTCATTTCGGTAGATGGATTGATTGGAGGAACGACGGGTCAGATGTCGTATATGACTGCATCAGTTCAGATTCACGGCATGGTATTCGAACCCGGATTCGGCTGTTGTCAAAGCGTAGCGTGAACAATGAGGAGAAAGCATGGAGCGGCGTCCACGGATCACGGGGATCCTTCGGGTAGGCTGTGACAAAGCTGTCCGTCTCTTGAGACAAGTCCCCGATCGATGGACTGAAAAAAATATATGAAGATTTTAGTTAATTCTTCAGTTCTTTTTCTTTTTTTTTTGTCAAATTTGCAGATAGTATTATTTTATTATAAGCGTCGTTTCAACATTAGCAGAAACCTGTTAAGTTTGACACATAAAATTGACTTCAGCTAAACTGCATACACTGATCGGTCGTGTATTGACAGTTCCTGCATTTAATCTGGTCTCGGACCTTCAGCACGTCTGTGTTACCATCAGCACCTCCTAATGCGCTTGTATAGGTTTTATAAAATGAATAAACCCAGTTCTAAATTCTGGTTTAGGAAATAAAAGCCCCAGTACAATGTTATTAAAAAGAACTTCAAGAGAAACATTTGAGACACGGTTGATACTTCAATCAAATATGACTGACATCTTCATTAGGTATTCCGAGCTATGAAAGAGCAATCTCTGAGCAATAAAATGAGAACAAACCCAAACCAGCATGTCTGATTGATATGAAATACGGTGCTGACCCTCAGTGTGCATAATGGTGATTTTGCCATGGTTTGAAATTTCAGACTGCTTCTTATGGCATGTTGTTTTTATTTTAACAGATAACTCAGATACAGTCATTCCGGAGACGCCTGAAACCAAGCGTCCGTCGGGAACATCTCTTTCCGCTGACATTTCTGACTTTGACTCTGATATTGAGGTATCAGGTAGTTCCTTAATGTCAGGAAGGTGAGTAATCAGCTTCAGTGCATGAGCCCCAGGCAGCATCAGACCTGCAGCACTGATGTTTAATGGTATGTGTTACACACTTTGATGTCAAGGCAAGATGAGTCTGAGAAAAAAACAGGATCGTCTGAGCGTGCAATGTCTTCTGGTGAGGAGGAAGACACTAAGGAGAGGATTCAGAAGTACAGCAGTATGAGATTAACCTCACAAACAAGCCATCAACAGACACGTATGGTAAAAACTTAGTTCCCTTTGAGCCCTTGTTCTTAACTGCGCAACAATTTGTGCAATCTTGTATATTGTAAATGATAATAGGCTTATCAGCTTTTAAAATGGATGTGAAAACTTTCCATATCCTTTGATGTTGATGTTAAAGACAGTAAATTCAATCAAACTGTAGATTAAAAGATAGCCAAATTAGGCAAACATCAGTGTGGACAGGTTGTGTAACAGCCTCATTCACAAAAATCATGTCTAACCCTATGCAACCCACACTACATTAAATAAGGAGTTATTGTCGATAAGGACAAATAAGGTTTGTTCTGACAATTATTTGTTTTGGATTGAATTACTGGCCATAGAAACCATCAAAATTCAAGAGACATTTATAAACCCAACAGTTTGCATGTTGTTGGGAATGTGCAGTTTATGGTAAATGTTGATCATTTTTAATGTTTGATTTTAAAGACTTAAAATACTGTACACAATGTATTTGTATGGTAAACAAGTATGGTACTGTGTTGGGTCATCAATTGACTTCAGTGTAAAATCTGGATATTCTAAGTATTGGTGTAGGCATGATGCAACGTGACATGTTCTGGGTGAATCCCAGCTGTGATTTTCATTGCATCTTATTGATGTTTCAGGTGACCCAGAGCACATACTCTTCACCTCTGAAGACATCTGGGAGAGCAGGTACAGATGAGCCCAATGAGTCACTCCATCAATTTTAACAGATCCCATGATGAAGCTGTATTGATCACACTGATTCACACTGCTTCAGTATTGCTGAATTTGGGTGTGAGATGGAGGTCCCTTTACTGCATTGATCAGTTCGATGCCGAGCCTTGTCGACATGCTGTCTCTTTCTTCAGAGGCTGATTCGGTCCATGAGCGGAAACAGCAGCAGATGTACAGCTCTTCCCAGGAGAGCAGCAGCTCCCGACATGGAAAAAGGAGGCGGGATCCAGCGGTAAGCTCAGCCACAGTCATTGGATTACTGTGGCACGCAGTCTCACCAATTCTCTCAGTTCTGACAGCAAAACCGTTTATGCCACTGCAGAGCTGTCGAGGTTAAATTGAAAACAGTGTCCTGATCAAGGACAGTAACAGTATGTCTTTCCCAGCTGACAGGCTGCTGGTTAATCCCTTTTCTAGATGATTTACGGCTGCATTATTAGTCTATTCGTCATTTATCATTGGCAGTTTGTGGGGGAGTGCATATAAATGAACGTGACACTTTTCATAAGCAGGGTACAAAATACGTTTTTCTGCAAATGGTCAGTGAAAAGATGTGCTTATCCTTCAGAAAATGACAACCTCAGATTATCAACCTCAGGAGCATTCTTTGTATGTTTGTACCCTGATTCATGTGGGTTCATTATTATCTATAGATAAAAGAACCTAATAAATAAAAATACCTAAACATATATGCTAGAATGGGTAACATGCTTAATGCTAAATGAATGCATGAAAACATAAAATTGCAGGTTAGTTTGTGTGTTTTCCATTACGTGTATTGAAGCCACACGTCAAATGAAGTCGAACTGACAATTCCTGGGAAATTGTACCCAACAGCTCAAATGATAAATCATTATAATAAACATACTGTTGCAAGTCAAGGTAAGACAGTTTTGAACACTGATCTGTTATCTACTTGGTTAAAACAAAAATGTTATTGAACAAAGAATTACAGATTGCAGGATGTTGGATACAAAAACACAGGATTTGTTTAACTATTGCTTTGAAGAAGAATAATGGTATGCTACGATATATCCTAGTCATGCATCTGTGCCAAGTTCACTCTACTTAGGAACATTTGAAACGGATGTGTCTCAATAGATGGATGATTCAGAGGATGAAGAGCCAGAGCCGAGATCTAAAGAACAGGAACGCATGCTTCGAAAACTCCAGAGGAAGTTTCCCCATCTGAACAAGAATGTAAGTCAGCACATAGCAGAATTTAACAGTGAATGTTAAAGACAGTTTTGTTGAATGTTTGTGCCTTGTCGCAGGAACTCAGGGAAGTACTTCATGAACATAGCTGGCTTGTTGAGGATGCCTTAGAAACACTGCGAATGTTCTCTGACATCGGTGAGGTTTGCTGGGAGTTTGTTTTGTGTTCCCTTTAAAGGTGCACTAAGTATTTTGTTTGTTTATGTTTCATGGGTTTTTATTTGTTTTCCAAAACAACTAATATGAGAGCACCATTGGACTTTTTAATGAAACCTGTTCATTAAGCAGTATCACTAGTTTTAGTTGCTTGCTTGTGTCATTGTAAGAAATTTTATTTGTTGACCATAACTGTCACTCATAATTCAATGTAAGCTGTTCACATTTTTTCTGTATGTTTAGTAGTTGAGTCTGAGGATGATGAATGTCAAATTTCCAAACGCCCCAGACGGGTTACAAACACCTGCCAACAAGCTCAGGTCATCCAGCATCCCAGCACACCCCAACCGAAACCACGCAGACCTCTTAGGACCAAAACACCTCCGATTAGCAGAAAGCAGTCAGCAGTGAGCTCAGAGGAGGAAAGCATCGACTCAGAGGCCTCTTCTGTGAATGTATTTCTAGATTCTGACTCTGACCAATCAGACGACACTCTATCCAGACTCAAATCTGAGATCCTCAGCTTCTTTCAGACAGCTTCAGTAGATGAGCTCACGCTCATTGCAGGATGCTCTTTGAAGAAAGCTCAGAAAATCATTGAGTTCAGACCATATAAAACGTGGAAAGATCTGGTAAGAAAATAAATCCATTCTTCTTGCTGTTTGTAACTGCTAACCTGCAAGAACTTTGAGGTCCAAATCAAAGAGTAACACATCTGCTCGTCTGGTTCTCAGAATTATGCTATGCATAGAGGGAACGGCCTTTCCACCGAGCTGCTGGCAGGATGTCGAGAGGTTCTAAAGGAAAGAGAAGTTGTGAAAGGTCTTATGAGCAAGTGTGAGGAGATATCTGAAAAGCTGGTTCAAGATGTAACACAAGTGTTGAACAAGGGCCCAGGTTCTATGAGCCAGCCTCAGATCCTCACCAGCACGTAAGATTTAATTAACTTTATAGCATTTGGACAAAAAATTGTATCTAGGAGCTAGACATGGTAAATTGTAATATTGTATAATAACACCTAGAAATTAATAAGTTAGGTATTGTATTACTGACTTTCTTCTGAGGAAAAGCAAAAAAAAACCCTCTATATTCTAAGTTTACAGATTTTTTGTATGGTTCTACTTTATCCATTTTGGAGCTTAATATGATATATTATAGTATATCATATCATATGTATTATATATGATATATATCACAATATATTCTATGAAAATAAGTAGCCAGGGTATTGTCAGGAGAAAGACAGGTGTGGAAGGACATGATGATATAAGGATGAATAGCAGTGACAGAATTTGCGTTTTGGATGAACTACCGGTAATATTTCTGTAGCTAACAATTTTGACTCATTTGTGTGTATTATGTTTGTTTAGATTCCAGCTAAAACCATACCAGCTGATTGGACTGAACTGGCTTGCTCTGCTGCATCAGAACAAACTGAGTGGAATCCTGGCAGATGAGATGGTTTGTTACCGATTTTGTCTGAAGAAAAGAGTAATCTCTTAACATTTAGTGATTCTGACTGTGGATGGAAGTCAGATTTAGTCAGTAAGATGTAAGTTTATCCAGGGTTTGGGGAAGACCATCCAGGCCATCTCGTTCCTGGCTCACTTGTATCAGGAAGGACACTGTGGTCCTCACCTTATCACCGTTCCTGCCTCTACACTCGGTGAATACAGCAAATCAAAGCAAATTATAATATAACTTTTCATATAACAGAGATCTAAATCTTATTCTTCTTAATCTTATGTTACTTTTACAGATAATTGGGTCCGGGAACTGAAACTGTGGTGTCCCAGTTTAAAAGTGCTGGTGTATTATGGTAAAACAAAGCAAATATAACTGAATATAACTGCTAAAATAATTACTGTTTTCAAATAGTAATATTTATGCCATTGGTCAAAAAACAAAAACAAACAGGCCGTCCTAAACTTACACCAGTGAGTCAGTGTTGCTATGTTAAACTGGCCAGAGTACTAGGATGGTAGCAGAATGATGTCTTTTAATTTCTGCATATTAATCTGGAATTGGAGAATATATTTTAACTTAATACACACTTCACCTTTAACATAATGTGTACAGAAAATGTTTAAAAGTTCTGATTAATTTTGGTAGGGTCTGTTGAAGATCGAAAGTATATGCGCTACGAGATATTGAATCAAATGGTGGATTACAACATCATAGTTTCAACGTAAGTATTCAAACAAGATCAAACTCGCATATACACTCATAATTCTTGCCCCGAACCCACTGAGTCGAGTTGTCATGTTCTGCATAGACCATCTGCCTGCAAATTCGAGAAGGTACACAACAGGCATAAGGATACCAGGGGAAATATGTATCTTTTGATGCCACACAGAGCCACAAGGCATGAATGTTACCATAGAAAAAATTCACCCTTGTTAAGGACATAATAATGATAAAATACTCTGCGTTTGAGTGAACCTGAAAAGGTCCAAGTAAAATGACCCTGTCTCATTTATTATTTATGGTAATGAAACGTGGTTGTGCCTCGTGTCCTTCCCCTTTAAGACCATGGCTCATTAAGATGGTCTCTTGTGTGCAGTTACAACCTGGCTATTGGAAATAATAGTGACCGCAGCCTGTTTTGCAAGCTGAAGCTGGAGTATGCTGTGTTCGATGAAGGCCACTTACTCAAGAACATGAACTCGCTGCGTTACCGATACCTCATGGCCATCAATGTAAGATCATCATGTCTACCATAAGTTGAATGTATAGCTGTTGTCCATAGCAACCCAGGACTGTCAGTGGTCATTAAGAATAAATGCCTTGAGCTCTATTACACCAACACGGTCTGTTTTAGTTAAAGCAGGAGTGTGTGCTTCCCAGATGGGTTAACTGCTTGGATTGAACTGCCCATCCTTTTTGTGTCTCCGTCCCCAGGCCAAATATCGTCTGCTGCTTACGGGAACCCCGCTGCAGAACAATCTTCTTGAGCTCATGTCCCTGCTCAACTTCATCATGCCCAACATGTTTTCCAGCAGCACTTCACAGATCTCCAAGATGTTCTCCATGGTAGAACCTACACAGCAAACCTAATTTTTCATCCCTTGTAGGGCTGATCTTATTAGCAGTGGTTGCTCGGGAAACAACTCATACTTGCACTCAAACTCATACTTACACTCAAACGTATAAACCCAATTGAACCTCAGCGTGTACAGCCGAATGCACACTGTACTGGTTTTGCCACGATTTTTGTGACAGAGACAAATTCCAAGGGTTATAAGATTTCTTATAGCGTAGAGCAAGATTAGCACTATTGGATCGCCTTAGTTCAGAGAAACGTAGAGGCGGCAGGTTAATTGCCTTTTCGATTAATCTCAGCCTCAAATGGATTCAGGCAATGACAGATTTCTAGCAGAAATTGTGGGTTGCAGTCATACAGTGTGACTAATTCACAAATTCAGCTGTGCCTGCCTGTTTAATGAAGACCCAATAGAAGCACAGCAATTGATGATGTGCATGTGTGTAAAAAAAAAAAAAAAGGGAGATGTCCAGTCAAAAATGGTGAAGCTTGTCTATATGATAGGCAATAAAGTTCTATATACTCAACAGAGATCATGCAAACAGAGATGTCTACATTGTCAGTCAAGACCAAAGTCTTAACTAAGATGTGTAGTGTACGGTTTGACATAAAAGACAGATGATGTTGCTCAGTCTGCCTTGCCTTTACCCAAGAGCTCAGTGGGGTCTGACAGGCAACAGAAAAAACTGCAGTGTTAAACTGACTTAAGCCATGCTCGCACTGCGATTTTTAATATTCCTTTTTGCAATTGTTGCTTGTCACACTATAAAGAACATGATCCCCTTGTCACACTGTAGGATCTCAGTTGTCAAAATGTCAGATTGTACGACAGTCAAGAAGTAACAAAAACGGAGTTTACGTCATCAATCTGTGACCCGCATTCTCTCGCTAAAATGGTAGCTAGCAAACAAAAGCAATATGTAGCATTAGTTTTGTTATTCTTCTTGTTGTACTGTCCACCTGACTCGTTTTGACATTTTCATTGAGGTGGTTTGAAGTTGTCGTGCTAATTGCGTCATCAGGTTCTGCGCTCCTATTGGTTCTTGGTTTGATGGTCGTCATAGTAGTCCCACTGCAGGAAAGTGTCTGAAATATTCTGACACTGCCAGAATTTAATCAGAGGAAAAAACACAGCAACCACAGACTACACCCCAGCACGCTGGCAACATTTGTATGGGCAAGCGTTACTCAAGTTTCCTCAGAAATTGTTGAAATCTGGTTTCTGATGCTCTTTCGGTGTGTTTCCTACAGAAGTCCTCTGAGGAACAGAGCAGTTTCGAAAGGGACAGGATTGCCCACGCCAAACTCATCATGAAACCGTTCATCCTCAGACGCATGAAGAGCGAGGTGCGCCTCGGCCTGCCATCCGCATGCATAGTCGATTAGAAATATGCATAATACATGTGCTCTCTGAATGCATGCGAATGTAAAAATATGTTGGACAACATCTCAAATGCATTATTCAGCCTCACAAGCAGATGGGCCACTTTACTTGCAGCATTGACCCTCTGTGGCCTTATGGCTCATGGGTGGTTCACTGACAGATAATGATGTGCCAGCAGGTCCTGAAGCAACTGCCTGCCAAAGAAGAGCAAATCGAATTTTGCGCCATGTCCGAGAGGCAGCAGAAACTGTACAGCGGTCTTTTCAACAAACTTAAGCATTCCAGTAATGGGGAAAGTATGTATTTGAGGGAAATTGTGTTCTGTGACATGAGCTTTAGCATATTTGAACCGTTTTTAATTAACCCTGTCTGTGATTGGTTGGCTGCAGAGCGCGAGCTAACCAATGTCATGATGCAGCTGAGGAAGATGTCCAATCATCCGCTCCTTCACCGACAGTATTATACATCTGAAAAACTGAAATCCATGAGCAAACTCATGCTTAAGGTATAAATATATTTGTATAAACTTGGAATTGGAACAAGTGATTTCAGCCAGCTCCTAATTTCACACTGAAAGATGCATCAGACAAACTATGGGCAGTTTATGACCTTGCTTTCTGAGGAAAGAATAGGGATTTAGTTGCCACCACTTGTTTTGTTATTTATGTAATCTAAAGAACCTGTCTTACTTTTAACTGACTGAAATATTTTAGGAGTCAAGTCACCATGATGCAGATCCAGCTCTGATCAAAGAGGACATGGAGGTGCTCTCAGACTTTGAATTACATCGTCTCTGTCAGCAGTACTGTGCTCTGCAGGAACACCAGCTCGACACAGATGTTCTGCTGGACTCGGGGAAGCTCAGCCACCTCGCACAGCTGCTCGAGTCCCTAAAGGAGAAGGTTCAGAAACACACATTCCTGTTCTGTTCCACAGAGCAAATTACATTTTCAACAACCCGTCAGAGTATTATGAAAGATATTTAATTGTGCGGAGAAATTCTTTCACACTGTGTTCCAAATTACATGCCTTTACACTGCAATAAATGTTTAAAAGGAACAGTTCACTCAAAAATGAAAATGTGACATCATTTACTGTTTACTGTCCCAGAAAACTGAAACTTCAGCAATAAAGATGTTAGAAGATGAGATAAACAGTACTCCAAAAGCAGAAAGAACCACTAAAAAGGCACTAGCAGATTAAAGTCATTATTTGCTAAAAAAAATTCAGTCTAATTCCCATTGGTTCTCAACTTTTCTTGGAAGTTTCTTTGGAAAAAAGCAGCATGAACATTCTTCATAACATCCTAACTGACACATTCAAAGAGGCAATTTCTAAAATTATTGAGAGGATTACATACCAGCAAATTTTGGCAAAATCAGACCATCTTTTGGCATGGGGACAGACGCAGTACATTATGGGACATATATATCTGAATAATACAGAAGAAGCCTATTGAATGTCAGATGTTTCAGAAATGTTCATACAATGCCCAGTATATTATTTTTAGATGTTTTTATTTCCCGTCTTCCTCCCATAACCATAATAGGGTGGTGACTATCTCTCCCCTTTCTCCAGGGCGATCGAGTGGCTCTGTTCAGCCAATTCACAATGATGCTTGACATTTTGGAGGTGTTCCTGAGACACCATAAACACAGATACATCCGACTGGATGGTTCAACCCCCATGAGTGACAGGTAAGCACACCTACATGTCACACACTGTTGTCATGACAGTGATGGTAAATGACTAACCTCACATCCTAGTCTTCACATACTCTGGCACAATGTGAGAACACGACTGTCATAGTTTTGCAAAGCTAGATATTTTACTATTTGTAAAAGGTCTGCTTCACTTTTGCAGATTATTGTAACCAAGAATTAGACATTTGATCAGATGGTTGTCTTCTGTTTAAAATGTGGCCATCTGCGTTGACTGAAATGTTTGTTCTTTTGTCCTAAATGCAACTTTTTCCCTTGTAAACATTGTAAACTTTGTTTTTAGACATACTGATAAAAACCTGTTTCCCCCACTTCAGAAAGTTGCGTTAAAACAGCCAATCAGAACAGAGCTTGTGGTTTTTGCCGTTTTATGTGCAGCAGACAGGCAGTAAGACAGGCAGTCTTTACTCCCTGCCACAGTATTTAAGCCTGTATATAAATAACATTGGCTGTTAAAGGAAGAGGTTATTAATAGGCTTTAATACGGCAGTATCTAATATCATCGTTCTGCTCTAACACCATTGTTCCCCTGATCGAAGCACTTAAGTTCCTGCACCACAGCGACTGTTTCTGCTGTTAGCATACTGTAAACCACTTAAGATGAAGAACTGTCTTTCAATTGGCAATTAAGTAAATGGACAGTAATTCTCTACATCTCAACGGGCTTTTACAGAATTGGGCTGATTGACCAGTTCAACACAGACCCGGATATATTTGTGTTCCTGCTGTCCACCAGAGCTGGAGGGCTGGGCATTAACCTGACATCTGCCAATGTGGTCATCCTTCATGATATTGACTGCAACCCTTACAATGACAAACAGGCTGAGGACCGCTGCCACAGATTGGGACAAACCAGGTAAGAGACTGAAGGTTTGGACGGATGTGGATATTTTTCATCTGTGTTGTTTATATCTGAGTGTCACATGTTTAAGAACGGTAAAGGTGATCAAGCTGATAAGCAGAGATTCCATAGAGGACGCCATGCTCCGCATAGGAGAAAGAAAACTACGACTGGAGCAAGACATGACTGCCATTCAGGAAGGTGAAGCTCTTCCGTCTTGTTTTTGGTTAAATACCTACAAAAACACACAAACTGATAAATATTCTACATTCTTCCAGGCGAAGAGGACACGTTTCCTGATGATATGACCTCTCTGCTCAAAGCTTCTCTTGGACTTTGAGAGCCTTAGACTCACGCTCAAAGTGTGCTATCATGTTGAAACTTGACTGAATTTAAAAGTACTGTAGCACATTGAAATGTGCTTTACCTATACTACCTGCAAAAAAATGTGATGTTAAGATGAGCAGATATGTTTATATCTCATTTACATACATTTTGTACCTGGTAAGAATACTGTAATACTGTTTTTGTGTATGTTTGAGTTGTGAGATTTTGTATGTGTTGGCGGAAAGTGTTTGAGTAAAAACTGAGAACAGTTCTTGTAAGTGTTTTTGCTCATTTTTATAGAGTTAGTCTATAGTATACTTTGTAGTCTTGAATTAAAACCTCCCAAGACTACAGAAATTTGACCTCGGCTGCTCATTGTCTCAGATAGAGTATCAGACAAAACCGCAGCCAGTTTGTAACATACTACATAAATACCTCCACTCTAAATGGCTACATTGCAAGTGTAAAATGTGTAGCTAATTTATGGTTTAAAATTTTAGCTAACTTAATTTTTAAATAAAATTTTACATTTAAATATGTAGTCATTAAATTTGCCTGTTTTATAGACTGGCAGGTCTTAAACTGGACCTTGAAGGATCTAGCCTTGATCTGGATCTAAATCATTGGGAGAATTGAACTGGTCTAAGTCTGTTTTAAAGGGTTTAATCTTGTATTTAGCTTTTTTATTATTTAACAACACATTGTCCAAAAACATAAGTGTTTGAAAAACCTGCATTTCGGTGATTAGATTTGCAGTTATGAACGTGTTATCACTATCACAGATGCACAAGCACTGCATTATTTCAGAGGAAAAATAAAATTACATAGCAATGTAATGTTCGATTAAAAAGTGAAACATAAAGGAAACATTTCATTTCACAAACATAAACTCAACTTTTATTGAAAGAGAAATGCTGTGGTTCACCGTGACGAAACTGCGGTGACGAATCAGAAGCCGCATTCGGCGTGCGCGTGTTGTTTAAAAGTTGGCGCGTACTGAGAGGACGTTCACATTTCAAATACATAATTTCTCATTAGATTTGAGAAAGGTAAGTATCGTTAATCAATAATCATTTTATACTTAACTGACAATGTTACCGATTTATCTGTAACTGTGCTGTTAG
Source organism: Chromobotia macracanthus (assembly GCA_036877525.1). Classification (NCBI taxonomy): domain Eukaryota; kingdom Metazoa; phylum Chordata; class Actinopteri; order Cypriniformes; family Botiidae; genus Chromobotia; species Chromobotia macracanthus. The sequence continues at coordinate 4,498,468 of JAZGTH010000031.1, read as the reverse complement.
AATTAGAACAAGCCCGAATGTAGCTCACTTTGCGACTAGCCTAAAAGTTTGTTGTCACTGATGGGAGTTTATGGCTGCTGGAATAATAACTAAGACAAAGATCTGCTAAACCTGATCAGATCAGCCTGTTGCACGAAGACAGTTTCGGTTGCTACCTGAATAGACTTGACCAAACTTTGTTTTCAGTCTGTGAGTAGTGACCAATCAGCTATGAGTAGTGACGCATCTGACGCAACAACGCCACTCCCCTTTCAAAAAGCTCTGTCAAAATATTTAAAAAATATATTTTTAAAGTTTAATTTATGCACGTCTTGTATCTTAATCTACCTCTTTAATCTGCCCACTTCTGGTTTGGATCCATGCGTTTGAATACATAGTCTTGTTGACCCATAATCTCTTTGCTTTCTTTTTAAGAGCTATGGATCACTGTGAGCTTGAAGAAGTGACACAACACATTGACAACAAAATCTCCATGATTAAGCGACTCTGCATTTATTTGATCTATTTTGTTTAAGTAACATCAATGTTACTGGTTACTGTAGTGTCGAGGTTGTCTTCAGCAAAAGATCCAGACAAACTGAGAACTCAAAATGAGCAAGAAGTCAATGCCATCATCAAGCTTTTCGATTGTTTTGACAGATACGTAGTTCAGCAGAAAGACCTGCTACGGCATTTAAAGGTGTGACAATTTATCTGTACACATTATCGTTAGACTATCACTATCATTAAAACCTTTTTATCTGTTTCAACCCTTCATGTTAAATAATGACTCTTGTTATAACTACTCAAACTTTACCTGCAATCTCTTCTGTAAGTCTTTGATTACTCTTTTTGAAATGACCTGAAAGAGCTTTTCCTGGAATACGAACAAGATGCCCATCACCCAAACTACAGTAGTAATATATCTTTCCTCACAATATATACTGAACTTCTGTGTACCTGCCTGTGGGATGATGATTTAATCAGTTTGCTTCATCATTAAGAGTGACACCACAAAAACATCATATCACAATGAATAACCTCAGCCATCTTGTGTTCAACTGAAACAGCTGAGTTTGGCTTTTTCTTTTCTCTTGAGAGAGGGACAGGTGGCAGTTCAGAACAAGCAGGCAGATGCACCAGAAGCCCCGCAGGAACAGGGGCCTTGGAAAAATCAGCGCAGCCAGATCAAAGAAACTGAGTTTATTACCTTCCCAGAGTTTGACAGCATACCCAGTTTTCCAAATCTGTCTGACCAAACTCTCTAAATAAATTCATTTAATAACAGTAAACAACGAACTGATGAGTTAAACCAGCTATATTTGATTATAGAGACACCCAAAATGTGTACTGCTAACCCCTGCCTTACAATATACCTTACTTTGGCCAAATTCTAAGGCGGAAACACATGTATGCTTTTTAGATAAGCAATCCCAGAATGTTTTATGTATTATATATGTTTATAGACAAATATATTGTTTGTGGAAGGTGCATGACCCTAAAATGTTCGTCCAATCATTGCATTCGATCTGAATGCAATAATAGGATGTTCTACTTGCCTGTCAGACTATGTATTTGCATACCTTTTGACTCTTCTTAAGAAATGGTGGGATCTTATGCTTTCAAAGATGGCTTGCTATTGCTAACCTCTCTAAAATTGCCTACCCTACCTTTAAAAGGCAGCTGCTTATGCAGGCAGGAAACAGGAAGGCAGCTCAATGGGTTTTGAACATAGCTCACATATACTGAAAGAGCCTTAAACCTCTACAGGCAGCAGCTGCTGCTTAGATGTTTGATATACAGGCTTTCTGTATATAAACTCTATATCCATTCATCAGCACGTCACTTTCATTTAAAACCTTACTATTCGCTGTCACAGGTCCATGAAAGGCCGTGTGACGCACAACCAGCTGAATGCAGCCATGCAAAGCATCAACATAGCCGTAACAGCAAAATATAAGATTCTCCATCAGCCAATCAAAACCCTGAACAACGTATCCCGCACGCTCCACCAGCGCTTCAAAGACCAAAAACCAAGGACACCAAGGGTATCACAGCTTTACATGTCTTCTTCAAAGCCACAGGTCAAAGGCTTGACCTCATTGCTCTCTGCAGTCCATCATGTATTAACATCTAGTCATTTGTGGAATTGAAAGTCTACTGTTTGCTCCAGAAAACTATTACAGCCACGGGCACATGCACTGGTATAAGTGCTCCAATGACAAAGGTCATTCATTCTGGTTTGGTATTTAATAAGCTCTTATGGGCTGAAATAGGTGATCCATCAACTTCTTTGTTGTCCTGCAGGTCAGTTTTTTTTATAGTGGAGCAAGACATTCGGGAGTTCACCCAGTTGAAGGTGGATAAGAGTTTCATGGGCATGTTAAACATGTTACACCACTGCCAGCGTCTGAGGGAGGTCAGAGGAGGAGGTCTAACACGCTTCATCTTGCTCTAAGATTTTGGAGGCGTCCACCGCAGCATGACACCAGCCTCCCTGCAAGGCTGTGAATGGAGTTTTAAAGGGCACTATGAACTATGAAGGTTCATGGGGTGAAATTTGTGGACTGAAATCCTAGGAGCAGCTCAGTCATAATTTGATTGATGATATGAATTAATTCTGTTTATTTTTAATGTTACTGTTGTCGTAGTTATTGTGGGTCCCTTTATGTATAAAAATCGATTGTTGTATTATTTATATTGGCAAAGAACCAAAAACATTATCACTGGCCAAATGAAGCACAAATAAAAGGTTTCTTAAAAGCAGCCTGTGTGTGTGTGTATTTTCTCAGTGGTCACTGACTCAAGAGTACAGGTACATGTTGTATTTAATTTATCACTTTCTTATGCATAGGTCTTAATTCATTTTATTATTTTTTTTATTATTTTATTCATATTTATTCTATTTTACTTATTTTCCATTATTTCTATTACTGTTTATCATATTCATGGTGCCTTATTGTCTTCACAAGTAGAAATAATAAAATGTCAGAATCTCAAGGTTTTTAATAGCATCACAGAACAATGTGAAGCAGTAATTTCCCACCATCTTTGTTTGGTATAATAACTGAACTTGTGCTGGTCAGATGAAGTAAGAGAACACAACTAAGATTATTTAATAAACTCCTAATTTTATTCAGTCATCACTTCCTCTCCTGCCAGCTGTTCCTCCTCTTTCTTTTCCTATTTTGTCTCTGTCTGAAACTGTAGAGTAGAACAACAGATTTGACTATCTCTGAGTAACGGATAAAGTCAATTGTGAACTGGATCTAAACCTGTATCTGTAGGATCTAATGTTTTTTTTGTATAGTGGGCAGGATGGATCCTGTTACACAATGTCATAGTTGGTTCTAACTCAACTCCTCTCACAAGTGCCATTTAAAACCTTTAAGAGTGTTTATGGAGAGACTGCAGTATTGATATTTTGGTTTTATTGACTTCTGTGAATAAAATAAAGTGACAAGTGATTTGGAGAGGAGCTGGGGGCAGGTCATCAACATCAACGTTTATCACCAAAAGCTCAACCAAGCATTTCATTTCACAGCTAGGTTACAGTTCAACAGTAAGTTAGACATTTCTGTTCATGCATTGTCATCCTAACATCCTAGTTTAAGAGACACAACGCTGCATGTACAATGACAAATTCCTTGGCACTTCTGGTAAAATATATTAATATCCTTAATTAAATTATGTGGCTGTAACTCTCTAGTATTTATAAAAATGTTTCCTTTATCTACAGCTGGGAAGTCCTGTTCTCATTGCAGCCATTTTGGTAGCAGGAATCGGTGGAACCTTCCAGTATGGTTTTCATATCTCTGTCTTGAACTCACCATCAGTTGTAAGTACTGCGTGGTTTGGTTATTAAATGTCTTAGTGTGATTTACTGTATTGAGCTGGAAATTGGTTTGGGGGGTTGGGTGTAATCAGTATTAATCACATGTTTCTGCTGCTGTCTTGAGGGAAGACAATCAATACATATCAGAGCTTATGAGGTGGTGCTAACCTGTGAAGCACCAAGGTTCGATAAAATAAAATGAATGACATAATTAACAAAACTTGTGCTTACATTGCAAGTTTATTAAAAACCTGGTGAACAGCACCTGCCAGCAGCGTTATGGCCGGTCTCTTGAGCCCTGGGAACTGTCCCTCATCTGGTCCTTCATTGTCTCCATATACTGCATTGGAGGACTGGTTGGTTCCCTCTCTGCTGGGAATCTGGCAGCAGTTTATGGAAGGTACTGCTTCAGATGCATTCACATCCCTAGATGGTGTGGTTTTATGTCACAAGCACCCCCGACATGGATTTTTTAACAACCTATTTTTCTGAATTTTGAGAATTATTATGGGTATTGAGTTTTGCTATTGCTGTTGCTGTTGTAGAATATGATACTCTGAGTAATGTCTGAAACTTGTATTGTGAGCACTTATTGTGTCTAGTTGCCTCTTCAGGTTGACTCGCTTGTTGTATTCCGCACTTGTAAGTCGTTTTGGATAAAAGCATCTGCTAAATGAATAAATGTAAAAATGATAAATGTAAATGCTATCCTGCTTAACTTGTGAATCGGTAACCAGATGGGAGTAATTCAATGAGTAACGCAGGCTTTTAATAACAGCCTAATATTTCTTTAAAACAGTCTGACATAGTTTATGAGTGCTAACAATGCCATATTTATGGATTTAAATCCCAGGAAACACATGCTGATAAATGTATTCTATATGTAAGTTCATTTGTATACAGGTATTAGCAAAACTGTAAACATTTTTACTTAATATTTTATAGAGATATATTATTTTCTACTCACCCTGATGTCAATCCAAAAGAGCATGCTGCTCTTTTCCATACAATAAAGGTGAATGGTGACTGGGGACTAGTAAATGATTATTATTTAGCTTAATAGCCCCTAGTCACCATGTTTCATTGTATGGAAAAAGGCAGCTTGAACATTCTACCTCATTTTGTGTTTTTGGGAGTTGGGAGTACATGACAAAATGTAATTTTTGGGTGCACTGTCACTTTAAAATTTGAGGTTTAAAAAAGTACCTCACTTTAATGCCTCTCTGCAATGAAGTGTATGTGCATAGGCTATTCCCATTCTGTGTCTATACCCTCTGTAGGAAGAGAACACTGCTGTTAAACAATGTGGTGGCGATCTGTGGAGCTGTCCTGATGCTGCTGAGTAAGACCGCTCTCTCATTTGAGATGATCATGGTGGGACGCGTCTTATATGGCATTAATGCTGGTGCGTTGGAAAAACAGTTGATACATACAATACAATTACCTAAAATATGCCTAAAAATAATTTGTTGTTGCTGTTATATGGTGCAGGTGTGAGTTTGACTGTCCACACTCTTTATATATTGGAGTGTGCCCCCAAGAGGTTGCGTGGTATGGTTGGCGTTTCAATTGCCTCTTCCGTCTCAATGGGGAAGTTCTTTGGCCAACTGCTTGGGATCAGGTGGGCAGTTCTGTTGATGTCATTAAACAGTGTTTAATCTCATATTCTTGTATCAGGCTTAACAGTGTGTGTCTGTAATAAAGAGTTTTATGTCCTAAATGATATTTACAACTGGAGCAGACTCCAGTCGTGTTAATTGGAAAAACATTAAGGCTTTAAAGTAAACAAATATTGATTTTAAATATGATTTGGATGTGTGTGTGTGTTAGCGAGCTGCTGGGCACTGAGGAACGCTGGATCTTCTTGCTGGCCTTCAGTGGAGCGGCTGGTCTTTTGCAGCTGCTTACCTTGCCCTTCCTCCCTGAGTCCCCGCGGTACCTCCTGCTGGAGAGGGCAGACAGACAGGGCTGTGAGATGGGTCAGAACCTGCATTATGTTGTATTAAACTTTGTAGGATGTTCATTAAGGCTACCATTGTTTATTTAAAGGCCCCAAATAGACAATCATTAACTAATAACTAATTTACATATAAAAGTCTTAAAGGTACAGTAGCAGAATTAGCCTGTTTATTCTAAAAGATATAGGGCCCATAATGGTATTTCAAATTATAAATTACATTGACTAACAGTATAAACTGACTTCTAATTTCACAAAAGTGCACTCTTTTGAGTATTTTTTGCAGAGTGTATGCCTATGTTCATTATGGTTCAGCTTTACGCAGGCTGTGGGGAGCTAAAAAGGACCCTAAACCAGAGATGGAGGAAATGCTTGCTGAATACGCTGCCCTGAAGGGTGTGAAGATCCACAAACTCATGGACCTCTTCCTTGACAACAATGTCCGCTGGCAGCTCCTCACCATTATCGTTACTTTTGTCACTCTGCAGCTCTGCGGCATCAATGCCGTGAGTCACAAAGACCCGCACCTGCTCAATCTGGGAATTATTGAAATGAGAATGCTTATTTTGTCGAAACACTTGCCATATGCTGCATTGTCTATTCAGGAAACAGAATGAATAATTTTGTGCAGAGAGCAGAAACTCCTTGCATAGTCGAGAATCATTTATTCTTCCCCCAAAGAAAAATCTGATACAATACTTCACTTTTTCATTGCTCTTTTATGCGCTTTCACAAAATGCAACTGCCATATTTTGGGTTATTTTGTGTCTATGATGAGATGGTTATTGGTGTATCAACAGGTCTATCTCTATTCATTTGATGTGTTTCAAGCGGTTGGTATTCCTAAGGAGAACCTGCGCTATGCTGCCTTGGGAACAGGACTGTGCGAAGTTTCCACCTCCATCGCTTGTGTGAGCTGCTTTCTACACCTTAACCCAGAGCCCATTTATCTCATTTGAACTCACAACATTATGTGGCATGACTTAAATGGAGCCTTGTGTTTGTTTGCTGTTATTTTTGTTGAAGGTGCTGATCATTGAGAGCACAGGGAAGAGGGTTCTTTTTTTTAGGGGTTACCTGGGCATGGCAGCATCACTGGCCCTGCTTACGCTTACACTCTACCTACAGGTCCGCTGTTGTTATACTTTATCTATGCATTTTTTTTATCTTGTCTTTTTTGCAGTATATCTGGTTTGGTGTGAGGCCGGACTTGGTAACATTCTGTACCTTATGTAATTAACAGAATTGCAGCTACATTTTAAGAATTTTAGTTTAAAGTATTTTATTTTTTTCACTCTTATGTTGTTTTAAATAACAAAAAAAAACAAAAGGAGATGCTCATAGCAGAATGTACAGTTTTGTTAATACAATGTATGAATGGGGACTGGAACAGAAAATATACAGCTGTATATTCTAAATAATAAACTGATAATCATGCATTCCACGGAAGCTCTCGAGTTTTATTCCATTATGTTTTCCACAGAAGAAGAAAAATCAGCCTTTTGTTTTGGAACAATGAGTAGAGTAGATGAGAGAGTAAATGTGATTTATTTTTGAGTGAACTGTTACTTTAAGAGGAATCAGAAATCAGTTAACGGATATAAAAAACATTAAGCTAAAATTCTAATACGTTCAAGCTATTAAAAGTAAAAACTATTCCTGTATGAATTTTGGATCTTTGTGGTGTTTTAGGGGTTTGTATCCTGGATGCCATATTGCAGCATGGTTCTCATTTTTATCTTTATCATCATCTTCTCTACTGGACCAGGTATAACCACACACAATATCACATTCATGTGAGAGACATGTTTGAAGCTGAATTATCTCAACACTGTTTGTCAATTCTCTCTTTTACAGCAGGGGTAACAGCTCCACTGCCTGGTGAGATATTCAAACAGTCTTATAAACCTCCAGCATTCACTGTGGCCTGCACCCTCAACTGGGTCGGGCTCTTCCTGGTGGGCATGCTGTTTCCCCTAATAGTGGTAAGATTTTATTATCTTTATGACTTGTTTTATCAATAAAATGCTAATCTCATTACAGCACTGTTAGATTAAACACATTATGCCTATTTACACTGTAATTAAGTATGTGCTTTCTTACTAATGTATTTCTCCATATGTGCTATTCTCACTTACAGAAGCATTTGGATTATTTCTGTTTCCTCATCTTTTTTGCCTTTTGTTTATTCTCTGGTGTGTTTGTTTGGTTCAACGTCCCAGAAACAAAGAATAAAACTGTTCTGGAAATCACAGAGGACTTTAAAAAAATGCACCAGAAGCCAAAACTATGGTCCAAACTGAGATCAATATACATCAATGACACCCAGACCACTATTTCTACCAAGCTGTAGCACCGGTGTACAAATTGATTATTTAATGTAGTCAAATCTACTGGCCAATAAAATCCAGTTTGCACCCAAAAATCATTAATTGTTTTGATGACTACAGTATGTGGTTTGTTTAGCTTCCTTGTTTGTGGATTCTAGTATATTAAAACGAACTCTAAGCGACATCCTATTTGTAAACCCAAAATCCAATTTTAATTAGAGGTGAACTGAATGTTGAATCTATAGATTTGTACTTTGTCACGCTGAGGGGCACCAATACATGTTCAGCCGGATACAGTTGTATTGGTGCAATGCTTTTTATTGACACCTGAATGGCTCTGGGAAGTGGCTGTAGCCTCTCGTCTTGTCCTCAGGAGTGTAATGAAATCTTACCACACCATAAAGTTACCAAATTAAATATTGGACCCCAACAAAATGAGTATGTAATGTGACATCTGCCTTTAACCATCCATACTTATCCACATTAAGCAGGTAATTATTTAATCTCTTATACCTTTAATTTCTTTGATGACTGTTTTAAGCATAAACAATTACAGTTCACATACAGTTAATGAGATTTAAGAGTGGAACAATGAACTTTTGCTTTTGATCTAATTTGACTTCATTATGCTCTAAGCAAACTAGACCTGGTTAAAACTGATACCAAGTTACCATGTTTCATTGTGGTTATAACTGTAGTAATGATGATGTTTTGGTGTGAAAAGTATGGTTTGTTCTTTAGTGTGTAAGCTGTCACAATAGGGGCTAGCCATTAAATAACCTTTTCAGCAAATCTTTTCAGCAAAACATTTAGCAAACAATACAATTCAGGAAACAGTCAAATGTTATCATTCAAAAGCTTTAAGCCTTTGTCTTAGTTAAAAATGTTATATATATATATATATTTTATATATATATATATATATATATATATATATATATATATATATATATATATATAAATTTATCATATAACAACCTGCCTTACATTTATCTGTTCTCAACCACCATTAAAAATACTTTCCTAAAGTTTGGGCCATTGGACTTCTGACTCCAGACCATTGAGTTATTGAAGTGGAATAAAACCCATTTCTCTTTATGAAAGCTACTGCTGGTCTCTCTTCTACTTTAAATATTGGACGTACTGTGTGAAGTGAGATAAAGGCAGAAAGAAATGCGCTGAATGAAATATTGAATAAGCTCGGCGGAGGGTAGCGACTTTGTTCGTGGTGCTCTGCGGGACGTCTGAGCGTGTGTGTCTGTCTGATAACGCAATCTGCGTGCCCGAGTTACGGATGTCAGACTTCACCAACGTGCGCGTGCGTCTCGCACCCGCGCCCAAATTACGTACATGGGGCGCTTGTTTATAAGCAAAACCCAAAGCGGGTTTACGTTGATCATGATAACCCAATGAAAGCAGTCAAAGAAGAGTGTCGTGACCGCTTTAAACGGTAGACACCGAGAGTGAGACAGCAACATCCGATATGGGGAGTGTGGAGACTCAGACGCCGCTTGACATCGAACAGAAAGCGGCGGCGCGCAAACTTTCCGCGGACTTGCGCACTGGAAAGAAAGACATTCATTCCAGGTAAGAACAGTTACGCATTCATACAGGTGAAAACACCATATTATCAGTATGGTAGCTTGTCTTATCATCGGTTTAATTATCATTTAAGTCTATACGTCTATTTTTCATGTTTTTTTTGTTTATCTATCACCATTTTTTCTGAGAATTCATTTTGCGTTTATCATTCACTTGCTGCATACAGTAACATCCCACAGACTATGATTGAATTGTGATAACCTTCAGGTTCACTGTAGACAAATAAATCGTACCTGTAGCCATAGTTTGCTTTATAAAGGTGTTTTTTTTTATTTGTGTTAGTAACTAGTTAGAGCTGTTTATTTGCTTGCGTGTAGTCTTACCTGTTTATGCCAAATAGAACAATGATGTAAATAGTTATTAATAGTTACAGTTATTGATATTATGATATAAATTGTTATTGATGACTGATCATTTTTAGTTTAGACTCACTGTTGTGGTCAGATCACATTGTCAGAGAAAGGTTTTCTAGTATCTGAAGGCCTGTTGCAAGAAACTTAGCAGGTAATATATTTCTTTAATAATGTATGACTAATGGCATTTATAAAACTTGTTTCCCACTTTTTATTGTCATAGTTTCAGTGACACAATTTAAAATGTCTCAGATATGAGTTTCAAGTAACGTATTGTAAATAAACAATCAAATATAGATAATTATGAATTCGGTCAATTATTTGACCATCAGTATGTTATTGAACTAACATTTACAGTCTGAATCTGATGCTATTGAACCACATTTAAAGGTGATTCTTCACAGCAGTGCCTTTCTGGTTCCCCAAAGAACCTTTTAGTCACAGGTTCCTAAATGAACCCTTTTATAGTAAAACTTTTTGTGATATAGAAAGGTTCTTTGGATGTAAAACGTTCCTTATGGAACCACACAGCCCCACAAATAAACTTTTAACAACCTTATTTTTTAAGAGTGTATTATGATAACATGTTGAGGTAAAGACTGGCCTCAGAATACAACCATTCATTCATGTTTATGTGAACATACAGGTTGTGTTGTGAGTCAATAATTTCCTTGTTGGACTTTAATACTATTTCTTTCTCGAATTGTTAATATTGCTTGTAACATTTCAAACATCAGTTTACTCATGGATTTAATTGCTTTGCATTATCTACTATTTTTAGATTGCTTAGTCATTAACCTTTCATTCTAGTCACGGAATCGTGACGGGTTTATGTTGAAATATTGCCAAGAAGAGAGTGTGCCAGTTGGCGGCCCCTTCACTTTACATCTTTACGTCTTTTAAACAGCAGTTACCTCACACCAGCTGGATCGCTGTCATATGTGAGCGACCTGATAAGAACAGAGCTAAACTGTGCTGACGTGATATATAAGACCCTGCGCTTAAATACATTCAAAACACAAATAGACAAATACGTCTATCTATATTTACATGTAACAAAATTAATTGCAGTTCAAACTAAATTTTCTGTGATTAAACTTTATCCATCACATACTAAAACAAGCCTATTTTATTCCCTTAGGATATTTGTGAACCGGAGTTTGACACTTGAAAACATTAAGTGCTATGGCTTTGACATGGATTACACTTTGGCAGGTAGGAACATCTGTTGCACTTCTGGGAGAGGTTATCAGAATATGTGAAGTTTTATCGTATGTACACATCAATTATTTTGCTTTTAACAGTGTACAAATCTCCCGAGTATGAGAGTATGGGCTTTGAGCTTCTCAGGGACAGGCTTGTGTCAATCGGCTACCCACACGAGCTGCTGGTCTATACTTATGACCCAACCTTCCCTACACGGTAAGTAATATTTAGTTATAATGGTCCTGGATTAGGCTATGTTTAGTGCTCTTCGTAAAGGTTAGTGACATTGCAAAAACAAAATCAAAACATTGACTATGTTTACATGCACATCCTTTTCCATGAGGCCTATATTCTGGTTAAAGGATGCCTTTACACACACTGTTGTTTATGTTGCTCGTTAAGCACAGACATATATCAGCTGTTTTTATGGGTTCATAAAAGCAAAATATTTTTTAATTTAAAATATAAATTAGGTTGGAATTGGGTTTGTGCCTTTACATACATATTTCATAAAATGCTTTTCATGAAAAACCAGCCCATGCAAATGTGCCATTCCCTCAAGGATCTCACAAAAGCAATAGGGTCAATAGAAGTCATTATCAAAAAGGCCTGATTAGCAAATGCAGACAGTTGGGGGTGTTTGGGCCATGTTTTCGCTTCAATATTTTACTACAGATTATTCTCACATTCTAATTGTTTCTAATTCTCTCACTTGTTTTCTCTTCAGAGGTCTGGTGTATGACACAAGGTACGGTAACCTGTTGAAAATAGACTCCAATGGAAACATCCTGGTCTGCACTCATGGCTTTGAGTACCTCAGAGGGTGAGTGAGATTGCAAGCGTTTGCTTGCAAATGTACAGTCAGACAACAGAAAATTCAAAAAAACCAGAATGCTGTGTGTGCCAAAAAGTTAAAGAGATGAGTTGAAAGCCAAAAACACGCATTTGAAAGAGAGACAGGGATGTATCTGAGGATCTTAAATATATATATAATAAAATATATAAATACATAATAATAATTGTGTGTGTGTGTATATATACACACTATAAGCTAAATAATAATTATTTCTTTTAGCAAATTATTTAGTTTGTAAATATTTTGTTTTGTAAATATTTCATTTGACTTTTCAAGGTGGATTAATAACTTTCTCAATGTTTTAAACATGTTGATTATTTTTGCAGTTCTATTTGTTGCCACTGCTAGTGCAGAAACTACACACTTGATCTCCTTTCAAACACCATGTGTTGCCAAAATGCAGTTCCAAGACAGGTTTTGTGGAAAGTGTCTTATGAGGCTATTTAGATCAAGCACAGATGATTTTGTTTATGAAGTTGTTGTTTCCTGGTATGGGCTTCATTAGACAGCTAAAACACATGGATTAGGCTACACATAATGGCCCACTGACCTGCGGCTTTTAACTACATATTTCAGGATTTGGTATATGGAGTCCAATTCAAAAGATCTGTACTGAGGCCTGGCTATCTCCTTTTAAAAATGTGCCAATTAATTAACAATCTGAGGAGCGATTAAATGTTTAGGAATTAAACAGCATTTTATTAAAGAGAAACAATCCATATATACTTCTGTCATCTTAGCTGAGTATTCGAACAAATAGGACAGCATAACAAAAGATGTTCTATCAGGCGCCACTGTGGCATGGGCTAATGTTGACATGGTTTTATTTAGCAAAAGATCAGCTTGCAGCTCGTCAGCAAGGGATGGTAAGACATTAACTCTATAGCTCAGTGGCTGACCGCTCCATCTGCCACTGAGCCAATACACTCCTAAGTCGCAAAGCATGCAAATTCTTTGTAAAGTTAATATAACTGTCAAGATCATTGCTATTCATCTTCCTGTATTCTAATACGTGTCTAATGTGTCTGTTTGCAGCACACAGATCCATAAGTATTATCCAAACAGGTTCATCCAAAGAGATGACACAGAGCGCTTTTATGTCCTCAACACGCTCTTCAACCTATCGGGTAAAATGAAGCATTTGATTGGTCAAGTGAAGGGAAAAAAAAAAGCTAACAAAGCTAACAAACTTCATGTCACCTTTATCTCTCACAGAGACCTATCTTTATGCGTGTCTTGTGGATTTCTTCACCAAAAGCACCAGATACAAAAAGTGAGTGAATTTTCTTGCAACAGTACTTTAACAGGTGCTTGGTGACCCTTTTGAAAATGAATCATGGTTTTATTATTGTAAAAGTGTAGTAACCATGGTTTTTTGGTGCATTGATTACCTTGTCGATACCCCAGTTTTTCTATACCCCAGTTTTTTTACAAATACAACAATGGTTGCTGTAGCAAACCCATGGTTAATTTGTGGTTACTACGGTTTAACTATAGTAACCATGGTTTTTGGTTTAAACTATAGTAAAACCATGGTTGATTTTTGTAAGGGAAACAAGAAAACTATTGCTCATTCGTATGGTTGGATATTTGAACTAACCCGTAACTAAAACTGCACTACCAACATAACCATTTGTACTACAGACACAAATTAGACCTCAACCACCTAGCCACAATAACGAAATTTCCTTTAAAGACGATTATCTCTTGGTATTGTAACTTGCTGTATAAAATACTGCATTGTCACCCCACAGTTCCCCTTAAAATCTGTTTTCTCTCCTTTTAGCTATGACAAAGGGTTCAAACACGGTGACTTGTTCATGTCACACAGAAGCATGTTTCAGGACGTGAGGGATGCCATGGATTACCTGCATGAAACTGTATGTTCAGTGAGCATGACCACTAACATTTACCACTTACATCTGCATTCGGGTTGCATTATCAGATTACAAACTACATACTCATTCAGTTCCCAAAAACTGATTAAGAAATAGTAAAACAAGACATTAAGATGTTCTAAAGAGTTTGTTGTCACTTGGTTTTGCAGTAGATTGTCTCCTGCATGTTTTTCTTTTTCAGCACAAAATGTATTTTAATTGATCTTTTTTCCCCTCAGGGCAGTTTAAAGGAAAGAACTTTGAAAAACCTGGATAAGTATGTGATTAAAGATGTAAGTAATGTGTCTTATTAGTGTTTATTAGTATAATTAACCTACAATTATTCTTAACTATTATTGTTAATAGCATACATATACATATGTCAAAAGAATTCATTCTTACAGCATATTCCTGTGAAATTTATGCAGCATCTTTATTGTAAAAACACATTTTGTTTTGATTTTGTTTAGCCCCGCCTCCCTGTTTTACTTGGTCGCATCAAAGAGGTCGCCAAAGTTTTCCTGGCCACCAACAGTGACTTCAATTACACAGAGGTAAAAAGAAATAACAAAAATGATCTGGACTTACTGAAAAAAAACCAACAGATCATAGCACAGTAAAATCATTTATATCATTTGTTTTTAATTGCATTACTTTGTCTCTGCACTCAGGGTATTATGAAATATTTACTCGATTTTCCATCTGGCTCCAAGGTGAGGAGCCTGAATATTTTTATCCACTTTTTTTGCAGCTTCTAAACATTTATTTACTGTATAAGATTCACAGATAAAGCCTAAAGGAACTATATTTTGATGAGGAATTCTAAGGAGGGATATAACATACTCACGTGTATAAAACATTACGTTTTTCAGAACCCCAAAAAATCCTGGCGGTCCTACTTTGACCTGGTGGTGGTGGACACGAAGAAGCCGTTGTTTTTTGCAGAGGGGACGGTATTACGACAAGTAGACACGGTGAGATTTCTTAAGGGATTTATCCAGAGTGCTTAGATTAAGTTAGATGCAGATTAGATGCATAAACAGTTATTAAAACCTTCTGAAATTTTATACAATTTGCAAAGAAAATCAGTTTTTGAAAAATGTCTTAAATTGTAAATGATGTCACATTGCTGATGCAGGACACTGGCAAGCTGCGTATAGGAACATATACAGGAGCTCTTCAGCATGGGACAGTGTATTCTGGAGGTAAAAAATTGTGTTCGACTGTTATCTTTTTATCATATCTCATAGACATATAGGCTCATCATAGGCTTACATCATAGGCTTACATCACTTGTTCTTGTTCAACACCTTTCTCAGGATCTTCTGATATTGTCTGTGATTTGCTGGATGTTATGGGGAAAGACATCCTTTATGTGGGCGATCATATCTTCGGGGACATCCTCAAGTCAAAGAAACGTCAGGGCTGGAAGACATTCTTGGTCGTTCCTGAGCTTGCTAAGGAGTTGCATGTGTGGGAAGACAAAAACAGTAAGTGCTCTGATGTACATTTAACTAATATTAATTTCAACCATGACATAAGTCCAGATACATACACTCTTTAAAATAAAGGTTCTTTATTGGGCTGTATGGTTTCAAAGAACCTTTTAACATCTATAGAACCTTACGGCTGCACAAAAGGTTCTTCGTAGTGGAAGAAGGGTCTACAGACTATGGAAAGGGAAGATACAAATGGTTCTTTTAAGAACCTTTGACTGAAAGGTTCTTTGTGGAACCAAAAATGGTTCTGCTGTGGCATTGCTGCAATAATTAATAATTAATTATTATTAATAATAATAACAAAAAATTACCTTTTTGGAACTGTCATTTTTCAGAATGTATGTTTATATAGCCTCTATGATACAGATATGAAAATAAACTGTTTTCTTGTTTTTTGTACAGATATGTTTGAGGAGTTAAAACATCTCGACATTTTCCTCGCTGAATTATATCAGTAAGAAAGACGTTTCTAATCCAACAATATCTCAAGTTATGCATCAGATATTTAAGATTGGGAGGACTGAGTGTAAGAATAAGGCATTAAGAAACATTCTCAATATTGCTTTAGGGTGTATTTATGAATATATGAGTTGTAATTGTAGTTAATGTGCTAATGTCCTCTACCAGAGTTAGTCATCAACCACAGGGAGTAATACTTAAAATGGTCGAAAGAGGGCGACATAGCACTGCAAAAAACATATACATTACGATCCTGATTTCTTAATTAGGTTAGTCAGGTTTTGCTTTCCTTTTAGGGAATTCTTGTTCCCAGAAAACATCCCTATAGGACAGAAAAACATGACACAAAAAGCATAACTCTTAAAATAAAAATATTACATTTGTCCTTTTTTAAAATTTTATCCCATCAGGCATTTGGACAGTGAGAGTCGAGAGTGCCCAGATATCAGTGCCATTCAGGACAGGATTAAAGTAAGTTCAATCTAATCAAGTCAGTTTCATTTATGTAATACTTTTCACAATACATATCATTTCAAAGCAGATTTACAGAGCAAGCCAAAAACAAAAGAATAGAAAACCTTTGATATTACATTTTATGGGTCACACTCTAAATGTATTTTTCCACATCTAAACCAGTTTGCTTCTAGATGTGCTGCATGATAAATGTTGTATTTTTAATGTACTGTTATTATAAAGTTTTTTTATGTGTGTTGTAGATGGTGACATATGGCATGGATTTGTGCTATGGGAAAATGGGCAGTCTTTTTCGCTGTGGTTCATCCAAAACTCTCTTTGCCAGTCAGTTATTGCGTTATGCAGATATATATTCTATCTCCTGCATCAATCTCCTAAATTACCCCTTCAGCTACCTCTTCAGGGACCCTCATGTCCTGGTAAGGTGTCCAACATATTTTATTGTTTTATTTAAATACCTATAAGATGCATTCAAATGTAAAAAGAACAAAGAACAAAAAAGGTTGATCTTTATTTTACAATCTTTAAAAGAGTGGGAAAGGTAAGGAACAGTGGCCAATATTATAAATGTTACTGAATTAAAGTATCACACCAAGTGGCATTTGTTTTAAAATATAAACATTTCAAGCATTTAACGAAAATACGATTTATTTTAAAATGATTAAACAATAGATAGTTAATGTTATAAAGTACACCTGTGATTACTTTTCTAGGGCATCTGTGTGAGTATTAAGAAAACTGAATTTAAACATTCATAAAATTAACTTAAGACCTGTTTATTTTAAAAGTAATTGCAAAGTGAGTAATAATACCTTTATAGATTTGGATTGTGGCCAAATACTTTCAATTATTGAAACAGGTATTGATATTTTGTCAAACTTTCCAGGGTCTGCATTATTTCTTGAATATTGTATATGACTTGCTCTGACTTGTGTAAAACCCGTCTTCTTTTTTAGTTGCCTCATGAGGTCGCTTTGGAACCTCAGACCAGGGATCAGACCACATCAGATCTCTCAGCCAATCACATTCTTAAAACCACACTTACCAAGGTTTAAATGACACGCTCACATTTATTTCAGTTATATAAAAGTTATGCTTCTTTTCTAATTCAAATTCTTGGTTTTCACACAGCGCCAATGTGAGTGCAACGATGGCAACTGTGGACAAGATGAGAACTGTGTCCGAAATAACCCTACCACCCAGAGACATGAGGACTGAAGTGGTTCTTATTGCTGCATTTATAAACTTTGCTGTTTATGTTTAAAGTTTTCAAGGCATTAAAGTTCATCTCCACAATATTCATTCCTGCCTAAAAATAACTGATACACATTGTTTATCTAGTTGAGTTTGAAGTTCTGTTTAGCTTTACTATAATTCTTCTGGCAGAAAATATTTGATGAAATGGATTTGCCGTGTTTGTGTTGCCATATTAAGTTCACAGCTTTTACAAGAATGATCATCTGTATAGCTAGTTTAAAAGTAATCATTTTGTAAAACCTTCATATTATGTTTAGTTTTTGTTTTACATTATTTCGTTTTGTATTATTGTTTTGTCTGTGCATTTAAATAAGACCAACCCACATTTGGTATTTTGTTACATGGTATTAAACATTTTTTATTGTTCATGGTTAGTGGAAAACTGAGGTAATGAATCACAGGTTTAGTGTTGGGTGATATTCTCACTGTCAGTTTTTTACATACATATCAAAGGGTGGATATTTGGTTTGAATTTTGGTGGGGATACAGTGTGAACTGTACATATGTTTTCATTAATAAACGTATACATATTGGGGGGGTGTAATTACTAGTTTTGACTAATGGGGGGTTACCCCAGAAACTTGCCCTTGTACAAGTATCTATCCTATGAGTAAATTAAAGTGGCCTTAACTTAAACAGTGACTTTTAAACAGTTATTTTATTCTGAGTTGTTTATGCATTCTCTGTCTTTTGTAAGCAAATTAAGATTATATATTAAAGTGTTTTATTTTAAACTGAGCCTGTTGTCACATATATATTTATTTACATTTTAATAGCAGGATTTATATAGGATATTACAGCATATAGGTCTATGGCTGAAGCCAAGACTGTTTACAGCAAATGTGTTGAAACTGCTATCAAACACATTAATATATGAATAATGTAAAACTCGACCGTAAGGACATTTTCAGGAAAATCTCTGTACATTGTCCGTAAGATGGCGGCAAAGCTTATGTGATGTGTACACATGAGTGCAAAAAAACCTTTTATTAACATAATCAGCTTCTGTCACTGAATTATAAAGCGTATCGTGACTACAACTCATTTAACATCCACAGAGAAATAGTGTCGTGAAGTGAGATGACGATTTTCTGTCTTAATATTCGCTACATCGATCGATATTAGACAGAGAAACGAAGATCTGGCCAACAACTTCTTTCATAAATGATCATAAAACAGGCCTTTATGGCATTGTGAACTGTAAAGTAACAATATCATGGTCCCAGACATCGATTAAATGGGTTAAATAATTAAACAATGCAAGTTACGTCTATATGAATTAAACGACTATGTTAAACGGCGTGTTATGAAACTGATATAATCTATAAAGAGTTACTCCGCATTAATACTTGTATAATTTAAACATCCGATGAAATAATTGCTTGATCAAAATAAAAACGCGAATATAGCAAAAAAAAAAAAAAAAACCGGATGTCAAGCCCCGATCACTGACACTAGTGAAATGGGCCTATACTGCGATTTCCATTCATAAATTGCGTGGCTGAAATGCTTACAGAAATGGCTGTGCGTTTAATTCACCCAATGTTTTTGTGCTAAATAGTGTGCATGCTAAACCCATAGTAGGCATCTACCGCCCTCTGAAGATAATGATGGTATATTGTAACGTATAGACTCCATTTTAGATAGACCCATTGCTTTGAGTTAGCTGTACAATTAACTAACATTACTATTAACATAACGCTGTAGTCTCAACATACAATGCTTCCGCTATAGGCAGTTTAAGATATTAAATTTCATATTCACTTGTAACTAGAGCATTAAACAGCTTCAATACATTGGGCTACGTTGAGTCTTCGTCCAATATGAAGTCATCACACCAGGATGAAGCATTTAACAGCTCTTTTAATTGTTTAACTTAACTTCAAATGAAACTCCATAAGCACAAACATTACAGTGCAGTTCTGTGAAGTCCTACAGACAGTATTGTCTAAAGGAGAGCTGTAAGTTTAGGAACAAAAGGTTAAATAAACACGTGGATATACGTTTTCCTAAACAGTCCGCAAAGTAAGTGGTTGTAACATCGTGTAAACGTTTACAGAGGTACTACTGGATTATTGTGCAATCTGCTTTAGAGGACTGAAAGCAGTCTGTGACAGTGATGTGTCCTATTTAATAGTGCTTCAGACACATATCATCTCCCATTCCTCACATTCCACTATTTCCCAGCAACCCTTGCAAACATGCCTCAACAAGTTACTTAAGTGGTTTAGGTGCTTCACTAGCTTGTAGTTTCCCAACCCATGGATAAACAGGGTTAACATTTAACCTGAGGCATATTCGGCATGCCTGCCCTGAATTGTGCTAGTCTGCTTTCATGTAAAACCAACTTTTAGTGAAGATATTTTTTCAGGTGTAAAGGTTTGGAGCATTAGTGTCTCAGTGCATTAGTGCAACACATTATAATAGCTTGTTTAGCTTATAGCTTGTTAAACCTGGTTAAAGCTTACACTACTACAATAAATGAAATGTGTTTTAATGGATCTGATTTTTGATCTGAACTGTTAACTGCAGGTTTTCGTACTATGAACAGAATTGTTGTGAATACTTTATGATGATAAACAGGGTAGCTTAAATATTCTTACAGCTGAACCTCACAAAGCAAATTTCTACGGATACAAGGCAAGTACAGACACCTTCTATAGAAAGTCCATCAGTGAAACATGCCTTAAACATATAGGTTTGGTATGCATGACTCAGAGCCTATAGGGACTGATCACTGAGTTATGTTAAGGACTGTCTAAGCAATGCCGAGAGACACGTTTAGCAGTCCTGGGCCCCTCTCCTGACCCATCCCCCACCCCTATACTCACAACTGGACGTGCTTCCCTGCATTCCACTGAAAACCTTCCCTTCCCCCCTACTAACCTGTGACAAGGGAGGGTCTAGCATGCACCTTTATTCAGGCCCTTCTACCATTAACTACCTACCTACAAACCAACCCCATCACATGAAATAACAAAGCTAACCCTAATTGCAATTTTTATACTATTTAGTCCCCGGGGGCCAAAACAAATGATGCCTCAACTCAGCTGTAAGTCCAAAAAGTACTGAATTTATTTATCAAACAAGAACGTGACAAATCACAGTTGGAGGATAACATAAGAGGCCCTTTTAGACTGTAATTTGTTACCCAGCATTCCCGTGACAGTTGAACACAGGCAGAGGCTAAATGCTATGACAATACTATTGCACTGCTAGAATGGATGGTACAGTAGTGCAACATCGTCAGAGCAGCTGACCTCAGCACATCAGCACATGGACATGGGGTCAGCCATCTTCTTTGGCCAATGGCTAGTTACACTCTATTCCTCATTTCAAGTTCTTTAAAGTTCTGTTAGATTTTCTGCAGCCACAGCAACAGTAGAAAACAAGTGAAAAAAATGTATCCTTGCCTGTAAGGGTGTGCCATGTATAACAATCTTTACAAGCTTTACAGATACTGTGCAAATCTAAAATAATCATTTCATGACACAGATTCAAAGCAAGTTGGCCAAACATTTACAGTGTGCAATATATGTAACACAACAAACCTGTGCACTGTAATTACACATGTTAAACCATAGAGGAGGTGAGAGGTTAAGGCAATAGAGAATAAGTGGAGGTCTCTGTTCTATAAGCCAATGCCCTTTTAATATTGCACTGCTCTTCTGATTGGTCAGTAGTACAACAGAAAAAGGGCAATGGACAAAACATGGTCAAATCAATAAACTTCATACAATCCTCCTTCGCCATGTCAGTTTGATCAGCCTCAATTAACAATGTTGCATTTAGATTTCGTAAATGTATATTTTATACATAATAGTTGTTAACATGCAAGGAAAGATCTTAACTTCAAGCATTTGAAAGGTTAGAGTTGTGTGTTTTAAAATAACTCCAACATCGTATGTAACAGTACATTACTTCACAAAATTGCTCATACATCTATAAACACTAACACTAAATGACAGCAAAGTTAGCTAAACAAACTTAAATGAAGCTGTAGGAAAGGTATTATAACATTTTACCATCTTTTACTCGTTTTCTTTTAAATTTCCCTTTTTGTGGGACACTGCTTTAAAATGAAATACACATTAAAAAGTTACAGCTTGAAACATTTTGTACTCTTAATAAATCGATAAAATTAATAAAGGAAAAATGTCTCATCTCTGATTGAACTTCACAAGAAACGTTTGGCATTCTCGGTTTATGGTCACACTTGTTCTCTGTAATTCCTGTATCGAGTGCTTTTATACACGTTGGTGCTCGCATACAAAATTAAATAAAATCGAAACGTTTTAAAAACAGATCAGAAAGAAAGAGGCACTCTTTTTAATTCTTCCAATATGTGCGAAATGCTTCCCACAAATTAAATACAATGTAGAGAAAATTAAAGCACTTCATTCACTTTTAAAAGCAAGACGACGTTTGCTAAGGCGTCACAAAAAAAATTAAGAAACGTCGTGTAACAGGTTGTCTAACATATAAACTGCGTTTTAAAGACCCGAACAGAGCGCCGTACCTTCATTAAACGGACAAGAATTCATGCTCGAAAACGATTTAAACTGTTTGCCATTATAATGGAAAATTAATCTGTTTTTAAGTGCAGTTTGGGATTTTTGTTTTGCCTCCAGTTAAATGCAAAACACCAGTGGCTGAACTAACCCTAAGCAACTGACTGTGTTTGCATAACTCTTACATCCACATAGTTTTGAAAGGTAAATCCTACGATCACACTATTTCCACTACTAAACATAAACTCTAAATGCAATTCGTTCACCCTTCCCCATGTTGTTATGCAGCAGACATCAGGCACATAAAGGTTGCACACTGTAGAAAAGATTTGCTCGTACCCTGCGTTTGATGGTCCTGATGCGCATGAAAATGAGTCTCTGTCGGTCCCTTCCACCCCAAACTCTCCTTTACGCCCTACAGCTCCCGCCATTTCCGCACAACCATCCCAAACGCCCGGAGAGCTCATAGTGACCCCCAGATTTCATGAATGGTGTTTAACCAAGAGAGGGACGCTCCTTCAGAGAAAAAAACGAAGAGGAAAAAGAAGAGAGGGAGAGAGTGCGAGAAGAGGAAAAGTTGAGCGAAAGGTGCAAAACCTGGACGTCTTCTTTTCAGTCGTGTTTTTCAAATGATGTGTGCATTAAGACTCTCCGTTTGCAACAGCGCGTTTAAAATCAAATCTCAGCAAAATAAAATAAAGGAGCGACTGTAAGACGCGCGGCCTCGCGGCCTTCCGGCGCGAGACTCCATCTTTGACTAGTTGACATTCAGATCCAGCCGGAGCAGACGCCTAATTTGCATGCGCCGCGCTGATTGGCCCGTTCCTGCGCTAGTCCCTGATGTATGCTGAGCCATTGGTTAAATCTTCAGCTCTTCAGCGCTCCGACTCGTTCTGTGATTGGACGCAAATCCGATACCGCCACTTCGTACTTTAATTGAACAACAAATACGCGGCTCACCGTGTCCCATTCACAAATTTCTCATCACCGTCATCATTTCTGTTCAGAGTTACTACATTACCTCTCATACAGTGATATTTACCTTTAGGATCCTGATCGCATGTCTTAGCATTCATTTTTAAGTCTCTTCCCATGTTCTCTGTATATTAGCTATAATTCATATATTGGCTATCAATGTATAGAAACTTCAATAACATATACATATTTTGTACTGTCATTTGTTCTTACTATGTGGTTCATATAACATTCAAGCATTCCTGAATCTTTTTTGCACGCTTTTATTTTTAAACTGTAAACTTCTAAATGTTTAAAGCAGTTTAAAATACTTGTGCAGCCATTGTAGCCTTCCTCTTAAGTACTTAGTGTACATTTTCTAACGAGGCAACCTTTAACAGTAGTACACAGATTGAATAGGACATAGACATGTTGCACATTTGTGCAGTCAGCTTGTGGTGGGCTGGACCACAGTGGTGGGCTGAACCAGATGGGCCAGTCCTGGGAGGTGTCTGAGTCCTCAGTGAGCTGTGATTGACATCTGGAGGAGGGTAGCGGGCTGTGAAATGTGGCATTCTTGGCCAAGGGAGCTGAAATAATGGTATTGTTTGGTGGGAAAGGGCCCAACCTCGCCCTTCCCCTTTCACTGTCCCCCAATTTGAAGGGATCTGATTGTGCAGTTACTCTGTTAAAAGTGTTTGATGTAAGAAAGAGCAATGCATTCAACGGTCTGTGAAGAAAAATGAAGAGATATTCTTTCTCTTATTATTTATCTCTTATTTTTCACTTATTATCTATTACAACTCTTTTATTTGTTTTTATACATCAAACTGGATTATAAATCATGAACAGCTCATAAATTGTCATAGCTTTTTGTATATCACATTGCAGTTTTCGCCAAAAGCCCTCTAGTCTGTTCTGTAGGTGGATTCTCTTTAAAGGTTATAGGTTATCATGTTATGTCAGTCCAAGGGTTGATGTGTAACTCAAAAACATGCACATAACAATTTCAGTAAAGCACATTGCACATAGATTTTTTCAGATTTATGTTAATTGAAGCAAACAAACAAATAAAGGCATATTAATTAAATCTGAAAATTAAAATTTAATGTAATGTTGAGAAAAACTGTCAGCTACATAAAGCACACAAAAAAAATTGAATAGCACAAAAAGAAATTGAAATAAACAATTACTGCTGCCTAATTCAAGAATAATGCTCAGTTTTTGATGCTGTATTTGTATTCAAAAGTAAAATGTCTGCATTTACACAATCAGAATGATCACAATACAATAATGCTAAATCTGTGGAAGACTAAAAGTTGTGTATGTATTTCTATAATACTTTATTCAACTTTAAACATTTTTGGTATTCAATTCAACTGTTACTAAAGTTTTGTAATTACCGTTTTCTAAACATTTTTTTTCAAAATTTAAGTTGACAAAATTCCACAGAAATGATTTTAAAATGTAAGTTTAAATATTCAAATACAAAAGGAATCAATTTCATTTCTTGTAATTTTACAGTGTGCAAGACACATCACCATAATGCTTTGTAAACGTTTATTATAATTTATTATTATGCACATTTATATTTGCATGGGCTACTTTCCTTATAATAATTATTTGAAAAATAATTAGGGTAATTATCAGAACATTTGTTGCAGAGTTTTAAAAGAGAATTGAACAGAAAAAATTAACTTTTATAATAAAATAAATTATTTTTATATGTAAAAATGAAAACTATACTGATGATTAAATAAGATTTTTGTGGTAGAGATAATTCTTAATTTAGTCAAACTGTAATCTTCTTTTTGAGCTTTTTGAGAGTGTCAATTTTTCTCTGTACATGATTTTGATCCAATAAATAAACAAAATAACAGAAATAAATGATTTTCATAAACTTGTGAGAAAAGAGATGTGCTTTCAATGTGGACTGTTTAGAGTTCTTTAAAGTTCTGATAATTTATCTAGAATTGAATTTTTAATTTTTGACAGATCACCATAAAAAAGAACTTAAATGTTAGATTCAGATATATAAAGTCTTTGTGTATGCATACATACTTGGCAATAAAGCTCTTTCTAATTCTCACATACATTCAGAGATTTAGGAACTATAACAGCACTATTATATACCTAATTAAAAACCTAATAATAGCCAAAATATCATTGAAGATAAAAGGCAAACAACAATACTATATGTATTTAAAACAAATTAAAGCAATTCTTGCTTTACAAAAGAATACATTTTTATGGTTAACAAAAACGTAATCCTTTCTCTGTGTAAAGTTTATAAGGACACAGTTTGTGATTTTAAAGCCATTTTGTTTGTTAAAACAATACATTTATTTTAAGCATTTCATTCATTGTCAATTTAAAGTTTCCTCCTAGTTCTGACTCCATCAGTCACACAAACCTTAGGGATTTGGGATGTAAAGGTCTTATTATTGTTCTCCATTTCCCATTCTCTTCTTCCAGAAATGTTCCTCCCCTCTTCCTCTGCCCTTTAACCTTCCTCTTCTGCCTCTCTCTCTCTCTTTGGTTTGTCGCTCACGGATGACCCAACAGGAAAAAACAACAGTGACAGACAGTCATTGATAATTTCCCAGAGCAAAACAGAAGGTTAATGGATTAGATTTTCTGTCACCATCACAGTGGGGGTGACATGGATGGGATGCGAAACCCTTTGAGATTAATTTCTCTTTTTAAGCTGAGACACCCACCTCCAGGACCAAACCTTCTTCTACTCCTTGTTTGCCTTAAGAGGAGAGCTCTACCCTTTCCACCCTAAATCGGATCTACTAAGCGCATGCCCAGCATTCCAGCTGTGTGGGTGGCAGTCCAAAGCAGGGTGAGAAGTTTTGCAGTTTTGCGGAAAACATCACTGTAATAAGATCTGCGTTTCCTGTAGGTGAATTCCGGCCATGTTCTCCATTTGAAACCTTGGGGTGTGAACATTCACAGCAAGAACATTTATGTTCATTTTGCTTTTGTGCCTTCACACCCCACCCCTTGTTCCTAAAGCCGTTTTCAGTTTAAGACATGAAATTTATAGTCTCATAAATCTTTGGATAGTTTCCTACATAAAATTATGTGGCATTAAAGATAACAATTTTGTTCAGGATAACACATTTATCACTAAAAACAAATGTATCAAAATTGTAGGAAAATAAATGTGCCTCAAAACTGACATTAAGTACTTGGAAAGCTGACATCCTGCAGTGTGACATGTTAAGGCTAAAGAATCTGAAACAATTTTAAACTACATTTAGCTCATTCTTTTTAAATGAGTATTCATGTAGTTTAAATGATCTCATATTAAGACACTACGTTATTTAATTTACAAAATGTATTTGTCACACCATTGGATCATTTTAAATGAACTAGTGAATGAAAAGGTGATTAAAAACTAGTGAAAAAGTCCAGGGAAAACACTCCTTCCCCATACATTTAAATGTATGACCTACCCATATATATATATATCCTTTTAAATATACATGTATAAATACATGTAACATTGTTTAAAAACATAGAAGGCTTACTCTAAACAGAGGTACATTCTAACCCATATGTTCCTCAGTAGCTACTAAGGAGAAACTCCAATCCATTAACCAAACTTCAGAGGAATTCCTCACTTCATTTCACAGAATACATGTGGAATGTACATGGGGGTCAAAGGGCAATGGGCTAGAGGGAGCCCACCCCATACAGGGGTAAGCAAGCCTTATTCAAACACACCCTGAGGGTTGAGGGAGGAGCGTGAGGCATTACTTTAAAGATAACCTATAATCAAAGCATCCACCCACTACCTGCCTATATCAGCCTATTACAGTGACCCTACACCCTATATTCCATTTAATGAAGCATGCCATTTATGTCATAAATATGTTCCATGCACTTCTGCACTGTTGAAAGAGTGAACAAACATTCGTCTTTACTAAACTGCTGTGACAACAATGATGCTAAAAATCATTCCTGAACTGAATCAAAATGTGTATTATTAAATGATTTTCCAGATGAATCTCTGTAGACAGCATTTGTAGCTTTATGTTAACACAATAATTGAAATACATTTTTCAAGCAAAGGTTTTGGTTATGGGCACTTACAATGGATGTCTATAGGGCAAGACATTCAAGATGGTTTAAAGGCACAAGTGTGTATTTTTGTTAAGACACTTCCATTTATTTTTCAAATAAAATGTCTTTAATTAAGCTGTGAAGGTGCCTAAATCATCAAATATTTGTAATGGGTTTAACAAAATATATTGTTATATTGTTTATTGTGTTGCCCTTCTATTGTGTTATTGTAACCAGATAAAAAAAAAACTGAGGGACAAGTCAATGCACAAAATACACAAATACTGTAAACGCATTTTAAGATGTATTGAATGTTTTAATTGACATCAAATTAATGTGGCTTTACAAAGTGTATCTCCACCATTTATTAATCCACAACTCACGGTGACATCGTCTTTCCTTTAATTTCCAGATGCTACAACACTTGCCTGTTTAAATGCTTAATGTGTGACCTCTGCTCCATTCTTGCAACCCAAGCACCAGCACTCTTCAGTTAACTTTATATTTCAACTCAACCCCCCACAAATAAGATGCAACAATCCACACGGTTCTAGTGGAATCCTGACCTACAGCCATCCAGACTTTAGCTGTAAAGAACCGCTGGCTGCTTTGACCAGTAAGGAATCAGGGGTGGACCCTAGACATTTCCACAGTCCCAACATCTCTGTAGCACTTACTTGACCTTAATAACTCCAAAATAACCCCTCACTCCCACCTCAACCCACAAATCTCATTTCAATGGTGAGCAGGTTAAATGATCATCTACTTTTAAAGTTGACGTGTCATTTTTTCAGTTTCAAAGTGTTTTCTCTTAGCACACAAGTGTTAATCAGCTCAATAATAATAATAATGATGAAAAATACATTAATTTTTGAATCATATTTATGTTTCTCAGGAAACAAATATATTCCAATCTTCAGTATTAACTGGCTATCAGTCTTTAACTCTGATTAACTTTAATGTCATAAATCACAACTAATAATAGCCTGTAGCTACGGTAACAGTGACACATCATTTTAACCTTTTAATAACAACTAGTCATAAGTTATAATGACTCTGGTGATAATCTTTTCATACCAACACTTGTCCTGCAGGGTGAAGCAGCTCATGTGTGTGTAATATTGGGTCAGTGGTGTGCAGTACTTTCTGTGCTCTTGTTGTGTTAAGAGCAGCTGACTCAGCACACAGGCGAAACGAGCGGCCATTTTTCCTGAGCGCGTCTGCACAGGAAGTGACGTCATATCGAGGTGCCGCGACCCTAAACTCATAAAGAAATTTTAAATGAGATATTTTAAAATATATGAGCACTCATAACTTTGTATTCCCGAAGTCTCAGCTGAATTTAGTCACGAAATATTTCCATACAACCAAATCACTTCATTTTAACTTTATTTACATTCGATTGTAGCACTACAGCGTAATTTATTTGATTTATTATTTATATATGAGTAGGAATAAAACAGTATAATTAAGACAGTACAGAATTGGACATTATTAAGTAGATGGTGGTGGCAGCTGCAGTGACAGGCTGTGGTTATAGACGAGCACCTTGTGGCCTTATGATGCCACCTTGTGGCTAGTGTGAAATGGCAATCAAACGCTTTAATCAGCTGTTTTATATATATATATATATATATATATATATATATATATATATATATATATATATATATATATATATTTTTTTTTGACAAAATATTAGATGCTCTCTCTCTTTGTAAGTCGCTTTGGATAAAAGCGTCTGCTAAATGAATAAATGTCATCTTAGAATTAATTACTCACAAACTCACAATTATACATGCAAATTAGCTCATATGTAAATCAATAACATATGACCTTTTGACCCAGCTTTTTAAAAAAGTACATGTTTTTATTTGTGCGAACCATGGGGATTGTTTTAATATAGTATATTATAATGGTTTTCCTGCCTGTTGTCAACTCAACATGATAAAAATTGAGCTTATTGCTGGAAGTGGAAAAGCCAAAGAACTGTCTAGAAAAATCTAACAACCTGATGCCTACACAAATAAACAAGCACCCTTAAAATCCAAAAATGGTTTTTGTTCATTACATTTGAATCATTATTTTGCTTCAATAATGTGTTTACAAATTACCCACTGCAAAATAATATAATATACAGTTTTCAGTGGTTTAAATTTGATTTTGTTTTAAACTAGCCAACATTTAAAACAAACACCAATCATTCATGACTAATGCAGGTTATAATGCTCATAAGAAATGTAAAATCATTTTTTAAAAACTGAGAGTACTTGCCACCATGATCTGAGGATGTTGCCAAGTGACAGGTTAAAAACAGGTTTCAGTCTAGTTGTTAGGATATTCTGGTAAAATGGTTGTTTATTGGCAAAATTCCTGTGACCACTTCCTAATCTCTATATTCTGGTCCTTAGACATTGCTCAGTGCCCCTCCAATTTCATTTTCATTTGCCCATTTCCTCAATATGAAAATTAAATGTGATTGCTATTTCATTTACACTACACATATTTATTCATCTGGCAGAGGCTTTTTTCAAAGTGACTCAGTGCACATAACTATACATTTTATCAGTATGTGTGTTCCCTGAGAATCAAACCCATGACCTTCACACTGCCAATGCAACGAGCTAGAGAAACAGCTAAAACAAAAAGTGTTATTACTTTTTTAAACATGACATCTCATATTTTTAAACACCTTTAACCCAATGTATCAATAATATTGATTATTAGCTTAGCAAATATGAAATGTATATTAAATGTCCATGCAGTCAGGAATAAACAAACACTTTAGGCATACAGTTAAAGTCATGTTTATTTTACAGCAGAATCCTGACTAAAGAGAAGAAAGGGAAGGTTAGGAGAGCTGAAATGTTTTCAGTACAGCTTATTTGGATCCACATTTTACTACGTTTTAATTTATTTATTCAAACTTTTTATACAATCCTTTTGGCTGTAATGTTGATAGCCCAACAGAGCTTAGCACCCTCTGCAGGCAAGGAGGAAGATGGAGAAAAAAAAGTACAAAATGAAACTCCACAGCATTAAAGGAAAGTGGGAAAAAATACAAATGATGGGATAAAACAAAACAAAAAAAGCAATCATAAAAAAAGGTACATCTGTGTTTATTTTTAATGCAATCAGCATGATTGCCACTTATATATTGTTCTTTTCGTAAAGTCTGTATGGGTGGCAGAGGGACAGTGAGTGGGATTGTGGGTAACATAATGTCCATGAAGTTCAGGTTAACTGTGTCCCACTGCCAGGCAAACGTTCATACCGAATATTCAGGCAAAGCACTACAATGTTTGTGCAAAGTGCACATCCAGAAGCCTGGCTGTGGGGTCAGAACGGTCCAAGTCTCATTGTCCCTGGGCCTCTCGTTTTATTAAATTTCTTGTGCGACTCTTCGTCCACGACCCTGTTTCGGTGTCTCAGAGTTTCAGAGTGTCGCACTACCATGGTTGCCCTGGGAACGCAGCTTTGAAGAACGACACGCTGTACAATTGACATGCAAGGCCAGACAACTAACAGATTAAAAAACAGGTAACAACAGGTAAAAAAAGCAAACTTCAACAGACTGACCCATCAAAATGCATTTTCTACAACATTACACACACACACACAAAATCAACCTCACAGTACATACACACCCTCAGTTTTATTGTTACATATCCAATTGTCTCAAAGGAATGGCTACAAACAAAAATATTAATGCTTGAAATAATGAAATACTAGTGAACAATATTTTGGCCTGTTTAAATTAGGGTCTTGATTTTAGTACAATCCATAAAGATTCCATCCAGGGGCATGATAGAGCTTGTCCTCAATGGTCTCTCCAGACCCTGCGGAGATAATTACCATACATTCATACAAATGAGCCTCCCTAATCACACACACCCTTCACTTAAATGGTCAAGCCGTGTACAGCTCTTTTGAACCCTGCAACCATCCCTCTCAATGGGCCTTATTTAGAAACATGAGCAGAATGGGTTTCTGTGTGTCGTACGCCAGCCATTCTTACAAAAATTGTCGTATTTAATTCAATGGGGTAATTTACATTGGAATGGATTTATGAACGATTCGCACAGAAATTTGCTGTGCCTCGTGTTTCATCAACAGGCCCAATGTGTCTTATGAAAGATGATGTGTCCATTAGGCAAAAAGTGACCTTAGCGGAGTTGTTAGCCTACACAAAAACCCATTTATACAGGAAATAAAAAAACAAGAACATTTCCCATCAGTGCCGTTGCCTTTCATTTAATTCGGCTGCAACTGCAAGCCAGAAAAATGTAGTTCCTCTTCACACACATCTGCCCTTATTTGCACGCATACAAACATACACACACACACACACAAACTTGCACCTCAACATGATAACCCCTAATACATGTGTACACATATATACATAGAGCTGTCCGCCCTCACAATTTATAATGCATCATTTCTGTATATGCCAAGAATAAAATCTTTCTAAATAAAATACATGTTTCTGCAAAGGGTGGGAGAGGAGGGGAGGGATTGTTAGGGGAGTAGGAAGAGATCGATGCGGGGTGGGGTTTTATCAGAAAGAGAAAGAGAGAACGAAGAAAAGAGGCATATGGGAAAAATCACTGTCCTCTACTGATGTGGCTGGTCCCTTACTGGGTCATCGTCATCGCACGCCGCGGTGGAATCTACGTTCCTCTTCCGCTGTTCGTAAAGAGCAGTAAATAATAAACAAATCTCACTCTGTAAATCCGTAACGGTGCCGAATGGCAGAAATGGAAACACACTTGGAGCTTAAAGTGGCTCCGGTCACGTCCACAGAACGACTAATCCGGTGCAGTGCTGCTGTTCAGAACAGAGGGCATGATGGGAACAAAGAGTTTAAGAAAGAGATGGAATGGAACCAGGAAAGAAATCAGTAGTGGAAAAACTTGAAGGATTTGAAAGCACAACAGCGGATCGTATTCAAGACGGAGGGAAGCGAAGGAATGAAGAATCTGGAGACGTGAGGAGAGCGTGAATCCATCTGGCAGTGAAGTCCACATACGGCTGTTCATCCACTGGCTGGAGGATGACAATGGGAATGAGGGATGATGAGAAGACAAGTTTAGTTCCTCTCCTCAGACCTCTCTCTCTCTTTCTCTCCGGTGGGTGGTGGGCGGGTGGAAATCTGTGCTGGTTGAAGCAGCATCATACCTCCAAGAAACGAGAGTTGCTGGACTTGGCGTGAAAGGGCTCGGACCACATGCGCCGCAGGTCTCCCTGTGGAACATCAAACAGAGATCAGACACAGCAAGCGTCATGATGTTACAACATAATGCTATGACAACATGAAAGCTTATATCTTATTGGTTGGGAAGTTGTCTCCCAAAATAATTAATAAAAAAATGGAATAAATCATTTACAAAACATTTGAATAAAAATGCATAATACATAAAACACAAAACAAAATAGTAATGATTGTAGTGTTCAAGCCTTTAGTATAAATTTCTACCAGAAAACATACATCCTATATAATTTTCCAACAATATTAGTATTTTCTTGTGTTATGTTTCGTCTATATTTTAAAGTTTAACTTACAATATTTTGATGTAATTTTTTTTTTACAGTTGCTGTCTACTGCTAGCTGTAGTCTGAAGTTTTAGCATTTAGCATTACCTCCTCGTGAACAGACTGAGGCATGTGAAAATAACACATCACAATAAAAATAGCTCATTCAATGAATGTCCCAGCGTCCTTCATTTCCAGCACATTTATTTGCCTCATTCATTTTTATTAAACTGTAAAGAAGCCACACCTACAAAAATGTCAATATATTCTGACGGAAGCAGTCACACACAGACTATTAAGAGTAAATAGCAGCTGCATT
This sequence comes from Chromobotia macracanthus, assembly GCA_036877525.1. Taxonomy (NCBI): domain Eukaryota; kingdom Metazoa; phylum Chordata; class Actinopteri; order Cypriniformes; family Botiidae; genus Chromobotia; species Chromobotia macracanthus. The sequence goes on along the minus strand of JAZGTH010000031.1, from coordinate 4,465,394 downwards.
ATAGAAAGCTGAATATCAGTGTGACATTTTCTTTCTCTGCACACTTTCATGTGTCACGTCAGGTTGTTTTTTAGCATCTTTGACATTTTCAGGGCTCAAAAATAAGGATGTTGTGAGGGACCAGGGCCACTGTGAGGGACCAGGGCCACCAAGCAACTGAACTGTCACTCACTTGGCCAGTGCTGCGTTTTCACTGTTTCTGTTGACTGTGCACAAGTGTTCTTATGCCGTGCATTTTCAACGGCCCCACTACAAATATCAACACACGACTTGCATACATTTGATTTGGTTTTCTGTCAAGCAATAAAACTAGTTTATAATTGTGCTGTTTTAAAATTGTCACCCACATAGCATAAACTGGGTTTTGTTGTGTGTGCTATCATTTGCCAGCAAAAATGTATGTATAAATTAATGAATTTTTAGCTGTCACGACAAATTTAAAACCTAACAATTGTTTATATTTAGGTTATTAAATATTAAATAAAAATGCATAAATGTGTGACATAAAATGTTTTTCTAAATTAAAATGCATTTTTTATGGTGGGGTTATTGTAAAGTTTAGCTTAATCTGAACAACTAGTCCAACCAGGTAAAAAAAAATAAAAAAATAACACTACACTATAATTATGTCCTCTTCTAGTCCAGCCCCCTTTGTGTACACATTAACACTGTCAGCTTCAGATGAGTGCTTCATACAGAAAGCCACTATTGTCTCACCTATGCGTTTCACAACTGATTAACATTCAACAGAAGTGTGCAGAAGTGCTGATGAAAGCAGTACAGACCTGTGTAGCTCTCTTTACATGATCTTCTATGTTTAGAGCTTTTTTCCAGGCATGGAGGTCACACCCATCCAGACAAAGACACAGGCATGCACACACACACAGGCATGCACACACACGCAGGCGCGCACACACACAAACACGTGCACGCCAACCTTTATGCCACCAAGCCCTTTGCCAACAAAATATTTTATCTTTATATGATACACCACTGTGCTTAACAAACACAATTAAAATCACATACACACAGAACAATACACAGCATAATCTCCCAAACAACAGTTCCAATAGCAATTGTAAAACCTTTTGGATTGAACTTGTACTTATTCTAATTACCTCGGCAAATTTCTATTTTTAACCATGTTTGAATGCTTCTGTATAATCCAACACACCAGATTTGATCTTGCTGCGCTAACGTGCTACAAGTTCAGCAAGAACTGCAGCATACCATGACACTAAATGCACTTTGGAAAATGTAACCAGGAATAAAATTACACATTTTTGTTTAGCTTCTAGCTATCACCTAACGAGCGAATGTGTGATCTGATGACATCATACTCAACAGGAAGTCTTTGTGGACCTGTATTTTGTTTCATTAGGATAGTCTAGTTATATGCACCTTCTGTAACAGCACTTATCACAGTCAGTACATCAGGTGTCTATTATACGTAGATAAAAAAATTTTATGTTCACAACTGATCATTCCATTTTATTGTTTGGACAGGGAGGTTGTTGCCATGATGACTGAGCTACAAACAATTTCTCTGATTGGGTTACAAGACATGCATGACAAAACATCTTCCACAGTGAAAAGAACCCAGCATAACTGATGCTTTACTATCTGTGGGTATTCCTGCTACACACACAGGTGTGTATGCAAGCTGGCTGCTAAATAATGCAGCAGCATGTTACAGATACGGCACACACCCTGCTCATGTAACTGGAGGATGACCCAACACAGACTTCTGCATTGTTTCTGAACACGTGAGCAAATCCAGGTTCTTAGTAACGAAAGTGACACCACATTGATGCTCTTCAAATAGGAATCAAGTCTTCAAACACCTTCAAACAGACGTACCTTCAGGTAGGCCATGGTGAGCAGAGGCAGCAGAGTGAAGGGCACCAGGTACAGGAGGGCAGGCTGGGCTGCGCGATGAATACGAGAGGCTACAGTGGCAGTCAGCAGACCTGAGACAGGAAGACAGAGAGATACCCAATCATGTGAGAGCTGCTGCACTGACGGCTGCTAAAGAAAACAAAACCTGTGAGAACGAACGCATTCAAAACCATTAGTCACAATGCATTTCACCCACTTAAAGAGGAGGGTGTGAACGGACAAGCTGTGACCAATGACTATGTTTAGGAAGAAACCTGGAGATTTCTTTAATCAGAGATGGACACGCTGCATTTTAACTGGAGACTGACTGTACTGAATTGAATTCGTATTGACTGTCCATTGAATTTTAGTTGTAAAGCGATATTCTGAGAAATCTCAGCGAATTGATCAGCAACAGCCAAATAATGTCCATCTGCATGGACCAACAAGTAGTAGCACAAACGGATCAGACAGATCAGATCATTTGGGGGCTTTTCTAAGCAAATATTGATATGCGATTCCTCTGAGAAACTCATATTATTATTTAATTTGACAAAACTATGAATACGCATTTTTTATACTGTAATAATCATTATTGACTTTATATCATAAAATATTACATAAAACATTAAAAACTCTACACAATGACACGTACCAACAAAGTAACCAATAAGAGTGCAGTGGAAGTAGGAAACCCGCTGCATGCGGCCAGACATGTTGGCAGGGCCGGGTACTTCCCCCGTGGCCTGTTTCTTATAGTTGTCGTATCGCAGTACGAAACACAGCAGCAAACCGGGCATGACGATGTCACCGATGCCCAGCATGGAGAAGTGACTTCCGCTGGAGCTTGGGAACACCAACTTTCCAGGGAGAGAGAGGCGTGGGACATCCCTCCCCATTCCGGGACCCAGGTGCAGTTTGCGGGAGAGAACGTCAAGGGGGTTGTCCGCAGGCTGTGTGGCCACCTTCACCATCACGTTGCTGTTGAAGATGTAGGCGGAGAAGAAGACCTACAGGGAATGAGTCAGAGGAAAAGATGAGCTTGCCCTGCTGTTTTAAGATGCTGAGAAAGAGTGATGTCAAGCTTGAGTAAGTGTGTCTGGAATGATTTTCGACGCTGACGAAAAGGCCTTGACAGTCAGCACAGGAGTGGGATGGGGAATGCTAATCTGTGATGGGTATTTTTAAATGTTCTGTATTAGGGTTGAAACTAAATATTATTTTACACTCACAAAAAGTGGGTGTGGCCCAGCACTCATATGGTCATTGGTTTGAACCTTGTAAAACACTTCAGCGAGGCACTTAACACCAGGTTGCTTTGAATATAAGTATATGCTAAATGACTCTTTGTGAACAAGACTGTTTATAGGATTCTTTCCACTTTTGTTAGATTTTTTCATGTGCAGCAATTATAGGGCTTGACGCACCTGGGCACTTGACATAGGGCAGTATGACGTGATGGCACAAGTGTGTCTGTTGGTGATTGCGCTATACTGTTTATACTGTAGTAGATACATTTGCATGGTAATCAAAGGGCAGGACAGCTTTTATTACATTGGAGAGGAAAGAAACATTGAGTTTTGTTAAAATACAAACTGGGACACATCCCAAACAAGTCAGGATCTGGAAGAACATCTTATGAAAAGCTATCAGGCACGATTTTGTTATTTGTTTATGGTTACAACTTGCGGCATTTATTCGAAACTGTGTTGATTTGCATCCATGTGTACTGGCTGTTGTTCAATGGTTTCAAATGTGGCTCATCCAATCATAGATAAGAGTCATAACTACATTTACCACAATATTTCATAGATAAATTTTAAACAAATTCTTTCCTCATTACCTTTAATTTTTTACATTTCAGAATAACAGTGAAAACTGAATTAAAAACTGAAAAAAGAAAAAGAGAAGTAGGAATTATGCACACAAAGTAAAACAAATCAATGCTCCAATATAATCTTCAAAGCAGAACACTCTCAACCTACTTCATATGGTGCACTATACGATTCAAACAACCGATAAAATAATTTCATTTTGGGGCAAACTATCCCTTTAAGCACAAGCTTAATAAATACAAAATCAAGTGTTTCTAAACCTAACTGCTTGTTTATAAATCATAACTGATATAAAATGATTCACACTGTGATATATGGGTTCCTGGTGTTGGGCAGTATGACCTGAACATTTATGACATTTATGAGATTGGTTAACTGCTTACCCAGAACACATCATAGATGAGCAGGCCTGACAGCAGTAGGCACGACACCTTGAGACTGGGCAGCCTCACAAATGCAATCATAGCCACACAGAGCCCCATGGCAAGAGCTGCAGAGACAATAACACAATATGACGCAGAGCACAATAAAACTATGCCACTCCCTACAGTTAAAGACACAGGAGAAAGACAAGAGAACTTATTTACATTATGTTATACACGTGTTCTCATATCACACACACACACACACACACACACACATAAATACACACGCCTGCACAATCAGGACGCACCGTCCATGAGCAGCCAGTGTCCTGTCAACACCCAGATGAGAACCAGCATGACGGACAGGGAAAAGGACAGCAACTCTGCCAACGTGAAGCGGCCGCAGCAGCCAAATGAGATCCTGAAAACAAAGGAGAAGTTCACAAGCTGGAAACCTGACCGAGCTGATGTCACTCGGCTGGGGCGCAAGGCCCTTTTTCTGGTTTCTAATGCTGTTGAGCATTAATACACAAGACAAAAGAACCGTTCCACCCAAAGCTAACAGAAGAGGTTCTAGATTACATGAATAGGGAATATTTATAAAGCATTTACCACAGGCAAAACCAAACCCTACTGATAAAAGAAAAATGCCCAGATGAACTAAGAATATTTTTTTATCACTAAGAATACATTTCTAATAAAATTACCAGCATTTGGTAAACTGGGCCTAGATTGATTCATTTTAATTTATGCTGGAAGGAAGTTTTAGGTTTCTAAAGGAACAATAACATTATGACGCAAAGTGAAGAAATCAACACAAAACTCCACTGCCTTTTATCATTTGTCAGGACACTCTTTATGGAGACTTTAGTAGTGTTTTATGTTTATTTATCTAAAACAAATGCCTCCCTGAGGCCTAAAACAACACTGTGTTCCTCACCACAGGGGTTTTCTGACATTTGTCACTCTTTGCTCAAATTTGTGGTACAAAATAGTGTATTGAACAGAAATGTAACAGAATTATTGTAGAGGTCCTAGATCAGTAGACCCTTTTATGTTGGAATATAACCATGCCATGAAAAGTAACAGTATTAGAGGTCATTAGTCATTACCAGCCTTGTAAGAAGACCTCAGCTGTAAAGGTCATGACACTTCAAGGTGCTTATTAAAAAATGCAATGCTGAGATTTCTTAAAAAAAAAAAAAAAAGGCAGTTGGAAACAGGGTTGACAGGTTAAGATTCCCCCTAAGATAAAAATAATGAAAGATATTTATTCATTTTTAGTGTGTTTTAGTTTTTTTATGTATATTTAGTATTTTTAGTATCTCTATTCAACATAACAGGGTTTGTTGACACATCAACCATCGTGTGCATGTATACAGAGGAAACCGCAGCTAACCGCAAAGCCCCGCGATGAGTGAGCAAACATTCTTGTCCTTACTTGTTCTGCGGGGAGCAAGGTCTGGTGAGATACTGGCACATCGGCAACAGGAGGAACGCAAACGCGATGGTCGCCAGAACTGCGGTGGAAAAACAAGGGAGGTGCAGAGGGGAAATAAGATAAACAGAGTTGCGTAAATGTTGCTTAAGTGTGTAGCCATGTCATGATGCTGTGTTGCATGTGAATCAGGTCAATGTTTGAGTCAGGATCAGATAAAGGTCGGTGGTGTGTGTACCTGCAGTGCAGATGGTGAACACCACTTGAACCGAGTCGAAGAAGAAAAACATGACAAGCAGAGACACAGAGGCTCCGATGGGCAGGAACAGTGCCTGTGTGGAGTCTATGGTCTGAATACCTGTAAAAACATGTGAGAATGTAGAATGTAGACTTCCTGTTTTTACCAACACACAATTTGGGTTATGTTTAGAATAGCATACTAACATACACTCTGACTATATCTGTAGTTTATGGTATGTATACTGCGCTCAGAATGTAACACAATGAGGTCATGTGACACAATGAGGTCATGTGACAATGCAGTCGGTCATAAAATAATACCTACTGTAACATTCCATCTGGAACAGAGTTTAACCATTGAGCTGTACAATCACATACGTGTGACAGGTAAAGCTGCCACCCACCGCATACAATCACATATTTGTGATTCGAGAATAACCGGTGACGTGACCAGCTGCTGATAGAGAGACGCGCTGTACAAGCGGGTGTTACATACAGCTATTCAAACGGCCTTTTTAAACACATTACATGTTTGTTCATGTCACCCACATGATCACATAGGTACTATGATAAAAGTTTTGGGAACATCTAAGTAAACCACTAGTGATCACGACACGGTTCTTCCTATTGTGTCGGCTGCAAAGTAACTGCATGTCTTCTTATTCCGTTAAACTAAGGATTTCATCCTCAATAGCTCTTACTGTCACTTTCTACTTTATACTGGCATAGATCTCAAATAGTTTCTAGCACGTTCTAGTGTATATATAGTGTTTTCATCAGCACGCTGTCCCCACTTGTCTCATGCAATAGACCCCCTAGCAGTGTTTTTGTCAAGGAATTCAAAACTTAAGAAGCCTGCTAAGTTAAGTCATATTTGGTGTAACTGGGCCAATACTCACTGTTGTTGGAGTTGGCATTGTTGAAGGAGCTAGTGGTGGTGGGGTTTCCATCTTTGTCCTTCTCCTGGTTCTCACAGTCCATGTTTAATGACCTGTGTGGACAGACACACATTTAGTCACAAACCTTGTAGGGTGGGAATCACCAAAGGTCCCACAATAAGATACTATACACAATACTTGAGCCAGGATACAATAAAATTGTGATTTTAAGCAATACGAGTTAACTACAATTAAGTATTGCAATACATCACAATACACTGTAATATATTGCTATTTTCAAAAACCCAGACACTTTCTGTTCCTTGATTCACCAGCAGACAGTGGCTACATACACGTTTCTTGCAGTCTTGCTCTAAATGTTGTTTGGTTTGACATGTTTAATACATGCATAATACACGACAGGATTGTGTCGTACTGCCGTTAAGTACACTGATTTTTTTACAACCCCACTGACAAAAGAATCAGTGAACTATAGCATAGTCATTTCTATGAGAACTTTTCACTGGCCCACAAAACCAGCACAATGGTTCAATACTAGTACTATCAATACCAGTATTTTAATAAAATAAAACTCATGCAATGTGTTAAACCTTTAACCCACCAAAAACAAAACCGGCAACAAAAGTTTTAAAGTAACCCAATTTTGCTGGCCCACCACAAAATTCTGTTACTTTTAGCAATGCATTTCTATACGTGCCAATAATTATTTTTGTTTTCCTTTTGTTTTTCTGAAAATATAATAAATAATACAGCTTATATAATGTTTCTGACTGCTCTACATTCATAAAAAACATTTCCAACAGCTGAAGTGACATCCCTATCATCAGGCCTGAAACTCCTGAAACCACCACAATGGGCCGGCACCACCCTTATTGTAAAGCCTTGAGTTTAGGTCTAGCAGAACTGCAGGAGTGTGTAGGGAACGTACCTGAAGCTGCCGTACACGATGAGAAGGATGGAGATAAGAAAGGTTGACACCTGGCTGGAGTCGACCAGGGAATACGCCCTGAGGAGAAAAAGGAAAATTTTCAATTAGTTCCAAAAAACAAAAAGGAGAGGTACCACGCTGGATAGGTCATACAATGAACACAAAGAACGTCATTCCCTACAGCCCTTCCTGGCTCCAGCCCTGCACTTGAATGTGCTCTCAATCAAAGCCTTTTGACCTCAACATTTGGCTGTCAGCTATTGACCCGAGTGTGTGTGTGAAACGGGAATCAAAGAGCGGCCTGCTCCAGTTGTTGCTGAACTATGTATGAGAAAAGTCTCGTGTTACAGTGTTCCCACTCTCCCAGACCTCTGCTGACTCTCTGGTGAGACTTGCATTTTCCTTTTGTAAATAAGCTGTTAGAAAAAGGTCAGAGTGAATGCTATGTGTGGATGACACTCTTAAATATATTTACAGCCAACGACAGTCTGTCTGATGGATAAATAATAGGTGATTGTGAACAAAAGAAGTGGACTATACTGTGGACACACTGGACAGTATGAATAAGAAGCGGGTTATTCAATAAAAGGGAAAAAGAGAAAGCAGGCCAGTATGTTGACTGCTGACAATAAATGCGCTCTGGAAAAACAATGAGTAGAAACACATAACCTCAACTCTATACATAATGATCTGAGAATACACGTACATTCAGACTGTAAAAGTGATTGCAGAGAGGTTGAGTGGTGTGGATCTGGTAGGGGTGAGGAATGTGTGCAGGCCCCGTGAGGGCCGTTTGGCCCCCCAAAATCCCATAAAACCAAAGTACAGCTGAACTGAGCTCTGACTGCCACAATGTTTCAGAACCACTAAGTGACAATGTGAGGATTAAATAAAGCCTAAATCTCAATTGCAGTTATATAAATGTGTACATTTAAAACGACTTCCTAAATTCTAGCAGTTAAACACTATTTACATAACCAGTGATGCTTGTTAAGGTAAGCGCTACTATTGCTGTTGTTTATATATGGGGCGTTAGAGAAATGAATAAACCTAACCCACGAAATTTCAAGGCATAGCTAATCAGACTTGAACCAGTAACCACTTAGCAACCAACTAAAACACCCTAATAACCTCCAAGCAACGCTTTATGATTTAGGCAACATATATTATGCACATCCCCCAAATCATGAAGCTGCCTTTCTTATGTAATTTATCCGAAGTCGCAACTTCACTGCATGAATTATTCCCTATGCAATAAAGTCCACATCTGAGACTTTGAAAAAGAATGAATACGCCCTGGGATCGACACTGGTAAAGCAATATCCCTTTGTTCATTCATAAATGTCCCAGATGTCCATTATGGGTGTGTCCTTGTGTATTACACTTGCTAAGGTGTTGCTGATAATTCTTCATGCCTGGATCCTCCCAGGTATTATTGTAGCACTATGACATACAAGCCCATGCAGAGCTATTTGGAAATAACAAAAGCAGGTATGTACAACCTCTGTGTAATCATCTCAATGACACACTTTTAGAGTTTGACATAGACCCAGACATTTCAAAAGAGATTTCAGCACACTGCCACTGCAGTTTACTTCATTTAATAGTTGATCGTTGCAACACAGTGTTCCTGTAACTATGGAGGATGAGATCTCCCAAAATAAAAACCATTACCTCACTCTCACATAGTACAAAAAAAGTTTGGTTTTCGTTTTTCTTCGGAAATCAATAAGAGAATTTTAAAGTTAGCAGAATTTAACACAATGACAATGCATTATGACTAATTTTAATGCTTAATGGGTTTTAGCACTCAGTGTCAGTAAAAATGTATATGCATTTCCATGTACTCCAAGAACTTTAGACGAGGACCAAAAAAATACCCTCAGAAAATGAATGCGTCTAATTTAGTTGTGGATAATCTAGAACGGCTTAAAGCACCTTTAATTGATTGCCATGTATTTTTAGTCCATTTATATTTAAATAGCTGACAATTACGTTGAAGCACATTTACGGTCACATTAATTACAGTCTCTTAACAGGGGCTGCTACCTGCTGATATACAAGAATAAACCTGATTTCCAGAAATACAATCTTTGATCTTGTGACCACTATTTATGCAGTGAGAGCAGTATGCTAGTTATTTTGGAAAAAGCCTGTACATGCATTAATATCTATATAACTGTGCAAAGAACTAGAAAAAGAGTTTTTGTTGAAATGTTGAACTGGCCGATGATAGAGAATATGAATACTACCACGTGGCTAGTGGCTTTCAGGTAAACAGAGTTCTAGAGCCCTGATTCAGATGGTTAAGGCCAAGTAAAAAGTCTGTTCTTCAAGAGATTATACATTTAAATAATGCTCACTTGGACTGTTCACTATTCACTATTCACTGAGCATGAATTCATGTATGTCTGTGTACTGCAGGTAAACTGGCAGAAGTGATGCCATGCCACAGTTCCTCCCCCACCAGATCTCGCTACCTCTTACAACAAAAAACACTTCTGATACCCCAACAGAGTTGAGAACCATAAGGAATTTAATGACTCTGGTTCCGATTCCTCTCAGCAATTCCGGTTCCTTAATGGTTCCATTAACGATTCTTTCAGTACTTTTGGGAAAGAAACAGAGATGAGATTCTTACTGCATCTACTGTCTTCAGCAGTCTGTTGTCAAATGAGAAGTTCATTTCAGGTTTCAACAGAGCAGATGTAACAAAGCAGAAAAATAAGGTCACACAAAAGGTGTACACAGACATTCTTGGGGTGGGGGTTTGCCTTAGAAATCCTTCAGTAAACCAGCCGTAGGCCTATGTCATACCATTTATATTTATAGTTGTTTTTGGAATTTACATGTAGAAATATAACATTTTTAGCTTGTGAAAATGCATTGAAAATATCAACAGATTAAGTCCTGATAGAGAGAACCTTGTTTCTAAAACAATTATCTTCTCATTATCTTCTGAGGTACATCATATATACAGCACATTAAAGATAGACAATAAGTATAAATATATGCATAAATGTGACAAATGCGCGATAAGGTGGTGATCATGGTGTCTGATTTAAGTCTTTCTTATGAAAAGTGTTGCTGTATTACAAGCGAGTGGTCATCGTTCGAGCACTACACACTTCATTGCTTTTAAACACGAGTTTACACATCAGAAGCACTATCAGATTTTCGTTGTGATCTATTTTGCAATCTATTTTGTTTATGCCTATTTTGCTATCAAAATAAGCAAGAACACACTTCTTTACAAGCAGATCTCCGCACACATGCATGAAGGGAGAGACCGCTAATTTACTCACACTGATTATGAAATTACAGACTGTTACAGACTCTTTAAAACAAATGCTATCCAAACAAGAAAACAAAGCATGTTTGTTGGGGGAGTGTGAACTAGCCTTTAGGTACCGAGACTGTCTGTAGAACTTTGCTTTTCTACAGACAAACGTTTTGCAGACTGCAGAGGTTATGTTAAGACCATGATTCAAATCCCTTGTTAGGGCTGCATGATTTTGACATAAATCAAAATTGTGGATTCTGTCCCTTGTAATTGTGATTAATAATGCTGATTATTTCATTTACATTTACCCGTTTTTATAGAGAGTTCCTATGAATTCTGGGCTAATATTGGCAGAGTTTTCTCCAAGCACGTGACAGGCAGAGGGTGGTTGGGAAATGTGGACAATCAAAACCATTTAAACGAGATCAATAATAAAATAAACATCTTGAAGACGCTTCCTTTGCAATTAACCGTATAATAAAATAAATCAAACATCTTAGCCTTTGTTGTTTGTGTAGACGGACAGCTGTGGTTCCGTTGCATGCGAGTGTGAATGCATTCTGCATCTGTGCTGTAAATGTGGCAATGCGCTCTGCTTAAATCCAGAATGAAAGCAGCAAAGGCTAGTGATGTGCACAATGACTAATTGACAGTCGTTTAAACTGAAATTTTGTAGCTGACTGGTCTAAAGTTTTGAAACCCCAGAAGACAGTCAAAAATGTACAGCCATAATTAATGCCATTAAAAACAGGTCATAAATATGCGGTGCATTATGATCATTTAACATTTAGGCTGTCGTTAAAAACTCAACGTTTATTTTATTATTAAATATTTATTCAAATCAACTGGATCAATGCAGGACCAACACATATACAGATATAGCCTATTATTAACAGTTTTCTGTAAACCGCTCACCTGTTTTGTTGAATTGTTTACATATGTGGGCTAACACATATGTAAACAACACAACAAAAATAATTCACAGGTGAGCGGTATTCTGTTAACAAAATTAACAATCAAGGAATAACAAAATCGAATTATGAAAAACCTTACATACGCTATATACGTTTTCTTGTAACGTTTTCTTGTAAAACGCTGCCACAACTTGTTCGTCTTTCTACTTGCCATTCTGCGACCACCACGACTGACACAGGTACATGCGATCTGAGGTAAAAAAAGTTTTCACTCCACATGCACTTTAAAAATAATGTATTTTATATAAACTTATGCGTTATTTTGAAAAATGTTTTTAGACGTAACATTAAAATTACAGTACTTTGAACAGTATCTCGTGTATTTATTTTCCATGTCGACTAGTAACGGATGTACCATTTAGTCCCTTGTAAAGACAGTTTGTGCACTACATAAGCATCTGTTGTTCAACAGGCCAAACTGCTACAGGACACACCAATATTATTCTGCAGACCACTGCATTCAATGTGCAACACACCTACTGAAACACACAGAAATAAGTGCCAATGGACTGCTGTAATCGCAGATTTTAACGAATTGTAATTCCAATTCGTTTTCATTTCCGATAAATTGTGTAACACTATCCCTTGTTTAAAAAAGGAGCTTTTGCAATTTGAAAAATCATACCCTTTTAAATTGCAATTTCCCCAGATTCTAATACCATATAAATCAGTGGTTTATGTCAAATGACACAAAAGCCTAGCACACACTTCCACAAACAGAACCTTGTCACTTCCTATTTCATGACAAAAAGCCCAAGAATGCAGCCAATTTGTAGCATGTGGCCATCACTGATGTGAACAGTTCTTCTGCCTGTTCTGTGTAAATCAGTGCAATAACCTGCAAACTTTCAAATAAAAGAATAAGCATACAGATATGTACCTTTTCAGTACCTCTGCGATTCATCTCTGAGCTTGTTTGATTTGGTACAAGGCTCAGAACTCTTTTAAAAGGTGGCTCAGAATTTTTTTTAAATCCCTATAGAGAAATGAACGAGAAAAAGACATTGAGAACCCAAAGCTGCAGGATAAAGGCCAACCATGTTGTGCTCGGATGTAGATTTCAGCCAGCTATTTAAAAGGTTTCTTCCCTTCCCCATGGGGCATTTTTAGCAAATTCATGAAAATGGTGTCACTTATGCTGTCAGCAAAATGGCCAGTGCACCCAATAATCAAACTGGCCACAGCAGAAATGTAGTGGCAGGAACTCATTTGATGTCATAGGACACAACACAATCATGTGCTTAGTATTGTATGCAATATTGTATATAGGTTTTTTGCATTGATTTGGCTTGCTCCTAAGTGATCTGCTCATACTGGTACTTCCTCAATAGCAAAACCATTTTTATAGGAGCAACAGGTGAGTGTGGGCCAAATGTAATGCATTACGATCATTTATAACTCTGTTGTTTTCGGGTATATAAAATCTGACATTCTTATGAACAACTCAGTAAAACTATAGTGTTTTTAAAAAAACAGAAAGGCACAACACTTTTGTTACGCTGGTTGAAAGTCTCTTCCTGATAGCAATCACTACATAAAGTGCTCCAAGCATATTTATGTAATGTATATCTTCTGTGGAAGGTGCAGGACCATAAAATGTTCATCCAATCATTGCATTTGGTCCAAATGCTGGTCCCTAACTTGATGTGACATTTTTTTTTCCTCAGAAAAAAGCTAGCCTAAAGTATTTATTGTGCGCTTTTATTATTTTTCTAAACGGATTGTTTGCAAAGTGCTTTGAAAGCTATGTAAGCACATATTTCATTTCTTGTTGCTTTTTAATGACAGTATCTGATTTTCAGTACACTAACAGCATCTCCGGTCACCCTTAAGCAATTCAGAGTTGCGTAAATTGCTGGAGGCTTCAACCGCTCTGGTTTCAACAGTCTATTTCCTTAAACATTAGGCTAGTTACTAGTTACAACAACTAGTTGAGCCAAACTCTCAAATAAACATCTAAAAAAAGTGTGGTTCGAACTTTAGGCAATAGTACAGCCAAAAATGAAAACTGTCATTATTTTCACCCTTTTCTTCCATGGAACAAAAAGGTGAATTGAACGAGGACTGAGACTGCCAAGCTCCAAAATGACTGAAAAGCACCATAAAAATATTTCATGACTCGCACAATATATTTAAAGTCTTCTGAAGCTTTACTATAGCTTTGTCTGAGCAACACACAGAATTACAGTTTACTCTGTTCACTTAAGATTTTAATATCTGCTCTAGCTCTCTCTTTGCAGCACTTATGTCTAATGATCCAAAACACTGTTTCACTAGTTCACCTCATGAGGTTAACAGGTCACAGAAAAGGAGGTTATCAATAAATATTGACATAAAGTTCTGCCTGTTCAACTCACAAAGTCATCGAACTGTTTCAGAAACACAAGCTTGGAATATTATTTAAGTCATTTGGACTACATTTACAACACATCAGTACCCAAAATACTGATGATTTTGGGTACTTATTCAGATTATTTTATAGAACTCGGTGACCAGGATGTTGCTTAAAAAAAGCAAAATCACCTTTTGTGTTTTTGGGAAGGAAGTCACACATGGGTTGGAATAACATAAGAGTGAATTAATACTGAATGAAATTTCATTAATTTGGGTGAACTAGTCCATCATTTGAAGACTACTATCATATGAAGATCTTAAGAAAGAGCTCTCCATCTTCCTTTCATTTGCCAGCATTAACAACCCATTTTACTTCTGTGATGTGACATTTCTAAGTGAACCAGAACATTCAAAGAGAAAAAAAATCCCATCTTGCATTTTATCTGGAATTGCCTGGATCTTAAAAAAAACGAGCATTTCATAGCAGAATAGAGCAGATCTGAATGTGCATTTGCACTCAAATGTTGAGGACCCCTCCCCCCCGATACACTGTCAGTACACACTTTTCATGAGACTTTTTGATTGGGATGTGCATGCTCACTCTTCAAAGCATCTAGATGTATCACAATGGCAATGCCTCTTTACATTTGTGCATTTGTTGGCTGTTTTTGCCCAAAGTGACTTATAGTGCGTTGAAGGTATTCATTTTTTTGCACTGTTCTCTCTTCCTGGGAATTAAAACCTATGCGCTGCTAATCCATCAATCAATCTATCATTATTTGCCATTGTTGCGATAACTTATTGCATTCATGTTAATCGTCATCAATTTACTGTTTTAACAATATCAGTATATAACAGTAACTAAACGTAAAGCTAAATAGCAAAATTCTGACATCTGAGATCACAATTTTTGTTTATTAGAATAACAAGCACATAACATGCATACAAAAAATTCCTAGAAGCATAAAGTGTGTATTTAAGCACTATACAGACTATATATTGACGAACAAAGAGTTGTTGTCAATGTGTGCATGTCTGATTTCCTGATGTAGATGTTCAGGGACGCTCTGCAGCAAAAGAACCCTTCCTACAACACGCGTAATAAACGTAATAAATGTAAATCAACAGGCAACAATTCTGTCCTTTCATGTGAATGCTACAAATGAACTTAATGCTTATGGTTTACCAGTCTCCAGCCATACTTTATCACATTAAACAAATATTTGTGACTGTATACATTATCATTCAAAGTAAACATAACAACAATATCTGGTTTATATGTGAAATGTCATGTGTATGGATCATTTAGCGCAGCCTCAAGATAATGCTGCTTATGAAATAAACTTCTGTTCCATATCTACTTCACACATGCGTGACGTGATATTTTGGTATACTTTATTTAACTCTAGTATTTCAAAAGAGGGAAGAAACTAAAATTAATTAGAACAACTTCCAATGTTCAGTTCTAAAAAAAATGAATGGACATTTGACTGAGAGTCTGGGACTAAAATTACAAGTCCACTTTCAAGGGCAGGAACAGTATGCTCTTCTGTTTATGTGAGTTTATGTATTCTGGTTGCATATCAGCATGGCCATGATTCCACTGTAGGCATGAGAAGTGTACTTGCAGAGCAGTTTAATGAACAGTGGAAAGTATATAAAAATGTAAGGAAAAACCAAGGAGTGTCCCTGTGTGTGGAACTACTTACTAATGCCACAGATTAAAGAACTGCCATTGGTAGTTCAATAGAGATGTGTCCAAGCCTTTAATACGTTGCTGTATTAGAACCTTAGAACTAGTAATGATGGCTTGAACTGTTTCTGAAACATTTCTGGAGTAACAGGAGTCAGGTTGTGCACATAAGAAAGGGAGAGTGCTTGTGATTGGCTGCATCTTATGTGACATGTCCACTGAGGAAAAAATCTTTAAGACTTCTGTAGTTTCAAAGTTTACTATGGGGGAACGATACTACTTTTTAAAATATTATATCTGAGTTATGGGAACAGTTTGGCAAATTAAACACTCTGTAAACAACCCTGGTTAACATTTAGCCAGTGCTAACATCTAGCCAAAGAGCAAATGCCAAAAGCTGTATGTAATACAGCTTACACATCTCAGACAGTGGGAATAAAATGTTCAACAAGCGTCAATGACTGACCGCAATAAAGCTATTAGTGACATACTGGTGGCTGTTTCTCTAATCATATGTGACTCCAGTCATAGGCATAACTTAAAAAAAGGATTACGGTGCCATACCACACAGGAAATGATGCTTTGGGTTTGCACAAAATAGGACTGAAAATATTCAAATGTGACACACAAGTTTTGAATATTAACGTGTTACCAAATACACATTTGAAGAATAATACCTTATTAAAGCAGACTAAACAAACATATAGATAATTTTCTATTTATCTCCCGGTACAGGCAAAAAAAACTTATTTGGAGCTGTAATTCTTAATAAATTACATACTGACCACCGAGAATATTGCCTGTACACTTTTCAATTAGACATTTTCTTGATCCAGAGAATTAAAAAATTAAACAATGAGGCGTAAGTGGCCTTTCCAATCAGTCTGTACAAGATCTAATAATGGCCAGTCTGAGCAAAATCTAAGTGTTAAAAAGAGGAAACAGGAGTGAGATAAACTATCTTGTTTACACATTATTGATACGTACCAAAACCTAGTGAGCTGTCTACTTAGACAGCATTTTAGGGCATTATATCCATCTTTTAAAATTTAATTGTCTTTCAATGTCGTTTTAAACAGATTACTGTGAAACAATGACTTCACATATGGCACATGGGTTCAAAGAATAAACACCAATTAGTCAGCTTGGCCTGATGTTGAGAACTCTGTTATGCTGTCACCATGTAGTCACTGACCAAATAATAGCTGTGTGTTATGTACATTACCAACAGTAGCAGGTATCAGTCAGTGTGACAGATTATTGTATTAGATTAGGCAAGGTCTGCAAGCCACTTTAACTACCTCATTTAAGAGCTGCTATTACAAATATCACAATTCTTTGGCTAAACAAAAGACATATCACTACTTCACTGTCAAGTTGCTGGAAATACAGAGTTATGAAGGCTGTTATGCCAAGTTGAAAAAACATTTTACATGTTCACCGAGCAAACACAAGTATCTTCTATTAGCTACAGAACTATGTGGATGTTTTGTCCAGTTTTTACTTTATACATACAAAGCAACCAGTGCTCAACAGCTACCGTGTATAAACACATTCACACGTCTTTTGCAAAACCTTTTTACCTTTACAATTCTTTATATAGCAAGGTTTTTATAGCTTTATATAGCAAGGTTAGATTAACATTACAGAAACTCATGCAAGTTTTAAAAACAACAGAGCCCTTAAAAGTTGAACAATGGGGCATATGTGACCATTCATTTCAGCCTAGTGAAGATCTAATAAGAGTCTGAGTGACACAAAACTAAGTGTAAAAAGAGGAAATCATAGTGACCTGAATATACTGTTTACATGTCCATGTTGCCTCTCTAACACAACGAGCTGCCTGCCTAGACTTTAAGGCATCATATTTGCGTTCCAAACGTACGTACGATAGCAAACAAACTGACTAGGTAGACAGCTCCCTAGGTTTTGAGACACAGCCTATATCTTGCATATACTATTCAGTACACAGTTCTTTTACTTAAAGACAGGATTAGTCCAGCTAATGAGCTAAACCACGACTAAACTGAACTACTAATTCGGATTATTTACGACGAAACAATGATAAAAAAAATCTAAACATGATATTAATATAGCGTTTCAGGTTACGATGGTCACGTTAGCTCGTTAGCGCACCGCATTTGTCTTTGTTACTACTGAATAAGACATATTACAAATACAAACATAATGCACGGCAAGAAAATGCCCCGCTCAGCCTGACAAATCTATTTCATCTAAAATATTGATATGAAATATATTACCATGTTTGGTTTAAAGGCGCTTCACTTTAAAACACTAAACCGTATATATGCGAGCTAATGGGCTAAATGGTAGCCAAAATACGCCTCAAGCCTCGACAGGAATTCATTTATCACCGTATAAACCACAAAACGAAGGTGAATGAATCCGTTTCAGAAGCTGACAGTGTGCAAACGTGTGTGAAGCGTTTAAAACGTCGGCGTTTCGGGTCTGAATGGTGATATTTGTTGGCACTCACCAGGAGTAGCTCTGCTCCGCCATGTCAGTCAGTCAGTCGGGCAGTCAGCGGTACTAGGGCTCGGGTTCAGCTCGGGTTCGGCTCAAACGACGAGATTATCTCCTTGTTTCGCCTTCTTCACTCAGCCTGCTCCGATAACAACATGGCGATGCGTCTTCCTTCGGCAGCTCGCGGCAGAAAAACACAAAGATCGGGGCTTTGCTGCTAGCAGCGGCTAGGAAACAAAAGCAGTCCGCAAAAAGAAAGAAACGTTTCGCTGACTTCGGCCAACTGTCTGGCCGACTTCAACACAGACCCCTCTGTCAAAGGCCCTTACATTAGCCGCAAACCCATCTTGCGTGTGCATGCAGAGAGAGATGTGTTGTATGTTTCCTCCGCTAGCTGTAATGAAAGCGCCCGGATAGCTTTGTTTTCTATGGCGAACGCACGGGAGCGCGCAAATGTCGCTCCTGCCAAAGAAATGCGCGCTCACGACTTGCCCACAGAGATGGAAGAGAAAGTCTCTGCCATTAGGTGACATGTAGTATTGCAGTCTCAACATGCTTTTTTTTTGACTGGGTTGGCTGACAATAAGGTGAAATAATGTTATATGCTTGCACAAGTATTAAATAGGTAACGGAGTTTTATTATGGGGTGATGGTAAGCTGGCGTGGACAGTTTTAACTCCTCTTTGGGTGAGTATTATCATTACGTTTAGCCATTTCTTCTCTATTGAGCGGAATAATCCTTTAAATGAATAGTTTTGCCGTAGTTTAGGCCCTAAAAATTCAGCATGGTCTATTTTTTATCAGTCATGTTTGTTTTAATTTCCCTAAATATTTCTATAATTATTCATAACAATTATTTTATGGGAAGTAGCATTAGTCCATTGAAAAGTGTTAACTGAAGAGAGAGAGCAAGTGAAGGTGTAATGTACTGGTTTTGCCTTTCTCTTTTTAAAATGACTTAGCATTTGGATTTATCCATCAATGTTTCCAAAATTTTGCCAAAATGTTTTCTGATGAACACAACTGGTTTCGAACTGCGCCACATGAATAAATGTGAGTCAATTATGAAATTATTCTCTTTAATGTGGTGGCAAATTATACAAGCCTTTTACTAAATGTTCTGTTATCCTTGTTCTTTAGGCCGTCACATAGCCGACAACAGTGTTTCTAAACCAGGGGATCAGGGCCTACTAGGGGGCCTCAACAAACTTCTAAGGTGGCTTCAAGATTATTTACAATAAGACAAAACAAGGATTAAAATAAGCTAAAACAACTAAAAAACAAGATATTTCTCAGTGTTTGGTGCATAAGACACACATAATTGGAAACAGTGACTCCTTCAAAGTCACTGTATGATTGTTTGAATTCTACAGGATTTTCAGGAGACGTGTGTATTGTGTTCTGTAATAGTACAGGTATATATTATTGGATGTAAACTGTGAGTGGGGAGGCCTTCAAAATGGGGGGTGGGGGGGTGGGGGGTGTCAAAAAGGTAACCAAATGGCAAGCAACAAACTAGCATCTTTAAATTTGTTGTTATGAGTATTATTTACTGTAGTTGTCAAAGAAAAGACACAGCAGCATAAACCAATTTGCTTTGGTTTTTAACAAGACACGCATCGGCCCCTATGTTGTTGGACTTCAGCCCTCTGTATAACATTGTCATCTTTTGATCCAGATTATTTGGATCTGACAAATGACAGATGGCACACCAATTTAGGCATTCCTTTTCTTAAAAACTTTGTGCATATGGTAAATTATAAGTGTTTTATTCAATAAGTGAATAAGAGGATGAGAGTAATCTCCTGCTAATACTAAAGCCAGAACTGCACAAGACACCATTGTACCTCTTCTCAATACAGAAGTGTAGAAGACCTCAACGACAAGGTCTTTTCGCATGAGGAGTAGAGAGGAGTCGGATAAATCCCACCTGGGGGCTTGATCCTAGGATTGCAAAAATCTATAAGGAGCTGTTGTTTTCAGAGATTATTCCCAATCTGTCCTTGTAACCACAACAGTAGCTTTTAAAGGAGAAGCGGCCCATTATGATCCATTCATTTTTATTTATGGTTTCATAGATTTGTCTCTCATCTGTCATCCTACTCAGTTTATGACCTTGGACTCCACATACCTATTATACCCCCACTGCTCTTATTATATGATTTTTTTATTTTTATTATATGAGGCAAATATGTTGGGGTGGTTGCCATGGCATTGCTCTGCGGTAGCTAAGGTCTTCTGAGTGATTTTACCTTGTTGTTATGCGGCTGATGTGGTGTTCTGAGTGACTGCTACATTGTTGTTTACTGGTCCAAAGCAAAAAAGCATCCTTATGTTTTATGGCTATGTTTTAGGTTGATAGTACTATAAGTCTGTAGAATTATTTTGTTGTTGTTGTATGTTGTTGTTGTATTATCCACAAGGCTTCAACAAGCCACACAATCTGAGCTGTCTCATCTGAGCTGTCTCATAAAAGTTTTATACTTAAACTTTTATACTTAGGGTTAGAGGTTTGTTTAAATCCTTAACCCAAAGTAATGATAATGCTTTCATTAAAGGGATAGTTCACCTAAAAAGGAAAACTTTCCATTATTTACTGTCTTTTATTTGTCATTCCAAACCTGTATGACCTTCTTTTCTTTGAGAAGTACAACAAAAGATCTTTTGAAGTATGCTGGTAACAACAGTAGCACACATTGACTTCCATTGTATGGACACAAAACCACTGAGATATTTCTCAAAACATCTTCTTTTGTGTTCCAGAGAAGAAATAAAATCATAGAGCTTTCTTTCTTTCTTTCTTTCTTTCTTTCTTTCTTTCTTTCTTTCTCTTTTTTCTTGTCACAATATACTTTATAACCACTAGATGGCGTGCCTGCGCAAGACAAAATCATGCATCCTAACAAAGAGGACTTTAAAAAAGTGTCAGTCAGGTAATATTAATAATAAAAATTACATTCAGTATTGTCTTAAATATATGTATATATAACATATCAGCTGCATCATGCTAGTGATTGAATCAAAATTACTTCCAGATAGCTGCAGTGTATTTACCCTGGTAAATATTTGCCCAGTGTTTACCTCTCAACTCTGTTGTAACAAATGCAAAGGTGTACAGATGCTTTACAGCAGCAGACACAGAAGGTGGCTGTCAGACGAGAGTAAGTTTGTGCAAAGTTATCTAGGTCAAGATAAATAGAGTTGGAGGTGCACCCACTTATTAAAAGATGTAAATTGCAATGAATTTCTTTATAGCTGTCAATAATAAGACGACTAATGAGCCCCAACTGAATCCATGGGCAACAGCACCTTAGACAATAATCTTGTCTAAGCCTTTCAAAAGTGTTGACAGGATCTGATTGCTGTTAGTTGCTGAAAAAACAGAAAGAGAGAGATGGAAAACAGCTCGTCTAGATGGTTGACTATCAGATGATGTACTTCCTGTACACAGCTGGGGTGCATCAATGCTCATGCACCGCTGCTGATACAAAGAACCTGATTACATTTCTCATGCAACCTAAATATGAGTCACTGATGTTACTGTAACAGGCATGAATGTACAATGAAAAATGCCGCAAGATACTCAGACATTTAAGCCTTAAAAATGTATAAATAAATTGTTGCATTAGATAATACATTTCAAACCAATTTGTTTTAAAGGAAGACAGTAGGAAGTACATCTTTTAAACAAGATATTTCACAAAAAGACCTTTGTCATGGTTTAAATTATTAAACAATAGATATATGACTCAAAATTCAATAAAGTTTTTGCAGTTTCTGAAACTTGTCAAAGTGAACAAGGGCACATTTGTGAAAATTGATGGGGAATTTACTTCATACATCTGCTAATAATGACTTTAGTTGGATAAGTTTTTGCAAAAACAGCTCAGAAAAGGGAAGTTAATTCAGAGAAAAGGCCTAGCAGTATTTGTTAGTAGATTCCACAAGACTTGATATTTTCTCTAATGAAATTTTTAATTGTGACTCAAGTGTCAAAAAGATAAAAAAAGGAAAAACGAGTCACGTCAAACAAGGAACAAACCTTGAGAAGAACCAGACTCAGCTGTCTGGCCATATACATGTCTATCCTTACAATGAATGTACATAATGCAAACTATTATCTAGTCACATAGATACGATTAGATTAAATAGATTACATAAAATATGTGGGTATTATAGATCAAGAACAGACTATATCTGTTGATGCAGTTATTTAATAAGATAGCAGGGCAGTTTAAATTGTAAGGATTAGGGTATATTTAATAATTAATTTGTTTTAAACAGTTAATTTTTGATTGGCCCATGTAGCTCATGAAAACATTGCTGGGGACTGTTAATATAAAACAGATAAAACACACAACAAGCCCTAATACTGTTCTTAACTCAAGGGATAAAATGTGTGGCCTAAACTAACTTCACTTCCTGTAAGTGTAAAGTTTCTGTCCGTGTCAAATGGGCACCCTTGGATACCAGACAGGGTATGTGATATCACGGGAAGTGGAAAGTCTACATCTCCTGGGTGAGAAACACCACGCAGAGGGTTTGAGACTAGCACAACACAAACACAGAATCTGACAACTCCAACAGATGACAGTAAGTCAAATTACAAGATTACAAAATGTTATCATCTTACATCACCTAAAGATTTTGATTTGAAATTGATTTGCATAGCGAATGAATTACCTGCAGCTTGATTATGAGGCAGTGCATTAAAATACAGCTAGTATTTATGTTAAACCAGTAATCATTTAACACACCATGACTGATCAGAATCTGATGACTGATGTCAATTTTTGCTGGTCACTAGAAAAAATAAAATACTACGTCATTACATATTAAGCATTAAATCATTAAACATAATAAACAATATTTATAAACATATGTATTTATAAACATAATAAACAATATTTATTTCATTATCTCATTTTTTGTTTTGTAGAAAAAAAGTCATGTGGTTTCAAATGGCTAAGGGTGAGTAAATGATGACAGAATTTTCATTTGTGGATGAACGAATCCTTTAATATGCATAATCATGAGAAATCCAATGTTAAATTCCACAGATTCAGTAAATGTTATGCATTATAAAATGTCATTGCGGGCCCTTGGGATCACGGTGTCTGGGCGTTGGCACACTGCTGTCAGGAGCTCATGTGCCAGGGCTCCAGGGTTCTGTGGAATCCGGGTGAGCTGACACCGAATCCACCGTTGATATAAGAGCCTGATCAAAGCCACCCTGTTTCGCCTGAGCGATTTTCACAGGATTACGGATTAGAGAGACAGGAAGCAGCAAGAGAGGCGTGCAGACAGACAGAAAGGGAGAGTGGGAAGATGGAGAATGAGAGAGAGAAAGACAGACAAAAAGAAGGTTGGAAGAAGCCGTAATGATGGGCAATTAAAGATAAAGGCTGAAATGTGTCATACGTGGGATGTTAAAATACTTTCTCCTGGCTTACTATGTAGTGTCAAGTTTAAGTAAAATATTCTATTTATTTGAGCAGCCCGACATGGCAATATTGGCTTGACCAATGGCGTGAGAGTATCTGTTTTCTGCATTTATTCATTTGGCAGACACTTTTATCAAAATTCACTTACAGTGCAGTCAAGAAATATATTTGATCAGTTTGTGTGTTTCCTGGGAATCAAACCTATGACCTTCAGATGGCCAGTACAGGCTCTTCCTGTTGCTCAACTAGCTGAGTTACAGAAACCTTGTAGCTTAACTATAAATTCATAATGGTGCAATGACAGGAAGCCTTGGATGCCACAATAAGCATTTTTCTGTTAGGGATCATTACTTAATACCGCATCTGTTTTTGGCCCGGAATAACTGCACAATCACTACACAAACACAGAACAGACATTGCACAATCAGTGCACAAACACCAAACAGACAAAGTGTAGTGAAAACCGTGTAGCGAAATACTTCTCAATGACATTGTTTGCACTGCATGATCTTGATAAGACGCACACAGGCCGGAGGTCGTGTCTTGCATTTGTGAAATCTGTTTCCCCTGAAACCTATGCAGCACAGCCCTACACAGTATCTGTCATGCACACAGCAGAACCACAGATTCATTAGAGTTGTGAGGTTATAATGTGTTAAAGTGCATAAGAAACTGTTAAACATGGATCAAGCTGAGCATATGGATCTTGAATGGCACTAAATGAGTGAAATGCTGAACCAGTCAGAATCGAACCTTTAGTCATATCTGTGTACAGAACCACAGTTATTCTGAAATGGATCACAACATGCATTAGCAGATAATGTATGAAATTTCTCTTTATTTGTGATTGAAGAAATCACAAATACAAGAAAATGCTTTTTTTACTATTTTCAGTAGGCCTCGTGAGCTCAAATGGAAATCGGTAATGTTACCTAGATGCTTTTATCCACTTTTAATGGGCATAAATGATGTTATGTCATCTATGTATTTCATGGAGATTCAAGAGCCAATGCGACACTGTTTTGTGATATCATGGTTTGTGCCAGACTCTTTCCTGCATGGACAGACTGTACATACATCACTCCCACAGGAGAGCTGTTTATAGAAATGTACCATAAAATCCCACCCAGAATGCAAGTAAACAACAAACAACATGGAGTTGCTTGCTACAAGACATTTACAGTTTAGTTTTTACCCCTCAGCTCACTTAAGATCCATTTGCTGTAGACTAGACTAGACTGGAATTAGGCCCTGTAGTGTGATGATTAGGGTTGTACGCTTGAAATATGATGTTTGTCTTTTTATCTGTGTTTTAACAATATCCACAGCATATTAATGTAATTTTAACGTTGCTTACCTACTGTAAACATAAAAATAATACATGTTTTTAAAGATGTATTATTAAAAAAAACAAATGGAGATATATGTATGTAATATTTTAATTATAGCACTATGGAGGAGGATGGTAAGTACATAAGAATATCTAACATTTATCTATGTGCATACATATACAAGTAGTACACATATGTAGATAAATAAGGGTGTGTAAATTTATTTTACAATACTTGTAATTTCAATCCCACTCAAATTTATTATGGCCATAACATGATCAGTATTAGCAAAACAATAGCCTAATAAAAGTAATACACAATGCAAATATAACTATTGTGTAAAGCAGAGAGGAGAAAAGTGTCATGCAGGCCAACTGTGGTGTGGTAAAAATTTGCCCTCTGCATTTAACCCATCCAAGTTAGTACATACACACATTAGAAGCAGTGGGTAGTGAACAAGCACACCAAGAACAGTGGGCACATTTTTGTTAGATTAATGTAAACTGTAAGTACATACTTACAATTGATGTTTCATATGATGCTTTAAAATATTGCCTATGTAGGCAGCTTACTAGGTTTTGGAAAAAAGCTGATGAAAGTTGCCTAGCATAAAGATACTCTGCAATATTATTTCTGAAGCTGTGCTTGTTTTACTGTGCATTAAATTAACCAATGCATTTAGAGTGCATTTAGGAAGCAGACCCCTTTCACTTTTTATTTACTTTACTCTTTAAATCTACACTCAGTACCCCATAATGACAAAGTGGAAACAGAATTTTAGAAATGTAAATTTATTAAACGGAAAAATGTAAATCACATCACAGGTATTCAGACTCTTAGCAACAACACTTGAAAGTAGCTCAGGTGCCTCCCATTTCTCTTGGATGCTGAGATTTTTCTGCACCATGACTGGAGTCCACCTGTGGTAAATTAAATCAAGCTTGATCTGTTTGGCCTTAATTCTAAACATTATGTCTGGAGGAAACAAGGCACCGCTCATCACCTGACCAATACAATCCCATCAGTGAAGCATGGTGGTGGCAGCATCATGCTGTGCGGGTGTTTTTCAGCCGTAGGGACTGGGGGTACAGAGATATCCTCAATGAAAACCTATTCCAGCGCTCAGGACCTCAGACTCAGACTGGGCCCAAGGTTCAACTTCCAACATGACAATGACCCTAAGCACAAAGTCAAGACAACACACTACCCATGTAGGGACAACTCTGTGAATGTCTTAAGAGTTGCCCAGCCTCAATGGGATTTTTCAGTTTGTTCTTTTAAGTAAATTCACAGATATTTCTAAAATAGTTTTTACTTTTGTCATTATGGGGTACTGAATGCAGATTAATGGGGAAACAATAATTTACTTTCTGAATGCACTGTAGTATCAGAAAATAATTAATCTCAGCAAGGTTTATATACTGATTTTGATCACCACTTTCATGTAGTTAATTTTTGTTTTAATCATAATATTTAAATCTTATTGATGAATCATTAATGAATGACATGATTTGCTTTTTGCAGAGCTCCATTTCTCCATGTTGTGTAGGGTAACAGGTCACAGTGGCAAAATCGAATAGGATCAAGTGTTAGAGTTTGTTCATTAATCATCCAGACTACTTCACACATGGCCAAATATTCATCGCAGTCTGGTGATACCCAAATAAATTCAACCATTTGGGTTTATTATTGGGCTAAAAGTGATCAAAACCTGGATGCAAGAACACCATGTAGGAAAAGATCAGGCTACATCTTGTTACCAGCAGCTCCAAGAACGTCTAGTGCAGGACCATTCAGATCTTAGGGTCCACAATCCTGCAGAGAAAATTCCCAACCCTGCTTTTA
Organism: Chromobotia macracanthus; assembly: GCA_036877525.1. NCBI lineage: Eukaryota > Metazoa > Chordata > Actinopteri > Cypriniformes > Botiidae > Chromobotia > Chromobotia macracanthus. Next base: position 4,438,423 of record JAZGTH010000031.1, on the reverse strand, counting down.
CACAGCTGCCTGTTTTTGAATAATCCTGCAGACCTTGATTAGCATTTTCCGGTGTTTTTGATTAGTTTTGAAGCTAAATTTCACAGGATGATGGCCCCCCAGGAATGGATTTAAATAGTTCTGGTATAGGGCATCTACAAGTTGTCAGACATTGTTTAGGATGCTAGGTGCAAATGCACTGGACGTGGTCCTCAACTGCCTGGGGTGAGGCAGAATCTCATTGCCTCAGTCAGCGGGAGGGTATGTGTGTGGGGGGAGGTGGGTCATGCTCAAATCACCCACAAGCCATTGCTAGATATTTTATTTGTCAGCACATCTATCTGTACAAGCAGGGAACCAATAGCTGCAGAGGAAGTGTCCCTTCTGTCACAGAAACAGTTGGCACAGAAGCAACATATGACAGCATTATCCAACCCCCTCCCAGTCCCTTGGTCATTCGGTCCCTCCTTTGCTTCTCTCTCGCTCACTTGTTTTCCTGCAAGCTCTTTCAGCCATCAATGAAATTGCAACCAATCCTGCTGTGGACCGATGCTTGCAGCTGGCTGATTGAAAACAGCAGAACATCTGTTTGCACGGCCATATCTGGCATTCACACATAACACTTGGTATTCTCCATTCATATCAGTTTTCTTTGCTTTTATAGCAGGAACATGAATATGGTTTGGCTTCTGTATTTCCTTATGGAGCACATCGGCACCTCTTTATCCTTTCTGCTTTCCCTTTTTTTACCCTGGATTTAATCCTAGCAGTTTTCCCCTCTGTTCTCTTCTTCTATACCCACTGACTCCTCCCTCCGTAGCTCTCATGCTTCCTCACTCACGGACAGACACACTTGAACACAAGCACACATACATATACACACACACACCCTCCTCCCCCATCGCTGCAGTGTCTCTTAACTGCCTTGGAGCTAACAAGAGGGGAAACAGCACACTGGCAATTGTAAGAGGAGGAGAGAACGATATAAACGAGTGCATGTGAATGAGTGCATGTGTGAGGGGAGATCCATCCAGATCTGAGGATGTCGGTGATACAGGACTAAGGGGAAGGACTGTGCGCTCCCTTTTTACCATCCAGGCGAATGTTTGTCTGCAGTGTTGCTGGTCAATGAATGGCAAACAGTGACACGGTAAGCTAGCACTTTCTTTTCTAGCAGTAGTCTTTCTGCAATCCCCTATTTGTGTTTTTGGACCAAGGCTAGCTGCTCTGTTAGTGCCCTTGGGTTTGTTTTTGGCTTGGGAAGGTGAAAGGGAATGTGTTTAATGTTGCTCAGCATCTGGACTAGCAGAATGGTATTTTCCTCCATCTCCGTGAGTTGATGCTCAGATGATGCTTAACCAGCTGTCAAGAGTTCAGGATTAGATGGCTGACTGTATGTTTGAGGACTGAACATCTTGCGTATCTCGGCCACGTATCGTATCAAGTAACGCATATGAAACAAACAATCACACATTATTGACTCTCATCTCTAGTAGAACATGTTATTATGTGTAGCATGTTCATGCCACGCTTCTCTGGCTGGTGAACACAGGAGGAGCTGAATGAGGCGTACACCCCACGGAGACACAGAGCTGCTGGTACTGCGGGCGGTCTAACGAACACTGCTATGACATTCTACATCGGTCGTACTGTTGATCTTTGACTCCCAATGCTCTATGTAAAACAAAGGCACGTTCATTCTCCATCGACCACCGATCAGCGCGTGAGTGTGTGTGAGAGGCGTGCACGCTCGGGATCGCGGTTCCCCTGTGGCCAGCCCACTCACCCCACCCCGTTAGTGTCATATGAAGCATTTTTTGCTCCAACTTAAATTCCTGGGATTGTTAATAGGGCAGCAGAGGGTGGTGTAGCCTGGTGATAGCTTGTGCGTTATGTGTGAGGAAACCTGCACAGGGAGGGGTTAGGTGGCTGGGGTAGGGGGCATAATGGTGGAAAGATGTACAGCAGAGGGTGGAGGTTGATGCGGCACAAAGATGAAAGAAAGAGAAAGAAATTTAAAATATTTCAATGTCCCAGCACAACAAGGGAAAGGATGTACAGGGAGGCCCACGCACCCATAGGAAGGAAAAAACAAATGAGAACTCATTATGCGATTTCTCCTAGTCTGCATTAAATAGAGAGAAAATGGAGATTTTTGCTTAAAGTGTGACCTCAGATGTGCAGTCCTCCAAAGTGATCTTAATAATGTCAAACTGTGCTCAGATTTGCAAAGATACCAGGGTCTAGAATCAAATTCAGAGATTTCTATATACACTTAAACATTAACATATAAAGTCAAAATTCAGTCAAATTCTTATAACACCACATTGTCTGAGTTATGCTATCCACATCAGTTTTATAGGTTTATACTTCTACTGTATGTCAACAATTGTGTAGTTTGTGCCTACTTAGAGAAACATCAGAAACAGACTTGATGTTTAAATTAAACATAAATGAGAGCTTCATTAAGTCTCTTGAGCTATAAAAGAGCAATAAAATGTTCCTCTGGGGAGGAACAGTATTGAACAGTAATGCTCACAGTAATGTTCACAAAATATACCTCATTAAAACACAGGGACTTTGGTGTTGCTCAGTAGAGACATAACACAGTAAAGATGCTTTAGTACTCAAAAAGACAGAAGAACAAAATATGTGAAAAACTTCCAACATTCCCCTAACCAACAACCCACCTGATCAAACTGCAGGATGGTTGTGCAACACCAACTGAGTACCAATTAATATTTGTACATCCTGTGCTGTCATCTGATATGATTGATGTTTTGGGAGGCTTACCCTAATTTTGATATTGCTTCTCATTTACTTATAAGGGTGCGTGGATAATTGTGCACCTCAAAACACAGGCGTCAATATCAGTAATATTTTAAGCACACAAACAACTATTGTTTAAACAATCACCACAATAAGCAGACAACACTCAGAGAATTAAAGTTAAACATAAAACAGTGGGGGCAAGTGTAACCTGCAATAACAGGATTTTCAAGTAGCATATACGTTTCTAAGCATAAAAATACCTGAGCCAGTCGCTGTGATGGAAAGCATGTATATGCACTGATGTCATTTTATTTCAGATTTTCTAAAGGAAGTTATCATTATTACACATTTTTAGTTATGTTATGTTGATATGGTTAGAACCGTACCACATAAGTCTGTTGAGGACCAAATAATCGTGTCTACATGATTGAGAATGTTAAATATTTCTGGAAAAAGAAACACATTTTATATATATCTGGAGAAAAACATTTTAGTCACAGTTCATCTATGATAGGAACATTCTTGGGAGCAAAATGCCAAAATATACACATGCTGCTTTCAGAGTGAATACTTGAACAAGCATAACTGTTTACGTCACAACACAACTGGTTTGGCAAAACACGGCATCGGTGACCTTAAATGCACTGATAGCCAGCTGTTCATTAATGCTCTGGACATATCACACATCTGCCGTTGAGGGTACAGTTTCTAAATGCTTAGTACAACTATAATGAATTTCTGGTCTGTGGTTCCTGATTGTTCTGCATTAACCTTTATAGTACATTTTTAATGGTTTGCAGTCCTATTACCTGTCCAAATTTAAAGGGATAACTCAGTCACTATTCACCTTTACTGGTTGGAAAAAGAGTGTCATCAACACTTGTGTTTCACAGAAGCAAAAGAGTCATGCAGTCTGGAACAATGTGAGAGTGAGTAAATGATAAAAGCATTTTAACTATCCCTTTAAATCAAGTTAATTAATAGCTGATTCTTATTGTGTACATGTATCATCAGTATGTAGGTAGATTGTTCTAAGCATCTATATCATATGTTGTCATAGTTGACTTATGAATTTAGACGTTTTCCCCCATTGAAGGTTTTGAAATTATTCAATGATACATTCTCAACATTCATCACATAAATACCTAGAATTTCTAACAGATTACCAGAATCCCATGTTTGGCAAGCAATAAGTTTCTTGTTTCAGCAGGAGTTTCCCTTTAAGTGATATCATGTTTAAAAAATGCAGCATGTGTGTTGTGCAAGACTTGACATAGATTGGCTGAAATTAGAGTACTGGGTGAAGTCAACTGAAATGGCTTTTTCTAAGTTAACACATAGAAAATCCGACACTCTTGACGGATTTACAAATCCTTATAATAATGTTGAATGCTAATTATAAGGATTTGTACTCCCCTACTGTACCTGAATCCTTCATTCTATGGTATGTTTTTTATAAAAGTATTTTTCATTTTAGGACATGATTGGCATTCCTGGACAGCACCATTACAGCAATAAAGATTCAGGAATATATATTTTAGAAAATCGTAAAAACTGATTAAAAGAAACTGATTTCATCAGAACAAAGAAGATTATTAAAGTGGACAACGCAAATAGCACCTTATCTTTGTAAAGTGTTTTGTGGGATAGAAACGCAACCCATCTTACCATCTGGTGTGAATTTACTAAGGCTCCAAATATCCACAGTGCTACAATCCAAGCTTTTGGTCTTAACAAAACTGTAAAACTATCTAAAACATTAAAATAACAATGTCATCTCCCATTTGTGAGTGTTTGTATCTATATCACCTTAACAAGTTTGAAGACTACACCTTTATGCATGTTCATTTACAAAGCAAAGCAATTTGGCTTAAAGCTCTGTTGTCATGACATCAGCAGCATGAAATGGATCCGACTATTAACGCTGTAGTCTGGATCACATTTCCTCTGCTGGGTCGACTCAGCATTAGTTTCTGTGTGCAGTCATTGTTATCAGCAGACTTTGTTGTGTAGCTCAGTTGTGCATATAACACAGAACAGGCTTATAACACTGCATTGAGCATACAGATAAAGGAAGTGGGTTTAGGTTCAAGAACTGAAATGAAAGGTTCTGTTTTAGCTGTGTTTTTTGGGAACAGTGTAATCCTGGACTTGTGCCAGTGACTGTCTGTGCTGATAGGAGATATTATGTTTTGTAATATGAATGTAATTTTATTCTTCCTTGAAAATCCAGGATCCCAAATCTAGTTTAAACCTGGCACTAAACCAAGTTTTAGGATCTTAAAACATTTCAAACTTCACAATTTTTAAAATATTTAATATTTAAGATTCTATGCTATTTCTAGGTCACTAATCAAAAAACATGTTTTTGACATTGTTGAACAGAAAGTCAGGTTTCTTGCCTGCACAGAAGCATACAAGATGCTGTGGAACATTCTCAAGTCATGCTGAAAAAACATGAATCATCAGGGTTTTTCACAAACGTGGTTTAGGCCAGCTCAGGTGCCCTCATTAAAAAAGGCACATCAAATTCTCAGAAATTATAATAATTTTATTGTTATAATTTTATTGTTATGATGATAGTGTAATATGTAATGACTGTATTTGTATTGCATTTAAAGGAGCCCTAGATGTTTAATCCCCACTGATATCAATTATTACCTAAAATGGTAAAAATAACAAGCTGATGGACATTCTTTGTCAATATTATGTTGTAGAGTTATATAGGTAGTTTACAAATTCCAAGATCTGGAATTCAAATTATCTGTGCCCTAGTTAATGCATTGTGTGTTTAAAGGTGTAAAGGTGAATGAGAAAACTGAATGATCTGAATGAGGCATTCATTGGTCAAACATGGCTGCATGCGCTGTCTGGCTCCATCACTCAGAAATGGCACTTGGCAGGAAGGGGGAGGCATGATCTGTTATTTAGGTCAGCAGGTACGGGAAAGGGACTCAGAGGTGTTTGTCTGTTTGTGTGCGCACACACCGGGGGATGTGGTTTATCTAGAAAATGTACATGTACACGCAATGTAATGTAATCCAGCATATCATTTTTATTTAGCTTAGGATATCACATTTAAGTAATCACATTTTCTGCTTGCATGAACCACATCCAACTTTTATGATGACATAAAGCAGATTTTGGTGTATCAGACAGTCTGATGATCAGAGTGAGGTATTTTCATACAGATTATAGAGTTGGGGATTATAGCTTTTTCAACCTGAGTTTGATCCAAAATATTGCTTTCACACCATCTGTATAACACACTATTAGAAAAAAATCACAAATGTCTCTTTTTAGAGAAAGGTTTCTCTTCTATATGACAATATAGATCAATTGATCAAAAGGGAGATCAAATGGATACTTTTTCTTAAATCTTAAGTTTAAAACTTGTATTTTGAAAAAGTGATTCTAGCAATCTCACATGTGTCTCCTCTTTTATTTTGTTGAGGTGTTTCTAAAAACACCTCAACAATGTCTCAAACTGTGCTCAGATTTGCCAAGATGCCAAAGTCTGCAATGGAATGTAAGACATCTCAATATAAACTCTTATTAAATTCCTCTCTCATCAAATTCTCTGAGGTATCCACATTAATTTTATAGCTCCATACTTCTGCAAAATATCAGCCTGTTTCAACCTGTGTCTCTTTGTTTCTCCTGATGAATTTTATATGAAACATCAAGAGGCAACGTTGAAAATTTAAATAAATCGTAATTGAGATTGAGATATTAAGACCGCAAACTAGGAAAGAGAGAACCATTCTGCAGTATGTTTGTGTGGGTGAGTGTGTGAGAGGGTGTAGAGGTTCACTTTCAGTTCTCATTACCCACAGAAAATCATTGTATTCTGCTGCACAGCCATAATAGAGGTCATATGACTAAGGGGAGGTGGTGGGGTGCCACCACCCCTGAGCTCTGCTTCAGTCATATGACCGCTATTATGGCCATCCAGCAGAATACAAAGATACTCCACAGACATAAGAATGCATAGAATGTAGTTCTGTCTAACTTTGCTAACACTCAAAGTAAAAACTCAAATATTAAAGCTAGTTAATGTTTAGATAGACTTCAGAAAGATGCATCCCTGTTAGAGTCTAAACAATGTCCTGGATTTAATGCAAGTTAAGCTATATTGACAGCATTTGTGGCATAAAGTTTATTAGCACAGAAAACAATTCGGACTGTATATTTGTCTTAACTTTTTTGAATAAAAATGGACGAAAATCAGCTATTGAGCAAGTACATAAATAAGTGTTGAAAACTGTCTCCTTACTTTACCCTGATTCACATTGTTATGCTAATAATAATGATTTATAATTTGAGCTATCAGGTCCAATTTTCCCGAAAATGTCATTTGACTTCAACATAAGTAAAGAACGTAAAGTAACCTGCAATTTTATGTTTCAAACAGAGATGGCGATAGAGAGGTTACGCATTGCCACTTTAAAAAGCTGATGAACACAGTTACACATTTACACTGGTAAATCGTAAACAGAATCCAATGCATAGCAACAGAAGGTAAACATGTTAACATGGTGCTAATGTATTTAAATTATGTTTAGGTAGTTTTATTTTTTATGTGGAATAATTTTAATGTAGTAAGAAATCAACAGAAACACTTAATACACAATACACAAACTTTAACAACACTACAGGCTTCATATTGTATTTTAAACTCTTGAATTGCATAGCCTGGTTAAATCCATTATCAGTGCATTACTGTAACTGTGATAATTGCTGTTTTCTACAAAACAGATGTGACAAATGTGTCAAAATTATTTTCTGTAGTAACTGACTATCTTGTCTGACTAGCCCTTATGATCATCTATACTGGCCAGTTTTATGCTAATATTCCCCCGACGGTTTGTGTTTACAGTGAATAGTGAAATCACACCCCAGCTAAGTGCAGCAGCTAGCCCTAACATGAAGATAAACAGCCCCTCCCTCCACAAACCTGCTGTAACCCAAAAACAGCTCATATCTTATCAGAGCCTGAATTTAACCATTACACACGACCGCAACGATGCTGGTAGACAGATAAGCGACATGTCACTGTTGAGTTTAATCAGACCTCTTTTGTATTCCTTTATCTGACAGTGACTGCAGTTAAGTACTAAGACTAAATCACTGGGTTTTTTCATACAGAACAAAATTTGGTTATCATACAAATGTAAACAAATATGTTTTTAATACATACACATAAAAATCTTAGGCTTATTTTTGAAACATGTTGTGGTTGCCCCAAACGTGAATCTGTATTTTACACATCTGTATTTTGGGGTCTTATATTGTACATACACAATTATGTGGCTCACAACACCTTAGTGCTGTTTCCTTTTTGTAAATGGCTCATTAGTGGTTCAGCTCTCACATGTATGCACAGACATTCACAGCAAACAGATATGCATTGTCGGGGCAGGCAACCCATGTGACTGAAAACTCCACTTTTAATAGGGGGTAGGCCATGCCCTACCTCTCATGGGGCCCTTAATGACCAAAACAGATCCACTGTACAGTTGCCCACCATCAACAGCGGTTCCAGCCAACTCAAAAGTCCTCTGTTTTTGGGCTGCTTCTGGCTGAAACACTGCCACTCATTGTTTCTCAGGATGTTTGGGCCGTGGTATAACAAAGCCGTGTCTTTTGAGCAAAACATTCAGGGTCGGTTTTGGGTCATGAACGCACAAAGCCTTGGACAAATGTGATTGTTTAAAGCTCATCATGTGATTTTCAAATGTTCATTTTTTAATGTATATCATCCTTTTATCCAAACATGATGAATTATTTTGAACTCACTACATAACTACAACTGTTATGCCTTGGTGCAATTAGAAAGTAACTAAACTGTGTGTGTGGGGCAATATCTTTATAGTTAAAGGAATAGTTCATTTGAAAAATTTTAAATTCTCTCATAATTTACTTACTCACATTATCACACATAACTATCACTTTTTTTTATCACAATGCATATGACGACTAGTCACATGCCATGCAAGAACCAATGAAATTCAGAATTATCAAAAAATTAGCCATATTTGAATTTAGCATATATTTGTTTACATGGATTGCTTATATCCAGAGATATATGTAATATAAAATATTGATAAATATATAAAATATTGACCGTTTTCTTTCCAAAATCGTTTAACTTCAGAGGACATTTATTAATCCACTGGAGTTGTATGGATTATTTCTGTGATGGTTGGATGCACTTTTTGGAGTTTAAAAATCTTGAGCACTATTTAATCCTATTAATCCCATAAGATAGAGCCAATAAGTTAGTTAATGTACCTCCAGTTGTTTTCATCTGAAAGAAGAAAGCCATATGCACCTAGGATGGTTTGAGGATGAGTAAATTATGGAGTAATTTTTGGATGAACTATTCCTTTAACTACATTTAAGCTCTTTGTGTGTTCATCTCAGTAATTATCATCTAAAGTCATGGGGTCTCAACAAACCGCTGGAAATCAAAGCATTTATGTCTACATTAGGTAGGCTACATATCTCATACACAATGTTTGGGAACAACTAACTTACCAACATTTCTCAGTAGCCTGACGGTAGCTTAGCTGTTGTAGTGTGTCCAGGAACAAGCTATGAGCTTCAATGAGTAGGTTTGGCAGTGTAACGTGACAAAACGTTACACTGATGTTGTATTGTGCATACACGTTTATAGCCAAGTTCACTAAGGCGAACAAGCAATGATTGATGCACCAATTTTCCAATGATTGAGTCCCCTGCATGATACACATGCCTGCATGATAGTTATATGAAGAAAGATAACCATCAGACTACTGAGCAATGTTGGTAAGTTAGCAGTTAGTTGTTCTCAAACACTGTATTAGACATGTAGCCTACCTATTGTAGACATAAATGATACTGTGAATTCCAGTGGTTTGTTGAGACCCCATGACTTTAGATGGTGATAACTGAGATAAACTTAGACCTCTGCAGATTTTAGGAATTAATCATAATGAACAATGACTTCCTGATAACCTGACAGTGTGTCTCCTCATTCTTATAAAGCTTTGTCCCAGTTATTCATTTCATATGTTCTCACCTCACGTTGCTCTTTGGCAGTCTTCATAATTAAATCTTTTAACTGCTATTACTTACAGTAAGGGACCTCAACATCTCATCCATCTCTTTGTCTCCTTTTTAAGCTTCTCTTAAAGAAGAGAAGGGCTGGACATGACTTCCGTCCAATCACCTTTCTCTTGGTGCCATATCTTGTCACTGTGAAATGGACAGGAAATTAAACGGAAGCTTGTTGTAGAAAATTCATGAAGGAATTTAAGAATAGGTTGCACCGGTAACCCACCAGAGCAGTACTGATACCTCTCTGAATTGAAACACTGAGTTAGCCTTAATTTTGTTCTGTCTGAAATCTATTCCACAACCGTCTAGTGGCAGCTGTCAGTACCGGAGGGTCAAACCTGTCACAGGGATATTCTGAACATCAGTTCACATCTAGTGCTGTTGTTTTCGCTGGATGAGCCTGTTTTTGCAATTGAGGTTTTGAGATCATTTGAAAACATTTCCCCAGTTGCAATCTGTGTTTCAAATCTGAAAAAAACCACAAGACCATTAGATCTCACTTCCATGTTAATGTTTCGTTTTTCGTCATTTTTGATTTTGGATGCTGTACAAAACCTGTAGGTTTGGTTTATCGTCCTTTTTTGATCATCACTTGTTCTAGTTTACTAGCTTAACGGCTTTCAAAGCACAGAGACTATTAGCACATGGGAAGCTGACGTGAATCAAAACTGCAAAGTCAATAGTCAAAGAGATGTGACCAACGATATTTATATTTCCAAAAACTGTGTGTATAAACCGTTCACAGATGAATCAGACTGAAGTTTAGTTTTTAGTCAGGTGTAGTTAACTGCTTAAGCAGTGTAGAAAATTGACAAGTACCAGGCATAAGGTAAAACTGTCTTTGCTGAGTGAAAAAGTGATTCATCAAAGGCCTGGTAACTTTAGAAGGAACTACCACATAATACACATAAAGAGGTCTAGGAATGAAAGCTGTACCTTTGCTGATGCAAATGGCTTAGATTAATATCAAACCATTTACCTAAGACAGACCAACCTAAAAAATAATTTTCAGAACTTTATGTAGTGATGCATATGTTAAGTATTAATTAAATAGGCTACCCTGACAAACATGTATTTTTGTGTATAAAGTAAAATAACTAAGAATTCTATTGTCATTAGGACAACATTTATTTTTATAAAAAAAATGCAAAATACAAGCTTCATGGTTGATATGAAATATTTATGGCTGGTAAATGTATTAAGTTCACCATTGCAATTGGCCAGTGCAGCATAAAGCTAACAATTGGGTGTTAGAAACAATATGACCAGCTTAGTTTTCTTCATTATTGTCTTTAGAGAAAATCATTACTTTTCCATTATTTGTTCACATGTAAAAGACTTTTCCGTTGCATCAGAATCATTAGCTGTAATTGCTAGAACTGTGGCAATCTTTTAAAAAATGACAAGTCATTCTGGGTGTGTGCCTCCATTGGGACTCTAAGTGTACTAAGTGTACTCTCTGTGCTTCATATTGTGACATCTGTTTGCTCGAAATGAGCTCTCCTTGATATACACGCTATTGTTTTCTGTACTTTTTTCAAAGCTTAAGAAAGTTTCTGTTCATTTTCATCATAACAGGCCTACAGCCCTATTCAGTTTACAATTCTAAATTTCTTGCATGAGTCAGTGGTTTTAGTTGTTATGGTTGGATTAGAGACCATTTCTGTGAAACACAGGCCCTCAAACTGACAACATGTTCTTTAAATAGCAACTCACCTGCAAACAGATCATATTCTTTGATTTTGCAAAACTGATATACTAGCCAATCTATAACTATCTTACTTTTTAATATTGTTCTTTCTCTCTCATAAATGTATTGTTTCGCTTAAGAAGACATATATTAACCCAGAGATATTACTTAATATAACTCTGATTGTGTTCGGCTGAGGAAAGAAGGCCATAAACATCTAAGATGGCATGAGGGTGAGTAAATGATCAGAGAATTTATATTGTGGGGTGAACTGCTCCTTTAACACCCAAAAAACAAAGTATTTGCATAATGTGCAATTGTGTAATTTCATCTAGTATATTTCTGTCTGAAGAGTATAGAATTATGGTCTGTCCCTATTTCTTCTCTGTTTATTCTCATTGCTGTGTAGGAGCAACAACTGAAATGTTACAAAGATCTTCCTTGTGAATCTTTGTTTAAAGCTACACTGTTTCAAACTCTGTTTCTGGGCATTTGTGTCTCTCTGCCAAGTGGACTCTGGACGCTCTACTCTGAATTCACAAGAACAATTAAATGTCTGATTTGAGTCATGCATGTTCCATCAAGCTCACTGACGTCACAATGTTGTGACTCTGAGGACTTTAGCTTAAGCCAAATTGAAGCCCTGTGTTTTCAATCCAAAGATGAGGAAATAAAGCAACAAACAATTAGCAGTACAGCAGGAAATTCTCCCATTGGCACTTGAAACCAATTGCTAGAGCGGTTTCGAAGCATTGCAAATTCCCCTGTGATACCATCTCCTGAAATGATAATTGTTCTTGTGACGATAATTGTTTTTGTGATGATGGTTGAAACCAAGAGGATAGTTTAAAGGGAATGGTATCCGACTCTAACATTATTTAGTGAATTGTGTGATTGTTCGCTGTTGTAAGTGTGATCAAAGGCCATATCTGTTGTGGTTGGTGTGCTGTCAGCTGCCCACTGACACAGTAACCCAGGACTCCTCACATAAAGCCATTGCAGCTCTGACAAACAACAAAACAATTCCGATACATGGTTTGGAAGCTGGCTTGGTGCATAGTAGATTTATAGCTTTAGAGTTTATATCAAACATAGTAAAAGGTGAAAAGTATAAATTGTGCCCTACTAGAGAATAAAAGAATTACTGTTTTTAAACAGTTTCTCAAAGACTCTCTATGTCTGCCATCGGTCAGACAAACAGGTAATTCTGCCCCAAATTCACAGGATTGGTCAAGCCAATGTTGCTGCAGTGTTTACTAAGTCCTTATTAGAAAGAATCAAAGAAAATGTCTTAACATTTTTGGCTTTAAAATCATAGTAATAACATTTGACCACAGTGAAGGAAATATCATCACTTATTTGCCCTTTAGGAATGTTTATCCACTTCACTCACTCATGTGAATCCCAAGACTCAGTTTACATTACTCTGGCTTTCTGTACCATGATACCCCATTAATAAAATAGAGATTAGATGTGCTGAGATTTATGAGTCCATTTCTTTGAGCTGGGATACAGTGCGGTGTCCAGATAATGGCTTTTAAATTATTCTGCACTGTAATCAATTAGTGTCTGTAACCGGGGTATGTGTCATGGGGGGAGGGTGGGAGAAATGCAGCCGTGGGGTATAGAAAGTAACCCTCTCTCAATAGTGTGCCAGAAAACTAAAGCGTGGGGTGGGAGCTTGGGGGCAGAGAATGACATCATCACTCCTTCACACAGATGACTGGGTTGAACTTTTGGTCTTAGCGTAATTTGACTCTACATAGGGAAGCATAATGTTTGTGTGTTGAAGGTTTTTGTGAAAAAAGTTATTTATTTTGGAGTTCATACGTGAATATTAAGCACAGTTCCCTGTCAAATCCTTCCAAATTTGTGTAATGCCAAAATCTGTGTTGTGCATTCAGTGACATGCATTGGCAATAATTCATTATTTTGACACACGTTTCCCGCACTGTAAGATGTAAGTGACCTAAATGAGGTGGGGCAGGATTGTATCCCAGAGAGTTACAACTGGCAGGCAGCCTTACATAACACAAGTATTCATCAATAAGACAGAGATGCCATTGCGTGTTATATAACAATCTATTTATTGCACAAAGCTGGGTTTGTTCTGGGGAATGGGAATACTCAGTAGTGGCCTGGGTCACACTCAATGGAAATATGACCTTCATGTTCCTCAGAATGCATTCTTCCATCAGGTACATAAACTATGAGATGCAGTATCTGAACTTTCTAAAGTTTGCCATTAATTTTCATATCCAAACTATTTCTGGCACTTTCTACAAAAAGAGTACAGAATAGGGCCTTAGCTTGTTTTAAAAAATGGGTTTGCTAAGTTTTGTAATACTGTTAACAGTTTTACAAGCTTGGGACAGTTTGAAACCTTGATTTTCCATCTAGAAACATTTAATAATAAAAAATGTAAAAGGTAATGAAAAATTTTGTGATTATGTGATGACAGGTTGTGAACAAACTGTGTGACACAACTGAAAATTAAATAGTTGTTATTATGAGTTAATGTGATTTTGTGCTTATGTTTTTAAGGTACAATATATTTATTATCAGTATCCCCCATTGGTTGAACAAATGTATAGTCCCGCCCTATAACCTATAAGTTAATTAAAGTTAAGATTAAATCAAAATGTCATTGCCTTTTACACTTTCCTGGTATTATACATCAATGAATGTTATACTGATGCTGATTACAGAAGTACAATTGGTATTGAACCACAGTGTTAATATTTTACTATAATACTAAACAAATCTGTTATTTATTACTTCTCAGATGCCTTAACCAATAGTATCACACTGAAACTTCCTCCCATGTGAAGCCTTTTTAAAAAATCATTATAATTATGGGTACATTAAATACAGGAAGTATGTGAGGCTGACAGGCATGGAGGTGGTGGGGTGAGATTACCTCAACACTCATGAGAAAACATGAGTGTGATCTAACCATAACACATTTTTTCAGTGCCTGTTTTAAATGAACCGTTTCCCCAAAAATGAAAATTCTGTTATTACTTTCGCACCCACCTTCATGTCATTCTAAACAGTATGACTTTATATTTCTTCTGTGGAACACAGGAGAATTGTATTGGTTACTCTTCTCCATAAAAATTTGATTCTTTAGGTACTGCTTTAAAACAGATTCACAAAGCACCATAAAAGTTAACCATATGACTTATGTGCTATATTCCAGATCACGACAGTGTTGTGTAAGAGACAGATCAAAACTTACTGCTGTGTCCAAGTTGGTGAGTTATGAGTACAATTTGTGAACAAATCTTTCAGATCTAGTTTTGCTAACTAAATCATCCAAATTGTTAAAAAAGAACGATTTGTAGATGTTGGCTTCAGATCAACACTTAAATAGCATGGACGTTTTTTTAACTGTGTTTGGAAAGCCCCAGTTCCTATTCATTGTAATTGTACAGTTCTTCAGAATTTCTTCTTCTGTGTATCAAAGAATGAAAGTCATACATATTTAGAACGATGTGAGGGCGTGTACGTAGTGACAGTACATTTCAAGTTGTGGTTTTATCATACTTATGACAAGCATCAAAACATTCAAGAAGTGTGATGTTGTTAATTCAGAAGTGGTCAGCTAAAGCTCAGAATTTCTCAACAATTCCAGCTGTCAAACAAGTAAAAAATAACAAAATGTTTGCAGAATAATTAACATTCATAAATATACTGCGATAACTGGATTTCCTCCTGAGTAATTATCTAACTTGGTTTTAACTCTAAAAGCATCAACCGTTGACTGATGTACAGTAATGCTGAATAACAAGAAATGAGCTCATGCAGGCTTTGAATATTTATGGCTGAAGAGAAGCCATGCTCTGCTTTACTGGAACCAGCAGAAGTTACTGGTGCTTGCAAAGGTTAAGATCATTATTATTGTAGCTCTTATTTGCTCCAGCACAACTCTACCACGTAATGTTTTTGCTATTGTGATATTTTTACCTGGTGGACAATAAAACCGGCAAAAAAAATCCCATCAGCGTACATTGCGATCCAAACCATGTAGTTAAGCATCTATCTTGCAATCACCCAATCTTGGAAACTGCATAGCAACAAGCTTAAAACAACTCAGAACAACCTAACATCATGGTAGCAACGTACAAAGCATACAAATCTGATTTAGCATACAAAACACGAACGTATACACACCTTCCTTTATGTGCATCTCATTTAGCTTTGACTTTGGTCTGTCAAAGGCTGCCGCATGCCATAATCTTTCTAAAAGCAGGATAATGTCTGTGGCAGATCTTGGAGATCTGTCTCTCTAGTCTCTCTCTCTGTGCTATCAGTCTAGGAAATGTAATCTCATCTGAAACTAGGCCATAGCGCGATTTCACATTTGTTACACCACCAATAGCATACGTCTGTCACAAAGAGCATCCATTTATTATGCTGTCCCTCAGACACTTGCTTCTGTTTTAACAGATCACCTTTATAGCTCATCTACTCCACTTGAAAGGACGCATTTCATTCTGGATATAATTTTAGGACCACACTGGAGTCACATCCTTTACCAATACATTGGGGTGCTTTAAATAATGAATGACATAGATTTATTATGCTGGTAGATTTATTTTTATGCTAAACTGTGTGGTTTGACTATGGCATAGATTTTGTCATAAAATGTAGCATCTAATAAATTACATTTTTATATATTACAATGTTGTGTGGATGTCGGGGTGTTGATGTTGCTACTGTAGGGTGTTTCGGGTTGTAGCTAAGGCTTTGTTATGTGCTAACTGTAGTGTTTTGAGTAGTTAGGCCAGTGCTATGCTGTTGCTAGGGTGTTCGGGGTAGCTGCTAGGCAACATAAATGGATTATTTATGTAGATAATTATAAACTATATATCCATATAAAGCTGATAGCTCGATTAGGTTATACGTTCTTGTATGTGTATGAGAGAATGTTACCTTAGACTTGTTACCTTACCTAGGCTTACATTACCTTAGCATACATTTAAATAAATGCTTCTATATTACTTCAGAATATATAACTTTAGATATTCATGTTACTAGACTGTCATGTTTCTTAGTGGCCAACGCAGCAACTAGCAGCCAGTTACAACAAAACCTTTTTATTTTATTTTAAAATGAAGAAAATCTTTAGTATTAATAACCTGACAATTATTACTAGGAGCTTTCTAAAGGAGGTTGATGCAGATGGACACAGGTCTTGCATTGGAATAAGCTAAAGAGAAACATTTGCTGGTCTGATCCAGTTATTTTCCACTATGACTGCAAATAAACAGTCTATCAGTTTATTACTTACCATCAGTTTGTTGCCTTAGTGGTTGGAGGCCTCAGTGAAAGGAAGAGCAGAATGGGCCGTACCTCTCCCTTCAGGGAAGGACATTTTACACCTGTTTCCGTTTCACACCCTGTCTGCCTCTGCTTGTGTGTGTATATGTGTAGATGTGTGTGTGTCTGTGTGAAGACAAACATGTGTGGGATCACCTTGGTGGACTTGAATCTATAGTTGTGGGGAGATGCAGGCGACAAAGGAGTGCATGGAGGAGCAGGTTTACGATAGAGAAGGTTAGATTTTTTATACAAACCAGGATCTGAGGTGCTCAACACTTGTTGAGTTGTGTGTGTTGTTAAAAAAGCAGAAGTGTGTTGTTTAAAGAATATTGTAGCGCTAACAAGGGTTGACTGTTAGCGGTACAAATGACCAGGTGTGTTTGGGTTTTGTTTGATTTCACTTGAAGGAACACATAAAGGCAATCTGCGTGTGTTTGTGATGAGTTTGCACATGTGCAAACCATTTAGTGGTTTATTCTGCATGCGTAATTTAAGGGGTTTTGTATGTTGAAAATATTTGTATTATATACAGAAGAACATCCCTATTTTTTTTTCTAATAAAACTTTTAAGTCTGTACAGAGTCATCATATATGGAATCATTTCAAAATGACGATTATTGCAAAATGGTAAAATGGATAGCTTTATAAAATCTTAAAACAGAGATAGTCACCAGCATATATTGTGTTTTGGATGCTGGTCTTCAGCATTGGGTACTGGTATGCTGGTGTCACAACTAGGCTTCTTAATTAACTTAATGAACTTAATGAACTTTTTTTTAAAAAAATGCTGTTCAACCAGCTTCATAAGCTAAGTTGCATGGTTGTGCTATTTTACTGTCTAGCAGTAACCAGTTTGCACCAGCATGAATGTCTAGGCTGTTCAAAGCTGGTCTTTGGAAATATACCGGGTGGTTTAAGACTTCTCTGGAGGAGACTTTTACTTGCCCTTGGCTCTGATTCATGATAGTTAATGTCTCCTTTGTTTTTACTTGCAGGAACATGGGCCTTTTGCTGCCTCACTCGCTTATGTAAGCAGGAGAATCTAGTACACAGAAACCCAAAACAGTCCATAAGAACAAAGGCTTGACATTCCACTGGAGAGAAAGTGAATGAAGAAAACTGAAGGAGGGAGGTGTTATCAACAGATGAATCAGTCACAGAAACACAGCAAGGCACACTGGACACCATGAGGGAAGAGAGCGAAGGAATTTTACAGTTTCGGCTTTTTCTCCCGGAATATTAACAAGTCCACTGTGTTTATATGCCATGTTGATATGAACCCCATGTCCTTGGGATCTCAATGGCAACCACCCCCTTAAGTGAGGGCTTGAGTTGGTCTTTCCATCATGTCATGGTAGCAGTGTACATTTAAACATTAGCTGCACGTAGTCTAAATCACATCTTATACTTTTAGGTCTATCTACTCTTGCAGCAAAAGCTTCTTCTAGCATCTGCTCAACTCTATCAACATAACCGCCATACTTTGTTTTAACGGTCCACTTTTCCACTTCCCGGGATTACCAACTCCAGGTGCAGTCAACAATGGGGTGCCGGCAAAGCTCGGAGGAGAAGGAGGCCGCCAGGCGTTCACGGCGCATTGATCGGCACCTCCGTTCAGAAAGCCAGCGTCAGCGCCGTGAGATCAAACTCCTGCTGCTCGGCACCAGCAACTCTGGCAAGAGCACCATCGTGAAGCAAATGAAGATTATCCACAGTGGAGGTTTCAACCTTGAGGCCTGTAAGGAGTACAAGCCTCTAATCCTTTACAATGCCATTGACTCGCTCACCCGCATCATTCGAGCCCTCGCCACCTTGAAGATCGACTTCCACAACCCCGATCGGGCGTATGATGCTGTGCAGCTCTTTGCCCTCACTGGGCCTGCTGAGAGCAAGGGTGAGATCACGCCAGAGCTACTGGGGGTGATGAAGCGCCTGTGGGCTGACCCAGGGGTGCAGGAGTGCTTCTGCCGCTCCAACGAGTACCATCTAGAGGACAACACGGCATATTATCTAAATGACCTGGACCGTATTTCCGCACCAGAGTACATCCCGACCGTCGAAGACATTCTGCGTTCGCGTGACATGACCACCGGGATCGTCGAGAACAAATTCACGTTCAAGGAGCTCACTTTTAAAATGGTGGACGTGGGTGGCCAGCGTTCAGAAAGGAAGAAATGGATCCACTGTTTTGAGGGTGTGACTGCCATTATTTTCTGTGTGGAGCTCAGTGGCTATGACCTCAAGCTTTATGAAGACAACCAGACGGTAAGGAGAGCTCAATTATTCTGGTCATTGTTGCAACCAGATAAAGCAAACAGAGAGACATGAACTTGAAGTTATCTGACCAGTCTACACATATCACTATAGTAAATTCATCCTGTCAGTGGCACAGTGACAAGCAAACTGCTTTTATCATGTTGGTTCTATACTTCCTGTAGCGCACAAGCTTTCAGTTACAAGCTACATTCAGAGACCTAACAGTGCTCGGTTAAAAGCACCAGTTACTTTGTAAACCTTTGAGTTTATTTGCATCAAAGGTTAAATAAAAATGTGTTTATGGTAAGACTCAAAATTAACTTTTCTTAATCATTGTCATGTGGTGAGTCTAATTGCTTACCAGTGAGTTCAAAAACTACCAGTGAGTTTAGCTTAGTGCATACCTGTGTGTCCCTTGACTCACAACAAGAACTTTAAAGTAGTACATTAGCCTGGAATATCAATTAGCGTTGGGGAGTTAAAAATAAAAGTGTTCTGCGAGTCTTGTGGGGGGAGAACGTACAAGAGCGATAATTGAGTTCACAGTGCAAGGTGTCAGGGTGTACCCTCGAGAATGATCAGATTTAGCACTGGGGAAAATCGCTGCTGTGACGGGGGTCAGAGAAGTTTTCAGTGTCTTCAGTTAGAGAGTTTGAAAGAAGGAAGTAGCAAGTCAAAGAGGAAGTACAGAAACTAAAGGGTAGGAGTTAAAGTCTAGCTCCCTGCAAGGGAAGTTACCAATTGGAGTTTGTTGATGGAACAGGTGTGAAGAGAACCTCGTTCGATAGCTTTTGCACATTATCTACTTGAAACTTGTTGCAGTGGTTTGGATTTGCACAAGCTTCTTTGTAAAATATGATTGATTTGTTTTGGCTGTGCTTGATCAAAAAGGGTGTTGATTATTTTCTTATCAAATTTTGGTAGAACGATGTTAGATGTGTTCATTGTCCTTAACAATGAGTGAACATGATATCAAAATGGATAGTTGCAATGTCTTTAATGTAATTTTTCTCTTGTTCATTAGACAGATGTTGCTATGCTAGACTCAATAAGCATTGTAGTCTGTAAAATTATTGGTTAACATCTCACATGTACCCTCCCAGGTCCCTTGCTGTTTTTGTTCTGCTTAGCCATCCATGATAGGCTCATGGAAGATCTGGGCTATACAGGGCCTCACGAGTTTTGTAAACATACATTAACAACTAGACCAGAGTGTGTTCTTTTTTAGAAATCAGGGTGTGTGGTGAGCCTCTGAATTAGATTAGACAATAAACAATCTTAGTACTGGCCCATAAGCGCCACCGCTTGCATGCTGCCAGTCCACTCAGGATCTGCCTGTACTGACCAGAATCTCTTAAATGACAGCTCTCCTTGTGCATTTACTTACTGGCACACACAAGACGAGGCAGGGATCAGTACAGGCTCTGAATGATTGAGTCAGAGTGGCAGCAAAGGGTTTTAAGCAATGTTTTTTGGTTCTGAGAAGGTCTGTCTGGATTGGGCTGTCAGCCATTGAGAGAGACTTGAGCCTTAAGAGATGTGGGGCAATAATGCATTGAAGAATGTTATTAACGGTAACAAATATTGGTGACTTCTGAAGATGTGTTAAAGAGATTATGTTGACTAAGGTGATAGGGTCGAACTAGTGACATAAAAAGCTTTGGTGCTGCATTAATGTGTCTAGACTAGACAACTGCTATGTAAGATTTGAATGCATTTATTTAAAAGGAAATAGGACTGTACAATATTTGTTGCTGCATTTTATACTACTATGAAAAAATCTGTTAAATGCAAACGTGTCAGTGGATTTTGATTGCAACTTACAAAAAATGAATTTTTTTTGATAATTAAGTTAATTCATAATTAATTTAAATTAAATTCTCTAAAATGTTGTGTCAGAAACCAGTTATTCACATATCTAAATTTGCTCAGTCCAATTGAGCTGCACCTTTTGCAGATCATTTACTTTAAACTCAACTTGTTATCAACTCTGTTATCACCTACCAACCCCCATGTCCCTCAAACCATGCGTGACTTTTTCCTAGATGGAACACGGGAGTAATCAAAATTCCAGTGTTGCGTTTTTCCTTATGACAGAAATGCATGGTTGCAATTTGCTTGGTTTGTTTTAAACAATTATACAACGTTAATCAAAAAACAATATTGCTGATAAAAAATGGTGCATTACATCTTTGGCGACATGAAGCACGTTTCTAAAATGTTCCAAAGCAAGTTTTTCCATAATGCTGCAAAGACTCCTTCCACAGATAATGAATTATCTGTGTGTCTAGCTGTCATGAGCTTTGCAAAAAGCAGTTTCACTTCAGGCTTAAGTGGACTGATATTTAATAGTTCATGGTTGACCAGAGTTCCAGGAAACATTTAGTTATAGCATTAAATCCCACCTAATGATTTACACCATCCTGTAATGCCTCATATCTTGAGTGTGCTAACAAAGCAGAAAAAGCATTGAAGATAGACCAAATGTGACCAATTGATATTGGCAAGAGTACTTTCAAGTAATTTTAGACTGAACACCCTAATCAAAGCAATTTAACAATTTAACTAGCTAACATTAAACAGATTTGTATTAGAAATGCTTCTTTGCTGTAATCCCACACTCCCTCATTAAGTGAAATAGTATTCTTGCACATCTGGCACAGAAGCTTTTCAGTAATACGTGGCTGCAGATGTAACTTTTCAGTTGCAATTTCCAACAAATGAATTGGGGGCTTCAGGCAACAGTTGTCAGTTTTTTCTTTGTGCTGTGGTATGTTCTATTCTTTTCTTTTCCCCCTTGAACATCTCTTTCCACGTTCCTTTTTTTGACCCAACCCTGTCTAAAAAAAACAGGTTTCCATGGCAACTGTTGCCGAGCAACAGAGCAGTCAAATGCTCCTAATCCTGCTCTGTTGACAATGAGCTGTGACTGGGAGAGGGGGGTTGGAGGGGTTTACATGGTGCTCGGCAACCGGAGAGAAAAGATGGAAGTGTGCTTGTGTGAGGGGCAGAGAACGTGTGCTTGTGCGGAGCAGGATGGTGTGAGGCTAGCGCTGCATTGCGCAATAGTTTATTGAAGCAATGCAGCTCTGGTGCCAGTTGGCAGGGAGGAGTTGAAGAAATATTAAAAAAATGGGTCACTGGAGAGATGCTTGAGCAACATGAAAGGATATATTTGACTTTGACAGAGTTCTGCAATCTAATGTAAGAGATGAGAAGGTATAGTATACGGACATCAGCTATTGAGACACATCTGTATTGTTTTTGCAAGCCCACACCCAAAGCTTAGTGATATAACACTATGCTTTAACATTATATCTATTCAGTACACTCTTTATGGATTTTATGAGACTTATGCTTGATTTGAAAGGCAACTTTTGCAGTGCACAAGCAAGCAGTGCAAGTAGTGTGCTCACACTGAAAAATGCAATAGGATGTAGTATGCTGTGATTATTTGGATGATGTACTAAAAGTTCTATAAAATGTGGAATATAAAGTATGTCATTTGAAATGTGGTGGGGTATAGCTATTAACAAAATCATCACTAAAGCACAAAATTAGCATAAGCATCTATATTTTAAGTCATTACTCCAAGTCATTCTTAGTGTCCCGAGCCACATCTAAGGACCAAAATTTTATACTTGTGGGTGTATCAGAAAGCAAATACTTACAACCACACAAAACAACATTAAAAACATTTGGTAAAGCCCTAGCAACCACCCAGTATACCCTAGCAACAGTATAAAAAGTCTCTTGCAACCACTCACAACCCCCAGCAACATGACGTAAGCATGCTTAGTATTGCACAGGCAAGCATCACTCATTTAGTTTTAAAACACAGTAATACAATTGTTACTGTATTTATGTGACGTTGTGTTTCAAGCCATTGGTAATAATGTCGATGGAGGCCAATGGAGCTAGACAGACAAGCTCTTGTCTTCCAATTACTGATAAAGATAGAGGTCAATGAAAAAATCCATAGCAACCCAGCAGGTTCAGCCTCCCTGCAGTCAATGATGGTTTGAAGTTAATCACGTTCTACTTTTTACAAAGTGTCTTGTTACGTTACGAGTCAATTCATTTATCATACAGCGATTCCTCATGCATGTTTTCAAAAGAAATGCAAAATGTTCTAATGTTTAAATAACTCTCTTGTTTGAAACACTACATATTTTTAATTCCATTTTTAATCCTTTTAATACTTTAATACTATTTTTATTGAGGATTAAGCCAAACAGTAGCGTAAGTTTTGTTTCTGTAACGTTCCTACAATGTTCATTTAAAACTCGCAAGAACTGATAAAGTGTATAAAGTGTACTCTTTCAAATGAATAATATAATTGATCTTTGTGTAATATATTCTCAACAAAAGAATACAGGAGCATGAGTAAAGAGGATAAAAACGATAGTGTAGTGAATATGAGCAGGTCAGGTGTAAATATACTTTATAACTCTTATTACTGCTGGAGCTGTTAGGAAACTAGATACGAGTCATTTTCAAAGAGCTTTTCACGAAATGGATTTCTAGAGTGAGACAGCTCGATCCAGCTATTCTTATTTACAGAAAACAAAGCATTACTATGTTGCAGAACCTTCTTATTAATATTTAAGCCTAATGAAGGCCTGTGTCTAGCGCACACAGAGAGAAATCCTGCTGTGCCACGCATCTCTGCGGGGGTACCACCTCCCGTCGCTTCCTACCCACTTCTTTTTTCTCTCTCACTTCTCCTTTCACTCCAACACTTGATTTGGGAGATTTAGTTGGAAACACCCCAAGCTTCAACACAACATGTCCATCCGGTCCCCTGGGCCATCCGATTGCTTAATGGACTCGCTGAGCTCTGCAAAGACATTTGGCTAATGGTGTGACCTGATTTTGGAAAGCCTGATTCAAGACGAGGAATGCTTATTGAGGGCTTCTCTCTGCAGGACTGTGGAAGCACCTCTTAGATATGAGTACACACTCTGGCTATAGTGCAATTCACAGCCTCTCGAAATCGGACTGCCAGTCAGACGTTATGGATAAAGTTTGTGTTTACGAACACAGTCCATTTTTTCCACGTAATCAAATTCGTAAGCCCTAGTTTAAAAGATTAAAGAGTTTTGGATTTTTCAGAGTGCTTGTCATTTGATGACACAATGGCACATAAAAGACATTAGAATGCTGAGGAAAATGATTCACTCTACATGATATGGCTGTCCATTTTGTCACTTCCCATACAGTGAAGACTGACCACAGAACAGCACATATATTACAATGGTGACCCTGATTTCACCAAATGGACATTTTTAACCATGACCATTTATAACCCCTAAAATCCGTGGGAAATACGTTTCTGATTGGTTGAATGAAAGACCAACAAGGATGATGTAATATGGTCACTGTTTAGGAACAACAGCCACAGATAGTAAGATTCTGGACCTTCAAAGGCAAATAAATGTGACAAAAAGGTTGAAGAGGTCTGTTTGTTTCATTCTCGTCACAGCAACTAGAAACTATTTTTCATGGTTTTCCAGAACTTGACTGATTTCACTCAGCACTCCGTGGCACCCATTCTAACTCTCTCGTAGAAGATCTTGTGATTTGCTTAAAGCAGGATGATATTTTGTGTAACGTTTCAAACAGCAGCCCAGTCTTCATATCAGATTCCTCCCTCGGTCACAAGCTGCTTGTCCCAACCACGTGCCTGCAGCCACTGCAGATCATGCTGCGAGAGTGCGACTAGAAGGGCGTATCCACCCGCACACACACAAACACACACACACACCTCAAAACCACAGAGACAAATATGGTAAACACTACACATAGTTAGGATGATCAATAACTAATCATAAACCTTATTCCAACTCAATATATATAATTTATCTTTTATTTCATCATCATCATGTCATATTTATTGATGGTGGCATCATTGGGTTCACACCTGCAACATTTCAGGTTCCAGCCTGGATCTTTAAACTCAGCATCCAACCATCCATTATGTATCTTTATAATAAATATACATGCCCACCCAGCCAACAATTTTTTAGGTTGTAAGAATGTTTCTGTAATCTTTTTTTTAAGTATCAAACATCTTGCTTAGTCTTGCCAAAGTAGATTATATAGTAAATTATGTTTGACAGTAAGCACTAATTTTAAAATATAGACTGCACTGTTTCAGGGATTAAATGCATTACTTGGACAGGAGATCATATCATAAGACACAGCTGATGTCATCAACAAATCGGTTCGGCACATTTCACGGCTGTTATTTACGTCCTGTCCTCTGCCTTTGTTTTATGGGCATTACCCTGGCAAACACAGCAAGGTAATTGAACATGGGCAGGTGATTAATTGAATTAGATAGGGAACTCAGCAGGTCTGGAGAAATAAAGGTTAATAACCTCAGCTGTTTATTTGCTGCTTGTTGAATTCACAATGGTTCTGTTGGCTGCTTTGCTCGTTTGTTTCTGTTTGGAATTTTTGCATAGCACTTTCTTACCTTTTAATCTTATCTTTGGATTTCTTTAGAACATTAAATTTATTTTATATTTTGCTGGTCACTCAATTTAGCATTCAATATTAGCAGTACAAGTCATTTAAATGATCATTTCACATGTATGTTTACTTACAGTGCATTCATGGTCCTATACAATTGAGTTGACTTTTTCTGAAATTGTCCAGTTTTTAGTTTAAAGAACATTTATGTTGCTTTAGCAGACTGTTTTGAATCTTTGTTTTGCTGTGAGATGAAGTCCCAGTGAATGAGTTTTGAGGCATTGGTTAGTTCAAATCGGTTAGCATAAGCAACAGTACTAATGATTCTTCCTCAGTAGGTTATGAGTCTTGTGTTGGGGTGGGGAGATAAAGCACAGCTCTGTTTGCTCAAGACACCTGTCCTCTATTGCCACAACAATGAATAACACTGCTGTAGTGATTTGTTGTCCTCACACAGGGTAATTTCCATTGACATTCAACTCATCCTCTAGATCTGTAGTGTCTCCGTTAACTTAATGTATTTCCCTGTTTGCACTATTTAGCACCTAAAGGCCACAGATTTCATCAACTCCAGAGGTTTTCCCTCTCAAGGTAGCCATATCTTTTGTTAGTGCTTCAACTGACCAATCTTTTTTTAACTGTTTCCCTCTCTACAGAGTCGTATGGCGGAGAGCTTGCGTTTGTTTGACTCCATCTGCAACAACAATTGGTTCACTAACACCTCACTCATCCTTTTCCTCAACAAGAAGGACCTGCTGGCTGAGAAGATCAAGCGCATCCCGTTGACGGTCTGCTTCGCTGACTACAAGGGTCAAAACACCTATGAGGAGGCGGCCGTCTATGTGCAGAGGCAGTTTGAGGACCTCAACCGTAACAAAGAGACCAAGGAGATCTACTCGCACTTCACTTGTGCCACCGACACCAGCAACATCCAGTTTGTTTTCGATGCCGTGACGGACGTAATCATCCAAAATAATCTCAAGTACATCGGGCTGTGCTAGGACGAGAGGATGGGGGGGCGAGGGGTGGCAGGCGCGGGATACAAAAAACCACCGCAGACATCAAGGCCGGTCTTTCGATCTGTCTGGGTTCCCTCTAAAACACTTGGTAAAACAGGAAACTCAGATGAGGCCCAGAGGAAAGGGCTACGTGCTGCCATCCTGTTAGATTTATCAATGTCAAAAACGTAAAGGTCAAGGAGGATTTTACAAGGTTGGTATAAATGTGTTTGCACTGACATGCGTATGTAGACACACACATTGCTAGGTTTGTAGGCACACAACAGACTTCACAACAGGATTAGCCATCAGGCACGTTTGACACGGAAACACTGGATACAGATCTCCCTGCTCCTCTGTTCCCTGGGAAACGCTGGGAATACCTTACCATCCATTAAAGAAACAGTGCACTCAAAAACAAGTTAAAATTTTGTCACTGTTTATTCACCCTCATATTCTTTCTAACTTGTTTGATTTCCTTTCTTCTGTTGAATGTGAAAGGAGATGTTAGGTCAGATGTTCATGCTTGTTTTTGCCTTGAAATGACAGAAAATGGTGACCAGGGCCTGTAAAGCTTTAAAACTGAACTTTTAGCACAGCAAGTTTGTTCGGATGACTCATGTGCTATATTCTCTTGAAACTATATGATAGAGTTGTCTCTATCAGCTCTATATGATAGAGTTGTCTCTATCAGCTCTATATGATAGAGTTGTCTCTATCAGCTCTATATGATAGAGTTGTCTATATGATAGAGGCTGCATATGTTAAATTTGGTGCATCAAGATTTATGTTATGACATGTCTTAACACATCATCTTTAAATTTACAGTACACAAATGTGAATGAGATCTGAGAGCTGCAGTGAAGGATAGAGTTATCAGTAAATAATTCATATTTAATTACACAAAGCAGTAAGTTGTATGGACTCATGCTTTCCATTTTTGAGGCTTGACAGCCCCTGATCACCATTCATTTTTATTGTATGTTAAACCAGAAGTGTGAAATTTCTTCCGCAGAAGAAATAAAATCATACAGGTACAGAGAACATGAAGCTAAAATATAACAAAATAAGTAAAAGATAACAAAATTATAATTTCTGGGTGAACTGTCCCTTTAAATTTTCTCTTTCTTTGTAGGGTGTCTGATTTGCCTGATTCAAATAATGCTGAGAGTATATAAAGAGTTTATATAAAATATACGTGTATATTGAAAGGTTAATAGTATCCTTACAGAAAGTAAAAAAAAATGATGTCACTTGGTTCTGCTCCAAAGGTGAAAACTGCCACTGTCTGAAGCTGGAGTTGAATGGCTTTTTAAACACCTTCACACTGTAGTTTATTTTTAGCTGTCTGACCCCCTAGAAGAAAAGTTTTCTTGTTTTTTGTTCTGTTCTTGTTTTGTCTAAATTAGGATGTAATCCAGCATTTTTAGAACAAACATCCCTTTTGTCCATGAGAGTATTACACTGCAATGAGCATTAAATGTTCCAAAATGATCATTCCAGTTTCAAAGAAAAATAAACAGTGCCAACAGAAGTGTAAATAAATAAAAAAGGCCTGTTAATCATGGTCATTTTTCATTTTTTATTGGCAAAAAATTATATATATATATATATATATATATATATATATATATATATATATAGAAACAAAATATGCATGATTTTGTTACTTTGGGATTTTCATAAATTATGGTTTGAATTGCTTTCTTATATTTTTAGTTTTATTAACACGCTCCAAAAATATATAGAAGTCAAAATATATAGAAGTCAAACACTGTGTATGACTGTACAGTTGTTTCCTGACAGGTATTTATGAAAAGAGTTTTGTTTGCAAAACTATTCATTTACATCCAGCACGACCATATAGGATTTACTCTTCAAATTTTGTCTGCAAATAAATATAAAGAGAGAGATGGTGAGAAAATCTACAAAAGAGCAGAAACATTTTATTCTGGTGTCATTTCGAGTGGACGTTGTCCGCTGTATGTGTAAATACAATGTGAGGTAGACTATGTAAGACAATGAAAAAACCTTTTAATGCAGTGCTGATTGACAGATTTGAGCTCCGCCCCCTCCAGTCCTACTTCTGTTCACCTGTGATGTACAACAAACCCAACTAAGGGCTTCAGGATTGATTTTTCAGGATGTCCACCAAAAAGAAACAAAGAAAAAGAATTAACTATAAAAGAACAATATCAGTGAATAAAAGGAAATATGCAAATGATTGTGCTGCTGATTTGTTTTCTTGTGTTGGACTTTTGATGATAAAGTCATGCTTAATTAGTTGTATTTAACAATTTTACCATATATACAAAATACACATATTACAATGTTGGATTTTTGCGACACAATCAAACAGTTCTGGCAATGATAGTGTTTTTTATTAATAAAAGATTAAGACTGAGGCATGAACCAAACAATACCGGACAACAAAATTTACAGCGTACAGATTCTGTGGGTGGATTTCATTAAGAACATGCCTGAGTCATCCCAAAATAAATAAAAAATTTCTTATTGCTGCTGATATTGGCCACTAATTTTGGACCTTATCAAAATGGTCGCTATATTATGTAATTTATCATGCATCCCTGTTTACAGTATATATGCATTATGTTTTCACGTTTTCACACATCTTCAGCCTTATCAAATGTTAACATCACCTGTGGCCGGTTCAATAGAAGGTAAGGTCACTATTTTGACTATAAATTGGCCTCTGATAAAACAATTGAACACAAATGCATTTGAGCGGTATCTAATATAAAGACACAAATTAGTGCAAATTAACTTAGAAAATTAACTGTTTCTAGTCATCACATTCTAGAATATTCCAGAATATTTTCCCAATCTCTCAAACCAGTCAACTCCAGCAACTCTACAGTCTCAATGCATCGCACCACCGGCAATCAACATGCTAATTAAATGTGTAATTAAATTATTCTTCAATTGATTTATGTCTGCAGAGAGTTTGTCTGTGTAGTTAAAAGAACTGAGAGAGTGAGAGAGGAAAAGAAGAAGGTACATGCATAATGTACTGATTTGTGGCCAAACCCTGGATGGCACCTTATTGTTGCCATTAGTAACACGACCCATTGTTTTTCAGGTTATTTATTCTTAAAGGTACAGAACACCAAAAAAATACTGAAAATTCTGTCATCATGCACTCACCCTCATTTAAACTCTCCATACTAATCCAAACTCAAATAAAAACAAAAGTTTATGTATCATTTTAGTCAAACTTTATGACTATTTTTATGATTGCCACCACCTGCTTGTCATATTTTCTCACAAAAATGTTTTTCTTTGTCTAGCACTCAATATGTGTCAACATCAGCAGATATTTGCCAGGTATTTATTATAAATATTTAAAAAATGTAGTACTGAACTGTAAGAATGCAAGATGTAAATCTGTTGATGGTGTTGACAAAATAGACTTGTCAAAAATAGACTTGTTGACAAAATGTGCATGTCACATGTTCTGTATAGAACAAAATGCTTTTTTTTTTACTTTTCTTTTGCAAACAGCCAGTAAGAACTACTTCAAATGAGGGAAATTATCTACAAATTCCAGAGTTTGTGACAGAGTTTATAATCATGTGACACAGAAAATGAAAATAATGAATAAATCATAAATATATAATAAAATAATGAATAAAATCTCATCTAAAAATCTCGCCAGGGCCTTTGTGACCTTGTTGAGCAGTTGAAATACTGAAAGAGGGCTGAAATCAATATTGCCTGCTTTTGTAAATACTTCTTAAATATCTGTTAG
Source organism: Chromobotia macracanthus (assembly GCA_036877525.1). NCBI lineage: Eukaryota > Metazoa > Chordata > Actinopteri > Cypriniformes > Botiidae > Chromobotia > Chromobotia macracanthus. Next base: position 4,408,053 of record JAZGTH010000031.1, on the reverse strand, counting down.
ATACAGTTGTAATGCTTTATAAAAGACGTGTAATATACGATGGAAATATTAATTAACGCTTCCTGCTTTCCTTGGTACAAACAAACCATGTCACATGCAGTCTTTCACCATTATGACTGTGAGTGTTAATGAGATGGTGTAAATTCCTGTCGAGACCCTGGAGTTTTCTGGGTGTGACACTGATGCCCTTGAATTTCACGTGTAGCACTGAGGAAACAAACCCAGCAGGCAGATGACATGGGTGTAGTCACATGCTCACAATGTTGTAAACTTGAAAAGAACCAGGATGAATAATATCAAAATAACAGAATTGCAAAGACACAGGGTGTGTCCTCTGTGAGACTGTAGGTGCCAGCTATTGGTGAGCAAATTTAGACCACAACTAAACTCCAGATTGTTGAAAGATTGTTGACATTTGTTTCGATAAACAGAAATAAACATATGAATATTGCAGCAAAGCTGAGCATGAGGGCCAGCCAACGGGAGACCTTATGACTGTCATGAGCAGCAGAGAAGGAAACGGTGTAAAGAAATGAGAAAAAGACACATGTACACAGTTTAACCTAATTCCTGAGTGTAAAAAACAGCAGCGTTAAACTGTGAAGGCTGGACAGCAAATTAGATTCAATGTCCAAATTGTTCGCAGAGACAAAAGTGTACCTTGATATAAAGGAAATGTTTGTATGACTCACAAATGCATGACTAAGACACTCCACACCCAAACCATTAGAGAAAGTAAATGTATAATATTAAAAATTCAATTGAAACACCTAATGCACCATTTTCTATGCAAAATTACTACTTTCATATAGGTTTCATTACCTTCCCCTTCAGATTTAGTTTACAGTAATGAAATAAAGTAGCTAGGTTTCCTGGGTTTTATATGTAGGTCCCTTCATTAATAAAGTAATCACAGGTGTCATTGTGTGTGTGATTACTTTATTAATGATAGTGGCCTACAAATATGTTCTCACATTTGTTCTGTCACAGCAAGACAGAAACAGCACAACTTTTCTTTCCAATAGCCACATGGAAGTACACAAGTGTTGTTAATTATTTTAAAGACATCTGGGTAACAATTTATTTTACAGTGTCTTTGTTACATATGTTACTTGTACTTGTACTATAGTAATTATGCATAACAGTTAATAGTTAACAGTTAATTATGCATAATTGCTTGCAACTAACCCTAAACCAAACCCTAACCCTTTAGTAAGTACATGTTGGGAAATAATATTACTCTGTGTTTAAATGTATAATTACACTGTAACAAGGCAAGGACCCCTGTAAAATAAAGTGTAACCAATATCAGTTTTTTTACCTACCAGATGTGTTAACTGACCTCCATGCCCTTCATAGAGTGTAGGGCACATCCAAAATAAAGAAATGAAAAACATACAATATACATTATAGTCCTGTAAACAGAATACATTTAAATAAAACAGCTTAGCTTTATATACAGCCAAACTGTCAATCGTTATTGATCACAGTGAAATGGAATAATACCCTGGGACAGACTGAGCAATTCCACTTAGTCACTTTTGGCTTAAGTGTCCATTAAAAGGGTGATAAATGGAAAGATGGTTGTGGCCTGATTTGAGGCTCTCCAACTGATCTAGATATTTGTATGTAGTGTTGATTACAAAATGATCATCCTTAACTATCCTCTACAATAAAACAAAACAGCAAAACAATAGAAATGTGTTTCTAGGGATACATATTCAAGTGTCTAAACAGTGCAGTCTAACTTGCTTGCAATGACACAGCACTCCTAACATATAGCGTTGCACATGATCTGCTGCCACCCTGTGGCCATTCAGAATAGAAACAAGGGCAATAATAAATGCAGATGCTCTCGTTATTACTAAATGCATTACACGTGTATCTGTACAGTAACAGTAAGCCAGTTATTATTGATGTGATAAGCAGTATAGATAGTTTTATTTAATGTTTAAACAGATTTGATCTGTTATACGGTATTTATACAATTTTATTCCCTACATGCCTAGTACACCTGAACGTTGAAAGCTATCATACTAACATGAGCCAGCAATGATTAATACATTATTTATAAGTTAGCATAGAATGTTTAACATAGCAAAAGCAGTAAGGATTATTCATTGTTAGTTGATCATACCTAATTCGTTAACAAATGTCAACGTATAGAAGCGTATTGTTAAGTCGCACTGTGTATTGTGATGTACAGTATGTGTTTAGGTTACTGTACATCAGAAAACTGCAGCAAATCGGAATATCGCACGACGCTTGCATCACGTGACGGTAGATTCCGGCTCGCGGTTGCCATGGAGACGACGGGAGGGATTGATGCGGAGAGCCGTTCGCGTTCAGACTGCGTGAGTACCAGACAGCATAACATTGTTTTATACAATCCTTTACATGGTAATGCCATCAAAACGAAGCTTATAAATATTTTACACGATGTTTTAAATATATAATGTACTTACTGTACCGTTACGCCACTACGTTACGCTGTCATTCCCGAACAACCAACATAGCTTATGCAGAAATGCTAACAGAGGAATTAACTTAGCATAAATCTTTCAGCATAAATCTCCATCAGCAGCATTTGTAGCATATCTAGTTAGGTTACTTGCACATACTGTATAGTACATAATAACTGTAACAGAGTTATTAAAATAATGACATTGTCAGATGTAGTATATGCAGCTTATGGTATACTGTAAATAGCAGTATATGCAGTATAAGGTATGTGGTTGAAAATGTACAGTACAGAGTAAACACATTATCTAATCGTGCTGACACCTGTCTTTTAGAGGTGACACTTTCCTGGCAGCCTGCTGACAAGAAAATGCATTTCACCCCTCCTGTTTGCAAAGACAGGATCATATCAAAATTTCCCAAGGTAAACATAATGGAAGTCCAAAGTCATATAAAATATTATGTGAGTCATTTACTGAAGCAAATAGACCATTGAACAATCAGAATTTTTGTGTTTAATTCATTTTTCATTGTCTTTAACACAAAGTTAAATCATCTAATCAAGATGCATGTTGCTTTTACGTGTCATATTACCGCAAATTCTGCCAAACTTTCTGTAAACTGTACCGAGCACAGCAGATTAAGTTACTGAAAACCTGTGACATCCATAGAGGGGACTCAACAGTAGATGAAGCTTACAGGATCACAGGACTAGAGCTAATACTGCAGAAGTAAAAATATACAGATGATGATGATTATGTTAGTTAGTTTTCTCAGTATTGGTTCAGGCCAAGTTAAACTGTTACATGCATTCACTAAGACAGACTTGTACACCAGTTTATTGCTCTAGTGTACCTAGAGCATCACTAACAGTGTTTCAGTGAAGTTTATTTTGTGGTTATCTTCAAAGGTTCAGTACACAAGTATGGTATTTTTAGCCAAATTAGTGAAAATTAGATATGCTTGAGTTTAGATGTGTCCAGTATCTGATATTGTTCATAGCAAGATGAACTGACCAGGATTTATAAATTGTGTTTTTGATTTTGTAGTGTTATAATCCTCAAGCTTGCCTACAGATGAAAGATGACTGGAATGTAAAAGCAAAGATGGCTTGCCAAGACAGGGCTGCTCACCTGCAAGGGTTAGTTATCAGACTGATGGATTACTATATTTTTTGTGGGTAACTGATACGCATACTGTTTACTGAACATGTTGTATACATTATAACACTGACGTCGTTAAAATAGATAACAATATTGTTTAGTTTGTTTCATCTTTATTTTGTAGATATGACAGGCTTAAGATGTCAAAAGCAGTTGTGGTTGGAGATCTCAATGTGGGAAAAACATGCTTAATTAACAGGTAAGGTTAATAGATTTATTTTTCACAATCACAATACCGTGAATGTCTTGACTCTTCAAGGGTTTGGAAATAAAACAGACAGACATTAAGTTTAAATGAACCACCTTTATATGATATAATGCTGTATTTTCATCATTCATAAAGTCCATTAAGAGGTGCTTGTTTATCACAGGCTCTGTAAGGATGTGTTTGAGAAAGATTACAAAGCTACTATTGGGGTTGACTTTGAGATTGAGCGATTTGAGCTGTCAGGGCTTCCATACTCACTTCAGATGTGAGTATTTAACAGCCCATTAGCTGAGAATGTTAGTTATATGGTAGTTGATTTTGCATATTGCTTTATTTGTAGATGGGACACTGCTGGCCAGGAGAAATTTAAATGCATTGCATCAGCATATTACAGAGGAGCTCAAGGTGAGGTGTTTAGGTGGAAATACAGATTGACGCTTTATGGCTGCCGATATGAATGCAAACGCCATTGAAACACCATTATAATTATTTATTTGTACTTTTTAAGTTATTATAACGGTTTTTGACATGGCTGATATCAAGACCTTGGAACACACACAGTAAGTTCTGATTGGAAACTGTTAAAAGTGTTTTAAATTCTCCTCACTCCCAGTAGGGTACTAATTTATTGAATTTTACATTTTATCTGTTTCTCAGACAGTGGTTATCAGAGGCTCTAAGGGAAAATGAACCAAACTCTTGTTTTGTTTTCTTGGTTGGCACAAAAAGAGACCTCCTGGTGAGAATAATTTTCCACACACACACGCATACTGTAGGTACACACACACACAAGTTGTGAAAGTAAATAAAGGGTCCCTGTTGTCTTTGTGTGAAGTCTGCAGAGGAGTGGCAGAGAACAGAGAGAGATGCTATAAAGATTGCAACAGAGATGAATGCTGAGTTCTGGGCGGTGTCTTCAAAAACAGGTATAGTCAATTTTGTAAATTCATAACAAATAGCAGAAGTGTGTTTTACAAGTCCAACACGTATCAAACACTGGGCGAAATATAATTTCATACTTGTCTTTATAGTTTGAATATTTAGTTTCTTAATCTCCCTTCTGCCTTGGTTTTTAAACCGCCCTTTATTTTGTTATCCCAACTATGCATGATTATATGGTTAGTTGCATATATTAGCATTTAGCATTGTTTTCACTGTTGCACAGAGCTCTATCAGAACAGAGTCATATAAAATTCAGACTAGATGAATTTATATGATACCACTGTATTTATAGAGTAATTTTAAGTACATTGTCGTTTTGTACTTGTGCATGTTTTTGTATGTTTTTCTTGGTTAAAACATACTGATTCTTTGGTTTATTATAGGAGAGAACATCCCGGAGTTTTTCTATCGTGTAGCAGCTCTGGCATTTGAAGATGCCATTCTGAAGGACCTGGAGACAGAAAACAGCACTGCTCAAATTGGAGATGGAAGAATTTTGAGTAAGTGATTACACACAATAATGATCAAATGTAATGTACTGTAAAAGTTATTGGAAGATGTGGATTTGTTATTTCAGATGATAAAGCTCTGGAGGATTCTGCAGAAAAGCCAATAAAGAAGTCCTGCTGTTGATTCAGTGGATCTAAATAACCAGAGATGGATGATAACCAGAGACTAATTTCATAGTTGAAAAAGGGATGCGTTTCATCCCTGACATAACAACCTTTGGGTTGGTGCATCAAGAAAGTACTGAATAGTGCTTAGCCCCATCAGACTAGGGCTCAAATAAGGGATTGCTCATCAACGACTCCAAAAATCAATTTATGATATATATACTGTGGTATTAAAGTCAGTATTTTGTACAGCTCCATAAATCACTGCCATCTGGTGATTTTATTTTGAGTTATATTGCAGACTTTTGTATGATTTGTTTTGCATACAAAATAATCATTCAGCACAGTTTATGAATCAGTATTTGTCTTTAGACTTGCCCAGCTCAATAAATATATATGTAGTGATGGAATAAACAAATGCAATTTCTTTGTAAACAGAAATGTCTTGAAATGGTATAATCCTGTGATTTATCATCAAGTGTATCAAATGACTGCATATTAGCTTTATTATTTGCAGCTTTTTCTACAAATAAAATATCAGAACTTGTATGTTACTATATACAGTACAGGTATTGCATTATTTATACAGATGTCAGGCTACAAATTAATATTGACATATTGACCAACAAAATAAAACTGGAAAAGATCTTTGCAGCGTGACCATCGTGAGATTGTCGAAATGCGTCACGAGACATGTAAACAAATGGCAGGATGACATACTGGCACAAGTTTGTTGACCTTCATCTCTACTGTCTCTCTGATCCAGCCAAGCACTCTGCACTTTCAATAGGCAGTTGCATCCCTTTTGAAACCTCTGTTTGTGCGTATCATATTGACTGGGATGAAATAGCAATAGAGACTGATATTCTGTAGAATTGTTCAGGATTGGACACTTTACATGTTCGTGTGTGATTGTATGTCTGCTACATATATTACAATGACTGTAACCATGAAGGCAAACAAGTCCTACAAGCTTGTGGTGCAAAAGAAGGGCTTTGGAGGGAGCGGTGAGTGTGTTTTTAATAGTTTATTTAGTTGTATTACTACTTGAGGAGTCCTTAAGTTCTGGAAAACTGTATATAAACTAAACTATAAAGTATCACTACTACTAAGCTAGTTTTTTGTTTATGACATAATAATGGCTGGACATATATTTTTACATATATCTTTGCGCGCATCTGTTGACAGTTTCTGTTTCTCTGCAGAGGATGAGTTGATGTTGAATATTAAGGTATTTCTTCAGGTTCCCTTGAGAGCCCAGAGATAGAATTTATGAATTTATTCTAAATTAATTATGAATTATTACTTAAAATAATTATGAATTATTTTGTTCTTTATAACAGCATGAGATGTTTCCATACGCTTCCATTCATTTTTTATGTGACATCAATGTTTGTTTTGCCATCAACAAGCTTCAAAAATTAAAGATAGCCTCTGATCATTTGTGTGTCAGGTCGAGTCGGGAATAAGCCAAAGCTGGGGCTTGGCAGATGTCAGTGGGGGTGTGGTGGGCAGCTCTTCTCCCACCAGACGACAGCCTGGGCCACATCTCCAACATCCTGCTCATCCCACGCCCAGCTCAGGGCCAGTATTGGGTCAGCAGCTTCCTGGGGTACACCAGCTGCACAGGCGGTACAGAACCAATCAGAGAAAGTTGTGCACTTCTATATGTGCGTGTTGATGTAAGTTGGAACATCTGGATGACATCTGCTTGTCTGGCTCTTTGGGAGATGATCTACAGTATATCTGTTGGAGTGAGTTGAGGTAGGAGGGTGAAGTTCTAAAGGCCAGGGTAAGAGATTTAAATTTGATGAGAGCAGCTACAGGTAGCCAATGGTGTGAGATCAGGAGTGGTGTGATGTGGGCTGTCTTTGGTTAATTGAAGACTAGGCATGCTGCTACATTCTAGATCATTTGCAGGGGTTTGATCGCATTTGCTGGAAGGCCATCCAATAGGGTACTGCAGTAGTTCAGTTATAGTGCATCCCAAATTCTATCTCTTGGTCCTTTCCCGACTTCTGTTCCCCTCTGTCTCACCCTGTAAGATTTCCTACTGTCTCTTTATTTTTCTATCTAATAAACAACAACAAAGGCCAAAAAACAGTAAAATTTACTGTTCCAAACTTAAAATTAATTAAAGTAACACAGAAAATTAAAGAGCTGTAAATATTTTCAAAATTATCCAGCAAATATTTGCACATAACATTGTAAAATATAGTGCTTTGGTAATTTGATTTCCCATTATATGACGTCCTTAGTTTTCATGCATACATACAGAATCTGTTTGTGATGGGTGAATGTGTTTGTGATCATTGTCATGATAGTTTATACTCTGTTGTTATGACTTGTTTAATATGCTAGTGCTTGTGCTTCAGTGGTGCTTCAGATCCACCACCAGACCAGACAGAACATGGCAGAGCTGCAGGGCAGTGAGCAGAAAGATCCAAAGCCACGGGAAGGTCAGTCAGATGAGGAAGGGTTAGTAGTAGAGAAACAATTCACAAACCCACGTCAGATGCTCAAAGACACGTTCAGTAACTGTATGTATGTGTTTTAGCAAGCAGACAGCATTCTGTTACACAGGAGATGGACTGTACATCACTGGAGGTCCTGACAATATCTCTGGTAGCCCAGCTAGTAGCAGCAGCACTGGTACATCACACATCTGTACACAAACCTAATTTATTAAATTGTACGCATGCAACATCAGTAACGTTTTGAACTGTATTTTTAACCAAATAAACATAACACTTATCAGCGGCTGTCAAAACTGTAGTTAGCTCAGCATTTCTGGTATACATCATCAAAGGTCTTGGATGTTATCTTCAAAACCAGAGAGTTTGTGTTGTTCTGCTTGCCTCTACTTTTGTAGGAATACCAGTGAATCGTAGTTTCTTTGAAGACTATTCCAGGTGACCAAGTGAGTTTTTATCAATCAATAGATGCCCTCAAAAACACACCACATCTCCTGAACTCATCCACTTTCTGGACGGCTAATCCAAGGATACTCTCAGAAATATACATTTATGTGTAATGAGGTATTAAATGCTATTGGTGTAGGTTTCTCCTACATTTTGATTTTTGCACATATGGGGCAAGAACCCAAATCAGGTGTGCCAGTGAGGGAAATGATTGTTTGTTATCTTTTTAGAAGGTTCTGAAGGTTCCTTGGGTAATTTCAGCCAGTGTGCTAGATCATATTGGAGCTTAGTAGCTTTGTTGTTCATGGGTGAAGCGTGTGGTTTTGTTTTAAACAATTCTAAACAAGTCTTTTTCACATACCGCCTGCAGTTCAAGTATTTAAGGTAAATTACTGAAACCCTATTCTTAGAAAACACTAGAGGTTGGGGGGAAATTCACAAAGTATTGTGATATTTTAATTCACTACACTGTATCAACATTAGATCACATTATAATTTGTGTTTCCACAAAAAGCACTGAAATGCAGTACAGATGATAAAAAGATCTAAATATATTACAGTTTTGAATAATGCCTGATAAAACTAATGTTACACTGTGTCCACTCGCTGTAACTGGTTGTGAATAGATATTTAATTTAAACATTGCCAATAATCACAGTTTAAGCGAATCAGGTGCAAAAACAATGCATACTGCACAGTGTGTACAACTGAATGATGTCAACAGGAGAGCTAAATCAGTGTGCGCAATTTCATTTTAGTGAATTTCTCCCTCCAAATTTCCCTGAGATTTCTGGCTTTCTCTGCACATCTGCTTCCCTTGGGATTCCTCTATTTCCCCAAACGATTTTGATCTTCCCCTTTCTCTCTATTAAAATATCAAATTTCAGTCCTCAGTTCTTAGTAACATTCAATCGAACCACCAGCCACCAGTATATTAAATGACACTGCTGCTCTCAGAGATTATCATGCATGCCTTGCCTGCTCAGTACTGGCTGTCTTCTGTCAGTTGTGTATGTGTTTTGTACAGATGGCCATTCACACTTACTCACTGATGACATCACAATACTCACAGTTGCCCTTGGCCCTGCATGTGTTAATTTTGCACGTAATTTGTCAGCGTAATTTTCAGTTTAATCACGACAATGATGGTCACACACTCCTCTTCTCTTCCCACCTTCTCTCTCTTTCTTGTTGTTTTGCATGTATGTGTCCGTTTGCCTGGATCTTCTGTTTATCTGTCCTGTCCAACCTTCTGCTCTCATTTCTCCTATAATCTTTCTATACTTCTCATTTTCAGTTGGTGTGTGGTGGGGGTGCACCTGAAGTCCTGCTGTCTGCCCCCCGACAGTGCCTAGCTTCTGCTGTACAATGAGGGTTGGATTGGAAGTCCCTTACCACTCCTGCCTGCTTTCCCCTCACTACAGTTTACTTTCCTGACTGCCAAACCCTGCTGAGGGCTGCTGCCCCACACTGATCTGGAGAGGTACGTACACATTGTTAATAGCCAGATGCATATTTCCTATACACGCTTCACATGCCATGATAATCGTCTAATGAAACAACTTTTATGTCGACATGAAATCAAAATTGACACTTATGTCTCAGTACACATGCCTGGTCTTATTGTGGATGATTCATACTCTTTCAATAAAGTGTAGAAAACTTCTCCACCTCCAAAATGACTTCTTTTCGTATGATGTCACCTAGGCCGTGCATACTATTGACTGAAGTTAATCTATACCAAGTAAAATGGAATCGAAATAACATGGTTTGCAAATGGAACTGTAAGTTGACTCATGAATGCATCCTGTGTAGGTGTGAGAACGAGGCTCCTGTGATGACAGCCCATCAGATGTCATCTGATCAAAGACGTATGCAAGCCTACCAGATCATCATACAAACCAATATCAGGAAACCACAGCCAGCTATGGCCCCACCCATCAGCAGCAGCCCTCTCTATTCTAGAGGAACTTCCCCTCCACTCAGCTGCTGGATGTCTCACATTCCTCCCACAAAATTGTTATGAAAAAGACAAATTATTGATATGTAATAACTAATTGCCTGTGCAATTAATGGTGCTGGTCAAGGTGATTTTCTTCTATTGAACAGAAAGGACTGTTATATAGGGCTGTTTTTGTGGACAGGAATTAGATTAAATAAGGGCTAGGCCTTAGTTAAATTAGGACATTTCAGTAGTTTTTACATATATGCCTGACCAAAACATTACTGGTGTGCATCTTAAGGCTAAACAATGACAATTATATATTTTTAAATAGCTGTTAAGACAGCTCAAACATGCATTTAAGTCTAGGACTACACTTAAGCCCTGGCTGGGAAACCGCCATATAAAATTCAGATTATTATAGAGACTTGGCCAGTAAGCTATACGACACAAACACCAGCACATTACGTTATAGAGTGAAGTGTGTCTGCTTGCGTCAGGATTTATTCAGCATAGACAATTTCAGTTGCAGTCTGTATTGTGTTGACAGGTGGTTGATTTAAATGCCTCAGGCTTGTCTGTTTTTCAGGACTTGTGTCTTGGTGTAAACCAGAGGACGAGGAGAATCTGTACTGGCTCAGTATGGGCAGAACATTTCAAAAAGTCTGCCTTGAAGATAAGATCATTACCGTCACCCACTATCTCTAAGTCAGTCTCACCTCACCAACTAAAGAGAAAATAGCATGTGTCTTTAGTAATTCAGTCTTGTTTCATGCAATGTTATCTTCTAAACAGGCACATGTTTGCGTTTTTGCTCATCTTTAGGTATCCCTATGAAGCCACGCAGATTCAGTACAGTTACAGTCTTTGCCTTCCACACACAGAGGCCCAAATGTCACAAAATGTCTGGAGGAATACAAATGGAACTATCTGGATCAGTACATGTGTTCTTCTGGCTCTGAAGACTTCAGGCAAGCCGCTTTAGTAGCACCACACAGTAGTTGTGGTCTTTTGACATTGTGGCCTTTTGCCAGGAATTATGCCTTAAAATGCTGCTTAAATATGCAGCATGCTAAGTTTGGAATATAGCCCATGTTTCACTCAAAATAATGTGCATTTTCCCCCTTCCCTATTCTACAGTCTTATTGACTCTTTGAAGTTCTGGCATACATGTTTCCTGCTACTGCCAGTGGGTGGAGTCATGCGAGTGGCGGATGGTAAGGGTCACTGGGACGTGTATGGGGAGGGAATGGGGGTAGGCCGTGACAGCTTCTCTGGCACTGGGGATTGGTGTCCTTTGGATGGATTTGTCCACTTTTTGGAAGGTCTAAACAGGATCAGATGGCGTCATAGATCTGATTAAATAATCTGTGTGAGAGCACAGACACATGATAAGCACCAGTTCTTTTCTAAAAGAATAGTTAATTCATTCCAGTTCTTTGTTATTTTTCATAAAACACAAAAGGAGATGTTCAGTAGAATGCTGAGGTCTTGTCTATACTGTGAAAGTGACTTAGGATGAATATTGTTGAAAGGAAATTCATTGCTAAAGCACCATAAATTCTCAATTCTCATAAATTCTCAAAAGACTCGATATGAGTCTTCTGAAGCCATATGAAAGCTTTGTGTGAAAAACAGACTGAACTTTTTTGAGATTTCTGTTTGTTCTCCACACTAAGACCTTAGAAGACTTGAAGAATATTTCTTAAACCTATGTAAAACAAAACACGTATTTGTTGACTGAAAAATGCAGATTTGTTAATGACATATTTTGCAAGGTGACAATGTAGCAAAATGTAAAGACCCATTTAAGTGAAGAATAACAGTTGCTTGGTTTACTATAGAAGGGAGCTACCATAAAAGGCCTGCAGGTGACAGGAACCCTCTCATCTTACAACCCGGAACCTATAGCACCCCCGGTGGTCAAAAAGGGCATGTCTGCCCTCTCTGCACAACTTTAGCCAGACCAGATGCAGAAGTGAGGTGAGCAGGCAGATTTCAGCACATCAGGATAAAGCATGTCTACATCAGTGAGAACTGTGTGTTATTTAGCCATGCCAGAAGCAATGAGATCCAGGCTGTTATCTAGTTACACATATGGTTAGGGTTAGGTTAGGTTTTTAAAATGGCAGAGATTCCAGGTTTTTTCCTAATGTTTGTGAGATGCCTTTGATCTGTAGGAGTTTAGAAGAGCAGCAGCTTGCAGCTCAGCATGCTGGGAAACCATGTGGACCTTTGAGTGAAGCTGCCAACGTTGTCCTGACAACCACCTCGACAGCCCTCATAAGGTGAGAGCCGAGGCAGAGCGCTGAACAGCCTGTGCTGTTGTTTAGTTCCAGGCTTTTCTTAAACTTTATAATGTGTTAAAAAATGGCCTAATTTACACAACTGTAAGTGATGCCAACTATATAAATATTAATTATATCAGAATATTTTATATATTGCACAGCCCTAATTTCAACACTCCCTAATGTGAATTTCATCTTATTAATTTTGTGTTTTCTGTCTTGTTTTCTGAAATATTGAATCATGGTTTGCAGTGGGTTTACATTTTGTTGCTCCTTATTTGCCTCTTTTGACTTTTGCCTTTTTCTGCCTCATTCTTGCTCTGATCTTTGAGGGTTGTTTTCTCTCTTTCTGGTGTTTTCCTCCTTATATGCTGACAGGATGCTGCCTTCATTTTGTACTTTATTCATAGTCTACGTTCCTCCTACAACTGTCACTCACAGGTCAGTCACTGCCTCTCTGTGGAAGCTGTCTGTCCTTTGCAGTGCAGGCATGTGTATGTATATACATGTGTGTTTATGTTTTACATAGTGATCATGAAGAGCCATTTCTACTTGTCTATATAACCATACTTAAAGGCAGGGCAGATTTTTTGTTATGCTGGTTGAAAGTCTTATATCCTGATAGCAATTACTGATGTTCTAAATATATTTATATAAATATTTATGTTCTGTAGAAGGTGCAGGGCAATTAAATGTTCATCCAATCATTGCATTAGGTCCTACTTGCCTGTCAAACTATGTATTTGCTTATCTCTGAGCACCATGCTTATGCAGACAATCTTCATGTATTCATGTATAAAGTTCATGTATTTTGGAGGTCAAGCTTATGCTTTTAAAGATAGCTTGCTATTGCTAACATCTCTAAAATTACCTACCCTACCTTTAACATAACATAAAATGTATTTTAGATTAGCACATGCCATTTGACATATTAACCACTGTGACTGTTGGTTAATAACAAAAAGAAATGTGTGTGTACCAGAAGTCAATTAGAGCTCTGCTGGGCGCAAGTAGCCAGACTTTTGACTATTTGCATGAAGTCAACATTGAACATTTTTCTGGCAAAGAACAGGCCAGACATGACAAAAACAAGTACTGATTATTTTATAGACACAACTAAGTGGAACAGTTATCATGGATATCTTCTTTATCTGGAGGACATCTGTCTTGCTAAAGCAGCCTTAAGTCTTCTTAAATTTTGTCAAATCTAATGACTAGTTCTTGTAAGTGCTTAATATAGCAGCCTGGTACTACATTTGCGTAAAATTGTCAGCACAACTTTGGTTTGTTGGTTAACATTACAATTTAAGAGCTTAATATTTGATTGGAATTGGTTGTTTTCAGTTATGGTTTGTAAGTGTGCTGTCTAAGACAGAGCACTGCAAAACTGCAATGTTGCTAGACAGTGGATGTAGATAAAAATATCTCATCTATAAAAATTGTGCACCTCTTGTCACTATCTCACCTGTGTAGTTCTGTTTTTAGACTTGTTGGCATGAAATTAAACTTTGCAAGAAATTTGTTCATTTTAAAGGTTCTTCTTCCTGTGCAAGAAGTACGGGGGAAAAGGACCACTAACTTAAGTCTACCTGACACAAAATTGCTGGGTTCCTCAGCTGCCAGCTGAACAGGTTACAACCAGTCCCATTGAGGGTGGATTGATGGACAAAGGAAGCAACCAACCAGGTGAGAGAACAGCTGCTCCCCAAGCCATAGGAGACCTGGACCCAGACACTTGTTCAAAGACTGGGTAAGAGAACACATCCTGACAGTAAGAACAGTGCTTTAAAAACACTGTGGACATGTCAATGTTTCATTGCAGCGGACAGTTAGGGTCCAGTGGATTAACTTTTCCTCATCCTTCACACTAATGGAAATCCTGGAAGCCATTAAGCATCCCATGTGAGAGTCTTCATATACTTAATTATTTATTAGTCTTCTATTTTGTTACCCATGTGTGAAATAAATTGATTTCCTGTGTTGACAGTACTGGAGTGCATCTCTTACCAGAGCAGAGGGGCCTGCTGCCCAACTGCTTTGCTAGTGCTGAGGTTGTACATTGGCTGGTCAGCACTGTGGAGAATGTAGCCACACAGGGCATTGCAACTATTGCATGAAATTGAACTCTCAATTTTATCCCAGTTACAGTAATCTGTCACATATAACACCTCATCAACTCAAATTGAAAATAAATGACCTCTGTTTGCATTGTTGCAGAAAACTCTGTGTAGCAAAAAGACAATTCGATTGGAATTGCCATTTTATCCAGCTTTCAACAACAGTCTATGGATGTGCTGTCTAACACTATGCTGTCATAGCTTTTATATCAGAAGAATATAAATCTTAAGATAGCTTGTACCCTGATGTTTATATCGCACAGGCCCTGCAACTCAGCTTGCACCAGCTGGAGCTAATGTGTGGTCTGCAGCAGTTCGTTTCCTCTGAAGGAACCTGTGACTTACCTGCCTTCCTGCTGCCCTGGCTGCCCAGTCAGCCAGCCTCGTATGCAAGTAGGCATAGTTCCTTTAGCTGCAGCTTCGGACGATGCAGCCAGGCTGTTGCACTGCTATGTACACACAGCCAACTCTGACCCTAGAGCAATCATGCTCCTCCCCTTAAGGGAGCATGCCATACCCCCTTTTCAAAACATTCTGTAATAGAGAATGGGTCACACATTCCAACCCACTTTTTGTCATATTACTAAAGCATACAAAATATATCTGTACCATCTAGCAGTCCCCCTAAACCATTAGACAGTACACAACTGTGCTAAAATCTTAACAGGATGTTGACTTGGCAACATCATTGAATGACTATGTACACGTCATTATATTCCTTTCAGGAATAATATGCTTGATTCAACCACTTCTATCTAATGCAAGAATCGTCATAAATGTTACCAATGCCAATCTAATTAATCTAACTGACTGTGTGACCCTACTCCATTCCAGGACTGCATGTTGTCATATAGTAAAATAGTTCTCCTTTTAGTGCACCCTGTCCATTCCCACAATGCTCAAACTTTGTTAATGACATCATGACTCCCCTTCTAACTGATTAATGTATTAACAGTGTTTGCAATTCAGCTGTCATGAGACAGTGCATATGCTGAGTGTACTACTGTGCCCAATCAGGGTCATTCAGATTGATTTGACACTGGGTCGCTGAGCTAGTCAGACTTTGATGATGTCTCATACAGCTGTAGTGTGCAGCATGTAATGCATGCTGTGGCTGTGGTCCAGTAGTGCTGTGGTATGAGTTCTTCCTTCTTAAATAATGTTCCTGCATTGTTCCCAAACCTGAGCAAAGCTCTTCCATGTATCTGTCGCTTATTTTACTTTGCTTACTGCCACAATATGTCTGCTTTCAGTATTTTGCTACATTGGAAAGCCTTGTGCTTCATGAAATATTTATTTATGCTTTTCTTATCTTTTATTTAACACTCAGAATCATATTCAGCATGATGCGTGATCTCAATTGATCAAATTTTAGTTGTAATAAACTACGTATTAACTACCATAAACACATCACAAACCACAGATATCTCTATTTCTGTCTCTTCACTCATTTAAGACCTTAAAACTCCATGCTTGACCTCAATGTCATTTTATCCTCCTGGCCATTTCTGCTGTCTGTCTCTCTTTCTGCCCCTCCCATCTCAGCTGCCACAGTTCCGGAGCAGAAAACAGTCACCTTGGACGTTGATGTGAACAATCGCAGGGATCGGACAGAATGGTGCAGTTGCTATTACCATGGCAACTTCTCTCTCATTGCTGTCTTTGAGATCAAGCTGCACTGGCTGTCACGACAGCTGTGCTCTTTGAAATGGTGAGCACAGGAAGAACATAGTTTTAAAAATCCAAAACATTTTTTAATATTAGGGACGGTCAGTACTAGTCACCTTGCTTTACTTAAGTGACTGCTAATCCTGAGTCCAAAAGCACTGATCTCTTCCCTTTAGGTTCAGGGTTGGCACAGAAAGGCAGCATCTTGTGGATTCCTTCTCTGACCCGTGCTGGAGATGCCCTTTGCTGTGCCATCTTACCTGTATGGTGACTCTCTCCGTGCAAAATTGTTTACCACTCTAAACATTCAGTCCCTACTAAAGCAGGGCAGTGATAACTTATTTGAGGATGAGAAAGACTTAAAAGAGTAATACAGAATGTTACAGTGTTGCTACAAGTCAAGTACATACATTTCATACCCGCAGGTTAAGTTAAGGTCATGTGTCATAAGCTAATGTAATGCTTCCAGAGAAATATTATGACATAGATATGATACTTGTTAACTAACAGGAACATGACAAACACCTGAAAGTGTTAATATAATGCAAATTTTTGTATCACAGTCCTGCTTTACTCTTAGGGTTTAAGCCAGAGACGCACTGGGACAGAATGTATTTGTTTCAGGAGGCCATACTCCACAGGTAAAGAGAGCATAGAAAAGGCATTTGAACAAACCCCTAACTCCAAGTATTACATTTTTGCACATAACTCATTGCAACAACCTAGCAAAGGTATAGCAACATGTTAAAACCCTCTCAAACTGCACAGCAACGTACTGACAACCACCCACAACACCCTAGAATTGTGGCAAAGAGTTCCGCACAGACACGTTTTACTAATTTTTAAAATGAAACTAGATTTGGCTTTGTTCGAGATCAGTTCTCAGCATCAGCTTTAAACTTTCCATCGGAGAACAAACCACAGTACGTCCGTGTAACAGGTTTGTACTTTGATAATTATTAAACTTCAGTTAAAAATACTTCTGATATAAACCTTATTTATTTCATACTCTCTCTGCCTGTGAGTGTCTTCTCCAGGTACAGTTTTTCTTCAGCTGCCGTCTTTAAAAAACAAATACTCTAGTGAACATAGTGACGCCACCGTAGTTCCCTGTTTGGCTCTGAGGAGCGTGTGGGCTATAACTGGGCCTACAATACCATGCTGACCAAAGTCTGGAGGACTGGCATGCTGGACGACAAGAAGCTGGTTACAGAGTTTTGTGTCAACAAGGATAATCGACTGATGACCTTCTGGGAAAGTTATGGTGAGAAAATGACCGTCAGTGCCCCCTGAGGAAAGGAAATAGATACTCTGTCAGAGAAACTGAGGCAGTGTGCCTCTGCATTGAGAGCTAATGTACTGCAGCTACCATCTAATCAGAGATAAATAAAGCAAACCGCCTCATCATCAAACACTCAGATGGATGAATCACACTGTATGCTTACACTGTCAGCACATGCACCTGCAATGCTTTTGGGCTTAAAGCCATACAGTTTTGATTGGTAGGTCTTAAGAAAACGGCCCATAGCAATAATAATCAGCAAATTGACCCTTTGCTAAGCTCCGCCCTAAACGCGCTACTGACCAGTCCTACCTTAGCAACTGTTTCCTCTTTTCCAGAGCTTTATAAAAAAATTTCAGAAGTGCATGCTGTGGATTAAACTATGCTTCAGCTTTTATGCATATATAACATTCTTAAGGATACCTAAATTTGTTCCAATGTTAATTCATGTTATCTTAACATTCATGTTAACTTTACATCATTCATTTACATATTGACTCAGGTCATACTAGAGATGACAAAATATTTCCAAATAATGGCTGATAAATATCACGCTTAATTTCAGTCCATGTAATAATAATTTAGTAATTAAATTTTTACCACGTGTATGGGCACATTTTACTGTTCACTGTTTGGCCTTAACAAAGGGTCAAATTATATGGTCTTATTTATAATTATAATTATTTATTTCAATAACTGTCCCCCACTCACGTTCAGTTCATTTTCAGGCTGACACAAGGTTTAGATTTGGGTGAAATGTATTTGAAATATCCCTAGGATCATAAGTTTACAAAAGAAACAAAGTTTATATGAAATAAAAAAAACAGGTAAGAACATTAACTGAATTCTACTTCAAAAACAGCATGATCTTAAGAACCTGTCTTACATTATCCCAAGGTCAAAAAGATTACATTCAATCCAGCTGTTGTAATGCAGTAACTTCTTTAAAAGTCATACAAACAAATAAAAGCTTTGTTCAGTTTGAAAAGACGCATCTATTCCATTTCATGCATGTTGTCTGGATATTCATTAAGCAATAATTCATTAAGCAATAAATCCGTGCATCCCTTTATTCTGTGATCAGCCTTCATTTGAATGCGGAAGAAGTCCTTAACGCGCGCATGCGCTTCGGGACGCTGCAACGACCAATGCAGCAAACCTCAGTGCGCAGGTGCGCGGCTGCAGGCCATGCGGATATTTTTAGAAAATGACGTCATCGTGAAATACAGCGAGTGCGCGCACCCCCCACAACCCCCTCCACCCTGTTCTCTAGCGCGGACGGGACGCTTGCGGCAGCAGTGCCCCACAAAGCCGAAAAGCGAGAGAGAAAAAGGAGTCGGGCAAAACTTGGAAGAGAGAGGGCTGGGAGGGGAACGCAAGCGTTGCAGAAAAAATAAACGAAAAACATTTAATTTTCACCTCAACCCTTTACTGATCCACCCTCACCTGCGCGCCTGCTCCAGATTCTGCTCGCGCCTGTGTGTGCTGACCGGAGCGCGCGCTCTTGTGCCAGTGTTCTGCTGCGAGACCGGAGCCGGGTGCGACCGCAACCGACCGACCGACCGACCGGAGAGAATGGCTGATAGGGAACAACTGATCCAAAGAGCCCGTCTGGCGGAGCAGGCGGAGCGTTATGATGATATGGCCTCTTCGATGAAGCTGGTGGGTCATTATTAATATACATACTTGAATGCATTATATACATATTGAATGCATTAATATACATATTGAATGCATTAATATACATACTTGATTGATATAACCGATCACAGCAGATATGCACTGAGGTCTGGCTTTTTGTGAAGTCATTCATAAAGCAATGCTAGAATAAATGTGTTTCTAGTTCATGCAACTGCAGAATCCCTTTGTCATGAGCAGGATCTCTTCGTCAGGATCTCTGCATGCTGCATATTTATGTCATGTTGTTTTTATGTAAACAGCAAGATATGTCGTTGTGAATAAAGAGCAGAAAAGGGAGGATGCGGGTACAGATATTGTAGGTTTCGGTTTAATATCGCGCACATCAGTCGTTACAGCGGATGAACTTGGGCGGCGCTAAGACATCCTCAGTCACATCCATTGTGCATCTGTGTGTCTCTGAGAAAGTAATATTAATAATAACAAGTAGAGCTCAGATTTAAATTGAACCGGTGTAATATTAAATCAAATTAAAACGTGTGCAGCAATGTGAGTTGAAGCGCAGTATGTGAGACAGCAGGGCAGAATCAATTGTGTGGTTTGACATTTGAGCACAAAGGATTAAAGTCAGTCAGTCGGGGTGGACATGGTTGTTTTATAGTAATAATCTCGTTTGTTTTTAAACTAATAAACAGGGTTTATTCATCTGTTTTACAAAGTCACTTTGACTTTGTGACGCTTAAGTTTTCATTGTATACAGGTTTCCTTTTGACATTAGACATTATGGATAGACATATATGGATTTTTTATTGGCTGATTGCAAAACTAAATTGTTTACCAGTTGGAACAATAACTCATTTTATATCCCAGCTGGCAAAAGTAAACGTATGTTTTATCATATTAAAATGCGTTGATATATTAAAGAAAAAACTTGATCGAGACGTCATTGTAAACACCATTTCTAAAAGCAACAGATAAGAGATTATAGATTTATAATATGATTTGCTAGCCCTTCTGTTTTCAGCCATAATATCTAAAAATTGGAATCAGCCTATACATAAAACATAAAGGACAAAATAATATAAAAGCACAGTGATTTAAGAGTTCAAATTCCTTCCTTTCTGCTTCATAAGGTCACAGAGCTGAATGAGCCGCTGTCCAATGAAGATCGTAACCTGCTCTCTGTGGCCTACAAGAATGTGGTGGGGGCCCGACGATCATCTTGGCGCGTAACATCCAGCATAGAGCAGAAGACAGCGGCGGATGGCAACGAGAAGAAGCTGGAACTGGTGCGTGTCTACCGAGAGACCATTGAAAAGGAGCTGGAATCAGTGTGCCAGGATGTTCTCACTCTTCTGGACCAGTACCTCATCAAGAACTGTGAAGAAACCCAGGTGGAGAGCAAGGTCTTCTACCTGAAGATGAAGGGCGACTACTACCGGTACCTGGCTGAAGTGGCCACCGGTGAAAAGAGGTCCTCCGCTGTCGAATCATCTGAAGGGGCCTACAAGGAGGCCTTTGATATCAGCAAGAACATGCCGGCCACCCACCCCATCCGCTTGGGCCTGGCGCTCAACTTCTCTGTGTTCTACTACGAGATCCAAAACACACCTGAGCAGGCCTGCCAGCTCGCCAAGGAGGCCTTTGATGATGCCATCGGCCATCTGGACAATCTGAATGAGGACTCCTATAAGGACTCCACGCTCATCATGCAGCTCCTGCGGGACAACCTCACCCTGTGGACCAGCGACCAGCAGGACAGTGAAGGAGGAGACGGCAATAACTGATAGACCAGCCGCATCTGCTCTCACTTCTAGCTGTAGTAGCACCTGTCTGTCCCACCCACAATGTCATCTTTACTGCTTAATCTTATTTCTCTCTTCTCGCATTTCCCTCTTTATCTCTTCTTCTTCTCCATCTCTTGTCTCTTTGTGACACATACGCTCCTCTTTGGTTCCTCAGGGCTGCACTTTTGACCCATCATAGCTCTCTTTTACTATAGGGCCTCTTATACCTCTTCTCCACTGACAGGGTGCTGGGTCCCAATCATATGAACTCACTGCAAGAATTGTTAAAAAGTACTTCTGAGACCACCAGCACCCTTTTTGGTTGTGGTATTTGTGTTTAATTTGTAAACCTCTCTCTCTCTCTGTCTCCCACTTTCTCTGTTTTCCCCACCTGTTCTTTCTCCTCCACCCCCTATCTCTTTATCTGTATGTTTCTTTTCCTCTTCCCTGTGATGAGTCTGATAATTAGCCAACTGGTCTCCATATGACAATTACTTAATGTGTACTTGTAAGGACTTGATCTTTGTAGAAACTCTGTAACACTTAGTACAGAATGAGGTCTTCAGTACATGGCACAGTATAGTGCAAATGTTACATCTTATTACCAGTTCTGTTGTTCTTCTTCACATCCTAGATCGGTACATCCATCACTGCTTAGATGTGTTTGTCTGTCGTTCCTCCAAGAAGCTCACCTTGCTAGCCCTGTGAATTGTGTATGTCTGCTGATCTCAGAACACAGCCGTCGTCATGCAATATGTGGGCGGCACTGTTATGAGATGCAGTGATTCAAGAGTTTTTTGATTAGGATGACATATGCAAGGTTGTAACAGAATGACATTAAAGACATTGGCTACCATGGGAACTTCTGACACTTCATTATGGTTATACAGATTTCACACTGTCTTCACTGCTTTACATTATCACACACAACATGGTTTTATAACAACACTATTCTTGCATTAAGTTGGCATGAGAGGGCATTTACTAGCATAATATCCTCAATGAGATTTAAATAAGAAAAATGTATGACAGGACTTGATTATAGCCATCAGTTTGGATCGTAAAAAATGGGAGTTCTGTTTCAAAGTATAATCTGGCCTAAATATAAGTTTGCAGTTATTTGCAAAAGTCTGTGCTTGTGCACTTGTGAATTTTACTTAACAGTCGAGGTGACATCAGCCAAAAAGGAAAGCTGTTTTGGAGTAAATTCTGTTTTAATAAAATATTTACTTTTTTTATTTGGAATAACATTAATCAAACAATTCTGCTCAAAGATACGCATAATTAACATAGACTATATTTTGTTTTCACATTTACTTTTAGAGTAAATTTCAGTGCTATTAGTGACACTAAACAGAACTGTAAAACGTTCCCTAACGCTTCCTCATCTGCCATTGTCACAACCAAAATGCCATGATCCTCAAACAAAGCAGAACCACAGTATTTACATTTTTTTAGATTATTAGCCTATAAATTGTCATAGTTGTCTCTGCTTTCTTTAGAATTAGAAAAAGTATCTTAATACCAAAACAGTTACATACATAAAAGTCACACACCTTTAACTGTGGGGGATTTATATCAGCATTAATTAGTGTACTTTATATCTTGCTGTAATTTCTGGGAATTCCATTAGTCAGTAGTTCTTTGGCCAACACGGTCTTGCCCTTTAATTATGTAAAAGGTGCTGGCACAGATTCCTTTTAATATATCTACAACACGTGCCATAAATAGTGATTGCACCAGTATGCAGCATTTACATGCTGTAATCGATTTATATTAGGCAGGTCAAAGCTAAATGAATAAGATCTGAATTTTGGATGCAGAAGGTTACAGTATTGAAAATAGATGCTTAACATCTTAAAGATAAACATTCATAACTGTGATGAGATATGGTTCTTAAGTACTGCAGGGAAATTGATAAAAGTCACATCTCTGCCCTTGCAGACCTTGTGGCATATCACCTGATTTTAACGTTTAACTGTGTTTTAAAGATATAATTTAGCAATATAGTTATGAAATACAGTTCCTTATGATTTTTAAAAAAAGGGGTTATAGAAGAAAACATATTTTATAAACGAACAGATAAATGACAGGATATAAGGTTTAGATACAAAAGGTATGCTACCAAATATATAGTAAGTGATATAACCAAAAAGACAACGTGCATCTTTTGTCTGTAACTGAAATTGTTCAAGCAAACTCAGGTTAATGATTAAACCAGACTGTGTGTTAAGGTGTGGGATTGTGGGAAATTATGCAGTTTATTACCTGAACTAAAAGATAGTATCTTAAATCCATGCAGTTTCCTTGTTGTTGCACCCAAGAACAGAGTGTTAACAATCTCAGTTATGTTATAATAACCTAGTATGATGTAAACATATGAGGGCAGAAAGCAACTTTCTCAATTAGCTGTAAATCAAACGTAATTGCGTAGTCAAACTAACATATTTTTGGCAGCTACATATAAATCACATTTTCCTGTGGCTTCGTTTAAAGCTCAAATTTTTTCAGATTGTTTGGCTCAAAAAAACGTATCCCGGACTGAGCTTACTGCCAGTGAGATGAATAAAAAATCTAGACTTAACAGCCCTGTCCTGATGCATTATACCTACTCAACTCTGCACTTTGACATAGGTATCTGTCAACCAATGATAATTTTGGAGAGGCAGGTTTAGTTTGCTTTTAAAATCCAAAACACTATTGCTGCTTGATTTCACACTGACTTGACTCTTTCCACAACCTCAAAATAGACCTTACACATTCCAAACTGTCAATCATTCTGTCCGAACATTGTCTAGCATATCTTCCCTTCTAATATATTTCACAAATCTTTAGGCGCCAGTCTTATCTTTTTGCAACCGTGTCAAATTCTACCTGAAAGGCAATTTAGCACGTATGTAACTAATAATACATTATATAGCACAACATTATTTGCCTTGATTGCAACAAAAATTGCAATCAAGGATCCTTGGTATGGAGATCCTTAATTGTGTTTTTTGTGGAGGTGGAAAGTAATTAAGATGCATGTGATTCATAATATGTGTTCAGCTTCACAGTAACAAAATCTTAAATCTTCCTGCTAAGTTGTTCATTAATGATTTCCTCGCCAGCGCACAATCTCAGAGTTTTGACAGCATTGAGGCACAAACACACTTTTATAATTAACTCCTAGAAGGTCACACCCATCACCAGGGCGCATATATAGCTGAATGTGTGTGCATGAACACACAGTGATACTCCCACAGGTGAAAGTGTGTGCGCCAGGTGTCTTCACCATCAGAGTTGTTAAAAAGGGACGCAGTGCGGTGGCCACTTGCCCCCCCGAAACAACAACAAAATGGGTGCCGATTATTTTGGATTCTCCTTCGTCCGGAATGAAAAAAGAAACAGCACCATAGCTATTAACAATCCGGCAGACATCTCTGTGATTGTTATATATTTCTTAGTGGTTCTTGCTGTGGGAATATGGGTAAGTGGTCAGTATTTTTTATCTACCTGTAAAACATTTAACTCGTGTTGGCAAACTTTTTGTGCATCAACATATAAAAGTACAATACCTGTGTGAGATAACTTTAAAGACAGAAGACATATTTTAAGGTAATTATCATTGTTTTGCAAAAAGGCACAACAAAACATTCATTTTTCATATGAGAATAGCTTTACAGTAACAGTTGTGAAGCAATTAGAAAACAAATTGTAATGATTATAATGAGAAATACTGTAGTCATCAAGAGTGGAAAAATCAACTCATATTTAATGTACTCTTAATGTATCTTTACTACCCACAATGAGGGCCTTGACATTTCAGTTATTTCTTGAAAACCCCATACTGTATAACGTTATTATATATGACTGTATTTACACATCTGAAAAAAGGTCATTGAATGCCAATCTTATGAACCTTTCAGACCACAAAAGTAATGCATATTTCAGGCTTGGCTCTTTCTTTTCAAAGGCAATGGTGAGGACGAACCGAGCCACTGTAGGAGGTTTCTTCCTGGCTGGCAGGAGTATGGTGTGGTGGCCGGTAAGGAAATTAAAAAATAAGGAAAACTGACATGGAAGAAGAAAACAGAACACACTTGAACCTTAATAGCAAATCAGATGTGACCACAAAAATATCTAAAAATAGAAGAAATTGGATTGCTTGATCATTCACTATATTCAATTCTTTTTTCAATAGAACTTAACCTGTTATAATCTGCTATTCAAGAGTAAATTGGCCATAAAAGTGGGAACCGATTATTGAGTAATCAGTAACATCTGCACATTATCATTGATATGGCATGATAATGACCCTAACTGCTTTTCATGGTAACCCTGGTTTCATAGGGTGAACAAAGTCTTTTATTGGGCCATATTTTTTAGATGCCAGATTTGTTCTATTATTTATTACAACTTTAAGAACAGATGCTCTATTTCTGTTTTCTCAGCTCTGAGAAGAAAGTTTTTATTGAGCTATAGAATTAGTCCGGTCAGGCATTGATTCTTGTTTGCTATCAAAAGCTAGCATTTCATATGATATCACAAAGTTCATTGTTGTAGTCATTATAGTTTGGATTACACCTCAAAATGTACAGAAGAAGCAGTTTTCATAGCTTATCATTATGGTGATTGCATTGCCAGATATGGTCAAACAGTAGACAGAGTTAATATGTTCTGAAGCAAGACGCAAAGAAAACTCACCAGAATCTTCCTGCTGATCACATAGCCTAAAAAAAGCCTTCAGGTTAAATATCATAAATATTACATGCTGTAACTGTTTAAGTTGTTGTTAACTGTTATGAGGACAATATAAAATGAACAACATAAATCTGCAATAATACCACGTGTTCTGTTTTCCGTGTTGTACATGTTTGATCATTTTTCTGTTTTTTGTTTTATTTTTCATTATATGTAAAGCTGCTTTAAAGCAATACAACATTGTAAATAGTGCTATATAAATAAAATTGAATTGACTGAGGAATATCTCCATTATATTTTTTCTTACCTTTGTAACTCTTACCTTTCATTTTAGATTGGAGCTTCTCTCTTTGCAAGTAACATTGGAAGTGGCCATTTTGTTGGAATAGCAGGAACTGGGGCTGCTGCTGGTATTGCCATTGGAGGCTTTGAGTGGAACGTATGTTAAAAACCTAAAAATGACAAAGACTTACCATTCATATTGTACCCTAATATTATTTACATCAACAAAAAATAATAATAACAATTACAGCCTTTTTTTATTTGTTTTCCTCAGGCTCTGGTTGTCGTGATTATTCTGGGATGGCTGTTTGTGCCCGTGTACATAAAGGCTGGGGTATGCCTTCATTTGTTTATCTGTATTAGGCATTGCAAAGCAACGCTTTCATATATTGCTTACATATAGAACTTTAATGAGCTCAGTCACTAACCTGTATCTTTTGTACAGTCATGAATCTCTTTATTGTCTCCAATTTTTTTCTGCAGGTGGTGACCATGCCTGAATATCTAAAGAAGCGGTTTGGTGGGCAACGGATTCGTATTTACCTCTCTGTGCTCTCCCTGTTTCTCTACGTCTTCACCAAAATCTCTGTGAGTCCAAAATCTGTCACTTTAGAAGTATTGAATTCTAATACGGTGGTGTTTTAACACCATGGCATTGAATGATTACTGAATGATTACCATATTTATACACATGTACTTAAAAACATTCCATGGTACATTTCTGAAACACGTTACCATAGTCCAAATACATTCTGTACTTTTTTAATGACAAAATGCATTCTGAGAAAAATTGTTTTCTTACTCAGTAGCCTGTTTTTCACTTCTTGTAAAATATCTAAACATCCTTAAAAGGAGGTAAATTATCTAGACGTTAAATATCAGCCTTTTGACCTGCATGTTTACCCATATCATATCTGTTCTTTAATACTGATGGCTTGGAAAACCAGTTTCACAATAAGCTGTTTAGTATCCGGGCCTCAGTGTTTAGTTTACCACTGATGTTTACATTCAATCTTAACTAAACATGAGTAGTCTGATAGTAGATCTGATATGGTGGTCATTGTACCTTTTATTGCCATGTGAAGTCAATCTAAAGTGCTCAAACATTTTCACCACTTACTATTCTATTTTCTTGTCCTTTTTTACATCTCAGGCAGATATGTTTGCAGGAGCCATTTTTATTAATCAGGCTTTGGGACTCAACATTTATCTGGCTGTGGTTCTTTTGCTGTTGATTACAGCACTGTATACAGTAACAGGTGGGTTGATTACAGATAAACTATTGCGTACTGTACACTGACATCTGCTCTGTGTAGTTTTAGAGAAAATCAGGACTTTTTTTGGGTCATTTTTTGTTAATTCTGTCCCCCAAACTAAAATCCAAATTTCATCATGTTTATTATATAATCTTCAACTGTTGGGTAAACATAAAACTACACTGGCATTCATTAAGGCAAAAGTCATGTATAATGAAGATGAAATGTAACCAGACTGTTCTCAAGATAAGCATATTTTTCATAAATGTCAGGGTGGAGTAAATGATCACATGTTTGTGTGGCTTTTTAGAATTTAGGGCTTTAGGATGTGTCTATACAGACTCAAAAATGAACCAACCCAAAAATATTTACTGGTGTGACAACTAGCCCTGGTCTCCTATAGTAGTACAGTGGTTATGTAAAATAATTGCATACACAGTAGTGCATCAATATATTCATATTCACTGCTTCTTACTTTTAAAAAAAAAAACTCACAAAACTGAATTATTGTATAGATTCAAGGCAGGGTATGCAGGGTATGCTTTGTTATGCTTGTTAAAAATCTCTACACATCCTGATAGCAGACACTAAGTAAAGTGGTCTAAATACATTTATATTTATATATTTACCTTCTGTGGAAGGCACAGAACTGCAAAATGTTCATCTAGTCATTGCATTCAATTCGAACTGCATTCTGTAAACTACGTCAGAATAAAGTCCAACATTTGTTATTTCAAGGGTTGTCAAGGGTTGTAGAGCCACCAATGGGATTGTGGTGAAGTTGTGATGCTTATTGTAGCATGCCATAAGTAATTGCCCATTTCTGACAATACGTGATAAGACTATAAGCCTCAAACTATAATGCATTGTGGCTGTAAACTTATGCCATCCTCGGGGTCAGTTGTGTAAGAGGTTTATCTCAGTTTATCATTTAGTACAGATTTGTTCCCTGGAGGAATACACATCAGAAAGGATCCTGCCTGCTAATTTGATTTTGCTACATGGTTTCCATTGCACTATAAAAGGAAATAGACAAAACCAATTCAGTATGCAAATAAATGCAAGAAAGATGACTAATCACAATTTGGTGTGCGTGCAGATCACTACAGTTACAATGATGGCCCTGAATCATGATGAAGTCGAACCAATGATGCCCTTATATGCTTAGGTTAGAGGTTTACAACAAATTTTTACCAGAATATTTACAATACAGTATTTACAATACTGCTTTGCAAGCACCATAATAGCATATTGTGGGTGTCCATACTGTCTAACTTTTATAGTTTCTCAATAGATTGCTCTTGTAAAGTAAAAAACACATCTTTTCTCCACAGGTGGACTAGCTGCAGTGATCTACACAGATACCCTACAGACCATCATCATGGTCGTGGGATCATTTATTCTGATGGGTTTTGGTAAGTCCATTCAGGAAATTTCACAGTGGTTGTGTGACCTGTGAAATTGAGAGCATAAGTAATGGCATAAATTCATTTATGCTCTCATGAAACATTTTCCTTATGTTTACTATTCTGCTGACAGCGTTCAATGAGGTCGGAGGCTATGAGAACCTAAAAGAGCGTTATATGAACGCAATCCCGTCTGTGGTGGGTGCAAACATCAGTTCACAGTGCTACACTCCACGCGCAGACTCCTTTCACATTTTCAGAGACCCCATCAACGGAGATCTGCCCTGGCCCGGGCTCATTTTCGGTCTCACTATCCAGGCCGCCTGGTACTGGTGCACTGATCAGGTACTGATCCATTTACAAAAGCTGTTGGCTAACATTTGTACATCCAAGATGTGTGATTGTCTGTGGCCTAGCAATCATTTTTAAAATTTCTCATTTCACGGGGTTAGTTGGAGTTTGTTGGAGCATTAAATATTTCCTATGTTCCATCTGGGCACAAACATTTGCAGTACAGGCATTTTGTACCTGCAGTATGCCAAGACACACACACAACTTTTGCACACACATCCATTTTTGGAAATTGCACTTTTATCTTGAGTTTCCCAGGATTAACAGTGTGCTTGTTTTAGACCAAGTCTAATTTTAGACTGACATGCTTTTAGTTAGACCACAGATTAGTCTACGCCAAATAAGATAAGGTACACAAACAACCAAAGAAAAGACAGATACACACACAGACTAAGTTAGATTAACAACCCATTAGCAAGAGTCAGAGTTTATTTCTTTTAGACTCGTGTTTGATTACCCTATTTTGCTAATGTGTGTGGTTTTAATTAAGTTTTAGTTAAAAATTTTAATTTTAAACTTTAATTTTAATTGGTGTAGGGCAACTAACTCAAAACAATTAAATTTTTAACCATCAAAATATACAAACCATAGGCTACTAAAGACTGAACATAGATATTTACATGTTATGTTGTTATCAGTTACTGACCCTTATGTTCAAACCCATATGACTTCCTTTCTTCTGTGAAACACAAAAGCACAAATTTGAAATAATGTACCGGTTACTCTTTTCCTAATGCAATTACAATAAATAGGGACTGGACATTAGTCTTTAAACACATCATCAAAGCACCATAATGTGTCATTAAAAAAGTATTCCATATGACACATGCACTATTTTCACATGAAGTCTCACTCTTGTTTTAGGTGATTGTGCAGCGCTGTCTGTCTGCCAAGAACTTATCTCATGTGAAAGCTGGTTGCATCTTGTGTGGTTACCTCAAACTTCTGCCCATGTTTCTTATGGTTTTCCCTGGCATGATTAGCAGAGTGCTGTACACAGGTGAGAGAAACTGGTGCAATGCCTGCTGGGATTGCAAATCTGGAAAAATAAATGGTAGTGTACTGATACCATATTGCTCATTTTGTGGCATAGCCAGCAGTTAACTTCAAGTAAGTCTAATATATGAGTAGTCTTGCAGACCCAGACTTCAGACTTCTGCATGGTCTGCTTAGTATTTTAATCTGGTGAAGTAAAACAATGTTTGTGTAATGTTCTCTTGTTTGCGTTAGATGAGATTGCATGTGTGGATCCAGAAGAGTGTAACCGCTACTGTGGGACCAGTGTAGGCTGCAGTAATATTGCCTATCCCAAACTGGTGGTGGACCTGATGCCAAACGGTAAAACTTTTATTACTGATATTTCTATCTGTTACATCATTGTTTTATGATATGGGTCTAAACTGCTGTGTGTGTGAAGGTCTCAGAGGATTGATGTTGTCCGTCATGCTGGCCTCTTTGATGAGTTCACTCACATCCATCTTTAACAGTGCCAGTACTCTCTTCACCATGGACATCTACACCAAGATCCGCCCCAAGGCCAAAGAAAAGGAGCTCATGATTGCTGGCAGGTATGCATTTATATATATAATATATATATATTTACATTTTGCAGTTTGTTTTTAATGCTGAAGGTTTGAATGAGAAAAGGTGACGATGTAATTTTTTATAAGGTTATTTATGCTGGTTCTGATTGGCGTGAGTATTGCTTGGATCCCCATTGTGCAGTCAGCTCAGAGCGGGCAGCTCTTTGACTACATTCAGTCCATTACCAGTTACCTGGCTCCGCCCATTGCTGCCGTTTTTACACTTGCCATTTTCTGCAAGCGAGTCAATGAGCCAGTAAGTCAAATGTTAAATTTTTTCCTTTGTTTAACACTTTCTTTGTATTTTTTGTATTTCTTTCCTTTTTGTCTCTCAAGAAGTATAGATTCTATATTTTAAAGATGTACCACAACATACTGTACCATGGTAATATGTTTTTTGGACATCATTATTCTCAGTGATGATTCTTTTAAAATTCCCATTATTATGACACAGTAATACATCACTGTAATACAGTGACATTTTAAAAATAAAAATCAACCTTAAACCTACCCACAACAGCCTGTATGTACACATTAAATACAGTGTATTCAATTCTTTTTTCTTATGTAAGTACAGAATAATATAAAGTACATATATACCATACAGTAATATAAAATAATATAAGTACACCCCTAATATAAAGTGGGACCTTCATTTAGTATTTTGGTAAATACGCACCATGTGTATTTCCATCTGATACTGTCATTGTAAGCACTTGTTTATATGTTTTATATGTTAATTTCAATGAAAATCAAGTCTAGTCCTATCACATTTTTATTGTACACTTTGTTTTTATTTTACACATATTTTCCCACCATAATTTCCTATTATTTAGGCTTTTTGTTTTTTGCTGTTGACACACATTGCTCTTCTCTCACAGGGGGCTTTCTATGGCTTGTGTATTGGCCTGTTGATTGGACTTGCACGCATGATAACTGAGTTCGCTTATGGCACTGGCAGCTGTGTGCAGCCCAGTAACTGTCCTACAATCATCTGCGGTGTGCACTACCTCTATTTCGCCCTCATACTCTTTGGCTTATCCTGTATAGCCATATTAGCCATCTCCCTTATGACCAAACCCATTGATGACAAACACGTAAGTTCTTCAGTCTTGTCACTATATGTCTATTACAAATACACTTAATTTACACAATATTAAAGAATTTACAGGAGTCTATATAAGCAGTTTCCCCCAATTTTATTATTTAATCAGGGACATTTTTTATACAAGCCAATTCATCTGTTCCACTATCACATTGCATTTTGTTAAAAATGAGTACAGCTGCACAGTACATTTACATTTATTCATTTAGCAGACGCTTTTATCCAAAGCGACTTACAAGTGCGGAATACAACAAGCGAGTAGTTATTTGTAGTTATTTGTTGTGTTTTTTTATCTGTGATATATAGACAACAATAAAATAGACAACTTCTCTGTTTATGGTGGCCCTCATATGGCCCTTCAGTCTGTGACCCTTGTTTTTCTACAGCTGTATAGGCTTTGCTGGAGTTTGAGGAACAGCACTAAGGAAAGGATCGATCTGGTAAATGATGAATGGACTGGAGATCAGGACTCAATGGAAACAGAAGGTAAAGTATATTGACATACATAAATTCTTCAAACCCAAAAGAATAAATGGATAAGTATGACTAAAATGTAAGGAGACTAATCCAGATGATTTCATTTTACTTATTTAGAGTTATGAAAAATAGTTGATACCATAATAATAGGTCAGTGTGAAAAAACTAAATCAAATAAATGTCCCAGTCCACAAATGATTATTTAGAAACAGAAAAAATGGTAATTAGTCCTGATTATTATTTAGTCCGGACATGGTAAACTCAGGTAAAATCAGTGATTCATTCATTCTCAAAAACACCAGTCTGTCAACTGGTTCTTCGTTCAGGCAGTCTGGTGGAGCCCCACCAGATATCGCTTGGAAGCCAGCCAATTATATTGAAGCTTCCAATTTTTGGATGGTGTTTGCCAGTTTCATGGGCAATATCTGTCAGATGGTCCGTGATAAGTTGTTCTAGGAACAAAAGATTTTGATCTAGGCACATGTGTTATGTCTAAATCACGTTGTGCACATAGATTATTATTTTTATAAACATAGATTATTATTTTATTAGCAACTGATAACAGTTTGTCTCTTGATCCAACAGAGGAACATGATGAACCAGGCTGTTTCAAGAAGGCATATAATTGGTTCTGTGGCTTTGATCAGGGCAACGCCCCTAAACTAACTAAAGAGCAGGAGGCGGAGCTAAAGATGAAGCTCACCGATACAACTGAGAAACCTTTGTGGAGGAACGTGGTGAATGCTAATGCCATCATACTCCTCACTGTCTGTGTCTTTTTCCATGGTTTCTTCGGTTAAAATAGTTGCAAAAAAAATCCAGATGTCTGCAAAAAAAAGTGTTTGTTAGCATGTCAGTATCAAGGGATGAAAGGGTGAAAATGCCAATGCATCTATTCTGTGGATAGAAATGCACCTTATTGGTTATTAGTCTTACTGTTGGAGATTGCCTTCCTTAATTCTTCCTTATAACATCTTCAACAAAAGCTTTCTAATCTGCCCTCTTGATTTATTAGCAGAGAATAAAATATATTGTTGCTGTACATGTAGATTCATGTACATTGTTTTT
This sequence comes from Chromobotia macracanthus, assembly GCA_036877525.1. Taxonomy (NCBI): domain Eukaryota; kingdom Metazoa; phylum Chordata; class Actinopteri; order Cypriniformes; family Botiidae; genus Chromobotia; species Chromobotia macracanthus. The sequence continues at coordinate 4,374,812 of JAZGTH010000031.1, read as the reverse complement.
AAAACATATCCTGACCAAGCCCAAAATGGATTATTTATAAAAACATGTCTTGTTTTTTTTAAGTCATATCAAATTGTTTTTAGCTTCTATAGTTGCTTAAATGTAGTTTAAATGTATTTCCAGTACATGCAACAATGTTTCATTGTCAGAAAAACCTTGCACTGTCCTTTATAGATCTGACAAATAATATAGAAAATATGGGGTTCCGTACCAATTAGTTTGATGTATTTTGTTAACTGCTTTTGGTGCATTATGATCAAATCACGTCTTTCACCTACCAGACATCTTAAAATTATTGTTTTCTTTTATATTGTAAGTAAAAAAACACATTTTTGTCCAGGACAAGAGAGGATGTTATTTATGCATATAATCATATAGGATATAATATATAATTATATAATAATATTTCTGACATGATATATTTATATTTATATATCATATGTACTCTGTAATATAATATTAATTTAATTATTTCTGACTTTGTTATAAAAATAAATGAATTATAGCATTTATATAGCAATAATTACCTGTGTTTATTAAGCTTGAAGCATTTGTGCTTTAGATGAAATAATTTTGATCATTGAAGACCAGGAAGATAAATGTTCTTGTAGCATCAGGTGAGCAGACTCACAGGAGGTCCAAGCAAAGAAAAGTTAATATGTAATTTTGCCTGAAGATTCTATCGATACATCTGAAATCAAAGTCCACGAATGCCACGGTTTCCTCATTCTGCAGCCATTTAAGATATAATGAGTGATCTATTAGTGTGATTCAATGATCACACAATCACACAACAGAGACATTCGTTTGGTGTATGACTTTACCAGTTTTAGAAATATAAAATAGTAGAATGTAAGTTAATCAGCTTCAATAATGTGCCATTTCAGTATAATAATTATTATGAAGAATAATTATATAATAACAACAATAAATATAATAATTGTTGTTTTGATAAATGCTTCTGTCATCAAGGACAAATTATAGTACTGTGAGGCCCCAGGGGACTTGCTGCTTGTGGACCTCAACCTAAAAATACACAGTTTGGAAAGAGTATTACATAACCTATATTTAAGGGGCTGTACAGTACTAATCAGAGCCCATATTTTGTTGAAAGTATGTTATGGTATGAAATTATAAACACGCCATTTTATTTGACCTTTTATTTTAAAGATGATCTTTAATTAAGATTTAATAAGATTGTAGAGACTGTAGATTAGATAAGAATCACTTTGCAAGTGATCAGGTTAAACACTGGTTAAACCAGCTTTGCATCAAGCAGACAAATAGGATCCAGTGTGTGTGGTAATGCCAGCTGCATCATCAGTAAAGATGCTACAGTAGCTGCATAAATACTAAATCTCTCACTGTGTTACACAAACACTTCTCTTCCTGCATGGTGAAATGTGTTGAGAGTAAATGGCCTGCAGATAAACTGGACTGCATGACTGTGTAATGTGCAGCAGGGGGAGCAAAGTTAGGTTGAGCTGCCGTCTGCTCATACACACATGCTAACCAGGAAAAGCTTGTATGAAGGGACGCACTTTCAGTCTGTGAAACCATTCATACAAACATGTTTTCATCATTTAAATACATATTCACAGCACATATAGATTCATTGTATTTTACAGCTATTTTAATTTCATTCCTGAATTCTATATATTCATGTGTTTCTACTGCATATACAATGCAGAAGGACTGGGGTTGGATCTTTTAATCTAGGCTGGTAAGCAACCACATAATAATGGATCCTAAAACACCCTAGCAACCACCAAGAACAGCCCCTAGCAACTACACTGCATTATGTTTAAACCCTCTCAGAACCCTAGCAACCACAAAGCAATGCCCTGGCAACCACCAACAACCTCAAGACTGTTTTGCATGGGCAATCACACCTTACATGGTCTGAGAAAATAATAATAATAATCAATACACAGCATCCGCTCAACACATTGCACAGCTTTAGATAATTACTACACAACTACACTGTTATGCTCAAAGTGATTACACCTGTTTGTCCATACAGATTTTTAGATGTATAATTAAATCATGAGCTCTTTCACCTTCTGTAGCTGTAATTGGCACTGAATGTAATTACATTACATCTCCAAATGTGTTGCCTGGTTGTTTTCAATGTAGATCTACAGCGTGTGCTGATGTGAACAAAGCGTCAGAATAATCCAGAGTGAGTGAATGACAATACACAAATGTACTGTGTGTGTAGTTGCATCTGTACACTGTTTTTGTGTGTGTGTGTAACAGAGAGTTTACACCAAAACAAAGAGATGGATGGAGACAGTAGACAAGGGCAGCATGCAAAGGGAGGGGGGAGATGCGTCGGGGCCTCTGATTGGCTGGAATTTCATTCTGCCGATGAGAAAACGTGATCCAGCCTGCAGAGGCACTGCAGCAGAGAGAGAGAGAGAGAGAGAGAGAGAGAGAGAGAGAGATGCAATAACGGCACTCTGTGAGGTAAGAAAAGTGTGAGATCCACACAGCAGGGAAGGCAGAGCATGCGCTTGTGAGGGAGGGTGCATGTGTGTGGGTGTGTGTGAATGTATGCTCTTGTACAGAGAGAGAGAGAGATTGACAGTGAACGAAGGAGGCAGAGGAAAGGCATCCCACAGACAAATGGTCTCACTGTGTGGTAGAGAAAGATTTCTGCTAAGAAATTTAGCGCATAGGTGACAAGACCGCGCAGAGAAGAGAAGGAGAGCAGAGACAGACATCTACAAAACCTCTTACACAACTGTCAGAATGAATGAGTGAATGAGCAGGGCACAGAATTAGACCATCACTGGAGAAAAAGATCCCATCTTGGACAAGAGAAACAGAGCACAGCTTAAATATTTTCTTCAGACGGTGCTTGGTGACGCATCAGAGATCTCAAGCTCCATCTTTCGCATTCTCCACCCTCCATCCATTTATCTGTCCTTCTTGGCTAGTGGAGAAAGGCAGGAACTCTCTTCTCCATCTTCCCGCATGCAACAGGAGTATCTGGTAGGATGGAAAGCACACACAAGGACAAGAGAGCCTGAGACAGCAGCAGAATCAGAAGAACCTTCTGTCCTTATGGAAGTGAGACCATAAGAGCTTCTAAATTAACCACGTCACATGTCCAAATCCAGAGAGCCACCACTAAACAAACTAGAGACAACTATACATAGGTAAGGATTCCAAAAAGGTTTATTATTAGGGTGTTTGGTGCCTTGCGTATTTACCTGTGTGTATGTTTGTTTTATAATCTGAAAGTGAGTATGTGCAGATGTATTTCTACCTAATCTGACTCTTTTATTGGCTTAACTTAATGTATTCAGGTTGAATATGTTATATATTTACATTTTTTAATAATATTTTTCTAATTAGGTCATATTAATAATGTATTTTACTTAACAAACTGGTTATTTAGGTACTTTTTAATATCACTGTTTAACAAAACATTTTATTGTGTGTATATCTTTATCAATGTGATCTGAGTGCATTGTTTATTAAGGTTTTGCTATAGTATAGGCTACAGTAGCTTTTTTATTCTATGTCCGCATGTCTATGTTTGACCATGTGATTCTTTTAGCATGTGGGTTTGTGTGTAAAATAGCAATTCTCTTTGCATTTCATATTCTGTCCCTTTTCGGCATTTCTGAGTCAAACATACTCAATGCAATACTCGCAGTAACGTGTAGCCGTGCTGACCGGAACAGGGCAGGTTGCGATTCATAATTGCATGCACAAACACACACTCATTCCATCAATGACTCACATTATCCGAGTGGGTATCTTTTCACATGGGGCTATTATACAGAAGCGCACATGCTAACTGATATTTGAGGTTAAGACAGTGTAAGAGCAGTGCTGGAGAGTAAATGCGTGTGCATGTTGCATGCATGGGAGCTGCAGTCAGTACGCTGAGATGCCACTCTGGTTGCATAACAGCCGCTGCTGGCGCACCCCTCCCACGGTACTGCACTAAAAACTGCTAACACAGATGCACACACCCCCAGAATACTAATAACCGCCGAAAACATCAACCAAACACCCCGAAGTTCCTGTCTGGTTCCTGTACTGTAGATTCAGCCTCCTGTGAATGGAGATTGAGCAATCGATACTGTCCATCAATATCTCAAAAGAGAACAGCAAAAGACAGCTAAATTTGCGTTTATGCTCCAGAGGTCATGCAAACATCAGCTTTCCTATGACAGATAATGACTTTGTATTGATAAATGTTTTGCCATTTGCGGACACCATAAAGAGAGGGCCTCCTCTTTGTCCATTAAAGCTTAATGGAATGTTAATTGAAATTCACACATAATTTGGAGTCTCAATCCAACAAAGAAGCATATTAGATTTTGCTGGATAAACTGAGATTCCAGTTTTTAAGTTATTCAATCTATGTTTATCCATTTGAATGTAATAGGATTTCTAGAAGATTCTCATTTGATCCTATTATGATTGAAATTTCACATTACATTTAAATTTCAATTAACATTCCTTTAAGCTTTTTTACAGGGATAGGATTAGAGGTTCTTGTTTAATTCTATCACACAGTAAAAAATGTTTTGTCAGGAAACCGTAAAGCCATTATATGTGGTAACATCTGAATTAACTGGTTTTATTTAAACCCACATTATTCAGTATGACTTATTAAACATGACTACATTAGGTAACACCAATAAAAAGTCATTTTATGGTTTAGAGTAGAAAACAGAAATAGATTGTATCAAATAGTTCCAAGTTATCACGTGTTACTATACAGTAATGGATTAAAATGACAGAAATTTTATTTCCAAAGAAAATTTTTTGGCAAGGGCTTTCCAGACCATTGTTAAATCTGAAAAGTCATAGAATGGTTTGGGTTATAAAGTAAAATACATGTTAGTGGTGTTGAAGGATGATTTTCAGTCATTAGCAAATGTTTTTGTGCTCATTAATAATCACTTAATAGTTTGTTTATCTCACAACAGCTCTGCTAATGGTAACCTTTGTGAAGCTAATTGGTTATCATTACACTGTTTTGTCTTAGCTAATTGCTAACATTGTTTGTAGTGGTTGTCTTTGTGACACCTCCGATAAAAGACACAGACTGATCAGTAGAAGCAAAGGGAACAAAGAGTTTCTTTCCTGAATGAACTGTGGGTAATATGGCTGACGCTCGCTCAGAATGACAACCTCTGAATGATTAAACACTGCCTCCTCTTCACTTAAACTAGCATGACCTGTATTCTCTCCAGCAGCCCCACGCACACACATAAACATGAACGCACAACAATCATTTTTAATGCAGATCGACAACACCTCAGTCACACGTAGCACCAGAGGTGACAAAAATATCTGTTCCATCTTTTCATTTTCTAGAACCATCTCACAGCTTTGTCTGCTCCATCTTGATCTGTTTCAGTGGAACATGATGTCCACTGAAATTTTGCTTGCTCTTGTTGATTTATTGAATACAGCCAAATGCTGCCAGTGTGATCTCAGTAGCATTGTTCAGTATGTACAGTAGGTGTGTATATATGTATATATGTATATATATATATACATGCATGAAGTGTGGTTCTAGCACATACATGTTTATATTTAGTAAAACATGTTTGCTGTATTGGCAGCAGAGACAAAGGTTTTTGAGCAATTTTAGATATATAATATAATGAATTAATGTAATTTATAGGTTGATTGTATTGTATTTACACTAAGCTTAATTAACAAAGTAGTTTAGCAGGAATGAGAATTCAGTTATTTATCATTCACACTAATGTCTTTCCAAACTTTTATGCTGTTATTTAGTCAGATTTGTGAAAGAATTATTTAGTCAGATTTGTGAACTAGATTCAGACACCGGTTCATTGAAGCAAACTAGCTCAAAACAGCACTAACTGAATCAGACTTATTCTCCCTTCACATTAAAATATGTTTAATGCCATCACATGAAATACTGGTAACAAATTATATCTAATTTTATTTTATCTGAAATCGCACGCAAACATTTTGCCAATTTCAGTTCATTAGTGGATTCATAATGGCTTTTTCTCACGTACTATGTGTGTGGAGCGTAAGCAGCACCTTTTTTAAGTCGGTGCAAAGATTTTATGTTTATCCAAACATGCAAGCATATATGTGTACGCTTCACGCATGAATACAAATGAGATCATCCTGCGACTTTATGTGCAAGAGTTGCCATGGCCATAAGGGCAGAGCTCAAAACAGGCTTTGTGAGATAAAGATGAACAGCTGATAGAATCGCTGGCACAGGACATTGTGCCCTCTTCCTGGCTGTCTCACTGCACAGGTGGAATGCATCCAGAGAGAAAGACAGCAATCGGGAGATTTTGGAATGTGCTGGGTGGTACCTGTGTGTATTTTTGTTGTGCGTGGTGTGAAAGAGGGAGTGATTGGGGTGTGAGGACAGGAATGTTCCAGATATTTTGATGACTGTGTATCCATTTGGTTGCTTTCAGCATTTTATATTAGATTCTGTTAATGGTGAGGCTTTAAGTGATTTCATGGTAATTGTTTCACTAGTGGTGTCACCAAATATGCAAAAATAATTAGAGTTTCTGAAGACAAAGCAATATTGTAATGGTGCCACTGTGATTTGGAATCAACCTGTAAATATAGTGGTCTCTGTATATAAAAGTTGAAATGAATTGCCATTCACAACCAATTTTGCTTCCATGTTGTGTATTTTAGAGTTAAACAAGATAAAAGAGTGAGAATAGAGTTAATACATGCTTTAAATATATAAATAACATGCATTAAATAACATGCATTAAGAAGCAAATTGAGTTGATTTGGTTTTGAGCTGGATTAAGAGAAAGTATTATAAAAATAAAAAATGTCAGCTTTAAGGCCAGTTGTGTGTATAAGTGTGTGTATTTGTGTTGAGATGGTGCCTGGATGTTCTGGAATGTGATGTCTTGCTGATGTGATAAGGAATGTGATGTGATTGAATTCAACATTGTTGACATTTAATGTTATTGAGTCTCTAGATGTTTCTTTTTAACACGTTTCTGTATTTACTGCTTTAGAGGTATTTTTACACTATATTCTTTGAAGTATCTCAGAGTATTATGTAAATTCCACCATACATGAATTTCTTAATCACTCAGAACCATAATATATTTTAAAATACTATAGTTTTATTATTTGACCCCATAGTATTTTTGTGAGGTGAAATTGTAACAAGGGTAAAACATTACAAAATGGTCAAATGTTTATATTTCTGAACAATGTGTAATGAAAAATTACTCAGAATTACACACATCTGAGACTAGTGTGTTTGTATTCCTAAAAGGATGTAATACAGCCCATCTCTCACTCATTTGTTATTTCCTCTTCCTCCCTCCTCCTCATCATCATGCATTGTGCTGACAGGGTCAAATGCACACATGATTTCATTAAGCCTGTCGCTGGGCCAGCAGTGTGTACAGAGCAGCAGGCAGTTGGCCTGCTTTATTATTTTCTATGCCGTCTGCCTCTCTGATGAGCCTCTTACATAACAGACAAGATTTTGTCTTATCAAACATGAAATTCTGCGTGTGATGCAATGACTTCCCTCCTGACATGCCAAAAAAATTTACATCAGTTCAACGATTCATAACTGCAAAATATTTCAGACACTATATTGACTAAACTGTTAGCACTAGACTTTTACAATTATGAGATCTTTTTAACCTTTTAACAATTAGCAAAATATATTGACGTTTTGTGCCATGGTTGTGTGATGGTATTCTTTGAAGTATTATGTACAGTAAATACAATTATGCTTTATTGTACGTTTAAATAAATACTGTACTAAATATTGTACTAAATATGGAACATATATCAAACTTATCATTTGATACCATAATCATATCATGGTACTTTTTTGGGGAAGAGATTATAAGTGGTTTATAAATAAAGACTACACACAAAGTTTTTAGCCTTTGTACAGGTTTAGCCAATCTGTTTTATCTGTCATATTTTAAATGATTTGGGTATGTGATCAGGGGCCTCATTTATATTTACTTATATTTACTGCTGTTTAGATTCCCACACACCTGCAGTATTCTGACTCTGCCCCAAGGAAAGTGTGCTTGGCCTGAAAACTGACATGGTGTTTTTCCACGTCCACAGCCTGTTTTTATGAATGTGAATGCTGGTGTGGATTTTTTCTGGTGGATTTTTAAGACTAACATTGTCCTTACATTCAAATCATATATTATCTCTTTACACAGAAATGTCTGAGAATGTGAGAATAATTTCACTCATCACATCTCACAGTCTCTAACGCCCATGCACCAGCTGACTATGCTGATGTCAGAAAGCTCACACATTTGAATGTGTATGTGTGTGTGTGTGCCTGCATCAGTGAGACTGTGTGGTTATTTTTGGCCCTGCCTTGCAGCTCTGCGGTGCTGTGGCAACGCAAATGAATGTGACTGACAGTTACTGGCTGATCGCTGCCTGTGACCTCTGAAAAATGGAGGATGGTTTCCTGTGTTAACATCCTAATTCAGTTATTTTTGAGAACTAAACCTATAAACGGTAGAAAATTAGAATGAATTGAGGTTATGATGACTAGTTATTAGGTCTGATTAGTCATGGTTTTGTCAGGCTGTCGGTACAAAACAAGTGTGTTGTTGTGTGCTTGCACATGTTTCGGGTGTGGGTGTAAGCAAGTGGTGGCCAATGTCTGTGGCCGGAACAGAGTGAGAATCTTCAGAAATGAGTTAGATGGACCGGAAAGAAGAACAAACAGAAGCAATAGTGGAGAAAGGCCATAAACAGACATTCTAAGTTATGATGCATCCATGTTGTGTAGGAATTTCCATATTTTTGAATTGACAACTCATGATGACTGTACTATTGTAATTTAGTGAATCTGCTGTTGCTGTGTTCAAGCTTTGTTGGAAAGGTTGTACAGTACACAGTCGTGGGCATTCAAGTGAATTTAGTCAGAAGTAGTAGACGCATTGGCTACTTTTATATAAAATAAAAAATATAAATATAAAGTTTTTTATCACTTACTAACAGACACGGGAAGCTTTTATATAATGCCACTGCAACAAAATGAAGAGCAAATGATGCGAGAGATTTCTCTCTCCTCAACACTTCTTTTATCATTACTCAGTCTGTAGATGACTATTAAAAATAAGTCACCACTTTTTCCTTCTTTAAAAAACCACACACACATATGCAAACCACATCTAACCCCCACTGTATATTTTATTAGATGATTACTGTTACACTATTTCTCATGTTTAGCTACTCACAAACTGGTCTCATAGTAATGACTTACTGCAATGGATAGTAGGAACCCTTCTAAAAGTTCCATTCCTGGGCTCTGATTGATTAACAAAACATTCCAGCTGTGCTGTTATATTGTAACAATAAGAAAAAAACAATAAGGCGTTCGAGGCCAACAATAAAGCATTCGAATATAGTCAATGCTAATATAAATACAGCATGGCCTCTTCTATAGTAACATTTCTTATGAAACATAAAATGTAACAATAACATTTTAATTCACATTATTATTATTGTGAAAACATCATCTGTGCTTATTTCATTCAGAAATACTTCACATTACGAAAATAAAATGGGTTACAAACAGCAAGGTGACTAGATACAGTCATTTTAGTGTTGTGAGCTTCTACTTTGTGAGCTTCTATGTTGTGTTAATAGGTTTATAACAGTAGGACAGATTGTTCGGCATTTGGGTCCTCAATCTCTCTCCCTACAGTGTCTCTGTGCCCCACCAGGCTGCAGATGGCAGCTGGCAGATAGGGCAGGAGGTTTTTTTTTAGACTGGAAAAGATGCTGCAGGGTTCCAGAAATCTGCTGTGAATGGGCATGTTTCACAGATCACAGCCTCAATGGCTGAATGTATTTAAATTGCACAGAATCAGCTCTTAAAATGTGGTTATTAGAATTTCCATATTTTTTTCAGTGTAATGACAGGACGTTTTTTAAGCATGGCTCCCAAGAGCACATGCAAATGGCCTAAAAAAGGCTGCGCTGTGTCCTTGCATTAGTATCACCTGAATTCTTTAATTTCTCTCTCCAGGGAAAGGAGCAAAACAACCTATGAGTCTGCATATCTACGGCATGCTGGGAAGAGGGCTGGAAGCAAATAAGGTCTGGCAAGACTCCTGAGACACTCTCTGACCTGTAACGTCATCAAAGACTAGAAACACAAACTGTCAAATACAACATAGACCCCTTAAGGGACCCCTTAAGGAATTCTGGACTTTTAAGGACTGGGAGAGCACCTTCCAGATCTCTCCGATGTCACATGAACATCTCCCAAAAAAGACTTTGCTTATCAGAACAAAGGTCATGGAGATGTAGAAGAAACCACCTGAGAGAAGAAACAGGGTCATACCACAACGGCAACCTAAAACAGAAAGGAGGTTCTAGTGGTTGTGACACTGAGGTGCATGTAGTTTCTGGAATGTTGGTTACATTACACTTCCTGTCTCAGATTTATAAAGTAGCCTATGAGAAAACACACAAAGGGATAGCATTAAACGGAACTGTTTAAGATCTTAAGGTTCTCCTAAAGGTACTCTGTATTTAAGTCCTTACTGCATTTATGTAAAACTAGATGTGCTGTATCAGTGAAAACATTGACGAATTTGCCAACATATCTTCTGATATTGTACTGTGGTGCCATTCATTTGTGAGAAACAATATCATTGAATATCCTTATATTTATTACTTTAAATGAACAATTTTAACTTGTGCAATATCAGTAAACAGGGTCTAAGTCATTGCCTCAAGACTTTGTGAACAATTGGTGCCAGAAAAAGCAACCTCCTGTGACCTATGAAGCAGGACATAGACTTCTGTTGTCATTCAGGGCTTTTTATACTGTAGACCTTCTGCACTGGCTGGAAGTCTTTGTCCATCTGTGCCACACAAAGACTCAGGGTGACAGAGCCCGTGACCAAGGAGGGACTTGAGACAGCAATGGACAAACCCATCCGTCCTCATGTCCCCTGCAATGGCTAAGTGTCCTCCCCCAGTGCACTGAAGATAAAATCTGCAGGACCATACACTACACACAGTTTCTCTGCCAAGATCACTACATCAAGGAGTGAATGTCCTGCCTGCGGCGCCAACCTGTGACCATCCCTATGGACACTGTCAAGATAATCCAATCAGAGAAGTTTGCCCGGGAGTGTCCTGTCCCTGTGACCCAGCCTCGGTATGCCCCACCTCCCCGTGTGGCCTGGGATGGAGGAGGCGAGGGAGAGGTTATCGTTAACCAGGCCTGTGGTGATCTGTCCATGGAGGTCAATGGCAACACCGTGGTCACACCCAGACCTCTAGTGTCTCCCCCTGCCCCTGTCCTCCGGCGTGAAGCCAGCTATTTAGCCCAGCGGAAGGCCAGCATGAATGACATCTGTTACCACCAGTTCCACTACAAGATGGATGACGTTATTGTCAACCAGTACGTGCTCCGCTCTTCCTCCACCTCTTCCTCCTCCTCCTCCACCTCTTCAGGCCCGGTGATGCCATGTGAACCACTGGACTGCCCTACCTGTGGACACACCTACAACTTTGCTGGTAAACGGCCACGCATTCTCTCCTGCTTGCACTCGGTGTGTGAGGAGTGCCTGCAGATCTTGTATGAATCCTGTCCCAAGTACAAGTTCATCTCCTGCCCCACTTGCCGTCGTGAGACCGTGCTGTTCACCGACTACGGGCTGGCCGCACTGGCCATCAATACCAGCATTCTTAGCCGACTGCCACCTGACCCCGCAGGGACAGTGCAGTGGGGCAGCGATGGTGACCGCAGCTGCTATCAGACGGTGCGCCAATATTGTCAGTCAGCTTGTACTTGCCACATTGCCAATCCCCTTTCCTCCTGTGGCATCATGTAGACCTGAATGAGCAAGTGACCGGCACAAATCATCCCAAAATGCTATCCAGCTATTCACACCATGTGAAACCTAGAGTCACACACATTCACCCCCTCTGAACAATCACAGATGTATCTGTATATTTAATAGCACAGGATGCTATGTGGACTTGAAGTGAAAAGGACACTTGTGCGCAGAGGTATGATATATCAGAGTAAATGTATTTTATGTATGAACTGATTTCTCTCTATCCCTCAATCTCTGGTTTGGATGTGTTTGTCATTGACATCTCTTTACATGGAAATGCCAAGGGAAGTCTATCTCCCCCATCCTGGGCATAATAAAGACTAATAAAGAATTTAAAAGTCTAAAACTATTTGCTTGGTCTGTAAAAAGTAACTTGGTCAATCATTAAATTTAAAGTGCATAGGTTGTGAATTGCATTTCCATTGTTGTACAGACAGATACTTCCACCTCAATCTTACACTATTGGTTGGCCTATTGTTATTATTGTTCAGCTCAGTCAAGTTCTTTAAACAAACACTTTGCAATTCTGTTTGGTGCCACATTTCACCTTTAAATGCATAAACAGTACATTATAACTTTATACAGAATACTTGGTATTGAAGTCTAGGATATAATGGAAAGAACAGTATTAATGGAAGCACTTTACACTCAAAAATTACTCAATAATACTTTACACTAAAAAATATAAAGTTTTAAAAAGTTATTTCAGACAGATGTTTTGTTTTTATTTTAGCAGCAGTTACTGACTGCAATTAAGTATCACAAACCTTCTTCATTACAATGAAGTAACTTAAATTATTACAGATAAAACGTTTCAAAGCTTTTTAAAATTGAGCATTGTCCCAGGCATCAAAACATAATTTCATGTATTTAATGTCCATTTTTTGTCTGCTAAGTAAAGCCAGGGACACCCTTGACTAGCTGAAACATTGTAAGGCTGCACTCAACACATTTAAATCTTTACTTACATTACATTACTTACAAACTTCCATTGCCTGGAGCAAATTCTAGTCTTTGACAGTCAAAGAGAAGCACAAACCTAATGACTGAGTCAGTCCAGTACACAACACACTTAACAACTGGACATTCTGCCGAACCTACAATTTTATCAATCTGATATAGATGAGCAACTTCAACAGTATAGCCCTGTTTTATCAGTTATAAATTCTATGTGTATATAGAATATGTTATATAAATATATATATGCACAATAGTACTTTTATATGTGAAATATGTACGTAATAACACTGTTCATCCACTAATCACAATTGCAAATATTAAGGACTGCCTTTTTATTTCTAAGACTAGAATCTTTATACAAAACATCTGCTGATTGTAAACAATTACTGAGCTCAACTTGGCATGATTAGTGATCATGACCAAATTACATTTATAATCAGGCTAAAAAATGGTTAACTGTGTCCCCGGCTTAAGTTGTTTGAATAAGTACTTGTTTAATAAGGTATACAGTCAGTATGTTATGTACAAACCATACACTTCTACACATTAAGTACATTTATTAGTAGTATACAGTACAAAACACACAGTAACATGACCACTGTAAAGAGTAAAAAAGTCCTCCTGCAATATGAAAATTCTTGAACTATTACAATTGTACTTTGGAACGTGTATCTTCATTTAGAAGCTGCAGGACAACAATGTGACATCATGTCATAAGCGTGTGGTCATCCTTCTACTTCTGAAAATGTTTGCCAGTTTTGTTTTCTTTTTAGACTGACCGCTTTGAGGAAAAGTCCAGGAGCAATGACAAAATCAACATTAAACAGATATAACAAAAAATGTGACTTTAAAATATTGTCAATATAAAAGACCAAGAGTTTTTTACTTTGTTTTCATAACTTCTTACCTTTTGGTTTCAGGGTCAAGCTTTTGCGTTTCCATTCTTCTAAGTGAAGTAAATTTTAGCTTCTGGATTTTACTTGGCTTTTTTAAATTACCTTCCAGTGACTGATTTAACAAACAGAGGGACTTATTAATAATCTTAAGATTTTATGCTTTCATGGAATTCATATATTGGATGTATGCTTTCAACATCCACATTTCTATGCTACTGTTCTATTAATATCTACATATTTTGGTCTGCTCACTGTTTACTTACAGGATGTTTGTTGTCAGGTTCCTTAAATAAGACACCTACAAGGGATTCATCTGGGGCGAACCTTGCCCTTCCTGTGGGAGAACCAGCACAAGCTATGAATCACACTGCTATGAACCAACACCAGGGCAATTTCAAGCCAAACAATCAACAAAGCAAATTCATTCTATACTGAGTTTCAAAAAGGAAAAAAAAACTTAAAATGATTCAACCATTATAGTACAGAGTATACAGTAGATGAAGGGGCTGGGCCCATTAGGGGTCCCTCAATAAACTTCCAAGCGAGCCTCAAGATGACTTAAAATTATATAAAATAAAATAAGCTAATATAAGCCAGGATTTTAATTTTTATAATGAATATACATCTTAGCGAGCTCTTTTAAGCTCTGGAATATTTTACTGGGTAGAAATTGTGAGTGAAGGTCCCCTATTGTCCACAACAATATATGAAGTTAAAAAAAGACTCAAAACTAACATACACTCAAAGTCACAAAAATCCAAATTTGATTTCATGGAGTTCTTAAAAGGCCTTCTGGAATTATGAGATAACTGTTTAAAATATATGTTTTATTTAAGCTCACAAGAAGTCCATAAATAAAAAGTAAAACTCACTGTGGCAGTCAACGGTTGACCGAGTGTGAGACGATGATCTGTGACGAAAACCTGCAGGTTCCTCCAGAAGAGTCGATACGCAGGTTAAATCTTCATGAGCCTAAATTTCCAATCTTTGTCTTGCAGTATAGTTTATTTCCTTTTCATTCAGACATGCACACTCACAAAACATTTTTGATAAAAGAGTTAATGCACTGCAAATGTGTAGTTTCAGTTTACAGGAAACAATAAGAGGCCATGTTGACACATGACACCATATTTGTCAACCAGACAAATGAGCTTGGCTGCAGAACACAAAATGGAATGACTTAAAAGTCAACTTATAAGAACTACAAAGCAACTGTTGGATCATATATCAGTGTCTTATACCTCTGTTTCAGCTTGTTGACTCTTAAGGATCTTTACCTCCTTCTGAATGCTGTTGTTTTGCTGCTGTAGCTTTGCAATGTTCTCCAGCACCCTGCAGACCTGCTCCAGGTAAAGCAGCCCTTGAGAGAGCTTGTCTAATCTCCTTTGCTCCCCTTCTTCAAACTGTTGAGACAGAGAGATCATGACCTGTATTCATTAAGAATCCCACAGCTGGGATCACTATACATCAGGTAATCTAATTTGGTGGGATCTGAAAGGCAAAAGCTAATTTAAGTACATTGTTCTTGCTACATGAAATGTAATACCTGATTTCTACTATAGATATCTCTGATCTTAATCCACTTTTAACCCAGCCATGTAGAACTTAAAATCTCATAATATGGAAGCCAACTTTCTAAAGTTCCTTAAAAAGAAGGGAAAAGAAAAATAAGCAAATAAAATGCATAATTTTTGCACCACTGGCATTGCCAAAGACAAAAATTGCAAAAATTATGATTGTTTCATAAAAAGTTTTCCTAAAAACTTTCTCCAGCTGCCATTGATACATTGAAACACACAGATAATCCCACCCCAAACTCACTTCATTGGTTGAGCTAGGGTTGCTATGTCAGGCTGTTTAGGATGTTTCGAAAAACAAAGCCACATTGTTTAGCACCATATAATCTGTATACTTTTTAAGTAAATTAATGTATAGTTTATTAATATAGTATATATAGTATAACCTATAATTTTCAGTGCGTATTACGCTAAGATAGAAATATGTTCAGATACACTCTTCAGCTTTATTATACATTTTAAAATGTCTTTCAGGGGGATCAGCCAAACTATTACTAAGAACATTTTAGTTCTTCTTTATTTCTTTTTTAGTAAAAACCCATGAGTTTACTTATAGTGGGGTTATTGTAAATATGAACCATGACTCTAAGCACCTTTTATTGACATTTACTACCTAATTATTTAGAAAAAAGTACAAGGTAGATGAGATATTTCCTCATAGTAATGAAATGATGTTTTGGTTGTGGTTCTAGTAAGTTTTGTTTCCCTCACAGTTTCTGCTGAAGTGATAATTTTCAAACATGTCCAGCACAGATTGTATCATCAGCAGCATTCTCAACAACCACACATTCATTTCGAACCTGCGCTGGCACAATTCCAGTCAAACCTCCCTCACCTGAACCAACCGGTTCATAGTTTACAAGCTCTAGTTCAATGTCTCATAATGACACAGATACAGACAGTCTACAGTAAGGACAACACCTTTTACTACCGACAGAGTAGTGAAAAGATGTCTAGATATTCCATGTTTGTGAATGTGTAGTGTCGGGAGCTAAAGTAAGCCTAAATATGCGTATCAGTTTAGTAATATGAGCAAGGAGTCACCTGCTCATTATGTCCCTGAGCTAGGCATATTCTAATGTTATGAAACATGAGGATTGCTTGTTATTTCTGAACATTATGTCTTACAGGCAAAGTTTACATGCAAAGTTTACATCCTTTTGACCTTGGCCTTTAAACATATGTTGTGTCAAACCTATGTTTGTGTGTCATATCTATGTATGTTAATGTTTTCTCTATGGAACACTAAAGGAGAAATGATTGTGAAGCCACATAATAGCTTTGTGTGAGGAACACACTGGATAGTTGTCACTAATCATTTTCTTTTCAGTTGCTTTCTAGTGTCATCTGTGTCTGTATTCAGATTAAAATTATAGCAAATTGTAACAAGTTGATGTCACTGCAAAATGCAATTAGTTTTTGCATGTTTTTAACCGATTGCGACATGCCAGTTAGAATATGCAGAACAGCCAATACAAAACTGAAGAAACAAGAGGTTTTTTTTGTAAATAAAGAACTTAAATGATGTTTGTGTGGCTTCAAAAGACTTGCAATATACTGTTTTTTTCGACTGACAGTGGAATAGAGGTGCATAAAAATTCTGTGGAAAAAAACTGAAACAAAAAACGAAACAAATCATCCTTTAGAAATTTTTTAATTACTACATTTTCTCTTTTCATTGTATTGTGTATTGTGATACATTTACTATTAATATCCTTAAAGAAAGTTGATACTCACCTCCAAATGGCTTGATACTGGTTGGCCATGGTGTGATTTGAGGAGTCTTCTGTAGAGTTCTGCTTTTTTGTGATCTGAAGAGTAAGTTTGTGAGTAAGTTCTCCTTGGGTGTCAAACTGATGATATACTCTGAAGTTGGTTGTGTGACAGCTGGTTGGAAAGGAAGAAGTGTTACAAAGGTACCGTGGGCCAGGGGGCCTGTTTTCCATCTGGTGGAGGGGTTATTTCCTTGTGACATGCCCTGAGGTTAGTTCAGTCCATCTCAAAGCTTGTTTTACCTCTGGACATGTGTTCCTTTGAGCAACAGAGCCAAGAGAGACATAAGAGGATGAGGAGGAGCGAACAGAAGAAGCTGGAGATAGAGGTTAAACATCATCTTCCTCAGAGCCAATACCTGGACATGTGAGGTGAGGTTCCTGACAAGAGTGGCAGGGACTAATCAGACTGACCATCTCAAATCCAGAGTCCTCTGATTTTATATTTGATATTGGTTCAGAGTCCCTGGTCAGAGAGCCACTTACATTAAAGTCAAATCTATTCACACCAGCTACTGCCTGAGAGTGTAAATCCGAAAAAAAAAGCCTTCTGTCACCCAGCTCTCAGATAGATTCCCAAAATTCCTATATAGATTCATTGATTAAGTTTTCATTCTCCCGGTATGTTTTATTTTCTCCTTAGGCTGTTGTCATCAGGACGTGCACATCTTCATATAACACTTAGACTTTCTCATAACTGATAAACGTGCGGGAAGTCAGTTTGTCATGTTGAACTAAAATCTTTTTGAACGTTTTGATCAGTCAAGACATGTTATGAACCTAATGAAACTTTAACATCGTTCTTTAATACAGTCAGACGGAAACTTTACTTTTGTGTAAAATTCAGTAAAAATGACTTACATTTTGTACACCAAATCCATTGGAATGCCAATGAGTCGCATGGAGTGATTTTATAACACTTTTGCATCCTGTTTACCTGAGGGGGTGGATTACAGGTTATAATGTTGTATTACAAATAATTTTCTGTTTCCTGCAGAGGCATATCATTTTGCTTCATAAGACCTCAATATTTTGGCAGGAGCCATGAGGATTAAGTTTGTGTTGTTATCCTATATCTGTGTTTTTGAATCTTAATGACATGACAGCCGTGGACTTGCATTTTATAAATCACCTTAGTTTCACCTTAGTATAAAGGACCTTAGTTTCAGCTAGAAACCTTTATTCTTCTGCTAAGTATTGACCTGCACCTTGGATAGCCTTGGGGTGAGTAAAATAAAAATATTTGGTTGAACTGTCCCTTTAACAAAAATTGCATTTAAGAGTCACATTATATCATATGCGTTATATCACAAATTTTATCATATGCGTTATACACATTATTTCCAATACATATAGTATAGGAATGAATACACATATGTTAGGACAATTATAGTCTCATTCCTTGCACAGCTATGCAAAATCATCTGGTATGAACCATGCTGAGGGACACACATCCCTGTGCATCGATAACATCAGGATTCCTCTCCGTGTTGAAAAAAAGAAAATATATTTAATTGCAAAAAAATGCACAAAAGCACCTATATGATGCATGCTAAACTTATATACATTTGTATTCGTATATAGATACTCAATTCGATACTCAAAACATGTTTAGGTTTATTATAATACAAATTACATAAGTATGGTAAGTATTATAATAATTGCTGTAATTCAATTCATGATATTATGGCTTTATAGTACATACCAAACTATTTGATCTCACGTCACCATCTCTCTGTCTGTCGCAGGTCTTTCTCTTCACACAGAATTACTGTGGAAGTGCAATTCTACTTTTATCCACAAGAGGCCGCAACATCACACGCTTGTGTAATATTATCTTTAACAGGTAAACCTTCCAGCGCGCTTTCTACACCTGCCCGCACTTTATTTTTGCGATTTATTTATTTATTTATCTGGGAAACTGAATTTGAATTTTTTGACCTTCTTTTATAATGGTTTATATAAGAAAATATTTATTTAAACACACTTTTAAAGGCAGCTTTTCACGATAACGAGAGGACATACGTCACATTACGCATTTTCTGAATAATGGCACGCGCCCGCTCCTCTGCATGCTCACCTTGACTCCCTCACTAGCAACCGCCGCACAACACTTCACTTAAACATCCTGTCAGCGGGACATGGAGCGGTTTCCACCCAAATTTAGTCAAGTTCTGGTGACCCCCGATCCGCATTATATTCCAGGGTAAGTCTGTAAATGGTCGGTGTATTTATTCCCCCAAATTTCTTTCGTCATGTCACCTCATTAGCTAAGCGTTTAAAAAAACATCTGAAAAGCTGCACTGTAATACTAACGCGTTTTATTTTGTGACGACCGACTGACTGCAGTATCTCTATTATTAACACTTGACCCTAAAAAAACAATCGTGTGATATTGAAATATTGATTTGAGCCGAAATCATTTCATTAAATGACCAGAAAGAGACTCTGTGGAGTGCTGTAGGAAACTAGCACAGTGTGGATGATTAGTTGCCAGAGATTTGACAGTGGTCATATATGCAGTTCACATAATAGCATTATACATAAATATCAAGCCTGACAAATCACCATTATTATTCCAGATTATTCCATTAACTATTACAGATGATCTGCTGATGGTTGTGTGTAGGTATGCAGGCTACTGTCCTCAGCTGAAGTATCATGTGGGCCGGTCATATGGTCAGTTAACAGCAAAGCTCCTGTCCTCTCCTGAGGTGTCCCATTCACAAAGACTGGTACTCCATACGGGACGCGTCCCATCCACAGAGAACGACACGGGGCCCCGCGATGAGATCTGGAGGGGCCGGCATGGAGGGCCCAGGAACCTGGAGAAAATGATACCAGGATATACAGGTTATGATAAGACTGGGGGAAGGGATATGGTGTATAGCGCTGAAATACTTGATTCTGATTGGTCAATTTTTCTTTTTTTATTGGTCAGATAGTTTTATATCTCTCATATTTTATCTCATATTACCCAGCAGGGTCTTTTTTCTCACGTAATAGAATAACACCTTAAATCAGTATTTACATACATTTACATATTTAATTGTAATAATAAGTACCCATAGTAAGATAAATATTACAATTAAAAATCAAACCATGTGTAGTATCATTGCAAAACATAATTCATTTTTCATTCTGACCAGCTGACTGTACTGTATATTATCTGGCTTATTACACAGATCTTTGACTGCATATTTTCTCATTCATTACAGTATAAGCAAAGGAAATGTATGTAATGTAATAGAATAGAATAATATATGTATATATATATATATGAATATAATGAATTAAAAATGTATTTAAAGTATTCTACTTGTCTGGTTTGCAAAACAGTTAACACGCACCATATCTGTTTGTTGTGCTTTAAGGTTTTATACCAATGCGTCAGAACTATTTCAGCAAAACATATGCAGAAACTTGTCGAGAAGCTCTATCACAATTCAATCAGAAACAAGAGAAGAGGCTTCATACAGCCTCTGCTGACCTGCCTTTTTCTGTCAACAACAGTGTCCCAGACTGCAAAGTAAGCTGTCACGCTCATTTTACTTCCCTTTGACAGCTCTCCTGTATTGGGTCACCCTGTTTAATTATACATGCTAAATATCTGGTATCAAAGCAGGTCGAGCGTCACAAGCCCTGTAAATGAAAAGAAGTGCTGTTTCCAAACCGACTTTCCAATCAGAGCAACAAATTATTTCAGGCAATTATCATCGCATTGTGTTGCAACAAGCTGTGAAAGTCCACTGATTGACTGGTCACAAATCACAAATATTCCACAAGAAGAAGGTCTAAGCTTTTTTTATTAATTATAGTAATTATTCAGTAGTTATCTTCCCCTCTGCTGGGGCTTTAAAATCAGTTTCAGTTGTGTAAAATTAAACTTGCTGCTACAAGATCAATCACATGACATATTAGAAACCATGGCATCTGTCATTATTGACTTCAGACCTTGTGTGACATGTCTTAAGGTGAACATTTAAACCGTATGTATACTGTTTACATGTACTATTGACATGTATATTTTAAATAAGAAAATATACATGACAGTTGCTTGTCCTTAAGCTGACAGTTGTCCTTTGTTGTAGCCTAGAAGGTTGAACACTCCTCTAATTGCCATATCTAAAGATCCGGCCCCATACCAGTCCCCAGAACCCTGGAAGCCACAAGGCTCTCCATACCTCATGGACGATAGCAGCCCACATAAGTATTTCATCTCAGGTGAGATAGAGTTTATTTTATTTTTTTTTTTGTTTTATCTCCCAGTCAGAGACATGAGGTGCTCATAGCTCAGTGCTTCTGTAACATTTGAAGTTTGCTTAGAATTTTGAAGCAAAATGTAACATTTGTTGTTTTGGTTTGTGTGTACAGGTTTTACTGGTTATGTTCCCAAAGCCCGATTCCTCTTTGGGACTGGATATCCCATTATCACAAACAAGGCACTGATCCAGTTTGGTAAGGAAATGAAAGCAGATCAAAGCTCCCTCAGACTGCGAGAGGAGGAGACCATTGGCTTACCTCAGATCTCTACAATATACCCTTCCAAAACAGGTCTTCTGCCTTCCTACACAGGGCACATTCCAGGTACATGAAAAATGTTTGGTTAACATAAAGTTGATTGTGACATTCCAGAAATGGTGCAGTCAATAGCGCAAATGTAAATTCGGCTTTATTTTTATGTCAACAGGATACAGATATAAATATGGCCAAACATTTGGGAAGCTTACCCATAATACTCTGGGTCTTGTTGGTACGCAGAGGATAAAAAGTGATGATAACAGAATGTGCTGAGGAACCAGCAATGCTTCTGAACTCAGTTGTCACATTACATCAAAAGACAATTAAAATTTTATGGATTAACACATACCATGTTGTATCTGCTGGGTTCAGCAACTTGTAAATCGCTGTAAATCTAATGAAAGCTCTTAACTCAGCTCAATGAGAACTGTTAAATGTAATAATATCTACATTATGAAGAGTATGTCAGTATTTCGTTAATATATGCAAGGTGCATAATCTATATAATCTGTGAGATAATATTTCAAGACAATTTAAAAAAAGATTTCTTTTTCAAAAGAATATCTTTAGGCAGACACATGTACCAAAACACACAATACCAATATTCATGACAGAACAAACCTTTATTTTCACAAGGATCTCACGAGGTGCAACTTAAAAATCAGGCAACAAAAAAATCCACTGCCATCTGAAACCTCTAACCCGCGTGACTAATAACCTTCTGCTTCAATAAGCTCTTGTCGATCTGACTGTCACTAAACAGCAGGGGTCAGACACTAAACAGCTCTATACAGCTCAAATACCACAACTTAACTAGTCCTGCAGCTGAAACACAATGACTATACAGTACAGTACATTTATTCAGCATGCATATTTATCTAAATAAACTAGTAATATCTAATAAATGTATTGTGCAAAAATGCAGTAGAACCAGCAAACGGACAATTATTTTATAATTATAATTGCTCATGCATTATCATTGATGTGATCATGCAGTGGAATACATCATTTTTGCAAACTATTAGACATAGACCAAGAGGAAATGTTCTGCAAGGAAATGTCCTTAACTCTGTTATAGAGTTCAACAACAGCAAAATTGACTTGAATAGATTTACATTGACAGTCAATGACCTGAGACGTAGATAAAGTGCAGGAACTGGTTGGAAAAGATTTATTGGGAAAATCCAGTTTTGTACTGGAGAGTGCTGGCAAAAAATACTCATCTCAATGTCATATATAGTACTTTGTACTATAATTCAATTTGTGTTATAAATTTAATCTAAAAATATTTATAATCACATAATGGCTTAAAGTGGAACATTTCAAGATTTTTTATAAATAAGGGTATAATGCAAATCTTCCTTATTGGGAAATAACTGTAAGGCAACATTCAGATATGCACTTTCAGTGTAAAGAGCGTATTATTTTTTCATATAGGAACACAGTAATAAAATATTATGCAGGTGCTTTATATTGTTATGGATCAGTTGTGCTTTTACTACATCTCAGTTCAGCATATGCTCAGTATTTGTTGTGTGCTTGTCATGGTTCAGCTTAAGGGGAGTGTCTGACCATTTTCCTGTCCATACTGACTGTGCAAGCAAATCCACTTTTGATGCACCAATCTTCAGCCATTCTGAAGGCCTTCTGGAAAAGAACAAAGATAGAGACAAGTCAAGACAACAAAACAACAGTTACGCAAAATTATGAGGAATTACAGCTAATAACATGCTAACCTTCTCAGAGTACCACTAATATTCTTTGGTGCCCTTTTTGGCCCAACTGGGGTTCCACCTACAGAACCGAAGAGCCTGGCCCAATGTGGTACGCTCAACGATTTGTCCTCCTGAGACCTTGATGAAGATCCTAGCATCATACCATTTTCTATTCCAATTTCCTTTTCTTCTTTCTTATGTGTGCTGTCTGAACAGCAGACCACCGATTTACACTCTGAAGTGGGTGTCTGGTTGAGCCAATATCCACTTGTTAGCTTGTTACTTGACATATCACTCTGACCTGTAGGACTTCTGCAATTCTTCTGTACAGAACTCATCTGAAGGATCGGAGCTGACTGGGCAAGAAGCCTGTGAGAGGCTCTCTGGTTTTGCTTCTGCTTACTTTGAAGGTGTGTTTCAGATGGCAGATTGAGATCAAAGGATAGCAGGGAGAGTGGATGCAGCAAAAGCAGCAGCTCCTGAAACAGTGGACAATATGCTGACCCCTGGGCCAGAGCCAAGAAACCCCATGGATGATAATGGTCCTCCACAATGTCTAGAAAAGAGATATGTATAGAATGGTGAGTAACCAAATATTGGGAAGACAGACAGATATGCGTCTTCTCTGAATAGCATATACTCACCTACACAACTGTATAAATAACAAATCCAGAATTCCAAAGCACGCAAACTAAAGAGCATACATTCATTAGCCAACTTTTTTTTGTATTGTAACATTTTATAAATGTGTTGAGAATTTGACCTACTTTAGCAAATCCATAATGAAGACATAAAGCCTCATTCGGTGACATAACTTGGAACATTTCTTTACCACAGACATCAAGCTGTCAGGCATTCGGGCAGATGAGCCTGAGAACAGAGATATGTTAGCTTTCATAAGCTGTCCATAAGCTGTAGAGCACAATGAGAACAATGACCTCTCACTTGATTTTCAGAATTAAATCTGATTGGCTTCCACAGACCTGGTCGAACAGTGGCCTCTATGACATTCCAAAGTTTGTTGGGTCGCTGTCCAATGATGAAATCCAGTTTATAAGCTTTCAGACCATCTTGAAGTATGTTTTGAATTGCAGGGCAGAGGTGTTTGAACACAAGTTGGCTGATACTGGTACAAAGTGAACTATTTCCAAGTCTGATCTGAAAACAGATGACCAAAAATAAGTTGATTTGACTTCTGATCTCTTATACCTTTTAAATTACACCATATGTCTGTATGTTGAACTATATACAAAAGTTGTGCAAGCCAGTTTAATTAGGACCCATGGGTATTACGTGGGAATTTCTTTTATGCTCAATGATACATCTATCTAAGATGTTTTGTCCCAGTTTCCATGTTATACAAGGAGCTATCTCTTAATGTTGTTGCCTCTTGGGACTACCTTTTCTTCTGGTTCTTGTCTTGAGCCGAACTGCACTGTTATAAGATCCACTGCCAAACTCACAGCTTTCAACATACCTGGAGAAAAACAAAGAGATGAGTGGACGTAAGGAGGAGTAAGCAGATGAGAGGGTGGAATTCATAAAACATTTTTAGCTGATTAACAGTGTTTCTGTACTCTAAACATCCCATATAAAGGACATATATGAACATACATATGCAGTTTGAAGCAGCTCATTTCTGACTATTTCTTGACATCAAAAGACCCCTGAGGGACAACTGCAAATGAAGATATATGAAGCCTGCCATATAAATGACACATAGTAGTAGGCACACATTCGCATAGAAACACACACACAAACATGCAGAGTGTGTTAGCCAATCCAAGGCAGAGAGAGCTAGAAGTAGGTCACATTTTCTCCTTCAGGGAAGCAGAGGCAGTGCTGCAGAGATCCACTCTCTGTCCTGTTTAAGTGAATGGCATTGTAGACAGAATTATCTGTTCTGTTTATATTTCTATGTTGTTTTGGCACTATAGAAATGTCCAAATTTCATAGCCATATTCAGACTCCAAATGTTTCACACAAACATTTCAGTTACAGAACAAATATGAGGACATACTGAGTAACAAAAACGAAACAGACTATTTGATACTTTCTATAACTCAGTTGTAGAGTTTAACACTGGCAGTGACTAAGCAGTGGGAATCAAACTCTCTTGGGTTTGATTCCCAGGGTATGCCTATAACTGGAAAAAAAAAAAGTAGCATCTGCTAAATGCATTCAAAAGTGTAATGAAAAATCGGTACGTATGGACCCATAAAAATGTATGCAGAAACACAATATGTACTTTTCTTGTGCAGAAGATCAAATGAGAGAGGTTCTGAAGGGGCTTCTGGGGAAAGGCAGAACTCCTCAGGTGGTCTATCAATCATAGAGAATGAGTCACCATGTTGATGTTCCTTTTTAACACCTGCCAAATTGAGGAAGTTTACACCAGACATTAGATTTATAACATTATCAAAACATCAATAAACTAAATTAATGAAAACAATAGTATCAGATTTTAAGACACCTACAAAGTGGTCTTGGCCCAAAGTAGTTGCAGATGTTGTTGCCCAATCCTTCACTGGTGCACACCTGTGATGCAGCTTCGAAAGGCCACAGGGATCTTCGCCCAGTTCCAGGTAGAGTAAGGAAGGAAGTGATGGAGGTCAATGAGGTCACTGATGTAATGGCAGGGGAAGATCCATGTTGAGAAGGGTGGGATGCATTCTGAGGACTTGTGGTCAACAGTTGTTCTCTAATTACTGGTGGAGTCTGAGTCTGAACAAGGTACACCTGCTCTGGAGAATAGTTCAGATCTTGATTTATAGAAGTAATGGATAGGGAAAAAGCTTTTTTTCCAGTCCAAGAATGATTTTGGCTGAAGTGTGTTTGGCTTGAGCAGGCCTTTGGACTCCCCTCTGTTTGCTCTGGGCTATAAGGGCTTCTCTGTCTTGTATCTGTACTCATATCTGGGCTTTTGTTCACCAAATTCAAGGTTTGGTGAATGCGTCCCAATAGTGTGCATGGGTGGGTGCACTGTGACCGACTGTAGGGTAAAACAGGACTTGATGTGCAGGTGGAACAAGTGTCTGAGCTGGTGACTGCTTCAAGGGGGATGGTGGAGTAACTTTCAAAAGGTGAGGACTGCATATGGTGTGGACGTTCCTTGCTTTTACAAGTAGCTTTAGATGGCCCAGGCTTGGTGTACTTGTGGCTGATGTACTGATTAAGAAGGGATCCAAGTGTCTTGTTCTGCTGTTTTCCTGAGGGTGCTTGAAGTACGAAAGGCTGGATGGGGAGAGAGGTGGGCCTTTGTGCTTTAGTGTATCGCACAACATCTTGGGAAGAGGAACATTCACCTATATACACATATAAGAAGAGAATAAGTAAACTTTGTTCAAAGTTTGTCAGAGAGGAAATATTTGATATCTTTGTGGTTACCCTTTAAAAGTGATTTGCTTTATTCATCTTAAAGTAATACAATAATCTCTTTTGCATAGATTCCTTACCCTCTGGATTGGGTTGATTCCTGCTGTCAGTACACAGGGAGTGTACTGACACTGTCTCATTGCTTTTGGGATTGAATAATATGGTATTCTGTTCTAAAGCATCGTCCTTCTGGATGGAGGAGAGATCACAAGAATGCAAGCTTGGTGGACCTTCTGTGCTTTGTTTCATGCATAATGAATCTCCATTTCCCTTCTTACATCGAGCAATTTCTGCAAATGAGGTGGCATGTTGCCTGGATTGAGGTGAAGATATATTTGTGTCTAGATTACTGGGGCAGCTGTTTTGTAGTGCCCCCTGCCTTGATAAGGTAGAGGTTTTCTCACTGCCAATCCAGCTTGGAGACTGAGGAGTCTTGATGTAATTGTAGCTCTTATAATCTGAGACTTTTGTAGCAAAGTGACTTGTTTTTGCATGTGTCATTTTCCCCTTTGTTCCCCTAAATTGGTTCCTGGTGTCTTGTGTAGTGTTCTTCCCTTCAGTGTGTCCATCATCCTGGAAAAAGGACATGTCTGGTTGATTGGATGAAACTTTGGCAAAAGACATTCTTACTACATTGCATTTACCTTTAAAATATGTCTATATCCAATATCACTATTGTGAATTTTAGTAGATTTGATCTGTTTGCAGCCAAGATGAAATCAAATATGACCCATGTTCCTGGCCTTTGTGAGCAATTTTATGTAATTTAAAAAAATAAAAATGTTTGTTTTTGTAATATTTTGTTGAAGTGTATATATTTTACATGTTGATCTCTTAAAACACTAAAATGTAAAGGTAGTTTAGGCAATTTCAAAGAGGCTAGCAAGTTAGCTACTATAAGATCCCACTGTTTCTTTAGAGTGCTTTCCAAAGCCACGGCTCCTCCAAAACACGTGCATGGTGTGCAGAGGTATACAAATATATAGTTTGAAAGGCAAGTACAAAACCTATGCGCCTTCCACAGAAGATATACATACACTACCATTCACTACCAAATGTTTTGAAAAACTTTTTGTTTATATTTTTTCCACATTTATTGTAATAATAACTTGTCATCCTCAATGTAGTCACCCTTAGAAGCATTTTTAAACAGTATTGAAGGAGTAGCTCTGATTGGCTGATTTTTCTAGATTATGTGGTCTAATTCATTAATTTCAAATAATTAAAATATAAAATTTTTTAAAATAAAATTGTAATTTTCAAATAACAAATATTAATATGTTGGCCCAGTTGTAATTTTGTTTACAAAATGGTTTCAAACATTTAAGTGAACAGCTTAAATTTGAAAATTGCCTACCCTGCCTTTAGTCATAATTATAGCTATGGGTTGGTGATTGGTTAAATACCTTGGGTTCACTTTGGTTAATCTTTGGCCTCTCATTTTCCTTTCCCTCTGATGGTTCAAAGAGGAAGTATTCAGAGGGTGGAGAACAACTTCCCTGGCTATGAGTTTCAGAGAAACTCGTCAAAGAGGACCAAGGAGGACTGGGTGATGATTGTGATGATAGGTTACATGTTACCAGTTTATAGTAATTCTGGGTGGAACCTGCTAGCCGTGCCTGACTCTGCAGACACATAGCTAGATCAGTAATTTCCATTGATGAGAAGCTATTAGAGTCATGTGGGTAAATGTTGCTGTTTGGATCCACACTGCAAGATGACCAGCTGGGCATAGGTTGGGAGGCATCTTGTAACGCTGGTCCTGACTGATAAACAGGACTATCTAGGTTAAGTGGAGTTGCAGGAACTGCATTGTTGGTTTTGCTGTAGATGGTGCTGAAGTTGACTAATACTCCATCAGAGCTGTTACAGGAAGAATCAGTGATATAGTCTGCTGGGTTTTGAGTCAAGGATTCAGAATTCAGGAGGTTGTCAGTTTGAACCCAACTATTATCAGGTTCCTGGTGTATAGCAAGCAGAGTATGCTTGCTATACACCTCATCATCAACCCAATCTTGTTCATCACAATCCATGAAGGTTATAGGGGTTTCTTTGCAGTCCCTGGGATCCTCACAACCAGTATAGGATTCCCTCTCATGTTCTTTGATTTCTTTGGCTTTATCTAAAGGGCTCATAACATAGTTCGAAATTTCCTGGCTATACAAAGATGTACGAGCTCTGCATTTAGCAGAGTTCCCTGTGTTCATACTTTGGCCCACAGTGAAACTTCCTTGTAGTTGTAGGGATGATCCTTCACAGTACTTGTGCAAGTTGTCTCCATCTGAGTCTTCATCTTCTTCATCCTCATTTACTTCTGATTCGGGAATGAAGAGGTTTTGCCATCTGGTGGTTCCTCGGCGGGGCAGTGACTTTGTTCTTGGAGGACTAGTAAATAGAGTGTTCTCTGACAAACCAGAGAAGCGTTGGAGCACTGGGGACAACTCATACCTGCTGGAATTTTCAGAGCCTTTCTGGTCTGATGTTTCTGTAGAACTTGACTTGGAAGTGTGATATAGACTGCTGTTTTCAAGTGCTTCCCTGGGCAGATTTCCCCTTTCAGGTAGAGATATACTGTGGGTTAGATTCAAAGAGTGTGGGCGCCTGGGTGTCTGTACAGAGCTATACAGGTGCCACCCAGCAGACTGGCCATGAGCTTCTGAGACGTGACACACAAACAGAGTCTCTCTTGACTTTGGTGAGACATCCATTTTCTAAATGCCACTTCAAAGCACCAGTCCTTGCAAAGCAGGCTGGTTAACTGACAAACAATTCCTGGTGCATGAATGCGAAGCTCAGCAGAACTCATGTAACCTCAGATGTCTGCATCATTGTTTAAACAACATGCTCTAAAGAAAGAAAAGTGCATTTAATAGATCAGCTGTAGCTTTTTAGACAAAACTGATTTTTAAATCCAGTTTTCAGTACAAAGTAATTTATCCAGTTAACTTACTGTTGCATAGATTATATAAATGGGCATAACCCATTGACATCAATTTTTCTTAAATTAAACTGCTTAACAGAGTAGCCCTAACCAAAGTCTTACCTTAATCATCTCTTTAATAATCTTACATTCTTTTAAAGAATTTTTCCCAAAAGTAATTTTCCTTTCAGACACACACGCACACACACACACACACGACCTTTGTGGCTATATTAATGGGGAAGATAATAATTAACTATACCTTTATTCTTAAATATCTTGACACTATTAGGTTTGAAATGTGGTACAATTGTGAGAACATTTAAAAAATTGCTCCTGGAAATATAGCCAAATCTGTGAACACATACATGCACACATTTAGTTCTAAATGAGGCAATACCATAGACACATTATTATTATATGCTGAAAGTGTATTTGCTATATCGTTAATTGCATGTTGTGTTATATAATCAATTATAGTTGTATAAACATACTATATCATACTAAAATAAATAAATACAGAGTAACCATAACCCCTAAACAAAACTTAAGAAATGAAGAAAAAATTACTTTACATATGCATTTTCAATTCTCAGAATTCTTAGTGTAGTTAACAGTTAAAAAATACAGTTTTACTGTCAGACTCAGCCTGGACAACTGCATCAACTCACCCAGCCGTAAAGCTCCATCAATCTGAAATCCAGCACACAGTCAGTCTCACTCTGTATGAACAGTAACTGGAGCAAAAACAGCCTAATGCTGTACATTCACTGAGCAAAAGCAAAGTAAAATAAAAAAAAATCAAAGGAAAAGAAAATGGGTCAAGTCCTTTAATTTACTTCCTCTTTAGTCACACTTCTGTCTGTTCAACACTCCTCACACTCTCTCCTCCTACAATACAGTGGTTCTGAGCCCCACACAGCCCTATAGCAACAGCATCACCGACCCCACTGAGCATGCTCAGTGGTTTGTTGTTGAGGGATCATATTTGAGGGGATGGCAGATTTGCCTCTGCTCTCAGCATGGGGGGACTGAATACAGATTTAGATGAAGAGGGTTTGGAAAAAGAAACTGAGGCAGTCCTTGGAGTGAAACTAATGTTTTATAATTAAACAGTTCTCTCACACAGAAATGATGATGGAAGAAACAATATCCTAGAGAGCCTATTTTTAGAGTTTCTTAAAGGAATATTTCAACCAAAAACCCTCATGTTGTACCAAAACGATATTTTCTTTCTTCCATAAAACCACAAAGGGAGATGTTAGGCAGAATGTTAAAGTTGCTCTTTTCCATACAGTGAAAATGAATAATGATCAGGGATGTCAAAAAGAAATGAAAAGTACCATAACAATAGTCTGTAGCACTCATGCACTATACTCCAAGTATTCTAAAGCCATACCATAGGTTTGTGTGAGGAACAAGGAAAACACATGTAATCTCAGCAACATCTGCTGCAGGCACATTAGGAAAAGTGGCTTAATCCTATAATCTGACTGCCTGTCTTTTGCCAACAATGTTGTGAGAACAGCTCATATATTTGTATCCATCTCTATAAGCTTGAATGTGATAAACAACAACAACTTATTAAATGTATCAACATGTTTTGCTGTACTGACCTAAATTAGGATTAGGAAGTATTTCTAATAACAAAGAACAAAGGAAGATGGCATGTAATAAAATGTGTATATGTTCAATGTAAAATTTGGCTTCTGAAACAAAACCTGTTGAGAATGACTATACTGAACCACTAACAGAAATATTTGTACCCTTGCTTTCTTAGAGATAATATGAGCACTAACTGGACAGTTGTATGAAATACTCTGCCCGAAAGGCTTTTTGTTGGTTTATGAGTGTCCCAGGGTCGAAGTCAAAACTACAATAAGTGGCCCAGCAACTGCATCACTGAGACCTGTATTTTTTTATTTATATCATCTGTTCACTCAAGCAAAACACATTGTCAAATTGAAACAGTTTGGAGTTTTTTTACAGTGTAGAATTAAATGATCTTTGAAATAATCTCTATCAAATGATGATCGTCTCAATGTTTGTCAGTCTTTTAACAAATCTGAAAGGAAGCTCAAAACTGAAAATGGATCATTTTTGTTCATATCACAATTTTCATGTTAAAAATGTGTGCGATCTAAAATGATTAGGAAATGCAACTAATAAAATAATATACAGGATATCATTAAAAAATTTTACAGATGCTGGAAAGTTCAGCGAATATAATGTAGCTTATACAACGAACATTTACGTTACAAAAATGTCTTTTACTAACTTTTTTTTGACTAAATGTGAAGAATTGTGGAGATTTACAAAGGTATCCAAATCAATTAAATTGCATAATAAAAACAAGATAACCTTTAACAGATGCAGGCTTCAAGAATATGAACTATTGTTTCTTCAACGTGCAAACTATAAATATTTTATGCTCATGTATTTTTATGCTTGTCTATCTCTTTTTTCTTATGTTATCCCTCATTGATTTTCAAAATATAATACAGAAATAGATTTTCTCCAAATTTATTGTATAAATCACTAAGCAGGGCACATTTTGTCCAAAACACGACAACAAGGTTGAGTATAACAACTTTTGCTGTTTAAATTATTATTGATACATATCAAAAAACTAAACGGAACAAAAAGGACACCAGTGAAAAGATTTTAAACACAAATTAATTCAATCTCATACCATCTCCAGACTTCTTCTTGGAACAGTGTTTGTAGATGATCTACAAGATACAAGTATAAATGTCCTACAGCTAAAGCACCAGCAAAAATAAAATATTTTGCATTTAATTTATCCTTTGATCTTATTATGTAAGAAACTGTATGCGAGTAAACAAATGTGGGTGTTTTTAATACTTCAAGAAGAAACCTCTCAAGTTCAATAATGATTTTCAGCTCCTAATCACATAGCTAATAATCTTTCCCATTGATTCAAATCATCACATGTGAAGTTTTTTTGATGTACGTCTTTTTACGACTATTTAAATATTACTTGAAATACCAAATACTGTAAAAAACATTCTAACTGCCCAGTGTATTCTGGCGTCATAAAGTACAATCAAACAGCAAGCCAATGCTTCACCCACTCCAAAGTTAAAGCTTGATGGTAAGTTATCAAAAGTGAATTTTCTGAATATGCTCCTCAGGGGCTCTGGATCTCCTCATGGGTAGTTTGATACGTCTGGGGTGTGCTGTCAGGCACTGGGGTCTCAGAGCGGGGGAAAATAGTGGGCCTGGTCTTAATCAGTATACGCAGAGGTGACAAGATTGCCATAACTGTGAGCATGAGAGAAGGCGTAACCAGATCGTTGTGTGCTAATACGTCATCGTGGGAACCAACAAAGAGGGGGCAGAGACGCAGCTTTAGACCGTCTTACCTTATGTCGCACCTGTAGACAGGAAGAACAAGAAACTAGACCTAGCATTGCATCCCTAGCATCCCTAAAAGAAATAGCTTATGTACAGTACAAAGTAACAAAGTTGTACAAAACAAAGTTTGAATAGAGTATGGAATTGCAGAATTCAGGAATAGGTTTAAATAAAGCCCCTAACCAGAATGTTTGAGGAATAGCAATACAGTTCTGTTCTGTTTAGCAAGCAATGTAAAAATAACAGAAGGAGAAAGAATAGAATTAGTAATAAAGTAACAGGAAGAAAAAAGTAAGACTTGTAATATTATACAAAGTGCGTCATTAATTTATGAATGACTCTGGCTCATGTGATTCTGACCCCACTGATTGTGGATTCCAGAAATAACCATGACATTACGCCTCAGCATGATGCTCGGCTGCAGCCGTGCTGCGGCACGCCACAGCTGTGACTCATTCTACACATGCGTGCTGCTCCTGATATCACACTGTTAACCTGCTGAGTGCTGGCACAACGCCTCAGAGAGTCTGAATCCACTTTTGGAGCAGAACTACTGTAAATAGTAAACATGTTGTTAAAAAGCTATCAGATGGTGTTGTTATGGAGTACGCATGATTTTCATCTATACAAATTATACTGTGTGGGGCTGAGATGCAGGAGACTGACCGATAGGCTCTGCTTAGCCAGAATATTAATTTTAAAGTGTTTTTGTTTAGTATATTGCATTGTTAGCTTAGCAACATGCTCTATTGAATTAAATTGTGAGTTAAGTTTACTGTGCACTTGTGTGAAAGAGCTATTTTTTGGCACACAGATTTGTTGCCTACATAGGATGTTCCAATCCAGTAACTTATGAGGTTCTATTTCAGGTAGGATGCTGCCTGGGAAGATGGCTGCCTATGTAGACACTAGTTATCAAAGTAGCTCACTAGGTTTTGGAACAGAGCTATTTCCACCTACCTTGTCATTCATAGTGGGCTTAAATTGAAGAGGAACCGGTATGCCACCACAGGCAGCGAGCACAATATAGTGGTCAAGAAGATGGTCAGCCACATGTTCTGCTGATTGAGGGAATTTCTCGCAGTACCTGAGAAAGAAAGATGCAAGTACACAATGATCAAATTAATGTAAAAAAACATATGGAATTCAGGTGGGAAAAAAGACCCTTACCAATGAAATGGAAGGAGGAGGTGATGATGAAGTACATGCCATTGCTCTATATGGTTAAGGTGATGACAAAATACACTGACAAACTCCTCCAGAGCAAGAACTGATCCACTGCCGTCATAATATGTCTAAACCCGGCTTGAACAAACATGCACAGTCACAATTAAACATTGTGTTTGCAAGTGTGTGTGATTGAGTGCATGATCTTACATTAGCCCCAATAACCATTTGGATAATTAAGCTACACTTATGTGAATGTGTTGTATGAATGTCCCAGGATTATATAACAAAATATCAAACTCACTGACATGCAGTTTAAAGATATATGGCACAAACACTAAGAAAGCATTAAAAAAACATTGGGGCAAGTGGTTAAAAGTTTTTGAAATAAAAATACTAAAATTAGCTTTATGTTTACAGATACAATCTGGTTTGGTGTTTTGTTATGTAATGCAATGCAATTGTCCCAAAACATTTTGAGGCCGCTTCAGTGTTGTGCACTGTATTTTGTCATGCCGATTGAGTTTTGTGCACTGTATTTTGTAGTGCTGAATGAGAATTCACCTGCACATTGACAGCTATGAGCAGGCATGTTTGTGCCGGCAGGGTGAAGGACTGATAATCCGCAATGTCTTTGCCATTGTCTCTGACTGTGTTGCATATGGCTGCCCAGGGAATGAAGAACAGAATGAATGAACTGTAGCAGCTGTGCAGCAGGATCATGAAGGCCATTTTACTGAAGTACTGGTTCAGCTGAGAGTACAGCTGAGGGCACTGGAAACTCCAGCTGTCATTCACATCCTACACATGCACACACACAACATTGAATGTTCAGCCCCTACATATAGATTATGTTTAATTGGTCATATCTTAGACGTTGAACTTGTAAAGCAGTATACACCAGGTTGTAGAGTGTAATAAACCACTCATCATACACAGTCTATAGAGAAAGCAGAAAATTTAAAAAATCAGGTCAATAAATTCAACATAATAATTGCGTGCATGCTTAATAATCTCAAAATGGTTAGATATTAGTCAATAAATCAGCCTGGCCAGTATATTAGTTTATCTAATCTGTACAAACAAATTCTTGTGACATGATTTCAAAGACCTCCTATTTTTCTCACCTGTGCAGAGAAGCCACAGAAGAAGCCATACCAGAAGTCCACGAAGGTGAAGTTCTTGTAAAAGTAGCAGCGCTGGAACTCACACATGCGCAAGTAGGACCAGAGACCAGCAGCAGTCGCTGAAGGTAACAGAACTGAGCGAATGAGAAACCACTGGAGAGATCTGCCTGCATGCCCTCCTGACCACTAATGCCATATGTGCAGCTGTGCAGTGTAGAGGACGAAAAGTGTTCAGTATGATAGCAAACATAACCTAACACTGATTATAATTTAAAGATGCAGCATTTGTTCTTTCCTAAAAGGTTTACACAAATTAATAAATCAGTATACTGGTATCAGAAGCCTAATAAAATGAAATCAATATGACTTATTTCATATACTGTAAAGACATACAATGTTACCGTTAGATCACTTCCTGTGTCTTTCACACTTATCTCTGTTTCTCTGTGAGGAACAGTCACTCTTGATCAATGCTGACATCATTGGCTCCATCTCCAAAGGCCAACGTCAGTGTGTTCTTGTGCTTCTTGACTAGTTCTACAACTTGAGCTTTCTGGAGAGGTGTGACCCTGCAACAGATCACCGTCTGGCCCATTCACGCGGTCCTCAAGAGCTCCAACTGCATGTCCTTTTGCAGAGCAAATGCCTGAGAGGAGAATGTTAGGAGATGTAAGAAGAGCAACAGGAAATGTTTTGTATTATTGAAGAATAATGTCCACAAGGTGAGAAACAAATTATCCATTTGGTCAATAAACCAAGGTTCGACTGTGGCTGTTAATTACTAGCCCGTACTCTCCATCAACCTTTTTGTCCTCTCCAGACCCTGGTGACATCTTTCTTCTGGCATTTCTGAATGTTCCAGAGTAAAGGCCTCTTAATATGAAATTGTGATCGATTTGAAATGTTTAGGAAACAGAGAGAAACGACACTCACACAAGCTCCTCTCGTACTGCTGTGTTGGCGGCCACTATGAAGATCTCTTTCATCTCCTCTCTGAGCATGTTACAGGAGTAACCAGTGTTCTCAGCCATCTCTGTGGTACATTGTAACAGTAATTGAAACTTCATTGTAAATTTGTCATCTCCTTAACACAACAGAACATTCATCTTATGTGTTGGACGCTGTCCTCAGCATGACATATTGGTCTGCTGGTATCTTCAGCAGGCTCTGACTAAATATAACTTGATTCTGATGTATTCTATATCTTCTAGCACTGTATTTTCTAACGGAATGATGTTGTTTAATAATTATGCTTATATTTAAAACATTGTTCAAAGATTATGTTGCTAACATTTTAGTACATAACTGTTTTATAAAAACAGACATAATTTCTAACAATGCCCTTCCGCCGTGATCTCATTATAGCAATATAGCACAGGCTCTCAAACCAGCAACCAGAACATTTATGGAAATTCATGCTGGCCTAAGATGGTCCTCCCAAAGAGTGAATGTGTAAACTCACCCTGTTTGTCACCAGTCAAAACCCAGATTTTGATATCAGCCTTGTCAAGTTGCTCAGTGGTCTGAGGAACTCATCTTGAAGTTTATCCTAGACTGCAGAAGCACCAAGTAGCTGCATGCACACATACCAATAAATATAATCAGCATAATTAATACTCTGAAATCCATTAGTACTTTGATATTGGTGTTTACTAAGACAAGTGTCATTGCTACAGTACTTGCTCATACTTGAGAGTTATGGATTTGAACAAGCCCGTAACCCTGAATATTAAACTTCAATGTGTAACTCTGCTTGTATTGTTGGAAGTACATGATTGATATCTCAAATCAAAAGGTATGTAAAGATGAGGTACAATATGCTATAACATTTCTAAGATGTTTTTCTGATGGTTTTTGCGTGACTAGATGAGCAACCACCTAGAATTGCATAGCAACTGCACAGCAACAAACTGCAACCACTCGCAAAACACATAGCAACACACAGTGGTGGCTTTACCAACAAATCCTTCTCAATCTCTTCATAAATGGCGTCCAGTTTTGCCTCATGGAGGGGCTGTCTCCATTCTGCAAACAATTCTTCATCCAGGTCTTTATAAGACAGAGCCAATGTCCTCAAACCTTCTCCAGCATATTCCTGTGATTGTGTAAAACAGGCATAAGTAACTTATAGAAACACTCACATAAGACAGAGAAACACAAATGTGACTCCATGAGTTTGCAGCCGCTCGTAGATAATCACGTCAGCTCAATTCAGTTTAATCAAATTAAAATTTGATTTCACTTTACACCTCTAATATAGATACATAGTACAGAATCCATGCTGAAAAAATACAGTGTAAGCCAACCTAAATTGCAGGTCTCCCATAGACAGAATACTGTGTGAATAGTCAATATTGTTGTGAGTGTACAATAGATGGCGCTCACCTTCTGTTTTCTCCTTGCACATGACAGTGTGGCAGAGACAGAAGAACGCATGTACCTCTGGAGAGCCAAGCTTCATTGCCTTCACCAGCTGGTGGTCATAGAAACAGAACTTTGGGTCGGCCAGTGGGTTCCAGGAGAAATCCATTTCTGTCTTCTATAAATGAGAAAGTAACCACAAGTAAGTCTTACTAGGAGAGACTGGGGCTGGCTGTCACACTTTTTACTGTAGTGATTATTTATCGGCATGACATTTTCTATATAGATACATACCCTAAAGTCTTGCCTACAAAAGCAATTTAAGCCATTTCAATCATTATTACACAGAAATAGACAATTTATGTCACCACATGCCCTAATAGCAGGAAATAATGAAAATTATGGCAAATAAAAACAGCAAAAATAGGAATGGTAAAAACGGTAATTGTTTTATTTACCGCATATAGATCTTGTCATAATTTTGTGTGTAATGACTAGCCCCTCCATCTCTCCTTTACCTTTTAAGGAAGATATTGTTTTGGCCACTAACCTGAGTGATCTCAATCCTCTGCCCAGCAAAGTCCAGAACCTGAGGAACAAACATGGAGTTGAGATTGTAACTATAAACTATAAAGTGTTACATTCCAGTGCAAACAGTTGAGCTCTTACCATATGACTTCCCATTGTTGGAGCACCTGTTGAAAGTCATAATGTTCTGGGTCAAGGTTCCTGTCTTATCAGAGAAAATATATTTGATCTGACCCAGCCCCTCGTTGAGGGTGGTTGTCCTGGGCTGGTGTGTCACTCTTTACATGATACATTTTACGATCCCAGTCAATGAAGTAGCTGTTTCCCAGACGAAGGATTTCTACGCTATTGACAGAACAAAGATTTAGTTTAAAAACAAATAAAAGGCAGACCTAAACCCAAGTCATTGTTCACTGGAAATCTTCCCCTCTAGTTTGTATCTACAACAGTTTATTCTGTTTTGCAGGTCTTTAAGTTACAAATGTATAACGAGATAATCTTCAGTTTTTTAATAAGTGAGTACGAGAACTAACCTGACGTAGAGAGAGATTGGCACTACAGTGTTGAGGATAATAACGTAAGACCAGAAAGACAGAAAATCAGACTGGGATGCATTTGCTCCATCAGCCTGAGAAAGGAAGGCAAATGAAGGAATTCCCTTCCTGGTTTTCCCAAATCGCATTACACACAGATAAGATGATGCACATAAAGGCCAGCAAACCAAAGATCTATCAAAGGACCAGAATATGAAACACATTTGTAATGGATGGCAAACAAAGACCAATCACAGATGTGTGTAAACTAGATTGAACATAGATCTATTCACAAACATCACCAGAACGTTCATGAGACGATGTTGGTTCTTTTGAAGATGGACTTGCAAGAGTTCTGCCTGAGCTTTGTGTCAGGACCTAAGAAGGTTTGCACAGAGATGTTAAACTACATAATTATCATACATATTTTTCATGTTTAAATACACTATGTTGTTTTATTAGTGTATCACTACGTACCTCCAAACACCACCAGACCAAAGCACCACTTTGTGTTTCTGAGTGTACATCCTCTGAGCAGAATCCTCTCATTATCTAAAGCAAATGTCTCTCCACTGACCTTCAGAGCTCCTGTGAACTTGTCCAGATGATTGTTGGGAGGCCCACAATGGACCTCACCTAAGAATAAAATCAAAATCAAAATATTTTGGAATTATGTACAGTAAGCCACAAACAGGAGAAAATTCCATTTAAATATATATTATGTCTGTCTGTCTGTCCATTCATGTCTTGGAAACTACCTAGGACACCCCAGCAACCACCTATCAACTCCCTGAAAAACTGTTTTGATGCTTTAGCAGCTGTACATAATGCTTTATCAACTGCTTAGCACCCTCCTAGAATGCCCTAGCTAGCAACTGCCTAACAAGTTCAACAAATATGCACAATTACTATGTCCTTCCTGTGCTAAAATATCGGTCCTGTGCATATTAACTGGCAATAATAATACTTGAACCACTACACTTAACACAATGATACAGTGCCAATTTAATTTAACAGTACATTAACAGAAGTGATTCTGCATCTGATGTCACTGTCTTCATGTAACTTACTGTTGAATGTGGCTAGTCTCTGGATATCATTGCCCAGGTCTCCTGTGACCGTCAGAGCCTGTTTTACCTTCAGGTTTGTTTTCCTGACAGAAAAAAAGACAGAGACAGAATGTCTCAATGTAGACAAAAGGTTCAGAGATTCACTAGACAGTAGTGTGTGTGTGTCTGTGTGTGTAATTAATCCTGCTTTCTGCACTGCAATAAATGTTAAAAAAAATGGAAAATTTAAAAACCTGTTAATTGGTTACCAGACACATCTGCTAACCCTAAAATGTCACCATATACGATATAGTGAAAAATCTTTATGGTAAACCTCTGTTAATCACAGCTGCCACTTTTACACTATAACTTTAAGGTATAATGTAACTATTATATACAGAGATATAGATGATTTCTACACATTATGTATTGTTACTGTACACTTACTGTGACAAACTCATTGTTTTCCAGCTTGACAATGTCGCCCATTTGAACATTCATCCATTTCTCACCCTTCAGCCTGTTTGACATCAGGAAATTATTGATGGATCATAGTTTTAGTGTAAAACATATTAGAGCAATATTAATATCATACACATATAGAGTACCATATATTTTCATATAGAATGAAATGTATTTCATATAAAATACATCGCCAATGCCCTTGTGAAGAATTGCGGTGTAGTATCAAAAATACAAACCATTTCAAGTTTAATATTTCTTTTTCAATCAATCTAGACAATCCTTTTGCTGTACTTTTAACCACCATGATACAGTTCTTGAAAAGTCTGGCCTCTCATGAAAAATAACACTGTGTAGACAAAAGCACAGTGTTATCTACAGCAATACTCTAGCAACACAACTCTAAGATAATTCAATAAACAACATAAGCAGCATTAAACAATTCACAAAACTAATAAAAAAAGAAGAAACATAACTATCTAAATAAAACCCAGGGACTTTTTGGAATGTCACTTTCTGCATAACTTGTAAAATGTAATAATGTCAATAATGACTTGTATTGTCTTTTGAAATAGACTATAACTGACATTTCAGTCTATTAGTTGTGACAACTGTGTCACATTGACAGAAAAGTTCATTGACCACAGAAAGCACTGATGGTGCCAATCCTGCAACACCAGAAAATGACACCCTTAAATGGTGTCATTTTCCCCAAAATGTTGGCCAGCACCTTATCTCTTTTCTTTTGACAAAACTCCCTCTATGTATATACTGATATAGATATTAGACTACATATGCTGTGTGTAATGTATTCAGTATATAGATTTCAGTAAGTTTAGTTTTTGTTCCTTGTAACCAACCACACTACAGTACATTACAGATGTAAGTGCTCATGTCAATGAGTAACTCACTTTGAGAGTGACAAACAAATTTCTCCTTTAAAAGCACCTTACAAGAACAACATCTCACAAGGTCAGTTAAAACATATTTAGGAAAACCACTAATTTTAATGAGCCCAAAAGAAACAGCAGTGTTTCACAGTAAAGCACTACCACATACAGTAAAACATGCGTGGAAGAGGACACTTAAAGCTTCACTACATTTCCCATAATGCAACAGGTACCTGATAAGGTATGCAAACAGGTAAAGTTTAGAGTGTAGCCTGACGTCTGCCGCGATCAGAACTGGGTAGAATCACATACTGGAGTTTTGCCCTTAAGTCGCAAATTTAGACACAAGTTATCAACACTGCTGGATTTAAAAGCAGCTCACAACATAGTACAGTGTAAACGTATGTTAGCTGAAGATATGCAACCATGTTTTTTAGACACCTGAAACAGTCAGTGGAAAGATGACAGGAAAAAATTGGTGAAGGGAAATATTAAACTATATGATTAAACTCACATTGTCCACATGAGCATCACAGCTCAATGTGTTTAAACGTGAGCAAACCACTAGGCCACAGGCCCATCATTTTTGTGTGACAGTAGAAAAGTTCACCCACAAATGAGAATTCTGTAATTTACTCACCCTCAAACCTACGTGATCACAAAAGGTGATTTTGTGGAGGTGGATACAGTGGAGGTGAATGGGTACAAGTGCATCATGAAGACAAAAAGGTTATAATGCACCATGACAAGCAGTTTAAACAACTTGTATGATGCATTTTAAGACTTACATAAAATTGTTTCATGTCAAGAACAGAGCTAAATTTAAGCCATCATCTTCATGGATATCTTTCATTTGGGTGCAGTGCTACTGTATTTTGGGCTTTCACATATTTTGCACAGCCCCTGGTTACTGTATGTAAAAAAACAGCTTGAAAATGTTTTCACAGAAGCAAGTTGTGATTTTGGAAAGACATGAAAGGGAGTAGTTAATGGCAGAATTCATTTTTGGGTGAACTATTCCTTTAATACATGTCCAATTGGGCAAAGAAACCTTGTGTAGTCTGAAACTGTTATTGAGTGAGTTTGGGATTATCCCAGGACAACACAAGATACAGTTTCAGAAATGTAGCAGCAATGAGAAAAATTAAATGATATAATGACACATGCATTCTAGTAGTGAACCACCATAATCACATTATGTCTTCAGATTTCTGAGAATGCCATACCAGTGAACTGAAGATGAAATCTGAATTTATAGAGAATGTGAGAATGCAAAAAAGTGATATTTAAAAATTACAAGATTTTGAAGATGAGCACGAGACAAGATCAGACTTTACCCATTTAACTCACAAAAAGAAGCCAAGGCAACTCAAACATTTAAGATACTTTATGTATAAAGTCATTTGTTAGTGTGCACACAAACATTTTAACAACACATTTTTGTTGCCAGTGAGTGTATACAAATCAAATTAAATTTCCGTCCTGTACATACCAGATTTGCGATTATTATCAACATTGGTTCACATGGTTAACAAAAATTATAAATCATTAGTGTGAGAACTTTCACGAGTTGGCACAAGGAACATGTATATAACAAAGAGTGATAGTTCCCTCCTATAATACAGTCCAAACACTGCTGGTCTAAGAACAGAAGCAGTACTCAATAGTATTTTAAGTGAGTTAGTGACACAAAGTATGAAATGTAAAGAAATAAACAAGTTGTACAATCATATAATGACTGGCAACATCAACATACGTTTTTTTAATATTGGCAGTGTTTTTGTGAAAAAAAAAACAAGTTTTTACATAAAAATATGGATTCACAAGGTGACTTTTTTTTTTTTACAGGCAACAAATTGGAAATATGGGAAATTGCTACCATATTTTCCCCTCGGTTTTGCAATGCTGGAAAACAGAACAAAATAAATCAGTCAAAGAGGAACAGTTACCAACATATCAGTGTTGCTGTGATCAAACGCCACTCACAGTAAAATTAAGAAATGTAATGACTTCAGACTTCACAGGGTAAATAAGTTGTCTTTACTTTAAAGGACAATGAATAGAGCAAGTTAAAATCATTTAAATAGAAAATAAAATAAGGCCTCTTTGAAATTAAATAACACACATTTAGTCACTTTTGTCTTTAAAACGATCAATGAACTTGTCATTTTCACACCCAACAGATTAAACAGCCCTTTCAGTTAGCATATAATTTACATTTCAAAAAATATTACACCCATAAACAAATCTATTAGACATTCACAGGTTTATACGATGTCACATAGCTAAATATTGAAAATTGTAGCTTCAATACTGTCCGATAATGCTGCAAGTGAATGTGTGATGATATTTCAGTGGAAATTCAAATGCAAGAGTGTATATGTGAACTTGAGGTTGTTAATGCCACCCGCTGGTCACACTGGTTCAAGACGATGGCTAAAGAACAGCTCCACATTTAAAATAAAAGGTGACCTTAACATCTGAGCAGCCACCAATC
This sequence comes from Chromobotia macracanthus, assembly GCA_036877525.1. Classification (NCBI taxonomy): domain Eukaryota; kingdom Metazoa; phylum Chordata; class Actinopteri; order Cypriniformes; family Botiidae; genus Chromobotia; species Chromobotia macracanthus. The sequence continues at coordinate 4,331,220 of JAZGTH010000031.1, read as the reverse complement.
CTTTCGCATGCAATCTGGTTTGGAAATGGCATATGAAATGCTTTCACCATCTGTCTACTCAATGAACTCAATGAGAAATCAATGAACTTTGAGTTACTTGCTCTTCATGATTACTTTCATTCATACAACAGAACATTCCACAACACCAAGTGTTTCATATATAGGACCTACTGAATCACAATCATAATTATTACATTTCTCTTCAACACATTCACAGCATTAACTAAATAAGGCAATAAATGTGAAAAGTGAGGGTTACAGAGAAGAAACGTGCACACATAAGAGGAAAATCTGTACTCTGCAAACAAAAGATGTTAGCAGACTGTTGGCCGCCGCACAGCACCACCTACTGGTTGGAGGTCAAGCTCAAATTCAGAGTGTCAACAAAATAAAGGTAGACCCAGTAAAAGTTCACACAGGCTGTAGTGTTGTGTACCTTAGTGTTGATCTTTACATTATGAAACACTGAAAAGACGTCTTCCCCCCAAAAAAACCTAGAAAGCAATATTGTGAATAATGTGAAAATTAGGTGTGACTTGGGACCTGAACAGTAGAACTTATTAAAGAGCCTTATATTCAATCATCAAATTAAAAATGATGTGTACCCGGAAGTTCTATTGCAGGTTCCTTAATGACTTGATGTTAATGAGTGAGGTGTTTCTCACTGTATGTTGATGGATGAGAAACACAATAAGAGTTCAAACTCTTGCTATTGAGATAAAAAGCTGTCCTCCATTTAAACATAAGTACAGAAAACTTCTACCTCAAAACTAATAAAATATCTTTGCCGTTTCTTGTGCAACTGTAAACCTTTAGGGGGCGCCAGTGGGCAGCAAACTATCAATCAATATCAGTGTGGACACGTGTGGCATCCATCATGTCCATTTTGCTTTTTTCACACGACTAATAGTCCACATCATCTTCTGCTGTTGTTCTCACCTCCCCTCCTCAACCGAGCGGGTCTCAGACTTGAGTTTCACAAACTCTTTGGCCACCTCATCACCCGAGCGCTGGGAGAGGATGCGCATAACGGTGAGGCCTGTGTCATCAATGTGTATCCGCGGGCCCAGCGGGCACCAGCAGGCGCAGCTGGCCCTCAGCCCAACATCACGCAGCTGTAGGACGGCAATGCCGACCACGCGGTCCGCACGGCCAAAGCAGTAGTCCTTCACACACACCTGAAGCTCATAACACTCCGGACCATCCTCATTCCCAAGAACACTGCACAAACAGAGAGCGAAAGAGAGATAAAGATAGACAATTTCCTTCTTTCCTTCCATCTATATTTTTCTATTTTAAAATATAAGGTGGTAGAGGGACATGCATCCATTCAAAACCATTCATATTTGTTTCTACTGTATACTGTGCACCTTCAAAAAATGTAAAAATGCTTGATCACCATATTTACTGGCTATATGAGTATATCTATAGCTAAAGCAGTATATTTTCTCTGCTATTAAATGTCTGTTTAATGTGCCGTTCACCCATCTTTTGCTACCAAAGCATTTATTTATTATCAACCTGCCTGTCTATGTGATCTTTAAACTAAATCTGTTTTCATTTTACTGGAACACAATTTTGCTGTCACTGTTCTATTGATGCTTGGGAAATATTGTGTGTAAAATCATGTCAAAGTATTTCGAAACTGTCTATTCTCTAGTCTTATCTGATCTCTCACACATCAGTGTTTAATTTCATGTTATTTATTAATCCGATTATTCCTGAATGGCTGGGTTTTCAACTCACAAATGGAAGGTCTCGTTAAATTTAGGCGCCCAGCTGTTGTTCTTGGATTTGGTGGTGAATTTGCGTTTCTTGTCGCTGAGATGAGGGCCGATTATGGTGACCTCCACAAACGGCCGGAACATTCCAGAAGTCTGCCACTTTAAATCATTTGCCGCTACAACTAGTTGAGGAGAAATGTGTAAACTATCAGAAAGCGCATTTGTGGAAAATATAACTAGAATCACAGTAAATAATAATAAATAAACATGCTCAGTTAAAGAAGGCACCTTTTACGGTAACCTTGTGCTCTCCAGTGCCTGGGTGAGTGAAGAGGTCAATCTGTATGGAAACTTCTCCTACTGGTTTATCAACTCCAGAACCTACACACAGACAAAATATAGACCTCACATGCATGGCAGAGCATTAAAAGCATCTTTCATTTTAATATCTGAAAAAAACTCAAATGAAAATGCCACTAATACCACCTGCCTCTATCTAGCAAATCATAGTTTAACCCTTTGATGTATCCCACCCCAAACAAAAGCAAATTTCAATAAATATATTTCAAAAACACAGGTAAGCCATTACAGTGTCTTTAATAGTCCTAAACCATGTTTTTTGTTTAATTAACCCCAAAACATAGTGATCGACAAGAGCTGATAGCAGAGGACAAGACATACTTTGTACAGTCACACAGTATGACTGTACTTTGTTAGGAGAGTACTGTACTTGGGTCTCAGGACCTAAGTGGTGACCTACCCCTGGAGGGCTGTATTTTCTCACTAGGTGTTATCCTCATACCTTTCCCATTATGCACTGGGGCAACAACAGAGGCAGAAAAAGCAGTGAAAGAGACAAAGCAAAATATTTAACAGCAGAAAGAACACAGAAACATACAGCATGAGAAAATGCACAAAGTAGCCATGTGGAAATTAGAAGGAAATAAGAGATACAGTTAAAAGACAGACAGAAGTTTCCTTCTTCCTTCAAAGTACACAAGTATATAAAAAGGGTCCAGAGGGCAGTATTCTGTAGCTCAATACTGACGCCTAGTGGTAACTGAGGACAAAACGTGTGTGTGATTACCTTGAGCCTGCTGAGTAGTAACAAACGTCTTGATGAGTGTGTCTGTGGTCTGGGTGTAGAGGGACAGAGCGTGTTGCAGTGAGGAAAGTTCGGGGCTTTTCTCCAGGAAGGCCTTTTTTAAACCATTTCCACCAGCATGGAAGTATTGCTGAAGAGGTAAAGGATAATTTGGAATAGAATAGAATAATTTTGTACCCCAGACTGCTTTTGAAAACATATTGTGACCATTTATACCTTTATGGTATCTAGAGCCACATCCATCACGGCACACTGCTTGGGCGTCAGGCTTTTAGCTTCACCAGACATGTGATCCTGCAGATTAGAGCCAAATAACAAGAAACCAAACAAACCAACATTGTATATTAACAGTGTATGGGCTGCGGTGCAGAAACGTCAAAAAGGACTTCTACTGGACGAATATGTGCAAACATATTCACACAGAGACAAAGTATTATAGTTGTTATAGTCTAATCAGTTAAATTTAAATGCAGATATAAATTTAACTGAGCTTCATCTGGGTGCTGGGGTACCACAAGTTAAAAGACTTTTCATCAATATTCTCCTGCTGGTCTCTGAGATGAGTCAAACAGATTACAGTCAAGATTAAATAAATAAGCCCGGGGCTGCACTGTACCTTAAGTTTGGAGAGTTGACCCAGTTCTTTAGCTGCTGAAAAAATTGTTCCCTGCCAGGAAGACAGCAAAGCAACAGAGCATTAAAGTGGATGAAGGAAGATTATTTAATTCATGTTGTTCTAAACCCTTATGCTGTAAATTTTCCATGAAACAAATGGAACATTTTTGGAAAGAATCTTTCTGAGGAATCTTTCAGAATCTGTTCTCTGAATATAGCACATAAGCCAGATGGACTTTTTGGAGCTTCACAGAAGTGATCACTATGTTCTTTCATTGTATTTAAAAGATCTGCGTCAAATCTTCATTTGTTTTCCACTGAAAACAACAGAATGCAGGTTTTGAAGGATATGAGGGCAAGTAATGAGAAGTTTCAGAAAATATGACAGAAAATAATGACAAATAATTTTTGGCTAACTGTCCCTTTAAATTGAGTAACAAATCTTACAAAGGTGTCGTTGCCTTGAGGAAGAATGATAGTTTTCTCGAGACTGTTCATCACGATCCTCCACAGCTCCTTCAAGACTCTCTTCAACACCGTTTTCTCACACACTGATGCAAACAGCATCAGACTGTTCACACACAAACACACACACACAGATCAGCATACACTTTTATAATATATACATAATAACAATTTTAATAAAAACATATATAATTATATATAATTAACATATTAACAATTTGACTTAAGGTCAAATTAGTTGTGCTCACTTTGCATCCAGGAAGTCCATGAGCGGCCGCAGCATGTTATCAGAGTCCACCTCCACCTGGTTACGATTGTTGGCATTCACGGGACCCTTGATCTGGTACAGCAGACTGGCCATCTGCCGCATGCAGTCATCAATGCGACTCTGGAAGCTACAAAAGATTGTAACTGTAGTATGTATTACAGTAATTTTTTCTGTAAAACATAAAAAATGAGAATCTAACGGGAATAATCGAAATGAGAAAAATGAGAATTACAAAAAAACTACTACTAGCAGAACAAAACTACTAGCAGACAAAAGTAGAGTGTCTGGACCCATTACAAACATGAGGGTTAGTGGAAAACATGCTTAATGTAATGAAAACAGTGTCACAATGGAAAGTTTTGTGTGCACTGACGAGTTTCCAAAGGTACTGCTCAGCTCATCCAGAACATTGTTCAGCTTGACCTGCAGATCATTCAGAACATCACTGGCTTCTGTGTCCAGCTGCAGGAACGAGACACACACACACACACACACACACAGCTCTGTTTAGTTTAATGCAAGTGAAGAACAGAAGTGCGACTTCACAAACCCTAGTGTACAAACATTCTCATATCTTCACTGCTTCTTTGAGCGTGTCACGGTTTAGAGGGGTAAAATATACTACGGTGCATGGTGATTGGGGAGAAACAACCTGAGTAAATTTACACTGTCCCGGTTAGAGAAAAAACTGGTGAGATGAGACAGGACAGAAACCCTGTGTTGTGAATGTTATTTCTTTATAAAGTTTCAAACACACACATGGACCGTATGGCTGTCCAGACAGAGTAACCCACCTGCGTACTGCTGATCGCCACCTTCAGAAGGAGCAAAGCAGAGGCATGTTTTAACTTCCAGTCAATACAAACAATATCCAAAACTAAAAAAAATTCCATTTATCAGCAGAAATGAGTTTTCCTAGAAAACACTATTAGTTTATAATGTCTTCAGGATGCACGGCTATTACTGCTGCCCTCATGTTCACCCAATCCTGAGCAATAAAAGTCTGGGTAATTTGGCTTTTGGCTTAGAGTGCTGTTGCTTTAGCCACATCTAACGCAAACTGCCAATCAATAGGTAGGCTGGGATGTATACAAACTGTAAAGTTTGGATTAAAGGAATATTTTGTGACCAGTACAAGTGAAGCTCTTTTGACTGTATCTGTACCATTATGAAACAATGCTATACTTTTTAAACTGTGTGACGTCTATTGCTATAAAAAGTGTTTTTTGGTTTTGAGGGAAAATTGTAAATTATTTTTCATGGTGATCAGTGTCACAGATGATTCTTCAACTCAACTTGACTCACACTGAACCCAAAACATTCCTTTAACAGAAGTTAAATGATTTTTCGACTCTCACCTTTCTCTCCCTGTCTGTTTTTTCAGGCTGTTCATTAAAAAAAAGGAACTGCTTATTAGAGATTCTAAGAAACTGAAATTTTTAGAAAGAGAATTGATTATACTAAATCTAAGTTTTATAAATATTACAATGCGTCACAAAAGATTCAATGTGTTGATTTAAATTAAAGGACAATTTAATAGTTTTCTGAGAAATCACTAAAACACTCCCATCTGTTGGCAAGGTTAAGAAAAAGAGAACCAAATCAAAATCCGTCAGAGCTTTTAAATCTGATTTAATAATGTATGTTCACCTCGGAAAGTTTTAATGTGAATGACCACACAGAATAAACATGAAATTTACAGGAGTACAAATAACAGCTTAGTGTTATTTTAACTGCTATACGTTTTGAATTTAGTCTGTACAGTGGGGTTGGTGATTGGAAGATTTGTGAAGGGTATGAAGCGAGTGAGATCCCCCTCCCTCCCATATATAATACATTTCCCTACTAGACACAGACACTAAATGGAGTCAAACTGAACCACTGTCAGCGGATTCAGGGGTGGGAAGTTCACACACAATTTCAGATGATCATTACAGATTAATGGCTGCTAGCACAGAGGGATCCTGGGACATTTTGGGTTATAATGGATGAAACAACCATAGATCCAGCATGGATGAGCTCACTAAACCCCACCCCTTTTAACAAACCTCCTGTAATTCGTCTTCATACTCTTCCTCACTTTCATCCAGCTGAAGAAAGAAGACAGAAGCCAGGTCATAAGGTCAGCTTTAAGCTACATGTTGTGCGCCCATACAAATACAAACCTATTTGTAAACTGTCCTAACCAATCCGAGTGATTATCATATCATATATCCTATCATATCATGAGCTGTATAGATGTTGCCAGCAGGTGTCACCACAGAGTAATGTTTTAAACTAAGGTTTTCCAAACCCCTACAACATACAATGCATTTGGTTCTTTTCTCATCATCGTCTTAGCTTTTTTGCTAGAAAAGCTTTTTGTCTCATGCAGAAACACTCACTCAACATCCTTAATCCTTCACAAATCTGCTGTAGACATGCCATTCAACACTAATAGCAATCAATCTCTTATAATGTACTTCCTGAACAAATTAAAAAAGCCAAACAGTTGAAAGTCACCTCATCCAATAATGTTTATGTCAGCATATGAACAAAAGTATTGGGACACCCCCTTCTAAAGAACAGGTTTGGCTACTTTAGTCATTTCTATGAACACAAATTTTAATGCTACAGCATGATATTCAAACAAATCTTAATGCTACAGTATGATATTTCAGAGAATAGCATGCTTCCAATTTTATAAGAACAGTTTGTGCAGGGCCCTTTTTCTGTTCCAACATGATAATACCCCTGTGCACTAAAAAAGATTCATAAAGAAATGACTGATATAGCCTAGAGTGGAAAACTTGACTGGTCTGCATGAAGTCTAGACTTGAAGTCTAGACCCTGGCTTCCCTTGTGGCAACCTGCAGTCAACAGACGAAAAGTGAACAACTTGTGTTTCTGTTAGGCCAGCTACAGATAACAAATACAACATAATCTAAGCACACTGAAATGTGTCCAATTATTCAAGCAGCACACATCAGGTCTGATGAAACCAGAAAGCAGCCTGTCTGGAGTTCTCTTAACATGCTGTGAGAGCATGACCCTGTCCCTGATTAATGAAGAGAGGACAGACAATTCCTCGACTTAAAACACCTTTCACACTGTTCTCCTACCTGTTTAGCACCCATAGATTCAAACATCTTCTCAAGCTGGACACGCAACTGCTGCACATTATTCATCAAGACACATGGCTGAGAGAGAGAGAGAGTGAGAGAGATTATTAAATAGGGCAAGTCAGCGGAAATGTCAACATAACATATCAGGAGAGCAACTTACAATCTTCTCTTTATCACAATAGGATGGAAAGCTCTTCTTTAGAATAACACTGTACTGCAGGAGAACTTTGTCAATGGTCTGTAAAGATAAAGATGAGTATGAATGATCAAACAAATACTAACATTTCTGAAAATCTAGAACTGGAGTGTCAACACTCTATGGTAAGCTGAGCACTCAGAGCTTTGTTTGCTACCCTAAAACTGTTGGACATCAGCCCAGTAAGCTCGCCACACATACTGTATGATAAAGATTCTTGTGGGACTATTTGTTTCTATGGCTGGGGATATCAGAGAAGCTTGTGCCAGGCTTGGTTAGGGACAGACAGCAGCTTGATGGATATGGCTGCATTAAACATTTTTATTTGATTAGAATAAAATCTCTTTCTTTCAGACAAATGTTTATGCCCCATTTAAATTTTTCATTGCACGAGATGCCCTTTGGCTTAAAAGGACCATACTGTCTTAAATCGCAGATAATTCTGGAAACTAGATAATGCTTTGACATGAAACATTTGTTTTGACATTAATCTATTTGTAATTGCATTATGGGGACGCCGACCCACCTTGGCAAACCGGCGACTGTAGAGGGCCATTATTTTGGGGTCGGGACACTCCAGTTTCTTGATGATCTCAAAACTTTGGTTGAGCTGAGTGAAGACATCCACCACTGAGCAGGAGAAGAGGGCATGTTCAGACGTCTGCTGGAACTGAGGAGGGAACAGAAGCACGTAATCTAGACGTGATAACTTCTAAATTTGGTTTTGGCTGAGGCAACATCTACCAAAAGTCTTTGTGTATCTAGATGTAGCAGGCCTAAGGCGTATGACATTTGTTCAAATACCTGAGGAGAACTTTTTTCTTACTTCCATAAAGCAAAGCAACTGGCAGGATATTTTTCTCAAAACTTAAAAAAACAAATTAAGCTCAAAAACATTACTTTTGTTTGCTGTCACCTCCTAAAACCTCTGTCTGCAGAGGTTGCATTTTAAGGCACAAACATGAAGGCTGTTCCAAAAAGTAAATAACTTTATAATGCTGCTAAGATACCAAACTTAATTGTAAATATTTTCATTATTGTATTCAAAATAATTTGCATATGGCAAAGCTTTTTTACCGTTACATTTTGAAAAGTTTAGAAATGTAAAGACTGATATATTAAAGATAACAGCCTATTAGAGGTAGATGATACAGAAAATATCTCACTCCATCCTTCTTATCTCTCTCTAGAGCTCCATGCATGAACTCCATTGATACGTCTTCATTCTCATCCAGCCACTGCAGAACAAACTGCTGGAACCATCTAAAATGTGAAACCCAGGATGATTATGGAGGTTATGGAACATTTGCTGTTTTGTACGGGTTTGTTTGCTGAGGTCAAGAGGAGGTTCTTACACTGGGTACTCCGGCACGACCCCCATGAAGGCAGGCAGATCCTTCACATACTCATTATACAGCCATTTGACTTTGAAGTGCAGGTTCATGTAGTCTGCGCTCTTACACAACCTGTGCTTCTCATGTTCTGTGAAACGAATTACAATAACACTTTGTAAGAGTGGATACATGTAATTTTTAAACAAAAGAAGCAAAAGGAGAGCACTGTGTTAAAACTAGGGTTTGTAATATTCTGTAATAAAGAAATTTAGTTTAACCATGTAGGCAATATAATATAACATGCCTTCTGAAAGAACAAGCATATGTTGTGTGTTACTGGGATGTTAGCATGCCCCCAGGATGCTACTTTAACATGTTCAACACTATTACTATTATCCTTCAGCGAGAGGTTTATTTGTCAGCAGTGATGCATGCAATACATTTGTAATGTTTACATTGTGTAATGTTAACAATGATGCCAATGTATACACACCCCAGGGTTGTTGTTGTTGTTGTGTATGTGTTGTAGAAACATGTATGTGTTGAAGAAATGTTTGTTCAAACAAACACTGTCATGTTAAAACACACAACAGTACAGAAGCACATTTTTTGGTTGCACTTGGGTTGCATCTGGTTTACTTCATCTTGTCTGGCAGCTTTCCTAGTGTCCAGTGAGTGTTCACACTAGTTTCTAATCTAGTTTCACTAATATACTTCTGCCAAGTACCAAATCAATAGACCAAACTTGTGTTTGCCTTTACTGACCTTCCATGGCATATTTCATATCCTGAGAGAACTGATTCCACATGACATCAGCGCTTAGCTTCCCCACATTGAGTTCCTGAGGAAACCTACGGGCCAACAGAAACAGACAATGATGATGATATAATGTCTAACATTAGAATTTGACAGGGTGTGTATATTGTACATTCAGATAGACTCACTGGTTTAGGACAGGAGTGTAAGAGTTACGATCTTCCTCGATGATGGACACTATGAGGGTGATGAGTTTAGGCCAAAAGTCCAAGTTCTTGATGCTTGGGCCCTGATCTTCTGGGGTGCATTCTTCCTTATTCTGACAGAAAACAGAAAAAAAGTATTTGTTTCATTGTTCTTTGTTTGATCATCCAATTTAGCTACATCCAATGACATGACACTGAGGCGGGGTTATCTGTTTGTCCAACCAATAAAAATGTGGTGTGTTCTGAAAATCCGTTTGAAAACAATCATCTTAGCGATTCTTTGTGTTGATGCTAGTGCTGGAGAAAATACACACGTCAGCTTTAAATCTGAAGAAAAGGTCATATTCAACATGCGATAGGAGTGACTGTCTAACCGTGTCTCCAATCTGAGGATATTGGCAACTGTACAACTCTTGACAGTTGTTGAAGATGTAGTCATAGGTGGAGTTGAGGCAGGCCTTGACACAGTCTCGCACAACCTGGCTAGCTCTTGGGGGACTTTGCAGTTCCTGGACCTGACCAGCGTGAGGCGATAGAGAGTGTTTAATTTTCTGGAAACAAATGGAAAAGCTTTTCATTTGCTTTAATTGAGATTTTTCTTAGTAAATCTATACCTTCATTCTGAAGAAGGTAATGCTGGTGAGGAGGTCAACAGTAGATTTGAGGTCCTGTAGACGCTCCTTACTGCTTGCAGTGAAGTTGTTCTATTAAAAAAAGAGAAGATAAAGAACTGAGAATCAACAAGTTTCAACAAGGTCTAAGAATAGGCTGTGAATGAGAAGAACCACCAAAACTCACTCGATACATTGAGAGGTCAATGCGCAGAGAATTGTGCAGCTGATCCAAGAGCTTGACAAATCGCTCTTTCTGTTGGACAAGGAAAATACAGGGAGATCGGTCACGTGAATGATGTGAGTGTGAGTAAATGATGACAATTGTCACTATACCCTACACCCTTTGGTAAAAGGTAATTAAAAAAGGCAATAAAAAATTACAGTTACACAAGGGGCCTATGTATTCAATCACATCTAGTGGCATTAACAAGCTTATTTGTGTCTGGGACTCAAGAATAATATTATCAAACACTGCTGTTTTCTTGACATAATTACAGAATGCAATTAGCTGAAGTGTTTCAGTCCACACCATTGATATTGAATTGTGTGTATTGAATGGCGCTTTACTTAGCTGGTCTGTCAGTACAAGCTATTAAAAGACTGCCACAATAGACACCTTCATTTTCAAAATGATGTTTCGATTTTGTCCTTCGCTATTCCCATGCAACAGCCTGAATCTACTAAAATGATTTATTGTTGCCACACTGAGACAGTGTCAGATCTGTTCTTGACTATATATGCAGTCAATGTAATAATCAAGAATTTAATAAAAACACTAAAATGAGACCTTATTAATACCTTTAAAACTTTCTTTTTACCCATCCAGTGTGGGTACTTCTGGAGAGCTTTATGGTTTAGATCTGACATGACTGTTGTCATTTTTTAAAATATATTTTACATTTTTGATTTTTTACACAAGAACTACAGTAGCCAGAGGCTGAACTTTCCTTTTTTTCCAAGTTATATAATAAAAAATACAATAAATACAACAAATAATAAACAGACCTGACCTCTTTATAACAAAATAAAAACCATAAATACAGGATTTAATATTCTGTATAGGGAAATTCTAGAGTTGCATTGCAAACAGTCACCCACATGAATGAATTATTAAAGATGTGATGCAACAATCTGCCAAAAGCATGATTTACTCATGATTTATTCTTCTGTATGCTGTGTAATTGTTGATCATACCCCAAAGTTGGATGCAGCGAATCTGTGGCTGGCGGAGACATTGGTGGATGCAGTGGTGTGGGCGTAGTAGGCGTTAATGTTGGCCAGCAGGGTGCTCATCACAGCAGGAACACCGGGACACATATACTTAGACGAGAGACATGCAAAGTGCCTGAATGCAGTAAGAGAGAGAACATGCTCAGGATACATTTGCTTCTTTTTCATTTATAGTGTCCATTCAAATGGCAAGATAACCTCTCTGTTCCAACACCTAATGAGTTGCTTATGAAGTTAGCATATGAAATGCTATTAAGGACAATTAAATTGGGCAATTAAAAGCATCAATCACAATTATTGGAATGAAGTTGAATACAATAATGAGAGTTATATTACAAAAATTATGAGTATGTGCTGTTAGCTTAGCAACGTAAGATCCAACTCTACTAAAATCACTTGAGGTGAGGTTCCATGATGGTTAGGATGCAGCCTTAGAAGACAGCTACCCATGTAGAGAGTAGAAACTAGCACAATACGTTTAAAAATAAAGCTGTTAGCAGATGGCTTTGTAGTGAAATACATTTAACAAAGGGAAATAATGAACTAAGACACTCTCTAGACTTTTAGCTCTTACTGGGCAATGGACCTCCACTAAAGGCCTGTCTGAGAGAGGCCTAGTTAATCACTGTTGATTGGCTGGTTGGACGGGTCTTTAGAGTGAGATATGGCCTCATGTGTGTGCTTTATTTGAGTGATGTGCTCTGTTAATGTGTCTTTTCACTTGCCTGACGGCCGAGCCAGACTGACATATACCGGCTATTAACAACCAGAGACACGAATGACAGTGTGGAGTTCATTTTCTTACTGCCCTGATATAGCCAAGATACAGCCACTAACACACAGAACACCATCTTTCCTTAATTGGTTTCAATTCCTAAACAAAAGTGTATGTATTAAGTGAAAGCAAATGGCAAAGCCATAATATGATAAAAAAAAATCTTAATACATTCCATATATTCCACCTTAATACATTCCATAATCGGACATAATTCTAAACATGATATTTAACAAAGAAAAAAATATCAGCCGGTAATTGATTGGATGATGACAAGTAGCCATTCCATACCAGAACAGATCCAAACTCAAAGTGTAGAGCTGATTGTGGAGAACTATCTCTCTCCTGAAACACTTCCAACACTTACTGTGAAGGACTTTTGGCAGAGATGTGTAAAACTCTAGCATTTTTAACATAAGCCAAAAGTAACACTGGTATTGACAACGTTAACTGACATTAGAATTTGTAGAATGGGTACATTACCTAAATCAGTAGACGAAATAGTCATTTGGTTATTGGTTAACATGATTTTCCTGCCCATATCTATGCAAGTGGCCTTGGAAATGTCAGTATCAAAAGAAAGTCATTTCAGAAGTGACTTATATTTCTATTAAATTCTAATTTTGGTGATGGATTACAATTCTTTTTAGAATAAAATAACGTAAAGTGATTAATTGTAAACCATAAATATTATATATACATACATTATGACACTAAGGTCTGTTTTTTATTTAACGTTCAGTTTAAGCTCCCTTAATTAGAAAATAAAAACAGTACAGGAAATAAGTGGATGAGAAGTAGAATCCAAAAACAATATCATTGAATAAAACATACGTCATGGCCTGGTAGATGGATTCGATCCCATAGCGCATTGAAAACTCATCCACTATTTCCTGGGCCACATCATCAAAGTACACTTTCCAGGCATCGTCTCCACGGGTATCAGGGATCTTTACCACACCCTGACCAAGGACATCTGTGATGTGGTGAAAGAGATTCTGAGAGAAACAATACAGAGCATTTGCACGAGTTAGTGACATATGGAGATCATATCTATGATGAGATTTAAAAATTAATGACATCAGCTGTGAACTGTGTGTAATTACAGATTGTGTTTATGTTAGGCACATACTCCAGTGGTTGTGTATGAGTTGGTGTGATGTTCTACCTCATGTAAACAGGTGTACTGGACATGGTAGGGGGCCACTTTTTCTTCACCCTTAATTTCCACGCTGATTTGGAGGCGGATGGCGCCAGAAACTGCTGACTTGTCTGTTCTTTTCTCTATGGTGTGACACACACAGAATGTTTGGAATAAATAATTATGTGGAGCAAACAGCTCTACTCACAACTGCTCAGAAAACCATAGCAACTGCAGAGCAACACTCCAGCATTTTTTTTTACTTCACGAAATTTAAAAATCCAGTTGTTTAATAAATCTGATTAATGTTTGGAATTTCACTCCAAAACATCAACAAAAAACCACCTCTGGATATCTTATAATGGAAATAAAGGGTTCTTCTCTTCCCAACCATTTTAGCAGACAGGCAAATTATTGGGATAATTTATACGTGTCAGCTAAGTTGAGAATTTCCGACTGGAGTGGGCTACATAATAATCAAGGAGGATCTCTGTTCTGAACACGGGCGAGAGAGGGAGAGAGAGCAGCTGAATTACTGCTATTGAGAATAATTGTTACAGCAGATGTGGTGACCAGAGACTCAAAGAAAGACATCCACCAAAATGAGAACACAGATCGTAAGAGATTAAATGAAAGATAAACAAGACAGATTATAGCAGCATGACAACAAGAAGCAGGATTTCTGTCAGAGACAGAAACAGTGGATTTCACGGGTGGGGAGTTCAGGACTTGGGTAATTGGGCATGGAGAGGCGTGCTGTCAAGCTGGGAGACATGGGTAATGGAGTACACACACAAATCCTGGATTCAAGGGCCCCTCAAGATGGTACAGGCTGATACATGCCATTTATCATCTTCAGCAATTCCCAGAATTCAATAATATGTTATTTTTTATGACAGTGAATGGAAATACATTTGTATGATGACTCTTGACACAGAGGTAAGGTGACTGTCAGAAACATCAAGGTCATAACAGGACAGGGCTTCAACACACCAATATTGAGCTGCAAATCCTGGATGTAAAAAAAAAAAAAATCATCCAGACACTGGATTTTGAACCAGCCTGGAATTGAACCTGCATTTCCCACATTAGAACCATAGCTCAACACCAGGAACATGCACATGAAACTCAACCACAGATAAAAAGTAAAAAAAGACATAGAAACGCATAGATCACTGGTCAGGGTCTTACCCAGGTTATACCAGACGTCCATTTCACCACTCAGCGTGCGCACCTCGATGATGCTTTGGCCCAGGAAGTCGTCAGATTCTCTCTTCAGTCGCTGCTTCACTCGTGATTTTATATCGTCATCTTCATCCCAAACACGCACTTTGATGCGGTCAGAGGAGTTGTGGCATTCACTGGATGACATGTAATGCTGTAGTTACCCACATAAACTACGTTTAATATTAGATAACTTGTGGCTGTAACTATGAGGTCACTTCCTGTTTCACACTAATATCATGTGTAAGGATAGGTCAAGAGTTTATCTAGATCATTTTCTTTTTCCTTTCTAGGAGTGATGCTTTAAAAAAAACTTGATTTATATCTAGCAATGGCACTGCTAGCAATTTTTAGGCTTAAACCAAAAATCTATTTGCACAGGATGCTTCCTTGAGACTGACAAGTTGGCTAGTTGTTCAGACAGTCTAATTCATTTTTTGATTTTGAAAAAAAAAACATTGCATATTTCTTGGTGTGTTATTGGATCCTTGAGTATACTAAGATAACAATGATCAGATTGCATATTATTACCAACAGGCCAATGAACTTTGTTTTCTGCTTGTTTTAGTGGCAGTTGTGATAAAGATTGGGACTGAAAGTGGCATGTTTTATTACATATAGTGAAACAGAGGTTGACAACACTGAGTCCTTAAATGAGTTTACATAGCTACTGAGAAGATACAAGCCCCAAAAACTGGGTGACACATTTAGGTGGAAGTGCCACAGGCAAGAGACACAGAAATTACTCTCTGATTTGCCGGGTCATACTTACAAATTAAACTTCTCCTCCCAGACAGGATTGAGGTTGCCGTAAATAGTCTTGGTCCGCTTCTTGGTTTTACCCACCTGGACGGTCGTGTAGGGGTCACTTGAACCAGTCTTATCTTTAGCCTGCAGCCCTTGAGCGCAGACAACTAAAACAGATTAAAATACAGGAAGTCAAACAGATATATAGTAAAATTCACATTAGTTTATTGCAAGGGTCCTTTAAATTAACTAGAAAATTATGATTGTGAACTAAATTGAGAACACCTTTTAAATTCCAATTTAATTACTGAATTTGAATTGAATTTGAATTAAGGTAGCAAACAGGATGTAGAATTAAAATGCAAATTCATAAAGTATAACTGCTGTAAGAGTAGATTTAAATAATACATATTTCAGTATTAATTACCCATATTTCCAGTAACTTTGTTTTGACAGAAATACAAGAAATAAAAAGTTCAGGCAAATATGCATTAGTCAATGGCATCATTTATGTCATTTATGTAGCAAAAGCTCTGTTGTGTGACAGACAGAACAATTTCTTTGATTCTGAACTCTTTCGAATTAAATTCTAATTTAACATCCTGTGGTGCGTTGGTAACTTAATTGCAACTTATAAATTAAAAGGGAGACAAATCAAATTCAGATGAATGAATTGTTTATTTAACGGTGACTACGTTTTTTTTGTACAGTTTACACAAACATGCACCTGTGATGGAGATCTTGGCTGACCACTTGGAGGTTCCATCCAGCACGCTCTGTTTGATGGTCTTCATCTGCTGAGCGTGGATGGCCTTGCTGACCACAAATACATCTCGGATGACTTCAAAGATCTCAGGCTTGTTCCTCTCACGAATCTTCATGCGATCCTTCATGGCCATGATGATGTTCTGAGTGCGATCCTCAGCTCCGTGTTTGGAGCTCTTCTCAGCGGCGCCTGAATTAAAGGGAACATGATGGTTACCAGCATAATGTCAGATTTCATCTGCAGAATGCTGAAGAATAAAGTCAAATGCAAAATTGGTTGAACACAGAAAGCAAAAGTGATAAAACATAAATGATAATCAAATATCTATAAACAATATTGCCACCAAAAACCATTAGAACCAAATAAACAATGTTTATTTTTAAAATTGCATGTAATGTTTTTCCAAATGACTTCAGTCATATTTGTAGGGCACTTAATGAATTAAGTGATGTTATAGAAACTTCTAATTTTAGGTGATAGGAGACCATGATAAAGCTGTATTCGTCTTACTGCTCTCTAATTTCTCCTTGGCTAGACGACAACTATAAAATGGCACCTCCTACATAACCCTCACTGTTAATTAACTCTTACCCCTTACAATCTTGACAGATTTATCCTACAGAATAATAGCAAAAATACTTCAACATTGAAATGCAGTAAACAAAAACTGCCCAATATGGCAAGCTCATCAATCCAATCGACACCCTGTCTTATAAAATATGTGCGTGTGAAAATTATTCTTTTGTGAACATCACCTTGTAAATAATTTTCTTAACTTTAGCTAATGGACCTGTCAGCCAGCATAATGTAATTGAGAAAAACCTGTTTGTATAAATCAGTGCCACAGGCGAGATGTTTTACAGTACCAAAAAGAGAGTTTCTGAAGGACAGAAGCTCAGATCAGACATTCAATGACTAAGCCAAAACGACATAAGCTGTGTTTAAAAGCTGTAAAATATTGTCCTCTTAGGTAGTATATGCACTGTAAAAAAAGAATGATTTTGTCCAACATACCTTATTTTTGAGTCACTAACAAATGTTAATTACTTTGAGCTACATAAAAATACTTATTAGACCAACAATTTCCCACCAAATATTGTTCTAACTAGTCAAACAGAGCTGTCTAAACAAGCTCGTTTTATCAGAGAACGTCGCTAATTTGTTAAGGGTTTGTGACTTCCCAGTTTACACTGTGGAATGAATAAATCATGCAAATACTGTTACAGGATTGTTATTTGTTTTTTATATTTTCAAGCAATTATTTTGTGTTTTATTATGCTGTCCACAAACAGTATGTCCAAATCTGATGTTTGTGTATTCTGTCTAAAAAGATGCCTCCCATCTGTTATTTTCTTTTTTGAAAATTGACATTTGAGAAGCAGCATAAAGCAGTATAACTGTACTTTTTGTACTCCTTACTGTAGTCATTAGATATAAACTACCGTGAGCTACAGTATTTCTACAAAAGTGGCTCTCAACTGGCTTTGCCTCAGGACACAGAGGCAAAGCCTCTGTTTTCTCCTGGTGTAATGTTTTAATGTTTAATGAACAACAAGAAATTTGTGAAATGTTTTCTTATACCTTTTAAAAGATTTTCTATACTAACTATATAACACCTAATTATGCTTGATCGTACTGTATGTTGAATAATATTGCTGTTTCCCTGCAGTCCTAACAGACTTGTGGCCTTTTACTCATACTTACGTTGCAGGCAGTCTGCATTTAGCAGCTCTTGGCACTTCTCGTGGCACTTGACCCCACACTCAGTGCAGCGCATGCCCTGCCGGGCGATGCCCCACAGGAGCCCCTCACACTCATAACAGTAGGTGGGTGTGGTGGCCGTCCACACTTCAAACGTGTGGGGCGTGGTACAGGAAATGGGGTAGATTAACGCTTGCAGTGTTTTCTTATATACATGGTTCTTCTGCAAAAGATTAACAATAACAGACCTAAATTTTGTTTATAAAGAAAACTAAACCATTAAAGCAAGATATACATATATACTATATAATATTATTATTAATAATAATACAAATAATTTTAAACAAAAAATATATATATAAGATTACAGGTGTCTAAAGTATAGAAGTATTAAGGCTGAATGGAAGGAGGGTTATCTTAAAAAAATGAAAATATAAAAACAACACACGTTACTTTACACACTAATCTTATACTTTAACTGATGTTCATACTAACCAGTTCCTCATCTTTTATGGAGGAACGTGAGGCCATTGCAGATGCAATTCCAGCCTTCCTTGCCTGAACCAGAGACTACCATACAAACAACAGATGTTAGAACAGTTCAAAACTTCACAAAATCCTGTTAATCACCCTGATAAAACAGATGCTGGAAGACAAGTGTAAGAATGTGAGTGTCAGTAATAAATGTCTATACTGAACAGCAACAACCTAGAAGTCACATTAACAACTGGTATGGGAACTATGAGAGCCCAGGAAATCAAAAAGGAAACTTTAAAAGTGTGTAAAATAATGTCAAGTAAGGGAATGGGGTGTGGGAGGGAGTGTAAAGGAATTTAAACTATCACTAGCAACCCTGGGTATGTTTAGAAGTGTCAGAAACATCCTTTAAATGATGTAATCTAAAAGTCCCCAGTAAACCAGACATTTGAAAGTGACCCAGACATGTAGGAGGGACAGTAAGTAAACCAGTGGAAAGATGCTTTTTATTTTTGTTTGTATATCAAGCAAGGTTATAATGGTTTGCAAATACATTCCTTTTGTACACATTAAATTGAAAGTTAAAGACTCATTAAATGGTTTGATGCAGGACCTGATATTTATCCAAAATTAGTACAATTCAAATGAATATACAGGTTTTAGGATTAACCCTGTACTTGGGACAGTATTGAAATTCATTACAATGACAGTTAATTCACCGCATGTGTATGAAATGTTTCACCATTGAAACTTGGCTTTATAATACACAAAGACTGCAGAAGTTGAACTATTTATTCCATGTTAGTAATCAAGTTTACAGCAACAATTTTTTTGTATTTGCAAACTATTAGAGCAATACTGATCCCATGGATGCAGTATCATCTAATCTTGATATAAACAAACAAAAAAGCAGGTTCAGTCATTATTCTGGAAACTTACCATAGCCTGACCACGCAGAGTGAATGCGTTCAAGAGAGTTGTAGAAGTTTAATTTTATGTTTTTCATGGGGAAAAGAGAGGAGTAAGAGTTGATTTTTACAATGACGTCTTTCAATGAAATAGCTTAGCGTGTTCCATTATGGAACATTATACTGGACATAGTTCTGCCTGGTTTCCAAACCAGAAATAATCATAAAAACTGACAAATTCATATTTCATAGAGAACTAAGCAGGTACAATTAGCAAGATTGGATTTGGAATGTTGCTGGAATGTTTTAATGATGTTGGAGTATTTTTCCACAGGTAGCTATTCTGTAGCTGAGATGAGGCCACAATAGAAAGTTTTAAGCAGCACTTACCACATCGCTAACCAGGGGGATGGCTTTCTTTTTCCGCAGATCTGGCATACTGTCGATTCCAAATATTCCACTCCCATTTCTGTAAAAAAATCAACACTTTTTAAAAGATAACTTTCCATGCTTAATAATTTATACATTAACACTGAACATATTTATAACGTGTCACTTCCTTTTCATAAATAATTCCATATTCTCATAAATAATTCCATAGTAAAAATGAGAAATATGAGTTTCATGAGGTTCATGAGAAACTTACCCAGCTTTAACCCAAGCATTTCTGGAATTATCTCCATTTTCTTTTCCCTATGGCATCAAAAACACAGTTTACAATGATCACTTTGTACAGAGATAGTCAAAAACGTGATGATCAACTCAAATAAACCTCAAATAAACAAAGCCTAAGATAAATGACAAAGACACAGGATTGGTTGAGTTTCACCACATGATCCCAAAGAGCAAACTACAACAAAAGCAAAAACAAGCGCTTGTATTGATAATGACATCATCACTGAGAAATTCTTCTGATCCGACTGACTCACGTGCAACTCATGGGGACAGAACAAGAGATGATTGGAAGATTTTATAGCTAATCACACACACTCACACTTCAGTATTTTGGAACTTGCTGGCTAACTTGACGCAAATCCTTAATTTTGCTATGAACATTTTACGTATGGTGGGCAAACAGAAAAAATCAGAAGTTAGAATATCTTTAAAAAACACTTTAACACAGGTTAACTATTATTGATTAATGGTATGAAAACCTTCCTCAAATAAATGGTGGTACAGCTACATAGCTAAAGTTCCCCAAAGGCACATGGTACTTCAACTGCTTTAAAAACACGGAGCAAGACCAAGCCTAGCATTTCAAAATAATTAAAAAGATGGAACACAAGATCACACAAATTAGCAAATGATTCACAGAAACATTGAATGTTAAAGGCAGAAGTCTTCAGGACTTAACAGAAGATGTAATAAATGAAGTAGAGGTCAACCTCATACATTTATCATATGCTACAATCAAGAATGTGCATTCAAAGACTTAGGATGAAAAACAAAATAAAATTGACAATGAAAAATTTAAATAATGGCTGGGAATTGATCAAAACATAATCAGGACCTGATTATCTTCCCTGCTTCCCTCTGTAAAACAGAGCACAGAAAAATATCAAAAAAGAAACAGTATATTTAGTGTTAAAATTAGCACAGACAGAACAACAAAGACTGTGGCTTTATAACCATGTATAACTAGTGGCTGGACCCAAAAGTAGAGACAGATTTTAGGGTTAATACAATGTAACTTTAATAAAATGTACCTTTTGTAAAATCTTCTTCAGAGAAAGTGCTCTTTGAGGCATTGGCAATCCTGGATAGTTTATGTCGATGTCTTTTTTCTTTGAGAACACGTTGAATATTGGCAAGGCACTTCTGGTGGTGAGGATCTACATGGGCAGGGTCACTGTCAAGGCTAAGCTCCGCCTGTTTTGCAATACCATCTGTCTCCATTAATTCTGAATTCATACCCTCTGGCTTCATGGTATTGCCTGTGCTGAATGCTGTTTTGTCTGCATAAGGCCCAGCGCTCAGTGAATTAAGGTTCACAGGTTGTGGGCTGAGCTTTGGAATACATTGCAAATTGGAAGGTTTCTGATCTGTCAGAGGTTCATCTAAAACATCTGAGTGGTCCACTGAACAGCATTCAGTATATGAAGATGAGACGGTGCTAGGAGTAGATACTAGGGTATCAAAGGAATAAGGGCTATGCTGCTGGTTCAGTAATTCCAGCTCATTATTCCCATGGAATGAGACTTCGCTTCTCTTTTGGGTCAACCCACTGAGGTCTAAAGTTTCACTGTCAGAGGCAACTATATCACCTAAATGTAATTCCTCAAAAGTGGAGCCCTTAGGTTTATTTGATTTGTGTGAATTTGAGACTACAGACTTGGTGTCCTCATTTGGACACTGGGCTTCAGGGGTGTCAAGCTTCATCAGGGCTCCCCTTAGAGCTGATTGGAACGTTAGCATGGCTTTATTGATCTTTACAACATCATACTTTAGGTTAGGTGGCTGGGAGTCTTCAGTGTCTGTATTCTCAGAGTAGTCTGGATCATACGGATCTTCAGAAACACTTGGGCAAATGCCCTCTGGCCACTCCATACTTGTCTTCAAATGGTCTTCAAAAAAACAATGCTCACAAGAAGAGTCCAGATTTTGGCAGGCTTCATCATAGTCCGTCATTCCAACAGTCGAACAACTAAGGCTTCGAGATGGTCCACTGCATGATTCATCAGCATATGCATTCATGGTGTGGTATCCTGAACTTCGCGAATACATGCAATTCGATGTGTAGTCACATCCAACATCATTCAGAGTCTGTTTCTTGGTGTGCCTCCAATCAACAACACTAGATGAACTGGACGGTGAGTCATTATGGTTTCCAAACAGTAGGGAGAGGTGTTCCGAGCTGCTATGCGATGAAAGACCAGGTGTGCTGCTGGTTTCACCACCATTGTACCTATACCATGTATCTGAATGCACATAATTTTCGAATTCATCTGCACTGTTTTGCCAAGAGCAGTAATCGTCTTCGCTCCATCCAGTGTCCCCACTCCATCCTCCCTCTCCACTCATGCTCAGCTGCATTTCAGAACTTCTCCAAGCACCACCTTGCTGATCAGCCTCTCTGGAATGGAAACTTCCTTCTTGATCTCGACTGTTAGAACTATGACCTGAGGACAGGGAACTAGTGCTTGTAAACTCCTGCCCATAAACTCGTTCCAGGTGACTGTAGCAGGACTTCTCAACTCCGGAAGAAGTGTCAGAGTTCTCAGGATTGCGTAAATTGGTTCTTCTAGGTACGTTGCGATAATTTGTTTGTGTATCCCACCCTGACATGTTGGGCCTGGCCTTCAAAGTTGTACTTTCATTCTTATCCAGTGTTCTGTGCTTTACTGTTGGACTGTTATTTCTACTTTTAGATACAGCAACAGGAGTCTTCCTACCAGGGCTCCTTTGATGAGCCACAAGCCTTCGAGGTGATGGGTTCCCTGCCGCACCAGCCGAGTACAGCTCCTCAATTTCCATTAGCACAGCATCTACACAACAGGACACCTCATCCACAGAGCCACTTACAGATGTCAGGTATTGTCTCAAGTCTGAAATCTCCTCCTGGATTTTATTAATCCCCTGCAGTTCTTTCAAAATGTGCTCCACTATGGTGCTTGAGCCTTCTTCTCCTTTTGCATCTTCCTTCTCCATGGTTGGTTGTTGTTTAGTACCCATAATACCTCTTCCATCTATATAGTCAGAGCCACTGTCCTCTGCTTGGTCTGTTGGCTCTAATGCAGGCCCTTTCCTTCCCATGATGCACGGAATCATGATATCTCCCTCACTGTTAAGCTTCACCTGTCCAATAAATGTACTCCTGCTGGTTTTAGCATGACTTTCAAAACTACGTTGAGTTGAGAGACACTCATGACGAGATGGATTTCTTTCAATGCCACAGATGAACATGTCATCTTCTATCTCCACAGGAGAATGCTTAGAGTCAAAGGTTGCATACTCCCCTGAGCCTTGAAGAAACCTCTGAATCTTCTTGCGTAGGCTCCGGGTGAGCTTGGGACTTTGGGCTCTCTTTTTGCCAAGGTCTTTTTTCTTAGACATATTTTGCTCAAGCTCACCCGACCCATTTTTTTCATCTTGCTCATCGGATCGGCTCCGTGATAACATCCCTTAAAATCAGGTGTGCTTCAGGAGTTGACCAGAACCCTTAAGCTCTGGTGTATGCAATTACAAAACAGCTGCATTTTACCTTCAGTAAAGCAGAAGATCATCAGAGAACTTTAGGTACATGATGTCTGAGAATAATGGCATGCATAACATAATACAACTGAACAGATTTAGTCTAAAAGGTTGCACAAAGGAACAATGGTTAACTGCTGAGAAGCATAAATCATGTAGAAGTTTATTCATCATATGTTCACGTTCTTTCAAAACTGCGCACACCAAAAGTTAACTTCATACTATGACCGCATATTCCATTACAGACTGTACATGCACATGTACGCTGCGGAGTGTAGTTTCATAATTTATACTGAGAGTTTGATTAAAACCTAAATAATGCTACAGGCAAAGACGTCCATAACAGGGAGAGATAAAAACTCTTTAGTGACATCTGGAGATATAAAAAGCATTTTTAAGCTTAATAATTATTTTTGGAAAAGGGGTTAATATTGCAAAGCTGACTTTAGCTTATTAATTAACCTAATAAAGGCATAATATGCCATTTTTGCTGTTATAATGAAATTGCCACAATTAACGTAATGTTTAATGCTATATTACCCGTAGTATATGTCACTGTATTTATTGAATTAAATGCAGGGTAATGCGGCACAGTTTTACGTGTTCAAAGCAATCACACTAAGTACATTTAAACACACCAACAGCATTTTTAAAAAAGTTGACTTACTATTTATGCCTATCACACAACAACCGATAATGATCCTTGTTTAATTTTGGCTTTGATTTTTTAATCTTTGATGAAAGAACCTGCTGCATATGATAACAAATAATTGTGATCCATGACGACTGTATGAAGCAACAACTGTGTTGCCATGGTTTCTACAGCAGTACAAGTGGAAATCTGGGAATAACGCGCATCAACAGGCCCAGTGCGCTATTTAAACTTCCAAACATCTCTGGATTTACAAATAATTGGAAACATTTGTGATGAAGTACACAACTGAAAATATATAACACTGTGCAAGTGGTCTTTGCATACTTTAATACAAAAATCTTACATATTGTGCCTTTAATATGATGTAAGTAATTAAAGGTGTTCCTGTAGCTCAACTGGTGGAGCGTTGCATTAGCAGTGCCAAAGGTTGTGGGTTTGAATCCCAGGGAACACATGTACTGATTAAGTGTTCATTGAATGCACTGTAAATCACTTTGGATAAAAGTGTCTGGCAAATGCATAAATGTAAAATGCATTTTTAGAGTGCTTAATCAGGGTGCTTAAAACAGATAAATTAAGCATATAAAACCAAAACAACGTGTATTTAATAAATAAATATAAAATCCCATGTTCACAACTCAAAGTTTTCATGCCTCAGCATTTTCCTGAGGCATTATGCCAAACTGATGGGGCATACTGCAAAAGCACAACACATTATCTTCTCGCCTGTGAGTAGTTCTAACAGTATTTGTTTCATCTTGGGGAAGGTGATAGCCCAGCTGTATTCACTATGCATCATGATTGTTAAGGAGAACCTGCTGGGTCTAATAGCAGCTTCACCGCGTTTCCTGTCTGTCAGTACAAAATGTTAAACGGTCTTGTCTGAGCACACTAGCCTTACTAGCCTGTTCATTTCTCCCTTTTGTTTATTTTGGACACACCCCTTGTTCTCATTTAATATATATTTTCCCAATAAAATGAAGACTGTTGCTATTCTTTGTGACAGTCATTTTCTCTATGTAATATGTAATTAAAATTCTTCCACAGTTTGAGATATTATTAAAGGTTTCTCAGGGTTTATGGTGAGTGTTGGTGTTGCAAAAGCTTAGTTTTCCAAACCAAATACACCACTGTAAATACAAATAACAAACAACACTTAGCAAACCCTAATTTAACCAGAATTTAAACAGCTCTTTAATCTCAATTCTCAATCACTCTACTGTTAGCCTACCACATATCTGGATACGTTGAACTGTAGCACCATCTTTCAACATTGCTTTGTGGTTATTGTCTTATATGGTTATTAGGTGCTTTATTTTTACTGGTGGAGAGCTTATATGCCTACAGTGCCCACAAAGAACAATGAAGCATTTTGTTTTCCTACTGCATTAAACTGCAAATAGCTGTCATTGTTCATTCAGAGTTACTACCAAAACTGCAGTTGCAAAAAATCCTAAATGGAGGGTCCCAGATCAAGGCCCACCTAAGAAATTACACCATCAATAGTGTTTCACTTCCATTATATAGAAGGGATTGTTTTTGTTACCAAGTTAGAATTACTTCAGAGTTAAGCATACCCCACAATTTACACTGCATTTCTCAGAAGTCACTTAAAATATTTTCTGTAATATGTGCTAGCAAATAAATAAATAAATAAATATAAAAAGCAATTGAAATTCAGAGCCTGTCCTTTTTGTTATTCTCCAAAAGCATTTAATGGCCAATGTGATCTTTACGATGACTCCTACATTGAGCATTTAGGTTGGCAGCTTTCAAGGGCAAATTCTGGCTGCCTGCCATGTGTCTGCAATAGGCTAAAACTGATGTCAGGGACGGCATGTTTTATGATGGATTTTTAACTTAACATCTAGTACTGATCTGGGCAATGACATATTTTAAAATGGAGCACTTTAGGTAATGTTTTAATTGCTTTAGGTTGGTCTTACTTTTTTATCTAATTAACATTCATGACACCTACTCCAGGGGCTACAGTAAAGACGTAATTCCACACTAATGGTTAAGCTTAATTTAACATGAAATCAAAATGCATTTCCTAAATCTACACATTCCTATTAGGTGTGTTTACATGATAAGAGCACAGCTGGTAAAACTAATAATAATACACTTTTTGAAGGATAGCCTTGCAGACCAATGAGGTTATTACTGATATGCGATTAAAAAGACCTGGTTAGGCCTACTGGAATTACTTTCCACAGATAGCAAAGTTATCATAATACAGTATGTCAAATTCTTGCCTAATTTGCTATTCCAATCCAGAGACAGATAAATGGTTCTGAATTTGTAATATGAAACTGCAGTACTCAAGTTGAAACTAGTTTTTGGGTCAGACTTGAACTTCTGTGGAGGGCTATAAGCTATTAGACATGGATTATGTTTATGTGCTCTCAGTATTAGGGTTCCATGCTGTCCTTGGTTTACCTTACTAGCACATAAACAAGTATAATGTAATACAATAAAGTTTAAAAGTTTGAAGGGTTGTGTGCTACCTAATGAAGGGTGAAAATCGCAATATAATTAATTTCATTCAAGTTGCTGAACAAGGTACCAATCTATTTGTTTTTTGAAAATGAAAGCTATTCCATGTGCATGCTAATGTCTTAAAAGAGGCAAATTAGATCCAACCAGGAAACAGCAAAAGGTGGGCGGCCTAGATGAGGTAATTTAATGTAACCCTGTAATTGTGTAATTGAATGTAACCTTGGTGATTTAAAGCACCACTTGCTTTCCCCATGAGAAAACTAGGGAGAACACTAAATTCAAAATAGACAGCAATCTTATTCTTAATGTAAGTTCCTGTTCTAAATAAAGATCAAATCTTATGTCATATTACCCTGTCATATTAAGACCATTTTTATGATCCCTAAATTCTCAATGGATAAAATAAATATTCTGTTTCTCTTGGAAAAACATTACAGAAGTAAAATGGGTGGCTGAAGGCATTTCAGGTTGACTAAGTTCTTTGTACAAGCGAGCAACAGAACTCACTCTTCAGGGATTGAATCAACAATCTTTTACTTACTAGCAGTTGACATTACTGCATTACAACACCCAGGAAATATTACACGTTCTAAAGAAGGTATTTTCCCCATCTGCACTCAGTAAAGAATAAGATCATTCTTTCTGAAAAATTGTAAATTAGATGTCATAAATAGCAGTACGTCTATTTCTCAAACTTTTGGTGTTTGATTTGTGATCACTTGTGGTATTTTGAAAGACGTGAACAAACTAAAAAACAGGCTACAATGTGGACAAAAAGGAATTTATTTACTACTATATGTGCTATTCGATTTTTAGTTTTTAAAAAAAATCTCAAATCTCACAAAAATGTCTGGAGTATATTTTACCAAAGCACTATTAAAATGCAAAAATAATTTTTTTTGGTTCTAAACTTGGGTTTCATTTTCTTTAGACAAAATATAGTTTCTTATTTTTTTTCAGGTGAAATATGACCTGGACATTTCCTGACAGTTTGTGAGATAAACCTTGTTTTAGCATGACAACATTGTATAAAAAGTGCCAAGAAAACATGCAAAACTTACCTCACAGAAGACAAACTATGTAAAATCAGATTTCACTTAAAACATCCAAAACATTCAGGAAAAACAACAAACAAAAATACTTCCAGATTTCAAATTCTGAACTAAATTATGTCTCCTGTTTTGCAAAACAATACACAGATGACAGCCCTGCCAATGCAATTGCCAATATTTTTAACAAAGAGGCAGACCTCTCCACACAGTGACACTGAGTGGGTTACAGTCTAGGCTTGTGTGACAATGTCACAGAAGAGTATCTCTCCCTCAGACAACCTCTCCTCTCCCTCTCTCTCTCCCTCTCTCTCTCCCTCTCTCTCTCCCTCTCTCTCTCCCTCTCTCTCTCCCTCTCTGTGTCTGTCTCTCTCTCCTCTGGAGATGTATTCAAGCACAAAGCTAATCTGGAATTGTCAGAATGCCAGTGCTCTGTTTCTCTTCTCTAGTCTCTTATCGACATTCTCTTGCTGTGTGCCCACCCCTATTAAACATTTCAGTGTTTCTTTCTGTGTATTTCTGTGTGTGCAAGGAGTAAAACAGAGTCAGAAATGCTGTGCAGTCATAATATATCATACTGATAAATTCACCAGAAAGTACTTCCTTGCATCTCACATCACACGTACTGTGGCAACACACCTAGTGACTTCCACTGTATTCAACTATCAGGCTTTAATACAAGAATCTCCAGCCACTTTCAAGCACCATTCATTATAATAGAGCCTCAATCAAGACTGCAGCATGCCAGACCACTTAATTAGCTTTAGTGGCATTAGGGTAATGGAATAAATTACTCCACCTGCTCGAATTCACAGACCTGGAGACTTCATACATATACATGAACATAAATGCTTCTATTAAATCTTGAGCTAGCACTTGTACCTAAAGCCAAGGTGCATATACATAGCAACTCTGATTTGCCCTTATTTATCATTATGTGACAATATTAATTGCTATTAAGACTCAGTGGCGAGGTGATTGAGACAGCTCAGTATAGAGAGTTTTGTAATGTTCATTTATTTGTGGTGGCTTACACACTTGGTTTGTAAAGCCATACAAAGAAATTAACCACAGCATAACTAATTACTGAGAGAGGCAACACATGTCTACAGTACATTAATACAACAAACCACAGACAAACTTTTATGTCCACAACAAACTTTATGAACGAAAAATTATAAATGCTTTTAAAATGCATTTAACTATACACACACGCGTGTGTGTGTACAGGCTAAGCTATACTTGTGAGGACCAAATGTTCTCACTAACATAGTGAAATATAATTACAACCAAGTTGTGAAGACATTTTACTCGTCCTCACTACATAAAAAGGCTCATAAATTGTCCAAATAATGTTTTTCTTTAAATCTAATATTCTGCACATCCTCTCTTGAGGGTTAAATTTAGGGGAAGGGGCAGTATTAAGGGATAGAAAATATAATTACCCTGATATAAAATCAATGGAAGTCTATGGAATGATTTCACTAATCTACTCAAACGTGTGCGTCAAAAATTTACTGAACCACCATAAACTGCCATGTGGGAAAAAAACGTTTTTGCTCACAAATACTGCAAAAATGACAAAGAAGCATATTCCATTGTTTGGCTAATTAGACATAACCAACAACCTTGTACTTCCACACAGTTAAAATCTCTTTGAGAAACAGCCTTTCCAGCTCACTGCCTCCCTGTGCTTAATTATACCCTGAGACTTGATCAGTGATATCAGACAACAGCCTTAAGAGCTTGATCTTGGCCCTTGCAGATTAATGTCTTGAGGTCTGAGGTAGAAGAATCCCTGATACCACACTTTCATTGCACTGGTGAACTTACTAGCTGTTTCAACTAACCAACTATAGATCTTTGTTTCCTTTTTTAAAAAAATCTTTGAGTAGCTATTTCAATTTTGGATGAATTATCCTTTAAAGAGGTAAAACTCAACCAATCCAAAACAGATGTTAATGAATGAGCTGAGTGGGGTGCTATAATTCATACTTACCTGCGTCCTGCCAGCAAAGGTAGGTAGATCAAATTTATGTGATCATTTTAAAGCACACAGATAAGATGCTGGTAACTGGTGCAGGTTTATAGGATAAAGAAGTGGTTATGTCTAAGTTGAACTGTAAAACAGGATAAACCAGAGAAGGAGTAGAAAAGGAGATGGAGGGCATGATCTCACTACTATACCTCCTTTAGCTGAACTCTCACTTTGTTGATTGCTTTCAGCCAGCGTACTCTGGATGCAGAAAAAGGCAAGGGGGACCCATCACCTCGGAGGCTGAAAGAAAGAAAGATCTTATGAAATTTAATGTACACTAAATGTACACTACAGTAATTCACAAGACACAATAACAGAAGTATTGTAGAAGTATACCTCTTGAGAGGTTTAGCTGGTGTTTGATCTGCTTGAAATACCACTTCCTTTCTCATGGTGCTCCTAATACCCTGTCCGTTATCCTGGGAGGACTTCAATCCCTCATCCTCTGCCCAGGAAGTATGTCTGCTGATAGGGTGTTGCCCATTTCTGGATAGCCGACAACCAGTGTTGTGGAAAGAATGGTAGGATTCCTCTACTTCTGAACAGACAGCACTTTCCTGACCAGTCTCGCTGAGCTGAGAACTAACTTGGCTGAGGTTCCCCGAAGATCCAAAACGACTGGAATCCACAGGACTGATTAAAAATAAATAAATAAAAAGACAAAGAAATGCATTTAACAGAAATTTTCACAAGATAACCCTTATTTGAATCTTTAAAACTTTATCAGGATTATTTTGGTCTTACAGATACTACATTACATTATTTTACTTAAATGCTTCACAGTAATAGAAAATATTAAAAGTAATTAATAAACTAATAGTATTGCAAAGGCACAAGGACACAAAGCACAGTTACACAAGACGTATAGCACTGAGGAGTAGCAAATAACACAAAAAAAAAGCTACTAGCTTCTGAAACTAAAACCAGTAAGTAAGCGTTTACATGCACATTAATGTTCTTATTCTGTACACAAAATTGTGTACAGACCAACCATAGCTTAATGCTTTATTGTGCTTAGAATAAACAAAATAAAATTATAAAAATAAATAGGTACATTTAAATTTGAGCTTATTTAAATATTTCATAAGGCATGCTTTGGTATTACATTATATAATTAATACTACTTCCCAACCACTAATTAAGTTTAGCTAATTTGATTGAAAACTGCTTGAGGAACTTTTTGATATACATTTCAAATCAACTCTGGAAAGGGCAAAATAAACTAATTTTCAGAAATAATGTGTGTGATAAACTTAAAACCATTATTGTGCATATAAACATCACTATTGCAACATAAATGGTTTACAAAACCATTTATTATGCTTCTACTAGCCTTTTTGGAATCAAAAGATCCTTTTCCTGCTGTAATCCTGATGAGACATCTGTAGAAAGTGGAGTCTGGATATGGATTTCTAGTTCTTTTTGAAAGGAAGGATCAGATGTGGAAGCACTAATTTGGGGTTTATCTCTGTCATTTGCTGAATTGCTTTCCTTTTGAATTTTAGTATCAGAGCTCATTGCAGAGTTTGCATCAGTTTCTTGTTTAATGTCACTAGGCTGTGTAATAGCGCCATTTTCTTCCTTAAAATGTCCTATAACAGCAGTTGTATTATCTTGAATATCTACTTTATTTTCATTAGCCTTAGGCTGGGTTGTAACAATTTGTGTTAGGAGTGTTTGCTGCTTGGGTGCTGGAGTTTCTTTCTGCCAAGGAAAACCTAATTTTGTTCCAAACAAAGATGTTGGTGTATCTTCTTTTGATGTCACTGGCTTCTCCTCTTGAAACAGCCCTGTTGAAAATGACTTCAATCCATAAAGAAGCTTGTTACCTTCTGTGGTTGGTATTGTGGGTGGTGAAGAAAAGATAGATCCAAAAGACTTTCCAGCATCTGCAGCTCCAGCCATGAAACCAAACTTTGGTGTTGTTAAACCTGGTATGCTAAATATAGACTGAGGTTCTGATGTTGGTGGCTGCGGAGTTGTTTTTGAGCTACTGTCTATTGCAGGTATTGATATTTCTGTTACCTCAGGTTCAGAAACGATTACAATAGTTTTGTCATGTATTACTTCACCCTCCATAATAGACTCCTTAACAACTGTTACAGAAGACTGACAAGCTCCTGTGGGGTCTACAGCTGCTAATGTTAATTTACTCAAAGTATCATTAGCAGGCATATCTTTCGAAAGTAAATTTTTTTCAACTTCATTACCTTTTTCTTCAGAAAATGCAAAATCGTTTAAAGAATCATTGTGTGCATTTTCATCTTGGACTGACTGGAGAGACTGAGGAGTAGAGGTAATTGGTGGTGCTATCTCAGTTGATTTGAACGTTTCGGGTTTAAACATACCGAAAAGGTCATTTTTTATAGACTCTGTGGGTAAAGTACCTGAAAAGCCAAAGAGTGAGATTTTTTGTTGTGCTTGATGCCCTGTTGCAGCTGAAGACTTTGCTGCTGAACTGGCACCAGAAAACATTTTTGACATGAAGCCAGTGACTGCTTCAGTTGATGAATCTATGACAGACTTCTGTGGTTCAGAATGTCTAGGTTGTTCATCAGAACTAGAGTTTTGGGGCTTTGTTGAATCAGCCTCATTCATATGCTTAGGCTGAAAATCTGTACACTCAATCTCTGGTTTTGTACTCTGTTCTAAGGCTGAATCAATGTTCTTTGATAAAGCTTCTCCAAGCTTTGAATTATTTGTCTCCTGGATGACATCTAGGTTACCCTCTTCATCAATTATTTTTTTAACAATTGGCTCTGACCTTTCTTCAGTTACATCAGCAATAACTGAAGCAATGTTGGCTGCTTTATCTGGATCAGCCAACAAAGCAGAGTGCTTAGAATCATCATCCTGGGGCATCTTTGGCTCAGATTTTTTTCCCTCCATAAATGTCATATTTAACAGACCAAAGCCTCCAGTCTTTGATTTTTCCTCAATGGCATCCCCTTGTGAGAATAATGACGCAACCTTGAACAGACCCTCTGTTTCTGATGGTTTTGTAGTTGGCCCTGTTTGATTGGGTGTAGATGATGGACTGGGACCACTGAACATGGAAAGAAGACCCTTTCCGGGAGTATCTTTCAAAGTTACTCCAGGTAGAATACCTCCTAATAATGAAGATGTCTGAGAGGTGGCTTGCTGTGGACTTGAACCACTAAACACAGAAAATAAACCTTTTCCTGGTAACTCAGTAAAAGCAGTAGCACCTGGGATACCATTTTCAACTTTATGCCCTGCACTGCCTGTACTTGGATGTGAACTGGGTCCAGAAAACACAGAAAACAGATTTCTGCCAGGAATTTCCTTTGATCCTGGAGAACTTGGAAAAATCCCACCAAATATAGATCCAGTCTGAGAGGAAGCATTTTGAGAACCTGATCCAGAAATCATAGACAGAAATTCTGAGTTTGCTCCATCTTTTGCAGGTGGTAAACTCCCAGTAGCAGAACCCTCTTGGTTTGCTGGTGACTTGCTAGATTTAGAGGATGCAAAGGTGACACCTTGATCAGGGGTTTCATTTGATAACTGTCCACATAGAAGAGAGGTGTCTTGAAATGAGCTTGGCTGTAAAATTTGTCCATGGACCA
This sequence comes from Chromobotia macracanthus, assembly GCA_036877525.1. Taxonomy (NCBI): domain Eukaryota; kingdom Metazoa; phylum Chordata; class Actinopteri; order Cypriniformes; family Botiidae; genus Chromobotia; species Chromobotia macracanthus. The sequence continues at coordinate 4,297,842 of JAZGTH010000031.1, read as the reverse complement.
CAGAAGGTAAGCTTTTACTTTGTGACTCTTTACTATCAAGAGAAGTAGAATGTGTCACTGGTTGTTGTGGGGAAAGCTGAGAGTTAAGTCCACTAGACAGTGAGGGCATTTCATTAACAGATAGCTCTTTCAATAGCTCATTAGCTGAGTCAACAAATTCAGGAGTACACTGTATAGGAGATAAGTGACTGGGTGTATCAGACACTGAAAGCAAACCCTTTGTTGGACTCTTATTACAACTATTAACTTGCAAATTCTGTTGTAAAGAAGAACCACTGTATATCAGGCCTTGAGAAGGTGTCTCTTTTACAAGAGTTGCTACTGTTGAACAAACTGATTGCAGTGAATTATGCTGAGGGCTAGAGGCATCTAACAAAGAAGTATGTTTACTTGTCTGCTCATTAGAAGAGACACTCTCTGGAACTCTATTGTTTACAGTTAATCTAGATGTTGGCTGAGGACTAGATGGCTGTTTCTGGCTTTCTGTTCCAAACATCGAGAATAGACTTTTCACTGGACTCACACTAGAGCTTGAAGCTCCACCTAGTATTCCACCAAATACTGATCCTGTCTGCTGCGGAGCTGGCTGTTGACCAGAACCACCGAACGTAGAAAACAAAGTTTCACCCAAAGATTCTTTTGGTTCTTCAGTCTTTTGAGATACAGGTTGAGTGACAGGCCCTGATTTTGTTGTCTGATGAAGATTAGGGCCACTGAACATAGACAGTATTCCTGTTACTGGTGTATCTTTAGGTGGATTAGCTCCAGTTGATGGAGTCTGATTTGAGGCTCCAGGCTGTGGCGAAATCTGCTGAGAGTTAGAACCACTGATCATGGACAGTAATCCCATGCCTGTTGTTTCTTTTGGAGAGACAGTTCCTGTTGTTTGATTTTGATTGGAAGAACCAATTTGTGATGAAGACTGCTGCGGAGTATTGCCACCAAACATAGAAAATAAACTCTGACCTGGAGTCTCCTTGGCAGGAGCAGATTCTGGTGAGTGAGGTTGACTTGACAATCCAGATTTAGGTGAAGTCTGTTGCTTACTGGAACCACCAAACAAAGTCAGGATATTTTTACCTAGTGGCTCTTGCGAAGGTAAAGACCCAGCTTGTGACTGAGTCTGCTGCTGACTGAAACCAGCAAACACAGACAGCAGCCCTTTGCCTGAAGATTTGTCTTTAGATGATGAGGTCCCAGAGAACATATCGCCAACAGAGAAACCAAACAGCCCACTTGATTGCTTGGAAGAGGCTTCTGGTTTTGTCTCCCTAGTTGGTGGCATAGTTTGTGATCTCCCTGGTGCTGGTCCTCTGTTAGCATCAGTAGATGATATACAAGATGCAGAAATGCTCTTCACCTTAAATGACTGTGATACATTAGAAAATTCTGACTGATGACCTTGTCCACATGTATTTGTTGTTTGTTGTTTCTGAATTTCCTTAAAAATTGTTGCTTGGTGGCAGTCCTTGTTTACGTCATTTTTCATTGACGCTAATAACACCTGTGAAGAAGACTGTTGCAGATGTGTCTGTGACACCGTGTGAGGAGGACTTTCTGTGTTAAAAAAATCACCTATTGACCCAAAAATACTAGACATTCCATTTTTTTCTTGGTTTGTTGTTGAATTTTTTATGCCAACAGAAGCAGATCTATCTTTGTCTTGTTGTCCACTTACTGACTGAGAGGACATAGTAGGCTCTGGTTTTGGCTCCTCTATTCCCACTGTTGTCTTGAAAAAGTTTAAAAACCCACCTGATTGCTCAGATGGTTTTTCACCATGTGTATCCACTGGCTGAGAATGTTCTGGAGGAACTGGTTTGGAGATTATACTGGAGGAATTGGTGGAAGTTGAAATGGTAGACACCAACAATGTTGAGGGAATAGAAGACTCTTGTGACATTGTGGCTTGTCTAGCCAGTTTAGGTTTCTGAGATGGAGTGGATGTCCCCTGATAAGTTGTGGAAACTGGTAATTGTTGAGATGTTAAAACTCCAGATGTTGTTGGACATGTTCTTTTTGCCAACTGATTTGTACCCACTGACTGGACTGTTGCAAAAGATGAGTCATCTTTTATGATCTTTGACTTAAGACTCTGAAAACCTGTTGAGATAATATGTTTGCTTTGCTGATCAACATTTTGGGTTTCCAAAGCTTTGGTAACTTTGCTCTGAATCTGTCCTGGGTATGAGCTGTCTTTGGCAATGTGTGACCTTGAGGCAGTTTTGGTTTCAGGATTTTTTCCAACAATGGAAGACAGAAAAGAAGATATTTTCTTGATGGATCGATTTGACTGCTCCTCTCCAGTCTGTATTCTTTTTCGCCACTCTTCTTCTAAAATTTCATCTATTTGCTTTACTTGCACTCCAGTGGATGGACAGCACCTCTGTTGAGGCTGGTAGCAGCTGTATTCAGCTGTTGTAGATGAATTTGTGGTAGGAGTAGCACCAAATGAAATGTAAACCTTATGAGATAACAGTTCTTTTACTCCGCTGCTATTAATATTTGCAATGGTTTGGTTAGCAGGATAACATGATAAGTCAACAGCTTCCTGAGAAGGATCCCAGCATCCATAATTGTTCTGAAACTGTTGCCTTGTATCCATCCTAACTTTGTTAAACTGATAAGTTGAAAAATTAAGTGCTTGCTGTCTTTGATTAAGAATAGAGTCCTCGAACCTCTGTGAGAAATGCTCCAAGTTTAGATTCATGATTTGGTTACCTTTCCTAAAGGCTGCAGACAAGTCAAGTGGTGCAGTCAAAAGTTCGGCCTCATTTTGATCTTGTCCTGGTAGCCAGAGGAGCTCATCTTCATTGTAGAGTGGAATCTTAAAGCCACAAACTTTAACCATCTTATTATACAGCCAAGCACTAGGATAGAAATCCTCTGCATTTCCCCACTCTTCTTCTGGAGCACATGCATAGACATATTGACCAGACCCATCTGTCAGTAGGACATAAATATACTCATAATCAGTATAGACAAAATATCCACAATCACCATCATCTGCAGGCCACCACATCCCTTGATCCAAAAGTGAAAGCCATTGGTGATACCACTCTGACTCTTCAAAATAAATACATTCCTCCATATCAACATTGTTTGTTGAAGAGTGGTTCCAATTATTGTAACATGTAGTAACATTAATATGGTTTCCATTACTTTCCGGTTGACTTAAAATGTCTGATGTGCCTTGATAGATATGCTGTCCATTAGCTGAGTAAGACAGATGTGGAGGAGTTTCCTCATAATAACCCTCATGATAAGCAATATTGTTCAGATTGTAACAACTCTCTACACTAAATGAGTGACACTTGCTTAACTTAGCATTACTTTTTATGCTCAAATTCAATACACCTTTACACTCCTGGGTACTAATCACATCCAGACTGTTATAGCTATTCCACAGTCTCTGTCTCATTGAACTATCTGAAATATCTTTGGAATATTCTGGTTGATTGTAGTTCTCTGCTTTGTTGGTCTCCCAGCTTATCTCTGGCTGTGTATGACAATACTGTTGACTCACATTCATGTTTACATTATTCAAACACTGAAAAGATTCTTGGAATTGATCACCTGGTATATTTCTATTTCCATCAGGATAGTAGCCCAATGACTGATCATTCAGTTGTTGCCACAAAATAGATTCTTGGATCCATGAGTGGTCATCACTGGGACTAAGTATGTCATTTGCATATGGTGATGAGTCTTGTTGATGACTATACTGTCCAGATATACTGTGTAAGGAAGGATAACTCTGCCTTAGATAATCATGTGACATTATTGCTTGATAGGAGAATCCAGGAAAGTTAGAAACATTTTCAATGCTATTTAAAGAGCTTCTCACATGATTTGAGGGCAAAATGTTTTGGAAGTTACATAAATGAGGTAAATGACCAGTGCTATTTGACGAGCATGAAGAATTATTTTGTGACCTTGCATAACTTGCAGGTGTCCTCAAATCAAGGCTTTCTGTGTCATAGCTGTGAAGCTTGATAATTGGGTTATTCACTTTGTGTCTAGAAAGTCCAGGGGAGATAGAGCTGACCTTCAGATGTGAACCTTCAACAATTTGATTTCCTGGTTTGACATAAGAAGCCTCTGTTGGGTTTTTGCAAAATGTTCCAGTTAAGAAATTGTGTTGAGTAAAGGGCTTCTGGTTTTGCATTTCAACATGACTGTGAGAGGGTGGCTCAGGCAGTCGTCTATTTGATTGCCCTTTTTGAGTGGAAAGATCTATCGTTATTGTTTGCTGGTTCTGTTTCAGTTCAAACAAATTCTGTCTGCTTGGTGGTACATCTTTGGGTGAGGGTGTGAGCTTACTGAAAAGACCAGACAAAATACCTGACTGTGAGGATGTATCTGGCCTTGCCTGATGAACACTTTGTTTTGGAACAGTTGACTGTTGTGAACAAGGATGCTGTTTGTTTTCTTGAGTAAAAGGTGGTTTATTCAGTTCCTGTGACTCATCAGAGGACATTTTAGGTAAGGCAGAGAACGGACCACTTGACTGGGATTTTTGTTTAAAAGAGATATCTTGAGAGGAAGTGCTTGGTCCCACCACATTTTGATGTTGAGGCGGAAGTGGAATGTTCTGATTGTTGGATGTATGCATTGGTTGTGTTGACTGAGAGCCAGAAACATTATCTAAGGAGGTGAACTTGAAAAGGCCAGACAGAAGGCCATCTTGTTTAGAAGGTACTTGGTCGGATACACCTTTAATTTGTCTAGGAGCATCTAATCTAACTTTCTGATGTTGGTCTGATTGTTGATATTGGATTCTAGATTGCTGAGGAAGTTTGCAGTTCTGTCCATCAGGCTTCTGCTGAAAAGTGTGTGGACAGCTATTTTCACCTGATGATACCTGTTGCTGTTGTAACATCTTTGTTTGAGTGTTTGAGACATTGTCAGTGGAGGACAATTGGAAAAGGCCAGACAAAATAACTTGTTGTTGAGGTGGTGCATTTGTCACTGTTGACTGGCCCTGTGAGAACTTACTGCCTTTGTGTTGAAGTGGTGGATGAGTTAATTCATTATCTGTGGAGGAAACTTTAAAGAGCCCTGACAGAAGGGGATTAGATACACTTTGTTGAGAATGAGGTTGGCTTTGTTGACAACTTTGTTGTTGATTTATTATTTGAGCAGACTGACTTCGCAGTTGTGATGAATTATGTTGAGTACCTGTTGTCATATCACCTGTGGATGCAAATTTCATAAATCCTGAGAGTAAACCACCTTGTTGTGGTTGATTAGGAGCAGCCTGGGAACTTGATGTATCGTCAGAGGTAGCTAACTTAAACAACGTCAAGGCCTGTTCTCTAGTTTCATGAAGAGATGTTTTTTGTTCTGTAGCATTAAGGACTTCAGTTGGATGAGGAGTTTGATGCCTTAATTGCATATGTTCATTTAAAGAAACTGAATTTTCTTGCTGCACCCTTGTTACATTCTGATTTGACCTCAAGAGGAGGAGAGAGCTCTGAATATCAGCCCTCTGGTTAGCTGAAGAACCAGTCTGCAGGTCAGCTGGTGTCATCTTGAACAGACTTGAAAACCAACCTGCTTCTGTGTTCCCCTTTGTCTCAAGAGGTTTTCTGTGGTCTTGTGGTATTGATTTTGTCATTGGGGTGTTGGTTTTGTCAGGCACTGGTGATAAAACTACACCTGTACTTCTATTTGTGCCAGGGGGAGTTTGATTTGGCTTAACTGATTGTTGAGGTACACTTTGTGATGCACTTGCATCTTCACCAGATGCAAACTTAAACAATCCAGAAAACAGTCCCCCTTCAGCCTTTGAAGGTTGTGGGACAGATACAGATAAAGGAAACGTTTGTTTTATTTTACTTCCAAGTGAGGACTTATTTGATTGTCTGATTGCATCATCTGCTGATCTGAAAACAGGACAAATTGTATGTGTTTGAGTCTGAGAAAGCACTGGAGATCCATGTGAGATTAATGAATTGAGAGATTTCTTAGGACTAGAAGATTTTAACTCCTCAGGTGCTTTTTGTGTTATGGGCTCAATGTGTGTCTTCTCACAAGAGATATTTTTAACAGTTTTAAATTTTACATTGTCATTCACTCTAGACTTATCATCCAAGTGCATCTGTTTTGCGTCAAGATCAGTCATATCTAGACTGCCATTTTGAGAATCATTTCTGACTGTCACATTCAGAGAGTTCACTTTTCCCAACACTGAATTTACAGAGGTCTCATTGTAAGTTGTGACACCACTGTATTTGTTTGGCTCACTTCTAATTGATTGGATTGGTTCATTTACCTCCTGTGACTTGGCATCAGATAAATGTAAAGGCAACAGAGATGGCATTGAAAACTTCCTATCAGACTGAGGCTCTTGAGTAGGGGATACCACAGCCACTGGTGTGGGGCTTGGGGACTTTTGCATGAAGGAGAGAAATTTTGATATACCAGAACTAACAGGAACATTACTTGGTGTGTCTGATTGTTCAACAGACTTGGATACCACATGTTTTGAGTTTGAAACAACTTTATCAGTTAAAGAGCTAAATAATGAGCTCATGGCATTCTTTACTCCTCCTACTCCATTGTCAGAAGAACCACCAGAATTTTTATCTTTGGCATCTATGGGTTTTTCTTTAACTTCCTTAACGGTGATCCCTTGCTCATCTCCAACAGATTCTGTTCTTGCACTGCCCTGAGATGACAGCCTTGATTTGTTAGACTTTGGCAAGGATCCATATCTGCTGATCTCTTCTTCTTTTTCAGCTAGATATTCTGATACAGTTTCAACCAGGCACTGTAGTTCATCAATAGGATCAACATATTCATCACTTGGCTCCTCTACAGGAGACAGCATGACCTCTGGAGCCCATCCACCAATTTTTATCCTCCCACTCTTCTTATCATGATAACCCTGAAGCCTTTCAGTTGGCCCACCATAAATTGACAAGTAACCATAGTGTCCATAATTCTTCCTCTCCTCAGCCCGGAGTGCCTTAGCTAAAGAGGTCATTTCCTCTAACTCCTCCTCAGAGCTAATGAAGGGTGATTGTAGCTCACCTGAACCATCAGAATCAAAGCATACATCTTCCCTTATTCTGGCTCCTTCCTCCTCCTGATATGTGACATAATTCTCCAATGTGTCTTCTAGCTTGTTTTTGGCCCACATTCTAGTTTTATAGAGCAAGCCATTTTTGTATGGCATCAGGCATGGCATCATGTTTTCTTCCGCCTCCTCTATTTCTTTCACTTTACGTAACACAAGTTCACCTCGTTTTTGACGGAGAAGTGCAAGATCAGGAAGAAAAGGTTCAGCTCCAGCATGCTCCAGTCCTCCTGGATCCCTGATTTTTTTCTTTCGTCTTCGGTCAATAGTGGCATAGGCCTCTGGGTAAGGAGCACCCAATGAAGCATTATTGTTTTTGGTTGGAGACACCTTTTTGATTATGGGATCATGATAAGCCTTTGCAATAAGAATATCATTCTGTCTGTCCTCTTCATGAAACCATATCTGTTTCTCTCTATCAAGGAACTCATCCGGGGTACTTTTACCCTGTGGTTTGTATTTTACCTCCCAGTCCTCCACACCCATGCCTGAATCTACCGGGATAATCCTAACCCTACCCTTCTGATTAGGAGTTCTACCAGAGATTAAAATAGGATGGAAGATAAAAAGGAGGGGAAAGAAAGAACGAGAAAATGGATTTCAACATAAGCTATAAAAGCTGACAGCAGCAAAAACATGAAAATAGTGACCAAAGTAATGGGATGAAACAGAAACTTAGAAATTTAGAATTAAGACATTGTTCATTTTATGTGAAAACTTAATTACTGATTGAAGCATTACTGCACTATAAAAGGTCTTTCAATATTATTAAACTGATTTTAATTTTTAAATAAAAAAAATGTATGCATACATTTAATAAGAAAATGTGATAAATTACACACAAATGGCATTACAACTACAATATGATGTTTACAAGAAATACAACATCTGTACCGGGATGAATTTAAACCAACAAGGTAAACACTTGCCAGAAAACACAAAACAAAAAATAAACAACTACATATATGTATATATGGACTAAATATACTACTATTCTACATGCCCTAAAAATATTATTCATAATTTAAAAAATGTATGATAATGATTAATTACATTTATTCAAACTACTGATATGTGCCAAAAAGAAAGGGTTGCATTTGGATTTTTATTTGGAAATTTATTTTTTCAACACTATTTTTTATTGTGCTGTTTGTACCAGGGCCATTGTTAAAACACACAGGGCTTGGGACAAATATTTTATGATGAATTCCACCTTTTTCCTTTAATCACAATGAGTAGAATATACCACAGAACACCTTCAGGTGCACCATTACAACGTCCATGTTTACTAGCATATTTAATATGTATACTTATGAGAATGGGATATACCTGCTTGCATGGTGGTCCCTATAATCAAATTCAAAGCTATGCAGAGAGTCAGCACAGGAGTCCATGTGTTGTTGGAAGCGTGGTCCCATGGGATACTGGTGAAGTGAGGAGTTTGGTTGGGCTGTGGTGTGGTAGCGAGGAGGTAAACTACTGCTCGTCTCACTTCGGTAGTCACTGTCCCTATCATCCATTGCGCTGTCCAAATCATCTAAAGCTACAGAGACAGAGAGACAGACAGCTCAGAAAGAACATCCATACATACAATAATATAAATGTGTTTCAGATTTCATAATTTCTGTTGTAAACCTTTTTCATCAAAATGGACAGTATCCCCTAAAAAAATAAAATGCACTTGAAAAGTCCCTGTCCAAATGTTTACCTCTGTAACAAACTAGCCACACAGTACCAAACTGTAGAAGGAAAAAATTCAGGGCATTTGAAACAAAGGAACCCATAATATACAAAACTAACAACTTATGAAAAACACTGGGTATCTCAACAGGGTAAGGACTTAGGAAATAAGCTGGGAATATACTCATGCATCCAAAATGAATAAACCACCAAAATACTCATGTAAATAAATTTCTTACAAGAAAACTAGGGCAATGCATAGTTAAAGTTGTATAAGATATAAACATCTTGTATGAAGATACAGCCACATATATATTCTAGAAACAGGATATAGAAAACTTGAATTGGATTGAAACTCGTAACTGACGTAGTATGAAACCTCTCTCAATGTTTATTTGGTCTTTACAGATTAACTTCCTTAAATCTCAACATTTTTTTATGTTTAAGGTCACTAAATAGTCTTTATCCATCCTTTTAAGTATAAATCCATCTATAGAATTGCATGTGAATGAATATCTAAATACTTATGGACTCAAATGATGACAAACAAGCACAGACACAGATCTGATGATTCATTAGGGGTTTCCAGGGAAGAATCTAGAGTATAGTGTTATTATATAAAATCTGAATATGAATTACATACTCTGGCTGTCGGCCCATCCGAAATAGCTGCCTGGTGAGTTTTAGTAAAAATCAATAAATGAGAAGAAAACATACAGAAACAAAATCATTTACAAGACTGACAAAAACTTCCAATGTAAACTGAATGATGATGAACGATGCTTGAGTTCCAATCACATGACAGTATGTGCTATGCGTAGGTGACAAGAAGAAAAATGTAGAGAAGTGGAGAGTGCAGTGATGCCGTGGCTCCATCTACTGTGGGAGGAACTACTTACAGCACTGAGAGGCTGCACATGGCAACGGGCGTCCAGCTACTTCATCCTGTAAAGGAAACTAACAAGTGGAGAGAAAACAAGTGTTAGAATCAACATGCATGTCACATGTATACAACCCACTGCACACACACTAAACAACATTCATGAGGTTATTAGTGCTCCTCACTCATGGTTTGATTACGATGCTATAGTTTAAAAGCTGTCAACAAATTATGAAAGTACTTATTCCCAACCTCTTCTACTGAATGTGCAGACTCTAATGAATAAAAATAACATGCACACCCACAGCAAACCTCTCACCTCAAACAAGGGTCCAAAAGTAACAACCAGCAAGCTGCATCATTGTGATTTGAATCATGTGCTGGTTAAATCACAATGCAGGGAGGACTCTGACCTTTGCATGAGCAAATCAAATCAACAAGACACAAACATCTACTAACACAAGCTTAGTGCAGCAGTGTGTCCTGAAGGCATGAGGTCAAACATTTTATCTTTTATCACATAAAGACAGAACATCACATAGTGAAACATTCTTTGCGCTGTACCACCAAAACTAAAATATAAGAGGCCTGATCACTTAATTTACTTAATAATGTAAAATACTGGTGCAACAAAGTTAATTTTGGACACTGCTTTAGTATGGGGAGCACACATTCACCATTAACTATGAATTTAGATATAGACTGCATTATTAAACTATTGAACTGTACAATTCTGTAAGTGCATATTTTGTCACATCAATGCACAGCAAAAGTAACTGCTCAAAGCACAAACACACACACACACACACACACACACACACACACACACACTGATCTCATACCACAGCTCCTGTAACACTAATGATTAAATAACCAAGAAGTGGAGAGAAAACATTATAAATCTTAAAATTAAATTAGTTCATATAGTTACTCTCAGTTTATTGCAATTATTGCTGCACAGTAAGGTATAGTAAAAAATGTGAGTATTGCTGTAAACAATATTGTGAATATCTGGCAAATAATGTCAATACTTTTGAATGCACAGTGCAGTTGCATAAGTTTGATTAATGCATTAATCATAAACCACCAGACATCATTTGCTGATTTTGTGAAAATTAACTTTTAAAATTAAATAACCACAAAAGCAACAGAAACATAAAATGAAATGCAATTATACAATTAAAGTCATTTTGCCCAACCTCTTCTTTCATATTTATTCTGTTTGTGTTGTAACCAAGTCTCAGTTTACTTAAAAACTGAAAGCATGCTACTGTTTAGTTGCCCATGAACAGACCGTACCTCATTGTGCATGCCCATAGCATTGATGCGTTCCAATTTACCAGTCCAGTATCGAGCCTCATCTTCTGGAATTTCTGGGGGAGAGATGAGAGTTGCATACAGTAGTTTGCGCAATGGTTTAACAAAATGTTTAGCAGGTTTAGTTGTTTGTAACATGAAAAACCAAGGTAGAATCTCACTTTTAGAAACCCAATATCCATATTGATATCTGGTCTAAAGTTTGATTTTTGAAAAGCATTTTAGTTAGATCAGATTTCAGTATTCAGTATAAATCAGTCACTACTGAGGTTCCATGATATTTAGGAGGCTGCTACCTTCTAAAGCTGCATATGTATAAAGTCCCACATCACAAAGAATCCTTTGAAGGCATATGTGACACTAAAGGGCTAAACATAAGGAGGAGCTTCAAAGTGCTCGGATGAAACGGTCAGGCTCATGAATGGGATCAATGGCAGGTAACCAGGCCAAATATGACGTGTATGAAAGTTTGACCTTTCACACCTAAACAACCTGCAGCTTGTTCATTGGCACATAGATTACCGTGTCTGCATTTACACCCAATTTATCCCTGAGCTTCACTCACAAAAGCCACAGCTAGCAAACATTTTATTTATTTATTTATTTATTTTGTTTGTTTGTTTATTTCCACCTTATACAAAAAGTCTTACACAAAGAGGAGCAAATAAAAGTGATGCATTCTACTGAAAAACTGCTAAATAACTATTCTTTTATATCTCTGATCCTAGTTTTATAATAAACAGCATTATGTAAGTATTCACATTTAAATTTAACATATTTAGTTTTTGCTATTTTTGTTTTGTTTTTGTTTAATTGTTTTAATGCAACCCTGGTCAAGGCAAAAAATGTATCTAATATATATATCGGACAAATGCACATTTTCATGCTGCCATCAGCCAATCAGTGTTGTCATAGTTTTCCACCTGTCCCAGACTAGTTCTCTCTCCAGGTATTATGGACCTCTTGGCTAACAATGTACTCACCTATTAATATTATTGTCGCCGTTTTAGTTACAGGCATAAAATATTGCTTTGCATCAGTTCTTTTTTTTACAGATGTATGCAGAATGCAAAAAGAATTTTGGTAACGGATTTATTAGAAAAAGCAGCTGTCTGAGGTAGAGTCAATCAACTGTGATGATATTTACACAAATCAATAGAAGCTGAAGCATCAGACTGACGGGGTGGAGGCGTGATGACAACCAAACTACAGATCAGACAACAACCAGATTTCTGGCATTCTTCAACTTTCTCCAACAGGGCAAATAGAACCAAACAGTGTTTCAAAAACGAATCACTTCCCAGAACACATTTAAAGAATTAGTATGTCCAAAAATGAATTATGAGTTATTTCAGACCCAAAATACTTTTAAATTCGAAATTCTGGTATTCCAAGGGTTAACGAAAATGCCCTGTTCCATACAACACAAGCATAAAGTGACTCTGAGATGCAAAGTTCAGAAAGGACAAAAAAAAAAAAAAAGTGCTTTGAGGCCATATGATAAGACCAGAATTCTTTATTCCTTAGAAGTCTACCACCCACTACCACAGCGCTCAAATTTTACTTGAACTTGATGTGTTGCGTTAAGTTACATCCCATGCAAAGCCCAATGGTGTTTGATTGGTCATTGACGTCAACCATAATGCATCCTGATGCATTTTTTTGGAAGTTTACAGTACCTGTCACTATATAATTCGGCTTTATGGAAAAGGGCACTGTGAATGCTGTTCAAAATGTCTTTTGTTCACCAGAAAGACAGTCACAAGTTGTTTGGAATGGCACATGGAGGGTAAATTATGACAAAAACTATGAAAGAACACATAAATGATACAGATTTTGATAAAACCTGATACAGGTTTTAGTGAAGTGAAATGTGCTGACCAATAATGATGACCCATACTTGTAATCTGTCTACTGCATTTACCCCGAGTTAGTGTACGTACATTGAAGTAGTGAGTTGTGAACACACGCTGCAAACTGTGAACACACATCCAGAACAGTGGGCAGCACTGCGGTGCTTGGGGAGCAATTGGGGGCAAGGTGTCTAGCTCAATGGCAATTCTGTTGTTACCTGCCGGCATTGTAAATCGATTTTTGATTGTGAAGCGACTTTCTAACCACTAGGCAACAACTGCTTCACTAAGGTTTGTGTCAGAAGTGGGATTTAAAGAGTGAATCTCACCATAGGGCAGCTCAAAGCGAGTGTCCAGCAGGATTCGATGTGGTGTTGGGTTTTTGGTCCCATATATCTCATCTGCTTTCATGAGAACTTCAGAATCCAGAAATATCCACTCGCCAGGGCCCTCCTGTTTAGACAGATCAAAAGCTATCTTTGCATTTAACAGCATAAACAGACATAGAGTGGGAGAAACCTTTTGGATAGCTGGACGTGATTGGGTTAAAAATAATATTGATGATAAAAATGTGAAACTTACACTGTATACGCATTTTAACATGGAAGATGAAGGACTGACCTCTTCTGAATGGCGTATGCTTTTGAGAGGGATCCAGGCTGTTCCTAACATAGTGTCCCAGATGAGACCTTTGTTCCAAACCTCCACAATGAGGCCCAGGTCCAGTCGGCTGATCTCACTGAGAAAAAGTTCAGAAAGGTGCTTTAATAAATAAACTGTGTTTTACAAATGGCCTGCAGTATTTTTGGTAATTATGTAAGTTTTGCATCATCAGTAGCACCAACATGAAATGCAATAGATCTGAGTGGCAAGACTGTTAGAGATCCAATTAAATCAAAACTGGAGTTTTGTGACTTTTTGTCTATGTATATGTTGTGAGCATCTATATGTAAATGATCTTCTAGAAAGTTCACAAAATAAACCTTTAGCACATATACTGTAATTTTCTATCCAATAAATGCTTAAGTATGAGTATGTTTTAATGTTAGTTGTATTAATGCTGATGTTTAGCTTAGCAAGCACTGCATTTTTCTTATTTTTAATTTTTCAGATGAAGCCCTAGAAATATTACTCAGTTCCAGAGAGCTTGGAGCTATTATTGGTGTACAAGTATTACAATGCCACAATTTTAGATACAAAAATTTTGATACAGAAGTAAAAACAAAAATATACTAGATATTTACAGTAACAAATTACTATACTATATAATTCCTACAAATTATAGTAAAACATTAAGTATTATAACAAATACTTTTGATGAAATTATGAAGTATGACAATCACAGTGTTTTTTTTACAAGCTTAGAAAAATATTTATTGTCAATGTTTAAAATGCAGTTACATGACTTGACATTCATTGCACACCTGGTGTACAAGTAAACTGCATTCTAATGAGTTACAAATTACATTGAGGGCACATGAATTAGTTTAAATTACTTTCCAAACACTGAACCCGAGACAGCCTAATTGCTTACAGTGTAAATCAAAATAATGTTTGTCTATTACAACCACATTTCTAATAATCTGCCAACAGGATGTGAGGAATTTACCCCTCTACAACTGAATGAGACTAACGTGGCTTTTATCTGCTCTCCTTGTTATAAATAGACAAGAGCACAGCACACAGGAGCACACCACCAAAAGAGGAGCGTTTGGAAATCCATTAATTATTCATTTAGGCCTTCAATTGTCTCCAAAGTGCAGCGAGGATGACAGCTTCAAGCCCTCGAAGGGGTGCATGACGAAGAATCCCTCGTTTGTTTGTTTGCGTTTGTTAGTTTTCTAGAATATGCCATGCACCGATGGGCTACGTAATTTATTGATAGGTTGCTATAGAGACATCTACGTACGCTAAGACGTAGGCACTGAAACACTTCGAAACTCATCCGAAGAGCCATATGGATGGCTCACACATACAGACGCACAAAAAAAGCGACGTGCAAATTACACAATAGCTTTGCCCTTTGATCAAACAAACAATTGAGGAGCTGTATAAACAGATGTAATCCATTTTGATACTCATATATCATCAGCTCAGAAAAACAAACAACAAAGTGTGTTTTACCCAGCATGAAGCTTAACCACAATGGGCACAAATTACTGCCAAATCTAAAAACAAAGAAGGACATAATCACATTACTGGTTTTAAATAGCATTAAAAGACAGCTAGAGGCAATTTTTCATAAAGCAAACAAAGGGCTATTGCCGACACTATACATTTTAATACTAATGTTTATGACATTACATAATGATCTGTTGTGCCATTATGTAATGTATACAGTATTTAAATGCTTTAAAGCTCAGCCAAGCATCCCTATAAATATTGCTCATACTCAGAGTTAGGGTTTTTTAAATCCCAAGTTTTAAACTTGCCTGTCAACTCATCTGCACTGAATACAGAATCATCGAATAAAACTAAAAATAAAAAATGTCATAGACTTCTATTGTAAATTATAATGAAAATATGAAAATCTACAGTAATTTTATTTTCATATATTTAAACATGCATAAGGTCAGTTATGTATTATACAATATTTTATTATACAATATTATATAATATATTTGTTAAAGGTAGGGTAGGCAGCTTCGGAGAGGGTAGTTATAGCAAGCTAGCTTTGAGAGGATAAGATCACATCCTCCCTTCAGAGTGCTCTCCAAAGCCACACCTCCAAAACACACAAACTGAAGACTGTCCGAGCAGGGTGTGCAAAGGTATGCAGATACATAGATTGACAGGCAAGTAGGACATCCTATCATTGCCTTCGGATTTACTATCATTGCCTTCGGATATATATATATATATATTACACACACACACACACACAAAACTATTAGAAACTGTTAAGTTGCAAATAGCTGAAACATGTATTATTAGATTACAGTTAAGATTCAAAAAACATTATTCCTGTGTTATAAAATTATTATTGCATAATGTTTGCATTCATATCAATACAGATCACATTATGAATGATATTACTGGAGCTCTGCTCATTTCATCAGTGAGGTCCAAAAAACATCTACAAAGAGATAAATTTAAAAACAAAAATCAACTTGCCAGCAACAGTCTTGTCTGGAATATTACCAACTTTGACGATCTTTTGAGGCTTTTGATGGATTTACAAAGAATGGCAAAACGTATCACTTAATATATAATTAGTAATCAATATATAATCAGTCTCTACATACTGTCTTTGTCCTCTGGAGACATGAGTCAGTCCCACAGGACGCCAGCATGATTTAATTAACCTGGTTGCTGCTTTTAAATGCTTCTATGAAAGCAAAGACACACAAAAGCTTAAACAGATTTAAGGGCTCTGTTCAATTACAAGGACATCTGGCTTTCTGAAGTTCCATTAGGGCAAGAAAACATGAAGTCATTAATGGTGGACGAAGATACACAGTCCACGTGACCAAATCTATGGTATATATTTTAATCTGTATTGGCCCTGTGTACTTTCATTACCAACTTGTATGGACCTTCTCCTGAGGTTTCAGAATTATAAGGGTGTGAAATAACAGGTGATGCATTAGAGATCATGCCTTCCCTATATCTATATTCTAAAGATACAGATATTTATCAAAATCATATAAGAATTTCCCCAAAATTAATATGTCTGTCTTTGCCACAGAAAAGCTCTAAAAGTTACAATCAAGAAGATACAATTTAAGCTCTATTGATAAGGTATATTGCAGCCAACAACCTCCCAATCATTATGTAAACAATGTTACATATCTAATACCTAATACAGAGCAACTACAGGGTGGGAATCTAAATAGATATGAATCTGTTTAAAGAAACAAATGAGCAAAACACATGGAACACAGAGCCATTTTTACTTCGTGGAATAACCCACCAGTGCTAAAAAAGCCATATGGGCATGTGATACCTTACCTATGACCTATGTTGACATTTTATGCATTTAGTTTACAAAATAAAAATAGAACTATTTTAAAACTTGTGTTTTATTAAATCAGCAGGGTCTAGATGTGATGTGGAATGAATATCGAGTCTGTTGTTTTGATGGCAGCAAAAACCTCATTAATTTAGCTTTCGAAGCTGTGTTTGTGGTTGCAAGGTATCTACCTTTAACATTTATGCATTTGGCAAATGCTTTTATCCAAAGCGACTTACAGTGTAATCAAGTTATACGTTTTTGTGGGAATTGAACCCACAACCTTTATACTGTTAATGCAATGCTCTACCAAATGAACCAATTTACAGGAAAACTGCATCGACCAAATATCCAGAATAAGCTATCACTCTCTCTGCACTGACAGATGAATGACTTGTGGAGAGGAGTCTGGACCCTCTCCAAATTTCAGAGTGGTACATCCCACAGTTCTAGCATTACATAGTACCAGTACAGTAATAATGTTCTGCTGTCTGAGATGTTGTGTTACAATGACAATTAGTAATAGACAAAACCTGATGAGGAAAAGTTCTGCATTGTGAAACTTACAACATGAAATCCTGCTCCCAGCATGGCTGGTCTCCCCGCACGGTGATGGTCGTACTCTTCACATTTTGGACCTTCAGCGTCACATAGGAGTTAAATTTATCTAGAAGTAAAGAAGAAAAAGAAGAAAAGACTTCTAGATCTTTAGATGGAGATTTTAATAAAAAATAATGAAGGGTGCTTTACTATTCATAATGCCCATACTTTTAAACAAACACTTGACCTAAGGTATTAAACTCTGCTGTGTAACTCACTGCACACTGTTTGTGCTATGAACACTAATGACACATCAAATTTTGTGTCTTACCAAGGACAGGTACATACTTTCTCGTCCAAACATCAAGAGTCTTTCACATAATCTCTATAATATTCTGGCCTCCAGATATGGAATGAATGTTTCCTATAATCCAAGTCTTTGCATTTCCACCCAGTGATCATTTCTGCCACATAGCTGTAACAACTAGATTTGAGGTATCATTTATGTTCGCAGCATGTGTAGTTTGGAACAAACTGCAGGCCAAATTTTAACGTATGCAATAACATAAACAGTAGTTGCTACTGCAAGTGAAATTAAACAGTTTGACCAACAGAAATATGCACAGTGTTAGAGCAGATTTTGTGAACAGGACTGTAAATAAACACTAAGCATTAATAGAGAATAAAGACTGAGAAATAAATAGAATAAAGACTGAGAGAGAGTAAAGATTATTGTGCAATGTAACTCCTGCAAAACCAATTACTGACAGACTGCCCATTATAATCTCTCATGAGTCCTCCCAACAGAGGGAAAAAACATCTGTATTATTGGTTCTTGGTAAATCTATGTCTTTGGAACCAAAACGTATTTCACACCATTGTACTATGGACGTAAATGGAACTTCCTGGAAACCACCACAACATATTTTTGCATTTGGCTGACACTTTTATGCAAATTGACTTACAGTGCACTCCAGCTATCGAATTTATCAGTAAATGTGCCTGGGATTCCACAAGCTACAAAAACACAATGTTTTTGGGTGAACTACTCCTTTAATTGGTTTTAAATCAAAGTGTTAAATACTTTACATCTGTATGCATTATTATCTGGTCTAGCATACGAGGATGGTTTATTTTAAGCATGCATAATGTACAAGTGTACACAAAAAACACACAGTTATACACGTATACACCAGTGTCACACTGCTAAAGGATTACTGAGTTTATGACATAACCATCAATCTTTATTTCCTGTTCTGTCCAGCCACTAGGGCCGGACGACATGTGCCAGAAGATGGACTCTCCCTCCATCACCCCATCTTGCACCACACCAGGAGCCCTGCATTAACAGCCATCCAGAGAACATCACAACAGTAAAACACTTTTAAGTAGGCCACCGTGAAGATCCCAAAAGACAGAATATTTAAAACTGAATTCTGTTTGGATGAGCTGTGCTCGAAGCTGTTGTAAAACACAGATAAACGCGCACATCTATATCAATTTTGAAAGTTGATGTGCAGTTGTAAAAACTGTGAAATTTGGTTTTAAATCACTTTATTTATAAATCTAATATTTTTCCAAGTAACAAAAACTAATAATTTATTAACATTTTCGCTTTCTGAAAGTCATGTGAAGTCTACGAAACGCAGAAACACCATCTTTGCCACTGACTTACCACTTAAGGCTGTGCGTTACATTTTAACCAGGGTTAAAATAATTAAACATTAGGCTTAAGAACTCTTAGTCCACTTAAGATGGTGGTAAAATCACTGTATCAGGAAGGGGTTTGGAACACATTTCATAAAGTCTGGCGCTTCACTGTATAGTTTTTGTTTCACTGTTTCCAAAGATTTCCACAGAGACAAAAGAATCAGGCTTCTCCATGACAACCAAAAATCAACAAAAACCAGTTCAAATCTGACACCAATGGGAACAAATCCAATTCATTTACAAAGATAAGACCCAGGTTTGAACAAGCAGCTGCTGTCCACAGGCGATCAGATCACCTGAGACAGATGTTAACACCAGGTGTAAATGGGATGACATCTTACAGAAAATACAAAAATGGGCTCTAATTCAAATTGCATGAAAAATATGATATTGCTCAACAAAATAAAAAAATTTTAACAAAATTATGCTTATAGCCAAGCAGTACAAAATAAGGGCTGTCAATTTAACATTTCAACCGAATTAATTACACATGACAATTAATTAATCAAATGATTAAGTAGCTTTCGAAGATCCAATGCCACTAACCTGGCAAAATGTAATAAATCCAATTATTACTTGTTTAAAAGTAAAAGGTTTTGTATATCTATCAGAACCTTTATGGAAAGATTTGTTTTACGGTTTAGAACGATGTTTGTGCATTACATAATCCATAATTAACAATTTTTCAGTTGTTCACCAGTGTCCACTGTTTCAGTAGACATTTACTGTTAGGGAGGAATACACATCAGATGCTACGTACAGGTATGGCACACATACATTAATCCATCATGCAGACCCACATATATACAACAGCAATCTTCCTATGACTACACAAATCCATCCCGTACCTCATACAAGATTCATCAGACATCTGAAACAGAAATGTCAGCTCTCGATTGTGCCTTACTTCTGACTGTTTTATCAGAAAACTCAACTTGGAGTCAATAATGAATGATGACATGTGGCGTACTCGTGAGGGTCCAAGGTTGAGCAACCTGAAAAAAACTCAAAACCAACCTACATGCTACAGTAGTTATGCACCCTTATAAAGCCGTAAACATTTATTTAAAAGAATAAGAATTTTTCAAATCTAGCAATGCAATAAAGCAATTCTTATATAAGTATAATATAGGTCATAAGCTTAGACAGGATAAGTCTGGCTCTGACCAAACAATATAAGTGGGTTTAGTAAAGTAAAATAAACATTCTCCACACAAAAGAGCCACCTGTCAATAGTAGGGCATGAGTCTAACAGGCATATTCTCAAGCAACTGTTTACTTTCTCACACAATAGCCAGTGACACAGTATTGCAGTTTGCTGTTCGGCGCATGGGCTGCATGTTTGCTTAAATGATGGAGCAGAGCAACCAGGACGTTATTTCTGAAGCTCTGTTATCATGACAGTGAGTGTGACACAGCTCTGTGCTATAAAACATAAGCCTGATGCATGTACAATAATTTATTATTAATTACAATCTGCATAAGACAAATAGCATGTGCACATCACAATATTAAAGACCGCCAAGTCAACCTTTAAGCACAGGTCAAAATTAGAATGTGACGCTGGATACATACAATCGAATCTGATTGTAAATGTAGAAATCAAGGGAAATCAAATTTAATCCAAACCATTTTACAACTCAGACCAGTGTATGAAAGCTTAGTCCTGCATTTCTGTTCATGAAAACACATTCATCCTTTGCAGATGTCATTTCAGCATTACTCCAGTTTGTTGCACCAATTCCATTTGTAGAACTGTGACTTTTGATCCACTGTTACAATAGCCCATATGAAATAACTGCAACAGAACAAACAGCAACAGCTGATACTGATATAAAACGCACCAGTGACCACCATCAATACTCAACAATTGACACACCTTAACAACTGCTGGCAGATAATATCAATCACATATAAGAGGTTGACACAGAATGCTTTTATGGCTCATTTAACACACATAGTACAATTTGATGTCATATTTTTTAAAGCAATGAAGGAACAAGACCAATCCGAGTGTCAGGCCTTATATTGTACCCTAAACACGGAACATTTTTTGTGTGTCCAGGATTTACTTTTCCTGCAAGAAATAGCTCCAACCCTAATAAAAATGTATAAAATATTTCAATAACTAAACATTAATTAATGCCCACATAATATGTTGATGTTGGACCTCTCTTCACATATCAAAAAAATCTTTTTATTGCAAAAATAATGACTGTTGTCAAACAGACTTCCCTAACTCGTTCCCTGTCTTTCACTGGCTTGCCAAACAGTTGGTTCCATCCCCAAACTCATATGATTGGTTTTGCCAGTAATGCTTTGCTGGATTGATTGAGATGCTCGAAAAAAACAGAGCATTGTTTAAAAAAAACGCTTACACTTCTGGGAAAAAATATCAATTCAACCACTTAAAATGACACACAGAAGTTTCCTCACAGTAAGCTGGGAAAGAAGACCATATTTTACCATTGAGGTCACACAACTCAACATCAGTTTTTGCATCTCTTATCTAAAAGGCCATATGCCACTTCCTGCATTGTTCCACCACCACAGAAATAAACATCAAATTATTTACTTGTTTAGAGTTTACACCTCCGTTAAACTTAAGACAACAACCACAGCATACAATTAGCATGGCCAGTAGCCCTGCACCAGCACAAGTCAACATCCTGGCCAGGCACACAGTCACCAAGCTCCAGCGATCGCTGTGAAAGCCAACAGTGGGAGGATTTGCAGATGAGGAAGGGGTCGGGATTTAGGCTTAACCTACACTGATCTTACACACCAGCTCACATTTTACAAGGTCTGAGAGCCTGACAAAGCAAGAATCCAGAACCAATTATCAATCTAAAGGCCTGTTCACACCAAAGATGATAATAATAACTTTAAAGATAGCTATACATTTAAGAGAATAGCAGCGTCCTCACAACAACTATATTGATAAAGATAGTGAAGAATGATATTGTTGGGATCATTTTCAGAGCGTTTGTTTTTTCAGCTGTTGAACAATTAAACATTGACAGCGAGTAACAGCAGAGTAACAGCTTCTCCCAATTCCTCTTATCTTTAAAGCATTTCAAATACTAGCCAGAATTTCTTTCAGGTTAATAAGAAAACAAATCACTCCTAAATGTTACTATAAAATTATCCCTTCTTAAGTGCCTCATGAGGTCCACATACCTTTGGCTGGGACTCACTGGTGTAGATTATAGTAACAAAACACCACGTTATCAAGAACCACAAAACCAAGAACATTTACATAGGATTTCCATGGCCCAGAGAAAGGCAAATATTGTGTTTACATGCTTCTGAAAAACTTTTAAAACAACAGAAGAACAAAAGAGAGAATTAGCTTACCTACAGATCCTTGAAGTTTGGCTTTCTTAACTGAAAGAAACAAAAACATACAAAATAGGTCAGCAATAAAAGCTCACATAATTATTGCAGCATTTGTATCATATTATACACATTGATCAAGCCCTGAAATGCTACTTGTATGATTATCACGCCATGCATTTTGTTCCCATGCGTTCTAGGAAGACCCGTTCACTGTTTGATTCAGTACATGATGGAGTTGTGTTTACCAGGACCGTAACTATAGACCTCAAGGTGGTCACATCAGCCCCAGTATTCAGATCAGTAGTTGATCATAAGTCTTTTAATGGCATATTCTTACTTTTTATGATGTTCACTTTATTGATTTTTTTAATTGATATGCAGGACTGGACAATGAAAGAAAAGCATGCAACAACTCAAGATACATAAGAACTACTTAAATACTATTTGAATCAAATCCCAGAATGCACCTCGTGAAGAACACAGCTGTATTCTAGACAAATGGTGACTACTAATCAGATGATAAGAGTTTAATACGTGACTGGAAATTTCTAAAACATCATTTGTGTTATTTCAAAAGTATTTTACAGCAATTCAAATAAAAAACAAACATCCACCATTTTAAACAATAGTAATGTCTGAGTTAAAGACCCTGCCCACAGCCATAAAATAACTATCATGGGATTGTGCTGTGATTTAGAGGAGATTACTTCTGATGGCTGCTTGAGCCCTGTGTCCTGCTTGTGGAGGGATGAATATGCCATATGGATTCTGGGATTGAACGCTGGGGCGCAAGACATCACAGTGGATTACTAATGCGCATTGCTATGACATCTCGCTAGATGTCACACAAGCCATATTGCGCATAGAAGCACGGGTCCATTAGCCGGAGCCTCGTGGGACATTATGATGTAAAGCTTAAGATGTGGTGACATCCATGTGAAGGAGCAATAAAGCTGTTTGCAGAGCGTGTGATATTCCACGTTCCCAGCTGAGCGGGAAGTTAAAGTTAGGTTTCATTGTGGTCCTACGTTATGGGGCACTGTGTCAGTGGAAACTTGCTGTCACACATTACTGCCAGGTGCTAATAATGAAGACCAATGAATTAGCATTTAAATGTAAGTCTTCTCATGAGATGCTCGGTCTCGATAGAGGAAGCTTGTCAAAGAGTTTCCAGAGCATCTCCTCTGTGCAGAGTTTGGCTAACCAATTTTATTCTAGAAACAATGTGGAACTAGGATATAGGGACACCAAGTACAGAAAGCATGAGAAGGAAACAGGAAGAAGTGCAGAGTATAAAGCAAGGAAGTGGAATCAAAGTGTCTGCTGCTGCTGTTGTTGCAGCACATGTCGTTTACTTTTCAACACTGCAGTTAGCAGGAGGAGCCTGTGGGATGACTGGACAGAGCATCAGCAGATGGCCTGAGGATTACATTTACAATCCCCCACTCATTTCAGTGTGATGCTTCACCTTTAGATAGACACTCACTCTCTATGCCTGCATCACAACTCTCAGCCTCTGCATTTTTGATCCAGAGTTTATTGTTCAATACAATGTCATTTGAATTCAAATGAAACTGAAGGTGGTCAATTTTAAAAATGTAAACATTTTTGACCACTTACGTCAAGGTTTCTCACACAATTGTAAATAAATTATAATTTAATCACTCATTTTGTGCTCCCAGTCTTTGACCTCTGAAATAAACTGTTTTCTGTATCTGGTTTCTGTACCTGTAAGCAGCTAAGCATTCTGGGCCTCTTACATCAATAATGCTTTGTTATGGGATCCATCTGAGCTTGGGTCCCCAGAAATATTTTCACTTTTCAACCCAATATTTACAGCCCAGTTTATAAGACTTCTACGGGTATGTAAACATCCTCTTTGCACATGTAATGCTTACTTATTAGGGTTTGCCATCGGGTCTTTCAAATAGATATACAAAGCAACAGGTGCTACACACATACAGGAACAACACTGAGCAAACATTCTCTATATCTTACTCTCAAGGTTAGTTCTAAACCGAAAGTAGTTAATTTGACAAACCTCAAAAAAATAACAAATATCCAAATTCATTCTCCGCTTTTAATAATTGCTTCAAAAGTACTAGAAACACATAGAAACTTATTTCCCACATTAGAGAGTAACAATAAGTAAGCAAGTGAAT
Source organism: Chromobotia macracanthus (assembly GCA_036877525.1). Lineage (NCBI taxonomy): Eukaryota > Metazoa > Chordata > Actinopteri > Cypriniformes > Botiidae > Chromobotia > Chromobotia macracanthus. The sequence goes on along the minus strand of JAZGTH010000031.1, from coordinate 4,273,325 downwards.
GCAGAGATATAAAACCCAGCCACGCATACATGCTTCCTAAATATATACATCTATAAATACACAACCCTAGTGTACAAAACGCCTATTCGATAACTGTTATTAATCTTTATAATTAAACAGAGACCACGCCAGAAGAGCAATCAAAATGATTATAATAAAGATGATCTTCTGATAAATGCCTGGAAATATGCACCAATTTAATTATTGTGTGAAGCTAACTGGCCATATCTGTCACGCTAATAGGTTTTCCTATTTGAGGAAGTAAGGGCAGTAAACCACAATATTGAATTTTGTGAATATGAACTGCAGGCTTTTAAGTGAATGTGCAAGACATTATTATTTTAGGACGCAAGTGCACGTGACCCTACATGGGCGCTCTTTCTTTGTGCCAGTCTTTGCGCCAGTCACTGTTTAAATCACATTAGTCTGCACCTCAATGTGGATGAGCAATCAGTGCATGTCTCCCATCCGACCCACACACCCTGCTTGGCCTTCAAGCAACATTTGTTTGGACATTAAGCAGAGACACTTTCACCACAGACAGCAAAAAGAAAAGCAGACACTGCCAATAGAGTTGACGGAATGTAGATTATAAAGAAAGAATGGAGATGTTGATCTGTGACTGGCCATTGACCAAAGATAAAAGGAGTGTGTGTGTGTGTGTGCATCTCAGTGATGGTGCATAAGAGGCCTTTGATCTGCTTTCCCTCAACAGGTCCTGAAGAGCTGGCAACATTTACTAAATACTGCATAAAATATGACCAAAAATCATATTACATTTTATACTAGATTTGCTTAGATTTCATTAAATACAATAATAAAACTAAGACTGACACTATAAACTATAATATTTCAAACAATACCAAAAGAAATGTAAATATGTAATATACTGTGGTGGAAAAAATGGAATTTTAATGACCAATACAAATGTATAGAGAGCAAAGTGGCCGATGTCCAGTATAATTATATATGATGTTATATATTACATATTATGTGCAAATGAGATTATTTGTACTTATTCAGTGCAGAACACTTATTTTACACAGCGCCTGGTCAGCCTGGTCAAAATATTGTTTATAACTACTAATACATATTTTAAACATTATGCAATGCTATATAATATTGTATAAAATAACAAGAATACAGATATTATATAAACTGTATAATCACAAAACTTCCTTTTTAAACCAATAACAACCCACATATTTCAGACACTTTATCTAGAAATGAAGTGTATTATTTTTACTTTTGGTTTTCACAGTTTGCATCCTACATAATGTTGTTTTCTAGCCAATAGGTTTTAGAAATACCTTGACTTAATATTTATTGGCGGATTGTCTTTAGCGTGATGTCTTGTTTGGGCACTAGAGCGGCGTTATATCATGACGCCAAACAGCTGGTTTACACTGGAACAGTCAAACCTCACATTATATAATATTTCAACCCCGTAAGTTCTTCTTTTCCCAATGATGCACGACAGAACGTAAATGAAAACGCTTTAAATAATTCGTACGATCCAACAAAACAGCAAATAATACATAGAAAGTACATAACAATATGGTTGTAGCTTGTAAAAAAAAGTCCTACTGACTTTAAAACACCTGATCATTGCGTGTTGACAGGTGCGAATATTAAAGCCATATTTTAACACGACACTTACCCCGCACGCAGAGCAGAGACATGGCAACCTAAGTTTTTCCTCTTGGTTAAATACTGTGTTAGTATAATCTAAGGTCTCATCTGTAAAGACCTCGTCTCATTTTAAACAATGTGACAAAGTTAGTTCCCTCTGCGTAAGCGCACTACTGAGGTTGGATGAAGTGCAGAGAAACTGACGGATGTCCCACAGGTGACGCGTCCTGATTTCAAACGCCCCATCGCCATCATTAAACTGTATGTGTAAAACTCACCGCATGAGGGGCGTGGCTTATTAATACGTCAAACTTGCCACTGACCAAAAAGGCGGGACGTACTAGACTGTTGACCAATGGAGGAGATAATGGGTGTGGCCTATGGCTCAGTAAACAGTGAAAGGGAACAGGTGTAACGCTGATAAGTTTACAGGAGTGCTATACAAAACTGAGATAAATTAAACAATCTCTTTATACCATGGGTTATGTAAGAGCATTTTGGAGGTTTAATCAGGAATAGCATAAACATTTTATTTTTGAATAGACTTTTTGTTATCAGATTAAACGGAGCAGAAATGTCATGCTCTTTAATATTTTTATTTTTAGTTAGCAGTTCATGTGGATGTGACAATTTGGTTTTATTTAGCTCGTAATATAATTCTGATAATGCCACTTTGGAGTTATCATCATTATTATCAATTAATAATTGATTAAAAATTACACTGATAATTTGTAATTTCAGAATATTATACAAATGTTATAGCTGCTTATTTAACACCACCCATTTTCTAATGAAAACACTCCTCTTATGTGGTATTGTATAGGTATCCTATGTAAAAGTGGCACATTGTGGGTCCAAACCCCAATGAACCTGTAGCGTTCATTTAACTCACACTAATCTGCTGTGCTGAGAAAACTCCGTCATTTATTAACTACTTTACGATGAAGAAATTGTCTGCGATTTTGTAAAATAAGATGTGGTGAACATAAGATAAATAATGATAAAGAAATAATCGTTTCAGTTATCACTTTAAATTTTGCACTAGCAACCTCTAGTGGCAACATCAATATAATCACTCTTATTGTAAAAACTGACATTTGAAAAAGAAATGAACCCAGAGACATCAGATTCAATCAGATACTACAAACTTACTGGAGTATACAGTATAATGTTTGAAATCTGCCTATATTTGTCCCATTTTAATCTCAGCGTTTCTCCGGAACCATACATGCTGCACTAGTTTCCCTGCCAGACCCGGTTGTTTTTCAGTGACGTGCACGCGTGATGTAACTTTGATTTCCGGCGCTGTAAGAGGGTCACGCTTGTAGTAGAAACCTGGAAAGGGTTCATTCATTTCTTGTAGCCCATTTCAGTAACTGTTTTGATAAAGGCTAAAAATGCTAAGAACGGTGGTGTGCCGGGCAGGAAGCGGCATTTTAACGGTAATATATCTGCACTGTTATTATGAAAAACACTCTTCTGTGTGACACTTGTACTGAATTCTGTAACACTGTCATGTTCTTACGCTTCTCTTGAAATCAGTCAGATATAAACGATTGGATTTTTTTCCACACCAATGATATACGTTTCCTTTAGAGATACTTTTCAATTTAAAACCAATCTTCTATTAGATACAATTAGAAAGATCATTGGGACATCAGCTGTTTGTGACATCAGCCATCCATCCTATGCAATGAGTGTATAGGAACTGCATGTTAAGACATGCACTTAGTCATAGTCACAGCCGGTCGTCCAAAATGTACCACTATACTCTGGAGTCTGGCATGTATTTTAATCATTGCCTGGACTGCAAAGAACAGAAATGTTGTTTAGAAACATAAAACTATTCATTTAAATTGTTTAAAGTATGTAGAAAATGTCCTGTGGTTGAAATGTTCTCAGCATTAACTGTGAAAATAAAGACACATATCCAACTGAACAAATATATTGACAGTATGTACATGGTTACATGTTGCCCTCAAAATGTTAAAAATAAAATTAATTTCTTAATTTTATTAGACATCTTTGCTTTTCTCCCAGGTTCTTCTTCCTTACATAATAATTTTCATTTATGTATATTATTTCTCACTGTATTCTCTATTTCCTGCATGCAGCATTCACGGCAGACTGTGCCTGCGATGTGGGCGACTCGAGCCCAGCAGCGATGGGCCTCCAGCCTCCCGATGAACACTGTGATTCTGTTTGTACCCCAACAGGAAGCTTGGGTGGTGGAGAGAATGGGGCGCTTCCACCGAATCCTGGAACCTGTAAGTTCCGCTATTACATAACAAATCCAACTTAGTTTACATTTGCTATTAATTGTTTTAAGCTCAACATACTGTTTATGTTACAGGGTCTTAATTTCTTAATTCCAATTTTGGACAGAATTAGATATGTTCAAAGCCTTAAAGAGATAGTGATTGATGTACCAGAACAGTCAGCAGTTTCCCTGGGTAAGTAACACACATTTCATTCCCTGTTTACTATATTGGATTATTGAAATTAATCTAACATGTGGTGTTGTGCTTTCAGACAATGTGACACTACAAATAGATGGGGTTCTTTATCTCAGGATACTTGACCCTTTCAAGGTAAGTTAAAAAGTACTTTGATGCAGTGATACGTGTTTTTATAGACTTTCCTTTTGTAATATGGTTTTATATTCTTTGCAGGCCAGCTATGGAGTGGAAGACCCAGAATATGCAGTCACTCAGCTGGCACAAACCACCATGCGATCAGAACTGGGAAAACTCACTCTTGACAAAGTCTTTAGGGTATGAATGTCAAACAGTGTCTAAGTGACTTGGTTTACTGGTAAACATTATGTGCCTACAATTTACTTTTGACCTGAATGTTACAGCCTTAAACCTAGCTTAAAACTCTGAAGTACTGACAGTGGTGAGTTTCATTTTTTTTCCCAACAGGAAAGAGAATCCTTGAATGCCAATATCGTCCACTCTATAAACCAAGCATCAGATGAATGGGGGATCCGATGCCTTCGATACGAGATCAAAGACATCCACGTCCCCCCACGAGTTAAAGAGTCTATGCAAATGCAGGTAAGAAAATTTAATTTTAAAATCATTCTCGTGAACCACGAAGAGCCATAACATGATCGTCATCACCTCTCAAACACTCTACAATGATTTACTGTGAATTACATTCAGGTTGAGGCAGAGCGGAAGAAGAGAGCCACTGTTCTGGAGTCAGAAGGGACAAGGGAGGCGGCCATTAATGTGGCGGAGGGGCGTAAACAAGCTCAGATTCTGGCGTCTGAAGGACAGAAGGCTGAACAGATTAACAGAGCAGCTGGTAGGTTTATTCTTAAGACCTGGCAATCAGAATAACATTAGAGGTAGAATACAATGTTATTGTTTAGCATTAAAATTAATATAAAATGAAAACAGACCCTTTTTTTTGTACATGGTCTTTTTGTTATAGATATTTACATGCATAATATTGTAATATGCATTGTTTTTCTAACTATATTTATTAACCCCTTAATTATGTAATATTATGGAAGTATAAGAGGTTGTGGTGGTGTTTCATGACTTGTGCAGTTCATTTATTGAATTAGATCTTCATGATTTAATATGTTTAAACATATTAAACTATATGTTTAAACTTACATTAACATCATTTATGGTATACTTTTTATTCTTCTATACAGGTGAGGCAAATGCTGTTTTAGCCAAAGCTGAAGCAAAAGCCAAAGCTATCAGCTTGCTTTCTGATGCTCTCACTCAGCAGGTAGATTATGAAAACTTGCATATAAACATAAACATATAAATCACCATATTGTATTTGCTCACTGCTTACATAATGTGGGAGTTCACAATACCAATGAATCTTATTGATATTTACCTGTATCTGCACAGAATGGAAAAGCTGCAGCCTCTTTAACTGTGGCTGAACAGTACGTCTCTGCTTTCTCCAACTTGGCCAAAGAGTCCAACACAATCCTACTGCCCTCAAACACAGGAGATATCAGCAGCATGGTCACTCAGGTCTGGCTTACTTCTGTAGCTGCCATATAGAAACTTAATAATCACAGTCATTGTGTTATGCCCAAATGTCCCTAGTTTAAATCCATAACAAATTTCTCTCTAAACTTTACAGGCAATGAGTATTTACGGAAGTTTAGCCAAGACACAACCTCAGAGGTCAGTGGAGAAGATGGCCCCTGAGACGACAGAGGTGCTGTTAGACAGGAACGCCGATTGTGAAAATGAAACTGAACATAAACATTGATTTAGAACCAGACAACATAAATACAACTAAATGCTGAATTCTGGCCTGTGGGTATTAGAGACAGACTGTTGATTCCTCACAAGTTCTGTTTGGAGGGAAGAAATGCTGAAAAGATGAATATGGATTTTACTGTGCGTGTTGCTTTCTGTTCCTTTGTTGATTCCATTATAATAAATTTGGGATATTTTGTTTCTGAAATCACTGACCAAATGCTTACCTAGAGGATCATGCAAATATCTAAATATTTCAGCTATTAATATTTTCAACTAACTTAATTGCAAATGACTGATTAGTTTAGCGCAGAACATTGGAAAGTGTTATATGGCTGTAAACGTCTTGAAACAGTTACATGTAAAGTAAATTTGAGATTTAGCTCAGCATAACATAAAGCCATTCACTTTTAAATGTACTTCTTGAGTTGTGAAACTAAGTTTAGTGAACTGCAAAATTCTAGTATTTAAATATAAATTGGTGACAAATCCACAAGTTCACATAAAGCGCCCTGTTGCACTGTTAAAGTTCACCTCTGAGTCTAGTGTGCAGGTCCTCCTGGTCAATTTTGGGCATCTGCTTGTACCAGTGATGGTGGGCAAGCAGGGCCAGCAGGCTGGGAGTTAGGGTTAGGGCTTCCAGGCTTTGGAAAACAGGTTTTTGTTATCCACTATCAGGACATCAGTAATGACAATTACTGCACATTAAACAGGCTGTGAACCAGCATGGTCACTATTAAGTGGTAGCAGCCCGGGAAAGGCGATGGAACAGGTGGGGAAAAACCAGAGAAGTTGATCTCTGACATTCTCATGTCCTTGTGTAGAGGTCTATGTCATACATGGAGTGGGCAATGCCAGGCTTACCAACATAGTTCAACTCAGAAATGTGCAACTGAACCCGAATAAGCAACAAAAATGATGCAATTTTATTGTAACAACATATATATTCAAGTAAAAACACAACGAGTTAATAGCATGTAAAAGCTCAACAGCAAGCCTAACATTTACTACTGGCAATCCTAGATATCTGAAAACGTCCCTAACCCTAATTAACATCCCTAACTTAAAAGTGCAGTAAGTGATTTCTGACAAATGCTGTTTATTGAAATATAGACGTAAACACACCCCTTCCTTCACTGCTCCACACTCAAAATAACAAACATGTTAAGCAACACAGGCAACAACTACAGTTGGCATATACACCCACTAGTGCTGACTGACTACAAGAGTGTTGTGGTGACCGGTCCGATCCACATCGTTTTTGTTCCTTTTTGCATTTTTCAACATAAATAACTTTAACCATAAAGGTAAGTACAAAGTACCGCAAACGCATAGCGACAGCTATGCAATACAAATGAGCTACATAACTTTACTGGAATTATTTAATAAAACTATTATGCAGCCTTTGTGATACATGTGGTGTGCAAATTATGGCGCTGTCAAAATATTTAGCATCCAACCTAGTTTTGAGTGAAAGTAAATAATATGATCAAAAAATATGAAAAAGTGTTAGCGCTCCTAAAGACAAATAAATAATCAGATCCAACAGCCGCAGATTCGTCCTTTAGACAGACACACGGAACCGGAAACACGTCACGGCGGAAGACGCATGATACTGTGCAGGCTGTAGTCACAGGAGTTGACCTTACTACTGAAATTTAAACATTTAAGTTTTAATTCAAGCACAATCATTATTAAGGTTTCAGTTTTTATTTCCAGCTGTTGTTAGCTGAATGTGTCGATTTTGAGTCATGGTTTTATAGGGTCGGTGGTTAATATAAAAAAGTATTAAAACAGTTAATCTGAGATCAGGAATGGCAGAAGCACAGCAGACTCGAGTGCACAAGGCGGTGGAGGATATGGTTCAGAGCCTGGAGAGAGATCACATCCGTAAGATGCAGGTAATCGTTATTTTCCATCGGACACTCAAAAGTGACTGAACTTTCATGTGCAAGATGGTGCTACTGGGTAACTGGACACGCTCCTTGTGGCTCAACAATGTTAATGTTATTGCCTTTGTTATATTATTACAATTGCATGTGCAGTAGTGTTATGTGCAATATTTAGTTTCTGTATTTTACTAATTACTAAGCAATGGAGGAACCGCTCATAACATTAAAATGAAATATATTCTCTCTGTTTTTTTCAGGGGCGAATGTTTCGCTGCAGTGCAGAATGCTGCGAGCGTCCCGCAGCCTCCATGAAGCAGGTGCACCAGTGTATAGACCGCTGCCATGCACCGCTGGCTAAAGCGCAAGGGCTGGTCACTAGTGAGCTTGAACAATTTCAGGTACGAGGTCACGTAGTCTATAAGCAGCCAGAAATCTTCCATCCGGAATCCTGTAATATGTCCAAACAAGCGATATTTCTCATCTATAGGATCGTCTCTCGAGGTGTACGATGCACTGTAATGACAAGGCCAAGGACCTGTTTGACTCGGGTGCGAAAGAGCCTGCTGTACGGGCGCTGATGGACGGCTGCGTCAGCAGCTGCGTGGACGAGCACCTCAACCTGCTGCCCGGCATGACCCACAAGCTAAAGGAAAACTTGAATTCAATACCTCAGTGAAGAAACAGGCTGACAGCGTTTGATTATAGCCATTATTAAAGCAGTGCTTTCAAAATGGACTCCTGTCTAAGAGATGGAGGAACTGGACCTTGAGAAGGTTACTGCTGGCTGTCACCTCATTGTGACTCTTTGGTGAATGACGTGTTTGTTTCTTTGTCCATGTTGTTTGGTTTTTGTACAGACAATAAAACATGTAATACAATGTTTGTTTAGACTTTGTGTCTGTTATACTTAAAACAGGGCAAAGCATCTATAGGGCCCAGCATATACATGGCTATATATTGCTTTAAACAGATTTTAGGAATACCGATTCTGATTTTGTTTTATTCTGACTGGGCAGTTGCAGCATTATGATTAAGACTAATAATCTCACTGTTTCTACACTAAAGGCTTTACCAAGTTCATTTAATTATTGAAGTAGTTAATACATAATTATGACATCACTTTCTTACCTACTTTATTGTGATTGGTCTATTGCAGTGTTCTGCAGTCAAATATTGTGTATTTCGATAGCTAAGCAGTATAACTGACTGCTGACCCAAGCAACTGATTTCCTGCATAACTAGTGTATCAATTCAGTTTTTATGCCCATTTATTAGGCAAGTCATTGTGTATTAAGCATTAATTTATAGTCTTCCAGTTATAATAAATCCATCCAGGATGATACATGACGTCAACAATAACTGACTGTACATTAACCTCCATCTGAGATAAACAGTAAAGACTAAAGATGTACTTTTGTCAGTGTTGTTTTATTACATGTTTTGTTAAGGACTTCTATCCCACAATGCTTTGGTCCCAAAGGTTTCACATTTAGTCCAAAACACTTGTATAAATATTATTTTACTGTACTGCTTCATTGGACACATGTAGAGGTCACATAAAATGCCCTGCTGGTCAAAACTGACTACATGCCCATTTTAAACCCTTGCTGTTACATCAGCATGCAATGACAAATAACAACATGTATGAAGTAGCACCAATTTTAAACCATTTTAACAGTATAGAATTAATAATATGGTGTTTTTGTCTTTATGATAAACAAATCTGGGAATGTCTGTCAAATCAACAACCAGCCCAACAAGAAAAATGACAAATGAAAACTTTGTACATATAAAACAACCTCCAAACAAATACAAATAATCATAAGAAATGAATGAAATGATGCAGCAGAGCACTTCAGGCTGTCAGATTTGGCTCTTTGATGTTGAAATACTAAATCATTTAAAAGGCACCTGTCTATTTACAAAGAATATAAATAAAATATAATATACACAAGACAGAAGTTAACCAAGTGTAAAACATAAAACAAATGCTCTGTTAAGGACTGGACTGTTGTGGTAATGTGGTCATGACACACTGTGGGTGCTGCTTTCTGTCTCTGATGTTTCACGTCTCCTCTCATTGGCTGGAGAGGTGTAGAGGAAGTTACAACACACATACAGAGGAAAAGACAAGAGACGACTGTCCAGATTCATCACCACATATTCCTGAGAAGCAAACACAAGAAGAACGGGTCAAAACTTTTAGCATCTGCAAGAATAAATGATTCTACGCCTGACTTCTTGATTGGATACCTGATCCTTTTCAAGTGTGACAAGCTGGTAGCCAGTTGACCGACTGCAAACCACTTTTCCACTGTTGTCAAATGATGCGAGACGCAATCTGACAAAAATGAAAAAATAAAAACAAGTTTTTCTCCTGAATTCTACATTAAAATGAATTTTAATTGTAATACATTATAATTATTAATTACGTAATTATAGTTTAACATTTAAAATAAAGTATTAAAGTAAATATTTAATTAGTAAACAAAAACGTTTTCAATCACTAATTTCAATAAAAATGTAATTATTTGATAGGTTGCCAACAAATTAAAACAGCAGAAATAAGTGTATCAGTTCACCTGTACGCAAGGTGGCGTCGTGGCTGTAAGCTGACAGCGCCCCCACATGGCTGACTGAGGGTGTTTCTTTTAAAGATAATGAAGCGGTTAGTGTAGGTCACCAGCAGGTCAAAGCCGTAATTAAATCCGGTCCATCGCCAACAGTACTTTAGTGGGAGCAAAAAATATGTTTTATTAAAAAATATTCTTATAAACGTGGGAAAAGATACAAATATTTCAGAGTCAGAATTCAACTCACATCTCCATCTTTGGTCAGTTTTCGGCCGCAGCGCATGCTGTTCAGCTCAAACTCCTCTTTATTGGCCTCTTGGGGTCTGTCACAGTATTATAATCATGTGTCCAAACTCCATTCAGTACAAATTCTCATATGCTGCTGTTTAACAGTGCGGGTCTCTGTCACTTACCCGTTATCATTGTCATGTTCTGTCCTCAGCATGACAAACCACTGCTGTTTGTACACAGCGCTCAGCCACTCTGATTAAAACAAAAGAGAGAACGCCAGGTTAATATCATCAGTCTGAGCCTCAGACCAACCATGGATCAAATAAGAACTAACTGATGTCTATTACAGACAAAAAAGTTTTATGTTGATTGGCTAGCTTCATGCACTTTCTATGACTATGGAAGTAAAGGTTTTATAAGTCCATCAAAAAAGTCATGTTTAAAGGGCTGCTACAATGAGAGGTTTCTGAGTACTAGTCTCTGGATTTTCCAGAGTTTAAGTTCATGCTCTTTATGCTGTTTGTTCTTAAAATCATGTCTGATTTAGGTTTGCCATTAAATACATGTTACAAATTTTGCATTTTCCTGTCTTAGTGGGCAGCTTTTGGCCAGAATAAACTGTATGGTGTACCAGGCTAATCTATTCAGTTCATTTTCTGGGTTTTACCAGGAGGCAAGATGTTGTCTCGTTCCAGCATTCGGGCAGAGGCCAGGTCATTGATAATGTACTGCAGACGAATGTGTCTGAAAACAGGGACGAAGGTCATCCCATCATCCGTGTTCAGAAACGGTTCGTCATCTCCAGACTCTGTTTATCAGTGTGAGAGTAAGGGTGAAGTTTCACATACATGTATATGTGGTATAAATGTTTGTGTGCGCAATGTACCGCTTCTCCTTTTACAAAGCCATGCATCTGCATCAAGCAAAAGCTGTTTAATAGGTCCATCCCAAGATGAGTTAAGCTGCAAGAACATCCACTGTAGGAGAGAAATAAGATTTTATTTTTTAGGGTTTTTTTATATAATGTGTATATAGTTTAAATACATTTTTATAGCTTTAAACCTAGTGAGTGGCCTTGTTGTCTATACAAAAAAAACATTTAGTAATCAGGCACTGGAAGGAAAAAAGCAAACCCGTGAATTCAGTCATCTATAGATCAGATATCCTCAAATGTTCTAATGAGTTCATCCCAATGCATTCTGGGATTGTTTTTCCACAGATGATACATGTGATACTGCCTTTGCATTTTGCAAAAAAGGTATATGTTGCTGCCTACATTTTGGAAAAGTCTTTGCCTTGCATGTAAAATGAGCCTACACTGCCTTAAAAGGCTATCTAGGTAAGCAGCTCACTAGGTTGTGCAACAGATCTAATGTCCTACTGCGTGTCACAAACCTTCTTCAGCGCAGTGTAGACGTCCATCTCCACTTGCATTACAAACAGATCAGAGGACTTAATGAGTTGCTCCATAATTTCCACCCTAAACACAACATGCTGAATTTTGAAACCAAACTTACAGGTTATTAACAACAAACCTTTAAATGGGGTCAAATATAGATGCACATTATAAGACTGTACCCGAGCTCCTTCATAAGGTCCACATTCTGATGAGTCATGAGGTTATTAAGGAGCCACTCTAAACATCTGTAACACACAGAACATGCAACATGTTTAATACAACAAAATATGTATATTAACATGTTACATAAAATTCTGTGATGAAAGAAAATGACTAACTTCTTTATAACGGAGTCCAAACCGTACATGGTGGCTGAGTGATAATAGCTGCACACAGTTTTGAAATTCACATTCTCCTTCATGGTTTCTCCACACTGCTGAATCAGTCCATCCTGACAAGAAAGAACAAAAGATTATATTATAGAGTTTACATTATACTATTGTGTATTATTTTGTATGTTGTATTTAGGACTGCAGAACATCAGCAACAGAGATTATGCAGGAGATACCATCCTAAACTTTAAAAGGGATAAAGAAATCTGTGATTACTTCCTTACCAGAAGTACAATAAAAATGAAATTATATTTGTATTATATCTCGAGTAGATCATGTTTTTGGTGTTGTACTGATATTAGTATCAGTTATAACAGAAGTCTAATGAGAGTTAATGTCTAATGAGAGTGGTTTTATTTTACATGAAGCGGGCTGCCTCATGGATGCCGATATGTTGACATCACATGACCAGTTACCAATTACCATTCACTTCATCTCAGTGACCCTCTGTTATCCAACACTTTTACACATCAAATAAATTAATCATGGCCGACTGTGAATAGAGCTTTTCTTTCTATAGAGCTTGAAACTGAAAACCTTTATTTTTGTGTTATGCCATGTACACACCACTAGGTGTCACTGCCAGTACAACAGAACTGAGTGGAAATGTAGTACTTACCAATTGAAGCATACAAGCAGCTGCGAGAATGTTAACAACCCTGCTCGGTTTGATCAATACGTCATCCCGGTAGAGTGACCCAAAAACCACTTGCAGGGCTACAGAGAAAACAAGGTCAGGATATGAACGTTGGCTATCCACCAATAGAAAAACTGAAAGCTGGACAATTAAAATAACATCAATTCAGAATTCTTACCCTCTGTATCAATGTTCTGGTCTGGAATCTCTAGTTCAATAACCATCATGTTGGACTCTTTCCAGGAGCCACTGAACATACTGGAGAAATAGCCAGACTGCACACAGGATAATGACAGGGCAAACATGTTTAAATCAAAACTAAATGAATGCTTCCTTTCCGAGCCCTCTGTTATTACCATATTGCCTGGAGGACTGAACAGCTGCACCAACCTGGCACAGGTAAATTTTATGTAGGTTCCACTCCTGTCCCAGTGCACGAATCTGGATGTCACTGTTTTCTCCATTCAAGAAAAGTGTCTGGTAGATGTACTTAGAGGTGCTTTTCAACTTCTTCCTGTCGGCAAGGAAAAGCAAAATATTATGCACAAAAACACTAAATAAAAACACATATTACCGGTGTTTGTTGAGCACTATTTGTGCTTCAGACACAAATGATGGCTCAAATCCTGCAGCTTGTCAAAAAGCAATTTTTCACTCTCAAACACATCAGACCCACAGTTTTAATCTGCCGGATGATAAAACAGGTAAAAAATCCCATCGCCATTTATTGAAAGAAGGAGCCGTCTAGGAACCAGAACATCAGAAGCTCTTTTCATGTTGGCCACTAAGTAACCACCAGCCGCCTGGTGACCGCCTACAACATCCTAACATCACAGCAGCAAGTTTTGCACAACCAGGCACCAAAACACAGTTAATTTTTGCTACCAGTGCATGTGTCTTCATTGTTTGACATACTCCAGTCTTCTGACCTGCGTGGCGTGTCCAGCTGACTGTCCTCCTCTTCTGGCTCGCTGTCACACTCACAGTGTGAGCTGCGTTTTCTCTTCCTGCACTCACAGTCGTGTCTGTTTCCAGCGCACTGCCTCCCCACAGCCTCCTCTGCGCCCCGCGGTGAAGCCTGGAAACGGCTCCCGAACGAACCCATTATTATTTCAGCCTAAACAGCGGAACAACAGCAGCATAAATCACCCAGTAAACATCGAAAAAAAAAAAAAAACAAACCACCCAAAAAAAAAAAAAAAAAAACCCCCCAACACAAAACCCCCCAAAAAAAATGGGGAAAAACAACAGCAGCACAAATCACCCAGTAAACATCGAGGAGAAACATCAGCAGCACAAATCACTCAGTAAACATCGAGAAACAACAACAGCAGCATGACATGCAAACCGTTCCTAAACTTTGAGAAACAACATAAGAAGTAATGACAACTACTTGATTTGAAACTAATTTTACTTAATACACCAATGCATCGCTTTTAAATAGACAGTGTGGCTTTTTGAACACCCGTTGCGTTTATTATTATTATTGGTTTAATGCAGAGACAGCGTTGCTATGCTTTGAAATGGTCGGTTTATAGAGAATTCAGACAGGCCAGCTGTCAGTATTAACCTTATATTAACGTTTAAACATCAATTGTCTCAATCAATTGTTTGCTTTCCAATTAGCTGCAGATAGAGCAGGTTTACATGTCAGAAGACTTTAGTAAATAATTGCACCTCCTGTAAACACTCACCACACACTTCTGGCTTTCAAAGTTCTGGATACGCCCTGAATTCTGTTTATAAACAGCCGTTCAAATACATTATTAGGCTTGATGAAGGCATCTGTTATCGTATCAGAAATCCGCTGTTAAATAAACTATAACTCAAACAGCGGCGACGCAAATTGATAATTGATAAATAACAAACAGAAGCTATGCGCCTCCTCCTCTACGTCACGTTTCTTTGATGTTTAGCAGGAGCTACTGCCACCTAGAGTCACGGAGCTGCGCTGTTCGTCTCTACCATCTCTATTCTAATAATAATAATAATAATTGATAATATATAAAATATAATAATAAAGATAAGAATACAATAATAAAAATGTACCGTATAAGCATGTAATATAGATATTTCTGTTATGCAGTTGCCATTTCTTCTGTAACATTTTAAAAATGAATGTGTTTGTGTAATTTCTGTATTTCTATAACTGTATACCTAAGTTTTAGAAATAAGCTGGTCATGCTCAGCCATGTACACAATGGCAAAATTAATAAGATGGGAAAAGAGGTTATCGATTAGGCTGTTGTTTTTAATACTCAAAAATTGTGTCACTTTCTGGATAATTTCTGTCACCAAGACTTTTTGTTGGTTAAATGATAGAATGGAAAGTATAATCCTCATAAAAGTATCTTCAATGATATTCAGGAAGTAATCAATTGATCACAGTTACATGTTTTATTGAAATTTTATTAAAGGAGGAAAATAGTAAAGAAACACTGAGAATATTTCTTAATAAGCTTTTCTAACAAAGTAGTAAAATTCGAACTAATAACTAACCAAATCTTTAAAATAATGCGTCTATATCTATTACATATGAGCATACAAATAAAAACTGCACTATAAGAATGAGCCTGGTATTCAGCTTGGTCTGAGTTATTTTTATTTGTACTAAAATGCGAATTGCCAAAACCTAAAGCCTGAAATCAAACACTCCCACACAGACAAAAATCAGATTTGTGCACTAGAGGCGCTGCACGTTTCCAGTTGTCTTGAAAGGGCGGGGCTTAAACCTAAAACAGCCAATCAGCTTCTAGATATCGATAACGCGTCCTACCTTTCTGCGTGGATCCAAGCTTTTAGGATACTGTGCCTGTATTTGACACGTACCCCAATCTGATGATCGTCAAAGTCAACCCATGAATCGGACCTGAAGTGTATCGGTCGTTTTAAACTGACATATCTTTTAAAACGTTACGTGCACACTGGTTTCATACTGGAAGAATGGAGCCAGGGGCGAGTGACGCGGCGGCAGGTAAATAATGTATAGTCAGGGTTATGAAGACAGTGCATGAACATATTACTACCAAATAACTAATGGTTGCATACTAGGAAATCTTTAGTCTGCATCTAAGCATTTGCCGTTTGTATCATCGTCTGATTAATAAAGTGTAATAATATTGAAAAGGTAGGAAGCTCTGGCTTGATTTCTTTAGTTAATTTGAGATCAGGGCCAAATAGATAGTTTCCTAAAACTGGGACAACCACTTGTATCCTTCTGGTCTCATTAACTTCCAGCTCCTGGAAAAATTTGATGAGAAATATGAGGTCGCAGGCTGTTGGCAAATCTGAGCACTGTGTGTGATATTGAGATCTCTCTTTAAACTCTTGTGGAGATAATGCCTTATGCAACAGTCTTTTTTCTCAAGTAGATCATCATTTTATATCAGTGCTGTCTATAAAGAAGAAGCATGATATTAAAGAGATCTCATTTGTGACTTTTCTTTCCTGTTTGTTTTTCCATGTCACCTGCTCAGGTGCTCCATTTGTTGAACCATCCAAAGGGAAGAGAAAGACCAGCAAAGACAATAAACAGTCAGCCCCCACCCCATCAGAGCAGACCAGCACCATGAAGCGTCTCTTTGGCTTTGAGAAGGAAGATCTCTCTTCATGGCATCGGCTGGTGTGTCTCCTCAATCGCCCCACTGACCCGGCTTCTCTGGGCATTTTCCGCTTCTTATTTGGCAAGTCTTCAATTAAGCATGACATAAAAATATGTTATCAACTCCTGTGATTTGGCTTTGGTTGTGGTTTGCATGTTAATGCATTCTTTATTTTCATAGGTATGTTAATGGCCCTTGACATCACCCAGGAACGAGGCCTCAGTCACCTGGACTACAAGTATTTAGATGGGGCGCCTGTGTGCCGTTTCCCTCTGTTCAACTTCCTGAAGCCCCTTCCCATGGACTGGATGTACTTTGTTTATTTTGTGATGTTCCTTGGTCAGTGAGTATTAATCTGTGTAATGAGCACATATTTTCTGATGTTATCTTCACAAACCTGATCATCTGCATTTGTGTGTGTGTAACAGGCGCTGTTGGTATCATGCTTGGCTTTTTTTATCGCCTTGCATGTCTGATGTTTATATCCACATACTGGTACGTGTTCTTTTTGGACAAAACGGCCTGGAACAATCACTCTTATTTATATGGGCTCATAAGCTTCCAGCTTACGCTCATGGATGCTAACAGATACTGGTAAGATATTAGTTGAAATTTAAGCCACACTTTAAGAGACAGTTCACACAAAAATGAAAATTTTGTCATCATTTTTCGCCACCATTTTTTAACTGGTATAAACACGACTCCTTCCCACACAATGACTGTGAATGGTGACTTAGACTGCCTGTCTCTAACATTCTAAGAACTCCTTTTGTGTTCTAAGAAAGTAAGTTATACAGGTTTCAATAACATGGGGGTGAGGAAATAATGCCTGAATTGTAAATTTGTGTGAACTATCCCATTGTAACATTGAAAAATGTTTTCCAAAATAATAATGTAAAAAAATAATTGCATTAAATAACAAAATATCACACTTTCATGGCATTTAAAAGAATGAACACAATCTAGCTTAACACTTCCCAAAAACGTTGTATCAATGTTGTGGATTCAGAGTAGTAGGATAGATATAGCCTACAGTTCACATTTAAAACAAAACCTAATTTTTACAGTTCAAAGTATGTACAGTACAGTAGAATCTTCAAATACATATGTATATGAATATGCAGAATATGTATTCATATACAATAGTACACTTGAATATACCTGTGTATTTACAAACTATGTTCTTAAATGTTTCTTTTAATTTGCAGGTCACTAGATGGACTCCGAAATCCCAGGAAGAGGAACGCTCATGTACCTCTGTGGAACTACACTCTACTCCGATGTCAGGTGATTTATTCTCACTTTGTCTGGAACATCTGCACTGGGTTGTATAACATTGTCTATTATATACAGTTTAATATTGATTATCTTATATAATAAGACATACTGAATGTAAGTCATCTGATAGATTTTCATAGTGTACTTCATCGCTGGTGTCAAGAAACTGGATGCTGATTGGGTGGAGGGGTACTCAATGAAATACCTGGCGCACCATTGGTTATTCGATCCCTTTAAGTGAGAAACATCTGTCTCAGGATGGCACATTTTTAACATTGCTGACATTAAATGGCCGATAATTTAAATGATGGATTTTTCTCTACTTCACTGTATTGCAGATTGATTTTGCCGGTGGATTTGGTGAGTCTGATGGTTGTCCATGGTGGAGGTCTGATCTTAGACCTTACAGCTGGGTATCTGCTTTTTTTTGACGCCACACGACCTGTCACCTTTTTCTTTGTGAGCTACTTCCACTGCATGAACTCCCAGCTTTTTAGCATAGGTAAGAAGACTTTAAGGGTTTAAGTTTAAGTTGTGTTCATGTTATCCTAATATAAAAATCCTGTCATTAATCCTGTCATTTTACTAAGTAACTTTATTTATTTCAAATCATACAATAAAAGTGATTGGGAAAAGATGGCATTGAGCTCCAGACAATCAGACATTTATCTTTGTTTTTCCCCACAGGAATGTTTTCCTACACTATGTTGTCCACAAGCCCTCTTTTCTGCTACCCTGACTGGCCCAGGCGCTTTTTTGGGCGGTTCCCAGAATTCCTGCAGCCTATACTGCCCGTCATCTCTCCTCCCCCATGTCCTAGCTCCTCGTGTGTGTACCCTAATCCACCTAGCCACTCTGGAGAACGAGACGAAAGCAACACTGCTTCCAAACCCACCACGCCGGGATTCAAACACAAGCTTGGGGCGATTTTCACAATCATTTACATCGCAGAACAGTTCTTCCTGCCTTACTCACATTTCATCACACAGGTGATTCTAAAATGCAGTTAAAGGAATGTTCCAGATTCATTATTTTAAGCTGAAACAACAGATTTTTGTCAGGGTTGTGAAGGCACTTACAATAGAACTACATTGAGTCAGGCAATAAACCTTTAAATACATATTATAAAGTACAGCCAAAAGACAGTTCATGTTGGCATAAGACTTGTGTGATTGAATCGATTGCTGACCTTGTCTGTGCAAAGTCATGTCAGCTTCATTGTCATGACTACAAGAAACTTTGTATAACATACAAGGACACCAAAAAAGAGATAACATTCTGATAAATCAGTTTACGAAGTTTTATGGAGTCCTTCACCCATATTAATTATAATGGCTAGGTAAGCACTTTCATGTAAAAAAAAATAGGATTTAGACTATACAAATCAAATAATGAATAAATCTTTTATGATTTTTATTCCAAAATTATTGTCTGCGATAATTACCTTATGCCACTAATTCTGTCAACAATTTTTAACTTGTTACTGAGAACATTCCTTTTGAAAAGAGCTTGTATGTGTTTGTTTCTGATCCATTGTTTGTGTGCAGTTGTGTGTGTGATCTAGAACGTTCATTCGTTCAGAGAATGCAGTGCTTTCACAATCAGTGTAAACACAACTATCAAACAGCAGCAAATATCTGCACATACCTTTGGAAGAGGAATCATAGGGCTTGCTGGGGTGGAGATTGAGTCATGTTTAATAAGTGAAGTCAGTCACATTTGGTGTATTAGTGGCAATTGCAAAATAGTGCAAGTATCAGTATTACTATTGCTCATACCATGGTTTAGATGTTTGTTAGTGGTAGACTTTGTACCACACATCAGTGCATTAAAACCCAGAACCCTTTAGTAACCGCATAGAAACACCCTGGCAGCCGCCTACAACAGAGGAAGACAGACCTGCATAGTTTAATTCCAACCCAAATTAAGCACAACAGAACAAGCTAATCAAGGTCTTTAGGACTGCAAGAAACATCAAGGCATGTATTGGAATAAGATGTAGCTGAACCTGGCAGGTCTGTGGAGCTTCAAGAACATCGATTGGAAACCACAGGCTTACACCAACATCCTGTTGTGATGACAATCTAACAATCTTCCGATTTTTTTTTTTTTTTTTTTTTCAGAAATGTCAGTTGTCTCCATTTGACATCAATATACCATACAAGAAAAGTATGTAAAGTAACCTGCAATTTTATGTTTCATACAGAGGTGGCAATAGCGAGGCAAACGTTACAGATTGCACCTTTAAGTAAATTTTAAGTTATATGTTTTTGTATGCAAAACATTAGAACAACACCAATCAAACGTAAACAAGAAAACTTCATTTGAATAATATCTGTGTTTGGAGTACAGGGCTATAATAACTGGACCAATGGACTGTATGGTTACTCGTGGGACATGATGGTTCACTCTCGCTCACATCAGCATGTCAAGATCACCTACAGAGATAGTGTCACAGGAGAGGTTGGATACCTAAACCCTGGAGTGAGTTGTTTACCATTTAACTTTAGATGCTGGAGTCAATTTCAACACACCATAACATTTCACCAGTGCAGAAGTGTGTTCAACCTGGTTTCACCCTGATGCAGGTTTTCACTCAGAGCCGGAGGTGGAAGGACCATGGAGACATGTTAAAGCAATATGCCACCTGCCTTAACCAAAATCTGCCCCGTTTTAATATCTCAGACCCAGAGATCTACTTTGACATTTGGGTGTCCATTAATGACCGTTTCCAACAAAGGTCAGTGATGTTTACTGTGTGTAGAATTCACACATACTTTTACACAATTCAAATACATTACTCAAATACAAGTATGGGTTATGATTTGCATTCATGCTTTTGGCAGATGTTTCATCCAAAGTGACTTACAGTGCATTCACTTCATACAATTTATCAATATGTTCTTTCCCTGGTAACTAAAACCATGATTTCAGAATTACTTTAGTAACACGTGTCTGATGAAATGCTTCTGTCCTGTAGGATATTTGACCCACGTATTGACATTGTGAAAGCTGATTGGTCACCGTTCCGCCCCAATTCGTGGCTCATGCCGCTGCTTGTCGATCTGTCACCATGGAGGGCTAAATTTGAGGAGATCGAGGGATCTTTAGATAATCAAACTGAGGTGGTCTTCATTGCTGACTTCCCAGGTATGCCTTGTTGACTTTTTCACCATAAAAAAAACTCAGCATGTTTCAATGTGCTAATTCTACACTTGTTGTGTTGACATCCACAGGCCTTCATCTTGAAAATTATGTGAGTGAAGATCTGGGGAACACCAGTGTCCAGGTTCTGGAAGGGCTGGTGAATGTTGAAATAATGGATGAGAAGAAGAACTACAGTTTACAACCAGGAGAAAAGATACAGGTGCTATTCTGACTGTTCCTTTCGACTGTAAAACATGTTACAATTATTTATGTTAATATATATATTTGTGTGTGTGTGTAATTGATACAACTGATACACAATTTTCATTGTGTATCAAGCTTCCAGCTGGTGCATACCACAAAGTTTACACAGTATCTGAGGGGCCATCATGTTACATGTATATCTATGTAAATACTACTGAGGCGGCACTGCAGAACAACTTTACGAAGCTACTTGAATTGCAGGAAAAAGTGCGGAATGGAACAGGTAGGTCCGATTTCAGCAGTGAAGAAAATCTTTGATTTTGCAAGAATTGCAAACTTTTTTGTAATGCTTATATATATATATATATATATATATATATATATATATATATATATATATATATGTAAAATGTCTTACAATATTATTCAAACAGCCTGTGCTAAAATTGCTTTAGTAACAATCCAACAATTCAAACCGACAAACCAATTACAAATTTAACAATGCCTACACTGTACACAGAGCTTTTCTTGTTTTTTCTGTTTGCAGAAACGGAACCTTTACCTCCAGAGCTGCAGCCACTCATCACTGGCCTTGACGACTCAAACGACAGTGTGATTGACCCTGTTGTCCGAATTTTCCTGAAACGGCAGAAGCGCATGCAGGACGTGAAAAAACGGCGAGAAGCTTCTGTCGTCGAGAGGTTCGAGAGATTTGCCTCGAAGAAATACTACTCGATTAGACGAGGGTATGTTGATTTGATGTATAAATTGCAATAAATTGGGGTCTGGGTCTCCGTAAGGAATTAAAGATGTTGTATATATAATGTATTGCGATAAGTCTAAATTCAAAACAGCTTTTAAGTTTTATATATTTGGGTGGTTTTTAAAGCAGCAGTCTTAAGTTTTGTCTCTCTGTCATCATCTCTGTTGACAAGTTTAAATCCTTGTCAGCTGCTGTAAGAACAAGCTACAAATGCTGCAGCATCCTCAGCACCCACACACACAATATGGCAGTGATATATTATGTACTTTCTCATACAAAACTGATTTCTGTTTCTTTTTTTAACCATAAAAAGGATTGCAGCTTTAAAATTGGTATGTAAATTGGTAAAAATGGAAAAAATACAGAACAAAGACTGTTAAAAAGTGGGTATTTGAGATACAATACTGTATGTTCTATTCTGGTGATTTCTGTTATTGATGTTCATCTCTCAGGTTCCTCATGACAGCCATTGCTCTGCGTAACCTGGCAGTGGGTTTGCCGCCACTGGAGCAGCTGACGAGAGAAGTGGCCTATGCCAATATGAAGGAACCAGAGGCAGAGGCCAATCAGGACGAGCGTCTTAAAGATGAGGTTGGTCATGGAGAGCTCTGAGAAAACATTAGTCACTTGATGGGCTGCTGGTTTTCTCACCTGTATTGTGGCAAATGAACAAGTGCTTTAGTAGGTAAGTATTTTGGAGCGTTCTATGAAAAGTGTCAGTAAAAAGGTCATTTATTGTTTACAGTTTGGTCATTTTTCATTCCATGTCTTAGTATCCTTCTCTTAAAGGGCCACCCACCCAAAAATTAAAATCATGTCGACTTAGTTCTTTCTTTTGTGGACCACAAATGGAGGGCAGAATACTTAGGCTTCTCTTTTCCATACAATGAAAGTGAATATGAACAGGGCTGTGGTATATTTAAATTCAGCTTAGCAATGTCAGTGCCCATTCAGTTTCATTGTATGGAGTAAGGCAGCAAAAATACTTTAGTAAAAAAAGTATCTTTTGTGTGTTTTCATTTGTGGGTGAACTGTCCTTTTAATTCTGACGTTTCATTCCCTAAAGCTGCTTTTACTAGTTACTGAAATTGAAGTATTAACACTGTTTTCTTAAAACATTTCTCAATATCTTACTAGCTTAACTTTACAGTTAAACATTTTTTTTTCAATTAAATCAAAACCTGTAAAAAAACACTAAATGAATCCTCTGTATGATAAAGATTCATGATTTTAACCAAATGGCACCCTGTTGTGCTGAAGGTACACTGCCATGTACTGTATCAAATTGTATAAGACGATACATGATATCAAATGCAGAATGAAACAATCTTGAAGTCATCACCTAATCTTGACTGTAAAATGTGCCAGGTATATGGAGAAGTACAGAATTGTCTTAAATGCATAAGTTCCATTATGCCAAGTGCTGTGTACCTATTAAATACCTGGGTGGCCTCCAATGTTTTATGCAATATGAACAGAATCTCACAGCTTGATTATGCCAATTATGATTGTGAGTGAGAATTCTAATCTGCTGGTATTTGTCTGTTGGTTAGTTTTTGAATAAACAATGCAATATATAACAGTAGTTCAGTTAATGAATGAATGTGTAGTTTTATTGCTGTCAGTTTTTAGAATCATACTCAGTTTGAACTGAGTTTTTCACCCATGTTAAAGTGCATTAGACAGCAATCAAGTGTCAACAGTTACATCAATTGGAATGGCACGAAATTCACAATTAAGACTTTATGAAAAAACAAAGTATAACTGCTTGAAGTTGTATCTGTATATGTAACATAATAAATCCTGTCAGTTTCACTCTTAACATTATATCAGTATCAAGTATACAGCAGATGGGTTTAGCAAACACTGTAAATCATATTACCTATCAAATGACATTATCCTCACCACTAGTATTTCCAACAGTAGTGTAAAAGCTTTTAAGATAGTGTTTAAATGCTCTCATCTTACATAAAGTTGTTCCTAAAAATATTACACTGATATTAGTCCAAGACTGAACTGCATTGTGGTAATAATCCACTTTAAAAATAATCCACTTTACCTTGGTCCAGTATAGCAGAGAGCTTGGTAACTAGGCCTCTTTTTACTGTTACAAATAGTCTTTTCACAGTTTGGGCACTAATATAGGCATACAGACTGGCTTTACATTTACATTAGTTCCCTTTTTTGCAAGGCTGGTAATTTTCACATTATGAAAAACTCTTGAAAGAACAAGTATTCTATTACAAACTGAAAAGATTCAAGGCTCATCCAACAATTTAGCTGATTCCTAACAGATCTGATCAAATTCACCTCATGTGGAGCAACATGCATCATTCTGTGCTGACCTCATGGGTATGACACATGCAGACCTGGTTCAAATCACAGCATGTTTCGTTCTGTTCAGATGTGCATGTATGCTAAGGTACTTCACACGTTTAATGAGAGGAAATACAAGACTGTGATTTGACACTCAATATGAATAAATTTGCAAAAAAAAAAAAAAAAAAAAAAAAAGATATCTCATTCTGTCTATGGGGACCTTGACAGACCATGACAACTAGTGACATAAAAAAGGCAAAAAGCTCATGGAGTGTTTATACCAAAATACAATTTTAAGGCCGTAATGAGCAAAACCTTTGCCCTGGCGCTGTATGATTTAGTGTTGGTTATATGAATCCCTTTTTATCCATACAACATGAGGTGATGTTTCCACTGCTCTGATCTACCTCGGCTGGAAGTCTGGGTAGAATATTCCACGTATCACACCTTCAATTACCATATTTGAAAATGTATCTGCAAATAAGAGAGAAAAAATAATTCTATAACATAATACAATATATTTTTACGCTGTTTTCATAAATTACATGTAACACAGAATAACCTGTTGTTTATTAAGTGAGTGAGTCAACCTAGCTGGTTAAGATAGGAGGTTGTGAGTTGTGAGTTGAGCGATTCTTTTTAAAAACTCAATCTAATCTACTAAATGAGTTAATAAAAAGAAACGCACCAGCTGAGTGAATGGAACAGCATTTTGTTTCTTGTTCTTTTCTCATTTAATCAGAGAAGGTGAGGCAATAGAGATGTGTTGACATTTGAGACCATTTTGGGCTATGCTCTGACATAACCCAGTTTGAGTCCCTGCTCAAGGTCATTTCCGATACTTTTTCCCTCTCTACACCCTTGTCACTTCCTGTCTCTTCTACATGATCCTCTCCAAAAAAAGACATTTGTTTTTGACTATTTACTCTAGATATATTGTTCTGCAGTACTCAGTCTTTCCTTCTCACTACATAAAATTCAGCAACCAATTAAACGCAACAACCAAATGTGGCAACAGTGCAGCAAATACTGCTACATATACATTGAGCCACACCATTAAAAAAACAAGTCTGGTCAAAACAGGACCACCATTTAGCCATAGAGTTTTACCATTGGTGGCAGGTAGCAGATATGGATCCCTCTGGAAGAGCAGTGCTGGCTGGTGTGTCAGTTTACTGCAAAGAAATGGAGCAGAAAGGTCAGTCAGAACACAATGACTCAAACTAGTTTTCTGTTTTTGATGACAGCTTGATAACACAAAGCTGACTGTGATATTTATTACACGGGTGGTGTCATTTCCCAGAGGCGCAGCAGTAGCTTCTCAAATGCAGTTTTTTAAGGAAACGCTAAACTGATCAGTATGTTACTGTGAGGACATTTGTACAGAAAACAGAAACCTGTCAGTGTTCATTTTGAAACAATGTGTGCTTGTTAAATTTTTCTTAAAAAGCCCACAAACCTCGATTCTTCTGATTCAGTTTCAAATGATCTAAACAATAAAAAGACAATAACGTTAACACAGTGCACATTTTTAAAGATCTCTTTTCAGATTACTACATTACTACAGCCTTTTAAGGCCTTGGAGAGACAAAGGCCTTTATATAGACACAAAAATTATACCCTATAAAACCTTACCCACAACTCTCCGTTTTTGGCAGTGACGGGAAATGGCGGATATTTAGGAAATCCAGGAATATCTTTGGAAGTACCTCATTTTCCATGATTATAGTCTATACCACATGCAGGAAAAAACAAACGGTTGTTCCAGTGTGAAAAAGGAATGTTTTCTACTGTGCTATCTTTGCTGAGGTTACATACCCCAGCGTATGGATGTTTAGACCAGTCAGTACCTGAAGGTAGAGTTCTAATCCATGTCTTCTCTGCTCAAGAACCTTGGGAACCCAGTTCCTCACATGCTTTGAAGGGATTTCGGGAGGTTTAATGATCTTTTTAAGCTACAAAGAATGGTAATTAGGGAGAAAAACATGTTACACGCTGGCCTGAAGGTGCCTCTGCAGTTTAACTGTCTCCCTATTTCTTGAAGTGGTTTTTATGAAAGCTGTTAAATTGTAAAAAGCCTCCGCTTCATTTATGACACTTTTCTTCAGAGCATAACATTTTTTTTTTAACGTATGCAATTACAGTGCACAGTAAACAGATGGCATCAATATTATTCACTTTGACCATCATATCAATAATGTTCACAAACAACATCAAATAAAGGAAAAACTATTATCTGAACTGTGCTGATGCTTGCAAATAGGTTACAGGAACTAAGAATTGTTACTTGAGCAATACAAAATATGTGATTTTGCTCATATCCCCAGAATTACTCTATAAATAAAGGAACAGCAAAAAAACAAAAGAAAAAAAAACATTTAGGCTGACCAAGACTGTAGATCTATGCTATTGCACGTTTTGTTTTGTAGGTTTAAGTTTTTTACTGCAGTGCTGTAAAATAGATCTTAGTGTTATGCAAACTTACCATTTTATGCAGAGCATGAAACTCACTATATCGTTTCTCTACAGTATGCTGTCTACCACACATAAGCACCTCGATTTTAAAAACCTGAGAAGAAAACGCAAATTTACATGATTTTATTTTGTTCATATCGCTCATGTATCACACTAGAGCTCCCTATCTAGTCAACAATTCTGGCAATCAATCACAGTCGCTTTTGAAACGAAATGCCCAAACATGCTGTCCCTGTAGGCAGATCACGAGGTTTTGAGTCACATCCAAATATTGTACGATATAAATCGACATTGATCGACATTTACAGTTAAGATATTATGTGTGTTATCTAATTAAAGCGTATTCACGATCGTTGGCGAGATTTTAAACAAACATATAACTCACCGTGTAGCCCTTCTCCACGTTACTACCCTCTGATCGAAAAGACGGTATGGACACTTCTATACAATTCATACTCTAACGCGATTTATCTGTTTTTATGTGGCACAGCAAGACAAAATAATGTTAATGATTTTGAGTGAGTCCTTCAGTGGGATTTAACCGGTTGTCAAGTTCACCGGGCGCCTGGTTAATATTCGGTGCGCTTCTTCATCGCCAGCAGGTTCAGTGGTTATTGAAATGCAATACTGCCACCCATCGTCCGAACGAGAAATAGAGCAGGCCTGGAAACATGCAGCTTTCAGCTGAAATTGGGTAAACCAGCATACGGATTCAAGCCTTTCAAACCTTTTCACACATGGATTAGACAGACAACCAGCATGCTGGTTTGATGCTTTTCAGCACTTTTAATGATTATAGTGCAATTGGGTGAAAATTGGTTGATTTTGGCTGGTCCCTCCTTGGTGGCCTTCTAGACCATACTCACCGAATTCAAATCGAACATCATAATACAAAGTATTTGTAATATTTTTAAACTGCTAACATAAACACAACAAACATAACAAATCTGTTACAAATCAGGATTTTAAACAGTATGTATGTCCAAAATTTCAGTAAATGGTAGTATTTCTTAAAATATTAATATTTTCTGAAGTTAAGCACTATTTATGGTCTCATTTATCATTGACAATTGCACAAACACTTTTTGATTAAATTGATGAAGTTGATTAAATAATATCTATTGAAGTATACTACTCTGACACCTTAATGTAGGGTGTGCTAAATGCTATCCCGTTATGTAATGTGAGCCTGCTAAGTCAAAATACAAACTAAACATTCCTTTGGTGGGGTTGAGTGTACAGTTATTTATTCAAGTAATTTTCACTTTATATATAAAAAGTGTTGCAGTAATATGAGCATCTGTATATAAATATCTACTCAGAATACACATCAAAGCATCGCTCTAGCAAAATAAAGCATGTTTTAGGTAAAAACCCCAAAGTGGATCTGCTCACCAACAGCTGAAGGCCTCATTTATTTTCTCACTTATTTTCTCACTCTGAAGGAATGGTGGCACATGATGTGGTATGTCTGTAAACTGTTTCACTATAAGAGAAATCCAGCACAATATGACCCTGGACTTTCTTTTTTAATTTTTGCTTTGTAATTTATTAACATAGCAAACAAGAACAAAAATGAATAATGTGATTCACTGTAGAACTGTACCTATGCATCAATGTTTTATATTGTTTGGCATCGTCAACAGTAAAAATGCCCTGTTGATTTTTGGCTCTCACGAATAGAAAAGTGATTGTCGGCATCCTTTCTTCTGTTTACTTGATCATACTTTATTTCTCATGATCCCTTTTCCATGGGATCCTTTAGTAGATTTTTAATACCTGAAATAAATCAGACTCATCAGTTTTGTCTTAAGGGTATTTAAATGATTCATTGAAAGTCTTGTGGAGAAAGTTGTACTCACTGTGAGAAATGACATCCTGACACATAAGCGTAGTTTCCGGTGTAACGTACATCACAGCGGACTACATTGTTACTGTAGTCAGACTCTGGAACCTGGTAACTGGGATTTACACTAACCTGCATCGAAAATGGAAGAAGAGGCTGGAATTATGGAACATGACACTGAAGGTGACTTGAATACAATAAGCTAATTGGATTTTGGCCTTAAACCTTGAGGATGTAGTTTCCAGGTTTCACATCAGTAATATCTATCCACTGGCAGTCGATGTCTGCATTGTAAGTATCGTAGCACCCTGGACTCAGGCCCTGGAACCACAACATCTCAGACATTTAGCACAAATTTGGGAACATAATGATATCAAAGGACATCAAAGGATGAAGGCTTGAAATATCAGGTAAATCCCATGGTAGGACTATATGAATATGCTAATCATACTGTACCATGGTATTATCTTACGATGCCATCCCTGTACCATGGTAGTACCACAGTACTTTTTGTAAGGGTATACAGTCATGTACTCTGAGGTCACTTATGCTTTGTTTGTAACAAATACATACAATACACATTCTGCTCTGAAACCTAGTGTGGTTCCTACATAGGCAGCATTTTAAGTCATCAGACAAGTGTGCCCCAGACTGTTTCAGAATGCAGAATAATGATGTCTTACAATATATGTAACCCTCATTAACAAAGCTATCCCAGAATGCCTTGCAACAAGCTCAGTTTAATCTTATGATTATGTATTTTATCCGCATGCAACATGCAATTGGCAAACCCTATAGAAACCCTATTCACCAATGACAGAATGAGAACAAGCAGAAATGAATAGGAATAACCCTCTCCAGGTACATCAGAAAGACAGCATGGCAGATCGCTAGGAAGCAGAGCCATGGAGACCCACATGCAAGTATAATTACTTGTAAAATCTAACCTGAGTGTGGGAGGTACATGCATATCGTCTGTAATAACCATAGTCACATGATGTGTCCTCCAGACAGAAGCTCGCCTTGTGTCCCTCAGCTACTCTTTCCTGAGAAGTGGCATCCAGCAGGTCATAGTGACTGAACTCATCCATGCTGTGGTAGTGCCTGTACAACACAAAATGATTTAGGTTACCATCATACATAACTTTAAACTAGTCTGTTTCAAATGTTTTCTGCCTCTGGGAACTGCATTTCTAAGTGCTGTAGATAACCAGATTTTAGATGCCTGTCATACAACGCATTTATCTGATCAATAGATCCCTTTCACATCTGGACATACATCAGCGTTTTTAAGCAGAGAAGGCTTTTTTCCAAATTCACTTCACAGCCAACATGTGAGCAGGAATTTACATCACTCTTATATGCCAACAAAACCAGATTCAAAGAAGCCAGTAAAATCATGAAACCAAGTGTTAAAATTGCTTCATAGCCAAAAAAATACTTGAAATATTTTGAAAAGATCATAATATGACAGGGCAAATAGATGCTGGTCAGCACACAGAACCCACACCCATTTATGCCTAATTTCAGTTCAGAGCTAAAGTCACTGTATACACTGCAGTTTGTCCAAATGCACGCCACAGTAGACAGTGAAACACAGATTACTTCAGGACAAAACTATGCTGTGAGCCATTACTGAGTCGACATAAGATGCAAAAGTGGGCCCCTGCTAAGTGTTTTCATTCAGACAAGAGTACTGATCTTTTTCCTTTTAAAAACACCACCACCAGCTCTATTCAGATATCACACATTACCTAATTCCAAACCACAATAAATGAGTTTCGCAGTCTTGCTTTGACCTTAGGAATTCAGTTAAGTGCATATTATTTGTCCTGATTAGACCTTCCAAAAGTTATGTAACAGATTACCAAAGATTATGTGAGAAGTTGCAGATTACACAGTTCAAATTGAACCTGATAGACTTGGACTTACTGATGGCAGCTGTGCCATTCCCAGGTGTAGCGCGGCCTGCTGGGAAGGAAGTCGGAGGTGCCTTGGTTCATGACTCGCTGCGGGAACCTTAGCAACATACGCGTGTCATAGTCTCTCACGCTGGATCTGTACGCGGAGCTGCTCAACAAAAACACCATAACAGTTACAGAATATCAGACATTCTTTTGAGTTTCTCATATTGTCCTAACGGTCTTAGTATGCATGTTTTGGCTGCACAACCACATTTTAAGTCCCGTGTGGAACAACTACAGTGTTCCAGAGAAACACTCTCCTCACATTAACTGGATGAATCGATTCTTGTGTGCCCCAGTAATGTGTTTCGCAGTCTCTTTTATGATTAATTTTCCATGTAAACAGTTTTATGCGAAGTCTGTTTGTAAAATCCTTTCACTTCCCATCGTGGCAGGAATTCTGTTTAAAGCTTTCCCATTTTCACAGCACTGCTTTGAGTTAAAGGATGTTCCTACCACATATGTTTTAAATAGGTTCCCATGACTCATCTACTACACACCAAAGAATGCAAGCATACTAACTCCCCGTCTCTGGTTGCAAGCAGCCACCAAAAATCTTGATTACATATTTCTGTTTCATATCAATTATAATACCTTGCCAAGCAGTTTTCCTCAGCGGCACATCTGAGGTTGTACATTGGAACTCTCTGCACGTAGGCGGATGCTTGAATGTAGTACGGGTCTGCCACAAGATCAGGCAAACCTACAGAACACTGAAATGTTATATGAAAAGACACAAGAAAACGCACAGAGCTGTTGCTGCTGAAAACAAACTTCTTAAACCAGCTTATGGTTTGCTGGTCTTAGCCAGTTCAAGCTGTTTAAACTGGTCTTTCAGCCTGACTAACTTATGAGTGACCAAAAGCCCTCTAAAACCATATAATATATATATATATATGTATCGTATATGTATGAACGGATTTTATCCATAGCAATGTACAGTATTAAATGTATAATTAACATTTATTTCCACTGATGGTAAAAGCAGTGTTATTAATAACATGCACCTAATTTTTAGCCATTTTTGACACGTATGCATTCTGCGCGTAAAAGTTGCGTTACTAGTTTCGATACATTTAAGAGATGACGTAATTAATATCTGAAGAGATGACAACATAACTTCAGTGCTTACCATACTGAAAGTATCCTGTTCCATATCCCGGGCGCTCTCTGCGAGAGGGTCTTTCGTATGTGTCATAATAGTTATAAGACGGGTTGTCTGGATCGGTGGACTTGTACGGATTGTAAGGATCATCTCCAACCATAACATCATCGTCCCGTCTGCCACTGTTCAGAGACGGAGGTGGTCTCTGCGCGGATCTGTCGGTGTCGTTGGCCGATATTTGCAGCTGGTCCGTGTGATTCCTGCGCTCCGGTAATTCTCTGACTCGCCCTCCATTGCCACCTGATAACCAGCGGGAGACACCGCCGCGCGCGCCGGTACGCGCGGACCCGCGGCTGTGGGAAGGTCGTAAAGAGGACGGTGAACCGTCGGTTCTCGCAGGCGCATCATCATTGCGAACAATGGCGATCGGCCTGGGTTGAGTCTGCTCTCTGGTTCCGTCTCGTCTTAACGGGGCCTGATATTCCGAACCTTGACTTAATATGCTAAAGAGTTTGCCATTGTGTTGCCATTGTATGGTTTGTCTAAGAGCTGCAGGTCCAGCTCCGGCTTGGCGCTGAGAATTGCCGGTGTGAGCTATGCAAATCAATACACATACATGCGCAAATGCGTAAATTAAGATGTCAATTAAACTCGCACTCATTTTTATTTGTTCAATTTGGCTCCTCCGATTGTTCTGCTTGTCGAAGTTCCAGTAACTATGAACTGGGGAAACAAAAGAATTGTTTTTTTCATAAAGTTACTTGGTAAATTAAATAAAGCGAGACTTACATGACGAAAACGTGAGATCTCAGTGCGACCTCCTATTGCTCTGAACTTAACCTACTTCTGACTTACCGATGCGCAAAGTGTTGGAGGGAGGAGGAGTTGATTTTTTTCTGACTCCGTTGTTATACAAGCTCCGGTAACGGAAACCGCTGCTCTTATAAAGCTATAAAACTTGAGCTGCTTGATCCCCACAAATTAGACACAAACACGCCAATAACACAAACAGGCTGTTGCCCAGCGCAGATAATACAATACAATATACAGAAACCAAAGATTAAACTTGCTGCCACTGACATCTTACACCAGAAGCCTAAATATTGAACTATTGAAAGTAATCACGTAATACTAATATTACTCAGAGCAATATCATGAGATGGGGCTATAGTAACTGTATAATAATGTAAAATGGAAAATCATTTTCATCAGTTTAATACATTTCAGACATGCTTATGTGTTACTGTTTAGTGGTCAGTTTGAATGTCAGTGTGCAATATTGCGCAAACATTTTCTAAGATAAACATAATTGCATAATTTTGCGTTATGGCAAATATGGCTCTGATCGAGTTTGACTTTTGGATGAACCCTTAACAGGCACTTTAAAAAACAAATAAATAAACTTTTGCCAAATGTTCTCATATCATGGGAGTTGCAGAGTAGGCAAAAATAAAATTCACAGAATTTGTTGTACGTAAAATCCTCCTATAAATCGCACCCAATTCCTTTTGGGCGCTTTGTTAAAGACGTCATGCGTGGTTTACGAGGTGCTGCTTTAAGCATCACATTATGCGCTTAGTTACATCAGGAGCTCCACGTCTTGTTGGAAACTGTTCTGCGTTCATCACATGAAGAACACGAACCATAAACGCACCTGGACCACCCAGATTTCAACGTAGATATTCCTCCACACTTTCCATCGATTTTAACGTGCTCTCATTTGACCTTACTGCTTGCCTTATACTTTCCCATGAGCAGTACGAGCTATGTCTTTCAGTGGAAGTTTAATTGCTATGTAGAAGAACTTAACCAATGGTCTCTGAATTTTGCGTCTTGCCTCATTGCCAGTGACAAACCACAAAGACCAACTCAGGACGACGTAGAGAGGTTTCTTAAGTCTACAAGTCAGACCAGTCAGATCTTCTTTTTCAGTGGACCAACAGATCATGTTTAACTTTAAGGGTTCACTGGAAGTGAACGCAAATTACATGTATAATATTTCACTGTGACTCTGTGAACCCAGAGACTATATTTTAAGTTAAAGTTTTCAGTGCTGCTACAGATTCATCCCTCCTGAGAATTAAGAACAGCCATAATGCAAACGTGCGCTTGACCATGTTTTAAACAGTAGTGTGGACACTAGAGGGCATAATTTAATAAAACTGACCTAATATGAAGTCCAGAGGCAAAAGATGTGGATTTCATTACGTTGTATACACGCTTTTGTGCGTTTATTAGCGTTTATTAGAGCTATAACAACATAAATTCACAGATGTTAAACTTAACTATATAAATTAGACTGCTGTATAGTGGAGTCCAAATGTCTGAGACCAGTAAAAATGCGATTTTGTTAGCTAAATGAACAAAAATGTAATTACAAATTATATTGTCAATGTAACATTTCTCAGTAATTGGTAATTGACTTTATTGACAGCATGCATTTGTGCAAAATCTTGTGATCTATGTATCCAAGCATGATCTGACAGTATTCCAACAGAGCATCTTGCATTTTTCATTAGAAGCAGGTAATCTCAACCATGTAAAAAAGAAAGTAAGAGTAAAGAATCTTAACTATTTCTTCATTTACATCACAACTTTTCTGCAATGGTTTCAAACTGTTTTAATGTTGTCTCCGACTGTAATATAAGAATGTTTAGGATCCGATTTATTTTTATAATAGTGATCATTAGTGAACTGTGACTTTAAATGCAAAATACATGTATAAAACATAAACTGCTTGCATAGCTCGATCCTACATTATGATTAAACAAAATCAGCTTCTAGTTTGAAACCAACATTACACGACCTCCCTGAACTGCTTGTGTAAGCCTAAATTTTCCAACAGGGATATTTCTGAATCAAAAAAATTGTTTTCTACCCAAAAGTTCTTGGAAGTACATGAATCCTGGATAAACTAAATACATTTAAACCAGAGTGAAAAATTAGGCATTGGGGGCTTGTGGGGGATGACATATGAATAAAATGAATGTCAAGTACAGAAGTATGGTGTACAACACTTAAGATAAACATCAGCGTGGAAAGAAACTTGACAAACCTCTGTGATATATATATATATATATATATATATATATATATATATATATATATATATATATATATATATATATATATATATATATATATATATATATACAGAAAAAAGTGTCAACAGCTAAAGGCCGTATTATAAAATAAGATCATAAATTCTTTTCCTCCTCCATCTGCTCCAGCATTCAAAGAGATAAATAATAGTGTTTTTCTTCACAAGGACTCAGATGGAGTATTCAGAGAATGGACTGCAGACATCTCAGAATAACAGCTATGTTCCAATAGGACAGATTCAAACATTTTAATGTTTCACATTCCAATGTAACCATCAAACATGTGGACAGCGTGCCATCTTTCTGAGCTAAACTGCAGTCTGTCTGCGTTAAAGAACAGAAACTCTTTGTCAAAAGCACTTTGTCTCTGAGCCAGATGAGCAGAACCACTTGTACTGGGTCACTTTTGTTTTCGTACCTCACCCAGTATGTACCGCGCCGGGCTTCCCTACCTTTGGCAAGGCTCGCTCTTGCTTTGCTCAGACGGTAGAACCACATCTGAAAGTAATTAACCTAGTTCCTCCATCCACGTTGCTTGCGTTCCCTACAATTGCTACTTAGTCAAAGCTGTCTGGTGAATACACAGAGGTCTATAGGTCTAAAAGCAGCAGTCATGGGAAAATGAGGTGAAGAGGTGATGTGAATCATCAATCAGGCACAGAATCAGACCGCATCATGAGTAATGCAGGCTGTGGCATCACCTGTTCGGCTGCATAACATCTGAAGCACAACATTATGGTAACTTCCAACTTTGCTGCTAATTTGCAATATGCTTAAACTTGGCAACATACAAAGATAAGGCTTTCTAAGTTTAATCTTGCCTGCAATCCAGATTCATCACAATATTGTGGAGGCTGCATTTCATATGATTTGCACAGTATTAAAGTAGCACATAAATAGATTTCATAAACTAGTTAAACAGTGATACAATCCCAAGATTGCTTGTCTTTACTAATCTACCAGTACTAATTTCTTTCTTTTCCTTAATTAATTTTCCTTTCGTTTCTTTCCTAATTTCTTTCCTTAAGCAACTTAAACACTAAGACTAACATCATAAATTATTTAATACAACATCTATATAATTTGGAAAGCTGTCACAATAAATCAGTTACTTGGCACAGATGATTTCTGAATTTTTTCCCTGCAAAAAAAAACAAAAACAGCAGGTTTCCATTACTCAGAAGCAAAGAGCGAAGCCTTAAGTGGTACTGTGCACACACACTGGCCTACGTGGCACTCGGCACGTGTAGACTGAATTGGGAGTGAATTCATACAATGTGAACAAGGGGAGGAGTTTTATTCTCCTTTAGCAGAACACTGATTATGAAAGACTGGTAATGTCGTCCCATCTCTAGGGCTAAATCGTTCTATTATTCCCTTTGAGTCATTTTTTAATTTCTCATTATAAATCCCATGGAAGAGGACTGTTTATGAGTGAGAGTAAACCACAGTGTTATTTTGTGGTGACAAAAGAAAAAATCAAAGGTATTCCAGACTTTATCTTAACAGTAGATGCCCAAAGAGAAATTCTTCTAAAAGTCAGTGATTTTTGTAGTCTAGTCCGGTTTGTCTTTGTTCTTGTAATGGAGTGTTATTGTAAGCTATTCGACTGAGGGACAACAGCAGAAGAAAGCAGAGTTTAGTCTGTGGGGAACAGACTGTGGAGAACTAGGCCTTAGTTATATTAGGACATTTAAGTAGTTTTTACAAACATGCCTGACAAAAAACATGGCATGTATCTTAAGACAAAACAATGGCACTGATTTATTTTAAGATATGTCAGTGCAAGCTGTTTTCATTTAAGCATGCATTTAAGTCTAGAGCTATGCTTAAGCCCCTGTCTAGGAAAATGCCTAGAAAATCCCTAGAAAATATCTGGTAACAGAAATATGGATACTTTTGTATTAAAGGACATTAGAAACTTACAACAAATAATTTGGAAAATATATATTTTCAATTATATATAAATGAACATATGTGACCCTAAATAAACGTGCTTTATGCTTGACACTTGATTTCTAAGATCATTTGTGACTGCATTCTATGTGAAGGTCTTCCAAAGCATTATCACGCATTGTTGAAATATATTTGCATAAAGCGAACGCAATAATAAACTTCTCAAACTTGCAGAACAGTAGCAGAATATGTGGTCTATTATACAAAAATTGTAAAACAAAATAGGATGGGGTAAATAGCTGTAAACGTGATATACCTCCTGATAAAAGAATTGGTTTTATATACATATGAACAAACATTTTTATGAACAAAGGTAATCTAGATTATTTTACACAAATGTTAGGTTAGGTTTTAGAAAAACCCTTCCCATCCATGATTCATGGTCATCCGTCACTACTTTGCGTGTAATGTTAGCGACATCTACTGGTAGGCAGCATGTAACTACACTTTACTAAACGTCTTCGTATTCTCTCGCTTTAAAGAAGAAAGTTTTTACTCTTGCTGTATAACGTTTCCTGTGCTCATACTTAACCATACAGAGGTTACTTTAAAACAAACTTTATTTCCAAAGCACATGGTGGCAAACAAAAAAAAAAAAAGGCAGGAAAAAACGCGCACAGCCCCAGAAGACAAAATATCACTACATGCTCTACAACAGAACAATTATCCAAAAACATGCAAATGTAACGCCACTGAAACAGTTAACTGTGCGTTAAGAAAAGCAATGCTGACAACATGATCAAGTTAAAGAGTGATGGTTCAGACGGGACTGTCCTTCACTACAAACGTTCAGCAACGCCGCGCATCTCCTTTTGTCCTGCAGTCCAGGAAGGCGGTGTAGGGTGATCTTTTTGGATCCTTTAAGCGATGCAGTTTGGCCAGCCAACGTCAAAATCTCCGCCACAAGATACTCCAGCACACCGGTGAGAAACACCGCCGCTTTATCGCCGATCTCGGCGTGCTGTCCGTCAATAAGCGTCTGCTGAATCGCCTCGACTGAAAACAAGAGGCCCGCGCGTGCTGCCAGCCCGCGCCCGCGCGCGCTTCCGTTTCTTCTTCATTATCAATTCATTTCGCATTGACTCCGCTTCCTTAACAAGAAGCTTTAAGGGTTTTTATTCTCTGCTGAATACACATGCATATCTAGGCTAACTATATCCTGGCTGCACCTGCTCTTTTGCATTATTCAATTAATCATTAAAGTGAAAGAAACCACTATCCGAACTATTGTTGGGTAAATCGGGTGATCAATATCTGTAGTTTCTCGTGCTGCCAAACAATTAAGTCTAAATTAAAAATGGCATATAAGAGTTTGCATACCTTATTTAATCTTAACATGTTGCACTTAGTTCAGCCATAACTTAGTATAGAAAAGATAGAAATACTTGTATATTAAAATGTATATTTAAATCAATCGATTACTTGTTAATTAGTGATCAACCAATCAATTACTTAAATATATGCCGTTTCAAAATGAAATACGTGCCGGTTTAAAATAGAGTTTAAATAAAGATGTCCCAGTTTTAGCAGATTAATGTGAATTACAATCTGTAAATGTTTTACTAACGCTTTTGAACTGATCATAAAAAAATGACATTGTAATTTTTTATAAAATTCATAAAATGGACACTTAAACTGTTTTATTAAACTGTTGATCACTTGCAAAACGTTTGCAAAGTAGAGAAATACAAACCTTTAGTTAGAATGTCACATGACATCACATAATATAGTTTAGTTGACTGTGGATTGTTTCAGTAATATATGCTAATGCATGACATTGTTCTTAAACACTTCATTGTTCATAAAAAATTTTTTTTGGGTAAAGGAGCAAAAATATTCATGACCCTCCCTACATTTTTTTTGTCCAATCAATGTCCTATGAATTACTATTCGGCTTACTAATACCACCCACAGCTGACTGCATTTACATTTATTAATCAGCAGGTAATGTTGGTTCTATGGATCAGGTGTAACTAAAGGCTTTTGGCAAATACAAATAAAGGTATAACACCTTGGTTTTGATGGTTGTTCAAATGTTTTCATCAGCATTTTGAAAGAATGAGGATTCTATTAAATTGATGACACACACACACACACACACACACACACACACACACACACACACACACATATTATATATATAACATATATATATATATTAGTTTATTTACTTTGCTAAAAGCAATAGGTGCAAAAGTAATACATAAAAATAATAAACTGTAACAGAATGGACTACAAAATATTTTTGTTGCAATCAGACAACAAAACATACAGCAAATGCCAACATGCATAAAAGTGATAATGTGTAATACGATCACTGAAAACTAATTGATGTCTTTTTAGTTTGACATTAGACAATACAATGATATGTTCACTTGATGATGTGTGCCTCTGTTTCGCTTTTAATAACTTTGATCTTGTTAAAAAAAGTTTATGAAATGCAAGTGGTAACACACATAATAAAAGCCTCAAACAGGAAAGAGAATATGGCCAGAGAAGTAGCTGGACATGCTTATACCATTTGCACCCCGAGACGTCTCTATCCACACAAAATCTCCTTTCTGTAGCATCACAACAACCTGCCCTTCAGCTAATGTCTGTTGATTAACAGTAATTGGTTCAACAGTTAGTTGAACAACCTGATTTTTCTTAAAGGTCACAGTGCCCAAATCTCGAGTTCCTCTGCATTTGAAATGAAATTCATATACACCAGGTACATTGCAGAGGAATATCCCTGTTCTTTGGTTATAATGTCCCTGTCCATTGTACAGAACCTGACGAAACACCACTGTTTTAGCAAAGGCAGAAAGCATGGAGCCAAGTGAAGCAAAGAAGGCAGACTGCTGTCCAGTGGTGTTAATAGGAGGTCCAGACGGCCCTGCTACACCCTGTTTATCTGGATTAGAGGGAAAGATGTTACTTTTAGATTCAAACTTGTAAATTGTACATTAATTTGTATATTAATGCAATAAAATTGGCAAATTATATTACTAAATAGTCCTCCTTAGTATAATTATTTGGAAAGTATATTATGCATTATTGTATAATTATTCTGTCTGGCCTGAACAATATATTCATTTAAATTGGTAAAATAATAGTTGAACTGTAACTTTGCAAAAAGCATTGTTTATGTATTCTTGCCTTGTCACTTAGTTCTAGATGGTTTAATTATCTAGTCTAATAAAAAAATAACATGGAGTGAAGTTGACAACTTTGGAGGGCATGTTTTTTGGCTCACCCTGTTCCCCTGGAGGTCCTCTGGGCCCTGGAGGTCCTTGAAATGACTCAGTATCTGAGGAGTTCATGAACAGATATGAACATATGTTTGTGCTGTAACATGTATATGCATTAAAGACAATAATCAAATTGTTAAAGCTAGAAAAACCCAAGGAAAGAGCCATGAAACAAGAATAAAGGAGGAAGTTTAGGACTAAATAAATTATACAAGTTTGGTGCAGTAAAATGTTTTGCTGAAAAATGTGGTTGTGGCTTATTTAAAATGAATGCCACTTGACTTGTTATATAATTCAAAGACATTTACACTAGAAGTGCCGTATATCACAGTTGTTGCTGAAAATGATGTACACCATCTGTTTAGAACTGTGTGTTAGGCATCCTAACACTGGTTGGGGCAACTTTATTTCACTATGTCAGACCTTGCATATCTGTGCTCAGATTTTACAGTGACATTTTCTGATACCTGGAAGGTCACCAAACGATGGTGACCAGATTGTAAAATGTCTTCAATACCTGATATGTGCCTATACTACCATAAAATCAGGTACTCTACAAGCACATATAGAGGGAGGAATAAGCAAAACAGAAACTTTGCTGTAAGTGGAAAAAAAAGTAGAACATTTACAAATTCTCCTAGTTGCCTACCGGTTTTAATCCAAGGTCTGAGATTAAAGGCTGGGATTTTATCACAGCTAACATAACTGGAAGAACTCCTGAAGAGGAAGGGATCTCTGGGAATGTGACGGATTTCTGTGTTGTCGCAGATGATGCGAGCCAGCGATGCAGAGGCCAGTGAGGTTCTTTGTTGGTTGGTGAACACTCCACGGTTCTCCCACCATAACCTGAACATAGGGACACCTGGTGTTAACACCAGTTACCCACATACTAGTCTCATGGACAGCACAATAAGAGCTTTACCTGTCGCCGTCACGGATGTGCTGGAACTGTGTAGAGATAAGGCAGGCAAAGAGAGGACCGACACGCCCACCAGGAACAAAAGGCTCTGCGATGCCTCCCAGCCAGACATCAATGTTTGCAGGAGTGCCGTAAAGCTCTATAAGATGGCGTGCCAGTCCAGTGTTTTTCATCACCACAGCCAATTCATTCTCATTTTGAGGGGCAGAGAGTCCACAGAACTGACGCCATGCATTATAGCCTTAAGAGGTAAAAAAATGGGTATCTGGTAAGTGACAATTCAGTGCGAAGGTTTATCTTTCAACCCTGCTGAAAAGACCAGCTCAGACCGACATGAATTTCTATGGTTTATGTTGCTTAGTGCTGGTTTGGTGAACAAAATAGGCTGGTAAGCCATCATGGTCTTTGTTGCGCAGCTGATTGACCAAGAGCTTTTGCTGGTTAAAATAGCTAAAACACCCTGGTTGGGGGCTCAGCACCCAAACCAAACATAGCTGGTGACCAGCAATGTTGGGTTTTTTTTAACAGGAAAGACTTGAAAGGAAAGATGTGTGCAAGGTTTTTGGTAAGAGGCTGGAATGTTTACCTGGTATTCCATGGTCACGACTTCTTTGCATGTTGAGGGAAGCCAGGTCCAAAGCTATGTGGCTTGTGAAGGCAAACAGCCTCTCTCTAAGAGCATCTACCATCATGTGATCCTGTGTGTTTAGTTTTGCCGGCCGACCGATCAATCCACGGAGAAGAGGATCAATTCCTCCTAAGAAACAATAAAGTAAAATTGAAAGTTGTTGCAGTTTTATTAGGTAAGTCCCTTTATGGCAAGCCAGTCCAAATGGCGGCCATCTTTGTAATGCCCACAAGTAGCTTTTTCCTATACGGAACAGTA
Organism: Chromobotia macracanthus; assembly: GCA_036877525.1. Classification (NCBI taxonomy): domain Eukaryota; kingdom Metazoa; phylum Chordata; class Actinopteri; order Cypriniformes; family Botiidae; genus Chromobotia; species Chromobotia macracanthus. The sequence goes on along the minus strand of JAZGTH010000031.1, from coordinate 4,231,530 downwards.
AGTATAGCCTATTTGTTTGGGGAAAGACTTAAATGCTCCTAAAACCTAAACATGTGGGTTAAAATAATACTTCAATAATATATCCAATCAATAATAAAATTTGACAAAAATGATATCAAAGACTTGGCTTAAGGGTATATGGAGCCAGATTCTTCATTTACTGTCTCTGCTCTACTGTAAAATTGTTGTTTTTTTCAAGTATCTAGAATTTTACAAACTCACCTTCAAAGATTACCCTCCAAGGAGAAAAGAAGACCTCATACAGGGGCACGCTTGGAAACTGAGGATGGCTTTGATAGTTTTCATCAAGACGGAATATGATGGGTTGGATGGCCAGGTGGGCAAAGCGGAAGGCTGCAGTGGCGAAAACATTAGCAATGCTGGGGTCTACATTCTCATTGTAACCAGGATATCGACCAAGGTGTCTTTTGAAAGCATGAGGGCCCACAATGTGGGGCAGGTAATCCCGAACAACCAATACCTTGAAGGAGAAAGATTTATGACTGTTTAGTAATGCATGTCTTTTGTGTAATTAAAGGAAAGCAGGTGTGTGTCTTTTTCCTTATGTCAGTGGATTTTTCATTGCTTACCTGTTGGTAGGCACCCACAATTTTACGTGCCTCTTGATAGAGAGTTTCACTGCTCCAGCGTGGGTTGAGCACATGGAGGGCACGAGCCAATCGGTTGTGCTCCCTCATGAATAATGCATGTAACGAGGTAAGAGCAATGTTCTCATCAACACGAACATCTCCTACACACAAAGTGAGTGTATTATCATTCACTGCATGGAGCTGTGAGATTAGCAGACATACAATGCAACATACAATAACTGACCTGCAATAAAACAAGGCACCTCTGCCAGGCTTGAATCATTGAGAATTTTTCCACGAGTCGCGCACATGTTGCTTTGTACGTTGGTAAAGGGCAGGTGCTCTCGCCCATTGTCATGGAACTGTTCATTCACACGTAGCAGACCACCATCGTTGGTCAGGTTACGTAGGTCCTTTGCCAGCCCGTCCTCTGACCCGTAAACCTGTCCGGCATCTAGAAATGCTGTCAGGGAGTTGATCTGTTCCCGTACATTGGGGGAGCCTCCAAACATATAGGCAGTGTTCCCAGAACCACAGGCAGATGATGAACGGAAAACAGGGATGCAGGAGTTAGGACTCAGACGTGTGTCATTCTTAGGGACCTGATTTCAGACATTTAATATAACATGAAACACAAATGTTACTGTATACTCTGCCTGAAAAACAATGAAAAAGGATCAAAGGGTCAAAAAAGACTGTCATTGACTTACTGGGATTGGGAAGCAGGGTTCGGAACGCTCACAGCTCTCATCACAGTTAAGACCATTGCTGAATGACCTAATGCTCGGTGAAAATGGCGTGTGAGTCAGATCATGGTCAACCCACTGGCCAAAGATGGTGAGCATGAAGGTGAACTCACGATCACTTTTAATGTTAGCATCTGCAGTGCTTAAAATACGATTGGAAACCAGTCTGACCTGGAATCAGTGAGAAATAAAGAATTTAAATGCTGGTAATTTTTGTGAAGACCTTAAGTATATTTCAGTTGTTTATTATCATCTTCACTGTACCAGGGGCAATGTTGCACCATTGTGCAATTTATTGGGGTCCCAACCCTTGGGCTGTGAGACACCATCCTCATATTTAGCAGGCAGCCAGCGGGTGAACGGAGTGTTCGATGCACCAAGGAGAGGGTTCCTCCTGAGGATTAAAACATTTAACTAATTAATAATTAGTTATTGAAGTTCTGTTTTCTGCCCTTTTTAATAAAGAAGCAAGGTTTTGCTGTAAAATACTATACAAAAAATGGCACACTTATTAACTCCTTAGTGAATTCACCTATGAGATCTGAATAATTACACTGGATAAGAAGGCCAGAACTGACCGGTTGTTGCAGACACTGGTGGCAGTCCGATACTTGTTTATGAGGGGTGTGGTCCTACAAGATGGGGGTCTGGTTTGAGCAGCACAGCCTGTCAGACGTGTAATGGTGTCAAGTTCTTCAGGTGTAAGCAGGTCTAAGGAAATAAAAATATAGTGAGAATGGAACAGTTGATGGAGCTGACCTGAGATCAGCAGAATATGTTGGATTCAAACCTGTAGCATTGATAGATCTCTTGTGGGCATGATGAGATTTCTCAGTGATCAGTCTGAGTGATTGTTCCATGTAGTCCGCAGCTCTCACAGCCTCACGTGTCTTTCTAGCAGGCTGTCTCAGCAAACGCAACTTATCAGAAGGTTTGATCACTTCCTTGCGCACTCTTGCTAAACTCCTGGGATTGGGGTAAAATAAATAGATCATTGACTGGCATGATAGTAAAGGAATACTGAGCAACTTTATTGCTAACTTTACTCACTCATCCCGAGAATACTTATAAGCAGAGTCCACTATTTTTTTTGCTTCCTCAATTGATTCTAGAATAAATCGTCTCCCAGGACTTTCTTCTATGGAGAAAAGACTAATTATTACACTAAATCTATGATTAATCTAGAATTAATCTAATAATTAATTATTTTAGATGACATTTTTTAGTTCACTAAATGTTAAACTTACCTAATGCATCCGTTGTAAGGACACAACAGCCCACCATAAAAAGAAAAGTGTGCAGATGCATCTCTAAAACACATATTAGGACATTTAGAGAGTTAATATTACCATATACATGAAATGTATTAAATGCAATTAAAAACGGCTTATTAAGTGCGGTTTTATGCATTTAAGCACCTTTAGTAAAAAAATTCTATATTTAAACACCAAAAAATTTAAAATAAAATGACCATAGTAAAACAGTAGCATTTAGTTTTGCATAATTTAGCAGACTTTTAAATGAAGAAATATAACTGTCCAAACATCTCTACCAGGATCATTTTAAGGACACAATGATAAAATAAATGAATACTAACAGAATTAACACTGAGACTAAAAAGTCTGAGACTAAAAAGCTATTTACATAGCTATGAAATGTAACACGAGTTACTGTACATGCCAAATTTTTATAGCGGCAGATAAATGTAACAAAAGTTGAAGATGTAGCATTTCTCACCCGTGTATCAGATGTCTGGATCTTTGGGTCTGAACTGTCAGTGTGTGTTATACTGGCTGATGATAGAGTGACCGAGCTTTTAAATCATCCTCATCCTCATTAGATGAGCATCACTGGGGCAGTCTCAGACAGAGCCACATTTATTTCCTCCTTTCTTCTCACATTCAGTGCAGTCACTGTGTGTGCTGTTTGTTTTATTGCTTTATTTGAGGTGGAATTCTGACACTTATTTACTCCACATTACAGGGATGTCACAACAGATAATGATTTTGGCATGTGAATACAACAGTACTGACACACAATTATGAAAATTCTAGCACCTAAAACAGTAATGTACATCATTATATACAGTACTGTAGTGATAAATATTATGTTACATTATCAATAAATATATGAATTATGCAGAAATGAAATATGAAATAAAAAAATTAGAGAGGGTATAATATATGTAATATCATATAATTTGTTATACCTTTTATATGAAAGTATCATTGCAAATACATTACAAATACATTGTTGTCACCCTTTTGTTTTCTCTCACCTCAAAAACAATGTTTTTTAGTGACTCTGACAAACAATAGAGGTTGAAAGTATTTAACAACCTACAATCAACAATTTCTGACTAAGATGTCAGGAAACTCCGGCTAAAAACTAGCATTTCCTTTTTTGACTTTTTATCACCACTGCAATGGTTTTGGATTTGAACAAAGTGTCTTATTAGAATCTGATTAGAAAGTCTTTCAAGAGTTAAGCAATACATTTTAAATTTTGCTCAGATTTTGAACATTTGTTTGGTATTATATTGCACATGCTAATGTTTCACATGCTAAACAGTGGTAAAAAAAACCCTTAATGCGAGTTATCACTTGTCTTTATTATTATTATCATTAATACTATCAACTTTGATATTGTTGTAGTTGTTTGTTTTACCTGCTGTCATCAATGACAATCTCTGATTTATTTCTCTCATACAGCCACTTTCATAATCTGTTGTCATGGTTTATTGTAGTTTATTGTAGGAATATGAACAATAATGACAGTGCTTGTCATGGTACATTAAAACATTTGTCAGTTTTGAAAAATTACAAGCAGGCCTTTTTTACATGCAGAATGTTGAAAGAATGTGCAGGATGTTACCAAAAGCAAAACCCCAAACCAGCATTTGTATTTTAACAGAGATGTTAATATTGGTTAAACAACAAATGTCTTGTATTAGCTTTAAGCTAAATTACTATATTATTATGACAAAGTATTAATTAACTTTGATTTATTTGAGTATTTATTTCTTAGCGTGTATGTTCCTTTTTTAAGACAGTAGATGACAAATGAAGAAGCAAGTAATATATCCTTAAGACCTGTGTTAGGTTCCTGGATTGGACACTATTAAATTTTTATTAATGGACTACTTAGGAATGTGTTGCAAGCCAGACTCCAACCAGCGTCCCTATGAACACAACAGTTTTTATCTTGTAAGCATTTGTGCTACCCACTGTGTCATTCTGACAGAACAGGAAACTTTTGCTTATTAATCTGGTGCTATAAAGCTTGTGTAAGTAATGGTTACTTTTTTAAGTAACTTAATGAATACCAGTGCTCTGCTGATCTTAAAATTAATTTCACTTTACCATTCTCCACCATATTTTTACCCTGTGCTGGCGTATGTGGATTGTTTTTAGTTATTGATCTTAACAAGCATTTGTATTCTATCCAATCACAGAGAGTTTAACTGCACAAGGGTTTGATCCAGCATAAACCAGTTTTTCTCGTGGTGCATTGCATTACAGCAACCACAGTAATGTGGTGTTATGTTCTGCTGTCTGTCAGGCATTTCTCTTTTCTGTGTATTTGTAAAATAAACCACACAGAAAAATAAACAAAACAATAACTCTGAATTATGTAGCATACAGTAAGGCACTGTTTTCATTACAGGTGGTAAGGAGGTGCATCTATCATTTAACGTAAAATCAATTTTAACTGTAATTTAAATTATTGATTTGAACCCTCTCTAATATAAATATTATTTTCATATAGAGCTGATATTGTCACAGTCCAGATAACTTTGTTTTATTGAACTTTCAAACCAAAAGCAGGATATGCTCACTGGGATGATTTTAATGGATACAAGTTTATGGATACGGTCATTAAATGCAGAAATGAGAGTTTGCGTTTTAATTATTTATTTGCTATTATAGTCACATTTTCACTAGGATTACTCAAACTTGGATAACTTAATTGTAACTGCACAAGTTAATGGCTCCATTTAGTGTCTCACCTTACCCCATGACATGGTAAAACTTACTATAATTACTATATTTCTTATAATTGTAGTTCATAATCCACAATAAATGTTTTGGCCTTTGACTTCTTAAATCATTTTAGGTTTTCTGTAAAATTTTATTTTGTACTGTTTCCCTATTGAAACATTTCCTCTTCTGTTTCGGTTTGAAATTGGTGTTGTTGTTGTTTTATACCTGAGTATAAACAAGTTGCAAAATGTTTTCTTTAGTTTTTCCATATTCTGTATCATAAATGTGGACACAATTTTTAACATCCCTTTTTAAACGCTCATGTGTAAATACTGCAAGAAAAATGCAAATCTGTTTCACCCGTCAAGCACATGTGACTCAAAACAGTTTGTTCATTAATAAAACAACTGAAACATAACACAAAGGCAATTGTGTTGATTTGTAAAACCTTTCATATTGCAAACCTTCATAAGAGGATATACAAAATAAACTCTTTGACACTGTTATCAAAGACCAAGCATTGTTTCTGCACTGTAGCTGTCAGTGTTAAGTTTAGTGTGATTATTTCAGTTTTTTGACTTGAAGATAAATGGTGTGCCAGTTTTAAATAACAAAAGGTTAAGATAAAATACTGAAACTGGGAAATACCTCCCAAAGATATACACACTTTTCCTGACATTGACATTTTATTGTTCAAAACTGTTTTCCATCTATGCCTTTAAATGTAGGTTGAAATGTGTCCTTATGTGCAACAAAGATTTTCTTGATAAAACTGCCTAACCACTGTTGCACAAAATCTGTCATACTGCTTGCAACAAGACCACATGTGTTTCTTGCTATTGCAAATATTATATAATTAACCACTTCATCACTTTAGAGAAAAACAGAATAAGATCTAGACATCAAGGCTGGCTTTTTGGTTGTTAAACTATTTTTTGAGTGAATCAAGAAATGTTTTGTTTAGTAGACTTATACTACTAGTTTAGTAGTATAAATACCACATGCACAAAACAGCATGTTAAAAAATGTAATTTTTAGGTGAGAATTGCTTGCCCGTGTCACTAGCATGTTGTGGATTGTTGCTAGTATGTTTTAGGTGTATTTACCCAAGACAAAACGGCCTATACTGTGTATACAGAGAGTACCTGAGTAGATAGTCCCATTTTGTCATGTTCACTTATTATGAACATTTATAATTTAAGTTATAGAAATACTCTTATAATAATACTGTCACTCACAATTCAGATAAATCGATGGATAAAGTTTGTTATTATTGGTGATTACTAGAAAGTTGCTAGGTTATTGCAAGCTACATGCAATGGTGACCAACCCTTACATGGTACAATGCATGTTGTTAATTAAAAGAGTAATTTAAACACAGTACTCCTTATTAATCCAACCTTAATGAGTAGTTTTGGAATACTGTTATTTTGGCATACAGAAATGTTTCATTTTATACATCATGGATTGGTTTCATTACAGGATTGGTTTCCAACCCAGTTAGCCACTTGTTTCTGCTATGTGGTATAGAGTACAAAATCCTGGATAAATTAGTCAAAATGTTCAGCAAAGGGTTTTTATTTACATGTTGGTCATTCAGTCTTAAATAAAAGGGCCCCCCCCATATCTCAAGTCTGTGATGTCATTAGCTGTCAGCACTCTTTGCTCCTTTCTCATTCCTGGGCTGACTAAGTAGCTCATCTATTCGTTGAAGGTTTATTTCAGCATCCTGATTTTGCCCACTGATTTCTCCAATGAGGTCATCTGTAAGCTTCAGACGAGCGTCCCTGTAAGGGAGATATCAGCTCTGTTACTTGTTCAAAGTGGTGAGTGGGCAGACCGTTTAAAAATTCTGTCAAAGCACACTTGAAAGGATTCTTCAATGCTAGAACAAACCATTCGGCAACTCTCAGCTCATGGAGCTCCCTCCTTTCTCGCCGCCTCCTGTCACACATAGTCTCGCCCCCGAGCTTCTGCAGGCCCAAGATGAGAAGTCCAGCTGGCAGCCTGTGATGACATCACATGTCAGTCAACTGTTCCATCAAGTTCCATCAAGCAATATCTCATGAGCAAGAGTGCTGTTATACAGTACAACAGCACTCCTGCACATATGATATTGCTTGATGGAACTTTGCTCATGAGATATTGCTTTTATACAACAGTTCAATAAAAGTCTTTCTATTATTTATGGGTGTCCACATTTGGGGTTAATTAATAACTGACAAGTAGTAAGAATAGGGCCTGAAGGGTAGAGAAGGCAGTGTTGCCCCAGAGCAGACACATCTGCCCAAAAAGTAACAGCACTGACACATACTGACTGACTTACTGACACAGACACACATCATATCTTCCTCTGTTCTACTGACCCCAGTGCAGCTCCTATTAGTGTTCCAGACAGCAGGCCTCTTAATCCCAGATTCAGCCGGAAAATCCCACCTGTGACAGCTAAACACAAATGCATAAAATGTCTTGCCATTCACCTCTGACCGTAAATTAACTAAAGAAAATAAAATAAACCAAGTAATTGAAGTAATTAATTTAAATCTAAATAATATTAATGAGTTACAATAAGGGTGCAAATTAGGGATGTGAAGCTCTTCAAAGAAATGATAAAAAATAAGGAACTAGTATATTTAATTCCTTATTTTTGAATTCAGCATATTTAACAATACTAGTTAATGATTTACACAATATATTGCTCATACATTACACTTTCAAAACAATAACATTTTGTACCAATTATACTGGTCAAGCTAATTGTTTTACATCTAGGTTAATAATTAATTAGTAAACCATCTACCATCTACATCCCATCTACATGATCAACTTACCACCTGCAGCAGCGAAATGGCTTAAAGCATTTTTGTCTTGGTACACCGTTAGTCCAGTACTGACGGTGCTGTTTAAAGAGAGATAGAAAGAAAGAGAGAGAGAGAGAGAGAGAGAGAGAGAGAGAGAGAGAGAGAGAGAGAGAGAGAGAGAGAGAGAGAGAGAGGGAGAGAGAGAGAGCTTTCACAAATACTGAAACTCACGGGCTGTTGAACATTCTGCAACAACACATGCTTTTTAAAACAACAACCCCATTTACTTTAAAGTAACTGTTTATAAAACAATTCCTGGAATGTAAATGGTACCATCTGAAATTGTGCCGCACATTTTTATATGAACATTTAAAAAATAACAATGATAAATAACAAAAGTAAAATCACATTTTTTTGTTTATCTATTTTACATTTATCAGACAGGCCCACTCAAATCTAATAAAACTCATATGATTGTTGTTAGCATTATATGAACATGAACTCACTTGAACAGAGTCACAAAAGCTGCTACTCTCCAGCTCCACCTCCAGCCAAAGCGCACAAACCCGCGGATAGCTGCATTATGTGCCGAGCGCTGGGGAGACAAACACCCATATACTGTGTCAAAACATTATATACATGCAAAATGTTACATGAAAATAAACCTTAGCAAAGTAGCACAGTACATCAATGTATTAATAAGGAATGAAAGCAAATATGTATACGAATTAAACTCAACTCTGTTACTGACTTACCACTGCATCCACTCTGTTTTGGTAAATTTCAGCCTGGCTTGTTTGGATAAATCTCTCGCGGGCATGTCTGGCTCCCGGCAGGCCTCCGTAGACCATCCCCACCATGGCTGCAGCCAAGCCACTTTTGACTATACTCCTCAACTCCTCTGAGTACATCTGACCTTCACTGCACAGACAGCAGAGAGAAATCAGAGACATGAATGCAACATGTGCCCATCTATATATTAAGAGATCAAATATTGAACCCTGAATGTGTCTCACTTATTGTCTCTGAACTGTAAAATTGTGCCTACATATAACACTACAGTACATTTATACATTTGGCAGACACTTTAATCCAAAACAACAACAGTGCACATAAATGTATGTATTTCCTGGGAATTAAACCCATGACTTTCGTGCTCCCAACACCAGTTGAACACATTATGTGAATGCATGCAGATGCACTTAGTCCATTTGTATTTCATATCACACATACAAAGCCTGGCTTATGAACAGCAGCTTTCCAGTGTAATGAAAATGTGTGAACTTAACACAAGGACTACACACTGGGACTCACCTCCTGCAGAAAACATCTTTGAGGCGGTCCCATCCTGTGTCAGGAAACTCTGGCTTGCTTATGTGTTTTGGTAAGGATCTGTCAGATGCGTGTACACAAGGAAGAGGGACCCTAAAAACACCATGTGAACCCCCGAGCTCCTCTGCATCCGTCCCCCCACATGCTGGCGAAGACCCCTGTCGCCTTGCAGCATGCATCAGCAATCTGTTAAATCAATGAGAGAAACGCAGGGCCAGAGATATGACGCGTCTAAAATCACCAGCAGATTGTTTGATGCTCCTTTAAAGAGAAATGATAAGCTTGCTGTGTTTATACTCATCAGATTTTTGACATCGTTTAAAAGTTTCTGATCGTTTCTGGTACAGAAATGTTCCGTTTAAAATTAACTTATAAAAAACTCACCTGCTTTCTTTCGGTGCTCCTTCAGCCACCATTGCAATGTCAAATGTTCACTTCCTAACACAATGGTGCCGTTGCTCCGCCTAGTGGTGGAGGACAAAACTTCAATAATGCGTTTACATTGCACGATGAGAAATACGAATAGCTGCGTAACAAATTGTTCGCAAAATTTACATTGTAACGATCCGTTAAACACGATGAGAAATACCACGGGCGGCGTAACAATTTGTTAGCTAAGTTAAATAAATATTTGTTTTTATTACAGACTGATTTCATAGTGTTTCCTTACAAATGAACGTGTCATTTTAAAACAAGTCATTGATATTTTATCACGTACGATGATCGAAACGGCTTCTGATGCGAATAAATCTGGTCCAAAAACGTCACATCCGCGTTAACGGTTTGTGCAGGATTGTGGGTAGTGTAGTTCTTTAGTGGCAATTTTGCACAAAATAGTAGTAGTTCTGACTATTGTGGGTAGAGAATTATTTACTTAAAGTTATTTGTCTATTTATTAAAACATTTATCTTGTAAGACAAAATTAAAATAACAATTGTATTTACTGTTGTAGACTGTAAGTTTGTTTAATATTTACAAGGTAAGCAGGTCTTTCAAAACAGATTACTATGAGCTGGTACATTATTTATTAATTTAATTTATACCAGAATTTATAAGTTCTGGTATCAAATAGAGTCCCACTCTTCTCCCAAGTCTGTACAATATTCTGTCCCTATAGACATGTCTATGGTTACTCTTGTGTGAGCTGATACTGTTATTACAACAGATAAGTTATTACAACTCTCTCATTTGCACAGTGGTCTACAGCTGGGCTGTGCTTGTGGGCCGTCACAGGTTGCATGCTGATATATATATGGGTAGTTCCTCTTAAGGGCCAAGTTTGAGAACATTGATGTGCATTGGTTCTTCAACCTGGGGTGACTTAAGACATGATGGCCATCAAACTTGAGGTCCTCGTCTTCATTACCCTTCTGGGTTCAGGTACATGAATTGCTACAATAATTTTGCTAATAATAATATGAATGTTGTGGCTGAATCTGTGTAAACTGTGTAAACCACATACATGTACAGCTGGGTTTTAATAATGTAGAATTACAGTGAGACTAAATTAAACATCTGTAATAGTAGTGTATTGTGACAACAAATATATAAAAATATATAAAATAAATCAATTTTGTGCTAATTACCGTTATTTTTTACATTTACGTTTAAGTTATTTTTAAATAAATATGTACATATGTCAAACAAAGATTTAACAACCCCAAAACAACCCCAATTCTATCAATTACTACTGAAATTGTACAAATACAGTTGTATTATGTAATAATATTGTCATATACAATTTTCTCAAGCATACATGCAATTCTGTGAGACATTCTGCATCAAAAAGCAAACCGTTTTGTTTTTCATCATATGCACAAATTGCATTTCTAAGAAAAGTTCAGTGATGGTCAATGAAGGTTCCTGATGAAATTCAAGGGAAGTTCATGTATATTCTCATTGTTTTTATTCCTAACAGTCAGCTTGCGGTCTGTTGATGCAGTTAGCATTAGAAATGTCCAGATGGGTGCAGATGAGATTGAGGTGAGTCTTTGGCATGTTAAATGCTTGATTTTATTGCTGTTGATTTCATCACATACTTACATATTAAATGAAAGTCAAGTTCTTCCTGTCTATTCTTCAGTTCACATTTGTCTGGATTTGCTTTCAATTGCTTAACTCGTGAACTCAACTCCTGGCTAAAGAAACTTCATTAATAAGTATTAAAAATTCAGAATTATTCATACAGACTCCCTATCTCCACTGTTTTTATTAAAATTCTCTAAAACAAAGTCTTGGTGTCAGTTGATTGATTATAAAGGAAACATACAGCAGAAGTTATTTTCATATCCTTAAATCTTTTCACACACATCATTCATAGTACCTGAAATACACTAGTGACAGAACCGCAGTTCTCACTTCTCATTTTCTGGCTGTACCCTTCTTAATATTTTTGGATCAGATTAAACATCTGATAAAACAAAACTTAAATGTTTTAATACAACAGAGGAAGCTGCTTCTTTAAATATTATAGTCACTAACATGCTATATTCGGTAGACTGGAGATACATGTCAGGACTGCACCCAGATTTTTGAGTTACTGATGGACCTACTTTCCAATCAGGACTTCCAAGTAAGGATCATCACACACACACACAATAATAAAGTGCCAATAATACAGTGAAAAATTATTTGCTGTCTCTTATTTTGATGTCTAAGACACAGCATCTAAAAATTCAGGTGAGATTTAGCAAATGCACTGAAACCCAGATTTAGCTTTTAGGGGGAAGTATTTATTTATTTCATTTATTTTTTACTTATTCATTATTTATATATACGTTCTTTAATCTTAGATTTGCATGATTTACAGCATGCTGTAAATAGCAATTACATTTAAAAAAAAATAAGGAAGTTGTACTAAAAAGCAGAAGCAAACTTTTTGTAAACTTTTCATAGTGTGTTATTTTCCAAATTTTATTGCAGGAACTAACCATATCAACTTCTCTAACCCTATCTCTCACTTGACCAGGTGTGATAATTGTTCCTCAAAGACCCATTTATACTTTAACATATATTCAAGTATAAAGTCCATCTGTATTACTATCAAAGTGCTTTGTATCCCTAAACTTAAAGAACCATACAGTGGTCTCAAAAACTATTTAGACACTCCAGTCATTTTTAAAAATATATGAATGTTATTGCATTAGGTAACAAAACATCAGACCAAATGGTGCAAACAATTGATGCTAGTTGATTTCTCAGGACTAACTCAGATACATATAGACAGGCAGACATACAGACAGATGGTTTGATATTTTGATATAAAATGGCAGGCACACATTTGTAAATGCATAAATACTTTTTGTACGTCAGAAGTGGAATTTGAGTTAATTTGTCTTCGTTTGAATACCCTTAAAGGAATTCTTAATCTTTTCAGACCAAACTAATGAACACTCTTGAGAAGCTGTGTGATAAGATGCCTGCACAAGTCACTAAAATCTGCCATTCTAAAGTGGAGCAAATGCTTCCTCTGGCCATCAGTTTTATTACCAACATGGTGGTACGTGAGTAACATGTACAACTGTACAACATAAGCTTATGGGTTTAACCATAAATGTGTGAATATGTGTGAGTGTGTTATTTAACACTGTAGAATAAAGAACAGTTGTTGATCTGTAAAGACAGTAATTTAGTAATATTTAATTTCTCTGCAGAAACCAGCTCAAATCTGTTGTTATCTTGGACTGTGTAAAGGTCATGGCAGTGGCAAAATGAAAGATCTGTTGCTCAATCACATTTCCAAAACTGTAACAATGCCAACTCTGAAGGTAACGTTTAGAGGAAGTGATAGTGTTTTATTTTAAATGCTGTGAATTACACACAGTTGTTTGAGTTTCTCTCCTATCTCAACAGCTCGAAACATCTATTCAGTGTTCTGTGTGCACATACATTGTGAGCACAATTGAGGCTCTGTTACCCAAAGAAAAGACTGAGGTATTATTCATCATTACATTACAAATATATGCACAGTTTACAGTGTGCATAGGCCTGCTATACACCACAGCAATATGTTAGTATGCTATTTAGAACTCACAGTTAAAAATATGACTAATTCTCACTGTTTTGTGTTTTTGTACCATACAGAGTGCCATAACAGACCTGCTTGAGCATTTGTGCAATGAGTTTCCCCATGCAATTCAGAAGCAGTGCGATGAAATGGTTGAAAAATACACCAAACTGCTGATCGATTTAATACTGAACAAAACCTCTCCTACCTCCATATGTACGCTTCTTCATCTTTGCAGAAAAACAGAAGAGCCCATCATAGGTTAGGATTCAGCCACTGGCTTATTTTATGCTTTAATGCATAACCTAATGTTAATGGAACCTTAGATAACATGACTAACAATGAAAAATACAAATACAGTGTTTAATTGTTAAACATTTTAGTTAATTGTGCATTAAGTAATGTTAACAAATACAAATTTGAATATAAATGTGGGCTATTAGTAAATGTTGAAATTAGCTAAGATTAATAAATACTGTAGCAATATTGTTCTACAATGGTTAATGTTAACAAATAAAACCTTAATGTACAATGTCTTAATTATTAACCCAACTACATGACCTTCCATTATAAGTTTCTTTCCTTTTGTCCTGTCTTTCTAATAACAGGCCCTGTGCATTCTGATTGTGATACTTGTCTTACGCTGGCAGTTTTGTCTCGTATGCATCTGGGCTCAAATGCCACAGAGGACCAGACTGCTTCCTTCCTGGACTCTGTGTGTCAGATGCACCCCTATGCCATGCCAAAGGTTAGACATGAACCCCCTCAGACCTGCTGAATTATCAAACTCTGTAAGATTATTTGTATGATTTTTTGCATCTCTAGTGCAAGACCTACATGCAGCGTTACAGAAAGCAGCTCTACATGTTTCTGGGCCAGGTCCAAGAAGCGCTGGACGTATGTAAGGTAAAAAAGCATATTAATATTTCAAAATGCTGCTTGTCTGTGCAGAACTCGCCGCCACAATGCTACGGTGTCAGTGTTGCTATGCAGTCGCTAAAGAGTCGTGACGTCATACCAGAGGAGTCGTGACGTCAAGGAGTCATGACGTCATACCAGACCTAATACAAAACCTTAAAAAACTCATCTATTTTAAAAACTCACCTTGAAAAAACAAATCTTAAAGTATTAGCAAACGGGATGCGATGCTAGCACTATTGCTTGGGCAATACCACAGTCTTCCAGCAGAGGGCAATATTGTATTGGTATAAATTGATGGACACATCACTGGTCACCCAATTGCGAATTACATTTGATATAAATAGCAGAGGTTAAAAAACTTACATTATTTCTTTTTAATGGATCATTTAGAAGGCCAGCCTGTGTGTCACTGAAGAGAATGAGGCCATCAGTGCCGCTGACCCCTGCACACTCGGCATAAGCTACCGTTGCAAGGATTTCCAGACTGCTCTAGATTGTGGGGTGAGACTCCTTAATACATTAATAAATCTTAAGATCTTATAGATATTAATGCTCATACCAAACGTAGGTATTGTGCATTAAAGTAACAGGTAACCCAAAACTTCAAATTCCTCCATTTAATAACCCTCATGATGTTCCAATGATGATGCAAGTTTATCCTTAGATTACAAACATGTTATTTTTGTATACAATTAAAATGAACGAGGATGCAGCCTGTCAAGTTCAAAAAACATCAACAAAATAACACAGTAAAAGTACCACATAAACATTGTTTCTTAAAGCATAGTGCATGATTCCTATTGACCACTTTACATAATTCTTTTAGTCAGTTTTGAAACTTGACAGCCACTGTTCTTTTAAATGAAAAGAGCAGTCAGAACATTCTGCATCTTGTGTGTCAAGAACTAAAATCACAAGAGTTGGAAAGACATGAGAGTGAGTAAATGAGTTAAAATGCTTATGTTACATTTTATTAAGGTACTTGTGTGTAATTGTTACAGGCGGTTTCCTTCTGTCAGGAGAGTGTGTGGGAATAAACCTATTTCAGCCTGCCATACTAATGGTAAATGTGAACCTACAGTTTGCCAAATATGAATGAATTGCAAATAAAATAATGTCTTACATCTAAAATACTTATAAATTACAGAGTCTTCTTTATAAGTACAATCCATATGTTTAGTGTGCTATATAGGTGAACCTTTGGTCATTATTAACATTCGAACACCCAAACACAGTAACATTATTGACCAGTTTTTGAATGCTAAAACTACATTTTTGTTGTTTTTTCAGTCAAAGAGTCAAAGGTGAGGGCTTCCCAACACATTAATACTTTCTACATGTCAAAGCAACCTGGATATATGAACTATGTTGGACCAATGTGACAGAATTTTCCCTCTTTCCTGGTTTTCATGGTTAAATTTGCTTTTCTAGTTGAAAACATAAATGTTTACATGTCATGGCAGACTTTGATAATCTCTTCAGCAAACAAGATAAAGTAACTACATATAAAACATGTTTTTGGGGAATTGTTAAAATGCCTAATCATATATTCTTATTAACTTCATTGTTTTTACTTTATTGATTTCAGAGTCAATTTAAAGTCACAGTTAGTTATCTTAATACAATCATGAACAGTTAAAATGTAGTACAATGTGTTTGTTACAGATAAATAAAAAAAAAAAAAAAAAAAACATTTTTTTTTTTTTCCCTTTTTTTTTTGGCCCCCTTTAAAAAAGAAAGAACTCTGAGAGCTAATAAAGGACTTTTGGATCATTTACGGTTTTACAATTTTGAAATAATTACTGGGACCAGCTTTTGGCTGAAACTGTCACTTTGTAAGATTGGTGTAAGCACATAAAGGTTATTTGAATATAACAGTTTCTTCTAAGAAAACCATTCTTTTCTTTGAATGGCAAAACTGCAAAATTGCCTTAAGTTTTAAAATATCAGAATTGTTAAAATCCTAATCTCATTCTATAACTGCCGTTTTTACTTTCTTGATTTCGTGTTTTCATATATTCGACAGTTAACCTAGATGTGCAATAAAGCTTTGAACAAATAAAGACTTTTGGATCATGCCGATTTTGAGTCTGGGACTTTTTGACCACTTCACTTTGTATTGGTGGCACATAAAGGTTTCCCTGTTAAAATGAAATATAAACTGCTTTCAATCATGCATTGCTCAGTTGTTTATAATACTTGGGCATATAGGTTGGTTTTGGGTCACTAATTTGATGCGTTCGTGATTTATCGACTTAACTCTATGTTGCTTCACCTGGACCTTCCTGTCCAAAACTAGTGCCTGAAACTGGAATGATCGGTTGGTTCACTGTTGACAACCTTTGAACATTTCTTAAGCGTCTTACATCAGAACAGAGTGTTATTTCACCAGCAAGACTGGTGTTGTGAGGCATTGTGTAAGAGTAACATTTATGTGCATTTCTTAATTTGTAGTGATCACATTCTATCCTACAAGTACAAAACATACACTTACATAACATTGATGACGTTCTGTCATGAATAATAATATTGGCTTTTTGTTTTCCACTGCAATAGAAATACAGATTTGCACATCCGTTTTAATATGCAAAGTAGTACTCTTGCAGGTACTTACTTGATCATCAATTCATTTATGGTGTCCCATTAGATTGTACATTACATGTATTTATCATGTTTAAAATAACTTTGCATTTATTTTGTTAAAGCAGTATATTTAAACTGCAAACCATGTAAATTCTCCACATGCACATACGACAACCTACTTTACCTAAACATTCAGTATACAAGATCATGCTGCACAGAATATTTTAACCCATAATGTGCTTGACCTTCCATTTGCTCTGTGAAAACTGAACCATAAGCAATTTCACCCTCTGTTTTTATTGATCTACATTTCTTGGGTTATTATCCTGACTGCTTATGGAAGCAAACGCAGCCATAAGAGTTCACCAAATATTGCACCAAGTAACCATTTTGAAAGTTTATCTAAATGCCTGGCATGATCTTACCTCATGAATAACCTTTTAATCGATGGTAGAAGAGTGAGAAGCATTGTTGGATCATCTCTTAGCTTCAACTCTTCTGTGAAAGATCACACATGCACACTTTCTGACCAATGTAATTCCTTATGTACTTGTTTTTCATAAATGAGGCTTTAATTAAAGCCTTTGCATTAATATTTTAGATTTCAGGACTTCTGTTTAGCACCATTTTACTGCAGTATAGCTTCAATGATAGGGAGGGGACATAGATCCACAGATAGAATCATCAGGGTAAAGCTCAACTTTTTCCCCCCCAAACATTTTATAGTATGGGTATTGTAAATAGCAGCCCTTAGTAACACAATTTTAGTCCTCTATTAGCATACAGGACTTCATACCTAAAGTAACAAGTTCAAACTTTTTCAAATTCCTAAATTGTTCATATACAGCTGCATAAAATGAACTGAAAATGTGAAATACCATGAAACAGTCTTAGGGGCAGAATTTTATTCATATTACTGATATAAGGGACAGAACCATTATGGAGCATTGAAAGGAAGGGAATTCATGAGCTTGCTGTGGATTCACACACATCACAACAGGTAACTCAGAGGGAAGGAGAGCGGGTGAACAAAAGGGGGGAAAAGGCAAAAACAGAGAGGAGTGACAAAGGAAAAAAAAATAGAAAAAAGGCACTTCTACTCTTTCAGTAACCAGTCTGATGCACCAATCTCTTGAATTAAAAAGTGTCATGAAATAAAAACAGATGAGATATAAAAAGAGACTGCAGCCCAAAGCCACCCAACAGAGAGCATGTAAACAAAGCCGGTTTCTCTGTACAACACCAGCCAGACTCGCTTCTGTCTGCGGGGGCGTTTGGGGGTCCACAAAAGAAAACATGTGTGCAAGCTCGTATGGTCAGTCTCATCTACCTGCCTTAACTCTCGTAAAAAAGTAACAACGGTCACAGCTACCAGGGGCCACCCTGTGGCAAGAGCCCAAAGCTTTCTGTAGGACACAGAGGGAAGCCACATGGGCGGCACATTTGACAAGTAAATGAAGTTTTTGTTTTCCTTAAAAACAATTCCTTTCATGTACAAAACATAATAAAGACAGTCACCTTGAGGTCCCTGGCTTTCTGTACTCACGCCAGGGCTCAAGAAGATTGCCGAGCAAATACTAGATTTAGTTTTCAAGTATGGAGCAATTCAAGAGGTGGAGGCAGCCCCTCTGTGACAGCGAGGGAGCAGGGCTTCTCTGTAGCTACGCCCGCTGTCGCAGTACACAGAGGGGGAGTGCTTTGCCTCCACCGTGGTCTAGTACAACATCACATAACAACTACCAGGAGATTTTATCTGGAATCACCATTGAAAAATAGTAGTTTTTTGAGGGGTGGGGGGGGAAATGGTTGCATCACAATTCCTGCGGAACCACAAGGGTTGGTAGCAGCTTCTGACTTCTCTGTAACACGTCAGAAAAACAAATATGGCCCGCGAAGACCAGGATGCAATCACATTGACAGTACACATTTTAATGTAAAAGTCACTTAAAATCTCACTTCAATTCCTGCAGAACGTAACGCAACTACGAGTTTGCGTAAATAAAACCCAACTGAAAACAAGGTTTGACATTCTGCCTACATTTCTCACAAGGTTTTGATCCCATTCACGATAGTTTGCATGTTTTAATGTGGTCAACCTGGAAAATGGTAAGCATTGGTTTTAGTTGGTTAAACAAACCATTGCAGGGGTTAGTAAGTGCTTCAGCCAGCAATGCATAGCATCACAGAACAACCTTTTACCCTTTTTTGTGCCATCACTTGATCTTTCAAGCAAGTTAGGTAAGGTAGGAAGGGCCGAAGAAAAGTGGGTGGAGAAAAGGGCATAATAAAATGAAAAGCAAACAAACAAAATAAGCCACCATCCACAGATCTTTCTACAAAAAAAAAAAAAAAAACTGGGTCTGGGAAATGGGTGTGAGGTTAGGAGTGAGGGGTTTTGGTACATCTCCCCCCTCCATGGGTTTAAGCAGGTTTCTCTGTAATGCACACCTACTGCCCAAGGAAAGGAAGGGGGGGGGGTTACAGATTTAGTATTTGAGCTTTTTGGGAACCTCCCAGGGGAAGGACTCGCGGCCAAAGTGGCCATAGGCTGCAGTGCGCTGATAGATGGGCTTCTTCAGGTCCAGCTCTCTGGAATCACACAGGAGACGGAGTGAGATGATTGCAATGCAGAAAGTGTGACGGTCTGTCAAACTCAATGAACCTCTCTAACATTAACTTTCAGAGATCAAACTGAAGAACAGACAGAAGCAAACTTTCCACAGACCACTGGGAGACTCATGACATTTCAAGGCAGCTACAGGCTCCTCCTGAGGGGTACACTTTTTACCTGACAATGACACCAGGGCGGAGGTCAAAGTTCTTCTTCACAATCTCGAGCAGCTCTTTCTCACTCCTCTGGGAGGTTCCATAGTGGAAGATGGAGATGGACAAGGGGTGGGCCACTCCAATGGCGTAGGACACCTGAGAAAAATAAAAATGATATGGGTTTAAGTTTCTAGCACAAATTACCTTACTAGCTTCAAAGACTGAGTGGTCAGGTATAACCAAGCAGAAGATCAGGTAAAAATCTCACCTGGACCAGCACACGCTTGCACAGTCCAGCCTTGACTAGAGACTTGGCCACCCAGCGGGCAGCATAGGCAGCTGAACGGTCAACTTTGGTGTAATCCTTTCCAGAAAAAGCACCACCTCCATGAGCACCCCAACCTCCATAAGTGTCCACAATGATCTTACGGCCAGTCAGACCTGCATCTCCCTGCAAAAAAAGCATAAATTAGTAAGAATATAACTGCTAAAGTAACATTTAAGTGAACTGTGAATGAATTATTCTCATGATTTTGAACCTGTGGGCCTCCGATGACAAAGCGTCCACTGGGCTGCAGGTGATAGATGGTGTCATCATCCAGGTAGACACTGGGTACCACAGCTTTCACCACCTTCTCTTTCAGAGCATCACGCATCTCATCCAGGCAAACCATCTCATCATGTTGAACGGACACTACAATGGTGTGCACGCGTACAGGAAGCATGGCTCCACGATCCTGCCTGTACTGGACAGTCACCTAGAGAAAACAACCCGTTACTTGCATCTAAACTTGAGCTACAAGGTTTAACTTTGGGGTACACACAGAACCAACACCTGCCTGTATCAGGAATATCTTCAAAGAACTGAAGACATAGTCATCTACAGTTCTAATGTTTGTTAATGTTTGATCTAATGTTGTCCTCTCTCACCTGGGTCTTGGAGTCAGGTCGCAGCCAAGGCAGGGTGCCGTTGCGGCGAAGCTCAGCCATTTTGGCGT
The DNA here is from genome assembly GCA_036877525.1 of Chromobotia macracanthus. NCBI lineage: Eukaryota > Metazoa > Chordata > Actinopteri > Cypriniformes > Botiidae > Chromobotia > Chromobotia macracanthus. Next base: position 4,210,804 of record JAZGTH010000031.1, on the reverse strand, counting down.
TCAGCTTATGGGCCAGGACAATGGTAAGCGGCATGCACTCTTCAGTCTCATCAGTGGCATAACCAAACATCAGGCCCTGAGGAGAAAACAATCCAGTAAGGTTCTCAATTTTTCACCCGCCTCAAAAGCATGTGCACACACACAGGTGTTAATTGCCTCTTACCTGGTCTCCAGCACCAACATCTTCCTCATTACGGTCAAGATGAACCCCTTGGGCAATATCGGGTGACTGCTGCTCAAGAGCCACAAGCACATTGCATGTCTTGTAGTCAAACCCTAAAGTACAGTCAAGATTGAATATGTTTGTCAATTAGTAATTGCAAGACATTCTATAAAAAAAAGCAGAATTTTGTTTGCTTTCTTAGGCATACAGAAAGTTTCTATACAACACGTATATAATTTAAACTAAATACTGGAGAGAAAGTAGTGTGCTTGTAGTGTACTGAACACAGCCATACTCTCGCCTCTACCTTTGGAAGAGTCGTCGTAGCCAATGTGCTTAATTGTATCCCTGACAACCTTCTGATAGTCAACTGAAGCATGGGAGGTGATCTCACCAGCCAATAAGATCATTCCAGTCTTAGCAACCGTCTCTGTAAGGAGAAATGTAGAGGAGAAATTGATAGGGGTTATGGAAGACAGTAAAAACTAAAGACACAAGCTCACAGAAAAGCATCATTTGACACGCACCACATGCTACTTTGGCGTCAGGATCCTGCTTGAGGTGGGCGTCCAACACAGCGTCACTGATCTGGTCACAGATCTTATCTGGAAAAGGGAGGAGGAATGATCTAATTAATGCAGACAGTTAATTACAGAAAACTCATTTTGAAGAAAGGGTTTAGGAGGTCAAAGGAACTTTTGGTTTTTGTTACAGGTAGTATTCGTTTACAATCACCAACCACTCTACGGTATCCACAAACAATGACTGCTTTTGTTACACTCTGAAAAGGACATTAGGGTTATTATAACTGGCTTACAAGATGCATGCAATCCTTGCACAGAGTTTAGTTTTTCTCATACAAAAACAACTTCTGCCATGGCCACCACTTTAAGAAAATCCCTGTTACAGTTTCATCCTGCAGGACTCATTATACAACAGGTGAAGCATATGTGCCACTGCAGTACAGCCTCTCAAGTCATGGCAGGAATGCCCATAGCTGCCACTCCACTGAACCCCCTGGAGTAACAATCTATATTTGGGGCCAAGCTAATCATCTGGTGTGGGACTGCGAAACCTCCCCCACCCTACTGTACTTGGACCTGCATAGATCTTGTTAAGAGATGTGATGCAACAGCCAGGGACAGTTGAGTGATGACCTGGCAAACCACATGTAGAGATGTCAAAGACCAGGGATGATGAACAACTAAACCACTACTAATATGGTGGACAAAACATCAACAAACATAGCCATGTTTCCACAACTAATCAAACTTACTATTGAGCCAAAAACAGTCACAGTTACATAACAGGGAAAGTGGTTAAAGTGTATGCCAAGTGTATGCCAAGTACAGAGTAACAGCGTACACAGGTTTCTTCTAGCAGTACTTTGGCAATAATGATCACATGTTTTCATTCAGCTTCCCTAAAAAGCAGACGGTTTCCATTGCCTAACAAAGTTCAAGAGATCTTGCAGGGCAAATGGACTTTTGACTAATAGATGACCTTAACATCACACAGAAATAAAACAAACCTCCAGGCTGTGTGGTCGGCAGTGTTGCAGCAAAGTGCAGCAGGCAGTGTACTGATACAATAACTTTATTATTGTGTTACCCGGGGTGTAGCGCGTATAATAAAAAACAGACCCCTAGAACATGACGTCATGGCCCGAAGTATACATTTTAAACGCAGCTTTATACATTGATTACAGTAAGAAACGTATTTGAAGTAAAACTAAACACATTTAGAAGAAACTAATGCCAGGGTACAATAAACGCAATTTGCGCAGAGTAGTTTCAGTGGCTACAAGGCGCGCGCTGACGCAACACACACGGGCACTCGAGCAAGTTCAGACCACGTGCAGCGGTGTCAGTGTGCTGATGAACAACCCGAAACAAACATGCCAAACAAAACGATTACAATCACAACCATTAAAACGACGATTACACTAACAAACAAGGCAAACCTTCATAAAAACCAGCCACACAGTAGATCTCATACCCTTATGAATAAACTGAATGAGAATATTAGATCGAATAATCCCAATTAATGGTGAAAACATCTAGAATAACCCCAAATAATCTACGGAGTTCGATTGTGGACCTGCGAAACAGACTCAACCGGGATAACCGGCAGATCATCACAGGCACTCAGCGGGTCCGCATTGCACACTTAACAATATGGCTACCGCATGCCCACCCACCACTAAAACATACAGCTAAAAAACAGCCAATAAATGTACACGTCACACAATTTTATATGTACATTCACTTAAATATGAAAACAAAATAAAGATATCGAGTTCGTATTTTAACGCGTCTAAACGAGCGGGATTAGGTTTGGGCCTTACATCCTGTGACATAACGCGGCCAGACAGACGGATGTCTCACACTGATAAAGTGCGCGGCTTTTTTATTTGAACAAAAACGCGTTAATCGTTTTCTTGTCTCTCGTTATAATACACATATAAACGTTTTAACGTAGCGACGTAAAAACTAGCACGTGCTAGCTTCACCGTCTCGTGATTGTTTTCATCCGCTGCTCGACTTTATGAGCACAAAACGATATTAAATGACGTCTTAAATGACATCAAATGTTGAAGGGCACAAATCTGAGCGTCGTGATACATACCAGGGTGCCCTTCACCGACAGACTCCGACGTGAACAGAAAACAGTCTTCATCGATCAGGGAGTTGTGAAAACCGTTCATTTGACCGTTCATGTTTGTTGGGCTTTTCTAAAGCTCTCGTGGATTCAGCGCGTTGTTTTCTGCTTCTCTCCGCCTCGCTAACGCCGGTCTTAAAGGGATGTTTTATGGTACCGATCTCTCGTAGACGCTCAATGTAGACTTGACCTCAAATGTTTAAGAGAGCCGGTGTGCAAGTTTATATCCCTCCCATTTCAGTCCAAGCGCCAACGTCACTGGGCACACCTCCGTCCATCTGCCCGTCATCCAATCAGAAGCGGTTTAGGCCCTGAACCAGCGAGCAGACAAAAGAGGACCACACATCACGTTTCTGCTGAAATAACCTTCTCGAAACCATGTTTCTTGACATTTTGCACTATTCATCCTGCTAATGCTTTTTTTTTGCTAATGTATTTGTATACATGAACACCTATAATTGCAAATAAAAAATAGATTTGAAGAGAAAATGTATCTAATTTAATTTATATATATTACATATATATTATTCTTTATCTCTGTTCTTTCTGGGGACTGAATGGCCCCAAAGCCATTTGCTTATTTAAAAACACACTCACCATTAAAGTATCACCTAATCTTATGAGATCTAATGATGAACACAATTGGATAAAATGCTTCAATTGTCCTCTAAAAATATTGTTACTTATGTTTACAAGTAAAAAATAATAACGTGCAGTTCACATTACAAGATATTTTGAAGTATGTTGCTAACCAAACAACAGTGGCACCCATGGAATTCCATTGTATGGACACAAAACCACTGAGACATTTCTCAAAATATCTTCTGCATCATACAGAAAAGTCATACAGGTTTGGTATGACATGAGAGTGAGTAAATGATGGAAAAATGATAATTTGTCAGTTAAGTATTGTTGTATTACAACATATTGAAAGCAAATTAATTCTTGTGGCAGAGTTGCTAAGCCTGTCTCACCACTTTCTGATAACTGCTGCATGTGTCTGTGTATAAAGTTTCTGTTGCGTGTGAAGGCCAAATATTTAAACACGTGTTTAAAACATAGTAAAATGTGTGGTAAGCTGAGGAGAATTTGGGTGGGCCGCTCATAAATGTTTCATATATTTAATATATTAAATAATTGATCTATTTCATGTTAAATAATGACAACAGATTTATGTGAGAGTTAGGTTTGGGGGGAGTAGGGTTATAAGGTATTATTAGGCTGGTATGAAAACAATGGAACTCTATAAGATGTCCTCACAAGTATTGTGAAACAAACCGGTTTGTGTGTATTAGTGCATGTCACTTTGTTTTAGGTCATGAAGTTGTCAGATAGGCCAACAAAACATGAATTAAAGGTTTGCATGAAGCCCAGAAATAAACATGAGACACTTTCAGTGGATATATGTGTACATGGCCATTAAACACGCTAATAATGTGTCACAAAAACACAAAGCTTTATGTTGTGTTGCACACGGCATGGGGCCTCTTTTATCCCATCTAATCTGTAGGCAGCAATTTCTTAGAGTGCCAGGACGTGCAGTGGACGGGGGCTTTATAGTGTAACTCAAGAGGTCACTAAGTCCATCGCTTTATATCTAACCTCTGGACAGTGGCCTTACACAGCTTGTAAAAGCAGCTTCTGTTTCACAGTTTCAAATTTAACACTATTTTTTGTTAGAAATGATCAAACAACAAGATGAGTGAAACAGATTACAAGTTTACATGGATTTTGTTTACTATTTGTATTTCTTCTTCTGCTCTGAGGACAGAATGCAATGGAGCTTAAACCCCACAAGTCTGCAAAACCTGATCCATGTTATGCAAGATAGTTTGGGAAGATTCCAAAAAGCATCTTGTGTGTTTCTGAATTAGACATAAGACCATTTGTTTTTTTCTTTTGGCAACTGGAAAACTGTAATATTTAATACAACCAAACAGCACTTAGAACTTAGAACAACAGTCTCTCTCTTTGTAAGTCGTTTTGAATAAAAGCGTCTGCTAAATGAATAAAAATAAATGTAAAACATCTTATTCTTCTGTCTTCATCTTCTGTTTCTTTTCTTTTGTGTTATAAATTGGTAAGTTCTGGTGCAAAGAGGATAATGGTCTATTGTACTGGGCATTCGTTTGCAAATATGTATGTGTACATATATGTGGACAACTCTGGTGTGTATAATCAGCCATGAAGACAAATTTCCTAAAGACTGACCTCTTGTAAAGATACTTTGTCCTCCTACACTGATCTCATGGCTAGTGTCAAGACAAGCCCGAAATACAAACAATTTGTTCTACATTTTGGCTGTAGTTCATGGGTGTGTCTCGGCTCCTCCAATCAAAATGTTACATCATTCAATGAAACATTACAATAACGGAGATAACCACATGTTGTGGCACAATAAAAAACGGTTACATAGTACTGTAATGATCTCCTGGCTCAGATTAGTGGAAACACTTGAATACTGTTCCAAAGCCTGTTAATTCAAAATTTATTGAAGCCTTTGGTGCGTGGTAATTGTGAAATTACTATTATTCCCTAATTGGGAGTCTAATTAGATTCTCATTGCTGTAACACAAATTTTATGACAAAATGGCAGTATAACACATAATCTTTATTTGTGACTCGTGCTGACAAAATGAGTGAGAATGTGCACTGGCTAAATATGAGCTACAGGTAAAACAAGTGAAAAATGTCAGTTTTGGTCTAATTTGAGGTTTTTACAAAAATGAGTTCATTAAGCCCTCATCTAGTGACCTCAATGCTCCAAATAGCAGTTAAACATCTAAAATCATTTTATTTGTAGCTGAACTTTCCTAAAGCTTTACCTTGTTTTAATAATAATGAAAAAGTGTATTTTGTTTCTGCTCTCCTCTCTGTGCTTCAGACAGATGAAGATCACTCATGTTTTTGTCAGATTTCAACAAATCATACATCATTTTAAAGGTTTTTAATGAAGAACGTGAACATTACAAGAACTCCTTTAGAATTATTTTCATTGTGACTCATTTTGCCACCATGGGTCACATTTTATATTATGATAAACACAGTTTAGATAATATATCAGATAATCTAATCAGATAAGTCATCGCAGTAATGATTTTTTAATAGTAATGATAATGGCAGGGTGTATAAGCTTATTTGTTAGGAACAATGTCACAATGCAGTTATACATATGGCCATACAATAAGCTTCATTTTCAACTCACAGTGAAGTAAGTGTAGTACAACTTGCATTATAAGGCTTGACACCGATTTGTCTCATGTGCCATTATTCATTAAAAAAGTCAAACATCATACCAGATAACTGTTTAATAATAATCATAGTCTCTTTATGACAAGTTTCCCAAAATCAAATGTAGGACCTTTGATCTGTGCTGTAAGGTAGAACAGGGGTATTTTGCAATGGAAACAGATGTAATCTCACACCTGTGAAGATTTCGGACAAACAGCTCTTGCTGTTTGAACATGTGCTGGATCCAGGTGAGAGCTTTTGCTTAAGGTACAGTAGATGGTTTCCAGATAAACTTTGATTATGTAATTCTGTGATTATGAACATGTCAGACACATCACTATATATTACCAATCTCTTTGCTACCTCCCTCTGGCTTTTTAACTTCCATGTTTGTGCAGCATTACATAACATGTTTTGATGCCTCCATTTGTGTAATGTTTTCAGTTGCCTCATTCCATACCTTTAAGACATCACAGTAGCAGTGTAACACATTACAATTGGTGAATTGGTCCTTAAAATGTATACTTTATTTTGCACTGTCTACGCACACTTGTCCACAAGCTTCACTCAGCTCACATACATGAAATGTCACAAAATGCCATAAATGACCAGAGCTGCTCTGATTGGTTGACTCAATCAGTTGCTTCTGTCAAAGGTTTACAGTGTTTCAGGAAAAGGTATGACAGATATTTCAGTAAAGCAGGGTGGGTGTTAATGTGTGACGTTCTAAAACCTGGGCTGGTGGTCTTACAGCATGTGCACATGTCTCTAATATATGTACTCATAAAATGGTTACCACAACAACTCTGAAACAGTATTGATAGACTGACATTATCGGCATCATCTGATAAATACATCTGATTGGCTGGAAAGTGGTCATTCCATAACACATTAGTTCCAAAATTTGTCAAAAGATTTGTTAATACATAGTGCACATTTTGTTTCAAATGTTTTTTTGTGAATTGTTTGTGTGAATAAATATTATGTAAAATAAATGTTTGTTTGAATCAATAATGTCTTATTGTAACTGTATCATATAAAGTTCTAGCTCTGAATGGTTGAGCTGCATTCAAAGCCACAAATTCCATGGTTGCTGTGTTGCTTGGCAACAGTAAACATCCCACAGTTAGGCCAAAGAATGATATTATTTGGTGTAAGACTGTTTATTCCAGCTATCATTCATAAGAAATTAAATTATTTATCAAACATTGGTGTGTTTTGTCATATTACTATTGTCACCATTTTCTAAGTACAGAAAGGCACAAAAGGCCATGCACTATAAATAATTTAAAGGGGAAGTTTGAACTCTTATACATTTTCTATACATTTACCATTTCTTCGATTTGATTTGTCCCTCTTTGACTTTACTGACAGCATGCACTTGAGCTGAAACCTGTTGATTCATAATGATTCAGCATGATTTGAGAATCTTCCAAAGAGCATCTTGTGCCTTTCAACAGGCACAAGAAATCTGACCTTGTGTATAACGAAGTTAAAAGTGACGCATGTCACAAACTGGCTTATCTGAGCAGTGATTTAGAAATAGAGCATTATATGTCATAGTGTATCAAAATCTAAAACCTTTTCTGTTGTACTGTTTTCCTACATTTATATTTTAATTTCAAAATTTGAACCACACTCTGTATTGATGTTTTATTGGATGTTGTATTGATGTTTTGTTTATTTTAATGATGCTTTCTAAATAATGGTTCTGTTGGTGGACCATTAGCTGACGGTATGCTGAGCTGAGTGCTGACATCACTGTTTGCTTTGCTTCTATGACAACAGTGCAGTTTTACCTCAGGTCAGGTTGTTCTGCACTATAAGGCTGTTAAGATTAAAGGAATGCTTTATGTGTGCAGTTGTACTGCCACAAATTACAATCTACGGTATTATTCATAAATAAAGCAAGACGCAATACAGTAGTTTCACCTCTATTGGCAACGCCAATACTGAGAACTAAGGAAAAGTTTGTGAAGCAATTAAGCATGACATGGCAAGACAAATTCCTGCTGAGTCTCTGATATACATATAATGTAAGAACAGAACAGACTGCCTAATGGGATTTTTGCACATAGAAATGAATTGTACTTCAATTCAATTTCTTTGCAATACAACAAGCTAGCTAAAGTCTATAAATGAATGGAAGGACAATGAGGGATAGGTCATAGAGTTGTATCCCCTGCTTTGCCTATCTGAGCAGGCCTGTGTTCTCCTAAAATGGCCGCTATCAGGGCTTCTGGAGCACTGACTCCACTCCCAGGGGACACAGGGCTCCGCGGACTTAGAGGACTTAGCGAGGGTGAGGTAAATGTGTCTTTGGAAACCAGACGCTCTTTCTTGGCATTGACGGAGGGGCGGGGGGCAGAGCTCTGGGCATGGCCGTCGCGAGGTCGCGAGCAGAGGCTAAGTGACTGCAGGGAGGGAAGAGGTGAGGCAGAGAGGGCTGGTACGGCAGGGCTGCGGCTGCGTTGGCGCTTCTGGTGGTGTTGATGACGTTTGCCGCTGTGATTTCCAGGACTGGGGCTACGAGAGCTGGGGGTCAACAAAACCAGTGTGCTGTCATCCTCAGAGCTGACATCTGAACTGTCCGAGCGTGAGCGACACGCAGGCGCGGGAGGTGTGGACATGGGCAGCTGCACCTGTAGTAAATCAGAGACAGGATGGAAGGGTAAATCTCATTTACTTGCAAACCTGCCAAGAAGATGCTCAGGTCTTACAGTAGTTCACTCCAAGTTTTGTGTCCATGAATGAACACCATTTTAGGAAATATTTGCATTGACTTTTTCTGTTATGTTATTTGTATGACAACTGAATCAACCCTAATTCTCAAAAATATCTTATATCTCAAAATATTTCATTCTTGAGACTGTAATGCAAATACATTACATTGTGTGAGGAGGTATAAGCGACTGATATTATATTTTAATCCTGGTGGTTCAAAATGGAGGACATATCAAAATCAAATGGAGGACATGTCACAGACTCTAACAGACTATTGAAAAAGACATTGAAGATGGGCCCAAGCCATTTCTAGGGATCACTGAGATTTAGGGGTGGGCTCTTATGACATTTGCCAGTAAGTAAAACCTAGCAAGCACACAAAACCTCTTAGCAACCTAGAATTACCCTAAAAAACATGCAGAGTACCATGACCACTGCATAGCAATGCCTTGGCAACCAACACGAAACACCCTAGCACTGGAGAAAATCTTAGAAGCTATTTTAGGCATATTTAAAACATTATTACAAATTACTCGAGACTGTAATGCAAATACATTACATTACATTATTTGTATAAATACATTACACATTATAAATGCATAAAATTATACATTTATACATATAATAGTAATCATTTTACTTGAGTAGAACTTAAACTAATTCATTAAATTAAATAGATAAATTGTTGCATTACAGTAATGAAAATTATGAAAAAATAAAAAACAATTTAGAGAATATGGCATAATTATAAAATAATAATAAGCATATACAGTAAAGAGAACTGGGGGAGGGTTAATGTTCCTAATATAATTCATTATTTTTGTTCTTTTCATTTTGGGCTAATATTATGACCTGGGTTTGTTTTCATGAGATTTACAGTTAAATATGAATAATGAATCTTTTGAATTAAATATGAGGAATTTATTTTTTGGGGCTTCTGTTACTATAGTATCAAGACCAGAGTACCAAAGCTGCAGGTGGCTGTTTTTGCACACTAACCTCTGATAAATGACTACTGTAAATTACGTCTGAAAATATTTTCTACTTTTTTAAATACTTTAAATACTGTGGTTGTAATTTCCTTCCTATTTCCACTGGATGCTTCACCCTGTCTGGCATACATGCAATTCAATTGACTCTTTTTGTTTACAATCTGTGGTTGTCTGCCCTCAAATACAAATAATGGTTTCAGATCAATACTTACAATGTTGACAATGACCACGCCAGGGTGCACTGACTGAGTCATGGTGCTCTTGCAGCTACCATGTTGTTTATGGAAACCAAAGTAATATTTGCATTTGGAGTGCAAATATACTCTCCCTCCCTCCCTGTCCCTACGATTTATCGCTTCGTTGTTTTCCTCACCTTGTAAATCACTTTGGATGAAAGCGTCTGCTAAATGCCTAAATCTAAATGTGGAGTGAATCAGAATTTGGCTGTGAGAGCAGTGTAGACCTGAAATGGTTCAGTCACTCCTGCAAAGCCATTCATGTTGTTGCTGTAATAACCCAAAATATAATCCCCCGGGTCTCTGGGCAAATCCTCTTCAGAAAATGTCACCTGAAGGTCATGAAAAAACATTTAGACTAGAAAAGTAAAGTACATCACTAGACAAACTTTCTTCTTGGCTAGACAAAACAAAGCCTGAGAGTTTAAACAGCCTTGAAGTTTGGAAGATTGTATAGGCCTTATGTAATATCTATAATACATAAAAGACTGAATAAAATAGCTCTTTGTTAGCATTTTGTTAGCATTAATACTGTTCACTGATTTCCAAATCTCAAAGCTTTCAATCTAAAATAATCTAGGTACTTGATTTCTGGGATTAAAGCATTCTAGTAAAACCCTGGGCACAATATTGGGTCAGGTTACTAATGTCTGACCACTTGTGTGTGGCTTTCCTGTAGCTCAACTACTAAGGCATTGTGCTAGCAACACCCACAACAAGGTTGTGGGTTTGTTTCCCAGGTAATGCACATAAAATGTAAAAGGCCTGAATGCATTGTCAATTGCTTTGGATAAAAGTGTCTGTCAGATACACAAATGTAACTGATTTAATTTTCATCTCTTACCTGTGTGGAATGCTCAGATTTGGCCCACACATAGGCAGCATAATCCTTGTGATGTTTAAATCCCACCTGGAAAGGTAACATAAAGAACGTAAAACCTTCGATTTGTTTAAGACGTACCAGAGTAGCACTTGCTCATTACCTTGTATAGTCCCACCCAATCCCATGAGCTCCTCTGAAACCCCGGAGCTACTGTCAGTTTGGCTGCAGCATCAGAGAACTTGGTCCACTCCTTCTCCACTTCCAGTGTTACTAATGGCAGGTTAACCTTAAAGGGAAACTGAAGATGGTATAACTTAGTGTTGGTAACTAGCAAGCTGGCTAGCAGTATTGGTATTGCTTATATTTAGTGTTAGGCATCTGAGAAAACCTCTACAATGAATTATTAAATTTAACACAATCTATAAATATGAAACAAACCTAAAATTGTGTAGCTTGTTCAAAGGGTGTGTGAGGAGGTATAATCGATTGATATTATGTTTTAATCCTGGTAGTTAATCAAATAGAGGACATCTCACAGACTATTGAAAAAGACATTGAAGATGGGCCCAAGCCATTTCTAGGGATCACAGAGATTTAGGGGTGGGCTCTTATGACATTTGCCAGTAAGAAAACACCTAGCAAACACACAAAACCTCTTAGCAACCTAGAATTACCCTAAAAAACATGCAGAGTACCATGACCACTGCATAGCAATGCCTTGGCAACCAACACAAAACACAGAAAATCTTAGAAGCTATTTTAGGCATTGAAAACATTACTACAAACTTCAATGCATGTAAAATGTAAATGTAAATGATGTAAAATCTTGAATGTAAGAAAATCTATTTGGGATTTAATCCAGTTGCATAATCCAGTTTAAATAGTGGCTCATGTACAATTTACAGTATGTGCAACTGCAGTATTTCTTTTTTAATCTCTTGCATGCCAAAGTGTCAAGATAATAAATCCACATGACTATGTACTCCTGAAATACAAGCAGTTCTTCTCACAGACTATCCAGTGACCTTCCCGCCATTTTTAGACTCACATGCAAAGAAAAGAGGGCGGATACAGGCTTGTGGTCACTAATAGTAAAGCCCATGTGACTGCGATAAAACTGCTGAGACACTCTGGTGGCTCCGCCCAGCCACGAGGTGAGACCCCGCTGCAGAGCAGCATTATGGGACGGCACAGGGGAGCCTGTTCTGCGCAGACGCCACAGGATACGATCTGTCCATGCAGGCTTTCTCTTTTTGGCACTAGGAAATGTAACAAAAAATAAGAGTAGCTTATAAAACAGTCTCATACATAAAGGAATGTGCAATATAATACACTCACACACACCTTGTATCGTAAGTGTGTGTTCCCACATCAAACTTGTAAGTTGGTGGGAAATTAAGAGGTCCTTCTATAAATCCATCCAGAACAGACTCGCTTTTTTTTGCCACGTTGAGCTGCAGCAAAGACAAAACATAACAAAAATGTTCTATGTTATCTTCCAATACATTCTAGAAGACAACACAGCATATGGTCTGCACATGTGGTTCTGAAAGTGCTGAATTGAGCTACATTTCATTTATGCAACGATACACTGCCCTCTGGTGGTACTATGTGGAAAAAAACATATTACCACATAAAAGGCAACTAAGGCTCAAACCTTTTAGCATAAAACATTAGCTACAAAACCAACATGTGGACCCAAACTAATTGGCCCCTACTGAGTTACAGCCTACAGCTTAATTTATACTAGATCTCAACCCTGTTACCTATTCTAATGTGTTTTTGCAATTGTTTACCAAAACATTGGTCATGTAAAACAGCTTATAGAATATTTTTTTTATCAGGCAACAGCGATGGATAAACAACATTATAGTTAAACACCTCTTTGATCATTTCATTTGTTTGGGGAAAAAAATTCATGCTGTATTTTCTATTTCTTTAGTGATTTAAGATGAGATAGAAATTCTGATCTTATCTACCATGTTAAATGTAATAAAGATTACCGTCAGACTTATCTCTAGGTATGCAACCAGTTTCCTGCATGACAGTCTGATCGTCCCACACGTAACCTGTGATCTACATTCTGCCTCACCTGATCCTTCTCCCATAGCAGAGAAAGTTTGTCATTCTCAATCGCACTTTTCACCACGTGAATATCGTAGCCTTCGATCCGGAAGTTCAGATCACCAAACCAAAACACCACACTGCAAAACAATATAAACACTTTACCACGATGAACCCAACAAGTCAACAGAGTTTAGCTGTACAAACTTCCTCAGATTCCTGTGGAACACACACACATTTTTCAAATAGTCTGAGCTAATCTTTGCATTTAGTAAAGCATGGTATGACCAGGGGGTGTCACACTCCAAAAAAGAAAATTAAAAAGCATGATTAGATTCAAAAAGTATAGAAATAGTTGTGCTTTTACAATGCTTTTAGAGCCTGAAAGCCCCTGGTCACTATAAGCTTATAAGAACTATAAGTGTAGCTTGAAAATTATTAAAAAAATTATGATGATGAATTATAACGCATTGAAACAACATGAAAGTAAATGAAAAGGACAGAATTTTTATTTTTTGGAGTTAACTATTCCTTTAACATCAAAGATTATTTAATAATATGAAAGTAAGCCTTGGCATTTTTCCCAGGTACTCACTCATGATCCAGCACGCCCACGGCGGCCCCACCCTCAAACTGTTGCTGCTGCAGGATGCTCTCAAAGTCCTCCATCCGCTGCTCAAGATTCCTCATATGAGCCGGCAGGTGGCAGTTGAGGAAGCAGACGGGGTGTCCGAACACCATCATACGTGCGCTCACGCCCCCTTTATTCCCCTGAGACAAACATGAAGTCAGAGGATAATGGAAAGCTATTAATAATACAGCAGTTCTGTTCTGACACTCTCTTGTAAGTGTTTCTGCAAGCTGCCAAATGCCAATTATTCTGCATGGCACATAATGCTGATGTGAAGAACTGGCAGGAATTGAACTGATGATGGCTTTGAAAAGAGCTAAGCAGGAACATAAGAAGTTCTTAAAGGAACAGTCAATGTGAAAATGAAAGTTCTGTCATTATTTGCTTACCACAGTTATACACAGCTATTCATTAATAACCTTCTCTTTTGCTGCCGGCAATGATGCTGTACCGTGTGTGGGCATTGATGCACCAATTTGTCGATGTGACAACTTTTAACTTTTACCTTTGAGTATATACAATGTTTATTGTAGCTTGACTGACCTGGTAACTAGAAACTATCATTGTATCTGTCATTTAGGGTGAGTAAATAATCATTTTTTGGTGAACTACTTCCTTAAACAGCTTGCTGTGGGTGTACTGTTCAGTGAAGGGTGAAATAGGTTGTGCAGAGACATGCAGTTTATTAGCAGCGCTGGTGCTGAGTTCCCACGGGTTGTGCTCTCTCTATCAGGGTAATGCAACAGGGAGAACCGAGAGCAGCTGTGCGTGTGTGTGTGTTATCTCTGCACTTGATCAAACAGAGATGAACCTGCTGTATGTGTGTGTGTTGTGCACTGGAAGACAGGTCAGAAAAAGAGCCGCTGTGTGTCCTACTGTATCCTGCTCAAAGGAGACTGCAGTGCAATTCTGGAGGAATGCTAACAACAATACACAGCAGGATCTTTCACACACACACACACACACACACAAACATTTACCTTTATGCTTTTTTTGTGCGTGCTTCTTGGGTTCTGAACCAGTGACCTTGGCGTTGCTAGTGCAATGCCCCACCAGTTCACCTACATCACTCTATTACACTCCTTCTCAGAACTCACCCAGTAGCCTCCCAGGCCGGTGCGTGTTTTCTGGGTCTGTATACCCCTGAGAAAAGGAAGGTGGCAGATTTTGGAAAACACCAGCAGATAAACACCCTGCATCCGTTGAGATGCCGCCTACAGGAGATAAAGATATTTTAGCTTCTCTGTTTCGTCTGTAACCGTGTGACACCCTTGATTATCTGCTTCATGCGATTTATTACTGATATAATTTTTATTTTATTGAATTTGGAATATAATGCTCACATTTTCCTCTTTATATCTCTTTGCATTTTTTCATATTGTACTTTGTTTAATTTTATTATTTTGTGTTTTGCTGTTGAATTTGGATGTGTAATGGAAGCTTTATTAACCAAAGTAAAGTCCTTTAAAGTGCAACCACATTTGGCAATAAAGCTTTCTGAGTCAGATTTTTTGCTACTTAATGGCTGAGCAAACTATGGCAGTTAAGGTCACATAGGAATTGGAATCTGTTTTTGCCTCATTTAAACCTGACAAGCTTTTTATGTACTGACCAGCACATATCCAAAACGACTGAGTGTGTCCATGCAAAGCTCGCTCCATATGTCTGTGAAGAGAGCATCTTTCAGTCGTTTGTTTATCATAGAGTTCACTTCCTGTAGTCTACAGTGAAGGAGAAGTGCAAAGACAGAGAGAAAGAAGATTAATATAAAATGCTGAGAAGTTAATTAATTAATTCACATCAATGGAGGATATGTAGAATCAGGCTGCTATAAATAAATTCAGACATCCTCACCCAACAACAAACATATCCGTGCTCCTGTTTTCAATCCCAGGGCCAAACAAGGAAGTGATGTCATCAGGTGGCATAGCAGACCCTACATTCCATGTGACAATGTGCACCCTTAAAGAAAGATGATGCACTTAATGTATAATTTCAAATATGCTGCAATAAACAAACTGTTTTCTAATATCTGGTCAGCTTTTTTGCTGTCTACTGCCTATAGTACATATGCAGCTTTTAAAGCAACATTCTAACCTTGAAATGAAACCTCAATGACTGAAACATTGGTAGTCCATCCGTGATACTTAATATTTAGAGACACTTATGTGTATGCCATCTTTAGCTTGATTTTCCTAACGAGTGTAAACACTGCAGCACTATCAAAACATTGCTGTCTGTTTGAGCATCCTGACCAGCCATACAGAGCAATAATGGCTCAACCAATAACATAAGATTTGGGCAGGGCTATCTGTGTGTTTGTCCAATGGCTGGCAGGGGGCATGTTCATGAAGCCTGTTTGAAAACCAGTCATGTCTTTTTCAAATTTTGTTTCAGATATTACATTAAAAATGTTGTCTAGGTAAGCAGCTCATTAGGTTTTAGAACACAGCTATAGTTTCACAAATCCATAGGCAGGTTTTATTTCACATTCATGGTTTTGTGAGTAATAATTACAACTACACTATCATAAAACCTGGAAAAATGTCACCTGTTGCATTGAATGGTTTGAACAGCACTCTAAATGCTTTTAACTTGCTAATTAGAGCACATGTGTGATGAGTAAACAGCATTACGCATTATCAGCGGTCTGTTGATGCTGTTGACAGGCTAAAGGATCCAGGGACACATTTGTATCACTAGGAATGCTGCCAGCTAAATGCTCCTGTGTCCATTCTGTCACCAGTGATATTATGCTGATTTAAGGGAACAGAAAATCTCAGCCATGCAAGTGTCTGGTCTTGAGATCCATAAACCGTCAGATTCTTAAATAAGCAAGCCCAGCAGAATCAAGAGATGACCGAACGTGTCACATAATATCATATCACTGGAACAGCATGATGTAATTGGACATGGCATAAAAAGGCCATCTCACCTGAAATCACCTTCCTCGCTGATGGCTTGGTTCAGCTTATTGTTGCCGTCTCCTGTGTTGGGTACCTTTGTTTCTGAGCTTTGGATTGGTGGAGGAATGGCATTAGATGGCGTGCTGTGGTTCGGATTGGGGATCGGTCTGGTGATTAGGTTATTTTGCGTGTTAGCACGAATGGGCTGTGCTGAGGGGCTTGGAAGTGTTGGGGGGATGGATGATGGGGGGATTGAGGTGAAGTTGAGAGGTGGGGCTGAGCTGTGGGTTTTGGGGGATGCAGTAAGGCAATGGTGACTCCATTGGGGAGTTTGACAGTAAGCTGGGTGTCCCCATAGCTTTAACATGCAACAAAGGCTCAGAGGGCCTGGAGACTTTGAGCGATGTTTTGGCTTGTAGGGCTGTCGGCCGGGGACGACTGATACTAATGCAACTAGCTGACACCTGTGAGGTCAAGCCCGGTTTTACACTCTCCTGACTAGTTGGGTTTTTCTGCATTGCCTGAGCATGTCCAACCATGGAAGGGTTTCCAGCCATGCCAATCTGGCAATGGGAGGGAATGGCCAGTTTGGAGGGGTTTCTGAGCAGGGTTTGAACCGGTTGTTTGTGGAGACCTAGTACTCCAGTAGGTTCTTCTGGCATTGGGCAGCTCTGAATGGGCTGCATTGGATCCATTGACCTGCACGATAGCGGAAGATATGGATTGTTTAAGAAATGTTTCAGGTTTAAGCATTTGTGGAATATTAATTATCACAAAGTGATTTACTTCAGTTTTTTTTGTAAAAAACAAACTCTAAAACTTTTTTTAGGATCTACAGGAATTACATCAGTGAAACATTACAAGAAGTTCATCTATTAATACCACAGAAAAGTAGTATAACATATCAAAGTTAAAGAAAAGTAGTCTAAAATCAGGAAGGCCCAAATAATATGTTTTACTAAATAATTTATTTATGTGCATTAACAAAAATACAAGCTTCACATTTTGACTCATCTCTTGGAATGCTGGCATGGTTCACTTCCATTATAAGTGTGTTACTATAACCCCAATTCATGGGTAAGTCAAAATCAGTTTCTGTGGTAATCACTTTCTGTGGCCACAAATGTTGTCAATACATCTCAGCTGTATTTTTTTTTTTGGCCTTTGATGCTTTTATTAGACAGGTCAGTAGAGAAGAGACAGGAAATCATATTGGAGAGAGAGGGGAACAAGAGTCAGGAAAGGACCATGTGCAAGGACTCAAACATACGTCACCAAGTTTTTAAATTTAATTTACACACGTCACTAAGTCCTTCCCCACGATATGTTGGAGCAGCCCACAAGGCTATTGGCTCTGACCAGATTAGCTGTATTGAACCTGAGACATTCATTTAATTAAAGAGGACAAAAGTATAAAGGACATTATGGACTGGGTGACTGCACAAGAAAGTAGCTGCTGAATTTATTTGTCCTTCACAATGCTCTTCACAATGCCTTCTACCATGGCAAAAGACAGACTGTTGATGTCTGCAGTGGACAAGGGAGTGTGTGTAGGCCTTTGGGTAGCAGCCAGGGCTAGATGTCACCAATATTATACCTGTCCCCTATCGCCCTCTGCTCTTCCTGGGACACCACTGCCTGATATCAATGAACCAAACAAAAAGCAATTAGCAAAGATCAATCCTTCTTTTCAAATGACAGCTGTATAACCTTCTTTCTGTCTTGATCTACTTTCCTGTTGCTTGGCAACAACTTGCAATCTCAACATCCCCTCTTCCAAATATTTCCATTCTTTTAAACATTCCAGAATAATTCCTTTAATAATGAGCATTCTGATATAGAGAAAAGCGATCAATAGGGGACTCTTTAAAGAAAGTGCTAGAGATAATGGTAGTCACATAACATTAGCAATGTGCCTCTGTGTCTCCATCTGATGCAGGCTAATAGCTCAGAGCTTCTACACATTGGTATCTTGGGACAGATTTAAAACGACTTATACCGTATGAAACACCATAGACATTCCTGACAGAGTGAAGAAACAATAGCACAGTCTTTAGCCAATCTAAGTATGTGTTGATATTCACATGCCATGCAGAACAATACATTTATATTCAACAACTCATTTAAAATATATACAAACAGCCAAAGCTGAGAGGCTAATGCATTCATGGGTGATATGTCTAATGGTAGTCATAATTCATGTCTGAAAAGTGTTATGTAACACATCTGAATATTTCATACAATCTGGTGCAACATATCAGCAAATAAAGCAACAAAGCAGTTTGAAATATGAGTAACACTATAATCATTTTAATTGTAACAAAGTTTAATTAGGTGCATTCAATAAGAATCAAAGATTTATGGCTTTTTTTCTCTTTGATTTTACATTAACTACAAAGCATTATATATTGTAATATAAATTGTTGGTGTTATAAATAAAAGTTATTAAGTTTCATCAAGTGTTTAAAGTGTTGCTAAAAATACCACATAAAACACATGAATTTTTTTTCAAAAACACTTTTGCAAGCAGCAAGGCCTATCCAATAAGGGCCCATCTGTGTGGAGACAGCTACTGAAGGGCACTGTTATAGGATGGCATGGTTAAAACAGGTCAGCATTAAAAATTTAGAATGATGTCAAATTATAACAATGGCTCAATGGAGTTGAGTGGAAATATATATTCACGAAAAGATAAAGTGGTAAATGACCATGTACATATCCCATAACAAAATCTAAACTATACGATACTAAAAAATATTTAGTTTATTATGTAGGGAGACCGGGGCAAATTATCACATGGGGAAGTTGTCGCAAGGGGAACAAATACATGCTTTCTCTTGTCGGGGTTTGGTATAATAGTTTTAAACATCTAGTTGAAAATTTGCACAATATTGTGAATTATATTTCCAACTGCAATTAAATGACTATAAAACCACAGTGGAATATATTGAGTCAAGGGTCAACTATATGAACATTTCAACAGAAAGGTTGAAAACTGTGTTCTGGGGTATTTATTATTAATGTCAAGTTCTGTTGTTTATTGGGACAAGCTGTCATGCTTCTGGGACATGTTGCCACAAAAGGTACATGCAGATACATAAACTGTCTTTCAAAAACAAGCTTTATTTAGAAATATTCCCTGTAGTATAAAGTGAGACAATGAGAGCAGCTCTATTCCCTCTACACCCCCTATTATTAACAGCCTTAAAATCTAAAATGAAATAAAAGATGAATCCCAGGATTATTAAAACAGAAAGCCTCAATCAATTTTGACCAAATGATTTAAACAGACACCAATGGATTAATAATGGCATTTTCAAAGCGTATAATTGACCAATATTAGTACCGACTTGGACTGCGAAACTTCTGGTCTAATTATAATTACAATTAACGAATAAAACGAAGGCAAAGTTGCCATGCTGACATATCCACTGCCCGACATGACCCTTAAAAAATGATCAGCGCTTATTTGTCGCAAAGAGGGTCAACTGTGCAACTGGACATCACATGAAATTCAGCAGCATATAATAACCTTTATTTCCACAACTGTGCGCTTTCACGAACAAGGTCACATCTGCTGGCGTGTCAATTAAGAGTCTGCGTATGAAATAATTCACCGTTTGAATGAGTGCATTTGTTATATTGACAACAGGGAATAAATCAATGAAAATGCACGCACTGTCCCGGTATGAGACACAGTCTGGTTGCATTTATTTTAAGTTGTTTAGTCCGACGACACTTGCATACGCTGCATCGTCTGGAGGTGAAGAATATCACGCGCATCTATCGCGTGCACGCGGGAGGAACAAACATGTCAGATACATCGCTCAGCCTCACTGGCCCATTTGTCGTTTAAAAGCAGCCGTGTAATCTTGTTATGGAGAAAGCTTTCTTACCTGCCCTGTGTCTCCGGTGGAGGACCGGTGCGAGTGTGAATGTGTGACCGGTAGAGACGCTCACATCACACACACACACACACACACTTCGACTGGTGTCATAGTGATGGAGATCGGATACGACAGTCCCGAGATCAGACGAGGAAAGGTAAGAGTAAAACAACTCGTTTGACGATTATCGACGTCATTTGATTATAAATGACGCAAGTCGACACACATGAGCGCATCGCCGTGCACAGAATTCAAATGTTAAGTCTTTGTAAATCATGTTTGATTAGTGTTAAACCATTTAATTTACACACTTTTTATATTGTTGCTTTATCTATAGCATGTCAATACCAAAATGTATCAGAAAGTGTGATACTTGTTTATGTGACATGGCACTGATTTTAGATCTATAGCATGGCATATGGCTTTTTTAAGTATCATGTAAAAGCATGGTATGGTACAATATGGTACAATAATTATCATTCAGTACCATGGTATATATCAAAGTATAGTGTTAATACTGTACCATCAAACACCACCACACGTGGGGAAATACACCATGATAATACCATTGTATTCCCTGAGGTATTGCAGTGCTGTGTAAATACCACAAAATATAAATATAGAAATTATTTAGTACCATGGTACAGGCCTATGGCAAAGTTTAGCAGTATTACTATTAAATACCACTGTATTGATGGCCTTTTGATTACATGAATAAAGGGAGCACATGCAACTTATCAGATTTAATAACTGCAATGAACTGTGAAAAGAAAACCATAATTTATTCAAACCAGATCAGTAATACAAACTGATTGTAACTTTATGACTTAACAGTGCACTAGAGACAATAATACTAATGTAATTCATATTAGCATTATACCCATGCCCTAAATAGATATCTAGAGTGCACTTAGGTCACTAAACATGCAGCATGTAAAGTGTTGAAGGTTTTGAAACATCTGAAATTAACTTTGGCCGTTTGACACAAGACTAACAGGCTTCTAACAGGCCATGTGAACCTGCCTATCCCTGAGTAAATGTTTATATTGGACCTTAGCTCCTAGTGCAGTTCTAGGGTAAAATACTCTATTGAGATTTGCAGGTGCTTAATAAGACGGACTTTTGATTTTGAGCCAGTTCAGAGAAACATTTAACTGTTTCAGTTTCATCCAATCAGCAAATACCATCAGTATTCCAATGAGAACGCATGAGATGTTCTAAAAATGTTTTTTATATAATAGTAAAAATGCCCTGTCGATATTTTTAAACAAGCTGGTCAAGGTCTAATTCCACATTAGATCTTATGCCCTATAAGCCTGTGTTGGAATGCATTCAAAACAGGGAGTGACAGTACCATAAAAAATCAACCATGTATACACACACACACCTTCACACAATCTCTAAGGGTAGAGAGAGATTAATGCACATGTAATTTCCCTGGAATGCACTGCTTCAGAACTCCAACTGAACCCAAACACACTAGCACACAGGTTATAATCCTCATCCGCTGCATGTGTGCACATTTATAAGAATAGAAAAGCGATGTATCTGATCTTTGGTTTTTGTGTCTGTTGTAGACATTTGGTCATTTACAGAAAAATGGTGTACGTGTCAACGTATGTTTTTATGATGTCTTTGTTTTGGTCTTGACGAGACCTTTCTCCACTAGACACCGGTAGAACTCCTGGATGTACGTGTACACGCACTTCCAGTCGGGCTCTCGCATTCGCATCAAGTCATCGATGTCCAGCAGAGGGGGGCAGTCGGCTAGTCTCCTGCACACACACATAAACACACACTGTCATCACACACTGTCAGATTATCAGTACGCAAAGTCACAGTACATGGGTGAATTTGAAAAATGGTCAAAAGGTGTCTCATGTTTCACCTTTGAGATCATTGTGTTTTTTTTTTCATTTTTATATTATTTTAATGCCAATATGACACATATCCTTCACCCATCACCAAATGACCATTAACCTACTGTAATGCAGAAAAATCTTCATTTCATTACCGTAATGCAATTCTGGTTTCATGGAATCTTGAAAGGTCCTAAAAATGATTCGTAATTTTGTCATAAAAATTGAGGGGAAATGACCTGGACGTTCCATTTTAAAATTCATTCATAAGTGTGGATGTAATAAAAGGTCTCAAGACTTACTCTGCAGTCTTGAATGCCTTCTCAAAGTTGCCCCTGCGGTCATAAGGGTCGAGGGTGCAGTATTCAAAGCCCTCAGGGAAGAACCTGTGCACCAGTGCACAGAATGCCAAACCATCTGACCAGCTGGAAGAGAAATTCTGGATGTTCACGCCCTACACAGAGAAACAAGAGAAATTAGGAGAGGTTGAGGAAAGGGGTTAATCATACAAAAGTAGAAATACACTATATTTTATATATATTTTATAATAAACACAAAAAATTTTATATAATTTAGGACAATGAAGGATTATATTTTACAATGATCTTTGTGTATTGTGACATTATTTTCTTAAATTATCAAAACACATTATCATAACTGTTATGCAGTTTTTACTTTTCTCCAATTAAATGCGTAGAAAATGTGCTCTGCTGCGTGATAATAATGTCACAATTCAAAAAATCTTAATGGTCTTAAATGTAGAGTTCAAATTCATAGGCAAAATACATGTTTCTATAATTGATTAATTTGGGTGAAATGTGGCCTGAACAGGTAGAAAGTTGGCGAAACATAAGGAGAACTGTGTTTGATCTTATTTTATCTCTGTATGCCCACCTCATACGGTTCAGTCTTTACCCGACACCATTCTAGTAGCATCTGTTTGACGTCTTTGGTGTTTGAGCCCCCGACTGTTGAGCCACAGTGTACTTTAACCCGGGCCATGTAAGACTGAGCCGGGCTTTAGGAGGAAAAAACAATCAATCAATGGGATTGAGGTGGGAATGCGTCCAGACTTCGTTCTGTACAGCTATTCAGAATGACTCACCTGCCCACAGTTTTAGGAGGGGAAGTAAAGGATTTAGGGGATGAAAATATTTTTGCCTGCGCTGCCCCTTAACAGAATTAAAAATGAGAAAGGAGAGGTTATCAAAGTCATTCAGACAGGAACAGTAAGCACGTAGCGTTCTGTCCTTTCAGACTGATGGTTACTCACTGTGTGCGTTGTATTGAACGCCACTCAGACCGTTAGCAATGGGCTTCCGGTCTTTATTCTGTCCAGCAGCTGTTCTGGCTCCACCAGCCTGCTGACGTAGGTTCTCCATTCGGGCTGCACGTTCCCTATCCCGCCGTTCTGAAAGGCGGGAGATGGAAGTTTACTGTTTAGATAAACATCAACTAAACAGTTGTTTTGTGTACTGACATGGGGAGTTAACAAACAAAGTTTGTTTAAAGATCTTTGAACTTTACTTCCTGTAGTTGTTAAACTGGTAAGGCATGGAAATGGGTGAATCTCAGGAAACCTGTCAGGAACATGTCGCAGTCATATTTCAACCCAAAATCAGAAGGAAGAAACAAGAAATTCTATTTTGCCAAATAAAATAACAATGCAGTTTCTGTTTTGTATTAGTATTAATCCACGTGGGTTCATTAAGGCATTTTGCATTATGCATTATATTTATGACAATGAAGCAACGACCTCAGCAATTCTCATTAATGTAATATACAGTGAAACTTTGCATTACTGCATTCAAATAATTGCAATTAATTGAGAATTATTATTGAGAATAATACCAACTACTAGGAAACAATAAAAAAACTGTTAAAGATTTACTTTGAATTTTGGATGAAAATATACTTTACTGTCATAAAAAATAATATCACAATAAACTGTCAGTTTCAGGGTAAATCTGACCTGTTCGTGACAGATTTTGGGCATTTTACTCAATAGCACGTGAGCACATATGACTTGTCAAAGAATACTCCGTGTTGGGCCTGTATGGTATGTGTGTGTTTATTTAACATTAAGGAAATGACCCAGTCCTCACCCCTCTTCCTCTTGAGTAGATCCCTCATGGCAGCCCGGATCATTTTCCTCTCCTCAAAATCCACAGCCTTATCTAGCTATTACACACAACAAACATGCGCTTGAACGTCTTCCTAAATATGGTCAAGACAAACCATGATAAGAAGCACACTCTGCCTGTGGTGACATTAGCGTAAGCAGTGTTGGGGAAGCTTTTCTGAAACTAGTTTTACAAGCTACTCATAAGTTAAAGTAGAAACAATTAAACTACCCTTCTGAAAAAAGTAGTTGTAGTTACACTATAAGTTACTATCAAAAAGTAGATAGCTATACTGAAACTATATTTAATTAGCTATATATTTAAGCTATATTTAATTTTTATATTTAAACTTATTTGAATTAAAAAAATTACATGACATTGTATGTTACAAATCTCTGAATAATTGTTAAAGATAAATGTTTTAAGTTACAGATCTGGGGTTATGCACCGCTTCAAAGCATTGCTGGTTTGTCAAAATGCGAAATGGAATGTAGCTTTTGGTCACGCTACACCGCTACTTGCTGGAAAATGAATTTAGCTACTGGAAAAGCTATACTGTTTTAAAAGTAACCGCTACTGTCAAGCTACTGAAAGATGTAGTTAAGTTAATGTAGTTAATGTAGTTAACTACAATAAAGAGTCGCTAACACTGAGCATAAGTTACCTCTTACCATATTATTGAGGATTTCTTCATCCTCGATTGCTGCCAGTTGTTCAGCTGTTAGCGGACCTGTGTTGGTAGGCTGCTCTTGGGTACCCGATTCCAGGTTTACACACTCGCCCTCCATCTTTAGTGACAGCTGGGATAGAAGAAAAGAACAGGAGGTGTTGACAGAAGCCAGGTTAGGAGATGTGTGTATCTCCATGTGTGTGTGGGAGTGAGGGAGTATGTTTATGGAAAGAAAAATAAGGGAGAAAGAATCTCACTGAACAAAACTGTGCAAGAGCTACTGGTCTAGACACTCCCAAAGATATTTTAAGAAACCTCCAAGACACCAATGAGGTACTTTGTGGCTACGATACTCTAGCACGACTGCCCAAAAGAAAATGACAGTTTGCACTTTTGTTGCTCAGAAGCCATAATCCTAAATCCTAGCTATGTCTTATTTAAGTATGAACCTTGTCTCAGATGTTTTTCAAATCTCTTCTGAGATTAATAATAGATTGTTGCCATAGTAAGTATAGAACAATATATTTTGAGATTAAATGTCAAGCTGCTTTTAAATGCACACATAATGATGTCAAACCAGATTCAGTGTGCACATAAATGGAACCCATGGCTCCAACAATTCCAAGTGTAATCTTAATGTAAACAGTCGCCATGTTGGTTGTTTCTGATATAAACAAGGATATATGGTTGTGTTTTCCTGTAAACAAGATCAGTCCCACAAAAAAACTTAGAGATCTGTGAAATAACATGTACTTTTGAAAGGATACAGTGGCACCAATAAATATATTTGGACACAAGCCAAACTTGGAAATTGTCATTAACAAAATGTCAAACCAAGAGACTTTTATTTTAAAAGAATGATAGCACAAGCACAGGTTGAGCAAAACAGACCGCAAGAAGATGTTTGTTAAGTTTTACCTGATAAAAGCTGTATTGTTCGAATACAATTTGTTTAGATGCTATCTGTTAATTAAACAATAGTGGAACATGTACATATGTAATGTAATGAACTACATCATGTGGTCACTTCTAGGGCACCTGTATATAGTGACCATTCACATAGGCATTATAAAGTGTCAGCTTTGTTAAGAGTAATAGCAAAAATGGCAATGGCAAAAGAAAATCATAGTTAGTTCTCAGATCAGGTCTAGCAACATTTGTTTGCAGATGCCCCTTGATGATGGAAATTGTTATCTAATATAATTAAATTCATACAGGTTAAAGTGTACCTGGGAGCTAGTATGAGCATGAACTGGGTATAATGTATGTAGACAGAAACATGAAGTAATGCTGTTCTTTGAATCCCATAATACAATATTACCCTAACAGCAGCTTATAATATCTGCGGAATTTATATAAGTACTCAGTAACAAATTTTTCTTAAAAGGGTCTATAAGCTGTTACGCCATTTCACAATCATTGTTAAAACTGAAAGATGGATAGATGTTTAGAATCTACGGAAACCAAAAAATACTGGAAGAAGGTTTCGTAAAAAGAAACATAAAGATTCTTACCTAGCTCACTGCGGCTGTCCAGGAGGAACTGGTCTTGTGGTCTTTACAGAGTAAACTGTGCAATACTGTGAGACGGTATTAGCTCAGACGCTGCCTTGAATTTAGAATGGCTGAGGTTTTCTAAGCCATCGTGAGACCACTCCCACCCTGACCCTCATTTGAAGGGACCAGGAAAAAATGTAAATGAATGTGGAAAAAAAGGAACAGGACATTAGGTATTAGGGAAGTATTCTGGCAATCTGTTTGTACAGATTTTTCCCTACTGTAAGCTTTGGCTTCCCTATTAAAAGATTACACTACGTCATCATTTTATCTAAACACTGTGTCCTTCTCAAAAGTGACTAATGTGTTTGCTAGCCGTGTATTTAGACATTCAGAAACCAGGAGAAAGGAAATATTGAGATAAATGGTGATGCACAGCATGCTGTGTGTTGACAATGATTATATAAGCAGGTGGCTTGGCTCTGAAAAAAACTAAACACTGAATGAACACACTGCCTTATAAGGGCATAACAAGAATGACGTTGCCTAGCAGCGCAGCCATATTTACACAGGTCACATCCTCTGCAGAAAGACACCACATAAAAACACTTTTCTTCTCATTTTCTCTTCAAATGAGAAGGCCAGAAGTGTCACTGTTACGCACACATTTTCCTGTCCGTGCCATTTCAGCAACGTAATGGAAAAGCAGCGTTTGGCTCTACCTAGTGGCTGGCGATGGTTATCGCAATCGTCTGCAGGCAGACGTGACCTAGTGTGACACATGGAAACAATGAGGACTAGCGAAAGCTTGACAGACTATAGAGTCTTTGAACACTTTGGTATATTAATGAATTGTAGGATGTTATAGGATGGAGTCATAAAAAGGCACTTATAATTTAATGTTAATTTAATTGCTTTCTGAATGAAACTGTTCGTTGATTGTTTTTCTGAACTGCAACATTTTGCTAGAAATTTCAAGCACCAGTGATATTGTGAGATAGTAAAGGACAGGAAACAATACATTTTTGAATCAGTGTATTTTTCCATGTCTTCAAAATACATAAATATAATAAAATAAGCATTTACATCTGATATTCTGCAGACATCAGAAACAATATACACACAGGAACCACTAAATTATGCACATTGTAGACACATCAAAACTTTAAATCAAAACTGTAACTCCAATTTAACTCCAAAAGATCTCCATATTTTAAATCCAATACGTCCAATACACTGATGACATAGCGAAACATCTCTTCAAGTCAACAAACACAGAATTAAACAATTACATCTGAGGTATTTGGAACAGACAAACAAACACCCCTGAAGGTGAAGATTAACAAATATCTGAAATATTTGTATTGATTGTGTTGATGATTTGTGCTTGTGGTAAAAAAAACCTCATGAATATACAGGTTTTTTTTCCCAAGATGCGTTTTACTTCATATGAATTAACATGTGAAAACAACAAAGCCTGAATCTACAGTTGAGACCTTCTAATAAAGCTTGAAAGGCTGAAAACCCCTCAGGTAGGCACACTTGAGTTAGTGTAGGCTTTATACCCTGGCTCCATATCACAGCCCACTAAGATACATTCACATCCAACTATGAACTTAATTCCTGTTAGCCATTTTGAGGATTTAAAAACATGGATGCAAAAGAATCAATATTATGAGACCATATATCCAAAATATAAATAAACCCACTTATGAATTCTCACCAAGCTAAGAAAAGCACAAACTGCATGATTTGTCTCCCCAACACACATCAAATCTATAATAATAATAATAATAATAATAAATGCATTTGAACATTCTCTCCAGCAGATGGCAACAAAACTTATTTAAAGGAATGTCCTTCCTATGTACCTTGGTCTATAACCTTTACTAGTGCCAAATCTCTATATAAATAAAAACAAAAATATGGAGGGAACAATAATACTGTCCAGCAGACATCAGACAAAACAATTAACATAAACCAATGAAAAAGATGAGCACCTACTTAGAAAACACGAGCAAGGCAAAGGAAGTGTGTGACTAGACTTTTGAAAGAGGACATTGAGAACAGAGACATTCTGATCTCTCCAGTGAGATTGTAATGGTCTAAAGATGTAGCAGGCTCCTTAGAGAAATCCACTAATAATTATCTGCACCGGGAATTACATAAGAGGCACCAGTTTAAACCTGCCTGTCTCTGATGGGACAGTTACATTCATAACATTCCTCCAAAACCAGGCAATGATCTGAAATGTTATTTTGAGTGAGAAACCTCACAATGCCTGTAAAGAACACATCCAGGTCATATTTAACCTTGAAGTATAAGGAAAACAAACAGTTTTGCATAAAGAAAACAAAACCTATTTTAAAACATTTTCCTGTGTAATCTCTCTCTCTCTCTCTCTCTCTCTCTCTCTCTCTCTCTCTCTCTCTCTCTCTCTCTCTCTCTCTCTCTCTATCTATCTATCTATCTATCTATCTATCTATCTATCTATCT
Source organism: Chromobotia macracanthus (assembly GCA_036877525.1). NCBI lineage: Eukaryota > Metazoa > Chordata > Actinopteri > Cypriniformes > Botiidae > Chromobotia > Chromobotia macracanthus. The sequence continues at coordinate 4,181,842 of JAZGTH010000031.1, read as the reverse complement.
ATCTATCTATCTATCTATCTATCTATATATATATATATATATATATATATATATATATATATATATATATATATATATATATATGTATATATTTGTATGCTTAATTGTAATTAAACAATTTCACAATACAAAAAATACCATTATTATATATAACAGGTTCACCTATTTAGTAGCTTGTAAAGTAGTGTAAAACCTTACAAAATTCTAGAAAGAAAAAATAAAACAAATACAAATGAACTGAATAGAGGATCCAGTGGTCTAGCTCGTGTCAATTATGTAAACATAACAAACAAAAGTGGTGGTGTTGTAACAAACACAGAATCCTTATTTAAACATAGTACCCTACAGAAAGCTGCCTTTAAATGGCCTCTCATATCACTGAATTAGGGCGGCTGAGTAACAGTACCTAAAAATACATTATTCGTAATGTATTTGTGCCCGTATCTAGTAATCAGAAAGTGCGAACAGGTCCAGTAACAGGTATGTTGACCATTAATGGGGGCCAGAGCAATCTGAGCAGTTGTTTTTCACAGTGCACTAGACAGACAGCCACAGAATAAATATGGCAGGAGTTTGGAGATCTTCTACATGCTCATGCAGGAGTTTTTATGTGTACCTATGTGGGTTGGCAAAAACAGAGGTAATTAAATCTTTGACCAATCAGTCATGTTCATAAAAGGCATCTGTTAAATTAGTCAGTCGGTCTCTGTCCACTGGTGGTATTTCATCATAGGCTTGAATGAAATTAAATACATTGGCACAGTGAGGAGATACTGGGAAAATTAAACCTTGAGCGTCTCAGTATTAAACCAGTTTTTTCAAAGTCCTGGTGGTCAGTATTTCTGTAAAAGATTCATGCTCTTTTTAAAACCTAATAAGCTGCCTATCTAGGCATATAAAGGAGGACTTCTGACACAACGGTTGTTTTAAAATTGTAACCCAATGTTTGTGTAATATATATTAGTATGCATATTAAACTAAGTTCTTGGTAGCTTTAGCAACATGCTAATGCCAAACTCAACTGGAATCCCTTGCGTGTGGAGTTTCTTGTGGAATTTCTTGTACCAGTCGCTGCCAACGTAGAGCCTTCCAAATAAGAAATTCCATTCTGATTAGGATGCTGTCTTATGCAAATGCATGTCTTATGCTGGAAGGTACCTCACTAGGGTTTGGAACACAGCCCTAGCCTTCATCTCCTTTTTGTTAAGTGTTTTCAGTCTGTTTTCTCATGAATCTGATTATCTGTCCTCTTGTCAAGTTCTTGAGCTGGTTCTGTAGATACTATTTGAGATGGTTCCGAACAAGGTTCTGGAACGGGTTGGGAAGCAGGTTCTGACACCAATTCTGAAGTTGGTCTTGATATACTTAAGTCACTTTCCTTGGCACATACTACTTCCCCTTTTCTCTCATTGGCTGTGGTTGGTGTCCTCGCTCTCCGCGCATCTAGGTAAGCAACAATGAACTCTGAGTTCTGGTAGATGATCATGCCAGAGAGGGTGAGGGCTGCTCCAGCACAGCTTAGAGCTGACAGCTCACTTCCAAACAACAGCTGGGAGAGTATAAGGTTGCCCACCACATTCAGGTTGCCCAGGATGTGCAGGGTGACAGCAGAGGTAAGGGTAATGACACAGCAGCTGGCCAGGTTGTATAGCACTGAACCCAGGCAGCTGAGTAAAATGAAACCCCAGAGGTGGTGGTCATACTGGAAAGGGGACTGCAGGGCAGCCCAGTTCTCCAAAACCAGGGCAGCTACAGCTAGGATGCAGAAGCTGGGGATAGACATCAGATACAGTAGGAAGACAGAGTTGATCTTCTCCTCTTGAAGCAAGATACCTGGAAATTACACATATTGCAGTTTAGTTATTGACATTTCATCACAGTTTCACAGTTGTTGAATGGAAGCACTGAGGATGCTGAGGAGTGACGTATATAGTAAACAACCTTAACCTCTGTGATATAAGGGCCACACTTAAAATAGAGCATTGAAACCCAACACCAGCAGGTGGCCTACATAAGCACCTATGCTAAGTATCTACCACAGAGCAATAGACCATAGAGGTTTAGCAAAGTCAAGTTACAGGAATTTCTGTTTTGGTTAGGCAAATATGACATAATTTTTTACAAATATTGAATCACCATAGCTTTATTCATGTACTTTACATGACAAAGTTTAATTTAAACAAGCCACCGCCTTGTTAAAAACATGACACAACCCATTGAAATCACATATGGTGTTATGTAACCTTACAATGACTCAGGAAGTTGAGGATATGTGGTTTTTGAGCACACCTTATATGCAAAACACTGCATGAAGTCCTCATATGTGGTAGCAGCTTTTTGTGACAGAGATATGAAGTCTTATAAAGGCTACATTTATACATTTATACAAGTTCTTCCAGTAAAACAAACTGCAGTCACTTTGCCTCAGTTCATTCATCTACTCAGAACACCTACTTCATTATTCCAAGAAGATAATCAAGTTAAGGGAGCACAGCTGACATTCATTCTAAGGAATTATAAAGTCAAGCTATCCATTACTATGTGCTGCTTGGGAAAACAGGTTAGGACAACAACAACGGAAGTACGGCCATTTATGCGTGTGTGTTGAACAGAATGTGCCAGCAGCGAGTGTTGTAGACAGGGCGTTCTACTCTCAGACCCACATGAGGAAGTTCCAGCAGTGGGGAAATAATGACCAAGAGAGCAAGCCAGCTGAATGCAGAGACAGAAATAGACCCTGGCATCATTCCGAAAGAATATTTCCATGATAATAAAAAGAGCTGGTGTATTTTATTGAATGAAAACAACTTTGCTTGTCAAATTGAGCAGAAAACTAATGTATGGTACTGAGGCTCTATAGATCTTGCTCCGGTCTATGAGAATATTCACTAAGATTTTCAAACAATCTCTTGTTTTGGGAAGAATCTCTTTCATGATCAGATCAAACCGTTTCGCAAAGAACGAAATCATTTTAGACCTCTATAAAGAGTTACTACAAGCCAATTAAATATTTTAACACTGAATATAACTATAAAATGTATACTTACAGAAATGTTATTTTGAGGTATGGGCATTCATTTGTATGTTTTTATCAGGTCTGGAAATCACGCTTTTCTGATAGTAACTGTGGGAACCTTGAATTTAACTTAATCGAAATAGCAATTTTATTACAGAAATTAAATGTCGGGCGGGTGTAACTATAATTTATTATTCAGATCGGATCAGATTTGCTGTAATGAATTATATCCAAGTTACTCACTTTGTTGAATGGTTTTTACACCTCTTAACATGGTGGCGGCGAACACAAACAGGCAGCCCGTCTGGTCAAACTGGACCTCGCCCATAATACTGAACGATGCCCCGAGGCAGATCGGCATCATTGCGGTGTACTTCAAAATGTGGTGCTGCTTTCCCAGAATCAGCGTGGAAATCGCCAGTGTAAACAGCGGCGTCGTGGTGTAGATCATCTGCGCGAATGAAAGCTGGACGTAATTGAGCCCCACGTTTCCAAACGCTATACTGGCACAGAAAGTCAAACTTAAAAGAAACACTTTGTATTTGGCGCTGGTGGTCAAATCCTGCTCACCGATCCCTTTGTGCTGGATAATCTTGCATTTGATTAGTCCATAATCGACCACTATCGCCGTCAGCATGTGCAGGGCTGACAGGAGGAGCGGGTATCTGAAGTTGTACACGGCGAATATGCATTTGTTCAGGCTGGATATCGTGGTGCCCGTCACCAGCCACACAGAGACGGCGAAGGTGAGATGCAACATTTCTGGCGATCGCCTTTTCCGTTTCCCGGTGTCCCGGGTCTCCTCGCACTTGATGGAGGGGCCATCGGTGCTGATCATCGTTTCATTTTTGCACCTGGAGGATACACGACACATCTTAAGTTCGTAACGTAAATACATAACATATCCCGCAAATCAAGTTACTGTGTATAAGTCCTTCACTATGTGTTAGAGGAATTATATGTCTCTGAAACAGCTTGATTTCGCGTCTGGAGCAACTATAGCAACAGCGTGTTTACTGGCAGCTGACAGAAACAACATTCAGCTTTGCCCACACGTGGTCTTATGTCTGGTTTTGTGACGTAAGAGGTTGGAAAGGGCTCCGTGATAAATTAAAAAGCCAGTCGACCAATCAGAAGCCAGTTTGCGTTTGCGGTGCCGGGTTCTGATTGGGTGCCCCGAGTTTATTCAAAGCACTGTAACAGCATGTACAGTAACAAAATCTTACAAATTGAAACACCTTGACAAAACAGTACAGATCACAGTCATGCAAATTTGTAGCAGGTTCCCCCGCTGTAGTTGGCTTATAATATTTTTGTACTGACAGCGCAGTGAACACAAATGGTCGCTCTGTACACGGTGCATGTGATCCATTATAGAGGCTTAATTCATCAGGCATCCCGTAATGAGCTGCCTGAATTGCGACGTCTCCCCGCTGATAATTGTACTAGCAATGTTATATTTTGAACTAAACGCTAACTCAATGGCTACCATCATTTCCTAGTACGGCCTCATGACGCTCTCGTTGACGGCCGGTGTTTCGACACCAAAGAATAATGTCGCATCAATATATTTAATAAGGGTTCGTCTGTGTGGATTCAAAGGGGGTTCCAGTAAATTAGTGTAATGCAGTTTATACCGAAATCAAAACCTAACCTTACAACAGCCTCGATTAGATCAGATAAAGGATGCACTGCCTTGATCACGCTTAATCGTACACGTTTAATTGTCACGTCTAGTGAATCGTGGCAGAACTATTCATTAAAATGCTCATAAACTGTAATGCTCATAAATTGTAATGCACCGTATGCTCATAAAGACCCCCACTCGTCTGTTAAGCGATCGGGAGTAAATAAACAAGACACCGGTCGGCGCAAACACAGTAGTAGTGCACTCTTCAACAAGCCCCACTCGGTCAGCACCATTACTGTACAACATCACAACACGATCAAATCCTGAACCTTACCTTATATCTGCACTGTTGAAGCTAGATGCGTCTAATTATATCCCTCTCACAGACACCGGCGGGTCTTTTCTGTGAACTGCCAGCTGTTGCCAGATCAGCTGTGTAATACGTCACCGGACAGTCTCCATTCACTGCGCCTGCCGAGAACTGACCCATGCGCGCTGCTGCCGGCATGTCGAAAAGCAGATCTGTTTAGACTGCCACAATCGAGGATCTCAAACAATGTTTACAAATGATCTATTTTCTATTGATATTTAATCGACAACAAATAAGGCTTTTAATGTTAGAAGGTCAATAGTAAGGTTACATATATATGTTACATATATATTTCATGGTTTGTTTTCAGTGTACAGTCAGAAATGTACACTGACTCTAATTTTCACGATTTACATTTTAAAACTTCACACTAAAATCATATTTGGTTGATTGTCCTGGGAATATTGTTTCCAAGACAACATATTCGTGTTATTGTTTTAAATACAATAAGCATATAACCTATTTCATGAGGTGCATCTGTATCTATTAAAAAAATGTGAACCATCATATTCATCATATTTATCCATCATAAATCATCATCAGTGAGTAATAATATTGTACAGTGCATAAAAGGTAAATATCCTTTATTTATAAGATAAATTGAGTTCTTTATATGTTCATTACTAATATGCTTCAGTGTTTTTAAATGGACATTATAAAGTATATCAATGTAGTTACAGCAGTGTGACATTTTAATGTACTTATGCACATTGTGTATGTTGAGTGGTAGCTTAACCTAACCAGACTGCACTTTCATCCCCTTGCTCTGTGTATGTTTTCTACTTTTTATCATCTTGTTTAAATACCAGCAGAAGGTTTACATATTCAAATAAGATAATAATAATGTAAGACGATATTTGCATTTGGTTGTATGTAAAAAATGGGTTTGCCATTATATCAAAAAGGGGAAAAGCCCTTTAAACACAGACTTTGCGATGTAAAAGTAAAATATGTTAATTAATTAATCAATGTTCTTGCCATTAGACTAAAGTTGGGTTTATAAAGTTGTTGTGGTGTAGTGTATTTTAGTAGTGAGTTTAGTAACTTAATGGTATGTTGACACCGACTATTGGCAGTTATGAGAACTGATAAAACAAAAAGAAAATACAAATCAACTATATCTGATTACCTTTGAAATATTACACACAGAATTGTTTTTATATACTTCTTTTGAATGCAATATATTCTGGTATTTTGCCAACCAAGACATAATGTTCTTATTTCGCATCTACATAACTCTGGTCTGCTGATGTCCAGAATGTTCTTTAATGCCCATATATAGATGCGTTTGCACCCATCCTCATTATTTACACCACTGTCACTTTAGCAGCTAATAGTGGAAACTAGGATGTATTGCCACCACAAAATGCTAGTTATGGACAACATAGTCATGGTTAAAGGTTTGCAAACACACTAAAATTGACCTGATACTGCGTTGTACTTTATGCTATTTTTGGGCTCATAATGAAAGTCTTTTGACTGTTTTAATAGTGCAGATTTTTGTGAATGTTAGACAAATATGTAAATATATGACTCCTTTTGTTGCAGTGCATGCTTGATTTGCATAATTATTTACAAAAACTATGCACTAATGTTTTGTGCTAATGTAATGTAACATGCAGTTGAGTCATTAAATTGTGCATCAAATATTATTAATTAGTCTGCCTTAGTAAATATAAAATTGAAGTCCTGGATGTTTTTTAGTATGTTTGCAAACATTTAGCCATAACTGTATATAGATAATTTCCATTAAAAATGCTCATTACGCCATAATTTGTTACCCACACAATAACAGAACATTACACTTATACTAAAAGCCTAAATGGACTGCTATAAAATTAATTCTGCCATTAATAACCTGCTGTCTAATGGGTTAGCTTTAGTAATTGTTATTTAGTAAAAGCAACATCGATTCACTTATCTCATTTTATCTAGGGAGCATATGGATGATGTTTACACTATATAAACTACACAGGACCGTATCTATGCCACAGCTCAATGGAAACAACACAATCTTAATGAGGACATTCAATCTGCATACTTTAAAAGCAGTGTGTGCTCTTTAGGAATATGTGCAACAATGTTTTTTTCACACAACAGTTGATAAATCATAAATATACACTTGCCCTAAAACAATGGTAAACCAAGATATGCTCAAATATTTGAGCAGTCGTATCCCTGTTAAAAGGTTACATTCCTCTAATCATGAATGTTATCCCTGTCCATCAGTGTGATAGATGTTAAAAAAGTGCCTCCATCTATTGTGCTTTAAACATTATTTTTTCCCATGCAACGTGTTTTCCCTGCCACAAAACAATTGTTTCAATGCCCCAAAATACACACCAAATGATGTTTTTAAGCATAATGCCTTTGTAGCGAGACAACAAATTGAGTATATCCCACATCTTTCATTTGGAAGCATTGGTAAGCAGCATTCCTGATACAGGTATCAGATCAGATGCTTGGAATGGTGGGACAGGCTTTAAAAAATGGCAGGGCACTGACTCCAGTCCTGTCTCTCTTTGGCCTCCCAGTATCCACCTCTGTACACATAGCTGATGTCTCCTGTCTCAGAATCAGTCCTTTTCTCAAACCACAGGGGCTGGTAGCTATCCACCTCCCTGCCTGCAGAATTGAGGAGAAAACAGCTTCAGTGAGAATACTGAAAATAGGTGGAATACTAGTTTGTCCTAATCACATACTGCCTATAATTTTTGAAAAGTATGCAAAACAACAGACAATATGCAATGATAAACATTTCTAATGGTAATATGTATAATAAGTGTTGTCATGTGACCTCACAATGTTGCATGTTTAATTCAGCAAGTGGTGCCTAGTTATCATTTAAGAAACAAGATTATTTTGCCTTTGGAACATTTTTCACTAAATGTTTTCCACTATAATGTTTTATTTTATTTTACACAGATAATTTTCACTAAAATGTTTTGATCAAAATATGAGTCAAGTATTTATAATACTTCCGGTTTGTTAATCAGTGTGGAAGTAAAGTTGCATGCATTGCATTGTGGGATACATTACTGAGCAAACACACAAAACAGATATGCATTTGCTGTACATATTATATACTGCACAGACAGTTAAAGATGTAATATGGTAGTATGCTGTTCTGATGCAGCTATGTTCATTTTATTCATAAATTGTATACTGAGGTTAATAATTAATAACTGTATGGATATTATATTACAACTAATATCTAGCAGTCATGTCACTACAGACAGTCTTCAGCTCTCTCTTACCCTCCTCTAGTGCAAGGTTGGCCTGTGCTTCTCTCTTCCTCCTCTCCAGCCTCTGTCGCTCCTCTAAACGCTGTTTCTCAGCATTAGCTTCGTCCCACAGACCCGCCTCCATAAGGCGCTGGTCGGGCCGCAGGCGGCTGTCAGTAGGGGCCACATCGTCCTCCGGCTCATTCAGAGTCAAGGCCAGAGAAGAGAAGTAATGCATGTTTTCTGCATTCTCACTGCAGTCAGAATAGGATAAAGAATTTGTTAACAATTAAAAACTGCATCTACCCAATCTGAATGACAGACAGATGGCAAACGTCTCTTACGGCAGAGGGTATTTCTTCCACAGTAGTTTTGGTGGTAGAGTTTGATAGACAGTCTTCTGCTTGCCCTCAGATCCTCCACATCCATGGCTGCTCTCTATGATCTTTGCACTTTCCATTTTATCATCCCACGTTCCTGAAAGAATGTAGTGGGCGGAGCCTTCGCTGTTGGTCACAACGCCTGTTACCTGGAGACAGGACAAACAGGACACAAACATAAATGTTCTTGCGGTTACACTTATTGCCATACAGAGGGCAGTAGAACACAGCTTTGTATATCTCACACAGGAACGTTATTTTACTGAATGAGAAGCATAATGCAGGATCACACTGACCTTGCGGGGAACATCCCTGGAAAAATAGCTGTAAGGGGAGAATTTGAGGTGGCACGTGTCCTTGGTCCTGTGGTTGACTATTATAATGTCCCCAGACTGCACCAAAACAAAAGCAGTGGTACATTATTAATACATTTACATGTATACATTTGGCAGATACGTGGTGCTTTCAACCGTTTTTTATGGGAATCAAACCCATGACCTTGGCATTGCAAGCACTATACTGCATTATTGTACCATAATGTAAAGTATGTCGAAAAATATTGTAATGTCTTCTGTCTATTGCAAGCTGATTTAATTGCAAATATGTAACAATATGCTAAGCCAAACATCACAATTATTATTTCTCATACTTATGGTTAAGTATTTGAACTGTTAATCATCGTAATGTTTGTGCTATGGACCTGAATGAAACCTCAAACCATGTGGTTTGTTGAGGTTAGATGTGCGAATAGATGTGCCTAGCGTAAGACTCAGATTTCTTTGAATAAAGTAAAAATTGATATATTATTTTTATATTATTTTTCTATATCCACGCAGCCCTGGTTACTTATGCAGAAAATAAATTGTTTATAGAGTTTATAATATATTGTTTATAATAAATCGTTCATAGAGTACATAGTTATTTATAGATAAATTGTTTAAAGAATGTTATTACATTCTGATGAAAGATTGTAAAGGAAGCAATTTCTCTTCTGAATTATACCATTCAGATGTTTTGACGACTTAGTCATGTTGATTATGTAATGCCATAATGCTCCATTCATTTTAAGGCATTAACTAACAACACATCTCACTGATGTAATCTAGAGCCTTTAATTATGTCAGACTCTATGACTTCCTGTTTCCTCTGGAGTGGGAATGAGATGGGCAGAAAGAGTGAGCTGGAGAGGGGTGGAGACAGATGGAGAAGAACAGTCCCAATAGTGACTCTTCTCCAACAGATGGAGTGCGGAAGATGAGTCATGCCACTGTGTGTGGGAGAAGGAAAAACCTGAATCTTGAAGTTCAGTGGATGAACATGTATTTTACTTTATGAAACAGACGGTTCCGGTACTTGATGCTGATTGGTCAATACAGTGTTTTGGCTGTGCTAAAACTCGCAATATAGTAATAGCTATGATACAAAACACCTGTTTAACCAGCTACTGTATACATTACCGTACACCACCCATAGAGGCCAAATATTAACCTTAGTTTTGGGATTATATCGTTTAGCAATACAGTAGCCATTTTATGGTTGCATAATATTGATAGCATAAAGCAGGAGTAGTCAATCTGTTTCTAATCTGCCCAGTAAGACTTTGATTAGCTGGTTCAGGTGTGTTTGATTAGGGCTGGAGCTAAACTGTGCAGTACACTGGCCCTCCAGGAGCAGGACTGGCATAAAGCATATAAAATATTTCTATTGTGAATATAAAGACAAATGTTTATTCAATGCATATAATTATAAATGAAATTTTTATATTGTCCATATAATTCTACATTTTTAGAGCCTTTCCTGTCCACACAGATTTCTTGTGGGTCTGCTTATTGATTAAATAAAACATATGTGCAACAGATTTAGACAAAGACGTATGAAACGTATGAGCACGTACTTGGTCAATCCACAGTTTGCCCACTATGATATTGTGCACAGTGGAGGTCACTTTGCTCCACATGTAATGATTCCCACTCGCATGGAACTTCAAGTGAATGCTGCCTGCGGAGAACATAGGAGCCATTATGAGCAGGATAAAGAGAAATATATGTAAAAATGAAAGACAATGAGGTTAAATCACACTAAAAATAGCTCAAAGCCGCAGGGAGTTCTTTAATAAACATCAGATTCAGCTTGAATGACAAGCTCTTAAAAATAGAAAGCGTTTTACAGGGGTTTACTTTGAATAAACTTTAAAGCTGCATTGGCAAACATTTCCTTTTGCCTTTCTGTATGTAGATAACTACTGTTGTAAACTAGTACAAACTGGTTTGAGTAGCACTGCAATATAAACTTATCACTGGCAATTGAACAATAGTTAAGAAAGAGGCAAAATTTATATATTTTGTGTTTGTTACATATTATATGTGTGTGTTGTTAAAGGGACAGTTCACCCCCCAAAAAAATTCCATTGTTACAAAAATAGCTTTAGAATGACGTGCGGGTAAATGATTATAGAATTAGAGCTTTCTGAGTGATTGATTCCCTTAAAGACTGCTCACCTAGAGGCATGATAGAGATATATTTGCCACGGAATTTGCTGTCGATGGTGATTTCTTGCCACAAGGTCCAGCCACGCTGTGATATCACATGGTGGGCTGCTGCCGGGGGATGGTGACTTATCTGTGAGAGAAATCAAGCAAAAGAATGTGAGAAAGAGCTTATAAATGTGTAGACCTAACCTAACAATTAATAACACACTTAATCTAGAACTCGAACCCATGGTCTTTGTATTGCTAGCGCCACTCTTCTAGTAAGCTACACATCTCATATAGCCTCAATAGGAAGCATCTATTGCTACATGGGAACATAGAGTATATATCTACAAAAGGGTCGAAAGTTTCAGACCTGCTCACTGATGGAGCGGTAGCCGTACTCCTCCAGGCGGTCCAGCTCATAGGTCTCTCCCAGCAGAGGGTTGAAGGGTTTCCCCGTGCGGTGCACAGTGGTGGAGTAAGATGAGACTGAAAAGGCTGCCACTAGACACATCTGCTCCAAAGAGGAATCGCAGCGTGCCGCCCGGTCCAGGAGCTCACTGTATTCCAGATCCTCCGTCAGGCGTTGTAGCATCGACAAAGGCTCACTGAAGTTTACCTGGGAACAGGAATTATGGAATGCTGGAAATGTAATGTAATCATCTAACACATGAGATACAGCAAACATCTGAGATGTTCTCCTACAGGCATGGGAATCTTGGAGAGCTCCTTGCCAATGCAGTTCTTCATGATGCTCCACAGGTTGAGGGAATAGTTGGGCTTGTCTGGGATGCGACAGCGTCTGCCTCTGCGCAGGTACATGCTAGAACTTTCCTGTGAACACAAGGAAATTACTATAGTAAACATGTACACTAACTGACACACATAAATACACAAGTGGGCTCCTGTTAAGGTAGTTAATTGAGATGATTAATCTAGGTAGTGGGTTAATGGTTTACCCAAGGTAATCCATGATTCATGTTCTTGTTGGTCCTGGAACACTGTTCCTATCAACCAATCAGATTTAAGGTTTTGAGTAGGGATAGAGGGTTTAACAACATTCCTATCAACCAATCACAATAAAGGATTTGGTTAGGGTTATGACTGACTGAGGAATGTTGTTCCAGGACAAACAAGAATGTTCAGAGACCCATCATTTATGGCAATACCATGTTCTACAAACTCACATTGTCCTCCTGGCTCCAGTTACTAGATAAACTTCCACTCGTCACACTCTGAGTGCTGCTCAGGTGTCTGAGAGACACACAAACAAACATGCACAATAACATAATCTGCTTTAGGGCTCATTCACACCAAGAACAATAACTATAACGATAACTATAACCATAACAATATTAAAATCCACACCAATGCACGACAACACTAAGCTTGCATGCTGCAGTAAATGTATGAGCCCTTTAAATTCGAATGGCTTTGGTTTATATCGTTCCTTGTATCTTTATTGTTATAGTTGTGGCGTGGACTGTATTTTATCTGTATAGTTATGTCCATAGTGTGAATGCTCCTTTACTGTAAACGTACTGTACCCACAGACCATAGTAAGGTCATTATTGAACTATTAAACTCTCAGATGATGTGTATATGAACCTGTGCTGTAAATGATCGTCCACAGGCACTGTGATGAAAGCTGGAGAATCTTCCATGGCATCAAAGAACTCTATGTCATCATTTTCCTCACTGGATTCTCCTTCTGGTGTTATCTCTGAACCTTCTGAGGAATCACCACATGGACAATCTGATTCAGTGATATATATATATATATATATTCTTGTATTCTGCTAGTTTTTTAAATTGTTAGTCTATCTCTAGTCTAGTCTTTGGTTGTCGTTTGTATCATGTGTGATGTAAGAGTGTATGTGTCCTCACTGTTGTGTGCGCTGGGCGATTCTCTCCAGGCTCTTTCCAGGCTGTTGTGCTGTTTGGCTAGCTGCTCAATTGTCTCCTCCAGATGGTGGCGCTGTTCCCTCTCATACTGAAGTACACGCTGCCACCGCCGACTGTGTGCTTCTGCTATATCCACAAAGTCCTGACAGGCCTGATTCAAAAATCATCCCTAAAATCATTTTCTGGCAGATTTTAAAAACATTTTTTTCTAATTTTTGAATACCTGCTGCAATCCATAACTCTTTTGGTTAAAAACAAACAAAAATCAGTTATTGAGCATATTATTTACAAAAAGATTAGTGTTCAAAACATACTTCTTACCATACCCTGAGTGGTAACGGTAAGTTTATAATAATGATTTATAATTTGAGCTGAATATATCCGATTTTGCAGGATATATCAGTTTTTACTTTGATTTTGTCATGTCTGTAAACAGAAAGAAGAATATCCAGCTACTGCATTTTGTGTGTGTGGGTGCTACAATGGTGGTGCTTGTAGCTTATTCTTACAGCAATAACTTAACAAGTAACTTGCAATTTTATGTTTCACTTGATGCAACTTTAAAATGCATTGACAACTATAATAGTTGATATTTCGGAAGAGTGTTGATATTAAGTTGATATTTCGGAAGAGTGTAAACACTGTGGCTACATGGTGCTTTCAACACTTTGTTCGCTTGAAATACCAACTTCAGGACTGATCAATGGCATGTGCTGTGGGTACTATCTCTAATAGCTGTTTAGCATAGAACTGACTTGTCTGGCTGAAAAATGGCTGTTGGAGGGCAGTAGGAGTGTTTGGGATGTCTGTTTGGAAACAATTTTATTTTAGCACATTCTGTTTGGTGCCACTAGTGACACTGAAATTACACACTTCACCTTTATTGTCTCTTGTAGAGCAGTGATTCACAGATCCTAACCCAGAGAACCTAGTTCACCTTTGGTTAGATACTCTTTGAGAAATACAGACTATAGACAGAAGTGGCTTGGATTATGACTTTAGATGTTCAGCTTGGATGTTCTCGTTTCATGTCCTATTTATTAAAGCATTATGCTATCCTCAAGTACATAATAAATTAGCAGACGGTTTTATCCTAAATGACATTTATTACAGGGACAATCCTCTGGAGATTAATGTTGAAAATTCCTTGAGTCCATCCAGGGTTCAAACCTACCAACCTTTCAGTTACCAGCCCAGAGTGCTGGCACAGGCACACATACTCACATTGATCATAGCATTGGAGGTGATGCGGAAGAGAGTGGCTCGTTCGTTGACGGTCTTCAGTTTATCGGCACCGTCAGTGGGGGCACGCAGATCCTCTAGTTCACTAAGGGAGCGCTGTAGGGCGGCACCATGCTTCCCAATTAGCTCGTTACAGGTGCTAAGGTCATCAAGTTTGCTGGCCAGAGTTTTAAGCGCCCCCTGGATCAGAGCACGATCAGGCTGGCCCAATGGACCTTCATCACCAGAGTCATCTACAGAAAAGTGAAGAGGGAGAAATATAAGAGAAATAAAGAATAAGCTGTTTTAATGGTGTATTAGCATTGTTGCATTATTATAACATCAAACATTTCCAACCGAAAGCCCAGAGGATGGTAAAGATCATAATAAATTGAATTTGTCCTTGATTTTTTAAAATAAAATCGCTTGATGTACTAGAAGAAAATGTAGCTTCCATTACCCACACTTCTTTCTGTGAAACAGAACAAGCCCACAGACTGGTGCTGATTTGACTTGTAAAGAGGGCATTTACACAGAGGTCTTAAAGGTACAGTAGCAAGAAACTGCAAATTTTAATGAACATGTTGTTTTGCTGAAAAAAATCAGAAAAAGAAAAAAACATTTTCCCTCAGGGACAAAATAAAGGCTCCTTTCAAACTTAAGCTTACAACCACAAACTCTGTCAAATGTGTCTCTCTAATAGCAAAATGTATCATAGGCTTTTATGTAGCCATCAGCAAATTGCACAATTGCTGTACTAACAATTACTGCAGTGCTGTAGGCAGGGCTAAATTAAGTTTATAAATAGCACGGATACAGTTCTGGAGGGGTGTGATGTGACAGCTGAGTTCTAATAGTGTCCTTTTGTGGAGGTCTTTTCAATTACAAGCACATTTTCCAGTGCTGCCAAAAAATGGGTGCTGCAAAATGACCAAACCATTGACAGAGAGATAGGGGCCATTAGAGAGTGTGAGAGAGGGATGGTATCCAAAGAAAAAGAAAGAAAAACAAAGACATTCAGAATTGGCAATGCAAGATATTGTTGAAGATTTGAAGCAGATGATGGAATGATTAGATATGAATGAGACTAGAGGCACGATACACTCACCCCATTCCCATCCCATTCAAACACAGGATTTCTGTGAATGAACACAGTTACCATGGAAACAAGGGCCCACGCAACTGGAAGGATGGCTATTTTTAGAAGCTGAGAAGAATGGAAAAATGAAACAGGCTAATGTGTCTCGCCTTCGTCTCCCTTACTCCGCAACACGGCCATCATTCACTGGCAATCGGCGGAGAGCAGACGTCAAATTGACTCATGTGTGACGAAAGACATTTTCTTTGGAAATGCTCAAGTGTAGGAGCCTGAGGCAGCTCCACAAGAAGACAAGCAGTTAATGCGCTAAATGCCTCACTGTAAATGTAAATCACAGTTAATCTGTATATCTGTGACAGGAGATAATAACAGAAAGGGGGCAGGGGTGGGGCTTCAGGTGAAGCCCTGAGTTTTTAATAACCTCCTGACATCTGGACATGAGAAAATAATCGCATGACAGGTGTGGATGTAGAACAAACCATCAGTTGACCTTCACTCTGGGGCTTTTCTGTAGCTCAGATGGTAGAGCGTGGCTCCAAAGTTGAACCCCAAGGTTGTGGGTTCAATTCCAAAGGAATGCACAGACTGATTAAATGTAAAATGCCTAAATGCCCTGTAAGTAACATAGGATAAAAGTGTCTGGCAAATGTCCTTGGAATTAAACAAAGCCGTGCTTATATTTAGAACAACAGCATGCTTGCAAGTGTGAAATTACTTTTACACAGTGACACAAGCTTTTTATACAAACAAAAACTTTATATTGGATAAACATTTACTATGCAATAAGCAATGAAACCATACAATGCTGTTGGAACACACTTGACCAATCAAATTAGTGGACCGGAGATACATGAAGGTAATAAAGGTCTGAGCACAGGTAAACAAAATTCTCTACTTTACATAGAGAAAACACAGGGAAATCTGAGCCATATCTTATATCCTGAAAGAGACTTAAAATCGCAATCTGTCAGATTGCCCTAGCAACCACTTGGCAATGTCTTGGCAACCACCTTGAAACTTCAGCTGCATAGCAACACTGGGTAAGACTTTATTTTACAGTGGTTTTGTTACGTTACATGTTCATAGTATAATAATAACATGAATTGCATTATGAACACTGAACATTGAATAAAATACATTTTATCAAATTTATAAGATTTAATGGTTACAAATTTAAATTATGTAAGTTGTTTTGCTGGAACACACAATATACAAAGACAGAATATACAGAAGACAAATCCACCAGCTGCAAAAATATATATCCTCATTACATCCACACTGAACTGCTAACATCAATCTCGTCCTGAGCTGTGTTTAATCCAAAGCGTTTTAAGCCTGTTTTAGGCAAAAGACTGCAATTTTGTACTTGCTGAGAAAACAATTGGGGGAAAGTGGATTAGTGGATCTCTAGAGAGCAGAATTACACAGAACAAAGACAGAGCTCATCCAGGCTGCTTAAGCAGTCTGATGACCCAAATACAGACAAAACCTATTGTGCTTCTCTATGTTAAGAAAACTTGGAGCCTGTGAATCCATATAACCTTATACCTCATGCAAATTGCCTCGGATGGTAGACAAAGGTGGTAGATTAGATATTACAGTCACATTTCAAATCAGAGGCAGTCCTGGAGGTGGAAAGAGAGGAATGGTTAAAATTAAGAGAGAGAGAGAGAGAGAGAGAGAGAGAGAGAGACAAAGGAGGCCTGCTCAACCTTAGTGGGTGTAAGAGAAACAGCACCAGCGCTGGGGAACCAATCGGAGATCATCTTCCACTGACCTGCTAGAGAATGACTCATCTGTGACTAACCACACCTATGTACTAGCAGCACATCAGATACCAAGTGAAAAAGTGTGTAGGCAATAAATAAATGAGTGTAGAGAAAATGATGGGAGAGAATGGCTGTGTGGAGTGAAGCAGACAAAGAGGGGCAGACAAACAAGGAAGGGAAGAACGCCCAGAAAGATTGCTGAAACTGTGCGACACTGAAGCTCAGTGTCTATCTGACAATCCAATTTGGCCAATTAGTCTGCCTTAAAATGTACCACAAATAATCTGATTCGCTTTGAGTCATGTTGTAGGCGCCTCACGCGCGACTGTACAGGAATGAGGTCCTGAGGGAATCTCAGGAAACCCCTGTTACCCGGGTGGATGAAGAAATACTCATTTCAGTGCTGTACTTGTCCTGCACGGTTTGTGTTACAGACATAAGTGATACCTTAAATCGTGTGGCTATATAGAGGCCAGAATATCAGAATATAAGAATATATAAAGACATGGGGGAGTGGCTTGGGCCAATAATCAACTACCAGCAACCACCCATAACACCCTAGTAACCACACAACAATGGACTAAAACCACTCAAAACATCATAGCAAATGCATAGCAACACCCTGGCAACCACCCATAACACCCTAGAATCATTGCTGGGGGGCAACCAGCACTCACATGTTCTTCACAATATGTAAAATAGTCACTTTTCCATAATTTGTGTATACCATAAACATACATTGGCATACACAGTAGTTGTATACAATGCTTGGGTTAGAAACTACATCTGTACTCTGTCTATTGACCCAAAACTTCCAAGACAGATCACTAGACTCAGCTCTAAGCATTTAGCTTATGAAAGAGGAGCTGACCACATGCAAACATTTCTGTGCAAACATTTACACAGAAATATGTTTTTCTATAACATCACATAGTGACTGACACCATATAAATGGTTTCTACAACATGCTTCAAAGCATACATGAAAATACATTCATTTATCATTATCATTTATCATTATAATGATTATATGAAGCTACACTATATAACTAACACTGCTCAAATTACAGCAGACATTCTGTCAGTAACTTTAGGATATAAAACAAGCTGTCTTGAAAATTAAATGATATAGTACTAAAATATAACTTCTTGTGGATATCACAATTTTCAATACACTATATGGCACAGAAGAACAAGCACAAACAACAACATCCACGTTTACAAAACTGGCATGTGGCCCTTTACACTTGTTTTCCACCGAGATAAAAGACAAAACACACTTTGGCATAAATTGTATTTAAACAGTTGTATACACAATTGTTCCTACCTTTTACTGCCTAGATCTGATTGATGAGGAACACAGAGGAAAGCCCTACACAGCTTTAAGTGACGATGATGCCAAAATGGTTTTGAATGAAAATGTAAAGCAGTATTTCCTTCACGTCACATTCTTAGCTTCTCTCTCTCTCTCTCTCTCTCTCTCTCTCTCTCTCTCTCCTCTATTTTTTCTCACCCTCCCTCTTTTCCCTTCATACTCTTTCTTTATCCTCCACAGTGGGCGGAGCTAATGTACTCAACACTTCATTCAGCTGCAGATGAAATCATCCGGCAGTATGCAAATTAATCATTTTAGAGATGGAAGAAATTTGTGCAACCTTGTGTAAATATATATAAATTAGTTCGAATTATCCCAAAAGAAGAAACACATAAATGATTTGATACATATAAAAATATAGTCAACACAATGGTTTTGTACAGTTAAGATATATTACGTTTAAGATATATTAAGTAATATATTATTTGAGGATAAGAATTATGTAAGGATAAGAATTTTAAAGCTGGGATTACCATCTACCTAACAAGTATAACACAAACCTAAAAACACATTTGATGCAGCATATTTTTAAGTAAATAAATCACATAAGTATATGTTTATACATTTATATGTATTTAAAGACTAAAGTCTAAAAATAGCACTCCAAAATTCAATGACAATGCTACCCTCTGGTGGCACTTGGATGAAAAATCTTTCTGTATCTTTATATATTCTTTTGCTATTCCAAATTGTAGACATAAAGATATAATTTCAGTGATGCTGCAAAAATGCCGGAGGTTTAGAATAAAAAATACTGTCTTAAAATCAGATATAAATCTACATAAATCTGACAACTGTATATTGACTCTCTTTACATTTATAACAATAAAATAATGCTTCATATAATTGTTTTTACTATTTTCATGACCTCAGATTAAATTGGTTGGCAAATCTGCACTCAATACTTTATATGGAACAAGTACTGTGTACTGTGTGTTATTTAAATAAAATGAAAAATGAACTTAATATTCTAAAACACACAAAACATATTATGTTTGGAATGAGATGACCTGTAACAAATGAATATGACCTGTATAAAATGTATAAACTGAACATTTAGGATGAAAAATGCTCAGATTCTTTAAAATGTAGTTGTAAAGTATTTTGAATCTAATCCAAATTGTATTCTACACATATTAAAGTATAAACCTAGACAAAATAACTATGTCTGCTATAAGCAATGTACTGGGTAAAATAAATAAATAAATAAATAAATGCTTAAGGACACAGAGAGACAGAAATGATCATATTACTTACTCGATACTACACAGTACACACTGTACTGTGGTGTGTAATGCACATACAGTATTCTATTCTCTTATATACTGCACATTTGGATAAATGTAGCAGGTCACACAGGTATTCCATACATAGAGAAAATTTGCATTATGTGCACAGTATATATACTTTAGGATTAGTATGGTTGTATTCAAAACATAGCCATAGATCTCACCTGAATGATGCATCATTTGAGTGGCATTTGTTTTAGCCTGTTGCAGAGCAGAAACCCATCGCTGACACTCCCCCTCTGAGCTGGCCTTCAGGTGGTAGCTCCGCCCTCCACTTGTCAGAACAAAATGACAAGTATCGCCCACTTCTATGTGTACTGTTGCCAAGGTAATTGTGCCACGGCAGGTGTGTGCCATTTCTGCTTGAGTCCTAAAGGGAAATTTACATATAAACAAACACACACGCATACAGGTTAAATGGGCAGCTAGCTGAAAGCAATTCCAGCATAAAGAGTCCAACAGACACACTAATACGAAATATGAGATAAACTGATTTCTGTCCAAATTTCCTAAACCCACCACGTCCTGGTCAACAGACAATAACATTTTCTGCTTACAAAATTTTTTAAGTTGTTAAATTTAATTTTAGCAATTTAATTTTCCTTTCATTTGCTAATTGTATTATAATACAATATTGGGATTATATTGGCCAATGTTCGGCTTATTCTCTACATCAGCATTGTCATCAGCCATTGAAAAGCCATATGGGTCAAGCACTAGATTCCACACAATCTGTGTGACGTTTTAAACCCTGGACCTCAGTATTGTAATGCATGCATGCTGACAGCAATAAAATGACCGCAGGCTCTCAAGCTCTCAGAGTGCTGAATCACAGCATCATTAATATCAAATCCATACACAGTTACTGTAAAAAAAACTTAAGTACTGCAGTGGCGGTGACATTTACTGCAATACAGTAATCCGAGATATAGGTATGTTTTCAAAAGGATCTCTGATTAAACCTGCCACAGAGTTTTTTCCTGCATTGAGAAACAATTCCTCACTATTTGTAGGTCACTAATCAAATGCAAGCAAATTTGTGACATCGAACACTAACATGATCTAGGCTAGATGCTTCATATGTCCCCATTACTAATTATAAAAAGGAACGAAACAAACTGCAACACAGACAGCTGGGGCATTACTTACTGCTATAACCTTCCCATTATTCACAGAGCCCACAGGTGCCAACATGGGCCAGAGGCCTATTAATTAAAACTTCTGAGGAACTCCGAGCCATAGAAACTCCTTGGCTGTCAAAAGCCAATTGATTTATAGCGGATCTGGGTTGTAATAGGGTGACAGCAAAGTCAACGCACATCACATGTTGTGACAGTCTAAAATAAATCGTAGTAACAAGTGATCGTACCTGTAGTATGACAGGAGGCCATTGCTCAGGACGAACCAGCGGCGCTGGTATCCCTTCAGGTAGTTGGTCCATTTAAAAAGCCATCCTTTATAAGTGTCCACTCCGGGACCCTGCACACCTGAAGGAGACGGAAGGGTCCGCACCACCAGTTCGGTCATCTTAAACCGATTGTCTCTTAACAACCGCGGAGAAGGTATGATGTCTCAATACTGCGGATAGCGCACCAAATACCTGCCTGCCCCCTTCCATTAACCTTGCGCGTCCCTTCGCATGTATGCAACACGCTTAGGGCAGTCAAATCTGCGGCAACAGGGAGGAATCACTGACGGAGAGGCGGCGCTTCCCAGAGAGATGATGGAAGATTTACGGTACTGGGGGAAACACAGCGGGTGACGTAGTTGCATTACAGACGCACAGATTGCGAAAATATCCACTATAGTTAACGGATGCGAGGATGCATATGCCATGCATATGCTTTTAAAAACTTAAGTACGATCACGTACTTAAGATGAGATTAACATGCACGGCTGTTACCGATGACGATCACATTCTTAATCTTTACATTAAGAAATTCCATCTAGTGCAGCAAATAATGCGGTATTTTCCCCCCCGTTTTTTACTTTAAACAGATGTCTTAAATACAGTTCGTTACATTATCCACATGATGGTGCCATAATGCACACAACGAGGAACCGTTCACTCATCGTACCCTATACCCACCCTTATGTTAACTTTTTAATCGTAATGTACAGCAGTTTTGCTCTTTACGAGCTTTACGAACAGCCATTCATATGCTGTTGTTTCGGTGGAACACAGGAAATCTGAAAAAACTTTACACAGTTTTATGTAATGACCCCAGACACAAAGACAACCTTAGAAGTACTATTAAAACAGCCATCATTTTCAAAAACATTTGTGTCAATAAACACATACAGAACAAAAACCTTATAATCTCTTATAACATGCTTTAGGGAAGAAATGAAATCCAGAAAACAGTTTTCATGTTTATTTAACAGTTGCACACAGGAACGCAGAGCAAAGCAAATGAGTATCTGGATTTTAAAAAAACGTAATACCACAAATACATTTCAGGTATATCTGGATGGCACACTGAACATCTGCATTTACAACATGCATCTGATTTCACTGACAGTCTTTAACCAGAACACAAAGCACAAAAGTTAAAAAAAATAAAACATTTAATGAGGACTAACAGTAAAGCTGTAACAAGTTCCATACTAATCACTTATAAATATGGAATTACAATTTTAAAATCAATTGAAAAACATAAGGGGGATTACAGTCAGTGGGTCATTTTTTAATATGGTCTGTCTCTTCTGTCCTGGCGATGATCTCCCCTGTGAAAAGAAAAGACTATGAATGACTGCTTTCCTCAGATGAGACGTAGCTTCTAAAGACATTCACAGCCCCATGTACACAAGCATCTTAACACTCACTTCATGTCCATTTTACCGGGTGGTCCCATTCCTCGCCCCCTCCGTCCCATGTCATCCATAGGAGGTCCACCACGACCCCTGCCACCAAATCCTCCTCTGTCTATGCCACGTCCCCTGAAGCCTCCACGGTCCACACCTCTGCCCCCACGGAAGCCTCCAGGTCCCCCCGGACCTCCTCGGTCCATACCACGGCCGCCACGCATGCCACCTGGCCCACCACGACCACGTTCACCCCCTGAACCCCGAACAAAAGCTAATGAATGTTAACTGCAATCATAGGCTTTCTAAGCCAAATATCTGAAGCAACTGTAAAGTTTAAAACTACGCTGTCTGTGGTCCATTAATTAATTCCATTAATAACAATGAGCTTGACATAAAGAGATGGAAAAAGTTAGTAACCTGGAGGAGGGAAGGGTGGAGGTCCAAAGCCCTCAGGTCTGGGCGCCTTGCACTGGTTACACTCCATCCTCCAGGCAAAGTTCTGGTTTCCACATCCCCTAGAAAAACAAACAGAACCATTAAACCAGAGCCAAACACATGGATCACTATGGTTATAACTGTAACACTGTTAAAATACATACGCATTTGGACACTGCCAGTCTCCTGCCCTCTGTTGCATGTTTCCTCCAGTTGGTCCCCCACGGCCCATCCCTCTTGGGCCACCACGGGGCATGAACCCTCCTCGATCACCACCTCTACCCATTCCACCACGACCCATCATTCCTGCAGGACAAGATACGGCTCAAGTTTTAAACTGACAGTATTTTTTCTAAAGCCATGATAAATGACAACTATGACATCACAGCTCACCTCCTCGTCCCATCATGCCACCTCGGTCTCCTCTCATCGGCATGCCTCCACGCATCATTCCCATCATGGGTTTCCGCCGTGCCATGGATACCTTCAGTTTCTTGCCTTGGAAATCTTTGCCTGTGAGCACAATTTTTGAATGAGTTTGAGGCTTATTATTATTGAACAAAGACTTTTAATAAAGTCTGAAAACATACCATCAAACCACTCGACTGCTGCCTTAGCAGATGGAGGCTCCTCATAGGACAAAGTAGCATCACCTTTGGGTTTCCCAGTCTCCTTGTCTGTGTATATGTTAATGGCAGGTAGGCCTGTTCGTTTGTTTATCTAAGAATGAAAGTAAAATAACTCCATCATACTCCCATTAAAGGACCACTTGTGATGTAACTATTTCTGTATTATATCAATCACATACAGCAAGGCAGTGAGAAAAATTATCTTTGTATGGATGTATTAACCTTAAGTCATTTTTTGAATAATAACTCAAATACCCTAATAACTCCACTGTGCTTGAAAAAGTCCGCCATTTCTTCCAAGGTTGCGTTCTCAGTCAGTCCGGTGATGTAGATGGTGCTGTTTTCAGAATCATCTTGTTGTTCTGGCAGTCCTGCAGAAACAGACAACACATGGTGTTAAGTCATAAAAAAGGGAAGAACAAGGCAAAATAAAAATTCTGTAAGTTTAGACAAAAGTCTAAACTTACCCATTTCACCATCAGGTCCCAATTTACATCGAGGAGGACACCAGGGAAAAAGAGTGAGAAGCAAGTTAGTATGCCAGATAAGTTTCTGAAGCACCTGACATCATCATGCTACCACATCCTGGTAAAGACTGTCCCGGCACATTTGTTCTGACCATTCAAAGAGAGACAAAATACCAAGGTGCTGCTGCCCCGAGTGCTTAAATTATTGTGGAAGAAGTTAACAAGGAAACTATTCATACACTACCTATTAAATTTTTGTTCCAATGTGCCTTAAATAAAAAACAATTAATCAAAAACCCTTGAAAACCAAGGACCCAAATTGGACTCCATACCTTCATTAGTTCAAAAGTAGTAAACACTGAAATGGTGATATGCTACATTGGCTGGGTCGGCCAGTTACCATTAACTCCTATGTGTCAAGAAAAGTAACCTGTATACATCGGAGTCCATACTCAGGAT
This sequence comes from Chromobotia macracanthus, assembly GCA_036877525.1. NCBI lineage: Eukaryota > Metazoa > Chordata > Actinopteri > Cypriniformes > Botiidae > Chromobotia > Chromobotia macracanthus. Next base: position 4,157,296 of record JAZGTH010000031.1, on the reverse strand, counting down.
TTTTAACCAATAAAAATTGTTTGAACCACTTCTATTCAACCAAGTTGAAAACTCATTAAAATTCTAGCCGGCAGTGTAGTTTTGCAAGGATTAAAATATTTCCCTTTTGAAAAACAGCCATGAAAGGTGGAGAATTCTAGTGTATGGTCTTGTGATTCTCATTAAACTTACCACCAGGCTTAATGAAGCCACATCTGTCTCCAGCGATGCTGGGGGGGAATAAGCGAAGATATGAAGGCGATTTCCCTTAAAACAGCCACTTCGGTACCACAAAAGGGGTAATGGGGGTATTTGCACAGTTCTAACTTACTAAACCCCCAACAAGTCACCCTTAACCCCCCCTTCTAAATACAATACTTGAGATTAACACTCAGTTGGGGGTGCTGTAGTATTACAATGTTACCACTGGACTGACTTGCTCGACAATTTAATCACAATAGTGGCTGAACAGTATTGGGGTTGTATAAAGCAGAAATGAGGGTTGATCTTTATTACCATTTCTAGGTGGAAAACCCCAGATATTTGTACACTTAAAGTGGAATTTAATTGTTTAGGATGCAGCCATGCTACTGACTTTTCCCCACCTCAGTGAAAATGACTGATGATACCATATTTAAATTATTAAAAAAACCACCCAAATTAACAGTAGCAAAGTGCCAAGATAATGGATTTGCTCCCTCGGGATAAAAAAAGATCTTAAATGCAATGCAAGTCTGATTGGATATCAGCATCTCCAAATGCATAAACGTAAAGATAGTACCGTATCAAAACTAGCATGTTTGTGGCTGCATCTGAAACAATCTGCTTACACAAAGCTGGTACATGCACTTTAGTCAAAGAAAAGAAAAGCAAGTAAACCATTAACACCACTTTTGTCCTTACAGATATTTTTACGAAACAATTACACAAAGCAAAAAGACTATCAAAATGTTTGAATAGGCTTATAATAAATACAATTTCGGGGGGTTGAAAAGCATTTTTCATTCCTGTAGGAAAACACAATTGGAACACTTCTTCGCTTTAAATGTTGACACCACCAACTTTAAGTCCCCATTTCAAAAGGCTGCCGGCCCAGACTCAGAACTGAGTAGTGGTACTGTAAAAGTATAGATGTGTTTACATGGCTGTCACTTTGTTACCTGTAGCGTATAAATGTGACAAAGCATGTTAAAGAAAAAGTTTCATAATTCACAAGACAATTGCAATTTAAATTTATGGCACAGTTAAAGAAAACATACGCCTTTATTGGGAAGGAGGGAAAATGAATGCAGCGCATCTTTACGGTTTGGCACATAAACTTAAACCTTACCAGTATAGTCTAGTTTAAAAGTTCTCACTGTAAAATAAACATTTTAAATTATTATTATTTTTTAAATAGACCCAGCATGGGAAACGCAAAAGGTGACAATAAAGGGAACAAGTTTTATTTGGAGGGTCACTGCATTCACTTTCCAATTTAACTTCCTGCCTCTGGCAGCTTCACAAGTCTTTGGGAACCAGTATGGTTAATTATAAAATAAGGGTTAATTTGTTGCAAACCTATTAGAATCATTTTCATACACTTTGCACAAAATATTTATGCTGGATGGTAGTTGAGTTAATGTTACCCAGTTTTACACCTTTTTCTAAAAACACCCAAACAGGTTTACAGCTAACTCCGTACCTGCAAATCTGTGATCTGCAAGCAGATTTAGAATATCCCATCTGAAATAAGTAAATACTTTTTAGATTTATCCTAAAGGATCACAATATTTATTGATGGTCTCTCTTAGACCAGCTGAAGCACAGATCTGCTGAATTATGCGTGCTTGATGTTTTTTTACTGTTAACATCTGATTGTGTTAATAAAAAGGTCTTGCTATAGATCAGGGTCTTTTAAATGACAAAAATGTAATATTTTTTTCCCAAAGCATGTTCTCACTCATCTTACCTTAGGCCATAATGAGGCAAAGCTGAGAGCAGCAGGATTTTAGGAAAACAGCTCAAACTGTAAATGTGGGCTGCCCATTAAAGGAACAGTTGTGATACAGTACTATGTTTTTATTGCATAGATTTGTTCAAGCTAAATAACATTTCCTAGCTTTAATAGTTATTGTGTGATCTGAAAATACTGTGCTTAAACAGCAACAGCCATGTCCAATTTTTGGATAAAACTACAGAGCAATAACTTTTCTACACAACTGTTGATGACGATCACACCCCACAGCTCTCAGCTCTGTATGGCCTCTACCAGCTCCTGTCAGAAGGAAAGACAAATGATAAGGGAAGCCTGCACAAATGAGCACTTACCCCATGCCTCCTCGCATGCCACCACCTCCTCGCATCATCCCCCGGTCAAACCCACCCCGGCCACGCCCGCGGTTTTCCCCCCCTCCCATGCCTCGGCCCTCTCCAGGGCCCCCATATCCTCCTGACTCAGGGCCCGAGTAGCTGCCTCCGCCCATGCCGTTCTGATGGTCCTGTCTGTAATTACCTGTAAGCAGAAAGTGATTAGCAATTTTGACTCTTCAAACTTACTGACACGGTCAGAACCAACAAACAAATTATTTACCAAGACCTGACCCGCTGTAGTACATAAGACTTACCGTACTGGCTGGGTGGTTTGTAATCTGATTGCCCATAGCCAGTGCTGCCCTGCTGTCCATACTGGCTAGCAGGGGGTTGTCCATAGGACCCAGTGGGCGGAGGATAGCTGGAGGGTGGGGCCTGCTGCTGCTGCTGGGGAGTAGCTTGCTGATACCCTGCCTGCTGGGTGTAGGAACTTTGTTGTCCATATCCTCCTTGCTGGCCCTGATATCCTCCCTGTTGCTGCTGTTGAGTATAGGAGCTTTGCTGGGGCTGCTGGGAATAAGAGTTCTGCTCATATCCAGCAGACTGCTGGCTGCCAGAACTGTAATTGCTAACAAAAAAAAGTCATTGATAGTTGATTATTACAAACACAAACATATTAACCAAGGTTTGTGCTCTCCATTCCTAGACTTCTTAAACACAATTTTTCTATGTATATTCCTGATAATCTTGATTTAGATGGTGCAGATATGTTTAATTTGAGCTGGACTAAACTCTGGAAGGTGGCCCTACAGAAACAGGTTTGATGCCCCTGATTTAGGCCCTAAGACCATGATTAACTCTAGCTCAAAGAACTCAAAAAAGATACCTGGGAGGCGCAGTCGAAGTAGGCTGTTGTCCATACCCGGGATACGCAGACTGAGCACTGTAGCTGGCCTGCCCACCATATGAAGTCTGGTTGCTGCTGGTGGACGAGGCAGCAGCCGTGGAGGAATCATAGCTGCTAGCTCCATAACCCTGCACGGGTTGATTGTAGCTCTGGGCTGCAGCTGGAGCAGCATTATAACTACCTACAAAGGACATAAGTTAAACCACTATTTAATAAGCATGCAGCATTTAAAGATATTGTAAATGACTTACAATGCTATCAGATTACACAAAGGAACTGCTATTTGACCTTAGCTTTTTAAAGCAAGTTATTAACTGAAGGAACTGAAGAAAAACACACCACTGGCTGGTGGTTGCTGTCCATAAGATGATCCATAGGGCTGCTGTCCATAATTACTTGAGGAGCCAGCCGTCTGAGAGTAGGTCGAGTCTGCCGGTTGGCTATATGATCCATAGCCTTGCTGTTGACCATATGATTGCTACACAAACAACAAGGACCATTTAGTAACTCATCTACAACAGGTACAAAGGTATGGCAACTTAAACAGCTTGTGTGTACACTGACTAAAACAGCACATGATATAATTGAAGGCGTTTATTTACCTGGGTGTTCTGTCCATAACTCTGAGAGGGCTGGGCTGTGTAGGAGCCATACCTAATTGATAACAAACAATGAATTATTTCAGTAATTCATAATTGATTGAAGTTAGACAGAATTAAAACCGATATACATTGCAAAACTTTGTACATACCCTTGCTGGCCTCCAGCCTGAGTGTAAGTACTGTAATCTGTGGGGAGAAAAACAGAGACGTTTTAAAGGATACAAAAGCATACACAATGACTTTGATTGTGTAATGGGTTACAGAATAAACAACATAAGGTACCAGGACAGTTTACAAGCTAATATAAATGGCAAAAAAATAACGACTTTAATAAAAAAAAAAAATAAAACTACACAGCTTCTGCATACGTTAACAGAGTAGTAAATATGTTTCAATGTGTCCAATAAAACAATGAGCTCGAAGTGGGAAAAGGTGAAAGTGTCATGAACTGAGGTTTGGTTTATTTGTTTTCACATTGTAAATCAGATTGTGCTTACGCTACAATAATAATAATAATATATTATTAATTTACTACAATTACATACAGTTACAGGTTAACGAGCTAACCATAATTAACCCGCCTCTCGACCAGAGCTTAACGTTGCCGAGCAACAGACCGGCACTTGTAAACTGCTGCTTAGAATTAAAGCAGTAATGTATACATTATATTTAAGTAGTACTCTAAAAATATATTTAAGTTGTACTCTAAAAATATATTTAAGTAGTACTCTAAAAATATATTTAAGTAGTACACTATAAAGAAATTGTTTGGATGTGAAACATAAATGCAGCAGTTTTCACCCCCTCCCCCATTTCCACACGCAGGCAGACCGAACCGGCTAGCGTTACCAGCCGAAGCCCACCGGTATACATGGTAAAGGGGCAGTTTCTATCGGCTCCTGACTTTTTTATGTCACACTAAAACATATATCACGTTTGCTAAGACCATTTACAGAAATAATATTTGCCCTTATAAGTTTTTAAACGCCATCGTGTAACTTAATGGCACAAAAGATTTCACGCAGATCTTACCTGCAGCGGACGCCATTTCGTGTGCCTTCTGTTTAGTGTACTGCGCATGCGCGGATGACACCCTTTGGACGCTACCATTATAACCTGCAGGGGTTGAAATGTATTGTAAGACGGTTTTTGCGATTAAATACTATCAAACGTGTGCATATGTATCATTGCATCTGTGATGCAATCTGTGATTGTAAACTATTATATTTACTATATTTACAACTATTCAAATTGTAAACTATTATATTTAAACATCGAAATTTAATACAGCAATCGGCTCAATGGATTCGTCCTGAGAGCTTAAGGAATTACCTACTTTAAAGACTATTTAAACCAATGAATCCTGCAGATGCTAGAAATGTCTTAGAAAAATCTGCCACAAATATTCAATTATTAAACTGTATCACTATAAGTATTGCTCGTTTGCAACATTTGTATAATAATGGTTCGTTTATAAGCGACTAAAACAAATGTTACAGTACAAGAACTTTAATGAAACATCAAACAAAATAATATACTTTTGTCTTCATGTCTGCATTTTCTGTTTGCCAGTTTTTAAACCACAAGCAAATGTATTTTAAAACAGAAATTTCAAATATGTATAAAGTAAGAGATTCCTTTAAACACACAAATGTTATTAAACTAATGCTACCCTGGAAACTGTATTACAGTCTAAACTTTGTAACTTGAAAATTATATTTGGCATCGTTCATGACACAGTGTAGCCTCACCTACACCATGATTTACCTGCAAAGATTTTCTATGTGTCAGATCCACAGAAAATCTAGCTAAGCAAGCGAAAGTACATTTCAGTGTACAAAACTGTCTATTGAAAAATAGTTATGGCACTTTGAAAATCGATATGACGGCAAACGCTTATGAAGGTGAAATACCAAATACAAGTCATATCTCTTAAGATAAATATATTAACAGGACGTTGTTGACGAACACCCTTTGAATGACAGCAAATGGTGAATCACTGCTGATAATCTGTACCAGAAACATCTGATATGGACAGGTGCAAAATCCAACCATGACTGAGTTTTGCAGGACAATGCAGAGCAGTGGTAGAAATGTAAGATTTTGCTCTTTGAATTGCTGGGTCATTGTCCAGTGTCCTAATGTCATGGGTTCATGGGGTTCTGTTCATAGCCAAAGTTTCACCACAGGTCAGAGTAACCCATCCTGCTCAAAGACAGAGGGTAACATGGAAAAGTCAAAGGGGGCAAATTTGATTCCTGTTCCACTGTAGAATTTGTTCTGAAATTCCACCCTGCAAAAAGAGAAAAATAATTGAAACTGAAGGGCATAAATTGTGGACTAAATAGATTATAATGCATTATAATCCTATAAATGCACCTATAGAGACAGTTTTGTTATAGGAGATTAAAGTCAACTTTAAACAACAATCGCAACCCATTTACTGTACTTTTATAATAGTCTAAGTGAAACATAGTATTAAAATTGAAAGGTGGCAAAAACTATTTAAACAAATTTGCCCATGTTTTCGCTTGTGTGCTCACCAGTGAAGACGCAGAGCATGTAGAAAAGCTGACAGACCCTCCATGACCAGCAGAATGGAGACAGTGAGCAGGGCGAAGATACTAAACACAGGCACAAGAAGAAGCACGCCCAGCTTAGAGCTCACCCTCAGCCCCAGACGCATAACCATTGCCCACAACACCTCTGACAGCTCTGAGAAAGACGGACACAAATACATTTCCACAAATGAGCCCAGAAAAGTGTTCAATATGCCCATGATGCTGACACTGGATTTATGTATTTAAAATGTAGTATGCAAGTGTTTCAGTGTGTTTTTTATGTGTAAGCAGACACTCACGTGCGTGGGCGAGGCTCAAAGCCCACAGTCGCAGGTAGGAGGCTGTGTTGGAGATGCAGCCCAAACAGAACTCTATAGTGTGAATCGCTTGATGCAAGAAAACATCTCCAAAATTAAACTGCAAGAGAACAATGTGGGAGAGTCACTTAGGAATAAGCTTTCTTTCAATAAAGTTACTCTGTTGTAATAATGACTGGATGCAGAGGGCTTGTGTTAGTGAGGATAATGGTTTGACTGTAACCTCTTGAGGCTCTCCTGAGTCACTTAGTCCCTCTTCTTCATCAACCACAGATGGAGACAGATCTTCCTCACTCACACGCCGAACTCTCTCGTAGCCCTACAGACACACAGAGCGATGTGATATAGCGTCTATCTAAAATGTAATTTAAACAATTTAAAACAAAGAACATTGCTCACAACAGCAAACTGATTATTTTACTTTTTTAAAAATATTTTCCTCCTTCTGTTAAATAAAATATTGTAATTTGTAATGAAAACATTTTACTAGTGGTCCTAAAAACAGCATTTATTTTGGGAGTAAAATATGATTCAGGCATATCAATATTCATTGATTGAACCAGTACTATTTATCTGAAGCAGTAAAACCAAATCCACACGGTGTAATGTGTAATATCATGACGTCAGATATGAACACATACATACACAAAAAAACAGACAGACCCTGTGGACCACCAGGCTCTTCCCACCATGATGCAGCCAGTACAGGTAAAAAGGTTTCCCCAATAACAGCACTGGAACCGACAGCAGAGCCACCACCACAAGAAACACCTGCAGCACCATCTGTGACAGCAGAATCAGCACACAGACATCAGGCAGACCGAATGATGCACTCACACATGTGGGCACATACAACACACACACCTGCCCAGGGTAAAGAGGTGTGGTGGTGTCCCCCTGCATTAGGAACATGTTGATAAAGTGGATGAGAATGCTCGGAGCCAGACGGGAATCTCGTGCTGAGAATGCCAGCCATTTGTAAAAGATCATGAAGACCAAGTATCCAAAGAGACAAAGCAGAAAGAGCAGCTCAGGTAGAAAGAGAAGACAGATTTTATACTTCTGTCGGAAGTGCCTGTAGATACAGAGAGAGGAAAAGAGTGGAGAGGCACAAGCTTACTATAGAAAGTACTTCTGTTATGTTTTTCTTGTTCTCTTTTAAAATAAGAAAGCACTACATTTTTGGGGTTATGAACAGCAAATTAAGCACCAACAAATGACACAACTTTGAGTCTAATGTGAATTTTTAAGTCACACAAAAAATCATCATGTGAATTTTCAACTCTGTGTAAATGGTTTTTTGGGTAATGAATTTACTGGTAAACTCAAGGTAAGCTATACAGTGTGTGTTTCCTAGGAATCAAATTCAAATGCTTGTGATGCTAGGCTCCACCATTCATTCTTTCACTCACAAGTGGTTGAAGACACTGAGCACCACCCCAAAGCTCATGTGGATGACTCCAATGATCACAGACATCTTCATCTTGTAGGAGTTGAGGAAAGTCAGGCGATTCACGGCCATGTTCCAGATCTACGGGCCAATCGACCACAACAAATTAGAGCTCTGTAAATTACATCAGTGAATTACTCACTGTCTTCTTTCAGGATGTGGCTGCCAACCACAGAAGTGTGTTTTATAAATCTTGAGCGAGCGTGTACTCACTGGATCAATGCCTAATGGATAGGGTCCAGAAAAAACACCAGAAATGTTTGGATCCAAGGTTAGTAAAGCATTAGTTTGTAGAGTATCATTCCTGAGGAGAAAAATTACAGGCCGCATTGATCTGTATGATTATTTAAAAACCTTTACTAAAATACAGATAATATACTTTACTAAAATACAGTAAAAATGGAGCAAAACCACACTACAGGCAACAAAATTATACAAACAACATGCTTCTTATAAAATTATCTTATTTTTATATTACATTTGTGTGTTTTATGTCTTACAACCACTGCTGCTCTGTAAACATGGCCTTGACGCTCCAGGAGGAGCCAAAGATGTTGAGGGATTTGGAGAAACAGTCATTGTAAATGAGTCCAGTGTATATGGAGAACAGTCCCATCATTAGCATGATGTACCGCCCATCAAAAAAGGTTATCCAGATCTGAGCACCAACAAAATGCACAAACAGAGCAGAAACAATTTCTTTTTAAATACACTTCATGACTTAAATCTTAACCGTTCATTAGAAAAATTTTATGGTTGATTCCTCTGACCTCATTTCCTGGTCGTCTCCGTGTATGGTCCTTCTCAGTCACCACCATCCACAAAGCAAAGAGGGTCATGACTGCACCGTGACCAAGATCTCCAAACATCACCGCAAACAGGAAGGGAAAGGTGATAACAGTAAAAGGAGCTATGGTATAAAGAAAATGATTTATAAAATCTCACTGTTTTCCACTGAACACATCAACAACAATAATTTTGTTTTTAAATGTTTTATGCAAGACTTTTCCATTTACTTATACACTTTGTTAAAATTAACAATAAACATAATAGTCACCCGGGCTGGCCTCTCTATAGTCACCAACTCCATAAGCCTCCACTATACTCTGGAAACCGGAGGTGAACTTGTTGCTCCTCAGAAGAGTTGGTGGGGTGTCGTTACTAGGGATACGGTTTACAAAGGATGGGACGGGCGCATCACCTTTTCTCTGTCAAGGAAGTGAATAGAGACCACTGTTACAGCAGTTATCTGTCTAGAGAGCACAATGAAACAAATGTTTTACATTTTGATTTGTTTTCCATTATTGCCAGTCAAATTATAATCAATAAACAAAACACTAATCATTTACATTTCAAAATATTGTAAAACAATTTGTTGAATAAACATAACAAATAGAAAAAAAAATACAAAATGGATTTAGCTGTACATCACTGGGATTTATAAATTAGAATAAACTGGCATGATACTTACAGAGCCTTCCACTAGCGCCCTCCTGAGGTTAGTTAGGTCACTAACCGGGCACCAAACTTCAGCGATCAGACACTTGTTGGTGACGTCAAAGCTGCAGAGGTTGAGGATGTGATAAATGGCTTTCATCTTCTTCACTTGTAACACCCATGAATGTGCTGACTCGGATGCCTTATGCAAGACTTGCTTCAAGTAATCCTCCGTGCGGTGCAAAACCTAATGCACAAAGATAGCTTATTTAATTATGACATTGAGGGCCAGCATACTTGCAGTAATACTCTGGTGACAGTGATATCATCAGCAATATTTTACACAGAACAGACCGATAACAACATTCAGTAATCTAATCCTCTAAGGAGAAACTGAAGAAGGAAAGCACGTACATTTTGTAAGTCTTGAATACGTGTGCGCAGGTTGTCCATTACATCGGCTCGCTCTTCATCGGTTTCAGGATGTGGGTAGAGATGACAGTGGTAACTAGTTTAATAAGAAAACAACATGATTAGAAACAACAAATAAATATTTTGTATTGTCACTTAGATAACAAAAGACAGACGAGAAAAGTGACGTAAGGGGTTGTTCACACAGGGACCACACAGGTTTTGCATTAAAAAACGGACAGAGAGAACGTGTTTAATTTGTTTGCCATTTCCTTTATATTAGTTGCATTTGTTTTTTTGTACTTTATTTTGGTGTTAAGTATGCATGAAATATTTGAATGTTTCCTACATCATTTGCATAGTTAAAAAGAAAAAAACAAGACAATACAAGGCTCCACTAAAGGGAACACAACTCATCTACAAGGGGACTCATCTACCTGTTGGTACACATTTTTATCTAACCTTGAATGCCCCACCCCAGAACAGGAGCTCTGTCCACAGGTCTATAAAAATCAGGCTATATGACTACAGTCTATGCAGACTGTGCAGACGGCTTAATTTACAAAGAGGCATATGTGTATAAGATAAATAACCCAGAGGAAACACAAGATAATGTTCTGTGTGAACAGCCTCCAAAAAGATAAAATAAGAATTGCTTCTGAAAAAGTAAGTAAAGTCTGCCACCAAGGCCTTGACTTACCAGTCACAAATTTTTTGAACCTTCTGTCCAATCTGATCACCCCAAAAGGAGATGAGAAACACTACATTCTTATTAATCTCACCCTGCCGCACACAAATACAAGACAGAATCTCCATAAACAAACCACATAATCACCCTGTATATATTAGCACGCTCCGGCTGCAGCAGCCACATTATTAACACACTGTCTGAAACTGTGAGAAACACAGAGGATGTTTGCAACATACAGCATATTCTGTTAAACCAAATCATTTGAATGTAACTACAGTCATTAAAAATCACTTTAATGGAGGATACAGGATTTCAGTGTTCTAGTTTTGAAGAAGTTTGCATACTGTGTCTAGATCAGCCAGGCTCTCATCCACCTCTGCGTAGCTCAGGATGGTGTAACCTTTACAGACTCGCCAGAGCATGCGCTCAAACGCCTCCACCTTCACTCGCTGAATCAGCCCTGAGATAAACCTGCAGTGCACAGTGACAGAATCACACACATAACAGTCAGAGTCACTCTACAACCTGTGTCACATGATGTAGGGTTCCAAAAATAAGCATTTCTGCTTCACATGTTAATATTTTAATTTTAGTTCAATTTAAAAATATATTTTTTTATCAACATATTCTACATTGTGCAATATATTTTTTATATGTTATTTAAATTCAGATTTTTAACAAAATACTTTTAAATGCATTTTTAATTTACAATAACAGCAAGAAACTGTATATCTATAATGTAAAATTAAATGTGCCTTGTAATGAATTCATGCCTTTTTGCTAAAAAATTATGGCATATGATGCAAAACATCACTGATAAATATGATGCTTCCAATTACGACAGTTTTTTAGTATATGTCAGCCAGATACACTGCAAGAAATGTTTTGCAAGAGAACCTAAAATGTATTTGTTAATATTCATATTATGAATGAAACTGCCGGACTCCATTAGATTACAGCAAGGAGTTAGGGTCTCACAGATCTAAGACCTGCTCACCATGATGCTGTTTAGTCTAAGAGGCTTTGAGAGAGTGCGAGTGTGTGTGACTCACCCGAGTTTGGCACCCAGCCTCTGCATACTGGTGCAGCCTGTCACTGATTCAGTCTCCAGAGAGGGGAACTCCTCATACTGGGGGCCCAGGGCTTCATGCTGCACATACATTCAGTTAGGATTTAACAAACATGGGAAGGCTAAATAATAATTATCTTTCTCAGACAGAAAGTTTAATTCAATACTAATTGGTATAATATTTTACATATGGCACTTCGTAAAATATATGGCACTTCAAGAATACAAAAAAGTTTAATTACATTCATGTTGATCTGAGGAAATGTTTCTGTTAAAGCTGCAATCCTTTTTTTTGTTAAAACATTATTGAGCAAGTACAGGACTAGTCAGTGTTCAAAACGATCTCCTTACCATACCCTGATTCTCAACAGTAAATTTATATATATTAAATATATAATTATTAATTAAATTATATTAAATCCATTGCTGACCCCATTAAACCCCATTCCCAGCCATTGTGGGAAATGTCCATCCGTAAACAGTAAGAAGATCTTCCTACCATATCCCATGCCCTGGTACTATAGATGGTGTAGCGTTTGTAGCTTGTTCTTTACAAGCAATTGTTCACTTGTCATCCATATTAAGAAAATAACTTTTATATTTTAAACAGAGATGGCAGAAGAGAGGCAGAAGTTACGTTTTGCAGCTTTAGATAATCTTAATATTTGCAATACTGTAAATCGTAATCATGATGTGATGTGCTTTTAAATGATTTTGGACAGAATAATGTAAATTAATCAGGCAATTTCATATTTCTCTTTTTCTTCCTGACAAAGACAGGAAGCTTTTTTAGGACTAATGCAACAAACTGAAGGGTAAAGAATACACTAGGTGTGTAAATGATAACATACACAGAAAGTTTTTTTTAAACAGGATCTTAACCTTTGGAAGTGTTAAACATAAACCTCAGGATGTCAAAGTATTATATAAAGTATTATATAATACTTATAAAGTATTATATTATATAAGCGTTTAATTTATAAAAAACATAAATATTAAAATCCAAATATAAAATTTTGAGTTTAGATATTCTCAAAAAATTGTTTTTAGTATAATGAATATCAATGATAATCAACAGACTGTATCAAAATAATGACACTGTTGTATGATTTTAATCAAGATCTTAAAGTGGGACAGACCAACATCACCATTATGCTTTGAAACAAAAGTGATGGGACACCAAACTACACACCTATAACCTATTTGTGGAAAATGCTTAAACAGCAAGTGCATAAACTCATCAACACCCACCCTGGAACGGCTGTGCATGAAGGTGCGAGTGATTCTCAGCATGTGTGTGTACTCGGTCAGTTCTAAGAGGTTCCTCTGGAGCTTCTCTTTATTCTTGGCGACCTCGCTCAGCTCCACTTCCAGCCTCTGCAGTTGCTCCTGTCAAAATGGAACAATCCTCTGTCAATTATACTGAAACATTTCACTTTGACACATTATATATATTTACATAAACACTGTGCTTCTGAAGCAATACATACAGATCAATAAAACTCAGAATGTGTTTTACATAATTACTTAAACAATGCTTGACAGACTTAATAGGCCATGACAAAAATATCCAATCATGGGAAGCACATCTGAAAGCCACACATAACGGATCTGCAACTCAGAATCAATTTTCTCTATTCATATTCAGCACAATTTCTCTCACTTCATTGTACAACACCATCAGTTACTCTAGGCAACTTGTAATACCCAGTGCTGGATATTGAAGCCCAGACCTAAGGCTCTCATATAAAATCAATCACCCAAAAACCACTAAGTGTATGGCCATTACATTACAAATATGCCTACAGTAACTGAATGCAACTGCAATAGAGGGATATTTCGCCTCTCTTTGGGTGATATAATCCTAAATAACCTCTTCCATACAAATAACTTTAATTTACATACAAATAACTAACTTTAACTATTTTGTCAGTATGTATGCTCCCTGGGAATTGAACCCACGACCTTTGCACTGCTAACGCACTGCTCTCTTAGCTGAGCTTTTAGTGTTTAATATTTAATTTTTATTATGTGTTTACTATGTGTTATAATATTTAATAATAGTGTTACTTTTGTTAGAATTTCTCCAATCACAGCTTAACATAATAAAAGTAATAACAATAACAAACACATGCTTTTAAACTCACAGCATATATTATTAGGAGTAAAATGTTTTTGTAAAGATTTGCACAGCCCACCCCCAAGTCTCACTGACATACAGGTCACTAGAAATGTCTTGGATCTCTATTGTTTAGTAGTTTTTATCATCAGCTAGGCAAAAATCATATATCTTATAACTTATTAAAGCACATCACTTCTGAGCTAACTGCATGATTTGAGGTACAAAGTTTAATACACTTTTGGGTTTGGTTAAATCCTTAACCCAAAGCAAGAGCAACAGTAACAGTGATGCCCATTTAGGCAAGCTCCACTAATAACATATTTTTAACGTGTTATTCCCAACACTTTTTTCTGCCTGAATATAATTCAGACCTGAGACAGTATTACTGGGAGCTAGAAAAGGTTTGTCTGACGCATTCACTTCTGACGCATTAATTGTGTTTACTAAGGCTGCATATAATCTTTGTATATAACTCTTACCATGATCTCCAAAACATTTTTGGGTGCAGGGGCAGCAGGAAGAACTTCAGCCTCTGGCACTGCAATATTAGCCTTCCTAATTTCCCTCAGCAGGTATCCTGTAAATAATACATAGTTCAAATACTGTTTATATACAAGAATGTATACTGCTGCAATAAAAAGGATTTTGCAAGATACATAAACATTCATAGGTTTCTTATAGGAGCATGAAGCAGAACCTTATTACATCAAAAGAGCTAAATTCAGATCAAAGCCTGTTTCCTACACAAAAATAGTACTCAGCCTAAAAGCTGAAGATCACACAAATGAAATCTATTCAACTACTCTACTCACCCTGATAAAAATGGTTTAATAATTTTGTCAATGGGTTTAGTTTCTCCCTGCCTGGTTCAGTTCTAGTTTGCTGGTTTTAAATAGGTTTTGGCCACCTGTCAGCTCTTAAACCAGCTAAGACCAGCCATCTAGTTTAGGCAATAGCAATAGCCTAATAGCCTATTGCTGGACTTTAATATCACCATTCAAAGGCAAGGTTGAGACTTATCTAAAATGTAGGATGTTTAATAAAGATCCCTTACCCAGAATCCTCTCCATCTCCTCACATCTCTTGATCTCACTGACGAAGCGGCGCTGGAAGGAGCTGACGCTGGGGTTGAGCTGAAACAGGTCATTACTTTATGATTAATCTAGTTTTTGACATATTGACGATTTAA
The DNA here is from genome assembly GCA_036877525.1 of Chromobotia macracanthus. NCBI lineage: Eukaryota > Metazoa > Chordata > Actinopteri > Cypriniformes > Botiidae > Chromobotia > Chromobotia macracanthus. The sequence goes on along the minus strand of JAZGTH010000031.1, from coordinate 4,142,269 downwards.
TGATGGTGATAATATTTTAGATTTATCGCCACTGTCTTATAAATGTGATCACTTGGCCAATGAACAGACTTTTTATACCTGTCAGTTTCAAAATCTCTTTTATTTTATAATAAACAATTCTGCTTTGTTTTAAAATTTAGGTTAAAATTTAGATCTATATGAATGTATTTGAGAAAATGGTCAGGTTTTCTTTTACTTTTGAAATATTTTTGCACTTTTTGCTGTGTGACATTCGTTTTTAAAAGCAAAAATATCACACTCAGTATTTAGTATTTAGCATGAAATGTTTTAAGTGGGGTACAGCATGTCAACTTTGCATGTCAACTAAGTAGTTAACGTCAGTTGCCTGCTGTGTCTTTTCTCAACACAACCTTACTCTACTACTTATGCTGCTTATATTAAAGGGTTAATTACTGACAAACTGCCTTAAGCAGAATAGAAAGCACAGGCTTTTAACCTGACTAACCGGCAACAATTGATCCAACTCATCAGCTGTAACCGGGAACAATATCCTGGCCTGCGCACTGTAACCGCTCTGTCTAAATAGGCCAAAATATGCGCACTTAATATGCAATTCAAAGCTTTTATGGGGCTATTCATTAAAGCAGCAAATGAATGACTTGTGAGATATTGCATCTTATAGTCTGATATTCTAACCTAACTGTTGTGAAAACGCAAGTTGTCTTACAACCTGCTGTGCTAACTAAACAGGTGCATGCTGCACTGCTGACTCGCAACGCGTCTGTGATGCCCCAGATATGCTTTCTATGTAGGCAGCATGCTTGGGTTTTCGACACCTCCATATGTATTCAAACTTACATCTCGAAATTCAACCAGTCCCATTTCTCCCAGTTCGCTGATGCAGTCGTATGCCGAGCCGGACTGCAGGAACAGCTGCGCCAGGCACATCTCCTCACTCCGAAAGCCCGAGCCCATTTTATCCGTCCGCTCTCGGCCACCTTGATCACACAATCCGCGTCTGGCCTTTGCAATTCAGTTTGACACCGCTTACTCCGTGCTGAAGTTTATAATACAAACAGCAAACGATCTCAGTGCATTCAGCTGTGAAATTGACTTGCAAGATGTGTTTTCTGAATTATTCAAAATAAAGTGTTTCACTGTCCATTACATTGTCCCGAAAATTATTAAACTATTAATAATATTTTTAGCAATACAGTATATAATGTCGGTATTAAATATTCTGCAAATGATAACGACTGCAAATTAAACTTGGTGCAGATGCGATATTCATTATTACCTAGCGGGCTGTACAATAATAATCGATAGGCGTCTGTACCTTTAATTACCGTATTAGCATTGGAGCGACAGAAACAGCACTGAGATTAAAGCCGACAGAAAAGACGTTGATCACAAACTATTAATCGCTAGGCAGAATTAAAAGTATACTAATATAATAAAGGTTTGGTGTTTAGTTAAATCGCACAATTAAAAGCTCAGTCCCGTACAGCACAAACCGTGCCGGTGTTACAGATTGCGCCCATAGGTTGCCACATACTTCATCTGAAAACCCCCCTCTGCAAATCAAAAAGGCATTTATACATTTTTAAAAATTAAATTCTTGTGAAAAGTATTGCACAAAGTATTTATTTTTTACTATATTCTCATGGTAAAAATTGACCGTTTGGTATACAATAGTGGACATCCACAACGTATTTCACACTTTGACATTCTGCTTAATAAAAATATAGTAGGGTTTATTTACAATCTGGCAACATAGCTCCAGCATCTTTTAATATATTCCGTGCCGTATTCTTCCATACCAGCGGCAGACCATCTTCCTGTCCTTTGTTTAAAAGCCTAAAATGTGAAGGTGTATAAAGCAACTGTTTGTTAAAAGTTCAGAATAATAAATACTAATAAATCATAATAAATACTAACTCAATGCAACACAGATATAAACAGTACAAGTGATAACTGACACAATGAATTATTGGTCCTGATGCAACAATGAACCCGTTCAGTCTTATTGTACACACTTGCACCATTTGCGGCATGAATTACTTTAACTACTTTCTGTTTCACTAATTGCTCTGATATTTATTACAGAAAAATGCGTTTCTCTGCCAGGGTGGACCAAGCTGATGATATCTTGGCCCCCTTGTTGATCTGGACTTGATAAGCCATATCCTAAAAATGCTATATAATATAAATATTACTGCAGTATTAGTCTGGAATCTTGTCTTCTAAGACATGTTTTTTTAAGAAGAGGATCAGGACAGAACTGCGGGCCTTCATTGGATTTTGATTAAAATGCTCATGTTAAATTAAATATGAATAGTTTTAATACATTTTCATTAAGATAAAGTAATATTTTACAAATAAACAAAGACAGAAATAACAGTTCTCAGTTACATTCATTTTTTACTTACAATCTCAGGAGCAACTTAAAATAAATTAGCTAAAAAGGTCACAAACCTCTCATATCAGGGAGATTGTAAAATCCTGAGCACTGTGAAGTTTAACTTCACTGAAGAGATCTAAGTGATAAATATTTCAAACTGTAAAAGTGTTTTGAAATCATGTCATACACAGATCTGTGTCCAGTCAAATGCTCTCTGGAATGACAATGACGCTCACTCTAATACCAAAACATGGATAAAAGCTGTCATACTAAATAAAAGGCAAATAAGGACCAGGTGTTTAGTACAAAATGCATAAATAAACTAAGCCCCTCAAGAAATTTCATGCAGTCTTTTAATTGTCTTACTAATTGTGCATATTCTGAAAATAGATTTTAAAGACACCAAACAACCTTGTCAATATAGTAATTTTTGATATTATTAACGCAAGGAATTCATGAAAATACGAAATGCATGAAAATAAACCTCATCTGCCACTGTTATTCCAAGCAAGCAAAAATAACAACAACTAAGATTTCCAATCTTTTTTAATTTCAAATATTTCACAAACATCTTAAATAACACACAATCTTGAGAACAAAGACTGCATTTAAACTGACTCAAAGTTGTTTATCTGGGTTGCTCAGACTTGTTATCTGAGGTTTTGTGCAAGTCTGTTCAGCTCCTGTGAGAGGGCAGTAACAGTGTCCAAAATTTTCTGTCTATCAGACTCCATGAGACGGCCTCCACAGCGCTGAGCGAACTTGTCTGGGTGCCAGAGGGCTTGCTGGCGACGAAGCAACTTCCGGAAAGCAGATGGGTCAGATCGGTCTGCACCATGCAACATAACAGCCACCATTTCCTCCAGTGAGCCACGAGGAGCCGGCCATGGGATGTCATTGTATCCCAGAAGTCCTTGAGGCACCTTGCTTGAGGAGCTCTGAAATGTAGCTGCACAGCGTTCCTCGTAGCGCCTTTTTCTCCCTTGTCGCGTCTCCTCCTCTTTCCGAGCTGCCCGCTGCAGATACTCAGCATGCTCTCGTTCCAGCCTCGTCAGCAGCTCCTTGTGACTCCTTTTGTCCTCTTCTGTCTCCTTCCGCCTCTTGGACTTCTTGTCTCCTGAGGAGGCTGCATGTCTTTGTTCCCTGGCACGTTGCTTGGCAACATACTCCCGCCTGATTCGATCTGCCCAGTCCCCAAAGTCTTCCTCATCTTTGTCATTCCATAAGAACTCATCTGAAATGGACATGATTAATATTTTTATTACATAAACATCTATGTATTAAGTTATATAGGATGAGCAGACCAACCAGCCATTTCAAAAGATCACTCTTGCACAGTCAGACCTCTAACTGACTACATAAAGTCTGGTCCAGATTGCTGCTTATTCTAACCCAGAACAGTCCCTTTAGACAGGAAGAGATTGTCTGACTGGCATATAAGGTGACTAACCATGATTTGTTTTCTTTTTACTTAGCATTTAAGAACGGGTTTATAATAAAAGACCAACAATAGACACACAATAATAATAGACCAACACCCAAAATAATTTGTTTAATTAACAGCAATACAGGAAGGGTTTATGAAAAATGCCTAGAAATCATGATCCAAAATACTGCCCTTTACGAAAGTAATAAGTACAGATTATTTCTAAATCATAAATCATAGAACCAACCAGAATTTACAGTTCTGCTTGTTTTATCTAGTCCTTGAAACAAATCTCTAAGTTTTTTACTTTTAGTGATCTGATCCACAAATCCTGATTAGTTACTCAAAAGCAATTACAGCATCAGAACAGTACATATTCAACATAATTTTGTTTTCAGGCAAGTTGATAAAAATGACCTGTGTGCCTTTATATACTCGGAAGTTACATAATCAACCATTCAGACTGTTTTTGCGTTTAGTACACATCACATCAAGAACATAAAGCTCACCATCATACTGTCCAAATGTCTCAATGAACTCATCCTGGCATTCACCTAACAACTTCTCTCTCCATTGCTGCTCGGGATCAGCAGCACGTGGAGTTTCATTTTTGAAGCCCCCCTGTTTCAGTGAAATTAAAAATGTATTAATGTTTTACAAATATCATTATATAATACATATCTGGTTGTCACTATACCAACATTTTGGTAGTTGATACTAAAACCAGCGAAATTTACAATTCTTGAGCAGACAAATGTCATTTATTATAAGTTAACATTATTATACTCTAGCAGTCAAAAGTTTGGGCACACCTCCTCAACTGTAATTACTACCAATGTTTTCAGTTCAGAATAATAATAAAAACAATCAAAGTTATGAAATAACACAAATGGAAGTATGGGAATTATGCGGTGGAAAAGTTTGAACAGAAACGAGTTACAAGAGTGCAGACAGTCTGTCTTTTGACAATACCTCTTCAGGTTTCATCCACTCAAGCAGATCACTTGGAGTCACTCCTGCTTTATTACGGATGTCCATTGCTTCTGGACAGTGATTTCGTAAAGGCACCACCAGATCATCATACGCTGCATTTGAGAAGATTAACAGCATTAAAGGCGAAAACTGCCTTCACATATTATGTCATGGAACAAACAAAGTCTTAAAATACCTCTTTTGCCGTATTTGAGGGCCTTCTTTGCGGCCAAGTGTAGTGGTATGTCTCCATTATGGTCTGTTTGGAGAGGATCAGCTCCGTGTTTCAGCAGCAGTCTGAGAATCGCATCATCGCCGTGGGAACAAACAATGTGTAGGGGACCTCTGTGCTTTCTCCCCTGTGAGAAGTTCAGCTCCAGATCCTTGTGTTTATGAAGATACGCCTTTAGCTTTAACAGACTCCCCTCCTCCAAATACCGCAGAATTCGTCTTTGCTTTCTTTTCACCATCTGGACTCCTTACATGCGGATAATAAAATCGCTACCTAGACAGAAATATAGCCATTTATCCTCGGATGAAGGGTCGTTTAAGTGGAAGAAACACGGATATAGATCAACGTTACGGGAGTTTGGTGGAGTACGTCTGGAAAATATTTCCTCCCGCTGCCAAGAGCAGCCCGATAGTTCCGACGTTATTTGACACGCTGCTTTGCAGGTTAAAACCAGCAGGTGTCACTGTTTCTCAAACAAATATTCTTCTGTTAATATCCCTGTTATATACAGCACACAATAAAGCAATTGAAGTCAATATATCTGGCTACACTAGTCAGTCAATATCAATTTGTTTATTAAAAACAAATATACGTCGTGATTACTTTGTAAGGTTGCCAAAGTCGGCTAAATGTTTTGTAACATACAGAAGCAAGTGAAAAAAGTGAAGTGAAAGGGACATGTTTGTCATATATGGTAACCCATACTCAAAATGTGACTTCTGCATTGAACCCATCACTGGTGAGCAGAGAACACACATTGCAAGTCGTGAACACACATGCAGTAAGAAAAACTCTCAGTCAAGGGTTCCAGGTGCCAAAAAGTATTTATTGTCTTTATTGCTTGACATCCACGCCTCTCACAACCTTGAATCTGTATTAAAATATACCAAGTATGTGTGAAAATATACATGCATATCATGCAGATCAGAAAATATACCATACCTGCTGGCACTGGAATCGAACCAGCAACTTTCTGATTTCTGACTTACCAGTCGGCCACAACTGCCCCAAGTTCCAAACACTGTATTTGTGTACTATGTAGTTTTGCTTACAGACTACTAAGTTCAGCCTTACCTTGGATAATACCAAAGATAAATATGTGTAGAAATGTGTGTGTCTTATCAAAGAAATGTGTGTAGTCACCGTGCCTTACAAAGCAAAAGTTTACAAGTCAAAGTTCATATTTAAGTCCATTGATATGCTGTAGCAGAACCTGAAATGTGTTGTTCTACATTCTGCAGGTATCAGTGAGCCAAAGTTACTGCAGAACTACAGGTAGTTTCTGAAATTAGTAAAGTATTTGATTGCAGTTATTACTGCTAATGGGGCCCTAACCATAAAATATACCTATATATATATATATATATATATATATATATATATATATATATATATATATATATATATATATATATATATATTGTGCTGTTGGGTCACATTTATGCATTCATATACTGGTATTGGAGATTTGACGATATTCCCTATAAAGATATGCCAAAATACAGAACATACATGTACATTTTTGTTTCTGTTCATAATCTTTTCAAAACTTGAAAAGTCTGTTTAGCTATCTTGGAGTTCACTGTTGTGGGTTAGACAGTTTCTCTCAGTGGGAAATACACAGAGCTTTATTACAGCAGTCAGCAGATGAACATATGCATGTTTGTCATGTTTGAACATAGATATATTTGTCAATGCATGGTAACACATACTTGAAAAATAACCTCTGCATTAACCCATCCAGTGGATGTGCACATGCACATGTAGTGAACATGCACACCCAGAGTAGTGGGCAGATATCACTGCAGCACAACTGTGGAGCATTAGGCCACAACTTCCCTATTGGTCCACGACCACTCTTTAGGCCACAAACACCCTTGAACTGCTATGTGTCTTCTGTTCTCAACTGAGACATTTCCTGAGAATGACACACATCAGGTTAAAAAAGATTTGTCTTTTATTTTCACTTAAATAAATCAACTAAAAATGAATCTGAGTACCTGTATGCTGAAGCATGATTTCTGCCCACTGTTTACTGTAAACAACCGAAGTTATTTACATGACTGTAAATAACAGTATTATTAACAGTAATTATTTCTGTGTTTAGACTGCTCTGTTTTTCTGCTTCAAACTATTTTTTGAAGCAGACTTTTTGAAGTGCAATTTTTGTAGCAGTTGTGGCTTGCTGGTAAGTTTGTCGGGCTTGTAATCAAAAGGTTGCTGGTTTAATTCCAGCGCTGGCAGGTAGCAACTGAAGTGCCCTTGAGCAAGGCACCCATTCAGCTACTGCTTTAAGGTCTTTGTAACATCTTTGCAAATGCCTGCAGAACTATTGTTTTAAATTAAACTGTAAATATATAATTGTGCATATGTGTGGCTCTCTGATCTGATGTGTTTCTACATAATACAGAAGACACCAGAAAACTGGACACGCTTTATAGTGTCTTGGTTCACTTGGTTCTTCTGTTTATGCATTTATTCATGATTTTAATTGCAGTTATGAGTGCTCTCTAGGTCCTTGGCATTTCATCTGTCAGCCAATCAACAACAGCACCACCTGTCTATTCATATGTTTGCAAACAAACACAGAATTTTTTTATTGGCTGAAAACTTTCTTCTTTTGCTTCTTTCACATTGCTTCTTGTTATCCCTGCAAGTATGTTGTCATGCGTCATGAAATTAATGAAAGTTGGTTAAGTGATCCTGTCACATCAGTGTCATGCTCACGTGTAAAGTTTGTGTTTCTCTCAAAATGCTAATTATTTTCTTTCTGTTTAATGGCAGTTCTGTATATTCACCTTATAGACTTCCAATGTATAGGAAACATTGATTAGCTAGAGCGGTACAGTGGCTCAGCACACTTGTGATTTTGGGGCCTTAGGCAATTTCAGATTTGATTGCTGATTAGAAACATATAATTGAAATGGCACATATTTGGTAAGCATTTCTGAGATTTCAGTATTTTCAAATTCAATTACATAGGATCTGTACTTGCCTGACAGTAAACAAAATTAAAATTTGTAATGATTCAATAATGAAAATGCTGCCATTAATTTTAACTTTTTAAGAATAAGTTTAGCTTTGGAGGATTCAATTCTTTAAAACTAGTCAAATATAGCACCAGACATTATACACAATGTCAGTGCTTCTGTGTCTTTTTGTGAATCTTTTTCAACTAAAGAAATCACATTCTTGTTTTGAGGTCAAAGCTCTTTTCTCGTCACTGCCAAGGAAATGTGGCACAAGCTTTATTCAACAAATTTTATTTAACAAACTATATAAAGATAACAAATGAATATATGATTTATATTGTTCAGATTGGATGGTTTTTTTAGCTCTCATTACAACCAAAGTAAATGCAACTAGCGCACTACTTGCTTGCAAATGCACAGATTTCCACATCAGCATTTTTTTTAGCTATTTTGTTGCCTTAAAAAAACTAGTTCACCCACAAATTATATTATATTCAATTCAATTTTATTTATATAGGGCTTTTTACAATGTTACATTGCTTTAAAGCAGCTTTACATATAATAAAACTATCCATATAATAATAATAATAATAATAATAATAATTCTGTCATTGTTTGCCCATCCTCATGTCACCCCAAACCTGTGTAACTTTCTTCACCGCAACACAAAAGAAGAATTTTTATGACCATTGACGTCCACTTGCCTTTAAAGAATAAGAATAACACTTAATAGTGCTTATTAATGACATACATTCCTAAACAGTAAGAATATAGTGACAGAACTATTTTTAAGGTGAAGATAAATTATTCTATTTAAAATATACTGTACAAGAAAGCCCTTGATGAGTTATTTTATTGCATATGCATATTTATTATATAATATGTCAGTGAATAAATCTCTTTTCACACATCCACATCTTGTTATCAGAACAAGATTGTCCTGTCCATCCTTCTACAGTCATTGCAGCACAGTTATTTGAATAGGTGTAACTGTCTCTCCGGTTCCTGAAACACCAGATATGTTTTACAGTTTCAGATATAGAAAACATCGCAATCAACAATACAATACAATATGAAAGTCATTGAGAAAATTCAGTGACCTCTCACCTCACGCTCAGTGTGGTGCTGTCAACCCATTTCCACACATCCTGTTCTAATGTCAGACCAATCCAAAAATTATTTTTAGCAGCCCTCCACCCAAACTCCTGTTATTATGATATACAATCATACATTTTACTCTGTACAGTTACATTGTTACATTACAGTTACATACATCACAATATTAAGTGAGAATATTACAGAGATTACTGTAAAAATTGTAATTTTAATGGAAAAATGTAAAAACGCTACAGAAAAAACCTATTAGTAGGTTAATTAACAACAACCTAAATATATAAAGTCAAAAACTGTAATATATTTAAATAATTATGTTCTTCTTATAGCTGTTGTACACTAGATACATTAGAGTGTTTTAAACCATTATTTTCATGTCATATGTGTTACCTCTTGGTGTTTGTTTGTATGACACTGTGCACCGTCGCTGTACAAGCATTTTCGAAAATCTATAGAAAGGCCACTTTGAATCAGCTGTCAGTTTTACCTATGTTAAATTTATCTGTGTTATAGTGGTTAACGCATTTTATAAGGTACAAAGCCGATTAATATTACCATTTACATATAACTACGCTCTAAAATATACTGTTAAAAATGTTAAATATACAAAACTTTGCCATGATGCATGATATTGCAACATATTTATCAGTTTTAAGTTTATAAGTTGTTTACATGTTTCCTGTATTTTTATAGAGATTTTTTGGCACGCGCAGCTGGCAGTTTTTTTTGCAGTTAAAAACAACTTTTTTTAGTTGTTTTCAAACTTGGCTAATGATATATTCTCACACACAAACATGTTGACAATGGTACATTTAAAATAAAACAATTATTAACTGATTTATGAGGTGTTTACTAGGGAGGACCACCTTAATATTCTCAAAAATCTGATTTTGACATCCATCTTTTCTTCTTTATGCAGCTTATCCCTGTGGGATCACGGTTGATTTTGATATTTTCTCACTCACTTGTTCCTCTGGGCTGTTTATGATCACCAGATCTGCTCCTCTCTGTTTACAGTCTTGTCTGCTGTCACTCCAGCTCTTATAATCAGATGAAATGTAATAAAAACTGAAGTTGTAGTAAATCCATTTAAAGTTATCAGAGCGCTGATCTGTTAAAACAACAGTTTAGATATTAGCTCTGTACATACTGAAAAAATGTATGTCATGCCAAAATTTTCAACCTGTCCTCCAACCAATACCACCACATTGATTGTTTGTCATTTCCCTGAAAAACGACCCTTAGTAGCATTTACTAAATTAGTACCCCTACCAACAGCAAGAGACACCACAGACAATTTTAATGTATTGTTAATCCAATAATAACTGCAGACATTGTATCGTATATATCACAAGGTTAGGGTTAGTAGGGGGCTGGGTTACGGAGTCGTCAACTTGAAATACTTTAAAACAATGAAACACTGGCCTGGTGCTGCTAACACTGCTGTGATGTAAACATTATTTACATTTGGCACTCTAATCTGTACGTTTTACATGAAAACATGACGTATCCATGTAGAACAGGGACATATAGTTTAGCTTCAGAAGACATTTATTATCCCACTGAAGTTGTATGGATAACTTCAATGATGGGTGGATGCATGTATTAAAGGTTTACCTCGAATGCACAGTAAATCGTGTTCAAAAGCATCTGCTACACGTAAATTGTGTGAATTGGAAATCACCAAGTGAGCGAGGGCCCTTAATTTACAATGTAACTATATGGCATAATAAGCCGTTTGCAAAAACAACACATTGATTTTTTTTTTTTTTGGAGTAGGACAGTCTCAAAATATTATATAAAACTGTACATGTATGTATACGCCTTTAATAAATCTTAAAGGAAACTAACATGATTACCTTGTTCATAAAGGCCAAGCAGGAGATCATCACTCTTGTTTTTAAACTGGTCTCTTTCTTCAGTCACGATTTCGTTTTTATTTAGTATGTCACTGTATTTTTTAAGTAAGTGGTTTCTCTCAGTGGTGAAATACACACAGAGCACCATTACAGCAGTCAGCAGAAGAACACACAGCAACCACAAACACATCTGAACTGCTCTGTGTCTTCTGCTCTTCACTGAGACACTTCCTGAGAATGACAGACATCAGGTTATATTTGTCTTTATATTTGTCTTTATCACAGCAATGAATGTGATAAATGGTACCTGTATGTTGAAGCGGCTGGTGTCTCTCTGTACTGAGGTTTTCTGTGAGGAGTTCATGATTTCTCACAGAATCTGAACTTTCATAGATGTCCACCATCATCTCCACTCTCTCTCTTCTGTCCATTTCCAGAGTCTCAGTGCTGATCACATTGTGATAAATAATCTCAGATATATCTGATCTTATACATTTTAATACCATCATGCTTTAAGTTGTTCCAGTACTGGTTTGTTTCAGTGGCTCAGAACTAAATGTCAAAATAAAAATTTCACAAGGTATAGTGAAGATCACATGATATTCAGGTGGTTAGCACAGGAAAGGTATTTATAGAAAACGATTGTGACAGGCTCTACAAAATGTTTATTTTCCTGTATTTTTTTCCTTTATCAATCTAAGATAGAAGAATGTCAGGCTAAACCCTCTAAATGAAATACAGTCACTTCAAATTTAATGTAGTAAAATAAAACAAATACAGCACATATATTGTAGATAAAAATAATTAAGTAAAAACATTTATGTGCTCTGTTTAATAGACACAAAGTCCTCTCAGGTTTTCTTTTCTTACTATGTTTTGTAAAGTAGAGCAGCAGCTCATTTAACACGTGAGTGTCACACCATGAAAGTCACATTCATCAGGGAGATTATATTGCTCTTCTGAATCTTTACAACATGTTAGAATATTGCTCAGACATTATTAATTTGACAGATGATAGCAGTATTCATATCTCATTTAGGATCGAGTGACAGGCAAGAGATATTTCTCCAGCCTGAACTGTGGATGAGCTTCTCGTGGTGTCGTGGTCTGAAAACCAGCTCATACAGGAAGAACCTCAGATTCATTTTACTTCCTCAAGTGTCTGAAGGCCCTGCTTGTCTGCAGAGTGAACTGAACTTGGGCTGAAATGGACATTGTGTAGACGCTGCAGGAGTTTTACTAGTTCAACAACCCCTCACATCCTGGAGTTTCAGTTTTTCTAATTGCTTCAACTTTTTATGTATGTAACAGTCTAATATTTCATGTAGCCAAGAGGAATAAGCAACAATGTTTAACAGTATTTATGATGTTTTTGTCAATTTGTTGAGTTCCAGTTTAGATTTTAGTGAGAAATCACTTGGCTGACAATAAACAAACTAAAACTTTGTAATGATTCAGTAATAAAAATGCTGCCATTAATTTTAACATTTTAAGAATAAGTTTAGCTTTGGAGGATTCAATTCTTTAAAACTAGTCAAATATAGCACCAGAAATCACACACAATGTCAGTGCTTGTGTGTCTTTTTGTGAATCTTTTTCAACTAAAGAAATCACATTCTTGTTTGAGATCAAAGCACTTTTCTTGGCACATGCTTTATTTATTAAACAAACTTTATATAACAAACTTTATTAAATATAACAAATAAATATATGATTTATATTGTTCAGTTTGGATCTAACATTTTTACACTTTTTAGCTCTGATTACAATGATTACAGCCAACGCAACTAGCCCATTACATGCAAGCAAATGCACAGATTTCCACAACAGCATTTTTAACTATGTTGTTGCCTTAAAGAAATAAGGAAATAATTCTGTCATCATTTGCCCATCCTCATGTCACCCCAAACCTGTGTAACTTTCTTGAATAGGAGCTGTACTTGCATGCACTTGCCCAAGTGTGTCTACAAGATGTTCACAGAGTGAACTGAACTTGGGCTGAAATGGACATTGTGTAGATGTTTTTATGACCATTGACAACCTTTTGCCTTTAAAGAATAAGTCATCATGGGACCTTTCACTGTATCAGCTTAATACAGTGGTTCACTTAAGGTGAAGATAAATTATTCTATTTAAAATATACTGTACAAGAAAGCCCTTGATGAGTTATTTTATTGCATATGCATATTTATTATATAATATGTCAGTGAATAAATCTCTTTTCACACATCCACATCTTGTTATCAGAACAAGATTGTCCTGTCCATCCTGATACAGTCATTGCAGCACAGTTATTTGAATAGGTGTAACTGTCTCTCCGGTTCCTGAAACACCAGATATGTTTTACAGTTTCAGATATAGAAAACATCGCAATCAACAATACAATACAATATGAAAGTCATTGAGAAAATTCAGTGACCTCTCACCTCACGCTCAGTGTGGTGCTGTCAACCCATTTCCACACATCCTGTTCTAATGTCAGACCAATCCAAAAATTATTTTTAGCAGCCCTCCACCCAAACTCCTGTTATTATGATATACAATCATACATTTTACTCTGTACAGTTACATTGTTACATTACAGTTGCATACATCACAATATTAAGTGAGAATATTACAGAGATTACTGTAAAAATTGTAATTTTAATGGAAAAATGCTACAGAAAAAAAACAGTAGGTTAATTAACAAAAAACCTAAATATATAAAGTCAAAAACTGTAATATATTTAACAAGACATTTCATTTTAGTGTAAAATGTTTTTTAAGTAAGGGTATGAATTACCAAATATTTTATGGTGAAAATCTCTATAATATCCAACAAGATTATACATTTAATGTGTTAATGTTTAATGTATTTTTACAGTACAATATCATTAAAATTATGCTTTTTGTAAGTTAAAAATACTAGTCACTGTGAAATTTACAGTGAAAAACAGTTAAATAACATTCCCATAATTCCCTGTGTGACTTTACATTAAATGACATTTCATTTAAATAATCATGTTCTTATAGCTGTTGTACACTAAATACATTACAGTGTTTTATGTTGTTTAATACATATTTAAACCATTATTTTCATGTCATATGTGTTACCTCTTGGTGTTTGTTTGTATGACACTGTGCACCGTTGCTATACAAGCATTTTCGAAAATCTATAGAAAGGCCACTTTGAATCAGCTGTTAGTTTTACCTATGTTAAATTTATCTGTGTTATAGTGGTTAACGCATTTTATAAGGTACAAAGCCGATTAATATTACCATTTACATATAACTACGCTCTGAAATATACTGTTAAAAATGTTAAATATACAAAACTTTGCCATAATGCTTGAAATTGCAATATATTTATTAGTTTTAAACCGCAAAGTTGTTTACATGCTTCCTTTATTTTTATGGAGATTTTTTGGCAAGCGCAGCTGGCAGGTTTTTTTTGCAGTTAAAAACAACTTTTTTTAGTTGTTTTCACACTTGGCTAATGATATATTCTCACACACAAACATGTTGACAATTGTACATTTAAAATAAAACAATTATTAACTGATTTATGAGGCGTTTACTAGGGAGGACCACCTTAATATCCTCAAAAACCTGATTTTGACATCCATCTTTTCTTCTTTATGCAGCTTATCCCTGTTGGATCACGGTTGATTTTGATATTTTCTCACTCACTTGTTCCTCTGGGCTGTTTATGATCACCAGATCTGCTCCTCTCTGTTTACAGTCTCGTCTGCTGTCACTCCAGCTCTTATTATCAGATGAAATGTAATAAAAACTGAAGTTGTAGTAAATCCATTTAAAGTTATCAGAGCGCTGATCTGTTAAAACAACAGTTTAGATATTAGCTCTGTACATACTGAAAAAATGTATGTCATGCCAACATTTTCAACCTGTCCACCAACCAATACCACCACATTGATTGTTTGTCATTTCCCTGAAAAACGACCCTTAGTAGCATTTACTAAATTAGTACCCCTACCAACAGCAGGAGAACCACAGAAATTTTAATGTATTGTTAATCCAATAATAACTGCAGACATTGTATCGTATTTATCACAAGGTTAGGGTTAGTAGGGGGCTGGGTTACAGAGTCGTCAACTTGAAATACTTTAAAACAATGAAACACTGGCCTGGTGCTGCAAACACTGCTGTGATGTAAACATTATTTACATTTGGCACTCTAATCTGTACGTTTTACATGAAAACATGACGTATCCATGTAGAACAGGGACATATAGTTTAGCCTCAGAAGACATTTATTATCCCACTGAAGTTGTATAAAAAAGAATAGGTGTAACTGTCTCTCCGGTTCCTGAAACACCAGATATGTTTAACAGTTTCAGATATAGAAAACAATCTGTGTACGATATGAAACTCATTGAGAAAATTCAGTGATCTCTCACCTCACGCTCAGTGTGGTGCTGTCAACCCATTTCCACACATTCTGTTCTAATGTCAGACCAATCCAAAAAAGGGTAGGAATTATCAAATATTTTACAGTAAAAGTCTTTATAATATCCAACAAGATTATTAAAATATTATTCAAATTATTTTTTGTAAGTTAAAAATACCAGTCACCATAAAATTTACGGTGAAAAACAAACGCAGCTGCCATTTTTTAGTTGTTTTCACACTTGGCTAATGATATATTCTCACACACAAACATGTTGACAATGGTACATTTAAAATAAAACAATTATTAACTGATTTATGAGGCGTTTACTAGGGAGGACCACCTTAATATCCTCAAAAATCTGATTTTGACATCCATCTTTTCTTCTTTATGCAGCTTATCCCTGTTGGATCACGGTTGATTTTGATATTTTCTCACTCACTTGTTCCTCTGGGCTGTTTATGATCACCAGATCTGCTCCTCTCTGTTTACAGTCTCGTCTGCTGTCACTCCAGCTCTTATTATCAGATGAAATGTAATAAAAACTGAAGTTGTAGTAAATCCATTTAAAGTTATCAGAGCGCTGATCTGTTAAAACAACAGTTTAGATATTAGCTCTGTACATACTGAAAAAATGTATGTCATGCCAAAATTTTCAACCTGTCCACCAACCAATACCACCACATTGATTGCTTGTCACTTCCCTAAAAGAGGACCACTAATAGCATTAACTAAATTAGCCCCCAACCAACAGCAGGAGAACCACAGAAATTTTTTGCCTTAATCCAATAATAACTGCAGACATTGTATCGTATTTATCACAAGGTTAGGGTTAGTAGGGGGCTGGGTTACGGAGTCGTCAACTTGAAATACTTTAAAACAATGAAACACTGGCCTGGTGCTGCAAACACTGCTGTGATGTATTGCTCTGTGTGCCGCTGTGTTGTATTATTTGAACTGGACACTCTAATCTGTACGTTTTACATGGAAACGTGTAGCTTGATTGGTAGTGCATTGCATTATAGCAGTGCAGTAATGAGTTTGATTCCAAGGAACACGTACTGATTAAATGTTTACCTCGAATGCACAGTAAATCGTGTTCAAAAGCATCTGCTACACGTAAATTGTGTGAATTGGAAATCACCAAGTGAGCGAGGGCCCTTAATTTACAATGTAACTATACTGCTCTGTGTCTTCTGCTCTTCACTGAGACACTTCCTGAGAATAACAGACATCAGGTTATTTGTTTTTTCTTTACCACAGCAATGAATCTGATAAATTAATGTGAATACCTGTATGTTGAAGCGGCTGGTGTCTCTCTGTACTGAGGTTTTCTGTGAGGAGTTCATGATTTCTCACAGAATCTGAACTTTCATAGATGTCCACCATCATCTCCACTCTCTCTCTTCTGTCCATTTCCAGAGTCTCAGTGCTGATCACATTGTGATAAATAATCTCAGATATATCTGATCTTATACATTTTAATACCATCATGCTTTAAATTGTTCCAGTACTGGTTTGTTGCAGTGGCTCAGAACTAAATGTTAAAATGAAACTTTCATAAA
This sequence comes from Chromobotia macracanthus, assembly GCA_036877525.1. Taxonomy (NCBI): domain Eukaryota; kingdom Metazoa; phylum Chordata; class Actinopteri; order Cypriniformes; family Botiidae; genus Chromobotia; species Chromobotia macracanthus. Next base: position 4,125,378 of record JAZGTH010000031.1, on the reverse strand, counting down.
GTATAGTGAAGATCACATGATATTCAGGTGGTTAGCACAGGAAATTTATTTATAGAAAACTATTGTGACAGGCTCTACAAAATGTTTATGTTCCTGTAATATTGTTTTCTTCAGCCCAAGACAGAAGAATGTCAGGCTAAACATCTCTGAATTAAATATAGTCACTTCAAATTTAATGCAGTAAAATAAAACAAATAAAGCACATACATTGTAGATAAAAATTTTAAATAATTAAGTAAAAAACATTTATGTAACACAAAGTCCTCTCAGGTTTTCTTTTCTTACTATGTTTTGTAAAGCAGAGCAGCAGCTCATTTAGCACATGAGTGTCACACCATGAAAGTCACATTGCTCATTCGTCTTAAAGTGGAAGATTGTACCATTTGCTATCTTCATTACCTAAATGTGTACATTAATAAATAACAAATATATGTATTTTTTCTATGTTTATATAAAAAGTATTTAGGCCTGTGCTAAAGTGTGTCCGATTTTTAATTCTTTCTTAATGTTTGTCCAGAAAATTATAAGAGTTTTTTTTTTTTAACATTCTTCCTGCATTCTGCAGATTAACAAAAACATTTGCTTGCTTATATCACCTTCATAATAATACAAGGACAACATATGTAATATATAATCAATGTAACACATTCTCAAGTGTAAATTCTCACAGATTCATCCAAATTTGGCATTACATGAATTATCATACCACCCTGATGTAGCTGTTTTTATTATATTATAACAGTAATTACTGTAAACTCTGGGATATCCATTCATCCAGTATCTGAAACACCAATACAATATAAGAGTTTATGAACTTTGAATGATCAGTTAAATTTAATGATTTCTCTCCTGAAAGATAATATGGTGTCATCAGTTGATTTCCACACCCCTTCATCAAACCTCAGACCAAAGATAATAAAGATAATAAAGATAATAAAAACTTCTGTTATAATGGAACAGCAATAACAGAAGTGTGCCATTACAGTTTATTTGTGCCCACAGGGTGCTGCATCCTGAAGAAACCACCCAAGGCATAAACATTTTAAATCAGACAGTAGCAGTGTGAAAAGCAGTTTTTGTAAGATATTATAATTGTGTATGTAGGTTGACAGTCGATTAGCCCAGTGCTCATACCTCTGTTCCATATAGTTCTTTACTGGTGTTGGCACTAGACATTTACATTTAGGCATTTAGAAGACGCTTTTATCCAAAGCAACTTACAAGGTGAGGAAAACAATGAAGCGATAAATTGTAAGGAGGCAATAACATCAGCTGTACATACATCAGCTGTTACAATTTTTACCAAGAGTACAATATCTCAGTGCTTGAGAGAATATCTCACATGACTAATTTTATCTTACAATATCTCAGTGCTAGACTTCAAATCAATGGGTGTGTAACTTATTACAGTCAACTGGGTAAATGTCAGTTATGTAACTTACCGTTTGTAAAGTCCATTTGTAAAGTTAAAAAACACACAAATGAAAATGTGTGCTTGGGTAAAATTGTGCCAGATCTACCTTTTCATGTAGTTGGTAAATGACAATGTTATCTTTTTCTTGTCAGTGAATGTACAGGAAAAAAGATGTAGTTAATGTTTATGCAATTATTCACTGTGTGCCCTTATAAAGATTGAGAATTTAGCATTTCATTAACATTTTCACCCTCTCTCTTACCTTTTGAATTAAACAGGCTGTTTTTGCTGTTCTGTATAACCTCTATATGTAAATGACTGTTGTGATTGGTTATGGTTATGATACTGGTTATGATTAACCTGCTGTGAACTTAGTAGTACAGCACTTAATCACATGCTGTGGCTTAGCAGTCAGATCCAGTATAGTTTATGCTGTTATCCTTCAATATAAGCCTTTTCAAAGCCTGAATACATTGTGACATAATCAGATACAATCCTTGTCTTAATGTGACACATCAACTCTTCTTTTTTTACAAGCACAATTAGATCCTCTTATGATATTACCTCATTAAAACCAAACCCATATAGAGGGATGAAAGTGTGAAAGTGAATACAGTAAGAGAAACTACGCAGGTACTGCTTGTTTTATTACATTATTTTTTATTTCTGGCATAATCTTTGCATTAGCTATGCATTATCTGTTGCTACATTTGGCTACTATTAAAACTTTCAAATTTACTTTTGGATTTTCATATTAATGTAACTTCATGTGTTCATCAGTTCTTCCTCAACAGCTTCCCAAGAAGTGCCCTTACTTTACACACACCAAGTGAGGCCCGCAATCTCACCCATGAACATGGCGCTGCGGAGTGCACCTCTGTCCAGTACCGGAACATGTCCCCCGGCTTGGTATGGTGGACAGACACCATAGCTTGGTAACAACAATGATTATATGGCACAGCTGGTCCTCCAGAGAAAAGTGGAGAGTGAGTAGGTGTAATGCCTGCTTTGTGTGCACATATACCCATGAATACATCCTCTGGAAGCAAAGGTCTGGTTAAAGGTATTACAACAGCTGCTAGTAACAGCTTCAGTACTGCAGGTCGAGAAAGCACATATGCTGTCCCACTGCAGTAATCAGGAAAAACCATACCAGTGTACGCAGATTCTGACATGAAGTGCTTGCTGTCTGGATTGCGGTTTGGTGCTACCTGCATGTGAACACGGCCAAGATAAAGATCTGCAAGTTCGTCCCCAGTCGTTTTAAAGCTAAGGTCAAGATATTGCAACAGCACACTTGGGTTGAACATTACATCATCATCCACCTTAGCCAGATAGTGAGCTTGTGGGCAGAAACGTTGGGCCCAACCCAGCATGGAGAGAGTTTTCAGTGTCAAATTTCCATAGGAGTCAATGAAGCGACCCTGTATCAAGTCTCCACAATCCTTTGACTCCTCTATCAATTCTTTGACAAGAACTGGGTCAGATGGCAGACCTAACATGAAGAGGGTCATGACGCGATGACCTCTAACTTGTACTTCCCCGCCCCAGGTGTCCCGGATGGCCTGCCGTGCCTTTCTGTTGGCAGGAGCAGTTGCCACTAAAGTGATCAGGTAAGGTTCGGCACGTTGGCAGATGCTAGAGTTAGGCATAAGAAGGTACTCCTCTGAATGGATTGGAGGGATACTCTGTGGAAGAGCCACTCCATGTGAAGCCTCTGTCCTGCTCATGCCCAGATAGGTTACCCATGATTCAATTACATCAATAAAGAGCAAAGCAAGCAGGGAGACACAAAAGGCTAGCATGAAGAGATAATGGATAACTCCAAATTGCGCTGCTTGTTTTCCCAAATATCCCTTACAGATCCTAAAACTATACCTCACCATTTAGACTCTTGCATTCTTGGGGTATTATTACAACAAATGTTTAGGATTAGATCTAGTGTATGACAAAAAGAGCATCGCAGATGTCCAATTGAGATGATCTCTTTATCTGTGCTGCCATCTGCAAAGGGAAACAAAGCAGGGTAAATAAAGGAGTGCTTTCCTCTCAATGTTATGAATATGTCATGTTACACTGATACAATTCAAATATGATTTAGTCATAATCATCAAAGTCAATTGATTAATTGGTTAATTTATATTACTAGAGACGAGAAGTCAAACAAAATGAAATGGTCTAAAACCCATTTTATCCATCCATACCATTTTAATCTGAAGCCAAAGCAACCTCAACTGCTCAAAATATCAGGCGCTTCTTAAACCGAAGGCTGTATACTAGGTGGGCTGTGTCCTTTTCACACCAGTGATGTTTAAGATGTGTGAAAAAGATGGTGGGTGATTTGAAAGTTCATGCATGCTTCAAAACAGGCTGAATAAAGGATGTGAAACAATGCCTGCCTTGTTGCTTGATGACGTAGCAGCCCACCATTTAAGAAGCAAAAGCGTTTCAGCTTAAAGGTATAAAATTGGACAACTACATTAAAATAAGAGAATCATAAAGCTTTGTGTAAGAATACTACAAGCAAAACCGTAGCACAATAGTCTCAGTTATGCAGATGACTCTGGGTAACTATAACGAGAAATATTTACATATCTGATTTAAGATACGTTTCCACGCTGTTATCTGTTGCCAGTGAGCGATGGACGATAATAATACACCATTCCCCACGTTTCTTTATATCTTACGCATTTTATGTCTTATAATGAAAACATTACCTTGCGTCCGAATAAATCCACGTCGAAATTTTGACAGAAATCGCCACGAAGACGAGTGAACGATTAATCCAAACCTTTATCGATGTCCGTTTCACCGTAATGGATTTCGGTCAGATTAGAAAAATAAAGCGTGCTGCAGTCCACGGGAATACACGATCAAATCATCTGTCGCTTAATGTGAAGGGATGCGGAGCTGCACCGGTGTGAAACCGCTTGTTTGCTGAATACGGAGTACCAACCGCTCGTCTTTGACGAGAACAATGACGTGATGCTTCCTGTAGGCGGCGCTCGACCTCAGTAAACCAAACCCCTGACCCACTGCAATTTCAAATGTTGTTAAAGTTAAATGTTGTAAGCATGCAAAATGTTGTCATTACAAGCAGTACAACTTGATCTGCAATTAAAGTAAATCATTTACTTTGAGCTGACATTCTTTTTCTTATCAAATAGTTAGTGAAATGTTGAATTTAAGTTCAATACCTCAATCAACAGCAGTAGATGTTGGTTATCACAAACAAATATTTAGAATTTAATGAATTTATTTTCCTCCCAGGGTTTTTCTTCACATACATCACTGGAGTTTTGTTCTTTGCCAATGATGCCCTGTTTGGTTTGCTTACTGGGAGACTGCTGACGTTAACTAATGGGATTTGGGAACTAATGGGATGCTAATGCATGTGTCAGTGATCCAAGTATAAAAGGGAGATGGTGTACACCGCTCATTCATATTTATTCAATCCATGGCAATCCACGAGCGTTGTTAACCTGCTTCGCTTCTTTTCTTCGCTGTCAAGCAGCTGGATCTCTCTCCATGTGAACAGATAAGTGCAGAGACTTCTGGGTGCTTTGCTGTGGTAAAAGAGCGAAATAACACAGCAGTTGGCATTTCACATTATGCTTATCTGTGTGTGGTATGTGGGTGCGGTTGGTACCTTCTGACAGCCACAATCTGTGCCTCAGATGTTTGGGCCATGCCCATGCTGACGCAGCGTTCATTGAGGGTTCATGTACTCATTGCGGGAGATAAGAAGAAGTTATCAATCACAGTATCAGAGCGTTGGCTTACACCATCATTCACTCATTTGTTCTTCTTGGCTGTTTATAATCACCAGCTCCTTTTTGTTGACAGGCTTGCCTGCGTGTCACTTCAGCTGTCAGAGCGCTGATCAGTCAGTACAACAGTTGAAATATTAGTTTTGTCAGTGCTGAAATATACACAATGGTCAAATGATCTACCTAATGATTAAATTGTGCAAAAGGCAACAGTGATGTACTTGTAACTGGTACAGTAGAGCATTTTGTTAGTGGTGTAAATGTTGTGGTTTGAATCCCAGGGAACACACATACTGGTAAAATGAACAGCATAGCTTGCACTGTCAGTTGATTTGCATAAAGTGTTTGCCAAGTGCATAAATGTTATGCAGAGGGTGACATTGTTGGATGAATATGAGGACACTACTTATATGTTATTTTATCACGTAGTTTATAAGACTGAATGCCCATCTGTATGGAGAAAGCGGGTTTGCAAAATTGATGGATTGGCCTAACATGAAAAAACAATCATTTTTATATGAGATATATCAGATCCAAACAAAAATCTTTGAATAAGAATTCATAAAAGTGTTCCTTCAAAACTAAAAAAATGCATCTTTCAATTGTTTATTAAATAATGTTTTATAATACCCAGTGTCCATGTGATGAAAGTAAAAATGAAAGTAGGCTGTTGTCATCTGAGTCATAAATGACATCAGAACTTTCCAGTGTGTAGAGTAGGATGCCTCCTAGTCCCTAAGAAGGGTGGAGTGAGACCTGCCCAAGTAAGCTCAGGTGGTGGCCATTCCTCGAGCACTAGTTGAGATACCAACACTGGGAAACTCCTTGCAGGGACATTCTGGTGGTATGTGGGGATGCCTTATATAGACTCTCTAGGGGAGTATCACATATTGAATTTCAAACATGAAGAAGCTCCGTGTTAGAGGGGCAGCCCAACCATAGCGGTATTACTAGACAGTGTCTACTAGGGAGGACAAGGGACTGAACCCACAACTTTTTGCACTGCTTACACAATGCTCAACCAACTTAGCTACAAGAACACTCCTGTATTCCTGTATAAACAATGTAAGAAACAGTAATAAAATCTCACAATTCTTGGAATTTTACCAAGCATAAAAGTGTTTATTGTGCAAACGTGTTTATTTGCGTTTATTTATATTGTGTTTATTTGCCTGTTACCATAAGCTGCAGTATATTAACATGCAGGTCAAATATATTGGCCGAGTGTTAATAGGAAATAGCAAATGCCGTAAGTCTGGAAAAGAAATAGAACATATACATTTAGTCTCAATGTCACATGTGACTGGTAAATATTTATTGCATAATGCACAATAATAAAGTCAAAATGACTTAACAGAAGTGCTGCTGTTAAAAAATTTAAAATCTTTGATGAGTTTATTTGTTTCAAAGTCCACAACAACAGAGATTAACTTAAAATGCAGCATTTACGGGCAATGCTGACAGGAATACAAAATCCATAAAGTTAATCCAATAGCAATAATCCTCAATGGTAAGCATGAATGGTACATCCAACAATGAGGGGATAGAGGTAGGGATCTTTCTTCTAGGATGATGATCGATGGGTGGAGCAGGCCAGATGATGTATAGAAGTGTCCAAAGGGCCGGTTGTTTGTGCTGGAGGTGCAGTCCTTTGGTGGGATCATGAGTCTAAGGTCACCTGCTATCTCTCAGTGATTTTGGTGGCTCTCCATGGGCCACTGCATTAGGAAGTTTGTGTTGGCTTGCACTGTGTGTGCCCAAAATAAGACTTCTAATCAAGATTTTGCATCTGACCTGCCAAACTCAAGAGGTAACACTGTTATTCTTAATGGCAGTCCATTGCTTCTCCAAAGCAGTCCATTACATTTCCCTGTTTAAGCTCCCTTCAGCGTTATTGATCATGTTTTTTGGATTCATGGTTTGCTATCTGATGTGGTGTCTGATAGGGTTCCCCAGTTTGTTTCCCAGTTCTGGAAAGAATTCTGTTGACACATTGGGGCCACTACATGTCTGTCTTCAAGTTTCCAAACCCAGACCAACAGGCAGCTCCACGTCAGGGGCTATCATCACATGGATAAAAATCCAGAGGAGAGGGGCTATTGTACTCAACATCATGACTTCATGCATGGACTAGGTTCGATAAAATAAATGCTGGGCCAAATTATAAATGATAAAGTAACAGAGTAACTTTGAAACAATTCCCACAGTTTGAACGAGTACCATTTGCCTCCAACTCAACACCACAACTAAGTGGGAGAAAGGGCTTTACATTGAATCATAAAATAAAATGTCACAAAAGTCTCTTGTGTTCTATTTGTGTGTATAAATGCAATCCTCAAATCTAGTCCTCAGATACCAATGCGTGCAAAGGCCTTTTTGTGTTTTCTACCCGGGTGTTTTCTCACCTAGATGTCCAGGGCAGTATAGATTTAAATCCAGCTGCAATTTCACTTTTGCTTTAAATTCATAGGGTATTCGTCTTAGCTGTCCAATTGCATCTAAACAGACATTTGGATTATTCTGATATGCCCTCTTTGTTCTGCAGCTGACTGGCATGGCTCAGTAGGTTTTTCAAAACCCCAAGGGAACATAGTAATGTCCTGTATTAATTTAACTCTTGTACGCAGGCCTTTCCAATACTTGGGAAGTGTGGATCTTAATTTAGTGCCTCCACACAGCCACTGCAATTATCTGGTCAGTAAATGGATAAATAATTGGGTTTGATTATGATTTGAGACTATGGTTTGATTCTCACAGTTTTTCTCTTTACAATTGTCAGATGTGGGTGTAAAGGTATCAGTGATGGTTGCTGTGGCCCAAAGATCAGATTTAAAACTATCAGATTTAAAAACTTTCTTCTGTTTGTACATATGGAGGTCCAAATGCCAAATTGTCACAGAGTTACCTTTAAAAGTACCAATATCTTCACCTCCTGTATCATTTGTTCAGTTGAAGCATTCATATTCTAAAGCATAGTTCATATCATATACTGTTGGGGTCTTGATTGCATCAGGGGATACTCTTACATCTATTTGCTTACACAGCCCATTTGAAGCCATTAAAATATCTATAAAATGGAGGGCTACCTGCATAGCTCAGACAATCAGATGGGCAGAAAGGTACTTCATATATCTTTAGATGACAGTTTAGCATAGTATGTAGCACATTATCTGTAATCATGAGGATTAGGAACAACAATAAACTTACTTAGTGGAGATGATGTACAAAACATAATCAGGTTTGACTCGCCCACTGTGAATTGTGCCCACTTATACCATTCATTGTGAACTGCCATGTCCAACAGTTTTTCATACTGTGGTGGGCCATTCAAGTCAATGGTTGGGAAGTCTGCAGATTGGGGCTGCTCCTGGGATTGAGGCTGAGCCTGTGCAGATTCTGGAGCTGATTTAGCAGGACCAGTATGTGGAACAGGATCGTCTTCAGCTCTCTCCAGGCCATGTTATTGTTCATCCTACCCACTGTCACTCTGCATCTGTAATTTTCCTCAGTTTTGCAGTTGGGTGTCACATAATTTCTCAGTTCAATTTGCAATTTTTCCAAAGATGTTCCATCATAAGGGCCTCTTAAAAACTGGTACTTTCATTGGTCTGCCTGTACACATTTCATGTGGTGTTAAGTTTGTAATAATGTATTAGTTTGCATATGATAGTTCATCAATGCAAGTGGCAAAGCATCAACCCAGTTCAGTTTTGTGTCAGCACAAATTTGAATAAATGCTGATTATCAGAACTGATCTGTGATGGTATTCCAAATCAAGGAATTACTTCCCTTGTCAAAAAACCTAATCACAGTTCCAACTCCCTGGTCTGCTGAGGGAACTGCCTCCACCCATCTGCTAAATTTGTCTATTATCACCAACAGATCTCTTCCCTTTGACTGACTTTATCATGTCCACATAATCCATCACCAAATGTTCCTCAGGTACAGGGTTGTGTCCTATTGGTGCAGATGTTCCCTTCCTGACATTATTCCAAGCACAAATGTCACATCCTGCTAAAAAAAATCCACCATTGTCTGCAAATAGGGAGACCAGTATCCTTGTTGCTTTATCTTTCTCAGTGTTTCTCCTCTACCACACTAATCAAATCCATGTGCATTAGAAATCAATACAGTCAAAAAGGTAGTTGGAGCAATCATATGTCCTTCATGCGATCGCCATATTCCACTAGCGTCTCTAGTTTGTTGCTTTTGCCCCCTTTGTTGCAATACTAAATACTTGTAAGCACTCGCTAGCTGTTGGATGCGAGCAAGATCATTAATCTGTGGCTGGGGCTGTATGAGTACCATAGGTGTCATGACAGCAGTGTGACACCCAGAGGCTTTCCTTGCTTCTAAATCTGCTGCATTATTACCTCTTATCACAAAGTCATTGCCCTTCTTGTGTGCCTGACATTTAATAATTTAATAAAATAAAAAATAAAGTATTTTTGTAGCATAATAGCTGATATTAACTGTACAATTTGCTCTATATGTTGTATTGGAGTTCCATCACTCTTTTAAATCATCTCTGTTTCCAGACAGCTCCAAACAAGTGACACACTCCATGAGCATAGGCTGAGGCAGTGCAGACATTTACAGTCTGGCCCTTTGCCAATTGGCAGGCTGCTGTAAGGGTCTTCAGTTCAGCCAATTGAGCAGTTGTTCGAAATGCTGTGAAAAAAATCATCGAACAACAAAATCATCATTCCTTCTTTTTTTAACTACAGAGAAACCAGAATGATTTCCCAGAAAGTCTCTGAAACAAGATCCATCAACAAAATAGTCTGCAGCTGAAAAATACAGAGTTAGATTCATGACAACACAAAAATTAGCTCTTATAAAAATCTCTCTCGCTTGGCCAGCTGCTTCACACACCCACACAAATCAGCTGCTTCTCTAATCTTCTCACACACACTCACAGTCACCCACTCTCCTTTCACTCTATTAAGCGTCACACATCCATATTATCACATTAACTTGGGTCTATTCATAAACTTATTCAACAACACCTAAACTTCATACATGACGAACATCACATACACGCCTCATGTGTGACCTACCTTGCCATCTTGCCTTGCATAGTCTTTCACTCAATACACCTCACATGTGACATGCCTCGCAGGATTTCAGAGTGTCATTACGCTTTGCATGGTCTTTCACTCTATACACCTTATGAATGGCCTTCTATGCAGTATTTCAGAATGCCACCACACCTTGTGTGGCCTTTGTTTCTCTTAGGGTGCCATCATGCACCAAGCATGGCCTTTCACCCTGCCCCTCTTGGGTCTTCACCCGCACACACATTTACACACCTCTGAGATCTGGAACCCTGTATTTATACTTCACAATACAATTAATTTATTTCAATCAACACAATACAAATAATTTATTTAATTTAATTCAATCAGTTCAATTTGGACAGGTATCCACCTCTGGGCCCACCCCAGCAGACCACACAAACACTATACAGTATAAGCATAAACCTGCTTACCTCTATAATGGCCCCAGTTTACACAGTCCGCATGACAGTCAGCCAATCACAGCCCTCAGTCCTCCTGACTCTTACCAATCAATCGGGGTCAGCAGTGTTATGTTGTGGAAAACTGATCTTTTAATGCAAAAATTCTCAGTGAAGGGTTCCAGGTGCCAAAAAGTAAGTCTTTATTGCTCGAGACAACAAATCTGAGAAGCTCAGAAAACATTCAACTTTTCTCTACATCTACATCTGAGAGACCATCATCTAAGGGAAGTAAGTCCTCTGTGCGCAGTCCCCTCAAGGGCTGACCAAGCATGCTCCACTCCCAAACAAAATACATATCATGCACTTCCTAAATGTTTGATCGCTCGTAATTTTCTCTTCTCTTCTAACTGAATTCCTAAATCTAATATCTTCTTTTGTCCCTCAGTCTTAATCTGCTTCCTAAAGACAAGAAGCTGATGAAGCCTTTTGTAGGCGCCTTTTAAAGGTTACGTAGTACGCAATACTACATCGCATGACTTTGCCCTAGGCATGATTTCACACGTTCAGACCTGCTCCTGAAGAGCATTCTCTATAGCTTCAAATCCATCAAGTTCCCTTGAAAAGGAAACCTACAATAACATACAGGATCTCTATATATTTATTTAACATAATTTAATATCAGCCAAAATTATATACATACAGACATTGATAAGGCAATATACAGACTTTACTGGTAAAGATACAGTAATTTTTAAGTTTTTTAAACAGTATTTATTGTTATCCTTTTGTTTTTTTTGTTACTTTTTTATGGGGTTTTATGTGCACAGCACATTGGTCAACAGTTTGTTGCTTTAAATTGTGCTTTATAAATAAAATGACATTGTTATTGCATAACAATACGCAAAAATAACAAAATTACAAAACAGAAACGGGTGCTGTTGTTTTAACAAAAGACTTGATGGGTGTATTACGTTGTATGTAAATATTTCATAATATGAGGAGTGATTTTCTCACAGATCCATACAGATTTGGAATTACATGACTTATCATACCACCCTGATGCACCTGTTTGAGCACAGTAATTATTGTAAGCTTGGGGATATCCATTCAACCAGTACCTGAAACACCAATGAAATTCAAGAATTTAAGAAACTTAGAATCCTTCTGATTAATGATCAGTTAAATTTAATGATTTCTCACCTAGAAGATAATATGGAGTCATCAATCCATTTCCACACCCCCTCCTTATTACTCAGACCAATCCAAAAATAATAACCAGCTGTTATTGCCTTTTGCAAAAACTTCTATTAAAATGGAACAGTTATATATCAAACCAATGCATTCATACACAAACAAACACAATAAATGTCCTTCACTTTCACTCACTTGCTCCTCTGGGCTGTTTATGATCACCAGATCTGCTCCTCTCTGTTGACAGTCTCGTCTGCTGTCACTCCAGCTCTTATAATCAGATGAAATGTAATAAAATCTGAAGTTGTAGTAAATCCATTTAAAGTTATCAGAGCGCTGATCTGTTAGTACAACAGGGTAGATATTAATTTTGTCAGTGAAATTATCTACCTGATAAATGATTGTTCAAAAGGCAATGTTTCTGTAGCTCAGTTGGTACAGAAGAGCATTGTGTTAGCAGAGTTAAGGTTGTGGGTTTTGAATCAAAAGGAACATAAAGGAACATGCTGGTATAGCTTGCACTTTAAGTAGCTTTACATTAAAGTGTTTGCCTAATGCATAAATGTAATGCACATGGTAACACTGTTGGATAAATATAATGACATCTGATGTGTTTTAATGGGTGCAATTTACTCACCAGAGTGTTTTCACTGTAATGCTTACTGTAATGTTATATGATAGTTTAGTTTATAATGCTGGGATGCTCAGTATGGAGTGGAATTACTGTAATGTTTAGGTTAGAGAAAACACAAGATTACCTTGTTCAGTAAACCATCTGTTCAGTTCTTTCCTCTCATTCATTAATTGATCTCTTTCTTCTGACAGATTTCTGGTCTTCATTAAACACTGGTCTCTCTCCTCCAGTAGTTTGCTGTTATTTGTAAGTAACTGTTCTCTTTCTTTGTTTAAGTTATAGATCTGGAGTTTTAGCTGGCTATTCTCTGTAAAGAAATGTACACAGATCACAATTACAACAGACAGCAGAAGATCACAGTACATGGTCATTATAGTGATGTTTGTGATTTAGTAAGAATGACCTATCATGAATAAAAAACATCCATTTTTACATGGACTATCCTCAGATTTAAAAAAAACTACTTAACTACTAAGATTAAGTGGCCCTTCAAAATGAACAAAATACAATGAGATGTATTTTTCAACTGTTTATTAAAGTTCCCTGTGATTTAACTAAAACTGAAGGGCTGTTGTCAGTCGGATCATGCAGTAAGCCAATGATGAAAAAAATACAAGGCTGGAATAGGAATCGACCTTTTGCTCCACCTCCTCCACACCACCAGAGGGAACCGTCTCCAGAGTACTAGCTTCCATTTGGACTACATTTCCCATAATGCCCCATACCTAGGAGTGATTACTTCCTTTCTCACCTGTAGCTCATTAACTCTTGTGTATATAAACCCCAGGCTTTCAAGTCAATGCAAAGTCTTGTTTTACCATGAAGACAATTCTGAGAGTTTTGATTACCCTGGTTGGATGACCTGTTTTGATATTGGACTGTTTACAATGTTTTTGATTGTTTGCTGCCTGTCTTTATTTTTGGACTGTATTTGGATCATATGATTGTTTGCTGCCTGCCTATGACCCTTGCCTGTTTAACGTTTATGCCTCTGTCTTGCCTCTGCTAATCCTGTTTATCGACCCTGCCTGTTATTCTAATAAAACGCTACAAATGGATCCTCGTGCCTCAGACCCATCATTACAGTATAACTAAAGTATGCCTCTCCCTAGAGCTCAGTTAAAAGATGACGCTTGTAATGTTTCTGACCGTTACTGGAGCAATACCATTAATAGCATTTGTAACTTTTGAGTTATTATCAAGGAAAATGATCAAGAAATACATCAACAGCTTTCTTTACTCAATACGCTTGTACCAAGTAACGCTTGTACTGAAAGACATCTTTAAATAAAGAAGCTATTCCTCCACTTCTTCTAACAGCTCTGCAGACAATTACAAAACTAAGTTTGCAGGGGCTGACCTGTCAAGATTACAAAGAGTAAGTTGAAATGAAGCCACATTGATTAAACTTAAAATTTTAAGGCAGCAAAGTTTTTTTTTACAGTGTGGCCCTTACACAGAGAAACGTCCTTGGATGCTGAGACACAGGCTCTGCCTGCATTGTGTCCATGAGTAGTGGTTGTTATGGCTGTGTAAGTTTATCACTGACCCTGTTTGATGTGTCATCCCATCAAAATGTAAAAGCAAAAAAGAAATAAAAGCATGACCAACCCTGCAAAATGACAGCTTTGAAATGTCCTAGTCAGAGTCCAGATTTAAGACTTTCTGATAGCAGGACATAAAATGTGCTGTTCTGTCATACAAGTCAAAGTTACTGTAGGATTACAGGACGCATGTGAAACTGCACTATAAAATAACTTTGCTGCCTTAAATTTTTAAGTTTAATCAACTGGGCTATACAAGTAATTTCAACTTAATATTTTAAATCCTGACTGGTATAACTTAAAAAAAATAGGTCAAGCAATATTTCTTATAAGTTACCGCAACTCCACACCAGTCAAGATTACAAAGAGTAAGTTGAAATGACTTGTGCAACCAAATTGATTAAACTTAATTTAAGGCAGCAAAGTTTTTTTTACAGTGTATAAGCATTTAAATGCGGTTATTACTACTAATAGAGCTCTAACCAAGTAATAACTAAGTAACCACTTTTTCCACACATATCACAGGCAACTGTACAGTATCTCTTTCATGTTTTTTAAATGTGAAACAAATAGGATTACCCTTTGACGCATGTTGCAGTTCATTACTCTTATTTTTTAACAAAAGCTCTCTTTCTTCAGTCAAGTTATAGTTGTGGGTTAGTAACTGGTTTCTCTCAGTGATAAAATACACACAGAGCACTATTACAGTAGTCAGCAGAAGAACACACAGCAACCACAAACACATCTGAACTGCTCTGTGTCTTCTGCTCTTCACCGAGACACTTCCTGAGAATAACAGACATTATATTATATATACAAAATATACAGGTTATATTTGTCTTTATCACAGCAATTAATGTGATAAATTAATCTGAGTACCTGTATGTTGAAGCGGCTGGTGTTTCTCTGTACTGATGCTCTCTGTGTTCATCATGAGTTCATGATTTCTCACAGAATCTGAACTTTCATAGATGTCCACCATTACCTCCACTCTCTCTCTTCTGTCCATTTCCAGAGTGTGATCACAGTCAGTGCTGATCACATTGTCATAAATAATCTCGGACATCTCTGATCTCTCACAGTCAAACATTATAACACTGTCAGTGCTCTAGGTTGTTCCAGTGCAGGTTACGGTTAAGCACCAAAAGTGGCTTCAAATCGGAAACTTTAGTGGTGAACCACGTGACATTCAAATGGCCAATACAGGAACATTTCAGAGATATTTACAGAAATCTTAAAAAAAAAATGCTCTTTTTGTTAAAGCGTTTTACAAAAACTTATTACATAATCATACATCATGACAATGGAAACTGCACAGTATCAAATTAAAGCCATCTGAAATAAACACTGACAAATACCAGGTCTGTAGCAACCATTATAACTAAGGGGGACATGTCACCATTGGAAAATAGGGTAAAGTTTTGAGTATATTACAAGTATAATTATGAATATATTATATCAGAGTTATAGGGCAAATTGTGGACAGAGCAGAAGCCTCTTCAAACTGGTTGTTTTAGTAGTGATTTAAACACACAAGCAGTAAACAGTATGTGTCACATTTTCTATGCTCTTCTGTTCTCCATGGTCTCTTAGTTTGTGTTCTTGTTTCTTCAGATCCACCTCAACTAATCTCCATCATTCCTTCTCTATAAACGGAACATATGTTTACAGTATTGTACTGTTAAGGCAAGACTCACTCACCTAGACTGAAAATGAAAACATGATTTACATGTCTTTCAGCAAGGACTACTGAATATAATAAGGTTTATAGTTACTATTTCCTGTGTACATTTTCACATTTTCACACAACAGTTTAACAGGTGCTGACATACAACAACAAACAAAATGAGCACAAAGCTGACAACTAGGTCACATACATATTGTTTCCTGAACAATTATTTTTACCCAACCTGATTCGTAGCTTTACAACAGCATCATTGCATGGTCATACATCATTACACTGTTGTTTTATAGAATGAGCTACTGTGCTTGTATACCTTTAGGTGTGAAGCTTGTTGGACAATAGGAGATAACCTTTTTCCTATATGAGCAAATTACAGAAATAAAAGAATTTTATCAAGGGTAAAGTGTTTGTGTTTATTGTGGAAAATACAAAATTTTACAATTACAAAAAAGTCATAAGATATATTAACATACTGTTATGACAAAGCAACTGGGTCAGAAACGGCAAAACTTGTGGGTTGTTTCTAGTCAGCAGTGGTGGAAATTTACCAGCAGCGGTCCGGGGAAGGACAAACCACAAACTGGTGACAGGGTGTTGGGTGTTGATACTCAAGGCTCATAACTGCACATAACTGCAAGAGCTTTGAAGGCTATCTTGTCTGGTCCAAGCTAAACGAAGGTCAACAACATACAGTGCATTGCACTCACAACATACAGTGCATTGCACTCACAACATACAGTGCATTGCACTCACAACATACAGTGCATTGCAGTGACATAAATTTGGAATAATGTGGCCACATGGTTTCAGCAGGATAATGTACCCAAGGATCTTACAGAGTTTCAGCCTTAGGGCGTCGGTGCTGTTTAGGCAGCACGCAGAGGACCAGCAGAATGTTAAGCAGATGTTCATAATGTTTTGGCTTATCAGTGTAGACATCAAACTGTTTCTCTTACTTGCTTGTCTTGGCTGTTTATAATGACCAGATCTGCTCTTCTCTGTTGACATCCTTGACTGCTGTCATTCCTCTTACAGTCGCTCTTACAATTAGACGAAATGTAATTAAAACTGAAGTTGTAGTGAATCTACATAATATTTGCTGTGTGCTGATCTGTTATTTCTGTCAGTTTAAGTTAATTTATCCAAGTTTGTCTGTTCCTGAAGATATAAATTGGTGCCATTTAGTCTTTGCCAAGTCTTGTTTATGTCAGTATAACAGGCCCAAGTTTGACTGAGAAATAATTCAGATTTATTAGCCAAGGGATGTAACATACAATTACCTTCATAAAGCCAACTGTCCAGTTTTTCTCATTCAATAATTGGTCTCATTCTTTAGTCAGGATTTTTAATTATTTTGATTAATTTTGGGGTTAACTATTTTTTTGAAGTGGACATGCGTTTTTAATTATTATTTTTATGATTTCTTATAATATGAAACACAAATTATTATTATTATTATTATTATTTAACATCACAGATTAACTCAAAACTTTACCTTAATATCAGCCACATGGATAAACAAAAATATGCATACAGATATTGATAAAGCAATATTGTTTACATGATTACAAACTAAAGATACAGTGATTTATTGCATAACAACAGGCAAAATGAAGTCAGGTGATTTTAAAATTCCTCTCTCACAGATCCATTTAAATGTGACATAACACAAATCATCAAATACACCTGTCACAGCACAGTAATTATTGTAACGGCTGGGGTATCCATTTATCCAGTACCTGAAACATCAATAAAATATGAGAGGTTAAAATCTTTGAAAACTCTAAAATAATAATTAGTTATAATTAATAATGTCTCACTTTGTTTTTAATGTGTTATTATCAATCCATTTCCACACCCCTTCATCATTATTCAGACCAATCAAACCAAAAATAATTAGTTGTAGTCTTCTGCAAAAACTCCTGTCATGATGGAACAGGACACAGATCAGACAGATATATATACAGTAGATAAATAGGAGACCATAGCAATGCATACACACACAAACACAATAAATCTCTTTCACTTGTTTCACTCACTTGTTCCTCTGGGCTGTTTATATTACCAGATTACCAGATCTGCTCCTCTCTGTTTACAGTCTCGTCTGCTGTCACTCCAGCTCTTATAATCAGATGAAATGTAATAAAAACGAAGTTTTTAAAGTAAAAACTTTCAAATGGATTTAGGGATTTACTACAAATGGATTTACTACAAACTGAAGTTGTAGTAAATCCATTTAAAGTTATCAGAAAAACAACAGTTTAGATATTAGCTTTGTCAGTTTGTGCAAAAGGCAATAAACAAAATATTGGAAATGTTGATGTATCTGTAACTCAGCTGGTACAGCAGAGCATTGTGTTAGCAGAGAAATAGTTGTGGATTTGAATGCCAGGCAACACACATACTGGTAAAATGTATAGCTTGCGCTATAAGCTGCTTTGAAATGCATACATGAAATGCTGATAGTGACATTGTTGGATGAATATGAGGACACTTGATGTGTTTAATTTGGTGCAATTTATTTATCAGAATATTTTCACAATAATGCTTACTGATATTATTTATATTATTTAATATAGCATCCAGCCTTATAAACTAAATGATAAAATAATGTTAAGTATATTAAGTACACTGTAAAAAAAACTGCTGCATTTTTAAGTGTAATCAATTTGGTTGCACAAGTCATTTCAACTTACTCTTTCTAATCTTGACTGGTGTGGAGTTGAGGTAACTTATAAGAAATAGTTGGAAATTGCTTACCCTATTTTTGTAAGTTATACCAGTCAGGATTTAAAATATTAAGCTGAAATTACTTGTATAGCCCAGTTAATTAAACTTAAAATTTTAAGGCAGCAATTTTTTTTTACAGATTCTCATTAGTATGAAGTGGAATAACCGACAGATAAGTTTGTTTTAATGTTTATAAGAGAGTAAACGCAAGATTACCTTGTTCAGTAAGCCATCTGTTCGGTTCTTTCCTCTCATTCATTAATTGCAATTAGCATAAAGCAAGGGGAAATTAATGAAAGTGTATAAACTAATTAAACTAATAAAATAAATAAAGCGAGCACAGGTGTGCTATGCAGATTTCTATGTCTTAGTCTAACTCAGTTGTTTTAGTTTCTTCTTGTAATCCCAGACAGACTTGATGATGGTGAGATCTGACCTATCTTTGGAGGACCGACTGTTGTCTGACTCCTTGTGCATCACTCAATTTTAACAAATAAATGCCAAAAGGAATGTTTAGAAATGTAAACAGATAATTTCACCTGTCACACTACAGCAAAAGATATAAATAACTGGCTTAAAACCTGTGCCTAAGAGCAGTATTATATGTCTTTTATATGTTTCCAAAATGTAAAAGAAACATGGTTACCTTTTAAGGCATCTTGCAGTTCGTTACTCTTGTTTTTTAATTGCTCTCTTTCTTCCAAACCATATATGGGTTAGTAACTGGTTTCTCTCAGTGATAAAATACACACAGAGCACTATTACAGCAGTCAGCAGAAGAACACACAGCAACCACAAACACATCTGAACTGCTCTGTGTCTTCTGCTCTTCACTGAGACACTTCCTGAGAATGACAGACATTAGGTTACATTCCTCTTTAATTTTCACGTTCACAATGAATTGAACAATTGAATCCATTAATAGAAGTGAATCTGAGTACCTGTATGTTGAAGCGGCTGGTGTCTCTCTGTACTGATGCTCTCTGTGTTCATCATGAGTTCATGTTTTCTCACAGAATCTGAACTTTCATAGATGTCCACCATCATCTCCACTCTCTCTCCTCCGTCCATTTTCAGAGTCTCAGTGCTGATCACATTGTCATAAATAATCTCAGACATCTCTGATCTCTCACAGTCAAACATTATAACACTGTGTCAGTGCTGTACATTGTTCCAGAGATGTTTGTATAGTCAC
Source organism: Chromobotia macracanthus (assembly GCA_036877525.1). NCBI lineage: Eukaryota > Metazoa > Chordata > Actinopteri > Cypriniformes > Botiidae > Chromobotia > Chromobotia macracanthus. The sequence goes on along the minus strand of JAZGTH010000031.1, from coordinate 4,105,755 downwards.
CTTTGCACACTTCCGTTCTGTTTTAACAGCTCTATTTTCATCACAAGTCAAAACCACATAAAAAAGCTGTGGTCAAAATGTGATCAAAATGTTTATCTAAAGTATTAGATAAATACAGAAAGTAGCTTTAATAGGGTCAGTATGTTTATTATGTCATTTAAATTATGTAATCACAAAACGTTTGGGCAGAATGTTAAGCTAAAGACAGAATTTAGACACAGAAACAGAAGAAATGTAGTCTACAGATTACTTGGAAGATCAGCAGTTTTAGTTCGGACTGATGACTACCTGGTGGCATCATTTCTATTTAAAACTGTTTCTTTCTTTTTTCTCGCTTGTTTTTCTTTTTCTTTTGGTATTTGAAGCGTTTTCGTTTATGTTTTATAAACTATACCTTTAATTCAGCTGCGACGTCGACGAGGCAAAACTACATTTCCCATAATTCAAGTCTTTACGGGCCGCTTCCTGCAAGCTTGTAAGCGCGCGCTCCATCACAGGGTTCGCAGAAACGCGCATCGGATGCGTTTATGATTTGCCTTTTTATTTAACCTACGCTTTACAACCTCACGTAAGTCATTTGATGTAAGTCATTAGATGTTAATATCAGCCGAGATGTTCGAATAATATTTTCTTTCATTGAAACGAAACTGTTGGCAAATGGCCATCTTAATGCGCGTTTATACGTTCGGGCCTTCTTGTTTTTTTATGGTGGCATCATAACTGAGTTATTAACGATTGCAGACTGACGCCCTTATCTGCTTTTCTTGTGCACGCTTTAAATGCAAAATGCAACAAGCGAAATATAGCTCCATATGTTTGGGAAGTGCTGCTTTGGAAAATAACAATTCAGGCAATGATTGAGCGATACTGAATGTTAGAACATTACCATTATCACATTAATACAATGCATAACAAGGCTTGTTCCTTATTGTTACTAATCTTGTAGGAACCTTACCTGTATCTACAGTTACAGTGTGGTTCAGAATATCAGTCTGGATATTTGCTCTTCACAATTGTCTATTGATTTACGTCTTATGAATTGCATTGTCTTCCAGAATGCCTAAGTCAAAGGAAGTGTTGTCCTCTACATCAGACAGTGATTCTGATAGTGAAGTTGACACTAAGGTATGCTAACAAACATTACATTACATTACATACATCTACATTACATCTGGAACTAGATTATTACAACTAGAACTAGAAGATTATTTGTATCTGCAAATCTGGACTGATTCTGTTTAACGATCTGACAAGTTAAGCTTAATAAAAATGTCATTTTTTTGATCCAACACCAGCCTAATAAAAATGGTAGAATACATTTAGAAGTATCATTTTCATGCCAAACACAAAGATATTATTAGCAACCTCTGAGGTCATGGTAGGTCTTAGAAAGCTTTTTACTGTATGGAGAAAATAATTGTGACTTATATTTTCTGGAACAGTATTGTTGAACTGTATTGTGCTCAGTATAAGTTCTGTGTTTCAGGCCAAAAGAAAGAAGCAGGTGACTCCAGAGAAGCCATCCAAGAAACTGAAGGGTGGAGAAACCTCAAGGGTGTCTTCAGCCTCCAAAAGCAGCAGTAGCAGCAATAAAACTGACAATATGTTTCAGGTAAAGAGTGCAATAGATGTATAATGACATAACATTTCAGTTTACTTGATACTTTGACAGAATGAACATACTATATGAATCTGTTGTGTTGAAGATAGGGAAGATGAGGTACGTGAGTGTTCGAGACTTCAAAGGAAAAGTGCTGATCGATATCCGGGAATACTGGATGGACCAAGAGGGTGAAATGAAACCAGGAAGGAAAGGTCTGTAGGCACCTGTAACCTCTTTTTAAAAATATGTGCGTTTTAAAATACTGCACCCTACTTTAATCATGTAACCAATTTAGCTTACAGCATTTTAAATGGATTTACATTTATGCATCTGACAGATGCTTTTATCCAAGCAATTTTTTAGCGACTTACGTTACATTCAAGGTATACAATTTATCAGTACGTGTTCCCCTGGGAATCGAATTACACAATGCTCTACCAATTGAGCTACAGGATTATTGGTATATTTACCAATTAATTGGTGTACTTATTTTAGATATTAAAGAGAAAACAACACAAAATTTCTCATACCGTGACTCAAAATTTTGGTCATACTTCCTGTCTTTACTGTCCAAAAGGCATCTAGCTTGCTAGAAACACTTGTAATTGTGGCTAATCTGTAATTGTGGATAATCTGTAATGTAATTTACAGATTATCCACTAATGATCTACAAATATAAAATTTTACCTGCATAGTATTTTTTCCATCACAGTCAAGGCATAACATATTAGCTACTGCTGAAGTTGTGTAACATGACAGTATGCACTAAATTTGATGTAGTACGTCTTGACTATTAATGTAGTATGTAGTGAACAGTATGCAGGTGGATAGCATGAACATGTACTGTATGTATAGAGAAAAAGTCATATTTGGACGATCTTTGATGTTCTTTATGTAAGTTGTGTATGTTTGAGTGTTCTGTTTATTGTCTTTTTCACAGGTATTTCACTAAACCCAGAACAGTGGAACCAGCTAAAAGAGCAGATGAGTGACATTGATGATGCTGTGAGAAGAATATAAGGAATCATGATTCTTAAACAAATTCTCATTCAAAGCAAAAGTGTTAACCAGGGCTGTTTCTCAAAAGCATCGTGAGCTAAATTGATCAGAGATTATTGGTGCCAATTGGTGCTACAATATACTTTGGCTTACAATGCTTTTGAGAAATGCCCAGGACACATTGTATGTATGTTTTAGAGTAGAGTTTATTGAAATAGTTGGTAACTGTATTCTTTTAAAATTGTGAGAATTTCATGGTTAGGGTTGGCTAAAGGGGATGGGGTGTGATTTGTGCCCTTCATTTTCAATAAAAGTTATAGAAATAGATGACAAGTGTGGTTGTTTCCGAGTCACATTTCTCACAGAGAACAATTTAAAGCAATCTGTCTCATACTACATGAATTGATTTTACTGACTTTAGAAAACAATTCAATTCACAATAAAGTTTCCTGGTTCGTTGGCTTGCTAGCTTAGTAGGATGGACAAGTATAAAATATACTCTATTATAATTTTGAGTTTTTGAGAGGAATGATTTGAAAATAACTTTTGTTAAAAGGAACTCGGGTAAAGTGGACTGTACATTAAAATATAGTGGTATAAGAGGATGGATTTAGCATTTAATGAAAAAGTTGTATTTTAAAGGTCTAAGTGAAATTTGAGTAAAATGATTTTTCCCTTTTGAAAATGTAACTGAGTAAAGGAATTTATTTTAGGAATTTAAAAGGAAGCTATATTTTAGTGCAAACTCCCTGAGTACGGTAATGACACAAAGATACTCTGGTAACTGCAAAAATGCATAATTATTCCATTCAAACATAGATTTCTCCACACCATTTATATATATTATGGGACTGAAAATGTTATTTAACACACCAACAGTGTGTTAAATAACAGTGAGCGGCAAGGCCTGCAGTTACGTGTGCTGACCACTAGAGGGTGGAAAAGTACTGAACGTCTGGTCACTCTCCACAGCCACTTGGCGAGCTCTCTCACTGGTCAGATATGAATAAGGACCGACGCCTCTGGGTCGTGTTTAGGACCAGAGGCGTGTCTTTTTTAAGCGTTTTTTAAGTATTTTTTTTCTGCGCAGTGGACCATAATGACAGTGTGAAGTCTATCAGTCACTTCGTTATTCCAGCCAGATACGGAACTTCACAAGCACTTGACAGCGCGCAAACACAACCCCACGCAATGAGAGAACTACATTTCAAAGATAATTTTTGGGTAAGATTGTTTCTTATTTATTGTTTGCCATCCAGTTAATGTTTAGTGAATAAAGAGCTTAATAGTGCGGTCATCTACGTTACTGTTTATTTGGATAATACAAAATAATCAGAAGTGTTTAGATGTTGTATTAGTTCAATCACATTTCGAAACAGCGTTCATTTTTTTAAAGGGAAGTGTGGCCATCACATACAAACCAAAGTGCTGTGTTTTAAAACACTGCATCTGTAAAATGCAGAGTCAAAATATGTTGAAGTGTCAAGCTCGGTTATTTTGGCATGATTTCTTTAAGTATTATCCCGAGGACTTCGATAACCTTATTTGGCAAAACACGCATTACAGTGCAATTTAGTTTTGTTTTCTTAACTTTTATTTTGGGAGATATTTACTGTGGCTTTGGGCATGATGCAATGTCTGCCCCTCAGACTTATAAATTACAGATCCTGTGATGGGCTCCCACGGATAATGACAGTCAACAGTCTAAAGCACCATATTTCAGATAGCTATACTGAAGATAAATGCAGTACTGCACACTGAGAGAAAATGACACTTAATGAAACAACTGCAGCCAGGTCACGTGTTTAATTTGGCATTGCCCTGTTTCTAGAACATTGAAATTACCAGCACAGCAGGATATGACAGCATAATCCAGCACTTAAATGATGGCAAAAGGACGTGCAAAGAAATCGAGGATTTCATGAAAGCCAGGTGAGATGTCAAGACTTCCTATTTAACATGCTCATGTCAGATGTTTTAGGATTAAGAGTGACAGCTTTCCAGCTATAATGAAAACATTAATTGCTTTTGTGTTTTCACATGAGCGTGCAAGCCACCCTGAATAAAATCAGCTTTAAAAACAAAAATGAAAAAGATGTTTGTTGCAAGATTTCCTGGTTTTCCTGTTTGAAAATGACTTTTAGTTTGACATTTAGCTGATGTAGGATGCTGTCTAGAGACAGAAACCACAGATACCAAAGTTCAGAAGTTTTAAAAATGTTCTGTTGTGTTCCTGGTCCTAAAATGCATGATTCAGCAGTGAGTTTATTCCAAATTGTAACAAAATCTTTTATCAAAATGTAATATCTTGAACAAATTGTGCATTTGAATACATAAATACATTTTAGACACACAAATTGACAGATGATCTTAAAACCTAATGATACAGCTTATTAGCATTTCAACAAACATACAAAACGTTAATCTGACATTTTAAAACATTCTTTCAGAGCTGCTATAGAGGAGAAATATGCTAAGGAGCTCCTGGGTTTGTCTAAGAAAGTGTGTGGACATAGTGAAATGAAGTAAGTTCTAACATCTAATTTCTTCAAATTTACATACATGCAATATAGTTATATTTACAGCTGCAATCCATTTTTTGGGATAAAAAGGATCAAAAAACAGTTAATGAGCAGGTATATAACAGATCAGTGGCCTCTCTGCCTTACCCTGATTCACAGTGTAAGTTTCTAATAATGATATATAATTTAAGCTGTCAGGTCTGATTTCATGGGAAATGTCTGTTTTGTCACGTGGTAATCAGAAAGAATTTGGATCCTTACACCGTGAAGAGTCAAAACTACAATAGCAGTGACAGGATCCAAACTTATTGCTCTGACAAAAAACATGAAACACTATAGATGGAGCACAGAAGTCAGGATTACAAATCACACATAACACACTGCCAAGACAGAAGTGGTACAATTCAGACTCCATACTACATCATAAGCACATAACACAGAGCACATGACACAGAAGAGATAGCAAGAGCCATGTGCTCCAGAGTACACAGAGCATAGGTCTAGACCCTGAAATCATGAACAAGAACCAAGACTGGAACAGGCATGTCAGGCTCTGAACACCATGCTCAGAAAAGACAAGAACATGGAGCATGACAGGATTCCAACCACACGGCAAACAATGTCAACCCAGAAGTGGTGGAACCCACACTCCACGTCCCAACATAAAACCTGACAAGACAAAGGACAAGACCCAAAAGTATAAGTTCAGATCCTGACAATCAGGAAGCAACCAATACAATGACAGGGCCATGATACTTGTCATAAAATGCAAAAAGTCCATGGTTATCGTGTCTTTAAGATTCCAAAAGCAGGCAACACAGAATTAGTCCTCCCAGCTTCTGACAATATATTGAAGCCTTATCAACTGAAATGATCAATTTATGGAAGAAACTGAGTATTATTTACATTATTTCTGGCAATCCACAGCCTCAGTTGCAGAGATTGTTCACCCAACAATAAACATTTTTCAATTATTTACTCACTCTCATGTATTTCCAAACTTATATGACATTTTTTCTTCTGTGGAACACAAAAGAAGATATTTTGAGAAACGTCTCAGTGGTTTTGTGTCCATACAATGCAAGTCAATGGGTGTCAGTGTTGTTTGGTTACCAACATACTTTCAAATATCTTCTTTTTGTGTTCCTCAGAAGGAAAAAACAGGTTTGGAATGACATGAGGGTAAGTAAATGGTGGAAGAATTTTCATTTTTGGGTAAATTATCTCTTTAGAAGTGTTATAAACTTAGTTACTTAAAAGTTGTGTTTTCATATTTGGTTAGTGGTGCTTGCTCAGTGTTATGAATTAAAAACCCCCAAACTCTAAATAATACACTTTGGTGCATACAGATAACTTGGTCTGCGCTGTGAAATCATGTTGCTTGTCAAGAATAGCTGGGCTCTATAGCTAATCTACATTCTTAGGGCAGAAAATAGTTACATAGACTTACAATGACAGAGGGAAGACATATGTAGCCTAGTAAGCAACACCCTAGCAACCACCCACATTACCATAGCACAAAACCAGAAGAAATGGCACACACCCTAGAAACGGCACAGTCATGCCACATGCCACTGAAGTCTGTGTGCACCGACTTCAGTGTTCTGACATAATTCAAAGTGAAATGAAAGAGTGGAGGGCCTGGCTTGTTTTTTTTCACTGGGAATTAATTGGCTATTTATAAAGAAGGCATTTCAAAGCTTGCAGCAGACTAACCGTCGAAGGGCAGTAGTTAACAGCTCTGACTCTGCCCAAGCTGAGGGGAAGTACATTTTGATTTTGATTATAGATTACGAGGACACATGAATAAAAAAGAAGACCTGCACAGATAAATTTATAATAAACACTTCAATATTACATAAAAAATAAGAATAACATATTTTGATTTTCTAGTCCACTTAGAACACCCTAGCAATGCCCACCTACCTACATTTTCATAATTTATTACAAATGAATAATCTCTTTAATTATGAGCCTTATGACAGTGAGATTATATGTCATTGTGATCCGCTGGTTTCAGAAGATTGAGAAGATTACGTGAACGTGTATGTGAGCGGTACAGCATTGACATGTCTTTAAAGAAATGCAAATGTATTGACCAGTAACACTGCAGACAGTTTTTGTGCTTGTCACATGTTTGTACTTGGTTTGTGGTTAATGTTTTTCCTCTAACTGTGGGGTCTCAGATGTCAGAGATTTAATACTGGTATTAAAAAAAAACAGGAAGTCACTTGTTTAACGATGTTTCGTTTTTTTAGCACCCTGAAACGATCACTAGATGTTTTCAAATTACGTAAGTACACGTGTTTAAAAATTTCAAGATTGCCATTTATTATTCTATCAGCTTTCTTAATGTTTAAAATGCATATTTTGTAGAAACAGAAAATGTGAGTTTGTCTCATCTCCATTTGGCCCAAACCATGAGAGAAGAAGCAAAAAAATTAGAAGATTTCAGAGAGAAACAGAAAGAGGCTCGAAAGAGGGTAAGACATACAACCAGCATTTAATTTTTTACTGAAGAAAGCTGATGTAACCTCAGCACCACTACTGACATATATAAATATAGTGACTGTTTCAAACCCTTTTTAACACCTCTCTGTCTGCCATTGGTTGATCAAACAGATAGTCCTGCCTTAAACTCCTACTATTGGTTGCTGGATCAGGATGGTTAGGATGCTTAAATAAACAGTGTTTTGAATCAGTAAATTGACACACTTTACTTTATGATTATACTATATTAAAGAAAAAATGTATTTTTCCAGGTAGAGCAGCAGATGGATGTTCTTCACAAGCAGAAGGCAGCCCAATATAAGAAAACTGCTGAGGTAAGAAGTCACTAAAAAGCAAACATACTGTGCTGTGTAAAGTTTGTAATCTGCAGTCTGCCAGTGGTTTAGCTGGCCATATTTGCATGGTACATTAAATCCTTTGAGGGAAGTATATATGTTCTGAAGCAGTGTCATGAGGGAAGTGAATAAATACGCCTGATTTTAGACCTGCCAAACAGGAAGTAATCACTGTTAAATGGCTTTGTTCATTAAAACAGAAGCTTCTCATTCAAACTTTTAAAAATGATGGTTAGGTTAGTAAGCAAACTTAGATAAAGATTTCTTAGATTTCTATCATAAATAGATAGAAAAGAAAAGTTATGTTTTAATGTTTTGAAACTTTGTTGAAACATTGAACCTTTTTACTCCCACACCACCAGTCAAAAGTTTGGAGACGTTTATGAAAGAAATTGACATTTTGTAAGGGATAATAACCCATACCCAAAATGTGACCTTATGAAACAATACAAATAGAAGTATGTAAATTATATAGTGACTGAATAAAGCTTAAACAAACAAGAATGATCTTATAGTTTAGCTCTTTGAATATGACAATCTTCTGACTAGATAACGGCTCTGCACACTCTAAGCATTCCTGAGCTTTGTGAGCTGCATCCTGGGATACTTTTTAAACACTGCTGAAGGACGTGAATGCTGGATACTTGTTGGCCACTTTTCCTTCATTATTTGAGCTGACTTATCTATTGAAAGTAAATTATTCCGTTTTAGGTTTGTGAAGAAATTCATATGTAACACTGTTTATATTTGTCTACAAAACTACAAACATTTAAGCATAAGAACATTTGGTCTTTAAAATAAGCAGAAACCGTTTATTGGCAGTGTATACTTTTTGATTCATAAACGTTTCTCTGTGCAACAATCTGATAATGTTACAAAGATGGTAGGAAATATTACTATGCAGTATAGTTTGATTTAAACTCTAGATGTTATATCGTCCCTCATGTTTTCATTTTCAACTTGTGCTTTTTTAAGGCGAAGAAGACGTATGAGCAAAAGTGTCGAGATAAGGAGGAAGCAGAACAGAATATGAACAGAAACGCCACCACTAGCAGTTCTAAGCAGCAAGAAAAGGTGCAATGAAACTCATCCGGCGTGACCCCTGCAAAAATCTTGCTTTCATTTGTCAATTGTTTTTTTTGCTATAGACACAGTAGACAAAAAGGCCCTGCCCTTTTAATGGGGAAATTGAAGCGCTTAGAGAGCGCTAAAGAGAAAACATGCAACAATATGATAATGTACGCATAATCTCACGTCTGAATATCTGCATGTTTATCTCAGACTTTACGTCAATATTCTGACCAAATCAATAAATAGTAAATAAGACAAGCAAATATCAATAAAATAACTTCTGACGTACAGCAGACAGCTGTGCTTTGACCATTTCTTCTGCCAGATCTCATGTGGAATCCTTTGGTTTTTTCACCAAATATCAATTTATCATTGATATTTTCTTTAATTCCATCAGAGATTCTAGTATTGGCAGGCAACAATTCAACAGTCTTTCAGAATTTGTTTACTATTCATTCATATGTAATTAAATATGAAAAGAAAAGTAGGTCACACTTTATATTGGGTGTCTTTAAATACTTTTTCATAAGAAAAAAAGGATGTGGTGTATTGTACCTACTATGTTGTTCTGGGCAGGTTTAGGGTTGGGGTGGGTTTAGGGTCAGGGATAGGGTCAAGAGTGTAATTACATTAAAACACTTTAAATTTAAGTTAACTTATTTAAGTTAATTTAACAACATGTATATACACAATAGGTACACTGTATTTACTGTATATACATTTTTCTAATAGAAAGTACATTGTAGTTAAAGACACCCAATCTGCTACAGATTTGTACATATTAAGATGAATATTTCTCTGTATTCTCCCCATGGGAATGTAGGTAACTACATATGTCCCCAAAATATGATGCGTTGCAGACTGCATCCATATTACTTATATTTAGTAGCCCCATTCAACCTCTTTGGCTTCATGCATTTTCATGAATTTATAAGATTTAGTCCTCAAAGTTTAGACGTTTACCTGCCAAATCTACTTTCATACATGAACAGAAAGGCAAATGTGGTTTCGAGCCTAAATTCCAAAGGGCCAATGTCTCTCTAGAGAGCAAGACATTCAGAAACAACTACTTATGTATACGTATGACTGCCAGAGCATGTACAGCACCATGAATCATTGTAAAACATGCTGGTAGAGTTGCAAGTATTTGTGATACCCTGAGGACAAGACTTCATCTGCTGAAAGACTATAAACTTCTGTAATGAGTCAACTATCAGTCTTTATTTGTTCAGAGGGCAGACATAGAGTGTTGGGAGAGTCTGTGTTTAGAGTGTTGTGCTGTATTTAGAACATGGCTAACAATGAGAGTACAGTAGTTTACATATTATATTAACTGATAGTAAGATGTGAATGACCGTACAGTGATGTCATGCTGTAATAATGTCACTCTCATATTTTCAGCTGTACGCCAAAACACAACAAGCCAAGCAGACGGCAGAAGAAGCAGGTAAAAATGTCACCTAACATTCATGTTTCCTATGATACATTATCCTACTGGAAGGCAATCACACACAGTACAACTTGATGAGGTCAGGTGACAACTGATAAGGTCATATAGTATGTTACCATTTAAAACATTTACAGTATCCTACTGTTTCACTAAGTGCATATAAATGAAAATGATAAACTATCATTCTTTTTGTGTCCATTTAGTCAAAAGCAGTGTGAAAAGCATGCCTTGAATTCATAGTTAATGTATGCTGTATTTTGTACTTTCAGAAAATGGTTTTCAGAAATTTTGGTACTGTATTTTGTACTGGCTAAAATTATTTTCATAAACCATTTTTGAGCAAAAAGGCTACACAGATATCAAAACAAACAAGGAATATCATTAAAAGCCTGAAAAATATTCAGATATAAGTTTTAGCTCTGTTAGTCATCCCTTCACATAACACCTAAGTGTGATTTCCCAGTAATTTTAATGTTCTAATGTTGTTTGTTTGAATAATAGATAGAATATACAGTCAGAATGTGAATGTGCTGGGGAAGATCAGAGAAGACTGGTTAAATGAGCATGTCAAAGCATGCGAGGTAAGCACGAAGCCCCAGCCTGCAACACTCGCCCCACCCATGATGATCGCATAAACAGAACGTTGACAAATTCAACAATATCATGTCATATCATGTAAAGTCTGTGCTTCCTGTTAGTTTTAAAACTGTTAAACTCATTAGAGGTCAAACAGAAGTTCACAACTATTGAACAAATATATTTTATTATACATAAAAGCCTGAATAATAAACTAAATTGTAGCAGAAATCCTGCTTTTATAAGTTGCCTTGTTTTAATACTATTAAATATTAATCATATTGCACCAAAAAATAAACATTTCTCTTTTCCCTTTTACAAATCATATGCATTCAGGGGTACAGATTCTGTGAAAATGTACTCAAGTTTTGCAAACACAATTTTGGGACTGTTAATTATTGAAGTTTCCCTTAGTGTGAGGTATATATGAGATCTTTTCATGCCAACAAACATTTGTACAACTTTGACATCTTATGTGTAAGTGCATGTTGTGCTCTTTTCCCAGTTTTTTGAAAAACAGGAAGTGGAGAGGATCAGCACCCTAAGGAATGTAGTGTGGACTCATCTCAACCATCTCTCTCAGCAGTGTGTCACCAGCGACGAGGTAACCTGAGCTAAACACCGACAATTACTGTAGGAACACTATATCTTACTTCAGTAGTTATTTGACTTTGTGTATTTATGTTAAACAGCTCTATGAGGAAGTGAGAAAATCCCTGGAGCAGTGTAACATTCAAGAAGATGTTGAGCATTTTATCAACCTCAGAAGAACCGGCGACAAACCACCAGGTACTCTTATCACAAACTTACCACAACTGCTCGTGACATGTGTGAACTTTTCTGTACTTTTTCTCTCATTTTTAAGAGACAGTACACCCAAAAATGAAAATTCTGTTAACATTTTTTCATTCTTAAGTTGTTCTAAAACTGTAAAAGTTTATTCTGTGGAAGGAGATGATCATGTTGCTCAGTGAAAGCATTTACTGACCAAGATCAACTCCATAATAATAAAACCATAAAGGTCTGAGCATTGTAGTGGTAAAAAAACTGTTACAAAAAGTAGACTCTACAGTATATTTCTATATAATATAGAAAAAAGTAAAATGTAAGCCTTTATTTACCTTAAATCTTTCCAATTTGAGAAAGGTTTTTGATGTAGCTTTAAATTTTGTGTATCACGCCAAGTTTTACATCAGTGATGCTAAACGCCAATGGTTAAAACTGGAAAAGCTGTAGAATTACAAAAAAATTTCAGAGCTATGGTGGAGGGCCACAGAATTTCACTTGATAACGACTTAAAATATTTAGTATTTGGTTACATAAAGCTATTGTATGGTTTCAGAAGACTTGGAGTAGTCATATGAACTACATTCTAGGTGCTCTTGTGGATGTGGAAATTGATAGCTATGGTTACTAAATATTTTGTTGCATAGATAAAGCAGCATTAACATTTTTTTAAAAAAGTCCTTTCCTGTTCCATGAAAGAAAGTTATGCGGGTTAGATACAACATCAGGGTGAGTGAATGATGATAGAACTTAGATTTGTACACTGTACATTTAAATCAGTTTCTGAAACAGTGTGTCAGTCTTGTAATGTTTATTGTATCTATTTTTTTACAGCATCTGTTCCTTATGAAAACTTCTACAACAATCTGAGATCAGCTCCTGCTCGCGGGCCCCCAGCAGCTGTCAGGTGACCCCTTGGCCCTTACAATGAAGCTGCTTGTTGTTTTAACTTCTTTGCTTGACCTACGTAAATGTTATGATTACGGACTCTTTGTGTTATGTTAGCGTCTCCTGGTTTCTTTTGGTTCATTTGCACTGTTTAAGTTCCCCTTTGAGTTTGGTTCTTTGTCTGTGATTGATTTGTATTCCATGATATGTATTTTGAGTTGCTTTTGGTTTCTAGAAAAGTATTAAAGTCTGATTTCTTGGAATATTCCCAGTTTTGCTCATTCGTTTGTGTTCCTGTGCTCCTGTCAGCTCCTGTCATGTTACAGTAAATATGAACATTATTTTTTAAAAATGATGTTATGTCATGCTGTGTTTTATTTCAGGAGACCAGGAATACCTGTACCACCATCTGCAGGAGGTATGAAAACCATTTTCAGCACTATAACAGTTTTTATGCTGTATATTTTGCAATGCATTTATACATTAATTGTTTAATTATAAGTTCCTAATGTTGTATCTATTGCTTTCTAGATGATCCTTTATATTCAACTGTAGCAGACCCTGGCTACAGCCTAATACGATACTAATAAGAACATAACCTGGTAAGAATGCTGGGAAGAATTTAAACTTGACATAAAATTTACAAACAGTAAAATTAATGTTGGGCCAACTATTCTACAATATAATTTCCTTGAGGAAATATTTGCTGCCTTTTAGAATTCTTTTTTTTTTTGTAAGTTTTTTTTTAAAGTTTTGTAAGCCTGTCTGCAGCTCAATATGGATACAGCAAAGGCATTTGTCACTCAATATTTCATCGAGAGCTAAGAGAGAACATTGGGTAATGCTGTGGCCAGCTTCCTCACATTCTAGTGTGGTTGGAATATCTTCAGCCTGGTATGAAGGGGTGTGCTTAACCCCGGATAAAAGCATTATATTAACATTAACTTTTGTAAATGTTTTGAAGTGATTTTGACATTCTCACTACATTGATGACATCACAAACAACTGTATAAATCTGTCTTTTTATTTACAATTAAAGACATTGGCACATAGATTAACAAATGTAAAAGTGACGTGTGTAATTTCTACAATACTAGTGGAACCTAACATAAGTGCAATCTGCGGTCCAACTGGGCTCAGCCCAGTAGCTTGGTTTGGGGAGGGACTGCCTGTTTGCCCAACCAATGGGAGATGAGGGAAGTGTCATTATTTTGCAATTTGGTGCTGCTAGTGGCACAGACATTACACACATCACCTTTACAAAGGCTGCAAAATATAATTTATTTATAGTGTCATTACACAGTCGTGCACCACTGGATATATTGCTTTAATAAATGTGTGTTATTTGATTTCAGTAACCTGTGAAAGCTGTCAAGTATGTTACTTTTATTCCTCTCTTGCAGAGTATCCATTTTAGTCTATATAAAGTTAGACAGATAAATTATTCCTACCTGAACAGAGAAGCATTGCTGGTACTCAGTATAAAATTCTGGTGTCACCACCAGGATGCTTAACGAACATAGTTTCTATAATCAGATCACATGTAAAAATCACATGATCCACAACAAGATCTACATTGAGTTCTGTTAAAGCTGATTTCTAGATTGTTTTAGACTGTTCAATCCTCGAAAGAACCACCCGTTGTGTGAGAAGTGAGAGAAATGCCTTTTCTTGAGGATAAACTTCGGTCCTTACAGTACTGTGGTCCCTGATTGAGATCTTAAAACACACACCAAATCTAGCTGCACAAGTTCATCAAGCTGGTGATGCTTGGAGACTGACTGATAGTCCAAGCTAATGTCCTTAGCATCATTACTTAAAGTTGTGTAAGATGGGTCTGATTGCTCTTCCTCTGTAAGCAGTGACATCCAGGAATGTTCTGACCCAGCAGAATGACCCTCTGTCAGTCTCAGTTTTTGGTGACAGTGATGTCACATGGTTAGAGTGTGACAATGATTCTCTCTGTTATGATGTTGTCAAGATCTAGAAAGGAAGTAGAAACAACACATAGTAGTAGTAACAATTAGTATGGGTGTGACACAGACAAAATATGGAGATGTTGCTGCCACTTGGCTCCTGAAGTTTTACAGGTGTGTAATTGGGTTTAGAAAAGATAGTAATACTTCAGGTCCTGATTGGTAAACATATCCCATTTATAAGGGTTCCTACGATACTAGAAAACCTGGACAACCCATTTTACTGGCCTAGTAATGAAAAAGTCATGGACTTTTTCAAAAGGTGCATGATGCTTTACTTTGCAGCTAGTATTGTGTGAGTAATGCTCAGACTGTTTAGCTAGCTTTCTGAGCTGGGTGTTCGTATCCTTCAGAGCCGATATTTCCTCCTACTTTCTCCTGTGTGTAGCATGAGAGTTGGAGAAAACAAACAGCTAGTACTCACCAATAAACTTTGGTAAGGTAAGTGAACTCTGTGGTATGGAGATGTCAGATATGACATGATCCATAGTTGCTCTCAAAAATACAAGCATAGCGTTGAACTCATTCAGAGTCATTTACCTGAACAAGTGAGGATTCATGGTCTGAAATTCCATGAGGAACTGAATCTATCAGATGACAACCGGATTTGATTGACAAATATAAGAATTCATTGACATGGTGTGTCTCGTACATCACGGGGTAATAATTTCTCATTTATGCGTCACTTTAAACAAAAAACAGAAGTGGTGGTAGATTGTCACACAGGATAGTTTCTGCTATGTGAACGTCAGCAGCTTAAGTGTATGAATATTTTTCATGATTTTGCAATTTGCCTGTTTTTTAAAAAGGTTTCTAATACTAAAATGCACCAAAAATTGTTTTGAAACTATTAAATAGTTTTCCAGTCACTCCCCGTCTTCTATCGGCCAGACAGATCCCACCTTGAATTCAAGTTAACACTTCAGGGGAATCAACCAGCATAAGCTGGAACAGGAGAAAGTATTTTTATGATTTAAGAAATTACAATAAATCATTAATCAACCAGGGCTGTCTATTTAGCTCTAGATAGGTACCCAGGTCTGTGTCAAATGTCTGTATGTGTGTCTGTTGACTGATATTCCTCTGTAAATGAGAATAAGATGATAAAAAAAGTAAATTAACTGTATGAGCTCTATAATGCTAATAAAATTACTAATAGGCTACTTATTAAACATAGTATTATTTACTTAGTATTAGGCTACTTATTAAACTAAAGAATTATTATATATATTATATATTATTACAAAATGTAAATATTTAGCCCCAAACTATTTTGTTAAAGAACAGATTAATCAAATAATTAAATATAAAAATGTGTTTCTTATCCAGTTCAGCAGATCTTGAGTACATGACTGGAGTTGCTTCATTCTACTGCTGAAAAAACTGTACAAATTCATAAAAATCACTTGTATGCAGATTCTTACACCTTATTCATTATATCATCATAATTTGTCCAGTACCATAAGATGAGTGAGTGTGGATGCAGTCTAAGTGATGAGAGTGACCGCTTGTGAACTCCATTGTAGTGGTCAGCGTGGACCACTGGCGCATTTCAGCATCAAACAATGCTTGGGCATTGTTTGGATGTTGAAATCCTTGATGCCACACGTAATAGTTCTTAAATGGTACAAAAATGTTTAAAACAGTTCTGAATGAAGTACAGCATGCCACCCCACAAAACACTTCAATATCAGCTTCCTACATGTAAATCCCATCAAATATTCCTTTGTTTATGTTATCAACTGTCTGTTCTATTATTCTATTCTACTCTTTTAATATATACTCTTACTATATAGAATATTATATCGCTACTGTCCTGTATGATTGACTTTCTGGTCCCTGCTGTAGAGAAATGTGGGTGTTGTTGAGCCTGTTCTTGTAAATAGGTCACTATGATAAATGTGCCACCAGCATAGAGGATCACAAGGCTCAACTTGTTGGATTTTCTTTCAGGAAGTCAGTAATGTAGAGTTATTCATTATTCCATTTTACTGCCACTCTCTTTAGGCTTTTATAGCACAAATAGATCTTCATTTTGAGCCAGGAGCAGATTCATCGATCGCTTTGAAAGTGCCTTAATGACCCATTACCATTATTGTACTTAGACCTAATGCTTTCAGATTATCCCCACTCCACCGCAGCTTACATCATATCAAAATTGTATGTTTGTTCTTGTATGTTGTTGAGGTTTATAGACTTGAAGTTATGTATTGAGGTGTTATATAAGATTATTTAAGTGTCATTATTGATTCATGTTTAAAACAATGTAAACACAAGCAATCAAATACATTTACTGTTTTAAATAGTTAGCAACCTGTAGTAAATATAAATAATACTGTCCGATTACAGTATCTTAAAATGACTAAATATCCCAAAATGCTTGTCACTAAAATGTTCTGCAAACATATTTTCCCAAAATATGAGGACTGAATGATTTTTCCAGTTCAATTCAAGTTACTAATACATTTAATCTCACTTTACAATTTCAATGTGTCAATTTATGACAATTATAGCCAAAGACTTGAAAAGCTTATATCCTTACAAGAACATTAAAAATTAATCTTATTTACTTCCATCAATAACACAATTAAATTGCCATATTATATAAAATTTACAATATTGTTTGTCTGCAATCCTACCAGCCTACAATAACCCACCCTGGCAAAATCTAAGATTAAAATACCACAAGCATTTTGTTTGTCTTAAGATATTTTTTTATTCTGGTTTGGCAATACAATTTACAACTCATCATTGAGGTTTATCACCATTTAATTTATAGTCAATTCATGATAGAATAAAAAAAGGCAGAGACTGTGATAAAAGTAATACAGCTACACTTAAAACGTTCAAATTATATGTAGGATGACATGCAAACTTCTGTTTGCATGAAATTCCAAACTAAACATTACCTTGAATTACCTGCTAAATTCATTTTGGGGCTGGCCAATTTCCTCTCTAAGAGGGAGTCATTTTCCGGAGTTGTTTGAAGATAACACCAATTCTGACTGGACCATGATGGGAAACGGAACAGAAATAACCTAGATAACAGAGTTATCTAACTGTTAGGCAAACCGTTTTATTGACTCATCGGTGCACCTGCCAGTGGAGCGATTAATGCAAATCGTGCAACTGTCTGAACCCAGATAACCCACAAGAAAGCAGTTATTCATACAAAAGCTCTCACTGACCTGAAAGCAGATCCATCCAGAGATGAGTTTCTCCCGGTGCTGTATGTCGATATCACCTCAGAACAGCAGCATCAATAACAGGGAGATCAAGGTTGTGTCTCTGAGAACACCTTGGAGTATTTCACCTACCTTTTTTATTGCCTGTTCTATTTTGACATTATGGGCTCTTTAATAAAGTTTGTTGATTCTACACACCGTGAGTCTGTAGGAAGCGGTTGACTGAGGAGGGGTGAATGTGGGCCTTCCCCTGAGCTGTCTCAACCACACATGCTCCTGAACTTCCAGAGCGGGAATGCAGACGATGTGGCCCACAGCCTGTTCCACCATCCTAATGAGTTCCTGCTTTACATCCTAATAATAAAGATTACCTGTTTATCACTGATTATTAACACCACAATGACGTGATGATTATTCTCTTATCTTGAAAATCAGTCCATTATTATGTTTTACTGTTACGATCAAGAGGAGTACCTAAAATAAATAAATTAAAATGGCTTCAATAAATTATAATGGCAATAAACTATAATACAGCTATAATATTATAATGATGAAAAAAGCCTCCAAATCAAAGTTACTGTGGGGTGGACCCTTGTATAATTCAAGGTCAGTGCAATAACATTATAATCAATATTATACAACCTGAAGGTGTGTATTCACATATATTCAAGGGGCAAAGAAAATATTTTGCTTATTGCTACTTTTTACGGGGTACATCATTTAATAAAATCTGAGTTTAAAATGGAGAAATCTTTTTTAAAAATGTATGAAACCAGTATGAATACATACATCCTAGATTTGTTGGACCCAAACAGTTCCCCCCCCCCCCCCCCCCTATTTAAATAAAAAAAAAATTAAATTTTTTTTTTTTTTTTTTCCCCCCCCCCCCCCCCTCTCCCTTTCCCCCCCCCCCCCCCCCCCCCCCCCCCCCCCCCCCCCCCCCCACCATTTTTTTTTTTTTTTTTTTTTAAAACCAACCCCCCCCCCTCCCCCCTTCTTTTTTTTTTTTTTATGTGTTTTTTCTTCCCCCCCAAAATATGTTTTTTGGTTGTTTTTTTGGTGGGGTTTTCGATTTTTCCCAGGTTTGCCTTTTCCTTTCTGCTCAGTGGGGTAGAGAATGGGGACCTCTCTGACATGGCCGCTGCTATAATGGCCTGGAAAAAAATTATTATTTATTTAAAGCAATGTTCTGGGTTCAATACAAGTTTCTACTGATAGCATTTGTGGCATAGCATTTAGAAAAGGTAACACTATTTTGACTTTGCAGTTACTGGTCAACAACCAGACTTTAAGAGTTTTAGCAGACTGTCTGCTTAATATCTGCTTAATTATTCTACTAACACCAACCCTAACCTAACAGTCTACTAATACTCTAATGAGAGTTAATTGACATGTAGTTGCAAAGTAATGAGAGTTAGACATACAGTTGCAAAACGTATAGTTAGTAGACTTGTTTCTCAAAACAAAACATGGTTACAGTAAAAGTAGCCAACAATAGCACCAAAGATCTTGACATTGACAGGCAGGGTGGCAAGGTGATGACCAGCTGGAGTAAGGGTGTGGCTATCTTGCTGACAGAAACCAATCATGCCCAGCAGACTGACAGTGTTGCATACGGCCTGCTGCTGTGGGGCACTGAGAGCTCAACACAGGAAGCTCTCTGGTGAGCCATATTTACACTTCTGTTGAGACACAGAGAAGTGACAAATAAGACACTGAAGTCAGTGTGTTCAAACTTCTTTTAAACAGAAGTGAGAAAAAAAGTCCAGCAAGAAAAAGTGAATAAGCATAAAGTAAATGTTCTACAGGATCTCAAGAGAAAAAGTTGGTACATAACATAATATGAAGGCAAAGCTCTTCCAAAGTCACCCTCGGGATCTCAGGAATGAAGTAGACTATGAAGCTATCAAATCTGTCGCAGAACAAAAACGAACAGCTTGTCAGTTTGTTACATTTTTATAGAATACGGCTCATGTGTGGTCACATGCGCGTACATTAGCTATTTTACAACACTTTGTGGCTCGTCCAATCAGAAGGTATTGCTTCTGATAATAATTTTACTGTTTTGAGTCTCTACCCAAAACAGATGACCAAATGAAATGTTACTATTGTTTGAGCCATGTTTGTAAAACACTTAGACCTAAATTTGGGGGAAGAGGTGGAAACAGAAGCCCTCAGAAGCCCTTTCCTGTCCTGCCTCTGCCACAAACATATCCACCAGGGAGCTCATCTGACTGCTTTCGTGCTATCTGAAACCAAAAAAAATCCAGAAATACATAATAACGACAGCATTAAAATACCAAGTTTAGAATATACGGCACAGTGGGTTTAAAACCCTCCTACCTCAACTCACCCCTTCAGACATAAGCCCCCTCTCCCCAACTATGGTAAGCCAGCAACGTCTGATTGTTCCCCCACAAAGAGGTACCAGATTGCTCTCTAAGACATTCACCTATTCTGTTCCTTCCTGGTGGAATGAACTCCCAGCCTCTACCTGATCTGCTGAAACCATCACAACCTTCAAAAAACAACTCAAAACGCACCTGTTTCACAGACACCTGACTAATCTCTAATGCTTTCCTACATAAAAAAAACTTCTGTTTATCCTGTCACTAGAATCAGAATACGATTTTCACTTCGAAAATGTTCACTTCAGCTTCATAGACTTGGCTTGTTGGTTCTTGACAAAATATTTATTGCTCTCTTTCTTTGTAAGTATATACTTACCTGCCGATGAATATATATATATCCTTACAGAGGATATTAAAACAATTTATTTTTACCAACACAAGAAAACCTCAAACATATTAAGCATCTACAAACCAAGATTATGGTTTAGCTTACTGCTTCCTAATACTGCAGTATTCTGCATACTGGCAACTATGTGTGAGACAAAACACATTTTGGAAGGTGTCGCAAATCACCAGGTTTTCAATTGCATAAGACAAACTGACAGTATACAGACTATATACTGCAGAAGTTGCATAGCAGAATAGTTTGGTATTTTGTTATTCTAAACTCTAATCACACTAATACAATGCAGTACCTACAGGGAGCACTGTAAATGCAAAAGATGTCTTGAGACGACAGTGAAGAGTTGACAGCTACCAGCTTGTATCTACATGTAGAAATACACCAAATGTAAAACAACTGTGCAAACTGTGCAGGTAAAACATTAAATTAAATTAGGACTTAAATTAGGTTTTGTTTGCTAACATTGTCAAATTAAATATAGTCTCTACGCTCACTTCAGGCCCTGTGTTTTGGAGTAAGTCAAATTCAGGCAGAAGTTACCTGTCCTTTGAGCTGAGACGCTTGTCTGTGGTCAGCAGATCGTACAGGTGTTGAATATGAGCCAGGCATGGGAGGAAGACCAGAACTGTGCATCCACATCCACAAAACTAACTTAACTGAGGCAGAGAACCAGAGCCACTTAATTTATTCATAAAATCCCAAGAAGAAACTGTAAGCCGTGCCTGTGCATGCAAAAGATGCCTCTGTAATGCAATGGTGTATTAGGTTGTTGTCAAAACATTTCTATATGTTTGCAAATGTTTTGTGTGTGTTTTTTAAGAAATTGCTATGTGGTTGTTTACTGTTCAAAAATCCCACCTCTAGAAGTCTCAGGGGAAACCCTGTATCTCTCACATACATTGAGGTGCATGCTTAATGATGACTTTAATCTGTACAAATGTGTGTTATTTTACTCAGGTATGCCAGCAGGTCCAGGATCAGATCCATGTTAATTTTATTGGGGTTCATGCACTGCAGCACATGGCATGTCCGGCTGCCGAAGTGATCATACTCTGGGCACAGATCCCAACCTAAGCCAGGGTCCCTCACAATTACCTCCTAAACAGAAAAAGTACAAAATTTTACATTTACATTTAGGCATTTAGCAGACAATTTTATCCAAAGCGACTTTTAAAGTGAGGAAAACAACAAAGTGATAAAATGTTTGTACGCACACCAATTACCCCTTAAAATATAAGCACACACCCACATACTGCAATACTTTGGGACTAGGAGTGACAAATGCATTTACATGCGAGAGTGAAACCCATAAATTCTTCAACAATTCAAGTGTCAATTGTCAAGTGCTGACTCCAAAGTGCAATTCTGAAAATCTGAAGTGAATTTTAATTTGTCAGGAATGAATTCAGTTTTAGACTGATGTGGTCACTCCTGTAAATAACAGAATTGTGTGTGCACAGAATGGCATTAGGCACTTAGAATAAGGAGTGAAACCATATTAAGATGCAGTATGTATGAGTCCATTGTTTGCAATGAGAAGATTTCAGGGTCTGTCCAAACCTGGTGCTGAAGAGATTTTCCTTGTTTCTGTGTGATGTTGATGTTCATCTCCTCTTCTTCTTCCACAAACCTTTGACTGTACTCTGAATCCTGCTACAGAACATAGTCTGTCTCCTCCACAACATTCACCAGATTAAACACCCACAACCACAGCAATGTTCAACATTTTATGTATTTGACTCATCCCTTGAAATTGCCTATTTCAAGTTTAATTAAAGTTTATAAGAAAATGAGAGAAACATATAGAGCAAGAGTTCAGACTTTAAATCAGGTAATATATATTTAGAGGGATATAATCTTGCCTCCACAGGGAAATTCTGCCTGGTATGGTGACTACTGACAGCGGTTAAAGTAGTTGGCAAACTTCTTGCAGTCAACAGTAGCACTCATCAAGATAAGCCACAGATCTGAGCGCTTCTGGACTTTTAATATAGTGAGGAGGAAATCTCACTGTACGCTGCTCTCATGAACCTACAGGGAACAAAAACAAGAGAAGTACTCATTACTGTACCAGGTTTAAGACCTTTGAGAGGTCTAACTACTGTACTGTGCAGAAGTCTTAGGCCACCACCATCTTTGTTGTTTCTGCAAAGTTGAATGACCATCCATATTTATTTTTCGATCTCATCTTTATTAGGATACAAACAGGAAATATGTATACAAAATTAAAATACTATTTTCAGAACAAAACGGCTCCTTCAGACAAAAGTCAGTATTTAGTGTGACCTGTGCTGGCACTAAGCACATCTTGAGCTCTTGGAAAGACTGTCCTAAAGTCTTTTGGTTTGAAATTAGGATTTCAAACCATTTATGTTTAAGAGAGCCAGGTTCCTGCTATTGCTAAATGTCAGGAGAGTTCACACTAAATACTTTAGCCTATAGAGGCTGTTTTTGATTATTGTAATTCTTCGTAATTTCCTGTATTTTCTGGTTGTATTCTAATAAAGTTACTGAGAAATAATTATATATGATCATTTTTCGATTGCTTAAACACCATTGCTGAAATCTAATGGTGGCCTAAGACTTTTGCACAGTACTTTAAATAACTGATATGTGGAACAAATATAAAGTATCAGTAAGTGTTTCTAAACTTTTGACTTGTACTGTATAATAACCCCCATTATTTGAAACAATTTGAAAACAAAAAAACAAAACAAAAGTTATTTTCTTACGTTTCTCTGCTGCTGGTGTCAAAAAGTTACTTTAAATGTCCCACCACCATAAAGAAAGCTGCCCTGCTTCATACCATAGAGTCTTGAATACTGATTTTACCACCTCTGAGATTCAGACAAAGCCAGTCGAGTGCCAAAAGCAGATCCCCTCCATACAACACATTGATCTTTATGGCCTACTCAGTGTGTCTTTAAACTGGAACATCTGTAGGGCACTATACAAAGAAATACATATGTGTCATTATAGCACAGCTTTCTGAGTTTATTTTACACATGATGACAATCAGAACTCACAAAAAAGGCAAAGCAAGCAATAATAAAAAGTTAACTGAAAGAATAAATTTCAACTTCACCTTTTTCTCAAGCTCTAGTGGATAACAACACTTAAAACATGCAAACACAAAATCAGTTTGCATGGCCAGCATTTAGTTGTATGCATAAAAACAGCTCAGACATTTAAAATATCAACTTTAATAATATCAACACAGGAATAAAGTAATACTGGTTTAAAAAGATAAATCATATGCAAACCTGTATTTTTACATTATACAGACAGTGTAATGTTTAACAGTAAATATAGATTTACTGTTTTACGTTAGACTTTAAATGTAAAACGTTTGGTTTTGTCTTGTTTTCTTTCGAGGCTGATTTGTCATGTTTTGGTCTTTGTTGTTTTCTGTAGATTCAGATGCTCATTAGATGCATTATTCTCTTATATTAATGCAGCTGCATTATTCTCTGAAGCAGCCGGCTGCACACCTGTTGACTCACTGTTAATGATCTGTTAATGATGGTAACACAACAATACAATATACATCTCCACAAACAAATGCTGCCCGACTGCCAAATAATGCAGAAGTCAAGTTATCATGCCTTTAGTGACAGCAAGCCAAACCAAATTGTAAGACTGTATGAAGGCTTAAAAAGGAGAACATTTTTCAAAATAAAAGTTCAGATTTAAGAAAAAAAGGATAGGCTAGATATTGTTGTACACTTGATACCGCATGTCATATTATTAACGTTATGAAGCAGAATGATTTTAACTTTGAACGCATGTTGAACAGATGCAAAATTATTAAAAGTTATAATCAAATTAATGAGTAAATTGAGTAAATCTTTATCATGTATCTGTTAATATTGTTCTTAAAATATCTTTTAAATATTTCACTTTTCTTCATGGATTTTCTGAATAATATAACTGTTAATTTCTTCGGGACAGGAGAAACTCATAATTTTGTAACTTTGGGCACTTTGTTTTGCTACTGTAACATATTTCCGCTTTTAACCGTTGCTGACTTCACATTTACGCGTCATGTAACCGCAGTGCACTGTGGGATTTGTGTCAACCTGTAGTCATGGCGGACGCCTTCGGTGACGATTTGTTTAGTGTTTTTGATGAAGAACAGTGTAGTTCCAGTAAAAAAGCCTCTCCAAAGCCCGGAGTTCAGGCGGGGTACGTGAATGAACAGTAAACATGCTTATCACATCGTATCGGACAGAATATGTAGATATTATTGCTTTTGTCGTGCCATGCTGGACGCATGCTGCATTCTGGAGGACATAGACAGTAGCCGGGACTTATAGAAACTCTATCAACACACCAGTTAAACAATTTATCTTTCTTTTATAATTAATTTAGTATTCTTATATGATTGTTTTAATGTATGTTGTGTGTTTTGTAATTGTTTGAGTATAATTATCAAACTTGCATGCCAAAACAATAGTGCGTCATTAATATATTAACTTCATTAACAGACAGGGAATAATTAGTTATGGGCACACAGATTAGAACAGCACAGGTGGTGAGGAACGGGTGAATGTTAAATACAGGTTACCATAGTCATTAAACATTACATCAGGTTAACTTTAAGGCCTGGAAATGTCTTGGAGAAGAATGTAATCTTATTAAGTTATAGATATTTTTATATTTAAAAATGTCTTGGAGAAGAATATAATCTTATTAAGTTATAGATATTTTTATATTTAAAAATGTCTTGGAATAGAATTCTTCTCTTCAGCTGAGCACAAAAAGCTGTTTTTGAATAATTATCTGTCATTACATTTAAGGAAAACGCCTGATAAAGCTGGCAAAAAGCAGACAGATTCAGCATCTGCCCACAAAAGAGATCTTGACAATGATGGTCCAGATGAAGTGGTGCTCGAGAAAAGACAAAAACTGGAAACGGTTTCAGCTGAGGAGATCAAGTAAGATTTGTGCTATTCTGTTTATTTTATAGAGCATTTAGATTTGAACCCCACAAGAGGTGGTGCTAAAGCCATCTTTACCCATGAATGAAAATCATTTATTTACACTTACAATGTAAATAAATGTGTAAAAGTGTAATTATTTACACTTTTTTCTTCACTGGAACAAGAAGATTATTTTGAAGAATGTTGTTTTTCTTAATCTCGTATGATAAAAGTGAGTGGTGACTGATGCTTTTTTTTGAGTAACTTATCCTTTTAGCTCAAACTGCTCCACATTGATTTTCTCTGTCATATGTGCACAGTCATAAACTTTGGGAAAGCATGTGATGACGACTAAATATGTAATGCAATATTTCTGTTTGTATTGTTCTCCAGTCTGTCAGAGCTCATGCCTAAAGTGAAGGTGGAGCAGGTGGATACAGTGGAGGGATGCACACATGAGGTGAATATGTACACACACAGTCAAGCGTAGGTCTGGACAATGTAGTTACAATTACATGTTTTGTACATTATTTGTTATATATCTGTATTTATGTACATGCTCTGAAATGGCATTTTTCCCAATTAGAAAAAAATTTACAGCAAGCAAACTGTCAATGTAGCCAACTGGATTTAAATATATAATCCCAAAATGTTAATTTCACTAAATGTATTTGATTAATTGAAGGTTGAATGTCCATGGGGTGACCTCATCATGTTTTCACAGGTGGCATTACCTGCCGATGAAGCATACACACCGCTCAAACCACGGGTTGGGAAAGCAGCTAAGGTATTTAAAAAATCCTGAAGTAAACGTTTTCTGAAAACATTGACATTTCCTTAGTTTGATCTTGGTTTGTTTTCCCTTGTGTTTGTGTTTTAGGAGTATCCCTTTATACTTGACCCGTTCCAGCGTGAGGCCATTCTCTGCATCGATAACAACCAGTCTGTGCTTGTGTCGGCCCACACATCTGCAGGAAAGACAGTGTGTGCAGAGTGAGTGTGTTAGAGGATGTTATTTGATTCAATATATAATGTGTGTGCATGGAGTTTTACCTGAAGTAGAGTTTTTCCCAAGTGCCCATTTATAAAAGGGTGCTGATGGTGGATCTGGGTACAATGATACCAGACATTGATGCAACACTGACTGTTACTAAATAAGCTGCATAACACAAACAAAGCACACTGTGCTTACACAATCTCCTTACCAATTTTCAACAGTAAGTTACAATAAGTTACAGTAAGTTACAGTTATAATAATGATTTATAATTTGAGCCGTCGGGTCCGATTTTGTCAGTCCGAAATGTCTGTCTATAAACAGAAAGAATAAGATCTGGCTATACTATATTGCATGCCTGGGTATTGTTGGTGTTGCAGTGTCTGTAACTTCATCCTAAAAATTAAACTTATCTACGTTAAGAAAATAACTCCAAGTACCGTAAATTTTATTTACAGATGGCAGTAGAGAGGCGGAAATTACAGACTGCAGCTTTAAATTTAACATGTTTCTGCCATCTTTATACTGGGTGCTAGCACAGTGTCAGTGGAAAGGTGTGAAAGCGTGTGTTTCTAGATGAGCAGATATTTTATCTCTTTTGCTTGCAGGTATGCCATCGCTTTAGCGCTGAGAGAGAAGCAGCGTGTGATCTTCACCAGCCCCATTAAAGCCCTGAGCAACCAGAAGTACAGAGAGATGTACGAGGAGTTCCAGGATGTAGGTCTGATGACTGGTGATGTCACCATTAACCCAACAGCCTCCTGTCTGGTTATGACCACTGAGGTATGATGGCAGCCCATTGTTGATTCTGAAACATGATGTCATGGCTGGGTATTGATTGCTGTCTGTTTGGTTAGATTTTGAGGAGCATGCTCTACAGAGGATCAGAGGTTATGAGGGAAGTGGCATGGGTGATCTTTGATGAGATCCATTACATGAGGGACTCAGGTGTGTGATGTTTAATCATCAGATGATCTCAAACTTACCAAGAAGTGCAGGATAGTTGTGTGTTATGCTTACTTTCTGGGTCATTTGACCTGCAGAGCGTGGAGTGGTCTGGGAGGAAACCATCATCTTGCTACCCGACAATGTGCACTATGTCTTCCTGTCGGCCACCATTCCCAACGCCCGACAGTTTGCAGAGTGGATCTGTCACCTCCACAAGCAGGTGGGTTATTTCAGCTTGACAAGTTTTATTCACCAAACTCGTCAGTCAGTTCTGACATGAGTATGCTGTATCTTTCCAATTCATGAAACTGACAGTTTTGATGAATTGATCTGTTTAGTAACAGCTTAGCAACCACCCATTACACAACAGCAGCATCATAGCAACCACACAGAAAACACCCAGAAGTGGTCCAGCTAGCACGCAAAACACCTTAGAAACCAGGTATCCTAGACCTAGAACGCAACTGCTTAGCAACCGCTAACAACCGCTTAGCAACCATTTTATCCCCTTAACATGTTTATCGGTTCCCTGTCATGCATGTCAAACTTAAAGTTAAAAAGTCTTTTTACACCTTGCAAGTCGTCTTTTTAATGTATCATTTAAATAATTTTATCATTTAAAATAAAGCTGATCTGTTTAAATGAGTTGTTTCTATTCCGATTCAGCCCTGTCACGTGGTGTACACAGACTACCGCCCCACTCCCCTGCAGCACTACATCTTTCCAGCAGGGGGCGATGGACTACATCTTGTTGTGGATGAGAACGTAAGCAATTTAAATCTCATTCTGTTCTCAGGGTTTAAGGCACCTAAATGATGTTGGAGGTTTGCCACCTTCTGTTCTACAATATATGAAGCTTTTATTCAATTAGCTACTCTTGGTTCCAACCAGTCTGGCAGGATATGGGTGTAGCTGTCATTTCAAGAGTAGCACATCTTGATGTAATTGAATGCAGATTCTGCATACAGAGTTTTGCATAACTACCAAACCACAAGTTCTCAAAATGTTGTAGTTATGTAATCACACTTCTTGACGTTTGTCAGGGAGAGTTCAGAGAAGACAACTTCAACACAGCCATGCAGGTCCTGAGGGATGCCGGGGACACGGGAGGCACTGGCGGGGCCAAATGGGACCCCAAAGGCAGAAGGGGTGGAACCAAAGGTTAATATGCCCTAAAGTCAACAAAAAATTAAAGTTTGCCCATTTGCTTCATAAAAGGGAGTAGTCCATTAAATTAAAAATTCTGTCGTTATTTATATTATAATTGATATTTTCCTACCCATTTGAATTTTTTTCTTTGGAACAAGCTTCAAAAGACAACCATAAATATATTATGAAATCGGTACAGATGATTTGCATTTTATTTGAGGTCAAAAGTGAAATGTCAAATGCTTGTTGTCTTGCTCCATCTCTAACCAAAGTTCCTTGTTAGCTGATGTCAGCTAACAGTAGAGAGGCGCCCCCCCCCACCACCTAGCAACTTCTCATGCATATACAAATTAAAATAGGTTGCAAATAGCATTTCAAGTTAAATTTCAAGCTAAACCCCCTTTCAAAATAAAACTGGACAAAGAGAGACCTCAAGCAAGATAAATGCATAACCACATGAACCTTCTTTAACTTATTTTAGACAGACTTCTGTTGATTTCTTTGCATGTTTGCGTGTTGGCTAAATCAATATGACTTTTTTATCAGTTGATATTACAATCTGTCCTGGGTGATCATCTATCAGTCGAGACAGATTGAAGCATTTGCATTGGATTCTATTTACACCTCTGTTTAACAGATCACTTGTAATCAAATCAAATTTGATGCTGTACTGAATCATTGTGTTTATCTCAGGTCCTTCCAATGTCTTTAAGATAGTGAAGATGATAATGGAGAGAAACTTCCAGCCGGTGATTATCTTCAGCTTCAGTAAGAAGGAGTGTGAGGCTTATGCCCTACAGGTGGCCAAACTGGATTTCAACACAGGTATTAACACTACAATTAAGACAAGCATTATTATAACTAATCCTAAAGAGCAGTTAGCTTTTAAACTAACAATTAATCCTAAGCATTAAACTCATCCTAAGCGTTAAACTCATCCTGCATCAGTTTTGCCTGCACATATGAGTCGCTTGTCCAGCTGATGTGAGTGGTACAAAAAAATCACATAGACTTTAGCATTTGAAGGAGTGACCCAAGCTCGATCTTAAAACTAAATTATCATAGAGACTTGAGGATGGACAGTAAATCACCAAAAACCAATCACTCTGGCATCTGCATATCAACACCCTGGTAACCACCCAACATGCCCTAGCAACAGGTTGGCGAGTTTTGCTAGCTCACCTTTTGGTTAAACAGTCGTTCTCTTTCATTAGTTCACACTAATAAGCACAAATTTCAAGATAATTCTAACACCTTGGAAGAAACATAAACATTTCATTCTTTAAAGAAAAAACACCCTTAAGTTTTCTTTGCCTGTTTTCAAGTCTAGAAGTGGTTTATTTTTCTCTTATTGCTCAAATATTGGAGCAGTAGTGATTTATTTCTTATATTAATTAAAGAAGGATTCAATAAATACAAATCCTGGCCAAAATTTTAGCACAATAAATGAGCTGAACATTTGCACTGTTACTGGATATGGGGAGTTTCTGTCCATTCGAAACAGAATTTGTTCCAGTTACAAACTCAACACATAGCTGTGCCCCGTTATCCCTGAATTCTGTTGATGCGTCTATCCTTCTGTTCTTTTCTGAAGTAAAGGGACGCACTCAGAAACCATGTGCTTTAACAAGCTACAGCCGTGCAAATGCCGCCACTTCCCATCATGCTTTGCTTTTGCAAGTCCTAATTGGATTTTTGTAAGGGCTTGATGTGGTTTATGCACAGAAGCATTGCATAATTGTGGCTTGGTTTGGTTAAGAATAGCATGCATGTAAACTTTAGTCTTTGGCCTTTGATGGTATATGGGTGGACAGAGTGCTCAGTGCACACAGCTGTTTCTCTTTTGCTAATCTGGCTTTAGGTAGGGAGAGTGTTTTGATTGGCTCTATTTGAGCAGATGTTGTCATAAGAGCTGTCCAACTCAAGTGTGATTTTGTAGAGGGTTTCCAGAACACTTTTTATTATTTCCAGCTTCCAAAGCGGAGAAGTCTGTTATTTCATTATCTTCCTGAGGCATTGCCGTATAGATACCCACTAGTCATTCTGTGGCCATAATGTGATAATCAAATATTAGCTTGTATTTTGTCTATATCATTGGTTCTTTAAAGGTGGGTTTCATGTAATTTCTGATGGACAGCAGGAAAATTGTGTGACTGACTGAATTGGCATTAATGGTTAGTATAGAACAGGGTAAGAGAAAACTAAGAAAATTGATGTTGGTGTGAGAGGCTGTGCATCCAGTCATGGTTGACAATATTCTGTCACAAGTTTATCTCTCACTTTGTTTAAGCTAGTAAGATTAGGCAGGTGTCTATGGTGGGTTGTGTGGCATGCACTCATTCTAAAACCATAAACAACTATGGAAGGTAAAATAAATTGTGACCTATAATAAATGCAGGGTAATAAACAGTGTTCTGAAAATGCTTTTCATTTCATCAGATTTTTCTAAACCAGATGTCTCCAATGAGGTCCACAGACCTAAAAACTCTTGCATGTCTGTGGACTTCCAGGAACATGGTTTGGAGGCCCCTGTTCTAAACATCCCTTCACTTTGCTCATTTGGAGAAACAGATAGTGCTGTCGCAAACACCCACCATTGGTTCAGCCATTGTTGCAGGGTTGCAACATTTTTACAATGCTAGTGTGTTATGCAAAGTTTGACTAAAAAAGTGAACGCTACAGTTCTGCAACTCTTAATTTAGATGGGATGTGTTTTAAAGGCCTTTAAGCTCATACATGTTTACATCCTACAGATGAAGTGGCCTTTTTCCAGTCACTTTCCTCCTAATATAACAACAAATCCTGATTTCCAACTTTCTCTGTCCAACCACAGATGAAGAGAAGAAGCTGGTGGAGGAGGTGTTCAGTAACGCCATTGACTGCCTCTCTGATGAAGACAAGAAGCTTCCTCAGGTACGGTCTTAAGAGATGTTTTTGCTGCCAGGCACTTTGTACTATTTTGTTATTAGCAGTCAACCGATATATTGACAAGACAGATAAATGTACCAATATTTAGTTCAAAGTTATCAACTAAAGTTACTGAAAACTACCTCAGATGTGAAGGGAGTGATAAAGTGAGAGAAGGATAATTATATTTTGTTCAATATCAAAAAGTGTAGATGAAGTTTAATCTAAATGAAATTGGACTTATAACTAATACTAATGCTGTATTTCTATATGTGCATGTTAAATGTATTCTGAGGTTAGCTTAGCAGCATAGAAATGTCAAAGTAGAATCCATTGTGATTTGAGTCTAATGCACTTGATGAGAAGGTCGTTTTTTTCCTGTTCAGAATGTTCCATGAACCAATGTGAACTGGTCACTTTTGAGGATGTTTTCTTGGAAGGCAACTCCTTATATATGTAGTAGGCAACAATCTTCTTGTTAGGTTTTGGAACAGTGGTTCTTCCACATATATGCATCTTTTAGTCTTTGCCTACTTTGATCATTAACCGTTGGATAATCAAATGCTCTTCAGACACTTTGGATCATCTGTGTGTTTAAATGTTTAGCCATAGATTTTTCACTGCCAAGAAGAGTTTCTTTTCATTCTGTTCTTGGCTCATCTACCAAGCTTTACATGTGTTGAAAACCTTAAAATGTTCCTCAGGTTTCCATAGACCATGTTTAGCTTGTAAGATGCAAAACTTGATATTATAAACAAATGTAACACCTTAAATAGTAGTAAAAATTAGTAAGAGGTTTTTCTTTTTTCATAATGTTTACTCGTAGCTTTGGTAAATGAAATCTACCACACAAGCCACAACAAAGTGGAGCTGTATGTGTGAAGCTTGCTGGGGGATGGCTCACAAACATGACTGGATGTTTTGGCAATCCTCAAACAGTTTGAATAAGCTCATAAAATTTTCCTCTCCGCCTTTGACCATCTAACTCCTACTTAATTTTTCCATTGCTTCCATGTCTCAACAGTGCTGTCATTCATATTCACATTTCAGAACAGCAAAATTTGGCCTTGTACTCATATAAAAGACTTCATTTAAAAGAATTCAGATCATATTGTGTATGTAGACGCTGCTGTCTGTGTTTGTACCATTAATAAACTGATCGTGGATCAGAATTCCTGCTTTTGAAGGATGAGTGATTGATTACAGGATGTGGTGCAAGTATGCTGTTCATATAAATGTTGTCTTTACGAGGGACGTACTTTCCTTCAGCTCGACGTCAGCCTGTTTATGCAAGGCTCAGTATTTTCCTCCTGAACTTCTCATACTTATAAATTTAAATGTGCTTATCACACATTGAAAATACACTATCAACCTATATAGGCTTTTGTGAAGCAATATAAACTATATTGGTTCATATCCAGGAATCCGGATAGCTACACTCTGTGGTTTTGGTCCCATGCAGATTGATTACAGTCTGGATGTAAATGTGATTTTTTTTTTTTTTCCCGTCCATGTAAATTAGATTTCAAGACGATCAAGTTTGCAATAGTTCCCGATTACGAGATGTTAATCTGACAGAGACGTGACAACACAATGTCTTGTCAGAACAATAGCAAAAGTCTTGGTGTTTATAACCATGTGTGTTTGACTGTGATCATTTCTGAACAGGTGGAGCATGTTCTGCCGTTGCTGAAGAGGGGCATTGGAATTCATCATGGTGGTCTCCTTCCCATCCTGAAGGAGACCATTGAGATCCTCTTCTCTGAGGGTCTGCTAAAGGTGAGCAAGCACGTCACATGTTACTTTCATTGTGGTGTTTGTCACAATTCGAAGCATAACAGTTTCAGTCCCCATTTACTTTAATTAAATTGTATTCCACTAAAAAAACAATACAGGTTTCGAATAACATGAGGATGAATAATGAGATAATATACATTTTTAGATGAACAGACTTTTAAAACACCACTACTAAATTTCATAATGCTGCATATGTCTCTGTAACGTCTCTCTCTCTCTCTCTCTAGGCCTTGTTTGCTACTGAAACATTCGCCATGGGGATCAACATGCCTGCTCGAACCGTTCTTTTCACCAGCGCACGTAAATATGATGGCAAAGACTTCCGCTGGGTAAACCACAAACTTTTATTTTGCCTCTCGCAGTCATCGCTAATCGTAAGAGTTACAGCAGGGCTTCCTTGCTCTTTGTCCACCGTCGCACAGTGAGGACACGGGGTTGAGAGACAGCGCTGTCCAAGTTGCCACGTATTGTTTGCGTGAATTTGAAGTAATGATTCAAGCTGTTGTGAATAAAAGAGGCCCTTGGCCTGAGCGTGTGAGCGATGGAAGCTGCCATCTAAAACGTTTTGTGAGGAACATCTGGTGTCCATGAGCTTGCCAGAAAGCGCACACTCAAGGTTTTGGCTAACCTAGAGCAGGCACTGAGCCCCTCTCTGGTACTTTATAGCAGTTAATAGAAGATAAAACTGATCTAGGGTCAGCACTGGGTTGCAGTAATGTAGCAGAACATTTGGAGGGTCAACAGGCAGAAATAATATTTGCAAAACGAATGGGTTGAAAGCTTAAGTTACATTGTTTGAGGTTTATGCCAGGTTGAGATTAATCAAAGCTGTACCAGTGAAGGTAAATGGAAATCTTATCGTTTAGGGAGCTGCAGGTTTTTCCCCACAGTAAAGTCTATTGTCAGCCACACATTGTGATGATATTTAGCACCATTGTGCATTTCAGCAGAATACCCAACATACTGATTAATGGAAAATATGAAAATAATAGAGAGAGCTTCATCAGCATGAAAGCCACTTCTTGCAGTACAAATTTTTAGCTGCTGTACAGCCAAAACCTCCAAAAGAGAGGAGTGGTCAGATCCACCCAACAGCAAGTGGACACTTGGTGATTAACAGCTGGTCTGAAATGTTCTTAAAAGTTCACGCTGGCAACCAGTGAAACAAATTCAAAAACAATAAAAAAAACTTTTTTTTTTAAAAAAACTTTAAAAAAAAAAATTAGTAACGTTAAGTACAGTAAAGTAATGTTTCTTTCACCCTCCCTGTTAGATCACCTCTGGAGAATATATCCAGATGTCAGGCCGTGCTGGTAGAAGAGGAATGGACGAGAGGGGAATCGTCATATTCATGGTGGATGAGAAGATGAGCCCCGCGGTGGGCAAACAGTTACTAAAGGTAAAGCACTGAAGTACTTTAAAGGGGTCATGACATGGTTTTTTATTTTATTTTGTTCCCTGATGTGTAATTCTAGTACTGAAGTTGTTTTGCCAAAAAACATTTAAAAATGAAGTAATTTATACCTTTTTCCACTGTTTTAGTCCTGAATAAGCCAATGAATTAACACCCTCTAGCCATAACACTGTTATGCTAAACTGTTCTACAGATTTGTAATGGATAAGATATGTACTTAAGTTTGTACTTAAGTCAAATGCACAGAAAATAGATGATAATGAAGTTACCAGGGTTTTACTACAGTAAAAGTATATCAACCATGGCTTTTGGTGAGGACTGTTTCCTTACCTCTGCGACTGAACTACATGTGCGGAGCCAAAGATGCAATGATTTAAAAAGCAGGTGTTGTTGTCTTGCTCAGGGGCAGGTCATGAAAATGAATTTATTTTGTGATGTCACACAACGTTGTAAGCTATGAAACCTTTTGGATGTATTAATGATACTAAGACCTTTTATATGTCAAAAGATCAGGGAAATTAGGGTTAGGGTTAGGGTCCTTATGTCATGACCCCATTAAAGCTGATAAACGAGTTGCATATTAGTGTAACTAATGTATTTGTTCGTGCATAGCTAATTCCTGAAATTCTTTGTTTTGTGTTTTTAACAGTTGCTTTAAAGATTTAATTTCGAAAGAAAAATGTTTTTTAATGGTCTAGTAATAGATCAACAATTAGACTTTTTGTCCATTCAGAGCTGCATCCCCCAAATTGCTCCCAATGTTTTTGTTAAGCATTTAGCTCAG
This sequence comes from Chromobotia macracanthus, assembly GCA_036877525.1. Taxonomy (NCBI): domain Eukaryota; kingdom Metazoa; phylum Chordata; class Actinopteri; order Cypriniformes; family Botiidae; genus Chromobotia; species Chromobotia macracanthus. The sequence continues at coordinate 4,070,183 of JAZGTH010000031.1, read as the reverse complement.
TGATTTGTTTAGGTGACAGCCAACACATTGACGCACAAACACTCTGATCCTTAACCTCCACTAAGCCTTTGGCACCTTCTACAAGGGACCACCTCATTCATTTATACGCTGTTCAATGTGAAGTGCATAAGCTCTCACGCTGGCCTGCCAGGATTCTTCCCTGTGGATTCCCCCCTCAAGCTCACATTGCCGCATCCCATCTCTGTTTGGGGTCTGTTGAGATCTTGCTCAACGCCTTCCCGATTGAGTTCGTATTGTAGTTTATCTTGGTTCTTCTGTAAAGTTTCCAGTAGAATACCGGGAAAGCCATGTCACTAAAATGAATTTGCTGGCACGCCAGTGGTATTTTCTCATTTTTCCCCTCCTGGCCTTTACAGAGTTGTCCTCTGTGTTGCATAACCTGTTGATTAATAGGGATGGCTCTGAAACAACATGGATTTCTTGCTCTTAACATAGTTGTGGCCTGTCGTTATTCATGTTTAAAGAAGCTTCAGCAGTTGTTTTCATTCATGTCATTGCGTTTTCTAAAGAGCAAGTTTCACATTTGAGTTAGTTAGTTTCATGACCCTTGTCACTTGCAACTACAAGAGTGTTTAGAAAGCAATGCTGTAATAGCATACATTTCAGCATGGAATAATGTAGGTAAATATTGATCACTGAAATATGTGGGATTCAAGTCACTTAATAAACCATTGTTTTATTCAGTGTCATACCTTTAATTCTTCACTTTTGTTTTGGTGCTCTCAGGGTTCGGCAGATCCACTAAACAGTGCTTTCCATCTGACCTACAACATGGTGATGAATCTCCTGCGTGTGGAGGAGATCAACCCAGAGTACATGCTGGAGAAATCCTTCTACCAGTTTCAGCACTACAGAGCTGTGCCTGGTGTTCTGGAGAGTAAGAACTCTTGATTTAAGGAGTAGTTCACATGCAGCATGAACTTTCTTCAGAATTTCAGTATAATCAAACCAGTCTCAGAACAATATAGTTCTAAGGGCCATAAATGAACAAATTTTCATTTACTCTTTATTTTTCATTTACTCAATTAGCTTTATTTGCTTGTTCAGAGTTACATATCAGTTATTGGATCATGAAGTTTGGATCTTTTTCTACTCTTATTTCTTAATTTCTGTTTCTGTGCTTCTCAGAGATGACAAAGTTAGAGGAGCAGTACAATGCCATACAAATCCCTAATGAAGAGAGCGTGGTGACCTACTACAAAATCCGTCAGCAGCTGGCCAAACTGGGCAAAGAGATCGAGGAGTACATTCACAAGCCCAGATACTGCCTGCCCTTCCTGCAGCCTGGCAGACTGGTCAGGGTAAATGATCAGAGCGTCTTTCTTCAATTGCAAATACAGCTAGATGTTTCATCTAGATTAAACTGCAGTTATTTTGATGGAATTAGCCAGTGCATTAACATTTATTTTACTTTTTCATCTCTCACGTCCAGGTGAAAAAAGAAGATCTGGATTTTGGTTGGGGCGCAGTTGTCAATTTCTCCAAGAAGTCAAATATTAAGGTACTGGATGATTTCTGTTTTTTGTTTGGAAATAAGGTGTGTGTATGATATGACCTCTGTAAGGTGAGAAAATGTTCCTGCAGGCTGGCACTAGTGATCTCGACCCCTTGTATGTGGTGGAAGTTCTGGTCCACTGCAGCAAGGACAGCTTAAAGAATGCAGCCACAGAGGCGGCCAGACCAGCAGCCCCTGGAGAAAAGGGTGAAATGCAGGTGAGATACAGACGCTACAAGATGTGTCAAAGATGGGAATTTGATGCTGTGTGTCTTTATGAACATGCCTCTGAAATGCCACACCAGCTTAGTTTTTATTCAAAACCATATCCAGACTCCTTTCCTCAGCCTTCTACAGGAAACCACCAAAGTAGGAGTTCCCAGGCCAAGGCTATAGAACATGCCATTATCTGAACCTACATGCTTCCAGGCACGGCCCTAGTTTCATGGTGGTTTTCAGTTGCGTGTGATTTGGTTTCATCCAAAGTCAGCAGACCGATGTTGTGAAGTTTCTGTGGAACGTGGAGACATGACCTCCAACAGCTACATTTCAAACAGATTTCATTTGACTGGTGCTCAGAACACTGGCACCTATTACATTCTCCAGGCAACATTCCCTCTGAGCTCTGCATGGACACCTTGCTCCTGTTTTCTTCTGTGCAGAGCAGAACCAGTGAATCTTCTGTGAAAATATACATCACTGATTCATTTATGAGATAAGAAGTGCAATCTAGAACAGTACAGGGATTTTATAGCCATATTAGAGCTGAAATATAATGTAAAATGGAAGATGCATAGTTTTACTCTTTATTGTTTTGGTAGGATCATGACTTATTTACCTCCATAAAAACAACAAAGAAGCAATTATGAAAAGCAACAGCGATGTCTCTAAATAGCTATTAACTGTTTGCAATACACAGGGGTCCCTGTATTTTTTTAAATGTAAAAATGTAAATGTTAATTATTATTTCTTTGTATGTTTTGTTACATGGCTTTTATTTTTAAAAAATATTCTTGCTTAACATGCAAGATTTTTCCACTCAGATGTCTGATTTGTCAGACCAACAGAATATGTTTTGCTCTCCAAGAACAAAAATTACAGGAAATTTGGCTCGATACAGCTGTAATGGCAGTTGTCCCCCCCCTCCAACCATTAAGTTATTTAGCTGGATCTCCAGAGGTTCACGGCTGGATGACTTTAGCTGATGTCTCTTGTTTTTTTTCCCCCATCTCTGTGGGCTCTTAAACCCTGCATTATGTCTGCTGAAGACCTGCTAAATGTGTTTAGATTGAGCCTCGGCTTCTTGCTGTGGTTTTGGTCCATATATGGTCATGGTGTTCTTCATGCAGACGCATTTGTAGGACATTCCTCCAATCAGATCTGTTTGTTTGTTGTGCAGGTTGTTCCTGTAATGCTGCATCTTATCACGTCCATTAGCTCTGTCCGCCTCTACATTCCCAAAGACCTGCGACCATATGACAACAGACAGAGCATGCTCAAATCCATACAGGTCAGTGCACACACACAACTGGTACGTTTAAAATGGGATACTGTGATACTGCCAGCCATAAACTACCAGCTGTACTACTGAAAATACCAAAGCACACTGTATCCTACAATGCAGTGCACTCTGAAATAACTGCACACCTCATGCTGAAATCGTGTGACAACAGTGTACTGTTTGAAGTTTAGTGTAAAGTTTAGTGTTGCAGACTGTCTAATAGTACTAACAGTACGAGTTAAGATCGTTTCAGCAAAAATGGGGCTTAAACTCATTTGAGAGGTTTAAAGATAAATGCAGATGATTGATTTGGTTTCTGGTTTCCAGGAGGTGCAGAAACGTTTCCCAGACAGCATTCCTCTGCTCGACCCAATAGATGACATGGGCATCAAGGATCCAGGGCTGAAGAAGGTCATTCAGAAGGTGGAGGCATTTGAGCACAGAATGTACACGCACACCCTGCACAGTGACCCCAACCTGGAGGCCGTCTACACTATGTGTGAGAAGAAAGCCCTGGTGAGTCCACTTTAGGATGTGCAAGATCACAGCAAAATTGTTTTACAAAATGTCAATTCTTTTCATAGATGCAATCTATTGAAGTTCAGCGCAGAAGTCGTAAAAGTCACTTAAAATATGCCTCTATTGTTTAGTGTGCCAGAAGGGGTGTGGGTGTCATTTCCTCTGGCCAAAATCGTAAAGGTCCACCAGAACCAAACAAAGGCGGGAAACTGGCCTTAGTGCAGGGCAACTGGAAATTCAATTCAGTTCATAAACAATCATATGGCCACAGTGGTTCTCTTTGTGCGATGGGATTAAGGGGATTAGCATGTTTTGTTTAACATGGCCCCTGCAAGCTTGGATATTATGTAGCTTGAAGGTTGTATGTGTGTGGTACAGAATAAAATGTTGAGATTTGTTATGGTGATTTGGCATATTCCTCCAAACTAGATTAGACTTTGACCCTGACTTGAGTCCTGTTCTAAAAAAGAAGTCTAGTTCTTCTTTTGGGACTAATTGTAATCTAAATTCTCATAGTGACAGAAAGTTGCTGTGGGGTTAACTAATAAAGGCCAGATGTATGTTATAGGACAATATTGGCTTATGAAGTCTACTGTAAAACTTAAAACTGAACTTCTTTTGAGAATTGTAAATGCATTTCTCTCCTCAGAGAATATTAAAATATATTTTGGTGTGGGTCTGATCTCACTATGTCTCGCTTTGAGTAATTTTACAATGTTAATTCATACTGCCAACCCTTTGTTAAAACTCTTGACTTTGTTTGTCAGACTTTGTATTATAGCACAATATTGGCTTGTGAACTATAAAAAATACAATGTTTGTTAAATGTGAATACATTTCCCTCTCCCCAGAGGATATTAAAATATTTTCTGAGGTATTGTAAGGTCATGAGGGAATTGTTGTCCAGTTGGAAACCTTGTTGAGCTCATGTCCCAGTTGTGTTTCTGAAAGTAGGTCATGACATTCAAACCACGCATTTTCATTAGCAAATACATTGTAAAGCGTGATGGGATATTGAATGCTGGCGTTTGTATTGTTGATTGTAGGCTGTGGTTTCTGGAGGAGTGAGAAATACTTGCCCTTTCGTTTATTTCACTCCACAGTCTTTTTCAGTCTGTTTAAATCATGTTAGAATGATGTCAGATAAGCTGTAAAGTGGATAATGGTTTTAGGGCTGCGCAGATACCGTATTGTAATTGATGAATTGGACCAACACCAATGAATATCTGTCTCAGCTCATACTAGCACCCTGGACTCACTGAATCCATTGTAATTATTTTTTTATATTTACAGTTTTGTTTGTTAATGGCCACAGTAATGGTTTATGTATATAGATGTATCATGATATAGTTATTTAGCTCAATCTAATGAGAGAATGGTTTATGTATTTACTAACCATGTAATGTTTGTTTGTTTTTTTTGGATAATCCAGTCAATCATGTGCTTTATAAATGAGAGGTAATTCACCTCATCTGGTTTACTTTTTTGGTTTGATGAACATAAACCAAAAGATTATTCACAATAAATAAGTCTGGCTTCACAGTGCAAAAACAGCTTCAGATAATGCTTCACATAATGTAACACTCGAGTTACAAAAAACAACTCAAAACAGTGAAAGTAAATACACAATTGATAGTTCCAACTCTACATTTTGATTGGATGAGACATTGACATACTGTATTGTAAAACAGCCAGTGCATACCCCTGTGAAAGTTGTAATCATTTCTGCATTTATTATTTTGCTATGGACTATATTTTCACATTCCTCCATATTTCTTTATTGCATGCAGGTAAAGTAAAGTGAAGCAATTGTTCCCACTGATAGCCACACATCTACAAATGAATAGCAAAATTCAGTTGACCGTTGTCTGTTGCATGTAATATACATAACTAGTATACTTGTATACTAATTAGCTAATTAGCTATTTATACAGATCTAATGTCATTACTATTATTCTGGACATGTTTAAGTGTATGTTCACAGATGTTGTAGGGCGTAGGAGCGTATGTTGTAACATGTTTCTGTTGTTTTTTTTTTGTTTTGTTTTTTTTACCTTGGAACATTTCAAAGCTGTGTGCGCACTGATTTTGTTCATTTTGGATTTGTATGGATTTGCTGCACAGAGAAAATTTTTAGATGTATCTGTGTTACATTACACATTGTCAAAGGGATAGTATATATGACTTGCACTATATATGACAAACCTATATTACTTTCTTTTCTCTATGGAACACAGAAGATATACAGTGGTTTTGTGTCCATACAGTGAAAGACAATGGGTGCAAGTGTTGTTTGGTTACCAATATACAAAAAAAAGTCAAGTTCAGTTTGGAATAAAATGAGGGTGACTAAATAATGGAAGCCATTTTGGGTGAACTATCCCTTAAAGGCAATAACATGGATGTATGCTTTTTCTCACCACTGTTGTGTTCATGTGTCAGATCGCAGGCGACATCAAAGCGGCGAAGCGCGAGTTAAAGAGAGCTCGTACCGTGCTGCAGATGGACGAGCTGAAGTGCAGAAAGCGTGTGCTGCGGCGCCTGGGATTCGCCACTTCCTCTGATGTCATCGAGATGAAAGGCCGTGTGGCCTGCGAGATTAGCAGGTGGGCACAGTAAAGACCACACACGTGATTGTTCAGTTAGTTTTAATCTTTGCAGCTCTGCTTGAGCTGAAATATTTTCCAAGCAACCATAGCTCATTTAGTTAAGCTATCACCAAAACAGAAACGTGATGTATCCCATATGGTAGCGAAAGATGAGTGTTTTGTTTGAGTTAATAAAACTATTTTGTTCTCTCCCAACTGTGCTTCTACCGAGCATACCACTCAAAATCAAAATATTCCCCCACTATTTAAATTCAATGCAACTTTGACACATTTTCAAAACAAGAAACGGTTTGACAAGCAGTTTTCAAATATTTGAGACAATATTTGAGAGTTTGCTGCTTGTTTTATATTTAGCCAATAGGCTTAGTTTATGCCACATCTGTGAAAAAACCCTATGCTGCTTGCTTGAGCTTGTTGTTATGGGGGATGGAGCATAGTCATTATAGAGAGAAATTTTGTCCAATCAAATTTGGTTAAACCTCTAAGAGCAGGATGAGTCATCAGTATTTTAGGTCTGTTTTTATGTAAGAGAGAATGTACATTTTAAATGTAACTCGCTGCTAAAGTTACTTTTATTAACTTTCACGCAAACATATGAATGGTGCCAATGCTTAAAGACATGGACTAAAAGCAACAAAACCAGTTTTGATTTAACAGAATTTTTAATGCACACACTTCCAGCCAGATCTTGTTTCCAACACTCAAACTTGTTTTTAAACCGTCCTGTGTTTACAGTGCAGATGAGCTGCTGTTAACAGAGATGGTGTTCAACGGCCTCTTCAACGACCTGACGGCTGAGCAGGCCACCGCACTTCTTAGCTGCTTTGTCTTCCAGGAAAATGTAAGACCAGAACATCTTCATGTGTACACAGAAAAGTGGTCAGGATGTAAATAACAAAAGAAGTCAATAGATTATGACACTTATGGGCCCAGTACCCTGTTTTGTTTGGCTTATGAAGGCCGTGAATGCTGGGAATGGGTTGTTCAATGGGAAGGCCTGGTTTCTGTTTGAGATTTGTGAAGAGCGTGCCATGTTCTGACAGGAATGTCCTCTGCCCGCCAAGCTTCGGTGCATAATTTTCTTTTTTTCAAAATCCTGTTTTCCACAATGCTTTCATAATGCTTGCATACAAAAACATCAACCAGGGTTTAAACAATTTCACATATTTACATAGAACATTTACAAACATTTGTCTGCCGGCTCCGATCTAGTCAGCTCAGCTTCTTTCCATAGATATGTTTGGGGAAAAAAGTATTTGAACAGGTCCTGTGTTATGTCCAGCCCAGACAAGCAGAACACAGTTCCACTTGGTGCTGGTACTGGCACAAACCAGCATGTCACCTCTGACTGTCCTTTTACTGTGAAGAAAATCCTTATTTCTTTGGCTCTATATTAAAACATGCAATTTGATTGTTAGTATGCAGCACATAACGACTGTGTGTGTGTGTGTGTGTGTGTGTGTGTGTGTGTGTGTGTGTGTGTGTGTGTGTGTGTGTGTGTGTGTGTGTGTGTGTGTGTGTGTGTGTGTGTGTGTGTGTGTGTGTGTGTGTGTGTGTGTGTGTGTGTGTGTGTGTGGTTAGAACAGCTGTTTCCTCTCTTTAGTCAGCTGTCAGTTTAGAACCTCTCCACCTGTCACAAGCAAGTGGAGAAAACTAGGGTGGAAATAAAGTGTCCCACATGAGACAGAGTGATCTGAGCATGTGGTACTTCTACCATGACAGCAGTACTTGCCCTGGGCTATATCTCCAGTGAACATTACAAACAGATGCTTTTGTTAAGACGAATGATAAAAATCTGCATCTCAGATGTTCAAGCTATTGGAGATGGAAATAGGGGGACATATATTAATTTTTAATAACCAGTCCTTCAGCATGTGTAGGGCTGGGTGGTATGACTGTATATGTGCTTAGATGGTTTTATTCTGTTTATACAGTGGTATATATACCCACACAGCAATCAATGGGCAGCAAAAATACCTTTTCAGGATAACTGTATGCATATATATATTTTATTTTTTTGCTGAAAAATCAACCCCCAAAAATGTTACATTACATAACGATGTGCTGATGCCCATTTTGATAATCCAGTGAATTTTACAAAAGCGATACTTCAGCTTTTTTGAGTTATTGTTATTATTATTGTTTTTGTATGGAACTTGATTTGTGCAAACCAAAAGATAAGACGATTCAAAACAAATCGATAACTTTTGGCAAGTTTCGCATTATGTAACACTTGAATAAAAACAAAAGATCAATAAAAAAAGTTATGTATTACGAATGTGATGAGCCAGTAAGAAGCCATTGTTATATGAAGCACAGTCATGTTCACACGTCAGTTCTGTATTCAAGCATTAATGCATTAACCATTAATGTGTGTTCATCTATCTCTCTCTTTCTCTCTCTCTTTCTCTCCCTCTTTGTATAAACAATACTACAGAGTCTTTCTGTGTTGATACATTTATATAGATACAGTCATGCCACCCAGCCCTGTTGAGGTTACACTTTTATTGTGACATAAAATTTTAAGAGTTTGGTCAAAGCGCTGTCCCATAGTCAATGGTTTTGTTGTAAAATCTGTTTTGTTTTGTAACATAAAACATGCAGATTGTATCATTCAAGTGTATTTGAGCTCACGCACACTGACTCTGCTCACGGTTTAAATTGAAGCCTCTCCAATGAATCCTGACAGCTCTCATTGAGTCTGTGCTCATCATGATCTGACTGCATTGTACGCTTGGGTTAGAAAGTCAAACTCTGCTCCATCATGGATAACATTCATTGGTTTTAAACCAAGTGTCCGGTCCAATCACTGTATCTGTTCTGAAGGTCTTCCCTGTTTTCTTCTTGTTTTTAATCTGTTGTTTTAATTGCACGCAGGCCAGTGAGATGCCGAAACTGACGGAGCAGCTGGCCGGACCTCTGCGACAGATGCAGGTAACACATTTGAAGAGGACTCACTCAGCCAGCAGCCATCCCCCCCACCCCACCCCCAAATTCTTCACATTACAGACTCACTATCACCCTCAGTATTTACCAAATAATGCTTAAACTCCCTGCACTGCTTACATTCACAGATTACATTGATAGGTCAGTATGATCCAAGAAAGATTCACTTGTAAAGCACACAAGAGAAACATTTCGGTGCAGACACACAGAGGTCAGTTTGATGGCCTCCTTTTGCCTGTTTAAACACTCTGGCACAAAACTGTTATTAAAACTAAAGCTTCTATTTTTGACATACAAATAAACTAGTCATTAAACAATTGACTTCAGTTATTGTCATTAGCTCATGTTGTTCCATGGAAGGGCGAATGTCTTATGGGTTTGGCATGACATGAGGGTGAATAAATTTGGGTGAACTGTTCCTTTTGGATAAAGGGGCTGCTGTAGCATAGTGGTAAATGATTTGGGTTTATACAGCTTATAAATACAAGAAAGGTTGGTCCATGAACTATTGTCATTGCATGTAATAAAATGGTAATTGGCTGGAGATGTAGCCTTGGATAAACATGTCAGCTAAATGTCAAGTCAGTGTTTAGTCAAATTTAATTTTAGTAAATGTTGACGTATTAAACACTGACCTAAATCCATCTGTGATTCTAGGAATGTGCAAAGCGTATTGCCAAAGTATCCGCGGAAGCTAAGCTGGACATGGATGAAGACACTTATCTGAACCAGTTCCGCCCACACCTGATGGATGTGGTCTACACCTGGGCCAACGGCTCCTCATTCGCTCAGATATGCAAGATGACAGATGTGTTTGAAGGTACTGCAGCCCTCAGAACAATGATCAAGAATCAGCAAAATTCTGCTCTATGGGTTAATGTGTTACTGTTAGGGCTGGGCAGTATATGAAATATTACTAAAATATTAGCAGTTTGGCTAGTTTTGAGTAGCTGACTCACGAGTATTAAAGCGACAGGTATTTTAGTTGAGTTATTAAATTCTACTATAAAACAAATTACTTCCATATTTTAATATTATTGTTTCCCAGAAATGGACAAATGTAACACATCTGTGAGAAACAGCTATGAATATGAGTTGTAGTTGGTCCCAGCTTCACAAGTACAGAGTGATGCATGCTGAAAAGCCAAAGGTTTCTAAACATTCTGTCAGCACATCTACTCCCTGAGGCCTGAGATCTGGCAGTATCCGCAGCATGACGTGGTCTTTGAAAGCTTGTATCTCATGTCTTCCTGTCAAGAAAATCCTCCCTGTCTGACTGTGCTCCAGACCAGAGTGAGATTTTGGCTGGGTGTGCAACCGTTAGCAAACACCAAACCACTTGTAGTGATAAAACTTGAGTGAGGGAGAAATATTATAAAAAGAATTTAACACCCTACTTTGTCTCTAAATCCCCATTTCACCCTGCTGGACTGTGTGTTAGATCAGTCTCACTGGAAAACTTACAGTATTGTGCCAGTAAAAACCTTTTTGCCAAGAAAGGTCTGAGTTTCATAGAAATAAACAATTCCAGTAGATCTGGACATTCATACTATGGGCTGTACAAACCCTGAAAGATGACCATATGTGGTTGGTATGTGGCAAGCAAGATTGAGTGGATATGTTATCAGTCCACTGGGAGGATTAACCCCCCCTCTCTTTCTCTCTCTCTTTCAGGCAGTATTATCCGCTGCATGCGCAGATTGGAAGAGCTCTTGAGGCAGATGTGCCAGGCGGCAAAGGCCATAGGGAACACAGAGCTGGAGAACAAATTTGCAATGGGTAGGACAACTAACGGTGTGACTCATTCTGCTAAATGGAGACGTGTGCAATATATCCAATTAACTGTGGGCAGCTTTAAACACTTGACTGGTAAACCATCCTTGAAAAGATTTATTATTGATCACATGCTGAAAATTTGAAATGCAAGAAAATATAAAAATAGTGTTCCACAGCCTTAGGTCATCTCAGTCTGCAGAGTCTTCAATTTAGAATAAGTCATGAATAACTTAATTTGCAAGAAGTACGCTATGAACTGTTGAACTTTTAAACTGCAGTTACTCTGCAACCTATTCTGTAACCTTATGAGCTATCTTGCCATCTGACAGCTGACTAGAAACGTATTGTGCACAAGTACACAAACGTAATTGCTTGGCCAGCGCATTGCAGTGCCTAACTGTGGTTTTCTAAAAGGGACGATACCTTTAAATACCTCAAAGGAGTTACTGTGAAATACATGTGCCATTAAACTGGATGTGTTATTGAGGTAGCTAGGTATAAACATGACATTTTTCTCCACTTTTTTGCAATGCATTATGGGATATATAGGATGACGCTATAGAATTTGGCCCAAATTAGGTATGTTAGATGGTAGCTTAATCTTTGGCCTTATCTTAGCTTTTGCAATAGGAGTGTGTTTATGAGGTTTTAAAATGGAGCCAAGTCCAGTGATGCTGATGTTGTTTTGGTGCCAAGATTTTCATGTTGAAACTCCTTTTCTTGTTTCTCCACAGGTATAACGAAGATCAAGAGGGATATTGTGTTTGCTGCTAGTCTTTACCTGTGATCAACGTTCTGAGCTTTTGTTGTTTTTATTTGTTTGCATGAAGACATTGAAAAACAGTTAACACAGAACATAATTGTTTTATTTGTTCACGTCAAGCATAATGGGTTTTTGTTTTCATCAAAAAGCGCAACATACTTTGTACATAGTTTTATCATTTTTAATAAAAAAGTCTATAGTGATTTTGTTTTCATAGAGATAAAAAGTAAGGTTTCTCTTTTCTGTGGCTTAATAGAGGTACACTTATATTAGTTTTGGTAGATACACAGGAAGCTGTGGTAGCAGCAGCAGTCCAGCCAAGGCAACGTGGGACAGCGTTCCATAAAGACCCATAAAAGGGGTTTGGAGAACAAAGCGAAGTTACATTCACAGGTTTCCACCTTAGTGGTCTGCCCTCTTAGTGGGTGCACGTTTAAACCCCTGCCCGTTGGTCACGTGACAGGTTTCAGAGAGCTTAGTTCGGGCTGTCGTAATGATTTCCATTGGTAGGCGTCTCTTGTAAGGTGGTGTGTGGGATCGCTTCTTTCTGTGGGTCCACTTTCTTTTTAAAGAAGTCTGAGACAAAAAACACCTGGAGGATCCCAGAGCAGTCAATTAGTCATATGCATAAAACGTTTCCCTGTCAGATTAGCAGAGCCTGAAATATCACTCTTCGTCCCATATTTAGCAAGTTAGCTTACACTGTTATGCAGTAAATGTGCCTAAACAAATATGAGGAAATATAAACTTTAATGTTTCTAGTCATATCCTGCTAAACATACTTCGCAGGGTTGTTTCACTCATCTGCTCTCCCTCATGTTGTTCAGTAGAACAAATATATTTTGCAGAAGCTTTTGCAAAAGTGGCCCCTATTGTGCTTTCCACTATATTTAAATTTTGTCAAAGCCATACAATAGCTTTGTGAAAGGAGCTTAATTTCTATCAGTATTTGCTTTATATTTCCCTTCCACAGTAGCTCAGAATGTGACATGCAAGAACCAATGATATCACTATTAAACCTGGCACAACCTAACTTCTCTATATGTGAATTGAGCAAAATTATTACAATAAAATGGAATCATTTTGGTCTGTTACCTTAAGCCTTCAGAAGACCCGGCTGGTAATGTACAATATGGACCACTTTTCATTTCTGGAACTTGACAACCCCATTATTTTTGTTATAGAACACTTTGGAATTTCAGGAAAAACTTTCTAATGTGTTTCACAAAGTCAGTGATACGAGTTTGAAACAACATGAGGGTGAGTAAATATCTTTTTATATTTATGGGTGAACTGTTCCTTTAAATTAAAACAGTATTCCCAATGTCCTGCAATCCCAGATCATCTTACTAGTAGCATCACTTACCACTAATAAAGCCACAATTGCTCCTTGTATGAGGCCCGTGAGTACGTCACTCCAGTGATGTTTGTAGTCGGACACGCGGGACAATCCCGTGTAGAGCGATGCCGCAATCAGGAAGAACTGGAGCGTGGGTCGCAGAAGCCGAGCCCATTCAGCTTTCATTCTTGCTTGAAGATAGAGCTTTGAGAAACGAAAAAATCTTTTAGTCACTGTACATGAGAGCGGTTCAGAATAAACTGCTTGTCTAACATACTTTATTGAGGAATTCTGATCCTCATGTGATGACCTCACTAACACTTCTGTATATTGCATACTGTATACTGTGATATGCAAACTCCTGGTTCATGTGTACTGTACAGCATTTTCATGTTCCTACATGATTCCACTTGTTTACAAAGTGCCAGATTTTTCCTGTTATCATGCCCAAGGGAATGCACTGAAAATGATGGTATGACATGTCAAAGCTGTCATTTTCAATAGCTACACCTACTCCTCAAGCTTGACTTCACTTATCCTGCAGTACTTATCTTAAGTTATATTAGTTTATCACTGCGGCAAGCCTCCAACAACGTAGCTGTTTTATACTATCAAGCTACAGGTCTATTTAAAGGTTTCTCATAAAATGTATTATTCATAGGTTTGATTTATGCAGTTAATGTTTGTAATCTAAATTTGAATGTGGTTTAGCAGTTGTCGGGGGACGGATATATTTACACCAAGATCTACATCAGTGTTGTTCTTGTGGTTGCTGCTGAACTTTGACCCTGAGTATGCTGTGCTTATTGCAGGGTTTAAATGTGTTGTGCACTTCAACGGCATATCCTTAATACTTAGTACTCTCTTGATAAGATGTTTGTTTGATGGAGATACAAAGCCAGTCATGGGTGTCCTTAAAAAATTGCCTGCTGAATCAATACACAGTAGCATGTGTGATGATAAAAAGGGTTTTATCTAATGGAATCAATCAAATCAATGGGGCACTGTATGTAAACCTAGGTGAATATCGCATTCCTGGTCTTTTGGAATCATCTGCACTATTTACTGGAACAGTTTGGAGCTTCATCTTGTTTGTGGTTGGATATGGCAAGCCCATGCAAGAAAATGAAACCATTATATATTTTTGGACCATTACCTTGTATCAACATTTTCACAACACCCCACCATCCCCAAAAAAGTTCTTATTATATGGTCAAGATATGCTTGCTTTAATGTTGATTAGAAACTTCCATTATTCTCAGTGGTGAGTTTAATTTGAATTTGCATACTTACTGCCAGAAACAGCATGCAGTACATGGAGAATGAGGAGTGACCTGAGTAGAAAGAGAGCCTGCAACAAACGAAAATCAAGGATCAATATCACCAAAGCATGTGGTCTTTTTAATAACCTATTACTACATGTTGACGTGCTTGTGCAACAGTATGAAGCCATAAATGGAAGCTGCCATTTGTTTTGTAAGTTTGTAAACACAAACTAAGAGTTACTTTGACAAGTTAAGATGGAATCCTAACACTGAGGGCCATGCTGAGAAGATTTAGATTGTCCCATTGGGTCCCCATTAAAAGCACACCCTTTTCCGGGTGATAAAAGCAAGCTCGGCGGAGGGGTGAGTTACCCAGTGGGGATTGAGACAGGAGAACGGAGGGTGGTTTTGCTATCCTGTAGACTTTTGTGTCTTCCTGTTTACATTAAACTCAAAGTCAGTTGTTGATTAGGAGCACCCGCCCACCCACTGATGACAACTAATGATGGAACTATGTGAGGACAATACAAACACTAGCTGCATTAAAGAAATTATACCAAAGTTGTAACAGGAAAACTTCATACAGCAATAGCTACCAAGTAAGACAGCTGTTATGGAACTAACACACTCATTTACTATTGGTCCAAGCTGTATATCTGATCTGAGCTTCTCTGCATGTTATGAGGTCAGTTCTGTGTGCTCCTGCTTTGCGATTAAATTACAGACTGAGTCATATGATTCAAGACAAAGACAACGTGAATTACCAGTGAGGTGCACAAGCAGTGAGGGAGTCTATTTAGACCGTAGTGTGCCTTGTGATCTTCGTTAAAGAGCAATACCAACTAGAAGCCTGGAAGATCTAGGTCAAATAGACATTTAAATAAATCAGACCTACACGTTTTAGACTTGACCTAAACTACACACTCATTCATGTGCCCGCTTAGTAAGAAGACCCCTTCTGAGAAGAAAACTCCCATGTGAAAGGTGATCTGGGTTATTCTGGGCTCAGACCCTTCACTGCTTTATATTTGTTCTAGAAATGGCATCGTCTCCTAGGGAAACGCTGGACCACCACCAAAGACGTGCTTCTCTGAGAGACACTGGGACCACACCTACAGTAAATGAGAACATTCTGAAAGGGCCTGAGATACTGCTGACCTTGGGTCCAGCTCAGGAACACAAACAGAAACCCTCACTGCCACTTTCTGCTCTTGAAATGGCTTACCACAGGATAAGTGAGCACTACAGCATGAACCGCAGAGTTTCAGCTAGAGCTTGGGTGATCTCAACAGCGTCTACAACTTTAAAGCCCTTCAGTTCAACATTAATGATGGAGGTTTTTTACAACACCAGATATGATGGAAGCTTGTTTGAGGGCACCACTGACCTAATAAATTCAATCCTAGCAACTAGTCCTTGTTCCAGGTAGGACCTGTGTTATATGAAGCAATGTGAATCTAAGGCTTTGAGGAACCTTGAACCTTCAAGTGATCGTGTGTCACCTACCTTCCCTCATTGACTTTTGTTGCATCCCCTGTGCAGACAAAGTTCTCAATGTAAGCCCCTCCTGTACAGTTGATCTGACTCCAGTCTGGTTTGCATATGTCCAGGAAGTGTGGCCGCAGCCGGCCGATGGAATACTTAGCAATGTCTGTAAGTGATTGGCTCATGGCGGCCCCAAACACAAAGGTGCCGATGGCCTTATATACACAGGCCACATAACCATTGCAGAAAGCCTTTGATTTGATGCGGTTTAGATATACGGAAAGACATTCCCCTACGATCATCTGTATGGAAAAGCGAGGGAAGAAGCATTACTTCGTATTCTAGTGAGAAGGTCAACAACTCTGTGTGATTGTGATATGGACATTTCTGAGGGTTGTTTCTGATTCTTAGAAGGATGTCCATACGTATAAGAACAGATCATGGAACAGTAGCATAATTTGACAATGCAGCCATAACTGGAGTTGTCCTAAAATACCCCAGTCACAGTAACCCATGTTTAGCTCCATCACATATGCATCATCTCCTTTACAGTAATCCCTACTGATGTTAGTCACAGTAGATGGCATATTTAATTTGACGCTTAAAAGGTTGTGAGCAATGGAACTACAGTCTGGTTCACATTCTGTACTGTTGTAAGGTCTCAGGTCACATTTCATTGGCTTAGATGGTCATGACCTGTGCATCCAACAGTGACATGCAGAATTTACATTTCTATCCCTCACTGTCTTGTTTTGGTTTGTATTAAAGTAAATATAGCATCAGTTCTAAGTTATAATGAATCTTACTTCTGCTCAGTACAGACAGCCAGACATGCCTTTGTTCTGAGAGCTATAAGAAGTTGTAAGGGTTGGGTAGGTTACATTAAAATAATTTTTTTTACGCTTTTAAATGTCTGTAGTTTCAAACACTTGGGAATTTTAAAGCATGATAATGAATGTATACATACCTGCATTTTCAAAGTGTACATTAGCTGTAGCCTAAATCAAATGTTTTACTAACATTTCAGCAGAGGAATATGTGCTTTGACTTCATGTGGGTGACTGTGAGGTTATATAGAGGTTGTGCAGTATATATGAAGAAAATAGTAACCATAGTAAGTAAACTGTTCGAACAGAGTGCTGGTTTATTGCTTCTAAAAGGAATGCCAGTGTTGGCTTGTAGATGCTATAGGACATGACTGACAGTTTGTGTTAAAATGCAACAGTTATGAAGACGTAACCACAAAGGGAACCATTGCATCTTCATAATTGTAATCATGTCATGAGAATTGTGACAAGTAGCCTTTTGATTGGAAAATTTATGTAGGTAGAAAACCAGCGACATTGTTTCCAGTGCGCTGGTTGGCTTAGCTATTGTCGCTCAAACTTTAAAGGTCAGTCACAAGAGTAAACTGACTGCAGTTTCTAACAAATGTCCTCTTTAAAGGAAGTATAACCATAAATGAAATTCTGTCATTGTGTACTCACACTCGTCTTTCTTCAACTGGAAAGAATATTTGCAGTTTTGAGTATTGTTCCCATTCCATGAAAGCATACAGTGACCAAGGGCTGTCAAGCTCCAAACAGACAAAATTTTAATTTTGAGTGAACTGTTCCTTTAAATTTGTACAGTGGCCTCCATAAGTATTTAAAAAAACGCTATGTTTGCTGTGGGGTCAACACATTTTTATGATTAGAAGATGAATACGAGGCAAAATTCAGAATGTCACATTTTGTTATTTGGCCGTTTCAACACACATGTTTTACCAATTTGGAAGAACAGCTCAGGTTCATCTCATCATCTAATGTGAGCCTAAATACCGGGACAACTGGCTTACAGTTGTGTTTATTAGTGATCGGCCTTGTCCTGTTGCATTAACTGTTGCATTAAAAGCAGGGAATGTGTAGTATCATGTAGTACTGAGCCACAGCAGCACGCAATAAACATGAAAGACACAATGAGAGATACAGGGAGTGGAAAAGCTGCTAGTGTTAAAAACAGACTGGCACTTACAGTCAGTATAGTGACAGGAATCATTACTCCTCCTAGTAACTGATAGGAAAGTAACTGTTGTCTTCCTTATATGGGTACTTGACAGAGTCATTGTTACAGAAAAATCCATGTTTGAACAATTTGTGTTGTATTGTTAGTATTGTGAATGGAAATCCAACTAGCAATGAAAAGCAGTGAGAGAAAAGGTTAACTGAGGCATCTGTTTACAGATGAGAAAGCTGTGAGTTAGGTATATGTTAGGTTTCCCACTTTAACACAAGGAGCAAAAGGTTAGCAAGTTGGTGGTGTGGCAGCTGGGGCTACAGTTTTCCATAAGTCATTCTTTTGTTTTTGTGTAAAGTTGTTCTCGTCAAATTTGTTTTTTATTTTCCAGTGGTTTTGAGGTCAATGTGGGAAGTAGAATTGGTCAAATGTAGCTCAAATGAGGAACGACAGCGCTGTCATGAGGAAGACGGCGCTAAGGGGAAGATCTTGTCAAAACATAAGCCCATGTGCTCTTTAAAACATTTGGTCAACGTTTGGTCAAGCAGTTGGGTTTTCAAATACCTTAAACTGACATGACATAGGTCATGTGCTTTCATGATTTTATAGTTCAGAAAAATGCATTTTTCCAAGCTGGAAGCCCAGGGATTTTCACATCATGTTGTAAAAAACAGCCTTTAAATGCTACTCCACCCCAGTTAGAAATATTAAAGAGCAATACAAACATGGGTGACTTGTGCTAAGACATCTATAGAAGCTTGGGGTGTTTACCTCCCATCATGCAGTGTGCTGCTGAGGTGCATGTGTGTTTGTGTCCATTTCTCCTTGTTAATATCCATAAATCTGCTGATGATAACGGTGTGGCTCAGAGAAGGTTCTCCAGGGTCATTGAAAATCTGGATGTCTCTACAGTGAGCAGCTCCTCAAATTACACATCTCATTTTCCTAACTCCAGCGAGAGCTGCATTGTCACAGTTTACGCTTTACTCTCTGAAGATATGGGATTTCAAAGCCCTTAGAAACGCCAGTGTAGCGTTCAATCTGCACGGATCAGTCGTTTAGATCATCGCTACTGCGCCACCTGGACCGTGCTCACACTACACACAATAAAACACATACAAACAGAGAACACCATATCCCTAACACTCTTCTGTAATGGTTTAAAGCTGCATCATTAACAATAAACTGGGTCATACGCAGTTGCACTTGGAAAGTATTCCTCACTTTCGAACAGAAGATATCAATTCACTCTTGATTACATTCCAGACAGTTCATAATATCATACATATTCTGATATATAACAAATATTGTACTTACAGATTTCATTTTCTGTCCTGGTTTGTGTTAAAACATTTTGATATTAACTCAAAAAGCAATTGTCAACTCAATACGTATGAAGCTTGTTTGATTTTGTTTGTTTGATTTGATTTGTAACCAAACGTTGACCTTTCTTAAACACTCAGGTGGTGTCCGTGGTGTGATGGGAAAACATGAGAATGCTCTCATGATGAAAACCACAAATTGCCTAATTTGCAGTTACATCTTAGCAGTTTTAAGGAGGCATTTACAACTGAAAAGTATCTGTTCTTCTGTTCTTGTACTTAATGGACATCCTTGGCTAAGTGGAGTTAATGAAAAGCAACATGCCCAGAGTATCCAAAGATAAAACTAAAAATCTGCCTGGGTACAAATGAGCAGCCAAAATGTATTTTGTCCTGTCCTGATATTGTGTCTACACCAGCTATGTGAAGCACAACGTGATGTGGAAAATCTAGGTTGCTCCCATTATAATTAGGAAACTACTCTTACAGAAACTTTTGCATTCAATTTAATTGGACATTTTATGAAAAAATGGATTTATGAACAATTTATACAGAAATGCATTTTACTTGTGTTTCACAAGTGAGGCCCATTGTGTGTGAAATGATTTTGCTATTCTAAAGTAACCCACACAAGATCAATTTTAATACAAATGGATTTCTGTTAAAAAAAAGTAGGATGTGTTAACGATGATTTTTTTTCTTGATTTATTGTTGCTGAGGTCTTGCACTTGCAGCTGATTGGTCTTTGTTAGTGATCACTTAGAGATTAATCGACTTGGCATTGGTCACTTCTAGTGTACACACATTATAAGGTCCATTAACTTCAACAGCTGCTTTCAATCGTACTATAGGCCTCTGTTTAAATTGCAGTTTGCACCTGTTCTGTGGCCAGGAGCCATGTTAAAACAGCTGCTTTATGGTGTCTATTTAGTTGTTTTCTCACTCAAAACGATGGGTCACTTCCTGTGACTGCAATAGTCAGTTAAATCCTTAAGATGACACATAGCATCATGATTGCCAAATATCTTTAGAAATGAGTTTGCATATGTAAATTAAGCCATTTAGTACATTTCAAGCTCTCTGTACTAACTACAGAGGAAAGACTCTGGGCATGTCTTGTGTGAATGCTGTCTGGGATTACTTACACTACAAATGGGAACTGTGAAGCCCAAAGTGTAAAGCACAGTGGAGGTGACTGTGCTGTTGTGGAAGGGATAGCTGATGCTCTCATCATTACAGAAAAAGCCCCGCTGATAAGGTTTGATTTTACCCAGGTTAAACGCTGCAAGCGGGAGCCCAGCTGTAGGGGAATAAAGGTTAACAAGGGGTTAACAACTCAATGAAGGATCTACCAACCAATAAAATGCATTGAAAGATTCTCTGTGTTGTTGATTGGCTGCTACTATTTAAAGCGCTCCTATACCTGAGATAAGAATTACATGACCGGTACGAGTTTATGATAAAGCATGTTTAGAAATGACATCTGACATCAGACTGAGTTTCTGTTATTTTAATATCATCTTACCACTGGGTGTTGTCTGACGTAATTTTCCACTGACGTTATTGTCTATATGCTGACAGACAAAAGCCTTTACCAGACAAAAGCTTTTACACCAGTATCAAATCAACTCATTTATGTTATAATCTGTTCCTTTTAGTCTGTTCACTACAAACTACATCTGTTGGAGTCACCTCAATGTTTTGCTGACGCATACATACATCTTAATCTACTTCATATCACTCTAATGGGCTCTGACAGTCTAAAGTCTAACGTGAGAGCTTGAATGTAAACTCTGAATCCTCTGTAGCCTCAGACTATTGTTTCTGCTGTTGCAAAGCATTATGGGAAAACAACACAAACCCTCATTCATTAAGCCCGAGGCTCCTCTGGCAGTAAAACAGCCTATTACTGACGCTAAGTGCATGTGACATACACATTCCTATAGATAAAGCTGGGTGGTTGAACCTGACAGAAGAAATCATTCAAACATTAATTATTTAATGCAACACCAAAGCCCCATTGTAGTTACCCTGTCATGCTAAACCTCTGACCATGTTCCAAGGACTAAACTGACTAAAAAAAAATACATTTGGGAAAACCTTTAGGTTTAAGCTCAGTTGCTCATGTGGCTTTGATGTGCTCCCCCTTTTGTATTATCCTAGTTTGGATTTAGGTGGCACCCGTGGTATGTAAATAAACATTTGCCCATGCAAAAACCAAGTAGCCTTTCTGTAGCCTTTTCAGTACGTCAGAAAGGCAAGACTTCCTGCCATGACAGTCATTATTGTAAGCTACATTTAGAAAAAGGAAACATGACGAGCATGTCTTACAGTATTCATGTTAAAATAATGTGTTTCTGTAGCTCAGCTGGTTGAATGTGGTGTCAACACTATCAAGGTCATGGGTCTGATCTTAGGGAACACACAACTGATAAACAGTATTCCTTAAATGCACTGTAACCTGCTTTGGATAAAAGCATCAGCCAAACTGCATAAATGTACGAGAAAACGTTTTTACACTCTGTGGTTGAGATATTATTATTGGCAATAACAATGCTTCTGTTTCTCCAACTTAGTGCCTCTATTGTAGAGCAAGATCAAATTCCCTCATTTGTTATTTATTAGGAATTTCTATAATTTTTCCCATTGTTCATGATTACTGTAGAGACTTTACTCCTTAACAATTTCTAGCTAATGAAATATTTGGAGCAGAGCGTTAATAGAAAGACGTGCAGTCACTATATGCATAATCACAAAAATATTAATAAAATTACTTTTATTAATATCTATGACTTTTCTTGACCAGGTTATTACAATTTTAAACTCCCTGATATTTGCAGGATTTGATGATCCCTTGAACCCTGACAGCAGCCTAGTTTATACAAAGCTCATACTACACAATATTAACTGTGATTGTAAGACTGCATCACATGATGGCCCTGCTACATGCAGAATTGAAGTATTGACTTTTAAGAAATGTTCTCACTGGAATCTACTGTGGATTTCCACAATTTTGGTTTCCCAATGTCACAGAGTACCCTTTAACTTTAGGTGATATACGTGATGATATAGGAAAAAGTACGCAACATTCATTATATCCAAATACACATTCAATACGTACAAATCATATATCGGCCGCGGTTAAGAAAAGCTATAGTGGGTTTTCAAGACATGTATAAGAATTTGATACAGTGTCGTTTCAGTTGTGTATTTCCTTAAGAACTTTGTTACTTTCCTTAAGTCATTGTTATGCATCAAAGACTCCGCATAAAGGTAACGCCCTGTTATGATGGAAGTTTTGATAGCGCACTACGGCTGGCACAGTAAACACTCTGACGCACACTACGGGTGTCAATGTGTAACATTAATGGAAACAATGTATCGGTTCACAGGACCTAACATATCACACGTCTTTAACATCAGCTGACTCTTTCTGTATCGTCTTAAGCACGACATTTAATCATTTGTCATTCTTCTGTAGGGTTTAAAACACGGGCAAACACACAAGACAACATCTGTACAATAACAAAATGATACTTACCAAGTATTAGACACGCGATGTCAAGCAATATAAAGGGAATTCCTCTGTTTTCAAACATCGTGTCACGTCGTGTGTCACGTCTGATAATAGTGGCTTGATCACCGAGCGTCCACCTCTAATAGTCTGTCGTAAAGATCTGCAGAGACGCTCCCGACAACATTGACCACGTACTGACGACTAATAATCAACCGTTCAGGAGACGGGTCAGGCCGTTTTGCTGTAGATCTGGAGACGGGCTGAGCATTTCAAAGCATAGAAATAAAATGCGGCGGTATGTGATGATCCGGACGGTGAGCACGACGCGGCTCGTCTGACGGATGAAGCACAGCGTGTCCAGCAAGCTGCAGCTGTCACGACTGACGACAGCTGATGGTGAGCACAACCAATCACGTGCCTCTCAGCGCCGTACGTCATCACAGACCACGCCCGCTACTGACCCGAGCACCAGCTCGAGAATACAAAATCTATATCGTCAACTATATAATAATAATATCATTTTAGCTCCATATTTACCTGCAGCTGTAGTAAATGAATAATAAAGAATTAAAAATGATGCATTTTTATTTCATTGTTTTGTTTATTTTCGGGGTGGGGCTGACTATGCTATTTTGTTGATAGGGTTCAATAGTAAACATGAAAAGTCTACTTGAATAGGACATGAATAGGCTACTGTTCATTCGTTGAAAGCCAGTCATTAAATTACAGACCAATTACGAAACATTACACTTTTTGAGAAACTTCTTATGACTGTGTAGATAATAGTGTGTTGCTCCAGATTTATAAAACAATCCCAATACACATTCACATGATGAGCATAAAGTCTGTTTCTGTCTCTCACAATAATGATGAAATATTGCCATCTATTGGTGAAGACTAAACAAAACTCTGCACTAGTCGATGCTGCTTGTAAAAATGTTAACACTCGAAATAGAGATGCATGCTCTTGCTTAACTTTATTTTGCTTTGTCCTCAATAAATCAAAATGCTTTCAAATTACAATAAATCAGAGCTAAGTTGCCTTAAAATATTTAATAAGAATACAAATACAAATAGACATAATCATGACGTTTTGGGGGTGAAAATGACATACAATAAAGGCACCCTGTCCCCCAATAAATAAATCTTTCTATAACTATTCTACATTGTTCTGGGTGAAAAACAGTGTGTGCTTTGCACCTGGAGTGTGCTTTAATCTATCTGACATCAGGCTCGTATATTATACCTGAACTTCAAAAAACCTCTTAAAAAACTTTTGGAGAGTGTAAGTTATGCACAAGTATTTGGAAGGGTGAACTAAATACACCCAACTGCAATACTGTTAAAAAACAGTACACATGATAATCGTTGTAACTCAAAATGTTTTGTTATACAAAACACAAAACTCAACTTATGGTTATTATGCTGTTAAAACTCATTTTTAAACTCATTTAAAAATTAGAACCTGGAAATAGAATCGAATTGAACTAGTTAAAAATCTGTGTTGAATTATAGTGATAGTAGTATACTGTATCATGAAGTTCACTGAACCGGCAAGACCATAAGGTCACAAACGACTGTAATAAATATAACCACTAGGTGGCGCCACATCATCAGAAAGGTAACAGTCAAAATAACAAAAAGAAATTGCAGTTCTTCGAACCACTCGTCATATTAAATGTTGTCAGATCAGTTGTCACATCTGGATCCATACATGACATCCCTCAGTATATTTCTCACTGATCAGAAACAAACAATTTATAATTAACACGTTATATACCAACTATAAGGCATTTTCTATATATTCTTCACTTTGTTTCTTTGCATTTTCCACCAACATGTATAGCCAAGCCCATAATCAATGTTAATCTTCAAAAATGTTCTGGACATGTTTTCTACTGTGTAAAACAAAATACACAAATGTTGATCCCTGATATGCATTTACCTCCTCACATAACCACTCCAGTCTCATAAATTATAGCAATGGAGATTACTGTATATATATTCTGTTATTGTTTTATAACACTGTTCACCGTAAATGCAAATGTACTAGCTTAAAGTGGATGACCAGAAAGTTCTGTAACACTTAACAAAGTGAGAGTGTATTTATTTTCCATATTTGATCATACATGATTTCTGTGTTGTGTAATTGTTTCCAATTTGTTTGCAAAAAAATTCTTACTTTCAGTATCATAGAATGCTTTAAAACAATATCACAATAACTCACTGACCATGTGATATTTCTCTCTGAAGTGTATAACTCATTACATCATGTGCTGTATCTAGATAATACCGCAAATCATTTTATAACACCCAAAAGACACTAGGCAGACTTGAAGGTCATATTCTGCACGCCCACGCTTGACTGTGTTGTCTTCAGGGAATGTCTGTCAGTTTCTCTGTTCCTGTGGTGTCTCTTAGTTATCTCAGTGTTTGGGTTTGCATATGTATGTGCGTTTGTGCAGTCTAACCAAAACTGTAATTTAAAGGGACAGCTCGCACAAAAATGCACATCCTGTCATTATTTACTCACTCTTATGTCATCTCAAACCTGTATTACTTTTTTCTCATGTGGAGCATAAGAGACATATTTTTATTGTAAGGTAAAGAATATCCTGACCACTCTTTTTAAATTAAAGAAAGTGAATAAGGGCTTGGGGATGTCAGACTCCAAAATGACAATGAGTCAGTAATGCCCAAATCTGAATTTTGGGGTAAACTATTCCTGTAACAATGAGTGACACACTACAAGCGTGCTCTAAATGCGACATGAAGGTTAACATGCTTCAAGCTTTTTTGGCTCCGCTTTGCTGTTTCTGTTTTCGGAGGTGTGCTTCGATCTCGTGCCGGAACAGCAGCATGCCTAGTTGTCCATGCGAGGCCTCGTTCATGGCCTTGGACTGCATGCACATCTTGTACTGGTCTGGGTGCAACTCGTCAGCACATTTCTTCTCATGCCACAGATGGAAGAGGCCGCGCGATGGTGCGCGCACTACCAGCAGATTACTGTGGAGGTATTTCCTGTACAGATGGACATCCTCGCCGCCCCAGCCTTTAATGTTGACATCAAAACCACCTGGAAGAAAAGGAGAGAGTTGAAGAAGTGAAAAGCAGTGAAGCATTATAAAATTTTACACAGCAGCAAATGTTGAATCCCTCAAAACTAAATCCCTCAAATGGCATAGTGTTGTGCTCAAATTGTTCCAAACTTTTACAGGATATTAAAATAATTAGTAAAATAATAATAATTATTAAAATATTTAAAAGCTATTACTATTAATTGCTATTACGGTTTGTTCCACCAGAGTCTGATACAGCTGCAAAATTACCATGGCTGGTAATTTTGAGAGTTGGTGAACATACACTGTAAAAAAAGTTTTCTGGGTAACTTTGAAATCTACAGTAAATCTGTTTTTATTAATTTTGAATTTGGGTGCACTGTTCCTTTAAGAGTCAGGCTGAAATAGCTGCTTAAGGTTAGAACTACACATTCAAACATCTACTACAGTAATGTTAAAGCACATGTGGTCGGTTACAATACCAACATATCAACAGAAAAATAATGTTAGTAAAACATTACGGTCTTATGTGTATACCTGTATATTCGTGTATTTGTTCATTCTGTAACTTGATAGTTATAATTACCTTGTGCATTGTATCTATAGCACAATGTAACTTTTGTATGTGTTTAATTGTAAAAATGGAGTATTGAATTTCCCTGCAGCATATGGATTTTGCAGACTGGCTGCATTCCGTGTACTTCCTGGAAAATACATTACACACACACTTTGCTTAAGTAACAAGATTAGCCCTTGTTGTTGTGTCAACTGATGTTATACATGTCCAGACAGTTTAACTTCTGACAGAGTTAACAATTAACTCATGGGAACTCATGGAATCTGATTCTCACAGGTCGAAACTGTTGTTTTGTTTCTGTGATTATTTCTGTCATCTGATGATTCATGCTGTTTTCCTTCTGCTTACAGCAAAATTAATATGATGTGCTTTAATATATTAACAATTATGCAAATTAAGCAAGATATTTAGCTTTGGTTTTAAAGCTGCAATCCATAACTTTTTTGGTTAAAAATAAACAAAACAGTTATTGCGCAAGCATGTAATAGATCCTTACCTTACTGGTTAACCAGTCTCCTTACCTTACTGTGATGCACAACTGTAAGTGTATAATATTGATTTATATTTTCATCTGCTGGGTAGGATTTTGCAGGAAATGTCAGTTTGACTTAAACTGTATGTACAGTAACCTGCTATTTTATGTTTTAAACAGAGATGGCGATAGAAAGGCAAACAATTATGGATTGCAACTTTAAAAAACAGAATAAATATAGCACAAAATGCAGCAGATATATTACACAATTTATTTTTAATTTGTTGAATAATGTTTAGCACAGTTACCATAAATTACATCAGTTTGA
This sequence comes from Chromobotia macracanthus, assembly GCA_036877525.1. Classification (NCBI taxonomy): domain Eukaryota; kingdom Metazoa; phylum Chordata; class Actinopteri; order Cypriniformes; family Botiidae; genus Chromobotia; species Chromobotia macracanthus. The sequence continues at coordinate 4,043,194 of JAZGTH010000031.1, read as the reverse complement.
TTTAGCATGTCAAACAAGGTAAATTGCTTCGGAGTAAATTTACCTATATTGATGAAATCTGACCGGTATTGGCAGGTCATTCCAAAGCCAAAGTCCCTCCAAAAGCCAGTGTCTTTCTTAATAATCTGCATGGAAAACACATGTGTACACACAGCAGTACACACAGCAGTAAACACAGCAGTACTCTTGTAATTAATCTTATGCTATCTGTGTTATCAGCACACAGGATTTCAATACACATTCAGAATCTCAATGCCGAACATTTGAAATGACTGTGTATTTCATCATAATACGACAATTAATCACATCAAACTTGATGAACCATTGTAATCTCTTTATGAAAATGAGTTACCAGCTGCTGTTCCACAGGGGGAATGTGATCATGGCCGCCGTAGATTACAGCTGGATTGTACTGACTGAAGAGAACTGGGTAAAACACTTTCTTTCCTACAACAGAGAAAGAAAACACAATCACATACTGTAGCTTTCTATGCACCAGGTTCAGTCCAAGCCGAGTACTTTACAGTATACTGATTAATTAATATATGGAAATATTAACAAATATATTGCTGTTTTAAGCACTTTATCTTCTCTCACATACACATACAGTCGTTTATAACATATGTAGGTAGGGTTTAAGAAATCATAGACACAAAAAGCATAAGCATTTGTGTTACTTTTCACTGTTGTCTCTCACCAGGTTGGGCATTCAAGCGGCATGTATTGAGGAAGTCAGCTGTGAAGAAGATGTCCACATCACAGAAGAAGAGCAGGACATTCCCTCCCTTCCAAGCACGAGCACCCACATCCAGCCCTCGACCCCTGGAAAACTCCTCATTCAGCTGAATCAGTGTGAAGTTACGAAAGTTCAGCTCCCTGCACAACCAGACACAAGAAAATGACTCTCTGGATTGCATGCTTGTTGATCAGTTATTCAGATCTGAACTACTGTGGAAAATGAAGATGAACCACTGTTGTTCTTTGGCTGTTTGCAACGGCGGAAGAGCAGGAAACAGGTCTGAGATATGTGAGTGAAGTAAATTCGAACCTGCAGCACACTGAGCACCAACAACGTATCAGGCACATGCAGTAACTGCTAGACCACAGCCCTGACATTGCAACTGTTTGCAATTTTACTAATAAACTCTTCAGAGAGAGAAAGAAGAAAGTCAGAGTGACAGAGTCACAGTCAGACTCCCCCCCAGCCAAAACAATTTTATCTTTTCCATGTGTTTCACTCTGTGTGTAATCCACTATAATGTATAAAAGTACATAAATAAATTGCAAAACAGTGCTGTGCCAGATCATGGCATGCACAATATGTGCACTACCTCCACACACATCAGATGTGTCCTCAAAATCGGGCCAGTTTAATGGGATTGTACCCGTTCTCTGTTCCACCCGCCTCTCTCATCATTGTGTCCTAGCGGGTAACATTTTCCAAGCAGTTCACTGTGCATTACCTCACCTCCCCCTCTCACTTTGGCTGTTGTATATCTGCACCATTAAAATAGGCCCATGATAAACTATCTTCATCTGCTAGAGGCCAAAAATGTGGGAGGGACGATAATAGTTTCATACAGATCAAGTCAGGTTAATCAAATAAAATGTACGTCATTTACAATGCATCCACTAACATACCTCAAGACCTCTTTTGTGTCTGTATTTATTTAAAAGACCCATCATTTCCCAATTCTTTTCTTAAGCTTTAGTTGATTATTTATTCTATACTCAGAATGGCAGAATGGTATAACGATGATCGGTCTTTGTCGTCTTTAAACATTTGGTTTATTTTTGGGGTTATGCATATGGTAATGAGGTTAGAACAGTTGTCACTCAAAGGAAGTGACATTTCGTTAATGTTTCCCTGATTACATTTTCTCTGTAGCGACACGTGTTATGTTTTGGTGTCTGTTTAACTGACATCAACAGGAAGATGTGCTGTGATTGATAGCAGGTGTGGATTTTATAGCGTGACCTGCATCAATCCACATTGACAGAATAACTGACATATGTGGTTAGGGCTGGGTGTGTATGTGACTGTGAATACAATCAGCCCCCCACATACACACACACACATAACTATAACAGATTAAAGTTCAGCTTTAGACTTGAGACAAATTGGTGTATAACAGCATAATGCAGACAGACAAGGTGAAGATAAGACCTACTGTTTTATATATATATATATATATATATATATATAAAACAGTTTTATATATGTTACTGAATGACTAATCATTTGGCAACAAGGTGTTACCAAAACCTGTTTACAAAAAAAGATTTTACATATTTATTTCATTTGAAAGCACATGAAAAGGTTGGAAAATTAATTTCTATCTTTACATTTTCTGAACAAGTGTGAGGTGTGCCTGTCCACGTTAAACTCACTACCATAATTTGGTTCCTGTGTTGTGTGTGGTTGCCAGGAAGTTATTATGTGGTTGCTATGATTTTCTGAGGAGTGTTAGCTCATTGCTATAGAGGTGCCAAGGTGGCTTTGAGGGAACAGGCTGGACGGCTGTTACGAGGTTGCCCAGAAAACTGGTCCAAAAAACTGTCAAAAAGTCAATGATACTCTGGTCTCTAGATGTGACGGCAGTCTACAACTCAATGTAAATCTACTGGATTTTTCCTTTATCATCTGCCAGGAGAAAATTGTAAAGAAGCATATCTGTCCTCAAAGTCACAAGATTTATGCCTAGGTTTAATAATTAGGGTTAGGGGTTTGATAAAATCTATGACATTACATATACATTTATGCACTTGGCAGATGCTTTTATCCAAAGCGACTTACAGCACATTCAAGTTATACATTTAATCAGTGTGTGTGTGTGTGTGTGTGTGTCCGTTCCTTGGGAATCCAACCCACAACCTTTGTGCTGCTAACACAATGCTCTACCAATTGCACTACAGGATTCCCTAAATTCTTATTATGTGCCAAAGCAATAATTCTGCAACAAAGCACCTCAAATTAATAAAGCTAAAAAAACTGATGTATTAGTTTGTATTAGTCTGTGATTTATACGGCGGTTAAAAGACAAAAGTCACAGGTCTTTTCATGCATTGCTGCTCTAAAACTTAATTTTCCCCTCTATTTAAATTGACTGCAATATTATGATAAAAAAGTAATCATCAACAAGCAACAGTACTGCCACAACCTTGTAAACACAAGAAAGGGCATTGAACTTGCAATGCTGAAGTCATGGGTTTGATCCCTAAGAAGCAAATAAATGCATTCAATGTATGTTTTAGAGGTCATGTAAATGTGGCTGTGTGATGTGTTTATTATGCCAATACAAACTATAGGGCAGTGGGTGTCAGGAAAAAACACCTGATTTCTCTGACCATGATAGTAAGCAAATAGCACATGGAAACATTTTTTCACATTAAATAAATACTTTTACACCAGTAATTCCTCAGCACAGGTGACAAAATATGTTTAAAAGCCGCTTTTCTGTACAGATTTAGAGCAGTTACAAATAGTAAGCAAACAGGATTATAGTTTAGTCACATCAGCAGAACGGATTTAGAATAAAGCCTGAAGCATTTCAGTACACTTGCATGTGATCTTTAATTTGCCGTCGGGAAAATAAAGACTCCAGATATTTTTTGTTTGATAATGGTTTGTTTTCAGTGGCTGAAAACCATCTAGAATAACCTCCATTCCATCAGTTGAGTCATTGTTTTTTTCCACTTCACTTTGGGCTAATGTGTAATATCAAAAAACACATACTATCACTGTATTAGTAAAGGACATCTCATAGACCTCCATTGCTTTTTATACCAGGGTAATGATATTTTCTGTCCCCTTACATCAGTGGATGTGAAAGCAAACATGATTTGGCCAATTTATAAGCTTTTCTTTAATTAGTAAGGGTCATCTAAAATGTTTTTAGTTGGCATATATATTAGTGCAGGTCTGAACCTTCATGGACCCTGGAGCTGTGATTTTAAGAACTGAACAAGCTCTCAGATAGTTTCCATAACCATCCCATTTCGAGTTAAAGCAATATAAACCTCCCATGAACCACTTAATAGAAAAAAACATGTAACCATGTTGCACATTATGCCTCTATCTGAAGTTTAATGGTGGTTATATCATTACGAGCATGAGCAGAACATCAATATTCACATAAACCAGCTGTCCTGGATGCCTGTATAATGCAGCGTTACTCACATTCTCCCCTCTTCCCCATCTCAAATCAACACAAATTATTCATGTGTATCGATTCACTTTTCCCTGCAAACAGACACTGACGCCACATCAACCTACTTTGCACTGTGAGGACGGGAGCAGGCGATCCCATTATGTTACTCAGCACAAAACAGAGACTTGTGCATTGTGTGCAGGGCAAAATGTCAGGCAGTGATAATGTAAGATCATAAAAAAACTAAGAAGTTAAATGTAGTTGGATAGTGAGAAGGCTTTTAACTGAAGCTACTGACGACATCTTCATGTCTAGAATTATACACTGACTGGCTTTTGATATTTTCAAGTTAATTACAGCTGCATATCGTTTCAACACACCAATGCAATCAATCCATCAAGAGATAATAGATTTAAATACAGGCTTTTAGGATTGGAACATTTTGTAGCTATTAAATGATTAAAGCTTGCCTAACAGGTTGACTAACAAAGTCTACACTGGAGAGGAGAGCTCTTTATTAGCAGTCCCATTTATTGCGACTCAGTTGCCACTCACTTGTTTTTAGCCAATCACCTGTGCCATATATGTCATGTGACTGACCACTCATCCTTCTATATTATACCTCATTGCAGCAGACAGGGAGAAACATGAGTCTGGTTCACACTGAGCCCTCCAAACAAAAAGCTTCAAATGAAAACAGCTGTACACATTCACTCTTTTTTGTATGCTAGAAGCAAGCAATGCACCATAAGACCAGTCCCCATAAAACCAAAATGTCTGTAGAGTCAGAGACAGCTGTGTCGATTAAGTGGGATTTGCACTGAGGAGTGTCAGACACAGTCTGTGATGTGATGTGGCTGTTTTCAGTGAAGTTAAGCAGAGTTCAACTTCATGCGGCAGCACAATGCAGCAACTATAAAGTCAGATACTGCAGTCGAGTGTGGGCAAGATCGATAAGTAATAGTATCTGTGAGCAATTTTACTGTTTTATATGTTTCAGATATGTAAATAAATATATACATCAGAAATTGTGGTGAGTTTGATTTATTTATAATCATTCACCTCGTTTATGATATAATGTATTTTATATGCAATTTATATATTAATATTGTCCACTCTCAGAATGTTAAGGCTTGCAAAAGGTAGGCAATTTAATTAGACTGCTTCTTAAGATAACCATGATGCACTGCACCAAGCTTGGTAAACATCCCTTTATGACAGAATTGATTTAGTTTTGCTGCATCACATCGAACTACTTGCAGTGTAGACACGATTTGAGAGTCATGGAAGAGAGATGAAAGGTTCACGTAACCATAGCGATTGCTAAACTAATATTTGAAAGATATTCATCAGTCTGTATGCAAAAACCAGGTGTTAAATAACTTGTTTGTGGGTTAAATTCTTTCAGCCACTGAAATGGAAAAATTCATGTTACTCTGTTATTTCTAGTAAGTACTATGGGAGAAGTTGCCTAATTTTAATGTCTTTAAGAACAGATACAAACATTCAGGACTGCTGGGAATTTCAAATAATTAGCTCTAGACTTTCCAAAGGAATGAATAATCGGGAAATTGTGGAGAATCCACTTAGGCTGAAGTACAGAAGGAAACTAAGCTCCCTTAATTTCTGTACCACAGAGAAGCCAATGAATTCCCACAGAAGAAACAAGGACAGCTCTGATTATCAGCCCTCCCTTTCCGTAAATGTATAAGGCCATGATTACTTCTCTCTTTGTCAAACAAATCCTTTCAAAAAGCTACTGAACGCAGTGCAGAAAAGCCTCTGTGTGGGAACAACCTGCTCGACTGACACAGATCTGGGTGCATTTTAATATATCTGCATCAAGAAAAAGCATTTTCTCTCTGCCAATTGACAAATGTCTGTTATCCACTGCAATGCAGAGAGCAATCCAGCATGAGTCTGGCTAAATTCCAGGCAATCTACTGCTCCGCTGATTTCATCTGCCTCTGGGCTGCATCCGGAGCGACCTGTTATTTTCACACTGACTGGAGGTCAGAAGGACTAGAAGTCATAATAGTGCTAATAGAGTCCAGTAGTGCAGAATCTCTGACCTTTAATCATTATATAATATAATATAATATATATAATATAATATAATATAATATAATATAATATAATATAATATAATATAATATAATATAATATAATATAATATAATATAATATAATATAATATAATATAATATAATATACATGTGATGTGATATATATAATATAATGTGATGTGATATAATAAATTGAAATAATATGTAATATTAAGCACAGATTTAGCTCAACTTTTAGCTTTACTTTAAAGAAATGTAAAAAGTCAGAAAACAGAGTACTGACCCTTTGGATCTAAGTGTTGCTCACTATATCATCATCTTTTATTTAAAAGACCAGTTCAGCATTTTAATATATTCATGAAGATGGGCATATTAAATCTCAGCTTGATTTATAAATTAAAGGAATTATTTATGCGTCCAATGTTTGGCACATGTCAGACAATACCCATAATAAAGTGGGGCAGAGGTTACTGGAAGGAACTTGTGACACCTTTCTGGTTCTGTTTTCCTGTCAATTTCACAGCTTTAACCTCAACCCTTTCTGTTCTTCGCTGCTACTTTGCACAGGCACACACACTTTTGTGCACACACACACACACACACACACACACACACACACAAAGATGCTGTACCTCGATGTGTTCTCCAACGTTCCTTTGACTTCATTCATTTGGTCCTTTCCAAAGTAAACCACGGTAAGGTGCACCCGCCCGTCCTGCTTCACACACACCTCTCTGTGGAAATGCACAGCATTACAGATACACACACAGAGACATACACAGAGGTCAGCACTCAGCTGGACCAACCTCTAGCTGCACCAACACAACAGAGATATTTGTGAAAAAATGTCTGAGAGAAAACCAGAGAGGACAAATATAATCAGTGCAGTGCAAACAGATGCATTATCTTGACAGATTCCCAAACCACATTCTCATTAAAGCCAATTAATTAATCATAAGTGAGAGATCCATACTGCGATGCACATAGGGAAACATATTTTTCATTACTTCAGCAAATTTGCAAAGCATTAGGGGTGGAGCATATAGGTCTGTTCTACCTAGTAAGCTGCCTATCTAGACAGTATTTAGGGCATTGAAGCTACATCCTTACACTGTAAAAAACTTTGCTGCCTTAAATTAAAGTTTAATCAACTTGGCTATACAAGTAACTAATGAATTACTTGTGAATTACAAGTAATTAAAATAGGTTAAGCAATTTTCAAACTATTTCTTATAAGTTACCTTAACGTCACAACAGTCAAGATTACAAAGAATAAGTTGAAATGACTTGTGCAACCTAGGTTTTAAAACAGAGAGATGTGTGTGCTGATGATGACAATATTGCACATTTTGCACAAACCAATATCACCCCACAGGACACAAGCCAAGGCTCTGAAACACAAATTATTTTTTTATAATTCTTAAAGTGAATGTACTCTTTCTGTAAAAAGATTCACACTATTCTACAACTGGCATGGGGTTTTGTATATCTATTATTAACATATTTTAAGCAAATTTTCATATTTCTAAACATGGCAGATAAGTCTGGGTGAGTGTTAAAATTTCAGATATGATAAACCTATTTTTATGACTGTGATAAAAGCACATGCAAACAAGAAAAGGGAAGAGGTCGTTTCTGCAACATCAGTGGCACCAAACAGAACTGTAACTTTGAGTGGCATTTTTGAGTGGTTTGAGTGACACAACTTAACAACATTGGCTCAACATTGGTTCAGTCTGGGGACTGTTTGTCCAAACACTGGAGAATGGGGGAATCCAGTTTGAAACTCATTAACATTTTCTTACAAAATAACTAGCCATTTTTTTTATCAAGTCATTATTTTTGCAATTATGTAAGAAGCCCAAGTACAAACCATTTCTGTAAACTGTGCTACCATGTAAATGCCACAACAGATCATTTTGATGGATCTGTTGGCATAAACTTGACCATATTCCAAAATACCCTTGTCTGACCTCTTCTGCCTCTGATATGAGAATGAGGTTGAAGAGTTCATTCAATAACTTAATTCACTCTATATAATTCAAACACTGCTTGAGGGCACATGTTAAAAAGACAGAAATTAAATGTAAAATAGCCTTTAACAGAAGTTCTAGAGGTTAGATAAAGCTTTACTGAAAATAGTGGAAGGAGGGCCACAACCTTCAGAGAGTGTCAATTTCAGCAGGTCAGATTGTCAACCTCTGTCAAACTAAATATATGAATTAATGTATTTTCTAGTCGTTTTTAAAGGGGTTTGCTAAAATTGGGACATTTTAAAAATCATTTAACCCATAATCATGCAGTTATACTGATGGACATAAATTGTGGGCACAGCTAAATGTAATGTTTTTGGTAGTTAATATTAGTAATTGAAAAAGACATGTGAATGCAAGAAAGAGCAAAATAGGTTCCAGAAGGTGATAAAGAATATCTAAAAACATCATACCTGAAGTTGTGCATAAACTGCCTGAATTTGTCGGCTCTTTGGGACAAAGGCACCACGATGTTAATAGGCATATTGGCCGTCTCTACAAGCTCACTTTTTACTTTCATGAGGGGCCCGAAGGGTCGGAAAAGAACCAGTCTGCGAAACCCCTGCTTCTGCTCACTGCGGAAGGTCAGTTCATACAGTGTGCCCTTGTCCTTCTCTATGCGGGCGATACCTGCAGCCGTGAGCCCAGATTGAGAACAGTGAGGAAAAGGAACGATTTTCACAAAAACCCACATGGACATACACACACAAACTGTTCAGAAATAACTCAAGGTACAAACATAATAAGGATGAACCCATAAATTTACAAATGTAACACACAAACACATATACACAAATAAACACCTGTACTCAATACCTTTCACAAATCTTGTGACAGACTTTGCAATAATTGATAGTGATTTTACAGAAATAAATTTAATAGATGTCTTTTGTGATTTTTCTCTCCATTTGGAACAGTATGATCATACAAGAAATATATTACACTGACATAATCTTTTAACTGTAAAACTAGGATGTTCATACCTTAGGAGAATGTTAAATTAGATGTCTTTAATTTCTCAGTTGTTTCTCCTACACAGCAATGATCTTAAATCAAATGGAGCATAAGGTGACATTTATTGAAGTTTATCAAATCTCCCGTTTCTCAGATTGTCCTCTCCAGTAATCTCACACGTGCCTCCCCTACAGTTCCAAATGAGATCTCGACACAGATCTTAAAGCATGCTCAAATTTGCCAGGACAAATTTACAAAAAGTACAAAATTTCAATATGAACTCAAAGATTTATTATCAGATTATTCCAAAATCAAATTATCAGAGCTATGCTCAGATCTGGAATTATGCTAAAGAGGTTTATCAGAAACATCTGGGACCAAGTCAGTACTTGAAATGAGCAACATAACTGAGACCTCCATTAAGTCTCATGAGTCATAAAAGAGCAAACTCTAATCTGAGCAGATTTTCAGATAACAGGGGCACCAGGCATCTGGGATCCTGCTCACGTGTCTGCTCACAGGCCCTGGGCCATGAAAGAATCTGGAAGGTTGTTACGCATGGAGAATGTGATAAATAGGATTTTACTGAATACTTTCATGCTTCCGCAAAACATTCACAAAGTGATTCAAATCAGAAAGATGTAAACTGTACAGCATCAAATGTTCCATTGTTTAGGATCTGTATCAGTGTTTGTCTTATGATGGAGCTATAAAAAGCACGATGACTCTTGTTTAAAGAGAAAAACAGGCTCATGAACGGTTCGCACAAAACCTTCCCATTCTGATCAAGAGGCAACAAAAAAGTTTCTCAGCTTCATGCTTCATTAGCTTTGGTAGCACAGATTATTTGACTGGCGGTGACACCATATTATGATCTACAGTAAAAAGTATGTGAATGTAACAGTGAATTAGTATCAAATTTGTGTAGAAGGCCTTTGACTGAGTAAAGTACAATTAATAAAGCCCATCTGTCTGTCTGTCATTCTGTCAAGAGAAGCAAGAACCATTCAAATTTATTTTCATATATATCCAGTATCTTCCATTCCACACATATAATGACTAGAAATGTGATCTAAAACGATATAAACAAGGACTTTAAAGTGTAGCCTGGCTGCTTGAGTCCACCTCATTAAATAACTAGCAGCTGAAATAAATAATGAACTAGCAAACTGAAATAAAATAAGAAGCATTAAGAAGCAGCAGGTATGGACAACAAAATCATTTGACTGACAAAACATCGATAATATAATCTTGGTAAAGTTTCCCTTTTAGCACTAAGTGGAATATTCACCTCTTCCCTAAATGAGATAATGGCACCACAAAATTGGTCTGGGTAAATAAGAAATACATACAGTTATCCAACACAGATAACACGCACAGGAAAACCAGCAATATACAAGTACCTCTCAAGAGATGGGGTGGGAGAGTTATTTTGTGGGTAGAAAGATGCACTTTCTGTAAACATTTTTGAGATTGATGGTTACATTTCCTGTGTTTTTCCATGAGGACACATTTTTAAAATGTTCAACAATGTTATTCTTTATCCTGTCTTGCTCAGTGGTAGCTGAGTAAATTAACATTGTGTCTGGACACTGAGTTGTAAGTCTTTAAGGCAGACATTAGTAAAAAACAGCGTGCACCCTCAGTTTATGTCTTTGGATTCTTCACAGGCCTAATTGTTGGTGTAAGTAGAGTAGGTCTATTTAATTATACAGGGAAAACAAGAGCACTTGAAACAGGCTCAGATTGAAATGTTCTACTTAGAGGTGCCAGAAAAATGTTTTCAACTGTATTTTTAATAATAATGGTTTACCTTCCTGGAAAATGTTAAAAATTATATAGATTCTGATGAGATCAAGACTCCAGTCATATTAGGGGCTGAACCCTCTAACTTTCTTCTAGTTACTTTAATGAATTATGGGTAACTGGTATGTCTGTGAATGGGGTCATTTCTACAATGGTATCAGTAACTGAAACCTTATGCTATTGGAAGAGGCTGCATTCAGGCCAATTCATGTCAGTATAAAACCCAAGAGCACTGTATTTTCCACTCTAGTATGTCTAGTGTATGAACTTTAGAATGATAACATCATTCCAAATGGAATGAACTACGGAACTACACGGAAGCATTTACTGGTTTCCGGTTGAAAGAAATGGCTGTTCCAGTTCATGTGATGTGTTGCACCTGACAAAATATTTAGTTCCACCCCTTCCACTATGTGGGGAAAGCATTAACCACTGAGTGCATAATATGTTCAATGTTCTGCACTAATCAGATACTCTAACTAACAACAAAGTGCATCATCCACATACACTACTCACACTACAAAATAATGTACCATAGTTCACAAGTATGCAAATTTAGATGCACCTTAAAGCTAATACATGTTAATTAAATTACAGTAAATCACAGCTTCTGTTTTTAGTTTAGCTGACTGGTTTATCGCACCTACCTGATGCTCTTTTGAAAGTTTGTATATATGCAAATTGCACCATGACCCTTATTTCTAACATTTTTATTTCTAGTGGTGAGAAACAATCTTTTTTGCAGAAAAATCTGCATAGCAACATGAATAATGCATTTCCTGTAAAGTATATAACCACCAAGATGCGTCACTTTTCCTCTAGAGGAATGGCAGAGATGACACAGCTCTTACTTTAAAACAGCTGTGTTTATTTCCTGTAGTCATCAGAGCTCATAGACCATCATCACAGGATATCCTTGCTTAGTGTGTTAGCATGCTGCTACAGGATGGTCTATTGTTTAGCTAATCTGGCTGAGGATGAAACCCAGAGGAAAATTTTATTTCTCAGAAGTTGCTCTTTTTCATAGCTCAGGAGAATCGATTAAGTTCTCAGTTTGTGTTTTAACTTTGTCTCAGATGTTTCTCCTAAAATTGCCTTGAAGAAATTAAAATAAATGAGACAATTGTTAAAATACATTACAGAGTATGGAGCTCTAAAATTAATGTATATTGTAGCTAAAATAATCAGGATTTGGGTAAATGTGATGAGCAAAGTTTGAGTTCATACTGAAATCTTTAATAATATTGCCATTTGATTTCAAACTGGAGCTCAGTTTGTGACATTGCTGAGATCTCTTCTGAAACTAATGGAGACATTTGTGAGATTTCTGGGTCTGTTTCTCAGGAGTAATATCTAAGATACAGGAAACGTTTTTATTTGCACTCCATTTAATCTCAGTGCTGTCTAGGGGAAGTAAATGATACTTCTTTTTTAATTAAGAAATCTCATCTGTGATATTTTCTATGAAAAGAGAAAACAAACTTTTGCACATCGCTTTAGATAAACGTTTTTTTTTCCCAAACATGACTGACAACTGACAAGCTGTACACTAAATATCTGGATACTGGCCCAGAGATTTTCTTTCTAATACACAGTTTTCTCTTGGCACAGTATTAATGGTGAAGAGTATTTCAGTATGCCAACAAATGGAATTACAAAAAAAACAATCCTTCCAAACAAGTTTCTCAAAGGTCCACAGAGTCACTGTGTTTACTTAAACTGTATGTAGCCATTTTTAAGCAGCAGATGCTAACAGATGTTGATTGTGTCATTGGGTCCTCTTACCTTCTATAAAATCAGATGGTGTGTAGACTTTGCTTGCTTTCTTTTTGTCTCCTGCCTGATTTGGCATGTTAAGGGCATGTAGTGCGCTCTCCACCACCTCTCCCAGCTCGTCCCTGCGGTCCTTCCGCACAGGCTTTTCTTCAGGGTGCCGGGTCAACCCCATTTCTAGCTGGTAGACGCGCTGTAGGGTAAAGCTCTCAAAAGGCACCACAGCATATTCACTTTGAAGCCGTACACCAGCATGTACCTCAGCCCGGTTGACCTGGCTGTGCAGGAACTCCTGAAGGTCACTGGGACTGTGGTCATCGATCACGTCGCCCCTCGTGCCCCTTCCACCAGTCTTGTCCAAAGAGTTCTGCATGCCCTTGAGTTGTTCGCTGCGTTCTTGGAGAGCTTCTTTGAGTTGAGCGATTTGTTTTTTCAAGCTGGCAATATGCTGTCGGTGCTGTTCTTCTCGCTCTTGTAGTAGGGCCTGGAACCCTTCTCTTCCAGCTGAGCCAATGGGGGCACTTCCAACTCCACCTGGTTTACTTGGACCACCTGCCATTCCCAAACCTCCAGCCCTGGGCAGGGGTAGCCCAGCCATAGGCTCATCAGCATGGGGGCTGCAGGTGATGACATAGAGGATAGAAAGACAACAGCACACCAACACTAACAGAACACCCACACGTGAGAGCCAGGCCAGCAGACCCCTACGCAGCATCACAACTGAGAATCTCAACAAGAAGGTGGGCAGGATGACGTAGTTCAAAAAAGTTGGGGCATCTCTGTGACTCATTAAAAACAAGACCCAAAGATCAGCCAAAAGACGCCTACACCTGAACCGATTTGTTGAACTCACCACTGTGTTTTTAATATCAAAAAGGAAAAACTGTTTGTTTTGTCTGTCGACTAAAGTATTATATTTCCCAGCAGTAGCACACAAAGCAATATTTGTCCAGAACTACTGTCTATTCCCAGTTCACCCTTTTTTTAAACTGCAGCCTGGCTTCTCATCCACATTCTTCATGGGTCAAGTTACGGCCACTTCCTCCTCTTCAAGGACCTATAGTTCTCCGTCCAGTCAAATGAACCCATTGGAACAGTTCAGCAGCGACACACACATATCTCCGTCTGGTGAGAATTGCTCATTCTTCTTGGAGGTGACAAACCCTTGAGAGAATGTCTGGAGTGGATGCACCATTATACAGTGCCCCAGATGACCCAGAGTAGAAAAACACTCATTGAATAAGGTTTAGCCATTACATCCCCATAGCTGTGGCCAACAAGCTGCTATTCAAAGCAAGTTTGGGGGCTTTTTATTTGCTATTCATTTCTTTAACTAAATTTAATGGCACAGTGTGGTTTAAAAGACATTTTTCCAGGACTTCAGTACTAGCGAGTGATCAGCAAGTTGTTACTCATTGAGTATTTAGCCATTCTGTTGTTTCAAATCTTTTCACGTTTTTTTGCATGATTCCCCAGCCTCTGATCTTCAGAAATCCCTCTAGAAAAAGCAGAGAAGAAAGATTACACTGATTACATTCTGTAAAACCTAAACCGCTGAAGATAAAGGTCTCAGAAGGTCACCTGTATGTTAATTAGCTATTGTATTTGTAAAGCAGTCTGGTTTCTAAATACAGTACATCATTCCAATTGATAGCTTGACATTATCATAATACTAAACAGGCAAAATTAAGATGACAAAGAAATATGGCACGATGATGAGTAGTAATGAGGGCACAGGGTTCAAGTCAGAACATCTAGTTTGCAAAACCACTGTTTATGTTACAGTGGCCTAAAGGTCTAAATTCAAGCCCTGCACAGCCAAGCAAAGCATTCTGGGAAGGCTCCAGTGCCAAGGAAGAGTGCTGTCACTGATATGTGAAAATAAGAGATGTGTGTTAAAAGGGCCTCATGGGAACACGCCTCGCAACGCACACAGCCTCACTGTAAGTCTGAGCAAACATGCGCAAGAGCAGAGCATTCATAGACGCACACACATGCAAAAGCTCACATATGCACACAGTCACAAATACGTGTTTCTGTGATCACAGGCACACACAGGAACACTGTGTTAACAGACTGGAAGGATGCTGTGGTGGAAGATAGAAAGTGAAAAAAATGTAGATGTGTGAGGGCTTATAAGTGTCTGTGTGTTTGTATGTGTGTTGACTCACCACACAATTTGCTCTTTTACAGGTTAGTGGGAGGTTTATTTAATGAAAAGATTAGTTATGTTAGTAGTGAATACTGAACTGTATCAAAGAGACTTGGCTACAGTCCAGTGCTGGGAGGGGAATCTCTATTTATCTGAAACTAGACACACTCATTTATTCTTTAACTCACTTACTCATTTATATTCAATCATTCACATGTTAAGTTCATTTACTCATTCAATCACTCAATCATTTATTTATTGACTTACTTATGTTCAACACATTATTAATTTACCCATTCATCCATTCATTGATCAATTTACTCACTCACTCGTTTTTTTTCAGGATTCATTCCCCCTTTTCAGAGTGCAGATCTGATGAGTGAATGTAATCAAGTAACTATTCTGCTGATCATTAATAGCAACTGTTCCTGGAACTGTAGATATTATAAGATAGATCTACTGAATGAACTTAGGTCTCAGAGTGTAGATTAAACAGGACATATCCTAAAAGACATTTCATTGTCTTTCTCTCTATCAATCACTCATGTCTCTCATGTAAGAGCTCAAACAGGAGTGAGGGAAAAGACACCTCACAGCACGTTACTCTGTTCCAGCTCGCTCACATTGCCGCCAGGACAACCACAGCGCTTGTCTGCCAGCAATTCATTCTGCCTGCTGTGCCTGTGCTATACACGAGAGCCAAGAGCATAGACCGACCGCACGGCTGAACGAACGTGGGGAAAGTCTGTGTAGGGACCTGATGAGAATAAGAAACTTGAAACCGTCACTACTGCAATAGGGTCCTGCTGTTTAGCTTTGCCATCTTTTGATTGCCAACACCAGTTTGTTCTAAAGAGGTTCCTATTCTGTTAAAATGAAACTCAACTGCAATAATGGTTTTAGTATCTTACTGAACAGCCTGATTAAAGGAACAGTTTACCCAAAAATATTAAAATTCAGTCCTTATTTATTAATATTAATATAGTTCCAAATATACTGTTAGAAGAATAACTGTGCATTTCTTGTAACACGGTGAAGGTGAAGATTATCAGTGAATAATAAAGGTTTTGAAAGTTTCTATTTTTGTGTTCCAGACGATAATAAGCAACAATAATAAGCAGGTTTGGGACATCATATGAGTGAATACGTAATAAGCATTTTTGGTGAACTGATCATTTTGGTTTGCAAACCAAGCAAATTTATATTAGTTCTATTACTTTAACAAGCTCTAATCTGCAGACTCAGCTGCAGTTATACTATCTGGCTCTGCTGTGTCGTCAGGAAATGATGTGTTTTTCCTCCTTTTACAATTTTCACTTTCAGTGGCTTCTGCTGACCTTTGTGCTCCACACAGTGTTTTTTACACACCCACTGATGAAATATAATTTGCACTATTTAACCAAGAGCTATGTTACATGTTTTAATCTCTGTACCTTGATTTAAAATATCTACATTTTGTTTTATTTAATAAAATTTGTTTTTATTTTTTTATTCAAAAAAGGTGGTGTTTGCTATTCAAAAACCGTGCTAGGCTGTGTTGAGTGGTTGCCAAGGTGTTGCTATGCGGTCTCTACTGTGCCTCTAGGGTGATCTCACTCCCCCAAGCCTATGTGATATTTTGGTCCCTGGATATGGCTTGGGTCCCTCTTCAATGCAATGAGTTTATTTGTACCTGTTTAATCATCCACCATGCAAATATTGTAGGTCTGGATGTTTTAAAAGTAATATTACGCCTCTCAACAAATCCCTAACTACATATAAGCAATAAAAAATAGTGATGCATTAAATTAATGCTCATATACAGGCCTTAAATACAAACAAAACATCTGCAATCATTTTCTGGCATGAGGGTTTAGGAAAGACTTGCTCTTCACAGTTGCTTTCAGCCTCGCTCCTAATGAAACCACTTCCTGTGTCCACAGGGCACATGTATCAGACATGCACTTCCTGTTGGTCCCTCATTAACTTAGACAGCAGCAGCTGCATGTCCGTATCTCTGAAAGTATAGCTCGCATCATCAAAGACACATCTGATGCATACAGAAATCGGTGAGGGACAAAAAGAAGCTTCATATTTTTGGCAAGTGAATGATCTATAATCCAGCACCATCACTTTCTTTCAACTGTCAATGCTTATATTTAATAATGGATGCCTTGGAATTAACATTGTGCTTGTGTAACCAAGTAATGCTGCAGAATCGCAATGAGTCTGTGTTCAACACACAGACAGCAGCTGGCACTTTATTCATCGTTCTGATATCTGTTTTCCTGTTCTTCACTGCTGAAAAAAGACTTCATCATACCCTTGAGGTTTTGAGAGATGTCTTTGAAGAAGAACTGTCTGAACCGACTAATTTAACAAGGTGGGATATCCGGATGGGGAAAGAGAGAGAGAGTCCACAAGCGCAGAAGTCAAGCCCCGCTGTTTTACTACTGCATTAGAGAGAGCACACCAGAGAAAGCAATTCCAGGTGTTGCTCATGTTCTGTTCACAGAAAACACGAGAGAGAGAGAGTCTGAGGAGATGGAAGGAAAATAACAGAAAAACAGGGAACGTGGAAAAGGTAGCGAGAGAAAGAGCTCTTTGATATCCTTCCATGCCTCAGGTGATTCTCAATCCCCTTAATTAAGTTGGCTCTCTGCATACCATCTGGCCTTCCTTTAAAAGGTTAGTTCCCCCAAAAATGAAAATTTCTCCCTCCTGCGTTCCAAACCCATCCCATGACTTTCAATCTTCTGTGGAACGCAAGAGGAGCAACTCTGAATGCTGAAGCTGCTCTTGTTTCCACACATTGAAAGTGAATGCAGACTGAGTTCACTTTCAAAAACAGAGTTAATTAAAAATGTCATATTGTGGTCCCATTAGCATAACAACATGCTAATGTCAAATTATTCAAATCAAAACTGAAAACTGAGGAGTCTTTTGCAATCACATCTATGCAGAGTTCCACTTGGTTCCACAGTTGGTCACTTATGCAGCTCATTTCAAGGTTTAGAACAGAGCCTACATGACAAGTGGTTGAAGAGGTGGGTCTGAAAAATAAAATGGTTTGATGACATCAGTCAAAAAAGTCACCATTCATTTCTCCTTTAACCAACACACAACACGCATCTGATAAACTCAGTGCTTTAAAAACACACCAGACTCTCACTCAAAATATCTGCGCCTTCAGCTTAATGTTCCCAACACACAACTGCCACCTAAATCAAGACATTTTACACACCACTCGAAAAAAGTGTCTCACTCAAGTGAACAACACACCCTGCAAACACTCTTGGAATGAGGCTTGTCTTCACTTCATGCAGCCTTAGAATGACAGCATTGATGAATATGTGATTCAGAAATCTTCTCTAAACAAGTGCTTTTAAACAGCATATAATGAATCTCTAAATGCCTAAAAAGCTTCAAACAGCAGCTTTAATTGGGTGTGTGGAAGGATTCATTGAGAACAGGGTGTGAAACACTGTCTAGCATGACTGTTGACAGGTCATGATTTAGCTTGTAGCCACACACTATATTTCCCACATTTGTGCCTTAATTCGAGGGTATGTGTTCAGCATTGAAGCCATAAAAATGTGCTCAACCCTGAAATCCGGTTAAAACACAAATATGTTCTTAAACATGTTCTTAAACAAGCTGTAGGATACTGAACATCCGCTATATTTGTCCAACAAGTGGTTCATAACTCATCCTGAGGACAGTTTCAACAATAGATTGGAATCCACAGTACAAACAATGGCTGTTGCTCTGGAGAGCATACTAGTTCTGCAATATGTAGTTTGTGTACTATATGCACAATGTGCAAATTTTCAGTATGCAAAAATTACCCGGATAACCCGCTACATTTGACAAAACGTGAAATGTACAATGGAACACATTGTGTAAAATACCCACAATGCAATGTGCTCCACTACATCTTGTGAATTTCCCAGTGTAATGAACGTTCTGGAATAGGCGGCGTTTACACTGCAATGTAAACATTAATCTTCCGGGTTCAATTCATGTCCCGACATATGCCTTGTGCAACAGGTGCACAATTATGATGATTAAGGCAATCTGTCGCAGAGCAGTGATGTACTAGCAGGAATAGGATACAGGCGTTTACACTCAGCTCAGATGTCCACATTTTGGATTTGTATTTCATTTAAATCCACATTTGAAAGTGGTTCAGATCAGATGTGAAACATCAGATCTGGAGCAGTTTTTTGTGTTTACACGTGCAATAAAATTGGAAACAATCTGATTTCCAATAAGCTGGTATTCTGTTCTGAACATAGCCTACCAGAAAGTAATAAATGCTATGTTAAAAATATGCATCAAGGCAATCACATTAACAGGCTATGAATCTAAACTACATATAATATTTATGAGGTATGCAGTGTAAAGCAAAAGCTTGTTTTTTTAATTTTCTGCTCTGTATAAAAGCTTTGCAGCATGTCTCAAGTGGCCAAATGTTTCTTTCAGCCCAAAACAGCAGGACTGCTCATTGCAACAGAGATCACATAGTTGAGAACACCTAGTCGCCATAGCAATCATCATCAGCAGGATGGTCGAGCTAGAGTGACAGTTCAACATAACACGGAAACCAGATTCTCCTGTGATTGTTAAATGGAGATCTTACAGCATTCTGGTCTCGTAAATCACTGAATTAGATTTGCATGAAGACTAAAGAGACACCCAATAATAGCAGATAAATATACATTTGAGAATATGCAGAGGTTAATATTCAGTGTATATAATGCAATGGCCTCCAATACATTTTAATAGATACGCTGGATATACTGTGGAGTTTACTGAGTACTAGTGTTTGTTTCTCAAAGCGAGTTTATGACTCTAAACAAAGGAATACAACCTAATTCACTGAAGTCTCCATTTAGATTAGGAGATTTAGATTAGCATTTGAATTTGCATGCCAGTATTATTAGGGAATTAGCATTGTTTGAATGCCAATGATGGAGAGCATACCACATTATTAATCACCTACAGACGGCTCCAGATGTCCCAGATATTCCCAAACCAGGACATTGTAATTCATATTAATAAGCTTGACTGTGTGTGTT
The DNA here is from genome assembly GCA_036877525.1 of Chromobotia macracanthus. NCBI lineage: Eukaryota > Metazoa > Chordata > Actinopteri > Cypriniformes > Botiidae > Chromobotia > Chromobotia macracanthus. Next base: position 4,023,200 of record JAZGTH010000031.1, on the reverse strand, counting down.
CTATAGTATGTTCTCATTTAAATAAGACAAGATAGTCAATCTCTCTGTGTGTGTGTGTGTGTGTGTGTGTGTGTGTGTGTGTGTTGTGAGAGAGAGAGAGAGAGAGAGAGAGACAGAAAGAGAGAGAAACAGAGAGAAACAGAGAGACAGTGAGTCAAAGAATATCAGAAAGCCAAATTGTTATTATATACTTTATATGTGCATAAGTTTAAGGTTCATATGCATATACATACAGTCTATGTATGTTATATAAGCTGATAACCAGCTATTTAACCAGCTGAGCATCTATTAATATTAAAATGAATACCTTAACCAATGCAGAAGTTACCCTAATCCTCTGCTATGAGCAATACCCATAATTCTGTTAGTAAAGAGGAAACAGGTTGTGTTTGGCAAGCAGCCCAACTGTTAAAACAGTGTTTATCCGAAGAGATTCCTAGGAAGTTTGCGATGTTTTAAATTGCACTTCCTTTTTAGACAAACTCACATAATCAGAAGGTTTAAACCTGGATTCAACCTGCTAATAAAATGAGAACTTCCAAATATGATAAAATCTATAATTCTGTATGATAATTCTATATCTACCATGTTTGGCATGCATCCAGACCAAATACTTTATGCCTGAAACAGACAACGTTCATAAAAGTCACTTTGTAAGAACTTTACTGAGGTTTCTGAAACAATCCGCCAAAGTGCCAAGACGTTACAAACCTTCCACAAACAGTGCTTAAACTGATTAAAGTGCACAAATGCTCAAGTGCACAAACAATATTCTTGTTGCAAACAGATTATATGTTAAAATGCCTATTTGTAATGCTTTGTTGCATGCATCTGCCCTTGAGTTAATAGAGAAAAGTGTAAAATTAAACAAGCCAAGTGACTAGGCTTATTTTTAAGTCAGCCTTTGTTTGGATTTGTATACATTTTGACTATGAAAAGCTTTTCTATCATAATTTGCTATGAAGACACAGCTCATTTAACAAATGGAAATGCTTGCAGGCACGTTGTCAGACTATAGGGTTGGTAACTTGCTTTTAGGCTTTTCATGATAGACTTCTCAACATTTAAAAGCACAAAACACAATTAATGACACAGCAAAACTGCAAGATAACATACAAAAGCATCAAACCATTGGTTTTCACTAATAGAAAAAGTAATTCATAAACTGTATAAAATGACAGCATATAAAGTATGTGTGACAACTTTGAAGCCCCGATGAATGTGACTTGTCCACAGTTCAACCTTTATTCATTACATAATTACCTTGCTGTTTCCCAGTTTGACCTTATTGTGGTTACTTGTTTACCCAGCAGCTAACCTACTACAAAAATATTATATTACGATTATGATATTAGACATTGGAGGATTTCCAAAAATGATAAAGTTTGGAACTATAGGTGTTTAAAACCAGCATGCAAACCACTGCAAAAGAAAGTTTCAATTTTACTTCAAACTCCAGACCTTACAGTGAGTGAGCTACAGCCCTTATGACAACTTCCCCGTGTGACAACTTGCCCCGGTTTTACCTACTCGCTTGATAATTCAGTAACTGTTTCAGTAATATGTAAGAATGATCAAAACGATGTTGAATCGCCACGCTGCTGGTCTCTAAACGTCCGATGTGACGAGTATAAAGAATAAAGCTTACCAGCATAATAGATACGAACAGTCTCCGATGTTACAGCATGTGTTAGTGGCCAGAGTCCACCGGATCAGAGCGCATAGTGTGATGGACCAGCATGCGGTGAAGAGTGTGCGGAGAGGCGGTGAACCACTGCGTGTTTCTTCTCCCGGCAAACCGGATCCTCTGGTCCACCCCACCCCAAAACTGCCTCCGCCTACACTCCGCAAATAAAGGATGCGTTGTTACCTGCAGCTAAAGCAGACGCGCTCCAGTCGCCCCGCACGCTTTTCTGCGCAAAGAAACCCCCGTTTACCTGCAGCTGCCTACAGATCTGATGCATTTATCCTCGATGCATTATTCTTGGCTTGATTGTGATGTCTCTTTAGCTCTATTATTATATACGATGCATTACTATCATGCACTCTTATTTCTCAGTTTAGAAGGCAAACCATGTGCTACTGTTATTAAAAGGTTGCTTAACAAAGTGTGGACCGTTATTCGGGCATCTTTATGTTCTGGTACTAACTGAATGACTGGAAACTGTCCGTTGTAACACAGTGGGACATTCATTAGGTTCACGTCTGGGGGTATAAGCGGGTCCCGGGGTTGGTCTGTATGAACCCCATTCATGCCGGTTAACGAACAGTTGAACCTATTCATCCTAGCATGTTAAGGGCTATTTTGGGGTTTACCCAGTCTGGATCAAATTTGTTGGCGCTTATTCGGACAACTCTGTAGGTAGTAAACCAAAGAGGTCGTAACCACCTTTATATTGCATTTTTTTTGTCGTTGCCTCTCTGATTAAACTGGAAACAATGTGCAGCACAGCAAGAAAGTTTCATTTACCTTTTTCAAAGCGCAATCTTTATTTTCCAATAGCTAAACAGCGCCTCCTGCTGGACATCAGCAAGAGACATCTTAAGGACATTTTAGGGGAGTCCAGGTCTAGCTCAGCTGTCACACGAGTAGGCTGTCATAGAAGCTGTGTTTTAATAACTAAATAAGTGTTTTAAAAAAATAAGTCTTAATAAATATGTGTTTAAAAAATGCGTTTTTTCGTCATTTGAAACATTACACAAGTGCTTCTTTCCCCTCTGTTTTTATATTGGTTTCAAAACTGTCTTAAATTAGAAAACATTTGATAAAATATTTATGTATTTTATTTCTCTAAACAAACATTTGAATATCATTTTTGTAATAATTATTGGGTAAACAAGGGAACACAATACAACAAAAATATTAAGGCAAGAGTAGGACAAAGGGATTTTTCATAAGCATCAGGTTTGTGCAACTTGTTGCTTTTAATGGGACACTTTTAATGCTGCAAAGCCTGAGGATATTAAACAGCAGCTCATGACTTTGACAACATACCCCATATAGTGAAGCATATTGTACCAAAAGGTCAGCATGCATTTAAAGGAACTGCATCTTGTACTTCTGTAAGAATTTCCGTAAGCTCCTATACACTCCTGAACTGACTTTCAACAATAAACTTACTTTGGGAACCATTCACTGGAGTAAATCGTGCCACATTTGGCCCCACACAAAATATATGCATACTTAATTAAACGTTGAGATACTGAGTGAACTCAAAGTAGTGAATGCTGACAGGCAGTAAAAGGCTTCAAAGGTCGACCACAGGATTGGCTAATTTATGTTACTTGATCTGCAGCCAGTGTGAGCACTACAAAATATGAGATACAGGAGCCATGACATTTTCAGCTGGGAATGTTGATTAGTTCATTCTAAGAGCGGTAACTTGGCAACAAGCATGCTTGGACAGAGAAAAACACAGGGAAATAAGTGGAGTCTGAACTAAACCTATTTAAATATAACATTAAAGATGTTTTCTTCTATAGGCCTTCATGGTAAAAAGATGACAAGCATACAATTCTGAATAGTTATCTATCAGGAACAGAAAAGCATTATTTAATATTAGCAGATAAAGACAGAAAATGATAGATTTTGCTCCAAATTAAATGAAGAATATCTGTGGTCAGACGTTTTCAGGTCACACCTAACTTTATCTATGTCATTGTCCTACTGCTCTTTGTCAGTTCTTGTACAATTACACATTTGGTAGGACAGTCTGATCTTTAGTGTCTGATCTATTCAGTGTGTTTCTCAATGTGTTTTATTGGACTTTATGGTGTTCAGCACTGTTTCTAGTTTTTATAAGTATCAGTAGATTTCCTGTGTACTCTGTTAACACACGTGATCACTCAAGATAAAGATGTTAACTTTATTTTCCTATAGGGGAAACCTATGGCATAGCTTATTAAATAGCTTGTAATGTTTAATGTTTAATTAAATCTACCCTGAGTACTATCTGTCCTACTAACTTCCAATTAATGTCGAATAATTATTCTTTGCATGCGACAGATAATGTGTAATCTAAGAAATAATGTTAATCTGTGAGGTTGTAGAAATTGAGGGAGATCTTCTATGTCACTTCCTCCGGAGCGCATCCTGTGCGGGGATCAAATTTTCCTCAGACTTCCGAAGAGGCGGAGTTTAGGGTCAAAGTTTTTTGCACAATTTGGATTTTGTTTTTGCTCCCCCAAACTACGAACAAATGTTGCGTTAACAAGCAGCAACAGTTCCTCTACCAACGCAAAAGGTAAGCATATCTTTTATTGCATTGCAACTTTAAATTACGCTTTGAAGCAATTCATCATAATGTTTACGTAACGGATTAAAATAAAAATCACCACATTTTTTTTGCCATTACCATTTTACTTTTATACGTCGACAAGTATACACGTATAAACGTTTAATATAACATACACATTTGTTTGTATGAGAGTCAAAATGTTGCAGGAAATCACGAGTTAAGCTCAAGTCACAGCTGAAAAGTCAGCGATTTATGATGCGTGCTGGCATACGTCCGGTTATTATGCATCTGCGTTGTCTCTTAAGTTGTCTTTGTTGAAGGTTATGTTTGTTAATGTTGGCTGGGAAAACTATACGAGTCGAAGATTTGGACATTTAAAGTGGCAAGTGCCCATATCACTGATTTATTTAACCGTTGTCTTTTATAACAACATATAACTTTGTTTTTTTGGCACTTGTGTGCCAAAGTCTGCAGCGTAGACAACGTACACGTACGTAGATATCCGACCTACATATGTGTGATTTTTCAATTAGCCATTAAAAAGTAAACATGTTTAAAACTGTACTGTGTTTGTTTATACATGTTAAACATTTATAAAATGTCCAAATAAAATATGTAATCGTTGCCTTGATCATTCAGGTAGAGTTTGGTGTGATGTGTGGAGTCCTGATTCTTATTTTGTGTGCAGCGGTATTGAGATAAATACAAAATTTTGTATTTATGAAAATTACAAACTGTACCCATAATTACCAGACGAACTGACAATAATAGTTATTATAGAGGTAGAGTTAAATCCCAAAACAGAAAAAATGCAGATTGCAAACGTAACGCTTCAGCCCTTTTTTAACGTGAGTTTTGTGTTTAGAAACAAAACAGGATGTCTGAATAAAAAACGTCTATTCTTATACGCAAGGTATAGCGTTCAACCCGACCTCATGTGACCCCTGGGCGAAATGTCCCGCTTTCTGAAACATTTCACTACGGTGGGCGATGAGCAAAACGGCGCGGCGCAGTGGCAGGACGAGGAATTGCAGGATACGAGCGAAGATTTTGAGCTCTCCACGGGACAGCGGCTGGGTCACATCAGCTTCAGGGATTCTTTACGGCTGCTGTACAAAGCAGAAAAGTTTCAGGTAAACAATAATCCATTTGGAGATAGTTAATAATTAAATAATGTTAAGTGTGTCTTTTGTTGATTAGATCGTTGTTGTGTGCCTGGTTGTCCTGGATGCCATATTCGTGCTATGCGAGTTGCTTATTGACTTGTCTATTATTGAAGCAGATCACCACAGAATTGCCCCGCAGGTGAGTTTAGCTCAGATATAATATATCCTATATACCAGGATAATGTATTTTACACCACGCGATGGATATAATGTGTTTTGTTTCAACATAAATACAACAATGTCGGTGAGTATTCCGTGATAATCCTCCATCTGAATTATGCTACCATCATTCCAGATATTCCATTATCTCAGCCTCTCCCTTCTGACATTTTTCATGGTGGAGCTGTCAGGAAAAATCTTTGCCTTCCGTCTAGAATTTTTCCGACATAAGTTTGAGGTGTTTGATGGGATTGTGGTGGTCGTGTCCTTCATCCTGGATATTGTATATATCTCAAAAGAAGATGCATTTGATGCCATGGGCCTTCTGATCTTGCTGAGGCTATGGAGAGTTGCCAGGATCATTAATGGTATGTGACAGGTTTTTAACTATTGATAGAGAACAACAGTCACCGCTTTCTTTTTCAGGTGCCCTTGTTCTGGAAATATTTTAGCTATAATTTTTTTATTGTAATTTTACCAAATTTTCCAGGAAAGACTTCCAAAAATCAACTGTATAATATAAAGCGGCTGGCTTTTAAATTATGTATGTAAAGAGTAATTACGTTATTTGCCATTCTTAATGGGATTGGACAAGCTCTTTTGTGTCCATGGAAATAGTGACTTCTGATTGGTAGAGTTTTTTAGCATTATGGATAGTGTAGTTCTTTACTAGGAATTCAGCTATTAAACATTTTCAGCTATTAAACATCACTATTCCTTCCAGTATGTTGTTAGATTTAAAATGCTATTCATTACTTGTTTGCTCTTACGTAGGTATCATGGTGTCAGTGAAAAATCGTGCCCATCACAAAGTTCAGAAACTGAAGGTAATCAATGAAAACCTTGTTCATCAAGTCAATGAACTTCAAGAGCAGAACACAAAAAAAGTAAGTAAATACCTCTTTGAAAATGACTATCAACCCTGTTGCAATAAATGTGGGCATATGCCATCTGATATTATGTCTTAATCTTTCAACAGGAACAAGAAAATGCCAGGCTTCGGGCCCTCTTAAAGCAGCACAGCATTGAGATTTGATGCTTCGGGGTTCAGCAAAATGTTAAAACATTAAAACATCACATTGCTTTTGGCTACTTGGGACTGTATGAATTTCGATGATGATGAATCATGTTTGTTCATTCCATATAAAATGTGAAGAAATGCATGGTACAGTGCATTGGGTATGTTGTCACTCAGTTATAAGTTTTAAAAAGTAAATATAGTAGGTCTGCCTTCCCTTGCATATATCATATACCACATGGGGACATGGATATTAGACTGATGCAGATTTATGTACAGAAAGGAAAATCTGTAAAACATACAAAATATATGTAGTCATTTTAAAAGCAGTAGAGCATTTTAACATTTTTATTCTAAAACATCTAAAATCAGTATTAATGTATTGTCTCAATCCTTTGTCATAAGGTTTTTCAATCTGAATTTAAATGTTTGAGCAAATGAAGGCTATGCAGTAAACAATACTTGACAATAAAAATGATGTCAATTGAATGTCTATTTTGAGATGATCAGGTCTGGCCAACAACTGTGACCATGTGGTCAATAAACAGAAGTGGCATTTTGCTCACATACCAGATTCAAAAGCTATTTTTTAATTTTCCAAATATGTCAAAGGATAGTGCACATTTTCTATTTCTATGTTTTTGTGAATTTAGTAAATATTGTAAAAAGTATTGTTAAAAACATTTCATTCAACCAATGGTATAACAGTATTCTTTATTTTAAAAACTGAATGAGTGCATTATATACAATATTTATTACTAGACCATAAATATACACTATATACAATTATGAAATCAAACACATCAGTTCAGCGTCCTTTTAAAAAATGACATTAATTGCGAGGCTAAAAAAACCCCAAAAATATCCAGATGGTGAAATGTCTAATGGCCAGGAACATGATTTTAAACTCAATAGTTGCCTTTTGTGTGTTTGTCAGTAGTGTTAAAACAAATGTTTTCTTGACAAATGGCAGAATTTTATATTATATAAATGGAAAGAAGAAGTCAAAAGGTAGTTTAGCATCAATCGTAGGAGGAACTTTAAATCCTGGACTGGCTGATGCAGACACATCAAGAAAGCTCACTGAGGTTGTGACAGACAGAAGACCTCCAGCGCTGGTAAGGAGTGCCTGAAGAAACAAAGATGAAAGATTGTGGGTAATATTGTGCAAAACCAATGTTGTTAACCAAAACATGAAAACTTTGTATGCCAAACAGAACTGGTTTACTGAATAAAAGTTATTTAAAAATTCTGGTGTGATTACTTACCAAACTGCTGGTATTAGTAAGAATTGTTTCCATGACGCTTACAATCTGAGCCTGGGGATTCACCAGGGTTCCGTACTTGGTCCACTTTACTTCAAGATGGTAAGATAGTGGTATGCTGCAAGTCTGTGTGCCCTTCGTTAACCATAGAAAGGATGAAGCAAGACATGAGTTGCAAGTGTAAACAGTGCTTTACAAATCAGCTTTGCATCATCTTGGTAACCACCAACCAAGTCTACACACGTCAACAATTCCTCTTTCCATTTAAAGAAGCTTCTATAGTGTGAGAACATCCACCAAATTCTAAACTCCATGAATGTAGTAAATAATAAGAAGGCTGGGTACCGATGTTATGGTTTGATTCTGTATTGGGACCCAGTCCAGAGGGTTTTGGGGCAGGGAATTCCCAAAGGAGGCCACATGGTCAGGAAAATTTTGCCCTTTCAGTGCCCATAAAAGGACTTCAGATACCAGAGAACAATTTACCGCATCAGAGAGCCTATCAATGAATGAATGTACATAGACTCATTGGACACAGTAGTAATGTTAATGAGTATCGCATATGTATAACATGTAAATGTATCATCATTACAATGGCCTCTTACCTAAGAGTACAGCCCGATACCATGTCTATCCCAAACAGGACAGGGGACCGCTGGGATGAGCCAAGCAAGCAATCCTGCTCTGCAGAGTTCTGGAGGATAGTAAGTGATCCTTTTGGATCAGTGGTCTGAATAATTCCAGTAAAACAGCCGTCATGGACTATACCATAGAGGTGTAGGGATACAGGATATACTCCTAAGTGCTTATCAATTTAGGATCAATAGCTGTATTGCAAATTTTAATTCTGTCCAGATGTATGTTAATTGTTTTGACAGCATTGACCTTATGCGTAGAAATGACTAATCAGTTAACTTACTATGAGATTAAGCAGTAACATTCCTCAAGCATGACTTTAAATTGCAATTCAGCAAATTCTTACAGTTATACTAATTAAAATTCCAAAATTAATATCCAGAAGATGGACTGAAAGGAACCCTGCAGTCTAAACATTTTATAGTAAAGGATATTTTGTTGTTCTTGTTCCTGCCACAAGGGGGAGTCCCACCACATAACCAGGATTGCCACTGAACCGCAACCCTAATGTGCTACTGATCTCCTATCAAACAATGTAACAAAATAATACTTTCTGCCTTAAAAATGTAATAATATTTACAATTATTTTAAGGCATTATGCCAAGAGTGGTGTGGCACCTGCAAGAATGTAATTTGGAACTCTTGCTGTATGGGCATCATGTCTCTTTTAATGGCTCCCAGCAAAAATGATGCCATCACATTTAGGATTTCACCAGCTTCACTGTATCTTAATATGTATTTCACCTGAAAAAAAAAAACAGTGACAGTAGTTATGACCAAGCTTGCCTACGTTTTGATTACTGCTTCCTGTTAAATCCCTGATACAGTATTTGTTATGTACGCACCTGCTTTACAACATTGTTGCAGACATCACCAGACTCCAGGAGCAGAGGAACATAGGTTGAACCCTCAGCAGCGTCCACTGGTGTCCACGTGCCCTCCAAAGACTCCATGGTAATGGCTGCAACTTCCACGCCTATAACCTATGAAAACAATTGCCACATTTGAAAATGTTTAATTCTTGAAATAAATAATTTTTTTAAAATGCAGAATAGTGAAGTATTTTAAAAGGTCTGTTGAAAAGGTGGCTTACTCTGGCTTCTTTGTTCTTTCCCTGGTGAACAAACAAGAAATTGTTATGAAAGGTCCAATAACAGTTTTCTTTAGACTTTAGTTTAAAGACAAATGTAAATAAGAGGCTCACAGAACGGATGTTGACAATAATATAGGTTCTCAGGTCTAAAGCTTCTAGTGTTGAACAATCTTGTGCCAGATCAAAGCTCCTTATACATCTGCTTGTCTGGTCCTTCAGAAATGCTGTAAAGTAATGTTCAGATAAAGCAGTCCATGTCACACCATGTCACTCCTAACAATATCAATGAACAAAAACAACATTTTTGCTTTGTCCTACCTGCTGGGTTTGCATCTAAGCAGTGAGCAGTCCCAGCAGAGGCAGGAAAAGTAAAAAATTCCTGCTCACCGGCCTCATTTACCGTTTGAATCACATCTCCATACTGTAGGTGGATCAGAGACAAAAAGGGGTCATCAATTCAAATTGCGTATTTTTATGAGAAGAGTAATACAAACTACAATGGTTAAAGGAAAAGGATGTAATCCAATTCTGTTCTATTCACAAAGAAACTAAAGATAAAGTAAAACAGCAAACATTCTAACATTGCATAAATCAATGTTTTCAGAAAGAGGGATAAGATCATTATATGCATCAATTTGTTGGAATCATATTAACTTTGCTTCAACACTGATGCTAATTTAGACTTCAGTACATGGTTAGAGTTGCTAAACCTGATTATCTACTACAATTTAAACATACTGCGCCTTTAATAAATATTGAACGTTTTACCAGGTACCCTGGAGAATTTCCAATTTCAGGACTTGGAGCTGCACTGGTGTCCTTAGAACGACCAAAGAAGAATCCCACAAACTGGCCAAAAAGGGAGTCAAAATTTTCCTCAGTGGGAATTGTGGGAGTGTCAAATGACATTCCTTTTTCATCTTGAAGGAAACAAGAATAAAAGTGTTTCAGACCTTTTGCTTATAAAATGAAAATGGCCTACAGCTGATGTTTGATGTTGTTGTTTTTTTTAGGTACAGTACATTACAATACAACATGAATATGTCATGTTAATTCAAAATATTTCATACATCAAATACCTTAAAGGAATTACAACAAAAATTCTGTTTATTCTAATAATTCTAATTTTTTACCCCCATGCGATTACAAAACCTTAACGTAATGTTTATTTAGGTTATTATGGTTATAAAAAAATTACAGTGCAATAAAAAAAGAACACTGTTCATGAAGACCACAGGACAAAAAGCAGCAAAAACATAATATAAATAGTCTGTATGAAATAACAGACTTTTTATTATTAATTAAACTATCCCTCTTAAATTAAACGATGCACATACAGTTAGCAGACTGAATGCAGAAGACATCAGTGTTGAACTCTTGCTGGATAGATGACTGCACACTGGATAGACCCTCTGCTGTGGTACTAAGGGAATAGACAACTGCATCCTGCTTGCATAGTCTGGGGTCACTACTGTAAGGATAAAGAAGGTGGAAATTCCTAATGACTTCACCAGTGATTAGGAAAATCTCACCGTAGTCTGTGGAACAAATACTTGTTCAAGTATTCCATCACAAGTCTCAATAGTTTTTGAAGTGCTTACCTGATTCTCTTTATTGAACAGTCAGTAAATAAAGACACTTCCTCTGTGCAGTCTGGATCACAGCAACAGTTAATGTCACACTGCTGGTTTTGTAGGTTGCAAGGACACAAATTGATGACTGAAGAAAGATTAAATACACAATCAACATTATTGTTTAGCCAGTGGATCAGATGGGATAGCCAATGCAGAGAGATGTCTAGCTCAGGGGGTTTTAAACTTGATGATGCTAAGGACCCCCAAATATGATTAACCTTTTTTGTGAGGGGCCTCTTTTCTAAGATATATCCATCTATAGATTTTTATGTATAAAGAAACATTTAAATAATTGGCTGCATTTATTGTTGGACTTACAAACCTGATAAAGCAACTTTCATACTTTACATACTGCCTTACGAATATTGCCTTACAAAACCCAGTGAGGAAGATGACGGGGACTGTAGTGAGAAAGAAAAACACTACAAATATAAAAAACAAATGTAAACTATTCTTGAAAGTACAGTACCCTCCAAAAGTATTGGGAGCGTAAAAAAATTGCTCTGTTTACTAAGTCAAGAACTCAAGAATGATTAAAAGATGAATATGAGGCAAAATACAGAATGTCACACTTTGTTAATTTGTTACATTCTGTTTCAACACATAAATGTCTTGTTTCATCCCTTCACATGTTTTATCCCTATACCTAATGTGAACCTAAGTATTGGGACAACTGGCTCACAGTCGTTTCTAAGTCATCAGCTGTGTCCGGTTGCATTATTGTTTACAAAATAAAAGCAGGGAATGTGTAATATCAGATCTGTCCATTGCTTCTGTCTGAGTCTGATGTTTAGTGACAACACACATAAGCCAAGATGAAGAAAAGGGAGCTGACTCTGAGAAAAAAGCTGTGAAAATGCCCACATATGTGACATTCTGTACATCTGCCCCATATTCATCTTTTAATCATAAAAGATTTCTCAACTCCACAACAAACACAGCATTTTCATTTCTTTACTGTCCCAATACATATGGAGAGCACTGTATGTATGCAGCCAGATAGCAGAGATAAACACTTGTGAGGGTCCCTGGGCCCCATTTTGAAGCCCCTGGTCTGGCTAACTGCGCACTTACCTTTAGTTACAGGAGCAGGGAGAACACCAGACACGGGCAGAGGTGCCGCTGCTGTGGCGGATCGCGGGATTTCGGGCTTCGTGTTGGGGATGGACGTGTCTGTGGACTCAGTCTGATCGGGGAATGGTGTCACGGATTCGGATGCCCGTGGGGTTGGATCTGGGAAAAACGACGGAGTGGGAGTTATTTCTAACTCCGTGAAATGAAGCGATTCATCTCCGTCAGAAAACGTGTGGTTCGCGTCCTTGAGTGTGTTATTAATGATCCCTGTAGTGTTTGTGTGGTCGACGCACAGCGCGGTTTCTAAATACGCCAAAATATAAAGCCAACACAACGCCGCCATGCTTGGTTACATCGCGTTATCATTGGTATCCAGGAAGTGAAGTGCATTGTGGGATTGTGAGTACAAGCTGCTAATCTCATTGAACGTCAAGCAGATTTATCACTGTTTCTACAGTATCTTCCTACAATACGTTTTATCGTCTTTTATACAATATTAAATGTTTTTCAGACAGAATGCAATGATTGGAGTAACATTTTATGGTCCTGCGTCTTCCACAGAAGATATATACAGAAGATATATATAAATATACGTTACTTAGTGAAATATAAAGAATAATAATACTTATTATTATTATACAACGAAAATAATGCATATAAATAAATACATAATTAAATAAATACATCCTTAGTTTTTAAATGCATATATGTATTATTTCTTTTGTTTATTAATTCTAAACGCATTTAGACAGATCCATGTCTAACATTACCGATTAAATCATAGTATTCATTTCTCAGTTTTAACCACTGTTCTTTATTATATCGTTGGCTCTGACGCAAACGCCTTTGATCAATCGTCCTTGGCTTTCTACTACACTCTGACGTCATCGCAGTGTCAGGTGGCCTCGGGTCCCGTATGTTTGTCTCCGGAACACGGGCGCTGGTGACCGAGAATGTGAGTGCAAGGAAGGATGTTGGATAGGATGGAGCTTACTGGAGGAACTTTGTCTATTAAATCCAACAAAACATAAAAGAGCTTTATATTGTTCTTGATCGCCATTGAGTAAAGGAGAAAGACTCTTTTAAATCGGCTTCGTTTGTCTTGTGTGGGTTATCTCTGGCGAGCGGACCCGAATGTTGGTGGAGAGAGACGCTGGCTCTGCACACAGGCTCGGATCGTAGAGAGACGGGAGACGAGCTCGGCAGGTAGACGGTTACCGTATACCATAGGGGATGTTATCGGTACTTTCCTATGGCCGGATCGTTGCCAGGGCTGTCCTGGGCGGACTCTCGCAAACAGACGGCAGAGACTATAGCCTGATCACGGCGAGCTGCGGCTTCGGGAAGGACTTTCGTAAGGGGATCCTGAAGAAAGGCATGTGCTACGGTGATGATGCCTGCTTCATTGCCCGGCACAAGTCTGCTGATGTATTGGGTGAGTGATCATGTACTTGACACCTACGTTCATTGTGCCCTTTAATAAACGATTTCACATATAACGACGTACAACATTATCAGCCAGATTGCTGTGTACAGATGCATTGTAGTATTGTATATGCTGATTTACCTCAAAACAGACATTGCCTACTTGTTCTAGATTTTAACCACGGAAACGACCTTTACTAATGTCAGTGCTTATCATGGGGGTGTGAGGCAAGATTAGTCCAGCCCTCACCTGAAATAACCTCCTCCATTGTGATTTTTTAAGCATTTTCCTTATCATGCGGGTGGATTTCTTTTTAATTTCTTGGACAAAAAACAGTCCACACAACCAACGACAAATACTACTTTGCATACAGTGTAGATAAAATGTAAATTTATTGCAAAAATTAGCTTGGGTATCCGTGTTGACCTTTCACCCAGAAAGATGCCGGACTGAACCCCAAAACGCAACTAGCGGCGGAAAACGGGGAGTCACATGTAAAGTAAACCTTTACATCATGGAAACATGCATATAAGTGACATGTTCAAGTAAAGTTCAGTAACCATTGATAGATCTCTAAATACTTTACCTTGCATTTATTGATTAGATTCACGCAGGCATTCTCCTTGTTTTTAAAAGTAGATCGATCTGTTGAAAGAATGATATCAGCCGAATCTCGGTGCATAAATATATCTAGTTTACCTTGATCATAATATCAAGTAAATCTTGCAAGAGGTTTTTTGTAAAGGTCAGAATGGTTGAGCATGGAGGCCGCCATATTGTTTATTCATAACCACGTTCCAGCGACACACACAGGCGTTATCATTGTCCTCTCTGTGACCCACACAATAAATACTGATCACCTTCACTTTCAATAACATTCATAGACAAGCGCTAAAAACACTGAAAAGTATTGTTCTCTCCAGCATAATTGTAATAAGAAGAACTCATAAGTTATCAGAACAAAACACAACAACAAAAACTAGTTTCCGATCATGTTCATGTGCTTCACTCACTGAAGGTTCGCCGGCTTTTGTTAGACCAGCGCTGGACATGTGTTGGGCAAATACTGCGAAATACTGTAGCTAATATTACCACAGTTATTGCTGCTACTGTAACATAATAATAAGAATAACATTATAATTAATAATAATTTCTGAAGAAAATGTAAGTGGTGTTTGCGTAAAGCGAACCAGGCTAGGGTGTTATATACTTGTTAATGTGCTCCAGATTGTAGCTGGAATGTGTTGCATGGTTGCTTAAGTCATAAGCTTAAAATATAAAATATTTTTAAGCTTAAAGTTTGAAGTATTTAATTCACGTTTAAAATATAGTTCAATGCAACTGTTAAATGATTAGTCAAAAGTTAATTGTTTGCTCCAGCTGTCCTGTTGGACATCCAGTTTTCTTTCTTTTGGTGAAGCCAGTATTGACAAATGGTGTATTGAATTTAAAAACGTTAATGTTCAGCCATTATCACAAAATAAACTCTGACACAGTGATCCTGGTTTTGTATCACCCAAAAGAGGTTTATTTTGTGATTAAAAACTTACTGATTGTAGATAGTTCCTTATATAGTATTGTACCAAGTATTTGATATATAAAGGTAATGAGTGTTGGGAAATGTGTGTCTGGTACGTTTGTCTATGGGGTAATCGCAAAACCTTAACCTGAGGTCAGTAGATGATTTGCACTTTCCAGTTCAATTAACTTAATGAGCTAGTCTTAGGAAGTCTTAGGAATAAAACGTCTGGGATTTAGGTGGCACTGAGATCATGTGCCTCATTACTGCGGTAGGCCAGTTTATCAGCGGTTTATGTGTACTTGACAGGAAGGTGTGAACCTTTGAAATCACATTAGCAGTTGGATGAGAGTTGTTCAGTGAAACGGGTTTCCTGGAGCTCTCAGAGATGTGCTCCATTACAGCCAGACCCTAATCCAGCAGTAAATACAGGCAAACGTTGGAGTCCTGCCTAAACCTTACCGTTCATTTGTTTTGTTTAGCGTTTCTCATCAAACTGAAGACTGAATAGACTGGTAAAGTCTTATGTCTTACTGAAACCATAAAAGGCCTGCAGAGAGATTTCGTTTGTTACCATTTGTAGGGGGCTTTCCCTTTGTTGTGCCAGCTGGAAAGTTACTGTGTTTATTTAAATCATGCTTGCTGCATCATTGATGGTTTGGATTGTGTGGCGTGGTTTCACTGTTTTGTTGAAAAGCATGTGAGAGACATGCCTATATGTAATTTTGAGCTACTGTACATGTCACAGGAAAATTATGCTTCCATGCAAAACTCTTTGGCTCCTTGTCAGTCAATGTTCAGTTATCAAATGCAGAATTAGTTGCAAGCAGTGAAATGTAGTTTCTGTAAGTTCTTAGTTAAGCTAAAATGCTGGGTAGGGTTTCTGCACAATGTTCACTGTTTGTCCTGCTATAGCTGGTGCCATAATTTCTTTCTGCAAAATATTATGGTGAATTACACACAAACTCTTATTGTCACATTCCTGTGTAGTGACTCACTTTGTAACAAGGTTTATTTGTTATTGCACAGTTTTCTCCCTCTGGCCAGTATGTTTGTAGCCATGTGTATAACAGTTGGTTTTGTTTGTAAAATTGAAATATTAAAAGTGGGTTGACTTTCCATTGGAATCCATTCAATCCCTTAATTCTAAACATGTGTGGTTACCCTGTGTAGTAAAATTAAACAAGTACGTAAAAACCATAAGTGCTTCTAACTACATAAGGTCATTTAAACGCATTATTCAGAAATGCGCCATATAGCAGTTTATAGCACAATGCATGCTGCTCAAAGTGGACGGTTAGGTCCGTTTTTCTCTTGCGGGTTAACTACAATCATTGCAGAGAATTTGCTGGGCAAATTATTTTAAGTTAAATCTATGCATTTGTAGCTAGCTATTATTGGTGCTTCGATTTAAACTCTGGCCCCCCCTTGAGTACTAAGGTTTGCTACTTCAAGAGCAATGCATGCCAACAGTATATACAAAATACAAAAACTTGTGATTTGATAACCAATAAATCGTTGCATTTCTTCTTATTAGATCACTCCTAGCTCCTCACTTGAAAATGGTTTGATGTAATTATCTGGATTTTTATTTTGTCAAAACTAAGGGTTCATACCATGATATCTGACAGGTGCTTTGTTTAGCAAAGACGGCAGGCGTGATATAACAGAAGGCAGCTGTGTATTACCATCACAATACTCAGTCGGTCTGCAGGTCAGGAAGGACAATTGTGGCAGCTGCTGTCTGACCCTGCGGTGTCAAAAACCACAGTCTCTTCCTTTTCATGTTATTGTCAGACATCAGGTGTTAAAACTGTGAGCGTTGAGGAAATTCACAAGCATCTGGTTTCATCCCTCCCTTTATCTTGTTCTGTCAGGTGTTGCGGACGGTGTGGGAGGCTGGAGGGATTATGGCGTGGATCCGTCCCAGTTCTCCGCCACTCTGATGAGGACGTGCGAACGGCTTGTAAAGGAGGGCCGCTTCACTCCCAGCAACCCTGTGGGAATCCTCACGACTGGCTACTATGAACTCCTGCAGAACAAAGTGCCACTGTTGGGTAAGATATTAAACACACACACACTCAGCCATATGGTGAGTCACACCATATTATAAATAAATTAAAAGTCTGCAGGATGACTCACATCCAGTGCGTCGTGATGCAGGACATTCGGTCCAGTTTTTAGTCAACCATTTTGTCAAAAAAAATGATAGAGAAGAGATGCATACAGCAAAAGACAGAATATCCTATCGGATGTCTTGTAGATATATTACCGTATTATGTTACATAAACATGGACTGTCTTCCAAAACCTGGTTAACTGCCTTGTTGTCCACTATCAACATGGAAGAGTCCATACTGAAATGGAACCTCAGTTGATCAATTTGGAATGCTGTACTTAGGCAGCGACAAATATTGCACAAAATAAGGCGACCCACATAAATATTGGGTTCAAGAGTCGATTTTAATTTGATTGAATGATTTTTTTTAAAAAATATTTAATACTTTGATTGTTTTGGGTATTGAATTAATTGCTTATCACTGACATTTCTCTCCATTTGTCTGTCATTTTTTTTACAACTCCAGTACAATAAAATTGCAGTCTTCTCAATGGATGCTTGAGGTTTGCGTCCTTATAAATGTGAACAAAAGCCTTTGTGTTTGGAGTGCACCCACAATGCTTTAAATGCTGCCTATGTAGGTGGTTCATTAGATTTTTGAACAAAGCCATAGTCTAATCATGGCTTGTGTATATATATATATATATATATATATATATATATATATATATATATATATATAAACAAGTGATATATGTCAATGAGTTCCAAAAAATAATTTGTTGACAAAACACTGTATAGTTTGATATGCTCATTTCAAGGGCCATTTTTGTGTTTTTCCACATAGACAGTAAGCAAAGTCTTTGTTGTTGTTTAAGGAAACTTCATGTCAGCTAGTGGCCCATGCAGTTTAAACTTATATTAACACAGAGACTAAGGTAGTTTCCTAAACACGGCGTTGGATTACCAAGCACGCAGTTGCTCATCTTTTTTGTGAAACCTGACATCACGGGCTGTCACAAATGTCACTCTGTGCTCTTCATCTTGTTGAGTTGTTTGCCGCTTAAAAGTGACACACTTTTATTTTGGGATGGCATGCAATGAGATAAAGGTCTATGGGTGACCGTTCTAAGACAAGGTCGTTTGCCTTGTACAGGAAACACAAGAAGGAAAGTTTGTGTGACCTATCAGGTCATTGCTATATACTCTAAATATGCCTGCATTATTAATGATTACCTAAAATTATGCTAATCAGTGCTAAGAAATGCTACCATTAAAGGAACAGTGCACCCAGGATACACAATTCTGTTATTTACTCACCCTCATGTTGTCCTTGTGTCTTCATGGGACAAAAAAAATTCAGTCATGCAGCCCTATCTATACAGAAACATTCATAGTGATTTGTTGATATCAACCAGGTCCACAAAACAACGGGGAGACTTGGGTCATTTTTTATGTCACTATTCACTGAAATGTTTGGTCAACGCTCAGGTGTTTGTCCTCCAACAATTCACCCCTGCGACTCACGTCATGCAGCTCACAGTGTAGACAGCTTCTTATATAATGGGAGGAATGTTTTTCTACATCACATCCATAAAATAAATGGACAAGTACTGTATATACCGTTAATGTATTAACTGCTTAAAATTAAGTAGCTTGGCTATTATAGTGTACAGTTAATACTGATCGGAAACTAGGAACATTGTCTCTAGCCATGTGATAAGATTGTGTTATAGCCTACTAAAATATTGGCCCTGATCTGATTGTGATGTGTTATCCAGCACTGATGATAATAGATTTTTTAGTTATACATTTTGTTCCCTTTAGGGAGTAGCACAGCTTGTATAGTCGTACTGGACCGTCGGAGTCACAGATTACACAGCTGTAATCTAGGAGATTCTGGATTCCTGGTGGTTCGTGGTGGAGAGGTGGTTCATCGATCAGATGAGCAGCAGCACTACTTCAACACACCCTTCCAGCTGTCCATTGCCCCGCCGGGGGCAGAGGGCATCGTGTTGAGTGACAGGTGGGTCAGTCACGCTCGATGACATTTAATATATTAAGTCCACTGTCACAGATGTCTGCATGTCACAGGTCTGTGTCGAAAATGTCTGCACTCTAAGCCCAGTTTCTACTGACTTAATTCCTCCTGTGGGAAAGTCTAAATCTTTTTTACAGTAGATTATGGAATTGGGTCAGAGCCATATCTAGTAGTTAGATGTTACACACTAGTATATAATATTAAGCCGAAGTGCACATGTGGATAATGTATGTTTAAGTTTGACTCTTGTCCTTTCCTGATAAGCGACAATGCTAGAGTTTGTCGCTTAGTATTTCGATTACTAGGTTTTTCTATAGTGTAGGACTATGGGATTTTTTGGCTTGCTTTATTGCCCTCCAGGGAGAGAAAAATTGGAAGCCTAGGCATTTAGAAAATAATAGGACCAACAACTTATTAAATGTTAGGGGTTTGTCCCTGTTTTAGCAATAATAACTGTAGTTTTCCTGATCCCCTTGAAAGTGAGAACAGCCAAACAGTTCCACCAAAACCTTTTGCACTCTGAGTGTGTGTGTTTTTGTGAAGGCCATGTGATCCAAGTTGCTCACTGTCACAGTCCTGCCAGGGGCAGTCAGCCAAACATACAGAAATACCCCAGAGCCTCCAATCACAGAGAGAGGGTGGCAGAGAGGACACATTCTCCTCAGCCAATCAGCATTGCCCTGAACACTTGTTTATATTTTTTTCAAAGTCCCTGCAGAGGGCGTGATTATTTTCAGGTCCTCGTGCACAGCTAATTTTATACAGGACCTTTAGATTTTTATGCTATCCAGGGCGCCACAGAAGACATTGATCTTATTTTCTCCTGGGCATTAGGGAGTCTGACCTGATCTTGACCTGGGTGTTGGGTTCTAAGGGAGCCTCTCTTGCAATAAAATATGTATTTACTTCAAGATTCACTGTTCAGTTCTTTCGTGCAAAATGGCTAATCAGTAAGACAGTACAGGTGCTATAGAGCTGAAAGAAATATACTGATCCTTAATAGTTTTTGCTAAGGAAAAAATCCTTATAACTTTTGCTCTTACATTAGTTTAGGGATTTAAACAAACCCTAAACAGTAGGGATTAAACTTTGGCTTGTAAGTCACACTGTACCTTTGTGCTACAGACATGAATGAAACAACACATTTTTGTGTTGTTGTTAAGGAGAGATGGGCTCTTATTTTTCTATGTAATTGTACAATTATCGCTGATGATAAAACACTAAATTTCATTAAAGGAGGCACCTAGGTCTTATTTTGGGATCAGAATAGCACAGAGACCTAAGGGGTTGTCCTTGTGACTTAGTCCAGTATACCACCTTGACAACACCTTGGCAACAACTAACAACACCCTAGTATAGTAACAGTGTTTCCCATGGGCAAACACCACTCACATTTTCTTCCGACAGTATAGAATTCTAGTTACAAATTATGCTGTTTCATAAAACAGTGGCCAAATATTTCTCTGCATTGGAAAACATTTCTGTCCTCATTCCAAAATCTCACCAAAATTTGCTTAAGGCCTTCAGATTGTCCTCCCTTTACCTTCCCTTATCCTGCAATACTTACCCAGTTCACTAAGACAGATTAAACCAAAGATTAAACTAAAATGCAGTCTCAAGGGATTTGGAGCTAAAGGGCCCAGTCTGGTTTCCAGGAACTTAACCAGATTGCTTGGATTTGCTTCAGAGTTTATGTTGGGTCTAGACTAGTTCTCTTAACACCAGGTGTCAGATACCCCTTCGGTTAGGTTGGGGTGAACTCTGCCCGGTTGTCTGTCAATGCTGCTCCTTTGGTTTCAGCCCTGATCATGTGTCCCATACTAATTCAGTGGACTAGATCTTTTTCTTTCTCCCTATTAACTTTTCTACAAAATCACTGTCCATGACCATGGTCAGTGATGACTGGAAGCAGGAGGACCCTGGCAATATGATAATATATTAATATTTGGGTTTTGATACAGTAATATTGCGATTCTTTACACTTAGTGTTATTCATTATGTGATTCATTACATTATTACATACGTCATTGTGTGCAATCTTTCATCTGTATTGTACTGCAAATTAACAGTCCAATAAGAATATAATTGTGCAGAGCACCAACATAAAAATATTTATTTGAAAAATATAACTAAAAATACAGAATCTTGGTGTTAGAATATTAATACAGCATTGTGAGTTACATTATTGTCAAGTAAAACCTCCCCCAGTGAATACTGAATTCAATTTTACTTACAGCCTTACTTATAGCATTTTACTTATTGAGCCTTTTACTATGCACTATAAAAATGCAACATTAGTGCAAAATTATATTGTTCCTTATAAGATGTATATTAATAAAACTAATTAGGGATACTGAATTATGAATATAAAGTTGACTGAACTGATGATAACTACAACACATTTGGACCAATAAATAAAATGCAAATGAATAATAGGCTGTAAATGCTTATTGCGCTTTACACTTGACATTATGGATTTTAGTGGCTGTTTTGTTATTTGTCGGGGTGATTTATGTCACATTAAATTCAGTCCATGAGTAAACACTCAGTACATGAACATGTTAGCGGCACAGTAATTAAATAAACTGTACAATGTTTGCATGTGGTGTATAATCAAGCTGTTGACCCCTGATCGACTGCATGATATGTAAGTCTGATATCTGGTTTAACTGTGACGAGCAATGACTGCAATCTGTTTCTCTGTCTATCTCTCTCAGCCCTGAGGCAGCAGATAGCTCCACTTTTGATGTCCAGTTGGGGGACATTATTCTGACCGCTACGGACGGCCTCTTTGACAACATGCCTGACTACATGATCCTGCAGGAACTCAAGAAACTTAAGGTACAGACAATTCTGCATTTAATGTAATTGTGGGATCTAGGGAACACAATTTAATATAGACTTACATTATTATATAACTTTATTACACCTTGCTAAAACCAGGTTCGACCCCAGCAGATGATTGTATGTGATAAGTCCAGTAGATTTCAGCAATTTCTGAAATATGTAAACCAGCACAACCATGCTGTGCTCAAATCAATGTTCTAATGCTTGCTATGGACCTCAGCAGATTGTCTTTACTATCAATATATGCCTATATGCATTGAGTTGCATGTGATTGGCTGATATTTAAAATGCTTTCTAATCAAAGCTAATTAGCATTAGCATATTAGGATTAGCAAGCAGTTGAACATATGTACCTAATTAAGGGACCTGTGAGTGTAAAATAAATTCCACCATTGCAGATAATCTCAAAATGGCCGATATAATCCATTTAATCATTGCAGTTGGTCACGTCACTTGGTTATTTAAACATTCTCCATCTTCATTTATCTTTAGAACACAAACTATGATAGCATCCAGCAGACTGCTCGCAGCATCGCTAAGCAGGCTCACGAGTTGGCCTATGACCCCAACTACATGTCCCCTTTCGCCCAGTTTGCCTGTGACAATGGGCTGAATGTAAGAGGTGGGTCTTCAAAAACAGCTGAAAGTGTTTCCGTTATGCTTGTGACCTTGTGATGTCATTAAATATTTAAGGACTGACCTTACGATGGTCTTATTTTCTCTCTAGGGGGGAAGCCAGATGACATCACAGTGCTGCTGTCCATAGTGGCAGAATACACAGACTGAGCTCGCTCGGTGGAGCTCACTTCTCTTACACCTGTGTCTTCCACCCCTCTTATACTGCACTGCTCCCCATCTCACATCTCCCAGCACCCATCACCCTCTCCATTTTTCAGTTTCTTGAGTAGATCTCCAGTTGGCGCAGAGAGAAGGATAGCACAATCTTGCTGGTGCGGGTGGTGATGTAAGCAGTACTAAGATGTCTACAAACAGTCCAACTGATGACCTCACTTGTGCCCAAAAGGATTGTGGGAAACATTTATCCATCATAAACCTGTGTTTCTATATTTAAAAAGGCCCTTTATAAACCAAGCGTACGTTAAGAGACTGATGCTAATCGCTCAGTTGTGTTTTCTGCCTGCCTGTCGTTGATTCTCTTGTAGCAAGCAAGCTTGAGAGAATTGACACAACTAGACTGTCAGATGCATTTCAAACTAGTTTGAAACCTAATTTACCAGTCACAAAGTGTGCGTGCTGTCCTAACTAGCGAGCGAGCAGCAGTAAACAACAGCTCAGATGGACTGTGATAGCTGGCTAATGGCTAAAGGTGGCAGATGGCTAAAGGTGGAGGAGGTTGGGGAGGAATCTGATCTCATAAATGATGCATCTAGATTGCAATTAGTTATGCAGCGCAATAGAAATGCACACAGCACGACAAGCTTCAGTCCTGCAATGTGCGCTTAGCATTTAAAAGAGTTGCGTGTTATTCAATAAGGGTGCCTGGTTGATTTGTGAAGTTGATGCAAATAAAAAGAGAAAGTATGTTTTGTTATTTGGTGGGTAGTTTATGTCTTGAAAGAGAAATCTGAGTGTCAGTGGAGTCAGTATGAGCTGGCGGGCTATGTGTATGTATGTATGTATGTATGTATGTATGTATGTATGTATGTATGTATGTTGTATGTATGTTATGTATGTTATGTATGTATGTATGTAATAGTTGTCCTGTTTGGTTGTCAGTCAGCATTTGTTAGCTGTAATAGCAAGGCAGGTTACTGATCAGAGGGGAAGCTGGTTAGATTTAAACTTGTTGGGAAATGCAGGTGATTCAAGAGGGGCTGGTAGGTTCAGCTGAACCTGCAAATCTGATTCAAGAATCTTACAGCCTTATTCTATACTGTCACTTACAGTGAGATCTCCCTAAAGAAATACAGATGTAACAGGCATGTGCTAGAATGTACAGCTCGTGTTTGATTATATCATACAGAGACTGTAAACTGACATCATACCAGGTTACGTCGCTGATACACGCACCTTTTTATGGGGGTGGTGGATGTTGACTGGAACTGCGTGTTGGATGTATATTGACATGACTTCATCTCGAACCTTGAGCTTGGAAGTCTACACGCACAAATGGCTAGCATCTGGCAATGCTTTTCATGAAATCGAAAGGTCAGGTATATAAATAAATGTTTTATTTTTATAAATATTAAAAAACAATCCAGAAGTTAGGGAACGTTGGTCTTTTCAGATCGACTGTATGGCTTGTCTGTGCTCCCTAGTGAGGCTTGTTTTTTTTGTTGATTTTCTAAATGTTTGGAAGGTATGTAATGCTTTTATTTTTCGTGTCGCTCTAGATTGGTTCTAGAGAAACACTTACACATTCATGTGCTGCTTTAATTTTGTAAATTATAAATGTATAAGTGATTACTTTATTTATACGAATGTTTTTACCTGTACAATAAAAATGGGTGAGCTGATGATGTCTATTTCGCAAAGCAATTATTTAAGCAGATCGCTGAGAGTGATTCTATAAATGGGACACGATGACACTGCACAATAAGCGTAAACCGTTTAATATTTTTCACTGTATGTTTTTGCCCACTTTTGGATTGAAAAATACATGAAGCAATATAGTCATTTGTAGTTTTCCTGTCATTTTAGCTTTTACTTTTAGTGTCTTAGATCATAGCTGTTTTGATCTCTTTTTTTAGCTGTTAAATTGTGCATGCTTGGGATGGCAAACCTCAAGTATGTGTTCAGTCGGTAAAACCGTAAACCATTTATTTGTTTTATCAGTTTTAAGTTTTCATATCTCAATACACCATGTAACTAAACTGGGGATGAACAAGAATCAAGATCATTGACTAGTTATTTAACAATCAACTAGTTGATTTATGAGGTTGACTTGTTTGTAGCTGTGCTTTAAAGGGGATAAATTAAGAGATACAAGAGGGTTTTAGCATGCTTTGATCCTTAAGAAAAGGGCATACTTTATCCAGACAGCCCACCAACTTGACGATTTTGGAAGTATGTAGGTTTGCTCATCCCTAAAATAACTCATTCACAGTACATGGAACTCAGTGATTAGATATTTCAAGGTTTGCTATCCACAAAAGCATGGGTCTAGTTCTCCATCCATATATGGACAGAGAGAACTTTGACCTGGCCTATAAAGACTGTGCCTGCAATGCAGTTAGGCCTGGCCTGAGGTCTTTTGTCACATGTAATGTCTTGTGGATTGTGGTCATATTGACGTCATTGTCTTGATCCACGTTGTGTAAAGAGTAAAGAAAACCAAAGCAGAAAAGCCATAAGACCAAGTTATTTTCACTGAGCGTCTCACCCTTGTGTTCTCTTGTGAGGACTGCAGTCAAATCGTTAAATGTTGAGAGTTTCTGATGGGGTTACTGTTGTGTGCTGTGTCTGCTTTTTTTTTTTAAGATGTATGAAACAGAATCAACTTAACATCATGTTATGTATAATAAATATTAATATAAATTTTGTAGCTAAAACTTTTTAACCTATCTTGTTGTTTTAGTTAAAGATGAAGTGCTTAATTTCTGTCATACTAGCAATGCTAAATGGAACTGCAGTCTGTTTGTTTGAGCGGCCAGACAGGGCCAGACATGCCAACATTGGCTTAGCCAATAGTGTGAGTTTGGGGCGGAGCTAACTGTGTGTACGCCCATGACAGGTGTGGGCAATGCTTGGCATTTGTTCAAAAACAAAAATTCAAAACTTTTTTGTTGGTGCAGAAATGACCCACTTCATCTTAAACAAGCGTGTCATTGCATGAGATGATGTCGTGACTGAACTGGTTTTGTACCTAGAGTTTTGCCACTGTCGCACACAGAACACATTTCCCCGAAGTCTCTTGTTACAGCCCGTCCAAATCAAATCAGCTGTCCTGTCATTAATTACAGTGAAGTTTTCCTACATTTGAGTCATTTTAAAGGAGGAAATTTGCTGATAATGATTAAATGAATAATTAAATCCGCTCCATCACACACACACAAACACACCATAAACGCCTTAAAATCTCATACTGTCCTATCCAGAGGCCTTTGTGTGGCAAAGCTTGTGTGTCTCGTGACTGTGTGTTGCTTACGGCAATGTCCTCAATTAAATGTATGCTCTCTCTCTGGATGTACTGTCTGTTCCTTTGTTATTTGATTGTTTCTATGGTGCTTCTGCAGTCAATATGAGTCTCTAAAGACTGTCTCTAAAGTAGACAATGTTTGAATGAGAACTACACTTTTTGTGTGTACAGTGTAACAATGCAAGAACAGTTCTGTAAATATGTTTTCCAAGTTGTAAAATATTTAAATAAAAAATATAGTATTTATACTAAAATATAATGTGGACTGCTGTGGATTATTGTGCCAATGTGTTATGTTTAGTGCATATTTAACCATCAAATGCATTACGCTGTGGGATACAGTAGTATAATCTACACACATTTTTATAATGCTTGCATACATGCTATATACTACAGAAGTATACTACAGTAATAGTTGGGTAATATTATTTCAAACATAACCAGTATTTTAACAGTCACAGTGTTCACCAATAGCTTGTTTTGTATGTCACTACACATAATTTTAACCTAAAAAAACTAGAGGCTTTACATTTAAAGCAAGAGCACAGTGCAGAGTCATGCATTTGAACTCACGTGGAGTGCGGCGATGGTGGAGGAAGGCAGTTTTTTGCTCCAGGATTAGTGTCTATCAAAAGAGTAATGAAAATACAGGGCATTCTGTTCAGCTGTCATTGGTTTTAGATAAGCTCACATACAAGATGTGCTTTTACCATAAATCTGACCCAAAATATAAAAGAACAAACCTTCAATTCTGTAAATGCATTTAAGTGATATCAAATACCCAAATGACAATGTATTGGCAGGGCTCATAGGCTGGCTATGATGTGTGAAAATGAGTTATGCACATGCTGTAGTGTCTTCTCATTTGGCTTGTGGTCAGAAGGTCCAAACCACAGATAAATAAAAGACTGTAGACATATTTTTCAATTCATTTAAAGATTTTATGTCATCATCTGAAAAGAGGGTTATTAGAAACATTTGAGAAATTTTAGGTTTTTTATTTAAAAAATCATTATCACATGTAGTATTAAATTATAAATGTAGATTTAGTGGATTAAAAATACATTTGAGACTTAAATAGTGATGTTTTTACATGGATTAAAGAGTTACAGGTTTTTAAGTAGTCAAGAGTGCTTATAATTGAAGAATTATACATGAAATGAATATGGAGCTAACAAAATGTTCAGAATATCATAAGTACTTGAAGAAAACCTCAGCAGTCTGCTGTCAGCACATTATCTCTAATCCTTTATTCACGGAGAGCAGCGGCACGTGGCTTAAAGAAAAAGTTGGTGAACAGTGCTTATCCTAGTCTGATGGACATTTCTGTCTCTCTTCAAACACACACACATACGTTCTTATGTAGAACAGTGGGAAGATTGAGCCAGACCAGCACACTGCATCAATCTGTGTTTAGATTAAATCTTTTCTGCTCTAACACACACATACACGTGAGCAGAAGTCTGCAGAAGAAGACCTGTGGCAGGAGGGGGAGTACTGGGATAGCTGCACGTGTCTAGCTGACCCAGATGTGGCACTCACCCTCACTGAGTTTAAAATGTGATGTGTACTATAGCACAAGAACATTTTCCATGTAGATGGTAAAATATTCAACAATACTTATACAAGACGTATTTGTCAGGTGCAGGGGAACGTTCAGATGTGTAGCACTACAGAAGTGAAGTGCACTACATTAACACTGAAATGGACTTTAAACTTACTTTAAAATTGAAGTTACAGCAATTTTCATACTCTCTTTTCTCTAAATCTGTGTGTAGTTGAGCCAAACACTGTCTATCACAAGACATACTATAGTCTGCCATGTGAAGTTATAACTATATATATATATATATATATATATGCAAAATTGAGTTATAACTACACACATATATACAGTTATGCTTTCCTTGGCAGACCCCTTCAGACAGCTAAAAAACAACTCATTTACAAAAATGGCACTTTGATTTGGTGTGATTTTTGGTTTTGCAATGCAACAGCATTCAAATATAAGACAAATAAATGCGACTTGTTAGTTCAAATCATTTTTGCAGTCACTGTAGATGTTGCAAAACAAGATATATTTTTGGTTTGTCACTTAAATTCCTTAAGCTTTGGCCTTATAATTATGCTTGATTTTTACACGTTTCAATTCAATCTACATTTACAACGAAACCTCAAATGCACGGAAAGCTTTACCCACGTCTTGCAAATCGGTCCTATTTAAGTCATCCACGGGAGGGCAGCTGTGAACTTGTGTGTTGCCATCGCCAGAAGCAACAGTGGGTGCAAAAGTAATGTTAAAAATGTATACATATAACATATTCAAAAAACGTGCTGACATTTATCATGAAAAATACCCTTCAGAAAACAGTAATGTAGAAGTTTATTAATAGGTTTAATAACATATATTTTTAGTTCGGTTTACGCTTTAAATGATTTTTTATCACGGTCTTTTTACTGAGACAGGAAGAAAATATATCATCATCAAAACAGTTTTGTGTGGTTTACTCTATATACGTTTTAAATGTTGTATGCTATTTATTTTATGGAGGCTATTGTTTGTATTTTAGTTGGACTCTCTAATAAAACTGGGTTAAAGTCTCTGGTAAAGTTTGAGTATTAAAGTTATGTATTTAAGTTAATAGCCATGTAAATAGCTACTATTTTTAGTGGGGTTTAAGCTATATCAATCGTAAATAATCGTAAATAATGCTGCATTTACTGCGCATAATCAGACACGCCTCTTACAGCTGACGTCAGTTAGTCACATAGAAACGGTAAATAAAATATAAATAAAAGAAGATAAAACAGACGTGTCAGTATCAAAGTATACTAGCGGTGGCTTTAAAACACAGTGAGTCTTTTGTTTGTTCCCAGAGTTTGAGTTGTCTGACTGTGCTTTTGATTTCGGCTTAGCTTCGTTGCAAATAACTCTCGATATTATGATTTGTTAGCCAGAACCTGCGTTCACTTAAATTGAACAAGGTTTAATTTTATTTCAGCCTCAACAAATCACCAAAACATGAACTAAACCTCAGCTATCCCCTCTGACAGAGTCTTATTAGTACACGGCTAAGCTAATTTAATGCATTCAGTCTCTAACAAGTCTTGACGTGTTCAACAAATGATCGTTTAGAAATGTAACTAGCGACTAGTAATGATGGGTTGTCGGGCTCAGGTAAACGGCAGGCCTAGTTTAGTTTAACGTGTATCATCATCAGATATGGCGTATCGTTAGTTTGACTGGAGGCTGTGGCTCCAATCTCAGTCTGTTGATAGTTGGAGGCGGTGGGCAGAAGGAAATCCATCATCTGTGTTTCAGCATAGAGTTTATTCTTGCTTGAGCCGCAAGCAAGCGAGTTTTTTGGGCTTAGACATCGTATTCAGGATGGCTAAGCTTCAGTCGGATAATGGAGTGCAATGGAAAGACAGCAGGAGTCAGCGGGGTGCGGTGGAGAGTCTAGCCGAGCAGGTGAGCTCTTCCCCGGGCTCGGATTCTGAGCTGAACGGTTTTGCCAACACAGAGATCCAGACTGACAAATATGGATTCATAGGAGGAGCGCAGAAAAACATTGGAGAAAAGTACGTTTTTGCATTAATGGGTTTTAAAATGTTACTTTTGTTACCTCTAAACCAAATGTGTAAGATTTCATGTAACTTTCTCTAATAACAGTACTGGTATTGTTGCATTAATGCTAAGCATCATTAGTTAATGTACATTCATACAGTGGAAGTGTCATGAAGTGTTCATATACATATTTTAATGTACTAATAATCCACTGATTGTTAGACATTATGTGATGTTTGTTAATGGCTTTTTTCTGAAAGCTGTTAATACTTGTTACTTATCTAGATGATGCCACACTTTCATTTTTACATTTTCCTTCTTAAACACCATCGTGTCCTTTCTTTAACTGGGCTTTGAACTGTCTTTGGGTCCACATGTTTGTGTTAAGTCTTTCCCAGTCCATGTGAGCGCAGAAGAGCTGACAGGTCTAAAACGCATGACTTGAGTCCCCAGTGACTCAAGCTGTTCTTGCTGAGTTCATGTAAGCTGACTAGCTTTGAGAAGTGCTTGGTCAGCTCTAGTCCACCATCTACCCAAAACCTAAAAGATTTTGTTATATAATGTTATAAGCTCAATCTGCTTTTGGTATCATTTGTTTCCAGCTGTTTAAATTTGTATAAATGCAATGAAGTCATAACTGTATGTATTGTAGAAACCAATGGCCACACCACATTATATTTTTCCTCTGTATGGCCCAATGCAATGTCTGCAGCTAGTACAAACACTTGTCTGTTTTGCATTGACTTGTATGAGTGTCTCTGATGGCATGGGACAATGTAGTTCTGTTAGAGTAGTTTAAAGAAACCAGATCAAATTAATCGCTGAAAGGCGTTTCTGTCCTCTATCCATCCTTTCTCTATATCCTTCATAACAGTAAAATGTTTCCTTCTGATCTCTCATGTAGACCCATGATGGACTTTTCCCCTCTTGCCATAAACTCCCTTTAGCAATCTGAGTTGCTCATAATTTATTTTGGCAGTGTTTTCGATTTTAACATAAACTGCTCCGTGACTCATTCTTTTCTTTTTGCAGGCAATAGTGTGGAGGAGAAATGCTTCAACAGTTTAAATTGCTGATAAAGTAAAAGCTGAGATGATTACAGTCTAGACAATTCAGTATTTTTATACTGCACTGTCAATAGCTCATTTCACACAGTAATCCTGATAATTTACCAGCAAATTACCAGAAAGACTTTACCATTAAAAATGTGCCGTTCACGAGCAGTGGCGTTCTGTCTTTAATCGGTAATGTACCATTCACATATTAAGACCAAAATGTCTGTAAACGTTGGTGCAGTCTGTATTTTAGTTGCAAACATTTACATTAATGTAGTTGTTTGGACCCAATGACATCATATTAGACAAACGTCTCTGCTTTGACTTCTTTAAGCAGCACTGATTAAATGTGTCATTCGCGTCAGAATGTTCTGATTGATTCACAGCAGACTTTTTTACCGGTAGTTTACCAGTAATCCTGTTCTGCATTCACACATAGCACCATACCAGTAAGTTACTGGTCATGTTATAACTTCACTTACTGGTAAATTGCCAGGACCAATTTACCAGTAATTGTTTTAAAAGGTAGTTTACCAGTAAAGAGAGCATGTGTGAAAGGGGCTAATGATGAATATGTATGGGTTTATGAACCCTACACTATGACTCTGCTTCTAGCATCTTCATTTATTATATATTTTTTTATAAATTCTTATTTTATCAGTTAGGGGTTGGTCACATGGGTTAACTTGTTGCCAAATCCACAGATTCCATCAGGATGTGGGGTTTAATGGAAATGGAGCACGCTAGTTTTTGCTTTGCCACTTGGAACAATGTTCAGCTTTAGCAATTATGTGCTTTTAAGCAGTTGCTAGTGCATGTGAGGAAATAGACTTGCTCTCATTCCATTGTTGTATAAAGAAGGTCTTTGAGGATTTTGGAAGTACTGTGGCCCATGGCACAGAAATATCATTCATACTTAATGTCATTATAGTCCATTGGAGAAAGAAGGCTTTGCTTATGTTACAGGGACAGTGTGACTGCAGGGTGAATGACAGTTGTGCTTCTCAATGGAGAAGACAGAAGCCAGTCATTGACTCAGTTATGAGATTTCACTGTTATGCTTTTGTTCACTCTTATTGTTTACTACTGCCATGGAGATGAACATGAGTGCCAAGCCTCTGGAGAGCCTTGCAGGGCACCAGCACATGTTTGGCAAACTCATAATAGAGCTTCAGTTTTTGTAGGTATAGATGTTCTCAGACTTTGGGAGGTTTTCCAGTGAGAGATTAACAAACACACTTTTGCTATTTTCACTGGTCCATGAGAGCAAGATTTTGACAGGTAAATTTGCTTCAGTCACATTTCAGTCACATGACTGAAAACTTTAGCCTTCAGCACAGGAACCCTTTTTTGGGTTTTGTTGGTTCCTTCCTGTTCCTTTCATTTTGTTAAAACATAAAGAGATGCATGATAGCTCACGTGTTGTCAAGTTTTTTGACATCAGTTTACATCAAATACTTCTGCATCATTCCATCACTTTCACTATTTTCCAGTTGTTTCATTGCCAGGAAGGTAATGAATGAGGAAGGGCAGCAAAGAGATCCGCCCCCACCCCCCCACCCCCCTTCACAGTGTGTATGTCCTGTTTTTGCTTCTGGTGCTAAGATACCTTTATTTCACAGGGTGAAATTAACTACTTTTATGGTGCTTATATTGTTCTTGTAGGGTGAAAGGGTGCTTACTGTCCCTGCCCTAATCACGAATCAACTCGGTTGTACTTCACAAGCCTATTCTCCCTCTATTTAGCTGACTCTTTGTGTTGTTCAACATAACACAATTAGCTGGCCCGTGTACAGGGCAAAGTAAATAGGCAAATGACTGCATTTGTTTCTGTAGTTTCTGTTCCATAAATCTACACAACCACAGTCACCTGTAATCTGATCGCAGGTGATAATCTAATCTGGGCTGCATAATCCATGAACACATGCCAAGACTATCCATGCGTGTGTCATACAGACTTTCGCAGCCTGTAAAGTCTCTAACCCCTTGTCAAGATAATAATGGCCCCCACTGGGTGTTTCATAACATTCTTTTTGTCCATCATTTGTATGTTCCTGCTACATAACCACAACAACAACAGTAATAACCACATAATATAACTTCAACCTCTGTGCAGGTCTTACATGCAGTTTATCTGTTCCCATTTACTAAATAAAAGCTTTTGATATGTTTGTTAGCACTCCTCTGACATAAGTCAGAACTGCAGATACACAGTTATGCAGTTATGACATACAGCAGCAGGGCAAGTGTGTCTAATGGGGTCATTATTAGTGGTGCTGTTCCCGTTCCCCCCATTTTGTTTCCAAGAATTCTAAGCCATGAACCAAATGAACACAACTTCAAGCAAAAATTTTGAATTTGTAAAGTGGAAAAAGACAAACGTTATTGACTGACATTTTATATTTATGTGGAAATAAACAACTTATCACGTTAAAAATTCCTAATAATGTAATCAAAAAAACATAAAGATATGTACAATATGAAATTATTGATTTTTAGCAATGGAGTATAAAACAAAATAGGCCAGCAGTGGGTTGAGACTGTATTCAGACAATGAAATGGGAAAATAAAATACTGTAGCTTTACAATGAAAGAGGGACCCAAGCCATATGGGCAAATACGTTAACATTTTCTCAGAAAATGTGCAAGTACTTTCCATAGTGGTAAATCCCTGCTTTTTATTTGAACGTTTTTGTCTGCATCATTTAGGTATAAATGCACAGTTTATTTTAAGGGTGTGTTTCTCAGCTGGCTGGCTTGTAGTTCTTGTGGCAGTAGCAGCAATAATGGTGATGGTCAAGTGGTCTATGTACAATATGTAATGCATCATACAAGGCTTTTTCTTCAAGAAGCCTTTAGAGTTATTCAGAGTCTGCCAATAATCAATAACTCCGTTAGGTTGGAGAGTGATTGTTTAATTCATAAAAACAGGCTTATAACAGTGATTAGTTTATTTGTTAGCACATCAAAATCATACTTTCTTTTGCTGTAACAGTGTTCTGCCACCAGCGATTAGCTTTGCAGGAAACATTATTTATTCCTAGTACTAGTATTTTAAAAATATTGTTGAATTAGTTCTTCACTTCTAAGGAAAATATGCCAACACACCTGTGGGTGCAATTGCATGCAAGTTATCAGATGATTCTTGGCTCTAATCTCTCTGTGTTCTTTCAATGCAGCGATGACATTCCTCCAGAGGTGCTGCGGCACAGAGAAGCTAAGTGGTTGGACATGCTCAACAGTTGGGACAAGTGGATGGCCAAAAAACACAAGAAGGTGTGTCTCTGACACAGACCTGTGTTGTCCATCTTTGTTTTCTGCTTTTGAATAGCTCTCATTCTTTATAGAATGAAATAACGTTCATAAAACGCTCAACAGAAGCAACATGTCCAGTTGATGTTATCCTATGAATTTGACTATGCCTCTCACCACTGTGTGCTTCCAAAGCTGTTTGAATGAATCAGATAAAGATGTTGGTTATGCAACCCTCTATAGTCACGTTGGAGAAAGACTTGCCATTAGCAAGGCAGTTTTTGACATTCAAGAGTAAGGCCCCAGTCACACGAGACTTTCAGCATGCAAAAATTCAACTGAGGCCCCCATGAATACAGACAGCAACTGGATATGATCACATCACATGCCATTGGGCTTTTTATTTACACCTTTATGCACTAACAACTATAAAGATATTTGGGAAAACGTGAGACTGTTGGTCTGTTTCTGTTATGCTCATTCAAATATTTTTGCACTGAATAAACACAATGTCAGTTCCATCTACCAATAGTCTTCTATGTTGGTAATGCATGTTTTTATACAAGAATTGAGTAAATCATGTGATAGTTTACCCAAAAATGACAATTTTTCCATAATTTACTCACCCTAATGTCAAGAAGCAAATTTAAAGTACATTGGTAATCAAACAGCAGTGGCACCCATTTACTTCCACTGTATGGACACAAAACCACTGAGATATTTTTCAAAATATCATTTTTTGGCTTCCACAGGAAAAAATAAGGGTGAGTAAATGATGGAAAAAATTTCATGGGTAATGTATCCCTTTATTATAATTTGAGAGGTATTGCGCAAATCATTGTTTTTACATGCACTACCATGCAGTTGAGCCGGCCTTAAAAAAAAAAGTTAGTAGTCACAAATGTTATCTTCCAAAAAAGCTATTGAAAAGCTGTGCATCATTGGTCAAACACTGTTTCATCTCATAAATA
This sequence comes from Chromobotia macracanthus, assembly GCA_036877525.1. Lineage (NCBI taxonomy): Eukaryota > Metazoa > Chordata > Actinopteri > Cypriniformes > Botiidae > Chromobotia > Chromobotia macracanthus. The sequence goes on along the minus strand of JAZGTH010000031.1, from coordinate 3,988,081 downwards.
ATCAGTTTGACTTTAAACATTTGCATCTCCCTGAAGGTGAAGTTGCGGTGTCAGAAAGGCATCCCTCCATCACTCAGAGGTCGTGCGTGGCTTTATCTCTGCGGTGGAAAAGTGAAGAAAGAGCAGAATCAGGGAAAATTTCAGGTGAGAACATCTTCCAAGGTTTGACTGCTCTACTAACACCACGTCTCTGTTACAAAATTATGTTAGTGAACTAGATAGTAACATTTTAATGAATTGTAGGTGTGCTTTCAACTCAAATACTTTGAGCAGCATTGCATGTGTCCTTTACGATGAAGCAAATCCCATAATGCATTGCAACAAACTTATGGAAAATTATCCAAGATGGCAAACAAAGCATGAGAAATATTGATTATAAATTTCATTCATTATGTATCAATGATTTTTATTTTACTTTTAATATTGTGTGACACAGTATTAAAATACATTTACAGTGCTATTTGTTCAATGTAAAGAGTTGATGCCTGTGTAGTTTAATGAATTATCATTGTGTTTGTGTGTCAGGTGTTAGACAGTCAGCCTGGAGATACTAAATGGCTGGATGTCATAGAGAAAGACCTCCACAGACAGTTTCCATTTCATGAGATGTTTGTAGCTCGAGGAGGCCATGGGTGAGTCTGCCCTGCACCTCACCCGATAGGCCTCACCTCACCTGACAGGCACATCACCTGACAGACCTCTACATTTTACCCCTGTGTTGTGTGTGTGCAGGCAGCAGGATCTGTTCCGGGTGCTGAAAGCATACACACTGCACAGGCCAGAGGAGGGTTACTGTCAGGCTCAAGCTCCTATAGCCGCTGTGCTGCTCATGCATATGCCTGCTGAGGTCAGTCCTCCACCCTCATGCCTCTGCTCCTCTTCATTTATAGGCTCATCTGTTATAATTTACTGTCAATTATCCTTATACCGCAGCTAGGTAATCAATACAGTGTCAGTTTAGTAACAATACAAATTATGTTGCTTATTGCTGTGTTTACTTATCCTAATAACCTATTATACTGGTTTGCTTGTAAGGATAATACAGATTACCTCATTCATCAGTATTAGTACATATATAAATCATTTATACATCAATAAATAAATCAGATTCGGGAAATGGACAAGCAATATTGATTTGAGAGTTATTGAAATCATGATGAAAGGTAAAAACTAGGTACTGCAATGACACTAGGACAGCTATGTAGAAAATCAGTTACCTGGGACAATGGTCAATACAGTTTGGCAGTTATTATGCAAAATATTTGACCGCTGAATGTCACATTGGCCAATTGGAGTATTCCAGAAAGCCATGTAATATATTTAGTTTAATTTTCATCTAAAATGATCTGAGACTGGAGCAAAACTCCTAGCTTACGTGTTGGACCTTACAGTGAACTGGTGTCTTTTGTATGTTCTTTTATGGTCATTCTCTGTTAGGATGCGTTCTGGGGTCTTGTCCAGATCTGTGAGAAGTATCTGCCTGGATATTACAGTGCGGGCCTGGTAAGAGCAGAAAACACACTGTCCTCCTCCAGTTATCTCTGCTTTCTGTTTTATCAACACCCTCCCACCTCCTCAGATCCACATCTGGACTTATCAATCAGCCTGCCAAAACACACATACCGTTTTTAACACAGCAATACTAGATTAACCAAGTTCAGCTTATTAGACTGTTTAAACCACCATCTCAACAAGACTTGAGTAGCACAATAAGATTTACACCAAAAACAAGAACTATAAAGATAACAATTACTATATTAGTGTCCATACCAACGGACAATAATGTTATGTTTATTCTAAGCTTGCATGCTGCAGTTTTACAGTCACAAAGATTAATGAGGTAGATGGCCTGCTGTAGCTTTACATTTCGTGACAAAACAAATGTAAAAACAGACACTTGGGTAGATGAAATACCCAAGCTTTGGGAGAAGCTGTCACTCTGTTGAGCGAGTTGGGTTTTTATAGACCTTTATAGTCTTCTGCTATTTTAAATGCATGAGCGCTATAAATTCGAATGTATTTTAATTGCCTGTCAATGTTTAATCATTTATCAGCTGGAAAAAATGGCTTACTAACAGTTGTAGGATGATAGATAATATCATTATTATCTATCAGTTAATATCATTAACTGTCTCCAGTTGCTAATGTTAGTTTGGTCCAAAAATAGCCATAATGTCCAAAAAGGATCAACTGTTGCAATTTGTTGTTTCTTGAAACTGTTGCACGTTTCTTGTCACTAATATGTTGCCATGGTTCTCACTATGTCAACCACTGCATGAAAGCTGCAACTCCTGTATTCTGTACACACAGAATGATAACAGACTGATAAAGGATTACATGCCAAAACTTGCAGTTGTTGCTCAACAAACTAAATATGTTATGATTCCAGCAACTAGTGATTTATCTGCACACACTGAATCATTAACACTATTTAGCATGATATATTTAATGTTTATTTATAGTTATGCAAAAGGTGATTTTGGACTAAGAAGATTTCACTGTAGGGGGACTACCAAAGAATTAGGTTTTAGTCAACTAGGCTGTCAAATCGATTAACAAAAACCTTTAGAATTACTAAAGCCATTGTCTCCAGTTTTTTTAACCAGTTTTTGGCTAGATTCTTCTTACCAGGGTTCAACTGCAAACTCGGTGTTATGTAAGGTCTTTGTCTGACCTTCTGGAGCAAACAGGCAAGTGCCACAGTGTGGGTGGTAAGGCCACACATCAGATAAAGAGAACATTAGATGTAAAGGACATTGGACACTCTTTCTCACGCACTTCTGTCTAGGGTGTTTCCTCTCACTGTGTTCTTTTTAAATTGTGTGAATTGCTTCAAAAGTTGAATTACTTTGTATTAACAACAACGCCTGATCTTGTAGGATGTCATCAGAAACGCTCATTCACTGCAGACATTTATATGTTACGTGTGTCTTACAAATGATGATAAGGAAATACAACACACCTGCTGAAACAGAACCTATAGTATAGAACCTCCAGCTACAGTGTAAGCGCAAAGGTTTTGTACTTTATAAGTACTTTATAACACTCTGTACAGAGTTTCTCCCCCAGATAATTGCTCTAATTGGTCTTTGCCAATTGACAGTTGGTTCTTTTTATTGGAAGACGTTACATTGTACATAGTAAGCATTACACTTTTCCCCATTGATAATAATACCACTGCAGCATGTTGGAAATGTCTATGGATTTGCTGCTGTTGACAGAGGCAGAGCTCACCTCCAAGTCTTTATTAAATGATGGTCCATATATATGGTTTAATCCCTCCTTAAGTGTAAGTCTATTGGACAGTTTGACCGTTTTAATGTCCACCAGGCATGAATTCAGGGTGTGTTTTCCCTGGTTATCAGTCCCATGACCTGCTAATTCAGCTGCAGGAACCAAGCTTTATAAATTGTTTACTTAGCATTTTACAATCTAAAATAAAGAGAAGATGAATGGTTTCCATGTTCAGTAAAGCATTCTTTCATTCTCTCTTTTTGTACAGGAGGCCATCCAGTTAGATGGAGAGATCCTGTTTGCTCTTCTCAAGCGTGTGTCTCCTGTGGCCCACAGGCACCTGAAGAAGCATAAAATCGACCCCATCCTCTACATGACAGAATGGTTTATGTGTGCCTTCTCCAGAACTCTGCCCTGGGCCTCTGTCCTGCGCGTGTGGGACATGTTTTTCTGCGAGGGTGAGACAGCTTCTCAGATACAGTATGCACTTGTTGACACCTTGCCCGCATCTCTGCACTTTAGCAACGGTTTTTGCACATTTGTTGCACTTTGTTGGAGGATTTGCACTTGTCACATACCCGTGACTTGTTAAAGCTACTTGCAGTGTGCAGCACGTTATTAGCATTATTTAACAGAATTGTTTTTGTTATTTGTATTTGTCAAAATCTACAAGTTTTAATTTAAAGCTGCTTTAAAGTTTTTGGAACACCACACATTAAAATTGTCCCGCCACCTGATAGCGATCTCTGAAATCTGTCCTTAAATAATCACCTGTAACAGACCTAGACTCTGTAAACAGCAAAGAAAACAAAATATGACCATGGTCCATGTGTTAGCCAATCAGGAAATTTGAAGGTGGCTCTCTGCCAATGGCGTGAGTTCGTGGAGGAACTGCCTGTTTGGGTGAACAATTGCAGATGGGGGAGTGTTCAGGAAACCTTTGAAAACAGGCATAACTTTAGCAATTTAATTTGTGGCATGAGTGAAGCAAAACAATTACTTACAGCATTTTTAAAAAGTGCTATATAGTAAATAAATAGTTGTCATAGTAACAAGCTTAAATGTTTGCTGTGATTGCACAAAGGTGGTGTAGTTACAGACGCTTCCTTTACAGACACTGTTTAAAAGAGATGCATGTCTGTGTGTAATGCAGGAGTGAAGATCATCTTCCGTGTCGGACTGGTGCTGCTGAGATGCATGTTGGGATCTCAGGAGAAACTTAAGGCATGTCAGGGCCAGTATGAGACCATGGAACTGCTGAGATCCATCGAGCCACGATACATGCAGGAGGCTTTCTTAGTGCAAGAGGTATCACACACACACACACAAACTTCACCTGTGCTTGTAAGGTTATCTGCAGATTTCTGCTGTCCTATTTATAGTGATTACTATGCCTGTTACCTTACTCCAGTTTTTAAAGGGTTTAATATGTTTGTAAAGACAGCAAAGATATATATGCACACTGTTTAACATGAGACTGACAGTCTGTTGAGACACAAACCTCTGTTGAACTAATGGGTTATTAAAGAGAAAACAGAAGTATGTCTCCCCCTGCTGGCACAAAGCTACAGTGCTATGAAAAGTTTTAGCCACTTGTTTTAAAATGCTGTAAAGTGGGAATGCTTTAAAAATAATGTCATAAATAGATTTTATTTATCATTTAACTTCTAATAACTAAATCATATAAATATTTTGTGTGAACACCCTTTGGTTAGTACCTTATTTATCCTTGGTAAACATGCACATAGCTTTTCAGGTAGTCTGAAAAGTGTCTTGGGATGTCTTGGAGACGCTGCCACAGTTCTTCTGGATTTAGTCATTTAGTCATAATGAAATCACAGACAGACTTGATGATTGTGAGATCAGCTCTCTTTGTGGAACACTGGCTTTGTTAGTCTCCTTGTGCATACAAAAATCTCACTGGATTATTACAATTAATGGCAAAAAGAATGTCTGGAAATGTAATCTTATAATTCCTACTGATAATACAACAAAAGATATAAATAACTTGCTTAAAACCATTTTTGGGTATGAAAATAGTAATGTGCCTAAGACTTTTGCACAGTACTCACACACACACACAGTAGTGTGTGTGCGCGCGCGTGTGGGTGTGTGCGCGCGTGTGCGTGGGTGTGTATATATTTTAATATTTTTAATATATATTAGATTAATAATTTTTCCAAAAACAAGTAATAATTTGTATTACATTTAAATAAAATAAATGACCTTTCTCCTCTCTCAGGTCATTGATTTGGGTGTGTCTGAACGAGACATAGAAAAGGAACACCTCTTTCAGCTCCGCCGCTGGAAGGAGACCCATGGAGAATTGCACTGTAAATCCTCACCCAGAATGTACGGCGCCAAAGCCATCATGGCCGCTGAGCCGCCCAGCCGCCAGGACCTCAAACAGAACCCCACAATCATCGTCCAGCTGCCACAGGACACAGACAGCCAGGTGGAGAAAGAGAAGATGGAGAAGAAAACACAAATGGAAAACATCTTGCCACCCCTCAATCCATACCCTTTGCCTAGCAACCAACCATTACAGAGCAGCAACCTGTCGCCCAGTGAATCACATCATCTGCAGAAAGACATGCCCCTACAGGGTTCCAATCAGAGTCTTAGTAGCACAGAGCACGATACTTACATGTAAACTTTCAGCTACAGGATGGAGATCATGGGTTTCCAAGATATGAAACCATGACTGACTGCGCTTGTGAAGACTGTTGAATGTTTACTAACTGCAGGCTGTTGAAGAGGGTCTTGCATTAGTGTCATCCCACCTCCCCAGTCTCAGGATTTTGCATTGTAGGGGAGTTCGCATTTCCAGAAAAACTTGTGGGAGCAGTCAAACCTAGGACAAAGACATTACACAGGGGAAAACACTCCATTATATACGTCATGAGGTTTTCAAGTGTGTTTACATAATAATGTTGTGTTGTGTGTGCAAATGAAATGAAGGATGAATAGATCTATACATGAAGCATATATAAGCTGTACAGGAGGCAGATCATTCATATGATCATTCCAACATCATTCCAATTTTAGAACTAAGTATCACTGTGTGATCATCAGGAAGAGTTTGTTCTACTCCAGTGCAACAGTTGATCCAACAGCTGTTTAAGCTAGACTAATGATTCCTTCTCCTGATTCCTTTAGTGAGATGCAAGAACATTTCCTACATCTTCCTCAGGAAATTACATTGTCTGATCTTGTACCTCACAGGAATAGTTCACCCGAAAGTGAATGTCAAATATGATTCCATTTTTTCTTGTGTAAAACAGAAGAGAATGTCTGAGCTGCTCCAGAAATGTGGTCTGTAGTATGTTCATAAATCTTCAGAAGCCAAGCCATTTGATTAGTGTGAATAAAGTTTAAGAAAAAAAACTGAATGGCTGAAATTGAGGCCAAAATCTTCCATGAAGGTCACAAATCTCTTGTGCTTTTATTAAATTTAAAAATGCCACTTTTGGACATGTCATGCTTGGTTTGACACTAAGTGGACCCCAAATGCTGCTGCTTCTTAAGAGGCAGAAACAGATGTGATTTGAGTTGCAGTGTAGTAAATTATCAATGAACAACAACTAATATTTTGGACTGTTTCTCACATCAGGCTCTCCAGCATATGCAAGCCTGGCTTCAGTACACTTATATATATAAAAACCCTAAAACTATTTATAGAAATATAGCACACAAATCCAGTTTTCTGTTCAAATCCACTTATCTTTGTCCAAGGTCTCCTCCTTTGTTTAACAGAAGAAAAAATATGGGGTTGATATCTATGCATCTATACCAGCGAATCTGTAGCCTGTTGCATATTATCCTCGATTTAATTGCAATTCACCTTCATAAGCTGCAGGGGGCTCTGTAGAGCTGCTGAAACAGGGCAGTGTTATATCACGTGACCATTTGCTGTTCCGTCATGTCACAGGTTCGCTCTCTGACGTCATTGCAATAAATCTGTTGCTTCAGAATGACACTACAGTAAAACTCAAAGTAACTTAATTATTAATAAATGAAATTAATGAAAATATGTAGTGCTGTTCATTTCACTAATAAATAAAAAAGGCTTGTATAAATGAAACATGTTTTTTCTACATTAAATACATAATTCAATTTATACTCTGTGCCAAAATTGTAATAAATAAAGCTAGACCTATATATCACAGAATTTAGCTCTTATTGCTAAATGCATGTCAAGTCTGCTTACACCAAGTTCACACCCTTCATTAATATCGGCTAAATTGCATGTGTATTAACAACGTGGGTTGTTATGATGACCTGTGTTTTGTTTGTGTTGAGGTACTGTTTGATTTTATGTGGGGCTATGTGTGTGTTAAATGATTTTGACCTTTAGTTTTTGACCAACAGATTGTTTTGCACATTTCTGTGAAATTTCCATTTTGCAAAACTGAAGGGATGCTGTTGGGTAAAATCCTCTGTCCTTTCGTAGGGTAAAGGAAAATTCTGTTTTTAAATGTCTGGGCTTTAGCATAAGCAAGATGATTTTAACACTATACATTTGTATTTTGCAAAGAGACAATATCTTTTACCACTTCTTGCTATAACTTTTAAGTACTGATATTATGAAGATAAGTATATATTTATGAACATTTATGGGAGGTGTAGCTGTGTTTACATAATTTCCATAGGTCTTTGCATTTTGCCTTTGTTATAGGGGATTTTAGCGCTGTCTGCCCAGTGTTTTCCAGCTCATATCATACCTTCCCCCAGTTACCAACTGACATAATTTATTCACCCAATACTTAACTATGAAGAACCACAGAAATTGGTGAATTCAATTTATGCCTGTTTTTTAAACACATCTTTATGTAATTGCTGCACAACCTGGGTCTGATATGTTGACATATATGTCATCCTTTTTTACAGAGTTAGGGCTCTATTAAAGAAAGCATTATTTAGATAAAGCCTGTTCTGAAATATTGCATGTGTTGTAAGGTTTGTATATTCAGTTCTGAAGCAGTGCTGTAATAAAGCTTTTATTGCCTTTTTAGGCATGAGTTGAACATTTTCGTCTTTTGAATTCTGGGCTTTCGGTGATGTAGCAAATAAAGATTTATTTGAGTCTCTGAAAGTAAAAAGCCTCTTATATTTCAGCACTATTTAAGAGATTTAAAATCTCAGTCTTTCTCTCAGTAGATTTATTTTAATATGGTCTTTGTGCCAAAACATCAATGTTACTTTCATAATAATTAAATTATTTTTATCCTTTTTAAGCTCAAGCTATAAATACCTTCTGTATGCAATTACTATCTTCCATCATTACATTTTTGAGAAGAAAACACTGAAAATGTCTTTCATGATTAAACTGATACCCTCAGAATTTCTGTTTTTGTCTTTTTGTGTCTTATGAATGATTCTTTGCCCCTGTAATTAGTAAGTCAGGCTGGGTACGGTGGGAAGAAAGGCAAGAGAGAGGATGAATGTAGGATGAGGAGAGGTAAATGAGAGTACTGTCATCCTCTTCGTGTGGACTGGACACCTGTTACCCTCGCTGCTTCAGCTCAGCACAGAGATTTGCATGTCAAAGGTGCTGGCGTGCTCCTCTCTCCTCATCACTGCCCGCTGTTTCCCAGAACCCCCCCACCTCACTCCTGCCAGCGGATGTACTGAATGATCCAGCCTTTAATACTGACAAGTGTGTTAGTCAAACCACAAATTTAAGTCAATTGCTATGAAGAATGAGGTGAGTTCCTATATTTCTGTAGTTTAAACTTTTGTCTTATTATGAAGAATAGAAAGTGATGTTTTTACAAGATGAATCAGTAAATTGAAATATTAAAATCTTTTAGCACTGCCATAAATTGAATGAGCTATAATTAAAACATTTACATTAACAGAATAGATAAATTAGTAAACTACATTTATGTAATTATAAATGTTAATACATTTTATCTTAAAAACCTTTTGTCTTTAGAAAATGTGTGTAGTTTTTGCCCTTGCAAAAGTTGCTTAGCTGCCTAGTTGTTATACAGTTGCTAGGGTTGGTGGTTGCTATGTGGCTATTGCCACCATAAATATCTCTTGCCCTGCAGTTTAATTGTTGACATGTCACACATCATTATGTCCCAGCATCATGTGTGACTTACACTAACAAATTAAACCTATTCCTTCAACATCACAGGTGCACACTCACGAACTCTTGTCAAGTGGCATAACATGATGGCCAACAGGACGTTCCTTTGGAAATCAATCTGGGGTATGACTCTGCTGAACACAGTGGGGAAAGCTCATAAACCATAGAGTAGGAAACACAGCCATTATTTATTGCTGGCCACGACAAAAATGTTCAATCCTGCATGAGGTGTAGCGGATACATCTTACAGCACAACTGTGTGGCTTGCTCATTTCTTCCTCCTTTTGTATGTTTTTGTTTCTCCTCGTCTCCCATTTAGTGAAACTTGCTTCCTGTCATGCTTATTATACTGTAATTCTTCAGTAATTTAAGTACAGTAACTGGACAGCGTTAAATCTGATACCGGTGGCCCAGACATCAGCCCCTCAAACCTTAAAAGCCCAGACAAGGGGCAGCCATAAACCTAATATAGTGGATATATAGTAGACATAGTTCTCATCATATATTTCTTCATATGCTGTACTTATGCCACAGAAAGTACTTGTCTCAATAGAATTATAAACTAGCTGAGACACCAGCCTCTGTATCAGACTGGGTTTGTGTGTCTGTGTGTTTATCAGTTCAGATACACACAGTGGTCACTGGAATGGAAAACTCCTGTAGTGTGTTTGAGCGTGTGTGGGTCAGGAAGTTGCTTCTGTCAGGTCAGGGTCAGATGTCAAACAGATGCTTTTACTCTGCACAGTAGACAGGAAGAGGAATACGGCTGTTTACTCCTGGTGCAGGATAACTTGGTGATCAACAGCCTTTCTCAGTTGACCTCAGTGCTCACAGTGTTTATTGTTTACAACTTTACACATACATCTTTGGGCATGTGACTGTAGACATTGCAATTTTGCCTGGCCTTGTGTTTTGACTCTTCCTCATAAAGCACTGTGTGCCTTCAAGTGTGTTAGAAGAGTGTGTTTTGGGTTTATTTGAGGAATGAGGAATGTTTTTTTCTTAATCTCTATTTGATCTGGACTGTCTTCCTGCCATTGTTGCTCTACATCTCCACTGTCTCCTATCTTCCCGTCCCTGAAACCTTCTCCTTGGTGAGGAAACCAGGGCTGTAGATACAGGATACACACACACTCATCAGTGGGGATAATCAGGGTACCTGTGGTAAGATATGGTGTTTGGGTAAAGGTATCATGACAGACATGAGGAAGCTAAGAAAATGGTTCACACGCCTGCACGCACTAAAGATGATACAAGTGGAGGACATGGGCGAGTCCATGATAATAGTTGTCTGCAAGTAGCTCCTATGAGATACATTTGGATCTCTCAGCTCTCATTCTCAAGTCTTTGCTATTCTTACCTTAACAAATGTGTAGATTGAATTAGATCTCCCTATAATGAACATGCTGCCATTATTTACTCAATTGCATTCCAAATTTAATTGCTAAGATGTTGCACTTTTATACCTTAGAAGATTTGATGGAGTTTCATTTAAGTATCAACTCTGGGCATAGGGGAAGATTATCAGTCAATAAAGACTTGAATTAACTCTTATAAGAACTGAATATAGCACATGAGTGTGACTGACTATATTGAACTTTTTGCTGTCCTTTTTGGTTCTCAAAAGTTGTGTTTGTATGGAAAAGTCATTAAAGATCATTAAAGTCATGTCTTCTTTTGACATGAGAGCTGGTTGAAATATTCCTGTACATTTTTCTTGTTTACAGGAATATTATATCTTTTATGTTATTGTTTTGAGTTTGGTAAATGTTTGGCTTATTAATTATAAGACCCTACGCTGCATGTGCCTCCAACATTTAGAAGTGAACAATGAGTCAATGATATCATACATCTGTATGTCAGAGAATCAGAGGTTGTCTGTGTGTGTGTGTGTGTGTGTGTGTGTCCTGACAGTGAGTGGGATGGATGAGTAGACTCTGATGATGTGACAATAGGCAGCCACTTAAGTGCACATTTTGGTATAGATTGATTACGAAAGCATATGGCAAGCAAGAACTCTCATTTTTCTGCACAATGGTTTATTGTGTTCCAGCTGCTGTGAGCGTCACCTTCATTATGTTAACTGTGTGGCATCTGTGTACGGGGACGAGTGCTGTGTGCTATGATTTGTATTTTTCTCAGTAAAGATGATCTGGATGGTTACAAAAAAGACTGGAAAACTGCCCAAAAACATGAACATACATACGATTAATTTAGCATTGTAAAAATGTAAATTATTAATCTATAAAGTAAAAATAACAAACACTTCTAACATCTAATTACTTTAGGTTAGAGTTTTTTTTATTAGTGTGGTATATTTTGTGGGGTGTTAGGGATGTCTCCCATGAGCGTTGTGACAGATGTACTTTATGCAAGTCTCCCAGCCTGGCCAAGCTGGTGTCAGCTGGGTAAAAGCTATAGTCTCCCAGTCTGACCAAGCTAGTGTTAGCTGGTTAAAAGATAGTTTCGCAGCCAGACCAAGCTGGTGCTAGCTGGTTAAAGGTTGTCTCCCAAGCTTTGCTAAGCTGAAAAATTCCCAAGACCCCTCCAAAACCAGCAAACAGACTAGTCTATCATGCAGGCTGGGAGACTAGCTAACTATCTAAACAAACTATTTTTCAGCAGGCCACACAGTAGACAGCAAGGCGGCTCACTGTGGTTTGGAACCGAGTCAGTGCACGTCTTATTTGCTTGTCACTCTTTTCCAGTTGAGTCAAACCAGGGAATTTTCTCCTTCCATATTTATTGGTTCAGGAAGAGCTTATCAATAATCGGAAGATTTGCAGCTCTGGTTTACCAAATATGACTGTCTTCAGTCTCAGTGGACCGACACAAATAGAAGCTGCATCCTGCCAGGCAGACCCTTTCCTGTGATATCCCATAAGTCACTGTGGCATTGTACCTCCCTGATTGCCAGCATAACCAGCACTGGTCAGATTTATTCTGTTAGCGTCTTCCATTGTTATGTGCAGTGTTTAAATGAAAGTAACAGAAGTGGAAACTTTTGACCCTGTTTGTTTGTACTAGCCAATGCGTGTCTGGGCATCGTTGTTGTGCTGGTGTTTGCAAGAGTTATTTCAAGAGTTATTTCAAGGGGCATTCAAGGGGCATTCTCAGGAAACAGTGTGTGCTGTGTAAATTTTGTGTCCCGATAAATCATGTGTTCTGGTAAATTTTACCCATGTTTTGCTTTTTAAATATTTATTTATATATGTCACTATATATATTCACTATATACTAAGTATATGAAATTAAGTATATGAATTCCAAGTTTTTATGTGACAAGGCTGAAATAATGTAGACTTTAGAGCTAGTAATGGTGAAAGTAATAGCTTAAGTATTGGCCAAAAACCCATACATGGGTTGATGGCCCCCAATATAATAATTATTATCTGATAATTCTGAGGTGTAAAAATACGACTAGAAAGAAAATAGAAAAAAACAAATTTAGCAGTAACAATAATAACTGTGACAATAACTGTTTTCTGTCACCTGAGAATTACCTTTTCTAAAAGTAAAATTAGGTTACTCAATGTTTGTGTGTGCTATGTATTTTAGGAAAATCCTCAAACTTACCGCACCAAAAAAAGATGAGAACATCCCTCCTGATACCCTTAGATATGTGCCAGATATTTACATCAGAAGCAACCGCTCCTTTTCCAAACAATAGCCATAACAAAAGAGTGAATTCTCAGGTCAAATGACCCAATTAGGAGTTTCCCACAGACACAAGCCGAACATATTTACATCAGCGAGGGCGTCACATATAGTACTCAAGATAGCTTTTCCTGTCAATGTGTGTTCGGCCCATCTGCTGAAGAAAAGAGAATACAGATCCTGCAGACTTCAAGTGGACATGTTTTAGGCGCCACACGTTTGGACACACTTCAATGCATATGTCTGATTTAAAAAAGTCTACGATTCAATCACAGCTCAAGGGTACCGACTGAGTGCTGACTTCCTGTTTGCATTTTCATGCTGTCTGTCACTTTTGCTCATAGAACGTTATGAAAGTCAGAGAGGAAACCATGCCAGTGAGATACACTACAGAGACAAAAGACACACTCAGCTTTCTTGAGAGCTTCATGACAGTAGTGTTCTCTGAGGGCAGGAGATAAGAGATAATCAAATAAACAGAACTTATTGCTAACCGCTAATTGCTAACAACAGCATCACAATAGGGAATATGTAGAAAGGAACGGCGGCCGTCTGAAACCATCCAGCGGAAGCTTAAATGTGTTGCCATTGCGCCTGCTTGATTAGCATCCGATGTTTTCAACAGGTCATTAAATACAAACATGCAAAGCAGTGGGCAAATGTTTATCTAGATATTCAACCTCTAGCTTAGTGGGGAAACTCTCACCAGGTGCAGATAGAAGGCCTGTAAATGGAGCTCCTAACAAGACAAAATGATGAACCCCCTCAGCTCTCTGGGGACATTAGGGAACTCTTTGAAATGTAGTTGAAGTCCTGATGAAAAAACAGCTTAAAACATGCTAAGCTGGTTAGCTGGTCTTTGCTGGTTTAGGCTTGAGGCCAGATGGTCCCACCAATACTAGTTACTCCTAGTATTGGGAGTAACTAACTGAAATTATTCACCCTGTTAACTTGATCAAAGATTTTAGTAGGTCAGATCTTTTAATGTGCAGTCACATGCCCTCTTCTAGAATGTTCTGTCTCTCTCATATGTTGAGTTTAATGGATTTAAGTGAATTAAATGGTTCATAAACATGACTATGTTTAGTGGAGGTACATGTTTAAATGGATAGCTTGACTGTAGTTCTACTGTAACTACTTTAAATTATGAGTAGTTTGTAGATTGTGAAGCTGTACAGTTTCAAAGCAGCTTCTTCAACACTTTTGAAAAGAAGAAAATCTTTAAATGTTGAAGAAAACAAGCATGATTGATCAGTTCCTTCTGAAATTGATAAGTGTCTCCTCCTGACAATCGGTGTTCCGGGTCATGGCAGGACAAGAGAAACAGGAAAGGGCTTGGAGTAACCTGGGATGTTTATATAATTAGTTAGCTTGCCATCAGGAAGAGCATACGGATGTTGTCCACACTGTTGATTCTGCAATACTGTTTTCAAATGGTCCGAGTCCACACTAAAAACATCTCAATGTAATTTAGGTTTTGACAGGAAACCGCTCTCACTGTAGCTAAAACTTACTTTAAACAAACAGCCACACCTTCAATACACTGCCAGGCATAAGGAACGTGTGCTCAAGAGGTGAAGAGAAAACCGGGCGACAGCTCAAAGGTGTGAACTCGTTCATTGCCCCGACCCTGATGCTCAACGGCCTGGTGTCAATGAGTCGGAAACTCTTGTTACAATCAGTCAATGCAGCTCGGGTGGGGGGCCATAAAAGCTCCCAGAAGGCTGACACACCTTTACAAATGAAGAGGAAAAGATTATGCATTAACAAATGCCTCTATGTGGTATCAGTCACTTTTAAGATTCAGAATCAACAGCCGAATCAATTAAGCTCTCTCAGCATCCTGATTGTTCTTCATGGGTTTTCACTTTAGGTTGTGGCAGTGATGCTGGTAAGAGAATATCAACACCCGAGAGACGCAGTTGTCACTTTGCACAGGGGGGTGTAGATGGAGTGTGCGACACTTACACATCAAACACACCAGAGACCCTCCTCAAACAGACCCTCCTTTTACCCTGCCAGTCAGTCGGTAATCTGAGACAGTGAAAATACATTTACACAAACTTTCTTATTCATTAACCAAAATGCATTTTGCTGCAAATGCATTCTGCGGGACAGATGGAACACTTTCCCTGTCTGAGAAAAAAAATGTATAAAATACATCCTTTCTTATTAATTAAATAAAATAGTCTAAAAGTGAATTTTTGGATGCCCTGTATTTTTTTCTGCTGCCCATAGCCTTGATTCCTTATATCTAAAAGGATCTAGAGAGAGAAAATAGAGGATTGTTGCTGATAGCTACATACAAGGTCTTGGCTCTAAGGTTGGGCACAATTTAAGGTTAGTTTTAAATCTTTAAAATATGCAATGAACGTTTAATTTTTATTAAAGTATCTAGATGAGTAATATATTATAGTAAAAATATATCTCATATATGGAAGTACCACCTAGACGTTTGCTGTAAACATATTTTCTCATTACAGTGAGATTCACTAGAAT
Source organism: Chromobotia macracanthus (assembly GCA_036877525.1). Classification (NCBI taxonomy): domain Eukaryota; kingdom Metazoa; phylum Chordata; class Actinopteri; order Cypriniformes; family Botiidae; genus Chromobotia; species Chromobotia macracanthus. The sequence continues at coordinate 3,972,594 of JAZGTH010000031.1, read as the reverse complement.
ATAAAGTCAAAAGCTATTCAGAAATATCAAATATTATGAAAACAACTATATTTTTTCTTAAAAATGCTCTTATGAGACATACAGCAGGTTAACAATTGCCCCTTATGTGCTGTTACGATCCCTAATACAATCCTTTGTGTTAAATTTCTCATATTACATTTATAGATTGTGATCTAGTCTTTCTGAATAGAAAGACATTAATGGTACTGTTGCCTAATAAGTATGTTTTTATACTAAAAGTGGAGCAATTGTAGTCTATGTAGTAAGGAACATGTAAACAATTATACAATCGGTTGGCAACTGCTTTTTCATTTGGTTCAGATGTAAATAAGCACAATTGTTCTGTTCTGTCAGGTGAGTGTGTGTGTTTGTTTTCTCAGGTGTTCAGCACACTTCTGTTCATCTAAATCTCTGCTCCTCTTACACTGATGCCTTATATAGTTTTGTTTCTATTAAATGATGCAGCGACTGAATTAGTTAAATCAGTTAACAGTTCTAAAAAACAGAAGCACTTATTCAGGGTTGGGTAACAACGGATCAAAGTCTGTGCTGATTCCAGCTGCTCTAAGAGGTCTGTCACCCAAACTCTCCTTCCCGATGTGTGTGTGTGTGTCTGTGCATGTTTGTATGTGTGTGTGGTCTAACACTATGACTGCCATTTACTCCATGTATGGTCCATGCATGCAGATACCACATCAAACTCTGTCATGTGTCAACAGAGACCTTAGCAGCAATTTCAGTCCCATCAATTAACATTTAAACAACACCATGCAATTTAGAGAAGGATAAAAATACTATTTTTGAACAGGGGTCACATGAGACTTAACTACAGAATTAAATTTAATTGCTGAGAAATAAACAGTTTGGCAGTTGTTGGACCCCCAATGCCTCTTCTATTTGCATATCTGTCTTAGCCATTTGTTCTGTTATCATATCTATCCTGTTAAAAGCAAAGCAAGATAAGTTTAGTCCCACCTGTGATGTGTGTATTTGTGTGTGGGGGGTGATTAAGCTTGAGATAACACAAGTTTTTAGCAGCCCATGCAGTCAATCCTTTTAATAAAGAATTTAAATATATCTAATTTAAAATATGTCATTTTAAAATAACTTTTAAAAACTTGCTAATACTTGCTAGATCTAAGCTGATACCCTGAACAAGATTAAGAGGGAGTTAACTAACTAACTAACTTCAGCACATTAAAGTCATTTTAATGATGTTTAATGATGATACTTTTTAATTATAGTATCTAGCTGATCAATATTTTTTTATCATCTAGTAACTCTAGCACATGTTAAAGCCATTTTAATGATGTCACAATTAAGCTTTCAAAAAAACTGAGCCTCCCGTCCCGTGACTGGCCAGCATGTGTGTGTGTGTGTTAGGACTGGGTCAGGGAGGGATAGTTGTGTCTGAGCGGGTCAGGTCCCCGGCGCCACTGACGCCTAATTGCTGAGAGACGGGGTCGGGTGCCGAGTGAAATATCTCGTCTGTTTCAGTCTGATACAGTCCTGCTTATATGCACCAAATGCTCTGGCTAATAATGTGCCATTTACAGTGAGATCCTACTCCCCTGGATTTCCTCTGTGGAATCAAACACAATGATATATTCTATATTTCATATAGTGAACTCTTCTTAGAATTCCTAATTAATTTAAATCATACTTTTTCTCCCATCATTTTTCAAAAACATTTTTTATTTCTATAATGGGCTCTTATAACAATATGAGGTCTAACATTATATCTTACATTATATAACATCATGTTATGATGTTTTAAAATCTATAGTGACATAATTTAGACAAAATAAGAAACATTTTTGGGTGTGGTAAACCAATGAAAGTATCATTAATAATTCTTATAACTACTATAATATACACACACACTAATTTAACAAATATAACACTAACTCTGCCCCATGGTAACCTTTGCAAACTCTGTCCATGTATTTTCCACAGTCTTTTTTATTTATTGTTTGTTTGAATTACATTTGTAAATGATCATTATTTAATGAAATGCATTTTGTTTTAAGTAAAGGATGATGTTGGAAAGGATACATTAACCAAAACAATACGTTTTAAAACGTACTCATTGCGGTGGACTATTTGTAGTTAAAAATAGTTAAAAAAAAACAATAAAAAACCTGTTAAGAGCTGAAGACTAGTGTTGTGCACAAATGATGAGCAGGTCTGATGCTGTATGTGTTTGGTATACACTGTAGTGTTGCTCGGGCAGGCCCGACAGCTCGGAGCGCAGCGCATCTCTGACGCATTGGGATGGAAATGAGAGCGCTTGAACTAATAGACGGTGGTTCACACTTTCACATCCGTAAATTAAAATATCCATTTATCTGTGTAGGGCAAAAATACAGGTCCTGACTTGCCTCGACAATCATTTAGAACAGGTTTACATGCTTTCTTTATCATTTTAATAGTTGTAAAACTCCCTGACATCTTTAGGGCAAATAACGTTGAGAGCCCCGTGTATACAAAGTTATTTATATTATATATACACATATATTTCAAATAAACTGCTGTTGTTAACTAAAGCTATCAAAGTAAAGCTGTTTTCTGTCCGCTTTTTCTAATAGTATACATTTTTCTAACAGTGTTGTACTTCTGACTGTGAAATTTGCTGCTTTAGCTAAATTACGCCCTATTTTTTCATGCGTTTTCCAGCGGTTTCTCTTTTCACTCTTCATCGTTATATAAGCCTAATCATTTTTTTACTTCCCATTTTTATATTTAATCATCTCGCAGGTTTTCGCAGTGTACATTAGCTGGGTTTAGTGTGCAGATCGGCTGCGGGTGAGAGGCGGGGTCAGGGTGGGAGGGTCGGGTTTGACGCTGGGAGGGGAGAGGAAGGGAGTGAGATGTAAAGGTTTAAAAGCCACAGTTTGTCCAGCTGAAAGAACATTCTGACCTGAGCAGCTTCTCTGTGATTATGCCATTTTAATCACTTTAAGTTCCTTGTTATGTTTTTGCTGTTTTTGGCACAGTTCTAGAGAACAACTTGAGACTTTATTATCTTATTTTAACATCAGAGAAAAGGAAGGGACACTATGGACAACATGAGCAGCGACTACAGCCAAGATTACTATGAGGATGCAGCCAACAACACAATGTGTGACTTTGATGAATGGGAGCCATCATATTCCTTGATTCCTATACTCTACATGCTCATCTTCATCTTGGGCCTCACTGGCAATGGTGTGGTCATCTTCACCGTGTGGCGTGCCCAGAACAAGCGGAGAGCTGCAGATGTCTACATAGGAAACCTGGCCCTGGCTGATCTGACCTTTGTGGTGACCCTGCCCCTGTGGGCTGTGTACACTGCCCTGGGATACCACTGGCCCTTTGGCGTTGCCCTCTGCAAGATCAGCAGCTACGTGGTCTTGCTTAACATGTATGCTAGTGTCTTCTGCCTCACCTGTTTGAGCCTGGATCGCTACATGGCCATCGTGCACTCCCTCACCAGCACACAGCTGCGTACCAGAGGACACATGCGGGCATCATTGGCTACCATCTGGCTTCTATCTGGTGTGTTGGCTTCACCCACACTGCTATTTCGCACCACAGTGTATGATGCTGAGACCAACCGCACGTCCTGTGCCATGGATTTCAGCCTGGTGGTGACCAAACAGGGCCAGGAGACCCTGTGGATTGCAGGCCTCAGCATATCCTCCACAGCTCTAGGCTTTCTGATCCCCCTTCTGGCCATGATGGTGTGCTATGGTTTCATCGGCTGCACCATCACACGCCACTTCAACAGCCTGCGCAAGGAGGACCAGCGCAAACGTCGCCTGCTAAAGATCATCACCACATTGGTGGTGGTGTTTGCTGCCTGCTGGATGCCCTTCCATGTTGTGAAGACCATGGATGCCCTATCTTATCTGAACCTGGCTCCTGACTCTTGCACCTTCCTCAACCTCCTGCTTCTGGCCCATCCTTACGCAACCTGCCTGGCCTACATCAACAGCTGCCTCAACCCGCTCCTCTATGCCTTTTTTGACCTACGCTTCCGTTCTCAGTGCCTCTGTCTCCTGAACCTGAAGAAAGCTCTTCACGCCAGCCCGGCCAGCTCCCTTTCATCACAGAAGACTGAGGCCCAGTCTCTGGCTACAAAGGTGTGAGGAGGTAGGTGGAGGGGTGACAGAATTGATGGAAGATGTCAACAATTACCCTCAAACTGTTACATCCTTCACATGAACTAAGGTGAATGACTTACTGTTGGGGACAAACAGACTTTCCTTTTGTATCTGACTGTGGGAACTTGTGGAACCAGCTTCCCCTGTTCTGTGAATACTCATTGGTACTCAGTGAACTGAGAGTAAATATAAAGAGGAACATTCTAGTTCTGAGGAACCAGTGCTGTCAGTTTGTCCTGGTGTCTCTGAGACCACAAGCTGAGACTGGAGATCTTGGAGCTCCCTCCAGAGAGCAGAACCCGTCCGACAGCTGCACTCCAGACGTGTAGAACAGAGATGAATGTAAGGGTGGGGGAGTTATCGCTTCACTCTGCCTCTGCACCTCATGGTCGCCTCTTGATATTGAGGTTCACAGACTTTCTGTTATTCAGAGCTGCAGGAGAGGGTTGTGGGTGGTCTGAGGAAGGTTTTAAAGGCAATTTATGGACTCTTCTGACACTGCATAATGTATTTAAACTTTCCTCCTTACCATCTTGTTTTTTAGGTTGGTTATGTGTTTTTTGTCCTGTAAGCACTTGTTTATAAGGGGCAGAGATAAGAACCCTGTTGGTCAGTCTGTCTTATCTAAGTCGTCAAGTTAGGGGAGGAAGAAGAAGTGCTGCAGCTTGATTAAAGACTTTTGGGAAGGTGGGTGTTTTGGTGGAGACAAAAGCATGGGTGGGGGGCTCAGACAGACAGATGGCAGCTAACAAATGTTGTCGGGGAAGCGGGACAGCCATTTAATAGGTGCTTCGACAGATGAGATACTGATGCTAATGTTTGTGTATGAGTGAGCTAATGAAATGTAAGTAAACTGACTAATTTTTTATTGTTGTAAAATATAACATTCAGGAAAAAGCTGTATGATGATTTCTTTGCAGTACACTATGAATAAAATGTGTATGAAGAAATTCTCTTGTTTGTGCTTCCTATATCATCTCTTAAACCACTTGCAGCATTCCATCATGTTCACTGGTTTCCTGTTAACCATGGGCTGAGGGCCGCTGCTTTGGCTCTTATTGTCCTCTGTCAGTTGAAAAATCAAAGCCAATGACTGTCAGGAAATGTATGTTTAAGGCTGATTTCATTTTGTTTCTTGGCTGCGGCAAACCGTCTGTGCTGTTTACCCAGACACAACACTAAGGAGTTTTTTTATTAGGAGTATGTACACAAAAAATATATACATTAGTGCAAGTGCAGTAATCCACAAGTTATATCTTATGTAAGTTTTCAGATTCATAATACATAGAACATTAACATTAAAATGTATATTTGCCATTGACACACTTTTACAAATAAACTGCCTTCAGCTAAAACTGTTATACTTTGGTATTTTGCCAGAAAATGGTATTAACATTCATATACAAATGCTGTACATATGGAGGGTCAACAGCCCCCTAAAGATTAAGTCTTTCCTCCCTAATGCGCTTTGAGCAGAACATAATCATCGCCAGAGAGACTGTGCTAATCTAAAAAGGTAATTAGTTCCAGTCATGCCTCAGCATGGATTAAAATGCATTTCTATAAAGAAATTTGTTTTTTATTTATGGTAACAGCACAGAAAGCTTTGTGTAGAATTTTTACAATAAGCTATATATATATATATATATATATATGTGTATTTATATACATATATATATATGTATTTAAGCATATACATTTTTATTTGTGTAGCATTCCACATCTGAATAAAAGCATCTACTGTATGAAAACATATAACAAAACACTAACAGGCAGTTAATATGAGTAAAATTCCATCTAATTTGATGGTTATAGCATAACATGGAATTAAGGGCCAGACGAACCCTCTGTATCACAGTACAGAGATTATGAGGTTAGAAAAACACAGAAAAACACACATCTGTTGAGTGGAGAATACAGTGGCCTCCATAAGTATTGGGACATTTAAGGAAAAATTGGCCTGTTGTGGAGTCAAGGAATCTTTTATGATTAAAAGATAAATTTGAGGCAAATTTTCATTCAGCTCCCCCTTCTTCATCTTGGCTTTTGTGTGTTCTCACCAAACATAAGACTCAGACTGCAGAAGCAATGGACAGATCTGATACTACACATTCCCTGCTTTTAATGCAACAGTTAATGCAACAGGACACAACTGATAACTTAGAAACATAACTGTGAGCCAATTGTCCCAATAGAGATAGAGAGGTCCCTTAGATAGAGAGGTGAAACTCTGCTGTTCTTCTAAATTGGTAAAACATTCATGAGTTGAAACAGCCAAATAACAAAACGTGACATTCTGTATTTCATTCCGTGCCTCATAGACATCTTTTAATTAAAGATTTCTTAACTCCACAGCAAACAAAGCAATTTTTTAATTACTGTCGCATTACTTATGGAGAACAATGTATATAGTAGAAGCAAAGAGGGGAAAAGTGCCAAAATAGAGGGTGTTTCTATTAGATAAATGATCTGTAGAGACAGTACAAGTGGGTATACTTTTGCTAGCATATGTGTGGGCTAGTGGTCACCTTTGTGTTTATTTTGGTTTATTTGTTTTTTGTCAGTGTTAAAAGTGTGAGAAATGTGCAAGGGGAGATTTACACAAGAAACAAAGTAATGGTTTGTGGATTTACAGTGATTTTAACATTTTGTTAATGATGATTCCATGATTGAGGCTTGTGTCACATGTTTGCTTAGGAGATGTGAGACCAAGAAAACAAGCAGAACAGGATATGACACGGACCAGACTCGAACCCACATCTCACATAGAACCACCACAACTTAATGTGTATGAAACCTAAAGACTGGCCACAGCTCCAGCAGAATGTGATTAACAATCAAGCACAAGGAAATGAATATTTCCTGATTGATGAAGGGTTCAGTTAAAACAGAACATCAATGGAACATGGTCATGTAACGGAGCTCATTTTTTTGGTGTCTGACTGAAACAAACACTGAACACGTTTTTTGTAAGCTAACAGCTGCTGTATGTGGGCACAGATCACATGCTCGGCTCTATATTGTCCACAGGTGTCAAATAATACCTTAGGGTTTCAGACATTACAGACATTTTCAAAGATGTTGTAAAGATTTAGAAGAGTAATTTAATCTCCCTGATGAATGTGATTTTCATGGTGTGACGCTCACATGTGTTAAATAAGCCGCTTCTGTGCTTTCAAGTGAAACATTTATATGGTGGAAAGAGGTAACCTGATCAAGCCTTTGTGTAGTCAGGTTTACTTCACAATATTTTTACTGATGCTATATAACATTTTTACCAGTGCATATTTATATATATAATTTGTAGTTGCATTTTTACTGCATTCGGTTTTATACTAACTAAACACATTTTACACTGCATCTTCATTTTAAATGTGCCTCTTTCAGTGACTGAATTTCATTCAGAGGGGTTTAACTGGACATTCTGCTGTCTTGGGCTGATACAACTTAAGATAAATCAGAAAACCAAAAAAATAACATGGGTACAGAATAAATATTTTGTAGAATCTGTGAAAATCTATAAATAAGTCCTTCCTGTGCTGGCCACATCACCTTATCTTTACATTGCCATCCGACAGTTTCATTTTAATGATTGATTCTGTGCAACGACAGCTGCTCTATAGAACAACCTACAGCACTGACACAGTGTTATAATGTTTGACTGTGAGAGATCAGAGATGTCTGAGATTATTTATGACAATGTGATCAGCACTGAGACTCTGAAAATGGACGGAGGAGAGAGAGTGGAGATGATGGTGGACATCTATGAAAGTTCAGATTCTGTGAGAAAACATGAACTCATGATGAACACAGAGAGCATCAGTACAGAGAGACACCAGCCGCTTCAACATACAGGTACTCAGATTAATTTATCACATTCATTGCTGTGATAAAGACAAATATAAAGATAAATATAACCTGATGTCTGTCATTCTCAGGAAGTGTCTCAGTGAAGAACAGAAGACACAGAGCAGTTCAGATGTGTTTGTGGTTGCTGTGTGTTCTTCTGCTGACTGCTGTAATAGTGTTCTGTGTGTATTTTATCACTGAGAGAAACCAGTTACTAACCCATAACTATAACTTGACTAAAGAAAGAGAGCAGTTACTAGCAAAACACAGTGAGATACTAAATCAGACCAGAATCTTGAGTGAAGAAAGAGAACAGTTAAAAAACAAAAGTTATGAACTCCTGCATGGCCTTTATGAACAAGGTAATCATGTATTTAGTTTCCTTTAAGAATAAGGAAGTTTACTATTTTTATTACTTTTTCATGATTTTTATTTTTATGGACAGCTAAAGCTAATTTCTAAACTGTTGTTTTAACAGATCAGCGCTCTGATAACTTTAAATGGATTTACTACAACTTCAGTTTTTATTACATTTCATCTGATTATAAGAGCTGGAGTGACAGCAGACGAGACTGTAAACAGAGAGGAGCAGATCTGGTGATCATAAACAGCCCAGAGGAACAAGTGAGTGAGGAAGAAATAGATTTAGTGTCTGTGTATAAATGCATTCATTTATATGTGTATCTATGTATATGTTTGTGTCTGATCTGTGTGATATATTGCTGTTCCATTATAACAGACGTTTTTGCAGAAGGCTGCAGCTGGTGATTATTTATGGATTGGTCTGAGTGCTGATGAAGGGGTGTGGAAATGGACTGATGACATCACATTATCATTTAGGTGAGAAATCGTTGAATTTAACTGGTCATTAGTCAGAAGGATTAAAAGTTTCTAAACTCTTATATTTATTGTTTTTTCAGGAACTGGATGAATGGATATCCCAAAGCTTACAGTAATTCCTGTGCGGTAGCAGCTCCATCTGGGTGGGCTTATCCATGTTATAACAAATATAAATGGTTCTGTGAGAAGAGACTTTTAAAATCACTTATCATATGATAAATATGCACAATTAATTAAATTCATTAGTCCCAAAAACTCCAAAGAATTATTGAAATAGTAAAATTACAAGTGTGCTACTGTGACATTGATATTATATATTACATAGTATAGTATACTTTAGGGGGTATGGCCCTCCAGAAGCAGGGCTGGGCTCCTTGGTATACTTACTACATAAAGTTTTCTTAAAAATGTATTTGAACTTTACTTAAGTATGCTTAATAAAATGAATTTGAAGTATACTTATTTTTTTGTAAAGGATTGCTTTTTAGAAAACAATGATAACAAATTTGTTTTTGGAATATATGCCTGTAAATTTTTATAGCAGCAGGTTAATGTGGTCAACTAACATTTGTGGTTAAGCAGTCTGCTGTACATAAACCAACATAACAGCATCCAAAGCACATAATGTATGTTAGTAAGTTTGATCTTGGCAGATTACTGCTTATACAGCTGCTGCTGCAAAGCAAATACAAAGATTTGCTACTGATAGGATGCACACAGACATGATACAGCGACACATTTAGACATGCATAAAGTTCTTTAAAGCAGAACAAGCCAGTGCTATGGTTGTTTGGCTGACAGATTACAAGTCGAGAATCTATTAGCTTGCACCATCTAGAACCTCACATGAAGACTGAACTTAAAATTGTGAATTAATGCATAAATAAAAGAATAACAAGAAGCAAGACACTATGAAGCAGGTCCAGTTTTTTATTAGTACAAATGTTCAGGCATGTTCACAATTATATCAGTATTCTGTTTAAAACACTCATTATTTTAAGTTTCACACTATGACAAAAGTGTAAATTCCAGATTAATGTGCAGTAAATAGTTTGAAACAGAGAAGCAGAGCAGTCTAAACAACTCACAGTAGAATAACAAACAGCACAGTTATGTTTGACTGTAATAGTTCAGTTTTAGTTGTAAGAGACAACTAAATTTATTTACTGTAATGTGGTCAGTGGACAGAGAGTGAAGATAATGGTGGATTCTTTAAGAAACCATAAACTCATGATAAACACAGAAAATACTGCGAAGACACAGAGCAGTTCAGATGTGTTTGTGGTTGCTGTGTGTTCTTCTGCTGACTGCTGTAATGGTGCTCTGTGTGTATTTTATCACTGAGAGAAAACAGTTACTAACCCACAACTATAACTTGACTACAGAAAGTGTGGAGATAATGTGTGTTACTAGCAAAACACAGTGAAGAGTGAAGAAAGAGACCAGTTTAAAAACAAGAGTTATGAACTCCTGCATGGCCTTTATGAACAAGGTAATCATGTATTTGAAAGTGACATTGAAAGTGACATATTTGTTAGATATGGTAACCCAGACCCGAAATGTGACCTCTGCATTTAACCCATCACTGTTGAGGAGTGCACACACGCACGCACACACGCGTGCACACAGCAGTGGGCAGCACATTGCCCATTGTTTCCTTTAAGAATAAAAAGCTTACTATTTTATTACTTTTCATGATTTTTATGGACAACTAAAGTTAAAGTATTTCATTAACAGATCAGCGCTCTGATAACTTTAAATGGATTTACTCCACCTCAGTTTGTATTCCTTTTCATCTGAATGGAGGAGCTGGAGTGACATCAGACAAGACTGTAAAAGAGAGGAGCAGACCTTATAATATGTCTGATTATAAAAGGTGAATCGATACGTTTGTGAAAGAAAACAATTCATATTTTGAACTGTCACATATCCATTTAAACAAACAGATCAGAGAGCTAAATTTTAATATGGCAACATGACAACATTAAACCTTTTTAATCTACAAAGGTTTTATTTTGATTATTAAATTATGGAAGTAAATCATTATACATGTCAGGAAAATTGTCAAAACAGCATCATTTTTATTCAATTTGATTTGTTTTATTTTTAGTTTATGTTAATCACACATAAGAAAGATGCAGTTCTCTGATGTCACATCCTGCAGAGGATTTTGGGCAGTTTTCACTCCCTGCTGGTCAAATCAAGAGGAATCAAAGCAAGTAGATTATGTGATGACTCCTCATCCCCCATCCCCACTCTGACTCCAGTGATAGATGAATCACTGCTGATGTGTATTCGTCTTTCCTCATCAAGGTCTCAGACCTTTAACCACCGCACTGTGGTTAAAGTCAATTACCCAGCTTTCATTTCCTTACCTTGCCACTTTTGCAACAAACAATGAACTACCATTAGCCAGATCCTAAATATTCATCTTCCGAATTGAAGTGTGATGTTTAAGGTAACAGGTCTAGTTATGTTTTCCCATTTTAATGTTTCCAAATATTATGTGTGTGTAATTATTTATTAAATAGATTTATTAATGTAACAATTGCTACAATCAAGCAAAACGTGTAAATAATAGCATAACATTAGCAAAACAGATTTTATCAATAAATAAGGCAAATGTACTGATGAAACTGAGTTTGAGGTTTTGTCTTTGATAATCACATTATCCTGCAAAACCGGGTGTGAGTGATACTATCAGCTGATCTCTTGAGTAAACTAATGTTTCATTAACACAGCAAAGCACTGAACTAACTGTCTCTTTAAAGGCATAACAACAGACTTTGAGGGAGATGAGCCATTAGTACACAATACACTCTCTGACTAATAAATATCACAGTCTGCCCTCACTGAGTCACAGGTCATGTCTGAAAATAAACAATTAAGTTAGTAATGCAAGTAAACTTACAATAATTGTGCCATTCTTTGCAAGGATGAGCTTCCTGTCCACATTTAACAGCATTGGATAAACAACATAAAATAAGGTTATTTCATCATTTTTTTGCTCAGGCATGGCTTTTTTTAAACTCTACAGCAATGGCACATAGCAATGACACATAGTTTAGCTATGGTGTCACTCCAGTCTGATGATCCCAGTAAAGTTAGGTCTGGGGTCTAGCATTATTTATTTGGCATTTAGTGAAAGTAGAGAAATGTTTAAGTGTGTACACATACTTTTGGGCCACTGTGCTAGTTTCTACTTTTCTGGAACTATTTAATGTGGCTGTCACTTTAAGTATGAACTGCTTGTGTTCTCTATTGTAAATGCTCACTGATACAAGTGTCTGCTAAATGAATAAACTTGAATGGTCCAAGTGTCCACAGACTGGGACCACACCTACATAAACTGTCACACCCTTGAATACGAATTACAGCAAGTTTTGGACCATGCTTAAGCATTCATAGCATATCCTGATAGGCTGTTTATGAGAAAGACTGATTGCAGTAGTTGTCAGAAGTGCTGAGTGAATGAGGCTTTGTTTTGATTGTTGCTATCGTAGCTATTGGCAAGTCAGCATTCAGGACCACAAATGTCCATTTTTAAACGTGGATAATGTAATGATATACTTGAATGAAATGCGTAAAGAAACCCCTCCCTAACAGATAAAGGGAAAGGCCCCATCGAAGCACAATTCATTATAAATCAAGGCAACAAAGCAAAAATAGCTCTGGAGGAAATGCGTGAGGCTTGGCTAGGTCAGAACAATGGAAGGAGAGGGTGGCTCACGGAACAGCTCCAGTCTGGAAGCCAATGATGGCTACACAGTGGGTCATTGGAGGGAAACAAGTGGTGACCCCCAAGGAGCTTGTGGAAGACTTGTGGCTTCCTCCTGGAAGCCCTGGTTCATACCTTCCTGTACTTCTGTCTCCATCGTCTTATTTTGCAGAGTGAGATGGGGGGATTTAGTGCACAGGATAGGGGTTACAGCGCTAGAGAAGGTCGGAGATACAATGAGGGAGAGGTTCCTGTCCAGGGAAATCCTGTCTTTCAACAGCATTGGATCGTGGACGAGGGCCCTCACATGTCTCTAGGCCCCATAGCAATCGTTAGCTCAAAAATGCAACTCTGCAAGTGATCAGATAAAGCATGCCACACTTCCTAGAGGCTTTATGATCAAACCTGATGTCACAAACGATGTCACAAGTGTATGCCAAAAGCAAAGGAGTTTCCAAATTGCATAAACAGGCCGAAGTTCATTGACACCTTTGGCACGAGCAGGGCCTTCAAACACCAGAGGAAATAAGGTTCTTCCTGCATAAGAAAACTAAACAGAACATTGTGGGTTTAGCGGTTGCATGCAAGATGCGACTGCACCGGATCTATGGGTTTGAGACCAGGAGAGCTCATCCTCAGGGCACAAAGCATCCCTTCATGAGCAGCTCTATTCTGGCCATTGTGAGAGCTGGTTTTAGAGTCCTCTCAACCTCTCTCTCTCTTCAGGCCTGTCACTGGAGCTAAATGAGTTCCCTGTCATCAGCTGAGCTCACAGAAGACTCAGCTGCAGGCATTCAGCTGATCACAGACACACATAGATCTTAAATGTTATGCGCTAAATTGAATGAGGCTGAGCTAAATTCTGCTGCCTAAATGGAAAAACGTCACCTGTCTATCAAAACTAGAATGCCTGTCTGTGTGAAAACAATGACACATTGGAATACGGAGACAATAATTGTGACTGAAAGTCTGAGTGTTGTTATGCAGTGGGCATGAACCAATTATTATCGAAGCACAAGAGGTAAACATAGTCAGAGATTATGGCATGTATTAAAAATGAAGCTTTTTTAAAATCAAATTAAACCACACCAACATTTCTTAATGCTGCTTTTCAACAGTTGGATGCTGTTGGTGTCTGAAAAAACAACTAAATGCCACACACAGTGGAATATACAGGCACGCACGTATACATCCTCTACCAGACAGGTGAGTCTGTAAAAAAAACAGCAACATGCCACACTGCACAAGTGCTGAAGTGACAAAAACATCACAATAACTGGCAGTTAAAATTCTCTAGATATGTTATTTTAAGATTTTAGCATTTAAAATTATAAATGTGATTTGTATCTTAGTCTGTCTTTCCAAGTTAAAGTTACACTAATGCACTTCAAATGTTTAGCCAATTAAAGATAAATGTAAATATAACATCCACACAAAGGTGTACACTGCAGCTTAAGTATGATTTTACCGTCGGAACCAGGGAATCAAACTCAAAATAATAATATAATTTCCATTAGCTTAACATTTTTAAACGTTTACAAAGACAGTAAGCCAGACTCAAAACTAAACTGCAAACTTCGATGAGAATCTGAATTAATTTCTTGGGACACAGTGACACCTATTGGCTGACTTGCAAACATGCATGTCAAATAAACTCTAGGCTTGTGATCCACCACCGGATGAATGATGCATCATGTGACAAAATGCAAATGATGTATTAAATACTGCTTACAGTGACATGTCCTGTTGTTTTGTGCTTCTCCTCCATACGTGCCATCTTTACATTAAAGTTGGATATGCAGGTAAGCTCCGGAATTAGTTCAATTTCAAAGTCACAGAGAAGATGGTACAGATTGACTGCAGTGAAACTGAAGATGCAGCCAGAGACCTGAAAGACTCAAAACGACACTCCAGAAACACAGCAGACAGCTCAGCAATCTTGAAAGCTCTTAAACTACAGCTGTTTTTGAAGCTGAAATTTTGCTGAACAGTTTTGAACTGTTCAATGTACCTGGATAAATGTTTTTAAGAAATTATTTTTTTAAATAAGGTATAAAGAACATCAAGGACTATTTTGTGCAATGAATTGTGTTTTGACTAAATTGTAGTAAAAATGCTTTAACAATAGTCATTTTTTGTGCTTTTTACTATTATTTGAAATATTATAATTTCAGCTTGTATCACCAGAAAATACACAATTAGATGCTATATTTAGATGCAACCAATGCTTTATTTCTTATATTTATGCTGTTTTCATGGTTATCTTTGCCTTCTATTATGAAATAACATCTTGATCATAGCAAAGCTTACATACAGTTCCCAATAAAGGTATTTATTTATGTTTAATGTTAAACATGTTGAAGATTAGTGGACAGGCTGTCGATTCTTTAAACCATACGCTGAAGAGTAGAGCATTTGTTTAGGCTGAGGACATGCTCTTTAAGTACAGTTCTTATTAGGAAACATTGTGCTTTGAGGTTACTGCTAATTTAGTTGGTTGATGAACAAAGCTTGCCTAATGAAGTTGGATTAACAAGAAGAAAGCCCAGAAATGTAGTAGATTCATTTTAAACAAACTTTAGTAATTTACTTTAATTTAAATCTAAACTAAATTGTGTTTACCAAACTAAACAGGTTTAATTTGAGCTAAATAAATCGTGTATATCAATAAAAAGTGATGACTTAAGGTGTGCCAGAAAAGGGAATAAAGCCAGGAGATCAAGGTAAAAAAAAAACAACAATACTAAGAGAACTTTTATCGAGCGGGCTTAGAAGTTATTTATTTAAATATTTAGGGAAACTACATCTAAATATTATCAATATGTCAGTATTAAGCTATTTTTAAGAAAAAAATAGATGTACATATCTAATTTTAAAACTTATCTCCATATTTTAACTCACATCTCAATATCAGAGGTTGTGACCTTCATTTGTGTCAAATTACAAACACAACTGACTATGGGCTGGGCAGATCTGGGCAGATCTGGAGCCTTTATATAGGCTCCAGATCTTTATATTGCATTTGACAATACACACACGTGATTATTCACCAGGTTGAGGCTTATTACAGTTGGGCTTTAATACAAAGTGTAATGCTTGCTTCTAACAAAAAGCACACCATGTCCTACCTCAGCAGAGAATATGAGTACTGCATGGATAAACAAATCATGAGATGACATCATGTACTGTCCTACACATTTGCTCTGCACACATATTGAAAGCTGTCAGACAAGCAATCTCTAAGCAAACAGATGACAAAGGACAGAGAGACTCCAAAATGCCAGCTCCATGACTGAATCAAGAGTTGTGTTTAGGGCATTTTGAACCCTGCTCACAACCCCACTATACAGAAAAGTGTCAAAGAAAGTTTGATTATTCTGGAGAGTGTAATTTCAAGATCCAAAGAGGATACAGAAGGATAAGGATAAGAAGAAACTATCCAATCAGAAGACTGGGAAATGGGGAAAAGTGAAGACAGAAGGCATGCAGCTCACCATCCTTTGCTTATTTTCAGCAGGTCATGAAAGAGTTTTTCACAACAAGAACAAGTGGCAGGTGAGGTATGCTTGACAAATGAGGACAATGTGTACTGTCCAGGATTCCTTAATGCCCTTTTTTATATCTTGCCATTTTTCCTCTTTGGAGTGGCTTGCTATTGGGAGACCAGAGGGGGTATGTTCATAAACAGGATGTGGGACAACAAACAAACCACAAAAAACAAGAGATACCAACTGTCACATAGAAAAGTGCTTTAGAATTGTTAAACATTCTATACTGCATAGCAAGAAAAAGTCAGACCAGGAATTTTCTTAAGAAAAATGTATCGGTCTCTGCTAGGAAGTTGCGAGAATCTTGGATGAAGGGGAATAAAGAACAAATCCAAGTTCTTTTCTGTTCCACAAACCATCCCAGTTTTGTGGAACAGAAAGACATTTTGACCCATGACACCTGCAGAGGAAGAGGTAATGAAGTCATTAGTACAAAATTTTTTAAAAATATTTATTGCATATTTTCAGGTTAGCTATTATTTACTGTTATTTACTGTTTACGTTATATTATTGCCATGGACTTGACATGCCATGCCAAGGTGACATGCCATGGACGAAGCCGCTCACAGAGCTGGTTATATTGTGAAGTGCCCCAACCAGAATTTAGAGTACCTGTTACATCACAGGGAATTTCATACACTGAGACCCCATGATTGGTTATTTGGAGAGGTTATTTTGGATTTCAGCCTACATTATTATTATATCATGTAAAACAAATTCCAAAGCAGTAAACTTCTGCAGAAACTAGACATTCAAACAAGTTTCACATGGACGTTTAAAATTAAAGGAACATGTTGATGATGTCATTCTGGACCCAGGGCTGTACAAATTATTCATGTGTTTAATATATTGTGTTTTAAGATAAAGAAATGAATGTGTTATTTGTGTATATTTCTTATGTTAATAATTTAAACTGTTGTAATTTCCTGTTTCTCTTCTATTCTCTTGTGACCTTTGTCTTCTGTTGGCCTTTAAGATTGACTGTTACTGTATGCACGGGTTAAAACGCCTGTATTTGTGAGACTTAAATATTTCTGTGTTTACCACTTAAAACATATGGAAACTTCAGAGGAATGTCCTCTAAATCGCAATTCCTTTGGGTGCAATCGAGACAAAAATTTTGAAACCTAAATGTTGTGTCATAAGTAAAATAAAAACAACTATTTTCGATACACTGGCGCATAACGAAACAGCGCGGAACAACACGTCATAAAAACACAAGTTAAAAATTAAAATCGCCACGTCTGTTTGAGATATTCAATAAGGCTGAAGACATCACAGACCATTTAAAAGCAACAATCTGCATAACCATTAAAAAGATATTGAAGTTATAAGATGAAACTTGTTTTAAAGCAGTTCGTTCATCCAAAGGAAATCAATAATGTATAAAAGTGATTATTTTCAGGCATTTCAATAATAAATAAATCAAGTTCATCTGATACATTTTTATAACTGACTCAAGTTCTTTCCATCGGCTACTGAGTAATACGTTTTCTTGCTAGTGTTGCCAGATCTCGACATTAAAAAACAGCAACAGGTCAAAACACACCGGAATAAATGCAAATACTTTATACTGGAAATAATACCGAACTATCTCTAATCGCAACTGCACACTTTATTAACTCCATAAAGGGGATAGCTTTATGAACGACGTCCATAAAGAAGCCAAAGACGCTCCTATTAAGCGGACATGGCAACACTGTAAGAATGCCTTTGGCGAATTCATGTTCCTTTTTGGACTGGTGCAATTTAAATATATGCGATAAACCTTTTTTTATTCATTTTCATTCATTTGTATTCATTATTCATATTTCAAGTTTTATTTTAATGTTTTTTTATTTTCATTTTTTTAGACCCTTTTAGTCATTTCGACAAACACATTAACTATTCCTAATCCACGTGACAAAAAATAAAATGACGTTTTGTATTACTCGTTATTCATTTCTCCTTTTCCATTTACAATACTACATATTACATTTAATAACATTTTTACTATTTTTAAATAATTAGAGACAATGTCACAAACTTCATACATAACCTAAATTCTAGTAACAAAATCACTGTTAATTAGGTACATTGGTATCAAATCAAAATGTACAGAGCTGTTCTGGCCTTGTCAATCATAGATACATGTTATCTACACGTGATAATGCCATAATCACCGGTATTTTATAAAAACAAAATCATTTCACCCTGTACACACAGATTCCTAGTAAAAATGGTAAGGATCACAATGTATTGTAAACTGTTTTTGATAAAACAAAACGATAAGATAGGCTAAGGCAATTTACATGCACTTTCCAACCAATCACCATTCGGATGACTATAGCAAACAGTGGAGAGAGTGACGTGTATAACGTGTACAAACATGAAGTGTTAAAGAAACTGGAATATGTCTTGTTGTGGAGCTCCTGCATTTCGTAACTTAATGAAACCCCATGTGTATTACGCACGTCATATACATCACCCACACTGGTTTTGACATTTTATGACATTTTTTGACATGTGACTTTACTGTACAATTGTGATGTTACTGCATTTAAATGGCACAAAACAAGTAGAGGTGCAAGTACAGCACGAAGTTGTTTTGACTTTTATCATTCTCACACTGTGTACGCGGTATGTATTGGTTATGCAGATACGCTGGTCGGTTTATTAGTTTAGTGGGGATAGCCTTTCTTTGATAAAGAACACACGCCATGTAAACAAGATCATCAAAAATGACGTGGAAGGGGATTCTGATGCGGTCACGTGGTTATTGCGTCATACTATATAAACGCCGCAGCTTCTAACAATATTTTAGAGAAGGCTCTTCGTAGACGTCATAGGCAGACGGGAAACAGTGAAGTGAATATATTTATGTGTACATTTGGCACTGAGCAAATCAGTATCACAACTCCACTGACGGAACACGTACTGTAAACAGCCTCTGTATCCGTGTTAGCTACTTTGAAAATGGCGAAAAAAGGTAAACGATTTTACATTGTTTTACGCAAAATATCATCTATAATACATTTTTATAGTAAAAATGTATTTGTATGATACAAACACAATTATAATGCAGTTTATAATATATTTATTATTTTCATGAAACAACTTATTAATAATAGTTTTAACTTATTTAACTTCCGATTCTTCAATGTACAGAGCAAACCGCTGTAGTCGAATGCGCGCAGCAGCTGCGCAGAGTCGGAGATCTGTTCAACTGGAAATATAGACTACTGGAGCTCATAGTGAATCTCAAAAACTTACAGACTGACGGAAAACGCTGAAATGACACGAAAGCAATTGGAGAATGGCGTATACCGCATCTGAAGTGGATTTCCTACAAGATGCCATTTCCTAACCCCACCAAAAGTTGAAAAGGGAGAAGTATGGATTTCTAAGATGAAGAAATACGGAGGCCCTCGTCGACACAAACGCTGGACGCTGCTTCCGGGCTTTGTGCTGAACCACTTGCTACTTGGCTATATGTCTGTCACAAGACTTTCGGAGTATATGTTAACATGATGTTTTATTCAGTGAAACAGGTTTCATCGTCGATTATCAGGCAGTGCGCATTCGTTTACACTGGACTTTATTTCTTATAATTGGGACAGTAGCGATCCAAAACCACCGGCATTACGCATGAACTGTAGCTAGATAAAAACATTGACGTCGTATAAAAACATTTTCATCCAGTTTGTAATCATTTACTTTGCCTTTTAATGTTTTGCCTTATGTCACGTATAATGTAATAAATATACGAAAATAAATAGCTATGTACTATGTAATTTGTGTTAAAGTAATAATGCATATAATATCCACGTACTGTATCTATCTCCACTTCCTGAATGTGCACAAGAAAGACTGCAATGCTAATGACTATTTTTGCTCATATTATCTCACTGTTAGGCTTTTGTATGTTTTCTGACGCCTCAAAATATATTTAGTTCTTCAAAAATGTGTGCATGTTTTACTGATCTCTATAAGAACACAAGTCCTGACATGATATTAAGCATTAAAGGAATCGTCTGTTTGATATGTGCATAACAAACACATGTATAATTTGTTTATGAACACCTCTATACATGTTAGAACAAATAAATGCTTGACTACTTTGTTTCAACAAAAGCAACTCACAGATGCATTCTGAGAATGTCATCACATTAGATAACAAAACACCAAACCAAACAGCAAACACAATCACACTTTTAAGCAAAACAAATCCAGTTCATGTTATTGAAAGTTCACAGACCTGCAGTTTAGCTCTAACCTACCCCAACAAACGTGCCTGAAAGTTTCCCACCTCTGAGACTGTCTGAATTCACATAACTTTAAAAAAGAGGACAGCTAATATTTAATATCCCTTCCAGGCACTTAAAGATATTTCTTTATTATATGGTAAAAAGCAGATTTACAAATCAGGGCATCCATTTTACATAATCTCTACTTCAACAGCTCAGTAGGTATGGTTTATTAACAGTAAATTATTTCAAACACCAGCTTGCTGAGACAGGAAGGGAATATCCCCACCTCAATCTTTACTCAACCTCTTGCAGGACAGGAGACAACCAATCAACACCAGACATGGCAAAACAAGATAGACAATTCAGAGAAATATTGAGTTAACAGCTAAACAATAAAATAAAAACAAATCACAGTACAAAAATCAGAAACAAAGCAAAAGAACAGATTATGACATGAACAAAACTATGCATGTGTGTAAAGACATCACATCATTGCAGTGATCTCTAATAAAAAGACCTCAGTAGCCTTCCATGATGTTAGGGCACTGTAAACTCTACTAGTGTTTGACTGGCCATTCTTTTGAACAGAATTAAATTTTTGAGTTTATGAGATAAACTCAACTCCAGAAATTTAGATTATATATGTGAGCTCAATGTGTCCTTGACCTGTCTGGTGTAGCACAGCATAAAAATCAGAGCCACATATTCTCACATTATACTTAAATTAGTTTTGAACCGGCTTTGGTTGCAATGATCCACACTGGAGACGTAATCTGGATTTTCAGATCATTTGAATACAAAACTAAAAGGCTGTGATTCAGTCATTCTGGTTGTTACACTCATTCTGATGGATTAATAACCAAATGTCTTTGAAAAAACGGATAATATTAGCACACATTAGACTTTCTTTGAGCATTCCTAAGAGCGGAAAGAATTTATGAAAAGACGACTTGCATGGAAACATCGTTAAAGCACTGGAGAAAAACTGATGCTTTCATTTCAGGATTATGACATTATTTTCTTTCCAGATCTTCCGCATTTCAGGGTGCAGAACATCTGTTGAAACAGGATCTTTTCATTCCTTAACCACTTCAGGGATCATCAAGCCTAGGTACTGAAGTAGTGGCTCTTCTCCTTATTTAAGAGTGTAGAATTATACCAGTATCTGGATTAAGATTAGAGTCGTGGCCTAGTTAAATACAGGGATTAAAGACCCTTTACAAATCACCTCCCGTCCATACCCTCATTTTTGTTCTTACATGAACTCTGTTTATGATCTAAGTGCATGAAATACAAGAAGCCTCACAGTGAATTGCAATCATGTAGGAACTATTGGCCATTTAAAGAAGACAGGGCAACATCTTTGTGAAGGTCAGAGACAGATCTGTGACTATGAAAACACAAATGTCCCTTCCAAAGTATCATCATCATCATCATCTCATCATCTTCCCAAACTGTATTTCCATCATTACCATCACCAATATTATTCTGAATCAACCAAGCTTGGGGCCAGTGGTCCAATGCCATGAGAACAAAGTCAAGTCCCTTTCTCTCTACTCAGCAGGTTCATTTGGTGAAAGCAGCAACAACTGCCCATAGCAGCTCGTTGGCGCCCGATTTGGCAGCCTCTGCCTCTGGGTCAAGATCCAGAAGCAACCGCACCCTCTTCATGGCCAGATCGTACTGGTCATCCAGCAGAGGAGCAAAGGCATTCTCTAGAACATCAGAGGAATGTGCCAGAAACAGCAGCGCTAGCAGACGCTTATCCATCCGTTGGGGCTCATTCACCCATTTCTCCAGGACGGACTCCTGGACCTTGCGAACCAGCCGCTGCTTAACAGTGTTGTTGGTGAGCGGGTGGGTGGTCATATCAAAAAGCAGGAAGTTTTGTTTCTCAGTGGTGAGGACACCCTTTTCCACCAGATTCTTAGCCAAGCGCTCTCGCACGTTTCGCAACTGGTAGTGCAGCTTCAATGGATTCCAAGTTTCACCTACAGAACATGAAAGTGACTTTCATAATTGCTGAAAGTTTGAAAAAATTACCGAATTTAAAAAAAAATTGTTTTTTTTACAGTTTGCAGCATATGTAAAAAGTGTAACAAGCTTTTGCAACATCATGCTTAAAATCAACATGAAATCAGAACTGATCCTACATTTACATTTTCCATATAAGAACTGCTTGGCACCATTCTACTAAGTAACAACCTGTTTCATTATCCAATCTAAACACAAGTCCTGTCTTAAATTTTAATAATTCTGGTTTACATGAAAATGTCAGTTTACAAAATTAAAAAGGGCTGCCAAAAGCATTTTCTGATGACTTAAATAAAACATAAGCCTAAAATACAGCTGCTAAAAATGGTACTGCAACTTACCACTCAGCAACTCAATCCAACTCTGAACTGTCTCTGGAGGCTGGGTCTCTTTAATATGTTTTAATGCCTCATCCAACAGCATGTCTCCAGTGGGGGCATCAGATTTACATAAAACCTGGGAAACAAACGTGTTTCAGATACACTGTACAGTGTAAAGACAGTAAAAAGAAACAACACAAATTGCCACACACCTTTCTGGTCAGCAAACTTTTCCTTCTCATTCCTGATGCTTCCAAATGCAGGCGTCCCCGTATGGCCAGTTCGATCAACATACACCCTCGAAGCCCAGATGAGATGCAGTCATTCCAGAACGATGTATAACCCTTACCCAAAATTCAGCAAAATCATTAATCCAAAAATCACTTCAGTATCTTCTATACTTTAGTGGTCAGCGTTTACTCTATAAAGTTGTCAATCAGTGGGGATTACTGACTGTATCGATTTTGTCTGTCAACGAAGTGTTTGCGATTATGTAGATGTGCGACATAACATGCAACTAGATGCATGTTTTTAATAATGTTGTACGGGAGTTTAGTCTGCTGTTACATAACTGATATTTACGACTGGACACACTGAAACAGCAAAATGGTTTAGAAACCCTTGCCTTTAACTCCCATTAAGCTAAAAGGTAATGTTAGGAGCTCTCTCAACAGGCCTGACCGTGTTCATGAGCAGTTCCTCGGACACATAATCTCCTGTATTACAGGTCTTATCTAGTCATCGTGTTACCAACCGCCTCAAGCTACCGTTTGCCTAACAAGCCAAGCTCAAAAAAGTCTAACCTCTCGATCCTTCAGTCCGAGCAACAACACCTCTTCCATTAAAGTCAGTCGAGTTTCTTTGGAGTCTCCCTTATCTTCATCTTCTTCTTCGCCGCGGCGGGACTCGTAATCGTCCTCCCCGGAGCTTCTCTCCTTATCAGCGGCGGCGGCGTTACGCGAGGCCTCGGTCCGTCTCTGCACAAGGCCCGAGTTTCTCTGTGTCAGGGAACTCATTGTTTGCACAAGCCTAAAACACCTGCGTGTTTAACCGTCTTTTAATTATGCATCAGTCGGCACCGATAATGACTATATTCACGCTCTCTTCGGCCTCTATAACTGTTTCATTAATATACTTTGTGTTGACGTGGATGTTTACAAGCATCCGGGACGCTCCTCCGTCCTGCACTCTTGTTTCCTTATTCAATATGGAGGACGTTAATGACGCAAGTACGCATGATCGCGAACGTCAGCGTGGACATTTACGTGATAACGCCCGCCTGTTTGTGGGGGACAAGAAAATGTATATTTATAAATAAATAAATAATATACATTTATAATTTGGATAGATTGTCTGTTTTAGCTTACATTCGCGTAAATGATCTCTATAGCGTAAGATGATCTCTATAATCTACATTTACTACACAAAATATGAATGCTTTTAAATTTATGAGGAAAAAGCATGAGCATTTCATTCGTGAAAATACTTTCCTTGTTATGTTCTGCTCTAAAATACTTCAGATCCCATAGATGTGGTCTTTACGTGCATGATTGTTTTCAAAACACTTTAAACCTTTGCGAGGAATAACTTTGCTAGACAACAGGCTAACATCCTAAACGGAAGATGCAAATACAGAAGTTTACTATTGTTCAAGAAAAGCTGAGGGAATATCTAGTTATCTAGTTCGCGGTTTCTATTCAAAAGTTCCTAGATGATTGGTCTGATGTCATTCAAAGTCATTACGTTTATATCTCGTATATTATTTTTCTCAAGATTTATCTTCAAAAATCATGCGGTTCATTGTTAGTATAGCCTTGAAATGATCATTAAAGCATTACTGGCGACTGGAGCAGCACCTATACATGTACACTCTCTTTACAATATTAAATAAATTCTCATAGGCCTATTGAAACTCAGTAACCATTCTCTATCATACAGTTTCACCTGTTGCTTAGTGGGCGTGTCGAAGTGAAGAGAGGGCGGGGATTGAGAGTAATGAGATCCAGTATCTGTTGTGAAGTATTCAGCTCGATTGGCCAATAGTTTCCTACAATCTGGCGCTCCCGCACCTTGAGTCACATCAAATAACACGCAGCGAGATGAGCTTGAATCAGTGGCTTTGTCGCTCCATTAAGTGTAAACGGTCTTGCTTTTAATTCAGATGGTTAATATAATAATAGAACATGGAAGATGCACAGAAAAGTAAGTACCTTTTTAATAATTAAAAAATGTTGGGTTAGTTTTTTGTTTTTTAGCATTATTCGTATTTTTAAAATGAAATCGGATTTGTCATTGACTCATTTAAATTGACATATTTGAACATAATTGGAATATTTTTTCCTTTAAGGAAATAAGCTGGTCTCATACTGCGCGGGTTGTGGGCATCAGATCCTTGATCGATTTATCCTGCGGGTTTTTCCTGACTTGGAGTGGCACGCGGAGTGTCTGAAGTGCGCAGAGTGCCATCAATTTTTGGACGAGTCCTGCACCTGCTTCATCAGAGATGGAAAAACCTTCTGTAAAGACCATTACAGTAGGTGCGTGCCATTGTTTAGAGATAGTTGCAGTGCTCAGAATTTCTTGATTTCTATCACACAGACACTGTCTCATTATTTTTCACACTTCAAATTACTATGTAGGTACCAGTACCAATCATGTGGCTAAATATATGCAAATATACAGTCATAACAGTATAGTATATATACTATATATATATTATTTTCATACCTAATACCTGAAGACTAAAAAATAACTTGATAGCACAGCTCAATGTCCTCTGTAGGATAAAAAGAGTGTTTGGGGTCTCAGAGATTCCAGGTATAAAATATAAATGAACGCAATTCATTTTGACAGAAAATATTTTCTGACATTGTAGAGACAACCAGTTGTTTTTCTTTCAGTACATTTAGTTCTATTTAAAACAAAACAGTACAATACTGAAAAACAGTCACCTCTCTAATAAAGTGCAGAGGAACATCAGGAGAATGTGAAGTTATTATAAAATATTATGAAATGTAATTGTTTTGGATATACAGCATTGGGTTCTGTAGAACCTCAGACATAAGAAAAGTAAAAGGAATTTCATTTTCATATGAAAGTTAAACTTTAAATGGAACTGACACTGTTTATGCGTTTAGATTTGAAAATGTGTACTTGGGCCATTAAACATTAAATATTTAACAATTTATTTTTATTGTTGTTTATGTTTAAGGCCACTGTTCTTTTGTATAAGACTGCATCCTAATATAGTCACAAAAGTATATATATATTGCTATATTAATATTATATTATATAATATAATATATTACTATATTAATATTATATTAAGTATTATATATGTAATATATATATTACAAAAGTACATGTTACAACATAATTACCTTCTAAGTAATATAAGTAACAAATGTTCAATAGCAGATCTCCTCCCTTCTTTGTTTATTGTTTAATAATGTTGCTCTTCATTAATTGTGTTTCAGATTATGCACCCCTAAATGTGCAAAATGCTGCAAAATCTTCACCAGAAATGAGTATGTAATGCGAACGCGAGTAAACATTTATCATGTTCAATGTTTTCGCTGCGAGAGCTGTGATCGGCAGTTACTTCCAGGAGATGAATATGTTCTGCGTGAGGGCCGGCCACTCTGTACAGACCATCATGATCTCTCCAATAGATTAAGTACTTCAAATAACCCAAATCACAAAACACAGGACACTGATATATATGGTAAGTCTGGACTCAAAGGATAATTTTGAGGTAGTCATTGAGATTTCTCCTGTGGTGTGAGTCTTGATGAAAATCTTCTATCCATATATCTGTTTGACACAGAGAACACCAACTCCATGTCACAATCCAGCTCTTCCTGGTCATCGCAGAGGAGATCAGAGCGAGCCACCCGAGTGAGAACAGTTCTCAGCGAGTCTCAGCTCCGCATGCTGCAGACCTGTTACAATGCTAATCCCAGACCCGACGCCCTCATGAAAGAGCAGCTGGTGGAAATGACAGGCCTCAGTCCCCGAGTCATTCGGGTTTGGTTCCAAAACAAGCGATGCAAAGACAAGAAGAGAAGTCTGATGATGAGGCACACACAGAAGCAGAATGACGGCCATCTGGTAACACTTCTCTGTAAAAACATCTACTTCCCTGTATGTTTTAACTTTAACACCAATTTCTAAGCTGATAAAAAAACCATTAATTACCTCAGCCCAGTTGTGCATTTGAAATACATTGTACGTTAACTCTTTCATGCATGTTGTCCACTTTAGCACGTCTTTAAAACCCAAAGTGTTACATCGAAGTCACTGCTGACCCTTTCTCAAATTCTATATGATATGCCATTTTTATTTATTTTAAGTCATTGTGTTTTCTGTTTATGATAAAAGTAGTGACCCATCAAGCTCCTATGAAATATTTACTTATATCTTCTATAGCAATGGATAGATGTTCTCCTTCAATGATGGATGTAGTCTTTCAAAATGCATAATTTATACAGTAAAAAAAACATGAAGATATGTTTTTCTTTTGCAACTCATTATTTTATAAGAATGACTACTGACTCTTAGCCAATTGTCATTAAAATGTAAAAGGTGTTTAAAGAGGACACCATCAAATGCTAATATTTTGTAAAGTCTGGCTTGAACATTTTAATCTGGTCAATTATTTTCTCTTGAAGGATGTTTCTGAGGAACCGGTTTTGGTTGCTAGTCCAGAAAGTCAAGGCAGTGACATGTTGGGAAGTCCATCATGGAAACTCCTGACCAACTTTATTCTGCAGAAACATGCTGACCAGGGCTCATTCCATCAGGTGATAAATTTTAGTTCAACATGGTCCTTCTTTCTAATAATCCACCCAGCATTGTCCACTGTTGCTCATTTGTTTTGGTTTGGTTCCTAGCTTTCTTTATCGAAGGAAGGTCCCTGTTCTTCTACGAGTGAAGTTGTGTCAATACCAGCTCAGTTACCAGACACACCCAACAGCCTTGCTGCAAGTCCCACGGGGACAAATGAGTAAACAGTTTTTCCAACAGAGCAATACAGCTAATTCCCCCTCTACACACAACCACGGGTTGATATTTAACACTGTGAAAACTACACTCTTACAAATAAAGGTGCCAAAGGGGATTTTCATACAGTAATAAGATGGATGTAAAAAAATCTGTGCCCTTGTTATTGTTCATTTCCAAATATTTGCATTTTTATCTTTACTACTGTTAGCATATTTGTAGGATTTTTGAAGGTGTGCCTTGTGTTTCTTAAAAATTAAACTATCTATTGTTTTTTCCAGTTCATGTGTTGCATTTCATAGATTTTATAGAAATGTATTGTTAAATAATGTAATTATTTATGGATATATTATTTTTTTAAAAAGTCTTGATGTTGTGTTGTTCCTCTGTCAGTGTGTTTTAATAGTTAAATTGCAATATATTATGTTTAGTTACACACTTTTTCTACACCTTTCTGTCTAATTTTTCTGTTGACTTATTTTTAAGTTCTTGAGGTTTAATGGTGCCTGCAATACTATTCTGCTGCCTAAAAACATTTGTTGCACTAAACTTCTAGAGTTCATTCTAGTCTGCAATTCTAATTTAATACAGATTTTACGATCTGGAATTTCCTTTTGGCAATTTAAGTCACATTGGTTTCTTGACCTTCCTCTTCAAACCTAGTTTTGCTTTATTACCATTGCCTAGTTTGCCCTTTGTTGGCGTTATCAAGGTCCCCAAAGTGTTTAATTTGCAATCTAAACCCGAGATTAAACTCAAAGAGATGGAATAATTCCACCCACCTCCACTATTTAGATTCAGATAAATAGAAATGATAAAGTCATTTCAAATTTTAAATCACGTCACCTAATTTTACCCACCAAACATGCCAATGAATCACAAAGGGAGCAGATAGCACATGAAAGCAAATAGCAGTTTCAGATAGACTGGGTTGACATTAATAGGCAACTTTAAAGGAAAATATGCCATTAGAAGATATGGACTATATCTGTTAAATGAACAAAAAAATCTACCAGAATTACGTATTTAAAGGAAGAATTTTAATGTGCTTCACCAGATAGGAGCTCTGTAGTGCATATTGTACTGTTAGCCCTTTTAAGGGTTCTCTAGGTTTTGTCTTATAAACTGTCAATCACACACCATATAATCAAATCAATGCATCCACTAAATTCACTCATTTCTGTGCTGTTGAGCTGTGGGTGAATTGAAAAGATCTTGTTTAGAGATGGTGCTTTATACTGTTGGTCTGGGCTCTCAACCTTTTGTGCTCTAGATCAAATAATGAAAGAGGTGCTGCACTTCAACGAGGTAATTCATCTCTGCAGAAAGAG
Organism: Chromobotia macracanthus; assembly: GCA_036877525.1. Lineage (NCBI taxonomy): Eukaryota > Metazoa > Chordata > Actinopteri > Cypriniformes > Botiidae > Chromobotia > Chromobotia macracanthus. Next base: position 3,943,579 of record JAZGTH010000031.1, on the reverse strand, counting down.
ATGAATTAATGGATCAGACCTCTGCTTTTTGCTCTCAGAGCTTTTATCTTTGCCCCCACCTATTTTTTGTCAAGTTGCTAAAAGAGTGAGAAATATCAAGCCTCTACAGTAATTATCCATGTCTTTGAGAAGGTTTTATTAAAATGCTAATTTAGTGAATGTGCCATAATAAGGAAAGCACATCTGCTATTAGCATGACATACAAGATGTTGAATCATTAACAACCATTTTATTTATATTTTATTTATTTTGTTTCTGGATTTCCTTGTTGGCATTTTCTGCCTCTTCAGGTTATCATAGATATGGTTGAACTTTTTTAATCAACAATTTGATATGATTGTTGATACCTAGATCTGCAGCTGATTAAACAGTCCTATAAATAAAGAGCTTTTATAGGCATTTGAAAGATTATTTTAAATAATGTTGTGCATAATAAATAATTGTGCATTAAATTTGTGCATTAAATAATTTTCTGTCACAAAGAAATCATAAGAATAAGCAGACAAAAGATGTTAATATCTTCCCCTCCAAACTGAATAAATGTTATTACTATAACCTCATGTAATTTTACACTTACAACTTCTTTTTATTGCTTCTTGCTTCTATTTCTTCTTTTCTTGCTTACACATACACATTTTGCTACTGTAATATTGCTTTAATGCTACAATATTTCACAAACATTGTCCTATATTTGTCCTTGGGTGTTTTATCAAGATGTCTGAAGTGTTTTGTCTAAAGTTTAAAACAGATTAAACTTGAAAATCTGAGGAGGCGGAGTTGTAGCACCCACCTGCACCAGTCAGCTTCAGCATTAGGGGTGATTAATAAAACCAACATTATAATTTGACAAAACTCTGACACATGAAAGAAAGACACATTCTATGGGTCACTTCATCACTGTCAGCTTATTTCACTTAGTAACTCACTTACTAACCCATGCCAGTAATACAAAGAGAGCAGCGTGTGAGATGCTAGTCATATTAACGGACTGTTGCAGATGAAACAGGAAAGTCCCTTCAAGTTCCTTGTATTTGAAAATTGCTTTTCTAAAAATCCATAGGAAGTTCCAGGGAGAACCTATAGTTACAATACACCAATTCTCTTTGGGGAAATGTATTATTAAACAAGAGTTGTTATTCTGGGGTGAAGTAAGATTCTACATTCAAAACTTGTATTTACCGAAAAATGAAACTTTACATTACAGTTTTACTCTGTAACTATAACTATAGAACTATAACTCTATAACTATAAACAATATGTTTTCCACTGTAAGGCAAACAGCCATGTAGGATATCTCTAATATGCATTATGTTTTGGACCATCATTCATCCTTAATATAATCAAATCAGTGCATTAACTAATTTTCCCAATTTCTCTGCTGTTGGGGTTGGTGGGTGAATAGAAAAGATCTTGTGTGAAGATGGTTCTTTATACGATTGCTCTGGGCTCTCAACCCCTGTACAGGCACCTTTGTGCTCTAGATCAAATAATGAAAGTGCTGCACTTCAACAGACCAATTCATCCCTGCAGAAAGAGACAAATTAATGGATCAAATATCTGTTTTTTGCTCTCAGAGCTTTCATCTTTGCCCCGATGAATTGTTTCATCAGGTTACTAAAAAGAGTGAGAAATATGAGGCCCCTAATATAATTATCTATTCCTTTGACCAAAGCTGATGTTCTTTATTTTGAGATTCAGAATAAGATTTAATATTCTAATTTATTAAAAAGAAACTACATCCTGGTGTTATTTCAATGACAAACCAGATAATGCAATGTTTAATTGAAGCTATTTATAGTCACCATACAGGTACAACAAGATATACTGCTTCCAAAAAATCATTTACAGTTACAATTCAAATGTAATAAAGAAATTAAAAACCTGTATAGATATAAATAAATAAGTATGGAATAGAGTACAGAGACAGGGGAAAATACAGAGACAGTGCAACCAAAAAAAGACGGGTTCTGTCTTTAGGGCCCCATGTAAAAACAACACTTCATTAAGTGTTACTCTAGATGCGGTATAGAATTCTGTTGTGAAAAGGTCTGAATGTCATCTTTCACTGAGAAATGTTTACTGTTTGCTTAATTTGTGAAATTATCTGTTAGTTCTAAAATTACACTTTGTATTTGTTTTTAAGTTGAAGGAATCTTTGAAACATGGTATTTATGATACCACATGTATATACAATTATATACAAATATATATATATATATATATGTATATATGTATATATTAATGTGTCAATAACTAGTGACTGATCTGTTTTGATTTGTTTAACGAGACCTCTATCCAGGTATTCTGTGTAAAACATACTGCTGGCCACTAGATGGCAGACAAAATATTTGTCACATCTGGAATAAGACTGTTGCTGTCTGCAAGACAATACAATAAGATGTTAAAAATCATGACATTCAGAGGAAAAAGTGCCATATATTAAAGATGCCATATACAATGTTTCAAATTGGATCTGCCTGTGCTGTGACAATTATCATTTATTTATGATAATGATTCTGATTAATGTTTATCAGAAGGCCCTTTCAGAGATGGTATTAAACTTTTAAAGATGGACGTTTTGTTTAGCTTGTTGTAAAGTAACAGGACAGCCTAATTGCTGTGCAAGCTGTTCTGATGAGGGTTTGTACAGCCTAATCTGATTTGACCAAAGTCACTGTGGGAGACAAAAAGAAAAGAAAAGGAAGGGGGTGAGGCGTGATCGGAAAACCCACAAGTTGCATCTCTTCAGTCCTCTTGAGGAAACAATCCCCAAAAGTTATTAAAATATGTCCTATGTAAACAAGTCCTGTATAAACAGTTACATCCAACTGCCTCTTTGACCATTTTGGTAGCATACTTGTGGGCTATCCAAGAGGATAAAGTACACAGACCTTTTTATTCATTTATGTGAATATGACAATTCTAAAATATTTTTTATGCTATCCTTGAGCTATAGCTAGATGATAGATAGATAGATAGATAGATAGATAGATAGATAGATAGATAGATAGATAGATAGATAGATACTGCATAATGTAAAAATAAAAAACTTAATATCATAATATAATAACAGCAAATACATGTTCAACAGTGTGTATATCATTACAGAGTTCTGCTTAATAGCATATATTGTTTACTAGAAAATTAACATAAACCTATCAAAAACACCAAAATTAATTCAGTATGTTCAATTGCAAAATAATGAGTTTATCATAACCAGTAATGACTCTGTGGATACTCAATACACAAAGCCAGTGCAAAGTCAGTGATAATGACTTTCAATAAAAAGTTAATGGTTCACTTATTTGATTTCTAGCCCCTGCTGCTCACATCAAGAAAACATACAAAGAAGGAGGTAACTAATTAACAGACTTTAAAACAGAGGAAAATGTTTCACTTTATGCATTTTTGCACAGTGAATATAAGATACATCTTGAGCTGTGCTGACAGGAGTTCTAAATCATTCCAGAAGGGGTCAGCTCTCAAGACCTTCACTCCTGGCCATATTGGAGCCATTTCCTGGCTCTTGCATTAGCCTTTGAGCCCTCATGTGAGTGTGCAGCCAGCGCCCCTCTTTAAGACAACACCCGCATGCTGTGAGATTCTCTTACCCCTAACATCACTACCCACTGAGGCACCATTTTCCAACTGTGTACACAGGATGTGCCAAACCCATGAGGAGCTTGCAGTGAGCATGCAGGAATAGATTGGCCTCTAATGACATAAGTTATGTCACTCTGCAAAGCAAAAACCATTGTGAATTACATATGATGACCAAGGGGACACCTAATGCAGAGATGATGGGAAGCTTTTCAAAAAGTCTTCTACTTGTCATAAGCAAGGTCCATGTAATTTCATTTAGAAGATCTATGAAGATACAGAGAGGCAAAGTACCATCTGTGCATAGCTGAAATGATTCCATTGGTGAATGTCATGAAACCTGTCAATAACCTGTCCAGGTCATATTTTATTCCAAAAGTAAGAATTAGGAAATCATATTGTTCTTAAAGAAAACTGTTTATTTTGTAAATTTTGTCAACACTGTAAACACATGTCCCCCAGTTCACATTACCATAATGCATACAGTCTGATCACTACAGCTCTGATCATAAAGCCTTCATCACAATGCATTCCACGGGAAATACTGGAGGCAGCATCAACTCAGCATCAATTCTATCGGACAGTGTTGAGCATTGTTTTACAACAAAAGTATAATTTTTGGGTAGTTTTTTTTAATCAAAGTGAGACCAAGGAAAACAGGCATGCAAGTTACAGAAAACACTAACAGCAGTGGTATACTGTTTCTGTTGTTAACCAGAACAAAGAGAGTGATGTTTTTGGAGTACAAACTCTTGCAAGTGGCTGATAAACGACACAACCCTCTCTTTCCCCTTCCCTCTGAAGAAGACATGCAGGAAGCTCCTAACAATAGGACTCCCTCCGCTCAAGACATGCACAGCTTCAGCTGTGAGAAAAAATACGGAGCATGGGGACTAACTAACCTACTGTGTCAGGTAGTTAACGTCTGTTTACAATTCATAGATTGTAGATCAGGTGATGCACAACGTATCAGAAGAAAGGTCAGAAGAAAGAGCAGGAGTCACTGCCTGGTGGCCCAACTCAACCTGACCCAATGACGGGTTCTGTCAGTTTAGTAAGTGGGGCCACATGCTCTCCTAGATGTGATGTAATAGCATGTTGAACGGTGTGTCAAAGGGTGGTGAAAGAACACATAAGAACCCACTGAGATGGAAAGGGATATCATGTTTCTGACAATCAGTGAACATGACCATATGGATTAAAGTATAGAACTGATGGTATTAAACTGTCAAGTGTTTGTATGAGTGAACTTGTCCAACTATGTCCAAGCCACATTTCACCCTAAAATTAAGAGAAGTAAAAGAAAACAGGAAATAAAATGACCACAAAGTAAAGAAAAGTCTTCAATCAGAGATCAGAGATGTTAATATGATCTCAAACATTTCTTATTATATTCTTCCAAAAACAAAAAATAGCTGAGCTGTGCTCAGCTGTGCACAGCTGTGTGACAAAGTTGAAAAGTGATAATTACTGGGAGCTCAAATTAAGTCCCACAGGTAATAAAAGAGCACCTTCTGAGCAATTACATTTTCCTCTAAGGAATAGGGAAGTCAATTATTTGGATTATTTTCATGACAGATAACTACATTCATCCCCAAAATTCTCTGTACCATAATGTGAAATGGTGTTCTCAGCAGTGATTCTGATTGGATTCTCTATCATCAAAAATAAAATAAATAACTACATTGATATAATGATTTTTAACAAAAATGCTTAAAGTAGATGACCAATCCACAACGTATAAATAGTTTATAAGTGATGAAATGTCACAATTGTCATGAAGTGATTGTAATCATTTTTGTATTTGTAATGTGACAATGCAAAAGTCTTAATGGTTCTAAAAAATACTTTTTTAAAAATAATTTTTATTTTGATGTTTAGGGGTAAAATGTGACCTGGACATCCTTTTTAACATGTTTTACGAGATTCAGGTTTGCACACAAGAGGTAGGAAGTTCATGTTTGTAAGTGTGCAAACAACCATACTGTCATGTGTTCCTGATTTACTCCAGTCTCTGCATTATACTGATCTGTCATAGTCCATGTTTTTGCTTAAGTTCAGTAACCTTGTACAAAGAATCTGATATGCTCCAATCAGTCTTAACTGCTGAAAATCTGCTGCATTTGTGGTCACATGTTGCATGTGTGCAAACAACTGTGTGACTGGGTAAGGTTCACACAGATCCAAGCCAAAACAGTTGAACAAACTGGTGTGAAACTATTGAGTGGAGGGTGCACAATATGGAACTCTTTGGATCACCATTATTGTTCTAATGCCTTTTGTACAACTTAAACAAATTATCTGAGAAATGTCCTAAGTCTTGTACGTTTTACATGGTCAAGTAATGCAGTGCTATGCTATAGTTAACTGTCATGAAATTCAATAGAGAACCTGCTGCTCAATGCGAACAGCACATCTGTCTCTGTTTAAGTGAATTTTTTGTAATGTTTACCAAAACATATTATGTGTGGGTAGAATTGCAAGATCTTTAAAACATGACTGATGTTGCTTAATGACTATGAGGGTGTGGATACAGTAAAACCACGAATAAGCACAACTCCCACACAATCACTTGTGATCCAAATGGGCAAAGGTATATGATGTAATGCAAGAGGAGGAGAAGGTCAATGGCCTTAACTTAGATGCTCCTCATGACAGAGCTGTGTCAGGACAAAACAAGGCCTGAGGTTTGTGCTCAATATTGTTTTTCTGGGAGATGCCATCACTGTTACAGTTGACTACACTTTCAAATATTTTCCTGGTGACTACATATATAGATCAGCTAAACATGAAAATTCTGCTATCAAAATCATTATTATGTTGTTCAAATTTCGTATGGCTTTGTGTTTTTCACAGAAGATGGAACATGGAAGGTAATTTTTTGAAGGATTTCCTTCAAAAATGTATGTCCATACGTCAAATGACGTCCATAAGCCATTCAATAGCTTTTGTGAAGAGCCTGAAATTTTAATCGTCATTCCCTGTTAATGTTTTCTTCACAAATTAAGTTAAATAGATTTCAAAAATGGTGCTTTTATGCTATGTGATGTCTTGGATATGTTGAATCTTGTTGCTTTTCATTGAAGTGAATAGTGTATATATTTGAGAGCTACTGTGGAAGAGGAAGATTTTCAGGTTGTATATGAAATTTCAGTCTGTTCTGTTTGTTAGTATGTACTTCTTCTATGAGCTTGGCAGTGTAGTCCCCATTCACTTTCATTATATGAAAAATAGCAGTTAGCAGGAAAATCACAGGATATTCTAAAATAACCTTCAGAGTTGCACAGAAGAAAGACAGTCATATGGAGTTTAAGTGACGTGAAGGGTGATTACAAAGGGAAGGAGAGGGATATTATGTAACATTGACTGTTATCTGGAGTCTAGGAAATGGATGTGAGCTTAAGAAAAGAACAGATCATCGACGTAAAACAGACATATGACTGTCCTGGCTATGAAAAATTAGATTATGGTGTTGTAAAGGGACTCGTTATCCTTCATCATACATCTTTTCCTCCACATTAAGAGGACTTTATTATTTTAAACCAGACTGGTATCTTCTGTAATAATGGCTTTTATTAGGTATTCTGGGCAAATGAGCATGTTTTCTGGTATTCTGGGCAAAGAACAACTTTTCTTTGGTACCATGATAACTAATCAAGATCAAGCTGTGTCCAAAGTAAACAAACAGGCCACAAAATAATTTCTGGAAGTTTGTTTTCTTGTGGGTGAAAAGTGATTCAATGCTGTTGCTATGTAATCAACCCATTGTCACTAATGTCTCAAAAATGACATGTAGACTTATTATTTAGGTCAATAACAAATAGGGATACCCAAGCTAATGAAAAAGAGAGAAAAGTCTAAAAATTAATTTCACCCCTCAGAAAACTTTTACACAATGTGAACATTTTTTTTGCTTTAAGCCAAGAAAAAATAAACGAAAACATTGAGATATTTTTTTAATAATAATTGTTTTGCTTTAAACAAAAACAATGAGTATAATGTCATCAACCAAGTAATTTACATGCAACTATTTGCATTTAATTTCTTTTTTAAAATAGGATTTGCTTTAGACACACCCTGACTTGATGAGGGCTGACTAATTGGCCAAATATCTGGCTAAAGAGTTAGTCAAACCCCATCTCATTTCCCTTTAGGCGATCTGTTTAGTATATCCATACTTATAAGTTGTTTGTGGGGTATGTCCTACATGTAGTTCTACAGTACATAACCTTTCTTCAGTAACAAGGAAAGGCTTCCAGATGGGAGTGGTGTAGGAAACCGATGAAAGAAAGACAGACAACAAAACAGCTAATCAGTGTTTTCCTGAAATGTGATTCGGGGACGATCTATAACACAGGAAGCCAGAATAATGTAAACTGTCTGCATCTCCCGCAAGACTCAAGCTTGAATACACAGAGTAGAGCACAGGAGACATAAGGATTGATGGACTGCATGATGAAAATAGCAAGAACTCATTTTTGAACATTTGCTCATTGTGTTCTAATAATGTAAAAACTGAATTTCTGATAACAGAACTGACTTCATCTGAGATCATTTTTTGTCACATATTACATTAACTTGAAAAGTAACGACAGCAGCATCATAATTTGCTTTAAATGTGCACATACAATGCAGGTTAACGGTTAAACCTTAACTTAACATTATGAGTGCTTAATTGTAGGATTGTAAAGTTGAAATTACATCTAAACACTTGTGTTTAAACCAATACTGCTTGGGCAATATTTCTCATCCTGTTGTAAAACCAATAGCTGTATAAGAAGCCAAGACTCAGATGCCCACCTAAACCCTCCCTCACCCCTTGTGCTTTAAAACAGGCTTTATAAAATCAATCAAGAAGTAAGTTCAGGCATAAGGGATAGGACTTCAAAGTCATCATAGGGTTGCACTGGCATATCGGAAAAGCCCTCTAGCAAACTCTCAGAGTAATTGAATTGAAGTCTTTGCCTCTAGAGACTCAGTTGAGCGTCTGCGCTTCCAAGGGAAGGAGCCTCGTATCCAGGCTCTCACAGGGAATGAGGAAGATGCGTTGTGCAGTCTATAACAGACTAGCATCATGTCTAGGTAGGTTTTTGTTGATTTGGGTGCTATTTCGTCTGTTTTTGTTTTTTGTTTTTGTCGCAAACTTGAGCGCGTAACTGTTCGCATTACATGTATTCGCCTCATGTTGCATTGCAGTAGAGGATTTACGGGCTGACAGCGCATGCATTAGAATTTATTATTCATAATCTGGTGTTTGATTATGAATCATAAATACTTCACGGTATATTAAGATATATGACCGTAAGGTCTTGTTATTTATCTGCTTGGGGGATTATTCAAGGGCATATTGACGCGGAGTATAACGGGTTTCCAAAACTATGCGCGGCACACAGCGGCACGTCCTTAAATGTTAACAATATTTTCGTGTTTTAACTTTGTTTTATCGTGCATCGCTCTTTTAATATTACAACATTGTATGTTGAGATGCACATCCTTCGGTTGTCTTGCATATTCGCGTTGTAATGACATCACGACCTCAGGTGCGTATTCTCATGCTGAGGCTGCGTTTTGGCAAACTTTTAAAACCTATTTAGTGTAAACTTTTAAATAATGTTATTATGAAGAGTATATGCAGATCTTAGACGTCTTCTTGGGTTCAGCTCTTAGCAATGCATGTGATACAAGCTCGTGACCGTCTTAAGGAGTTGAGTTAAGGATGCAGCTGCGAAGCTTTACGTTGGCTCACATTAGATGCATCACATATTGCTCTATTCCTGGTCCCTTATGAATACCATATTCATGTGCAATGGTATTTACTGTACGTTATACTGTAGAAAATGCCATGAATCTACTGTATTGAAATCTACTGTCTTAAATTTTATGGTAGTGCCATAGTACTTTTTGTTTGTGCAGGTTTAACTTGAGGTCCATCTATTTTACATATACTATGTAGACAACACAGAGAAAATACATGACTGGCTTTGAGAGTATCTCTTCCACAGCTACAAAGACACAGGTGTGATTTTTGTAGTTGCAACATTTGAAACCATATGAATCCTAATGGAGTGTGCAGGTGTTTCTGGTTAAAGGCATCTGGTTTCAGTCAGAAATCTGTAAGAGCAGAGAACTTTATATGGATGTGTAGAACAACCCACACATACATATTAACATACACATCATGGTAAGAGCATTGAAACATGGTATATAAAGCTTTGTTGTATATGGATGACAATGGTGTCATTTATTTAAAGATATCTCTGTGCAGGCTACTCCTTTGCAGGCTTCCATTGTAAAGGACTGATTGTAAATTGAAAAAATGATTACAACTATAAATACTGATTGCAGACCTATATTTGAACATGCTGTATGAAATTGTGTTTTATTAGGAACGTACACACATACAGAGACTCATGAATATATTAACAGTCATTTGTACAATGCTGAGATCTTCCTTTTAGGATAAAATCTGACCACGATGCACTATAGATTGCCTCCAGTTTTTAAAAGGAATGGATTCCTTCTGCGTGTTTTATGTACAAAGCGTATGCACTGTCTTGAATAAATAATGAATTCATTGAATGCTTAAAGAGCAGAACAGTTTGTGCATTAGCCCTAACCCGCTTTGTATTTATAGTATCTTCATACACTCATTAAACTTTTCTGTTTCTTTCACATTATTAATGATTTATATTTAAAATTTTATCCTACACATCAAATATGGCTGACCATAGATCCATTTCAACTCTTTGCAGCTAATTTAATAATGTGCACCAAAAATAGAGTCATTAGAGAATGAATGGCTCTGCTGAACTTAGCCATCTGCCACTCCCCTTCTGCTGGCAGAAGTTATAAATCTACAGTTATACATCTAAAGCACTTACTGGCAAGTGCTTCCAATCTCCCAGAAAACCTTACTCTGAACTGTCTTCTACTTGGAAACTTTAAAAGGCATTCCATTATATGTAGATTTTTTTTTATGAAGATGTCAACTGGTGTCTGACTGTAGGGGTGTCAAAAGTTGGAGAAGGTAGTGGGAAATCAAACTGTTCCAGCATGGGCAGTTCAATTCAAATGCATTGCTATTATGACCATAGCAGACGTAATTATTTGTCTGGACAGTCTCCAACTAAAACATGACAACTACTCACAAGCTACTCTGAAAACATTTATATTGAATATGATATACGATTACTATGCAATCTGGAACAATTCTTATAAATTGTTGAGATAAAGCTTGCATAATTTTTTGGCATCTCTTTCGTCATCTATTGTGACATTATCACAGGAAGTATTTTATTGTTTCGGGTTATAGTGAGCTGAGAAAAATGCCCCTGTCATTTTTGTTTTAGTAGCCTGTCAAGTGCTGTCAAAGTACCGGCAGTTGTTTGTGTACATAAACATGAGGTTTGTAGACCATGACAACACAGCCCCTGTCTTACACTGGCATCAGAGGCGTGACTTAAGTTTCCATTCCATCTGAACATACTTAACATCCTGAGTTTCAAAAGCACATTCAACTTTCATCTGAAAGTGACTTCAAAACCACAATTGTGTCTTTTGGTTTATGTCACTCAATTTGAGTGAAATTGGGGGTCTCTAAGTATACAAAAAACAAACCTGTTATGCCCTTAGAATTACATTTAACAGGATAACTGGTTGGCCTGATTGAAGCTATATTTTAATCACAATATAGTCAGAGGAGATGACTGTTTATTGTTATAGCTTGTGATTCTCCAAGAAACATCTATCTGATGGGCTGTCTGTCTGTCTAACAAACCTTGTTAAAAAATTCTTAAAATGGTCTCAGTTTTTTAGATATTTTGCACTTCACATTTAAAACAGTCAACATCCTCACACTTGCGCTCATACACTGACTTGACTTCAATAAACACAGATGCACAGGAAGTAGCACTTGTGAGACAGGAAGACCAGAACAGTTTGTGACGTTTGGTATATATTTTAGCTGAGTCTGTTGCACTAGATATACAAGAAAACAATGTAGGATATTAACATGATTTTAGTTTGATAAAATCTAGCCCTTTCTGTGTAAAGTTATCAGATTTTATTGGATAAGTAATATTGGATATACCTTTATACCTATAAGGTTAGTTAGTGCTGCTCACATTGTGCTCCTCACAATGTTTACGCCTTGTAGCTGTACTTTTAAAGCAGTGTGTGTTTAAATATAAAAATTTGGTGTCTTACTCTAACCAAGATATAGAAATAAATGAAAGACTTGAGTGGTAATCAAATATTATTCCACAAATCCTGTAGATTAAGGAACGTTCATTCAAAAATGAAACTTCTGTAATGATTTAATCATTCTTATTTAATCGGAAACCCATATAACTTACTTTCTTATGTGGAGCATAAAGATAATTTAATGAATATCCTGATGGTTGAATTCAAAACAATTGCAGTAATGTATGACTCACTTTAACGCTTAATAAAGCATCCAAAAGTGTCAACAAAACATTTGTGGTACAGCATTTATGTTCCCATGTTCTATTTAATAATGATTTTTTTTGACACTGATAATTGTTTACTAAGCGATAAAGGAAGTGATAATACACTGCCATTGTTCAAAATCTATCCAACAATACAATATTTATAATTCCTATTGTGTCATATGGTTTCAAACAACTTCTCCCGAATACTAGCGCTATTGTGGACTACATCTCCCACAATGCCTTACCTGGGTTTGATCACATCCTGCTTCCTGTTTGTACTCTCACCTGATTCCCATTAACTCTTGCATATATAAACCCCTGAGCTTTCGCTAGCTCAGTGTGAAGTCATATTTTGCCCTGGCGACATTTCTAAATGTTTGTTACCTGTGTGTTGGATTGCCTGTTAATGTTTAGATTGTTACTTGGTTTACTGCCCTGTTTACTGGATTATTACATGTTTTTGGATTGTTTGCCGCCTGCCATGACCCACGCCTGTACCACGTTTACTTTCCTGTCTTGTCTACATTGTTCCTGTTTGCTGTTACCGACCCTGTCTGCCTGGTTATTAATTAAAATACTGCAAATGGATCCTTGAGAGTTTGCCCCTTCATTACAGAACTTAATTCTCACTAACTTGAGAGTGGGAATTTCAGAAAGCAACAGTTTGATTTGGGTGGTGACAGATGTTTGAATAAAGAAAAGGAAACGCATAGGAAGCAGTATTTGTTTTCGTTTAATGCAGCTTTCCTTGAAATGAGCACCATTATCATGGAACATAATAGGGGAAAACTCTGTTCTAACACAAAACAAGCCAATATAACATAAGTCTTAACATAACGTAATGTGGGGCACAACTGGGCAAAATGGCACATTTAGCACAAGCTAAAGAACATGACCCTCCAGGGTCAAAGCCCTGTGACCCCTCTCTCAGGTCATAAACCTCACAGCGCAGATATATGGAGAGAGAAGATATTACAGGTGCTTTTACGTTTGTGCATTTCAGTATTTTATGGGGCGTAACAACAAAGGATTCCCTGAGGGCCCGAGGCCAGATGACAACACTCATTTGCCCTGTTGGTGCCACTCTGCTGTATTACTGTATGCTTTTTGACTTGTTTGTGTGTTTTTATGATTTGCAAACTTTTACATTTGGTTTCTTATTAATATAAGGAGTGAACTTGAAAAGATAATTATCTAAAATAAACAACCTAACATGCCGTGTGTATAATGTCTTTAATGTCATACATTCCATATCTATATGCTTACTTCATCTTATTATTGAATCTATAAAAAGGTGTGATTTTTAGAAAGTGCATGTGCACGCTCTTCAAAATCAGTGAATGGGTGCATTCACTACCCTGAAAACATGGCCTTCCCACACCTATGTTTGCAGTTACAGAAGAGTAAATCTCAACCTTGTTATCATGTTGAGCAAGTTTTCAGAAACACTCTGTGGCACTCTGTGGGCTCTTTAGCAATCTTTCCAACCCCTACACCCCACCACAACCATAAGATGGGCCCTGCCCACAATGGTGCAAAAGTAGAAATGACGCTACTTTCAGAATTTGATATTGTAAAACATTTAGTTTTGTGCTGTCTGCACATGTTTGCACTTGTGCACTTTATATATAAATTATGTATAAATTATGTAGTCTCTTGTGGTTCTGTGTTGCTCTGTGTTTATGTAGCACCTAGATCCTGGAGATATATTGTTTCGTGTCACTATGTACTTGTATATGGCTGAAATGACAATAAACTTGACTCACCTGTGTAGTATTGAAAAGTTAGCGTACACACGGTATATTTGCTGCCTCAATGCACTTTACTAGAAGTATATATATGTAGCTTTTCTCCAAGTTTACCATAATGTTTAGCTTGAACTTTGGCCTCTGCAGAGACTTAATCCCAAGACAGACATAGATCATATACTGTACCATCCAACATAACTAAACAAGCTTTGCCTGCAACAGCCACTCCTGCTAAGAGACACAAGTCAGTCCATGTTCATGATGTAGGGCTGTTTGAATTTCAGCTGTATCATCTCTATAAACCAGCAGTTGCAGGGAATGTTGGCATTCCGCACAGCTTCAGGAAGTGAGCTGGATAATGTGGAGAATTGAACTCCCCTCCAGCATGACGTGCAGAACAAGCTAACTGTTTCCAGAGCCTTGCTAACACATGACATTCTGTGATTAGCCGCGGGGGAGGTTTCGTTTTATTTGCATACTGCGGAGAGACAGCCTAGACATTTTCCTTTTGGAATCAGGACAGTGGAATTTATTAGATCTCATGTGCAGTAATTACTAAAACATCTATTTCATGTCTGTATAAAGAGCTAAAGACTCATCTTCACAGATCATCAACAGAATTAAGTCAGTTTTGTCTGTTTTTAACTAGCAGTGTTAAATCTGCAATACGTAATGTTATTTTGGTTGAATATGACTAACATCAGTAATTAAGCAAGTACATAAAACCTCAGTGTTCAATTGGTCACCTTACCGTACCCTGATCCACAACAATACGTTTATAATAATGATTTATAATTTGAGCTGTTAGGTTTGATTTTGTTGGAAATATCAACAATGCAGAAAAGTTCTGTACTGCAGCTTTAATTAATCACTAAAGAGGTTGTGGTGGACTGAGCTGTTACTCACTGACAATCTTGTTTTCTGTCCTTGCCCACCATGTTCTCACGCTCTTACCCCACGCAACCATTTTCTCATGCAGGGCCATACCCACCATTTGTTGGAATATGTAATAAAAGTCGTGAAATAATTGTGAAACAGACACAAAAACAGTTTCAGTGCTGCAAATGTTACACAATACCTCAGCGGCCAATCAAATGAAAGAAGGTGGAACTTACTGTTCATATCAGATGAGCGATGGACAATCAAATTAATGAAGGGAGAGTTACTGTTCCCCGAAGCCGAGCGTGAATTTCAGCAGAGCGCTTAAGTTTTAATGGTGAAAGAGGGCAATGCATGGTGTAGGTTAAATATTTAATATTTTACATCTGTAAAATTAGTAGTTTTGAATGAAAAAATTGTCATTTGTCATTTACGTGATTCATGTAATGTAATTTCGTAATTTTAAGTGTGAGAAGACAAGATACATTCACTGAATTGTTTTTGGTGTTTTATTAGAGATAAGATTAGAAACAAATGTGTGCATATTGTGAATGAATTGAATGTTACCAAGTAGATTCAAAAGAAAATTTGAATTAAATCATGTTAAATCATGCTTCTTAACTACACAACAAACCCCCCACCCCCCAGGAAGTCACTCCAAACTGAACTCAAAAGTCTCCTAAGGTCTTCTGAGAAGGGTTGAAATTCTTGGATATTTACTTCTCAGCTGGGTAGATTGTGTATACTGCAGTATAATCACATGAATATATGATTTACACACAAATGTTACCCTACTGCATATGATATTTTACTCTGTGGCTGTCTGACCGTTAGTTTGTTTGAGAAACAGGAAGTGACAGCTCCACCTGGTCTGTGTATTTTCAATCTTAGAACATCTCTGTGAGATGTTTGAGCAAGAGTGGCTTCTTGGCCTGTCTGTTTGCCTTGTGGCTGGACACATATGGAACTGTATGGGAACAGCAGCATTTCGGGGAGTGCCGGGGTGTGTTTGTGTGTGAGTGTTTGTACAAAGTGGGTGTCTGACAGGGGGTCCCATGCTACTTTTAGTGTGGGGGAAATCTGAAATTAAAGTTTCTGTAATCAGCAGGAAGCATTATGTTATCTTGTGGGTGGACTTCTACCAGACCTTTGAAAAGTCTGATTCTTGAGAGAACTCATGTGAAAGCTGCAGAATGTGAACAGGATATTGGGACTGTGCAGCATTCGTGGTAACAATTGTGACCCACAATCTCCATTGTGGGTCAATTTGTGGGCTTGATTCCCATTTTCATGGTAACTGTGACTTCTATGTAAGCCTGCCTTTGCAAATGTTGTCTCCAAGATGCTGGAGTATTGTGGTTGGTCGCCAGTCCTGGTGAATGGTAGGATGTCTTGGTTACTAGGTGGTTTCTTACTGGCACCAATCAAAAGAACCCATACCCAAGCCTCTATAATAAAGGCTCTGGAAATAAGATTCAATTAAGTATCAGTACAGAATCAGAATTAGTACAGTAGTAAGGCAACAAGAACAGAGAAATTGCCAGAAGACACATTTTCTTGCTTATCTTGAGATCTGCTTTGTCACGGGTAAACATGTGAAAGCCAGGCAAGGTCTCTGCACAGACGTGGTTTCAACATCACAGAGATCTCTCACTGCCAAATGGCTTGATGTAGGAAGAGTGTTAGCACAGATAAACGCAACACATTGCAGGCACTGGATCATTACAGCTTTTAATAACAGCTGCACAGAATTAATAACATTCTGCACTTTCATATGATACATGATTAAACCTGAAAACCATGTGATTTCATGGTTTGACCTTTGATATGAGAATGCTGCAATATAAGAATGAAATTTACCACTTCAAAGATTCAGAATGTGTTTCTAGCTTGTGCAAAGTTATTGTTTGCGGATCTCCATGGATACCAAAAACGTGTGCTGCAAACATTCGGCTCTTTTAATATTGTAGTCTGATGATGTCATTATGGCGTGTTGCAAGTACAATTACAGCTGAAGACTGAATTTAGGATTCAGATGACTGTCATGCTTTGATGTATGAAAATGTTCAAACTTCTGCATGGAAGAATTTTGGCTCTGTGACTATGTCACCCCTACATGCATGTGTAAAGAATGTCCTGTCTCATATATAGATTTAAGTCAGTTCAAGTGTGACTAACAGGAAGTTCTTGAGTTGTGTCACACTGTTGTGTGAGTTAAACCAAATAAATCACATTTAAGTTTCAAGATTTTTTCCCTATAATTTCCTATGTTTTTATAATATGGTTGGGGCCTTGGTGACTTGTGGGGTTTTACATTATGGAGCAGCTTGTAGCATGTTGCAGTATGGTAGCTAGAGCGTTGTTTGTGGTTGCTAATTTGGTGTTTGCTTATTCATCCATGTCAAAAGACCCTGTCACTCAAATGTTATTGTGACTTCTACTGTAGATGTGTCTTGGTCTTGGACTTCTTGTCTGTTTTATCATGAACTATTATGAGTCTGCTTGCTTACCAGCTGCTATAAGTTCAACACGTTTTAATGTTCATAAGGTTTCATAAGGTTTAGTACACTGTAATGAGCAATAATAATAATGCTTGCCTTAGAAAGCACTAATATTAAAATAACTAATAATACATGTTTGTTTTAGTATTAAAAGAGGTCAGTTTTGAGTCTGTGCCTGAAGATTAACAGGGATTCTACTGTTTTCTAAGAGTGAGACTATGCCTTGAAGAGCCGCGATCCATACGTCTAAGCATCTTCCCCATTTGTGATCAATGCAGGCTTCTTTGGCTGGTGGCCATCTTAAACTAAACAAATGTTTTCTCCGACATAGAGGGTTACAATTGATCATGTCTATTGGGGAAGGCTTAGGTTTCCAGACCTGAATTGATATTGTATCGAAAACTTCTCATTTACTATTAGCATGAAACAAACTCAGATGGATGGAGTCAAATGAAACTGGCAAAGGCCTTTTCCCATGTGTTCCAAATGTCCTCAGAGAACTGTGTCTGTGTGTTTGCATAAGCACTGTGTACATGATTTGTGGTGTGTTTGTGAAGCATTAGTTCGCTGTTTGCTCAGAGTGCGTCCTGCGTTAAATCTCAGCAGGAAGTTTTGCCCTTTTCCTCTGAGCTCCATGTCACAAACACCCACTTCATTAGGAAAGCAGTCAGTTCTCCAGGTTTACAGGTGGGTGTGTTCGTCTGTGTAAGGAGATGGACATGGTCAAGGAGGAAAGCAGCTGTCTTAGCTGCCTCTGGCTCTCTGTGTCCTTGTTTACAGGATCAGTAGATTGGAGAGGAAATTCATTATGTTTATCTAACTTGCAAGTCTGACTCAAAACAAAACAACAGCGCCCCTGCCTGAAAACTGTTCATGAGTTGGCACGTCTATAATAAGCAGGCTTCTGCTTTTTCTTGGGTAGCTTGTTTTGGTCTTCTTTTTTATCTTCCTCTTTCTCCTCCTTGTCTTAAAGTGATAGTTCACCCAAAAGCTTACTACACTAAAAAAGATATTTTGAAATATGTTGGTAACCAAACAACAGCAGCACCCACTGACTTCAATTGTATGGGCACAAAATAATGTATGTCTCAAAATATCTATTCCACAAAAGACAAACGTCATATAGGTTTGGAATGACATAAAGGTGAGTAAATGATAGTAAAACAGTAAAAAATTATTTGGGTGAACTATCCCTTTAATTTTCCAAAAAGAAAATGAATTCTGTTTATCTAACTTACAAATATAACTAAAAACAAAACAAAACAAAAACTCAGACCAAGAAGGAAAAAGTCTCATGGGTTGGTCTGTCTCTTCTTCTTCCTTTTGTTTTTCTTCTTCTTCCTCCAGAGACATTGATTTGGTCTGGATTGCAGAGGAATTGGTTGGTTGGAATTTGGTTTATCTAACCCTGTCAATATCCCGTCTTTCAGGCTGACTGAAGATTGACTGATAGGTTTGCACCTGATAAACATGCTTCTTTATCCTTGTCTTCCATGTCACATCTTTTCAAAGCACATTGATTATGTCTAGATTACAGAAAAAATAATTCTGTTTATCTAACAAATACAAAACAAAGGTCTACGGGAAGACTCTGCTCTAATGAGCATGGTTCTTCCTCACTTTCATCTTTATCATTGTCATCTTCAACTTCTTCTGTTTTTTTTCTTTTCTTGCTTTACTCAAATACACCGGTCACTTCTTCCCCATCATAGTGGTTTATAAATGGTCCCTAATGTGATACAATTACTCAGGTGGTCACCCATCACACACACCCTCCTCATAAGCAAGACCTAATGGAAACATGGTTTGGAAGTTTAATTGCTGTTGATCGTTTGTGGACATTCTTATAAGGCGTGCCCATGGACATACACAGCCCCTTCTATTTCCTCTACAGAGACTACTGGCCTTACCAGATAACACAAATCGCTCTCTATAAAGTTTAGAGCCAAAGCTGACTTCTTAGACAGCCCTACATATTATTCTACATTCATGGGCTCCAAACATGACGGATATCAACAATGGACATAAGCGGGTACAATGGCCTTTCTGTTTTACTGTTTCTTCATGTGTCAGCCATATCCAGAAACTTCAATACCACAGTGATTTGTTAATCTTCACAATTCCCTTCAAAATTCAGAAATTGAATAAATCATGACTGAAATTCCATTGCACACAACTTGTGAAAAGACTCTCTGTGGCCTGGTTACAATGAAGCATTTAAACACTATATTTAGCTATCCTTTTATACACAGTACTACAAGACAGACTCTGGTGGGCTTCATGAAGAGAACATTGTCCAAAAGGTCAGGATCACTGCTTCACATTGCCTTGTGAAATTCCTCTGCCCACTACTATATGCGTGTATTGCTCCCTGTAGAATTACGACGTTTGATTCCCACAAAAATGGGCATGCACTGCATAATGCGCTGCAGAGCTTAAATATGGAAAAGGAAAGCTTTTCTCTGTTTGTTTATTGAAGATATTCAAAACATATATTGTATGTTTTTGCAGGTGTAATTCCATACTGAATATTTAATTAAAATAAAAAATTATAATAACTAAATATTTAGTGGTGCTTCCTAAGCTAAATATCATTACTTATTTTATTGGACCCTGTAACCCTAAGTAATTAAAAACATGGGATGTTTTGAGAAGTTTGTGTAAAAGACATGAATAATGCCTCAAACTGTGTGCCATATAATCAGTTAGACTCAGTTTGAATAAAAGCCCAGAACCTGTGTCTGCAAAGATTGACTTTTTGTCTTAGGACAAGGTGCAAAAGAATGAGATGCCATCCATTAATGTCAATTTTTTTGGTAGTGCTGCTGCCATGCTTGTTGTGTTTCAATATGGATGAGAAGAACAAGATGTCGTTCAGTGGACCAGTGGAGGACATGTTTGGATATACTGTCCAACAATTTGAGAACAACGAGGGAAAATGGTAAGTTTCTTTATTGTTTATAACTCCAGACATTTTAAAGGTGAAGTGTTTTTCTGCTTGCGATTTGTTTGTTTGAGTTGTCCTGACATAAACATAACAACAACCAATGGAGTTTGGGGGCGGGACTACTGTTGGCAGAAGGAGGCTTAAATTTATTTGGAAATTGTCATTTAAAAAAAATTATTTCAATATTTATTTTTATACAACCCCAAATCAGAAAAAGTTGGGACAGTATGGAAAACACAAATAAAAAAGAAAGTAGTGATTTCTAAGTTTACTTTGACTTGTATTTCATTGCAGACAATATAACAGCACATTATTTAATGTGTTCTTCATGTTTTTTATTGTTTTTTTCTTTTAAAAAAAGTTGGAACAGGAGCAATTTAGGGCTAGTAATCAGGTAAATTGGTTAAATAATGATGTGATTTGAAACAGGTGATGTCAACAGGTGATTGTAATTATGATTTGGTACAAAAGCAGCATCCAAGAAAGGTCTAGTCTTTTAGGAGCAAAGATGGGCCGAGGATCGCAAGTTTGCCAACAAATACGTGAGAAAATTATTGAAATGTTTAAAAACAATGTTCCTCAAAGAAAGATAGGAAGACATTTGCTTATTTCACCTTCAACAGTGCATAACATAATTAAAAGATTCAAGGAATGTGGAGGAATTTCAGTGCGTAAAGGACAAGGGCGCAAGCCTAAGCTGAACAACTGTGCTATCTGACCCCCTCAGGCGGCACTGCATCAAGAATCGTCATTCATCTATAAGCAATATCACCACATGGGCTCAGGACTATTTTGGCAAACCTTTGTCAAGTACCACAATACGTAGTTACACCCCCAAATGCCAGTTAAAACTGTACTGTGCCAAAAGGAAGCCCTATGTTAACAGTGTCCAAAAGCGCTGTCAACTTCTCTGGGCTCTGAGACATCTGGGATGGACCATCACACAGTGGAAACGTGTACTGTGGTCAGATGAATCAGTATTTCAGGTATTTTTTGGGAGAAAAACCAAAGACCAAAAGAAGAAAAGGATCATCCAGACTGTTACCAGCAACAAGTCCAAAAGCCAGGGTCTGTCATGGTATGGGGTTGTGTCAGTACCCTTGGTAAAGGTAACTTGCACTTCTGTGATGGCACCATTAATGCTGAAAAGTACATAGAGATTTTGGAGCACAATATGCTGCCTTCAAGAGGACATCTTTTCCAGGGACGTCCATGCATATTTCAATAAGATAATGCAAAACCACATTCTGCACACATTACAAAGTCCTGGCTGCGGAGGAAGAGGATACAGGTACTTGACTGGCCTGCCTGCAGTCCCGACCTGTCTCCAATAGAGAATGTGTGGCGCATTTTGAAGCGCAAAATGTGACAACGAAGACCCCGTACTGTTGCCCACCTTAAGATTTGTTTGCAGCAAGAATAGGACAAAATAACACCTGAAACATTTCTTCACTTGGTGTCTTCAGTCCCTAAACGTCTTTTTAGTGTTGTGAAAAGGAATGGCAACATTACAAAGTGGTAAAAGCTTTACTGTTCCAACTTTTTTGAAATGTGTTGCAAGAACCAAAATAGGAATGTTGTTTTTTTTTTTTGAAGAAAAAGGAATAAAAATCATGAGGAACACATTAAATAATGTGCTGTTGTATTGTCTGCAATGAAATGCAAGTCAAAGTAAATTTGGAAATCTTTTTTTTTTTTTTTTTTTCCCCATACTGTCCCAACTTTTTCTGATTTGGGGTTGTATATTGCCTGTATTATTCACAGTAAACAATGTATTGTTTGAACCATGCCATAATAATACCAGCTTGCATGGGCAACTCTGAGCACAACAGATCTAGCCTGATTGCTTTTATTCTAATGACTAAATCTAGCTAATGTGCTCTGGCCTGCTAACCCTATTAAGCATACAGCCAAATGGAAATGATTTCCTACTGTATTAAACAGTTCCCCTCAACGAAACCTCCGTTATATCAAACATCTGTGATCCGTCTCTCAGTTGGCCTACCCACACATTTTCACACTCCTTGTAAAGGTTTCATCTCTTTACTCCAGAGAAATACCTCAGCCAGTGTGAAAATCCTGAAACAGCTTTATATGAAGCTCTCACAGGCAGCCTGATTAACTTGTAAATCTTGACAATGGTCTCTTTAGGGTAGTTGATTTGACAGACTTGATAGGGATAGATTTTAGAGAACATGTTAGAATATTTTAAGCAAAGTGTTACATTGTGTGTAAATAATAAATAGACAGCGATGGCAACGTCTTTGAAACAAAGTTTATTCATGTGCCCCAGTAAAATTCCAACAGAAATCAGTTTTGTGGACAGTTTGTGCTATTTTTAGAAGATGTTAAACCATTCAGAAGGTTTTCGTTAGAAGTTAAGAGTACATATGAGTTTAAAAGGTTTTAAAAGCGAAAACATATTATTTGTATGCTTAGTAGGTGACTGGTGCCTGTACTCCGGTGCATGACTGGTGTCCACTACAGCGTCAGGGCCCATTTGTCCACAGGAATGTTAATGACTTGATTTGTTTACATGCTAACAGAAGGCTGTCTAGTTTTAGCACTGTTGTTAAAAACACGATTAGAAACTGAATGTTCTCTGTTTAGCTAAGTGCACTCACATGGACCACAGAAAGTAACTAAACATAACCGTGAGGAAAAAACATGAATGTTATCTCACAGTAAAGTATATAAATTACAGTGGGGCTGAAGAGTAAAAAGCATCATATATCTGTCAATGTCGTATTTAAACTCTTAAACTTTACTCTCAAATCTTTATTGTTCTTGTAAAAAAAAAGAAACTCTCTAGTGCAGTGACATTTCACATATGTTTCATTTACTTGCATTATTAACAATAAGCAATGTGCATATTTATATTATGCTTCTCTTTCCCACTGGAAAACTGGAGAATCAATCGGCTCAGCAAGCTTCCATTCCCACAAATCCCAAGGGTTTTCTTGTGGTCAGGAATAAATGACCCTACATACTATTTCCTTACTGTTTTGCTGAAGGGTTCTGATTGGTTCTCCTTTGAACGGACAGCCAGCAAAGCGGACCGGAGATGTCTACAGGTGTCCTGTGGGACAAAAGAAAAATACTGAGTGTGAAAAATTCAATTTATCAGGTAAGAAGTGGCTTTACTGTAAATATGTAGTTTCCGTGTGTGCTTGGTTACTGTACCGTCATGATTTATGTAAGCTATTTATGTGAATTTCTGGGAACTCTCTGTTTGTGTTCACTATTTTTACACAATGTTTTTACGCAACTGTGTTTTTGTATGAATGTGGAATACCAGGAAACCTGTTACAGGAAGGGCAAGCAGACATTACCTCAGCTGGCCTGGAACGGTGTCACACTTCCTGATTTAGTATTTTGACAGCCATTGCTGTATGGCTGCAGGGTGTTAGCGGAAGTACTTCAGAACCACTCCATGCACCAGCAGACCACTTTGGTTTCACTTTAAGTAAATGTTCAAAATAAGGTGCAGACTCCTCCAAGTTTGAGTTAGAATGACGTTTCAAATCATTTCCTCTTCTTAATTTTCCTACTAACTTCCAGTTAGGGGAAATGGAACACAGACTTTCACCTTTTGTGCTACCTTAGTGCATTTTCTTAAAGTGAACATGAAATTACAGTTCATTACAGAAATTACAGATCCTATTTACTTTCTATATAAATGTTCCTGGTCTTGTACCTGATTCATCAGAGCACGTTATTCCAGCGAAAATAGCTTGTATTTGTAAATTTTCATCAAAATAAAATGTTACTCTGCATCTATTCATATTTTCACTATTCATATTTTGCACAGTCTGTCACTATTACTACTACTACTCTTATTTTTTGCACACATGTACATTGTTTAATGGTCAGGCTCTTCTTACTTGCACTACCCATATTTTGCACATTCTGTACATTGTTCAACATTCATACTATTTGCACTACTCATACACTACACTTTTGCACATATCTGTATTTGTATTGCCGCTGTTTTTCACTCACATCCTTATATTTGCACCCACTGCTCATATTATGCACACTTTCTGTAAATATTGTATATTTCCAACTCCCCTGCACTTATCTGTATATATAAATCACTATATTCCTGATTAGATGCTAACTGCATTTCATTAGCTCTGTACTTGTACTCGGCATAATGACAACAACATTTAATCTAATCTAATCTACTGTAAAACAACCTTTTTCGCTGATGTCACTTAGACCATGCAGACTATTGGATAATATTAACCAGAATTACACATGCGATGTGAACCATTGTTTAGAACCATTGTTTCATGTTATTTTTGTAGACAATTCAGTCTTTCAAAAATCTTGCAAGCAGTCTAACTTAGTGTAACATTAATGTAATGAAGATTCGGCAATTATAGAAAATGGAAGGTTTGCCCTTCATTTTTAGTGTTATTTGTGTTAATTTTCCTGTTTTGTGTGTTGACTTAAAAGTCTGTTCACAAGTTGCATTTGCAAAGTTAACAGACAATGAATAAAATGGTCCATTGTGCCTATTTAAAGGCTCAGTGAAGACAGGAAGGGGTCTGAGAATGATGTTATTTCACAACCTTCTGAATTCAGGGTATAGTATAACAATTTTGACGCTTTTACAGACAGATGCGTGAGTGCTAATGGCTTGATTAACACCATGTGTCTATAGTGTTTAACAGATGCACTGAGGAAACCTCATAACTGTGGGCACTTCCCCTTTCTAGAGATGTTCCTCTGGACAAGAGTGAAGAAGAGAGTTTTGCTCTAAATATTGTGTTGCACAAACCCTGTTCTTACTAAAACTAGTCATGGAAACTTTGACTGTGACTTATGGGTCATTTACATATATGTTTTAATTCTTACTAAAATTGGTCATGTAAACTTTGACCTTGAATTATGAGTCATTTGCATTTATGGTTTAATGCATAATATATGCATTTTATTACATTTAACAGATGCTAATTTTATCTAAGTATCTTTAGTTACATAAAAATGAGGAGTGATGACACGGCAAGCAATTCTTCTTAAGGATACAGTAACCTTGCATGTGCTGCTATATAAAGTTGTAAAGTTGGCTAGAAAATCACAAGCTGGTAAAGAGATGGTTAATAGTGTTTGCAATCAAACAGCATTTGTAACCAATGTTACATCTGTAATGTGGCATATTTCAGAGAAAAAATGGTATTCAACAGGAAAATGTGTAGGGTGTGGCCTAATTTGATCTTTGAGGAGTCTGACTGGACCATGTAAGAGAGTCTCTTTTTGACAGGTTGAGAGAAGGGGTTGAAAAAAGATTAGGGTTAAAGATTATAAAGCCACATTTTTTGATCTTTTGAATAACATGCACTAAGAAATCACACAATAACACCAGGAATGTGCATTAAGAAAACATACAGTACATTGTCAATTTTAATTTTATGTTGATTTTAAGGGAGATTTGTAAGTCTCATAAGTAGCATCAATTCTGTGCATGTGTGTGTGTAACCTCCACATGAATGTCTGACTCTCAGAGGAAGCCTAGACAGGAAGTGATCCAACAAACATTTTAATGTCCAATCTACACATAATGATATAATCCCTCTCCAGATAACTCAGTGTTGCATGTCGTCTTTCATTGCCCTAGGGCTGTACCTTAATGTAAGAGGAATCCGACAGGAATTCAGACTCTAAACAGATGCTTGAATTTTTGCCTTTTTATTTTCTACTTTTCTGTATTGTGGTGCTGTAGAGTGAATGCATATAGAAGCTGAATACATTCTGGATACAGTGTCTTTCAATGTTTATCTTTAGTCTTATAAAACACAAAATTTATTATTCTAAAGCCTGAAAAATATAATTTATGTGAGTTGAAATAATGGCATTGTTTTCAATTTTGGTCTAAACAGACCCAAAATTATGCCTGGCCTGTGATCATTTCATGGTGTGCTTGTGAATGAAAAACGTGTTTTCCCCAACAAAACAAAAACACATGATCTGTTTATTGAGAACATGCAGAGGAGTTTTTGTTTGTTAAGATCTTCACTGCATTTGCTTATTTGTCCATTTATCTTCTAGAAAACACAACAATTCCAAACATACATGAAGTCAAGGAAAACATGACTATGGGAACAACGCTGGTGGTTAACCCAGATGGCAATGGATTTCTGGTAGGGAATGTCTGCTGATGTGTTAGCTGTCTGATGTGCTGTTATTTTAGCCACTGTATTTACCAACTAGTGCATGATCACAGACTCTATAAATCATTACATTAAAGAAGCAGAGACTTATGGAAACATAATTTTCCAGTAAATGTTTGTAATTATAGAGCCATAATGTTACTCTGCTCTGTGTCTGTCTTTGGTAGAGAATGATTTTAATGGTGTGTAATGACTGAATAAACTGGCTGTAATCTGTGACTGCAGTGCACAAAACACAGTAACAGGCAAATCATAATTTGGAACCAATCCTAATGGGAATAAACAGGAATTCCCAAAGAATCAGATGAGATCCTACTGGATACACTGATATTCCAGGGAAAAAATTAAAAAAACAGGAGGTTTCTTGTTTGATTCCATTAGGGCAGGGTTGAAATTATAATAGGAATTCCAAAAGCATTTCTTTGGGATTTGTTAACATGGGATATATAGTACTGATCGCAACTGAATCTGTATTGTTTCCCTAATGTTCCTCTTTTTTCTTCATTACTTTTTCTTTCCTTTGGTTAGGCCTGTGGTCCTCAGTATGGATACATGTGTGGAAAGCAGCAGTACATCACTGGGATCTGTTCTAATGTGAGCTCCTCCTTCAAAGTTCTCAACTCCGTTGCACCAACTGTACGAGGTACAACACACATGCACACAGTTTCTCAGGGAAAGAGAAAAAAATTGAGAATACAAAAATAAATATAATGAAATATAAAATTAAATAGCATGTAAATTACTAACTTTTCCAAAGTAACACTGTCCAACAGCAACATCAG
Source organism: Chromobotia macracanthus (assembly GCA_036877525.1). Lineage (NCBI taxonomy): Eukaryota > Metazoa > Chordata > Actinopteri > Cypriniformes > Botiidae > Chromobotia > Chromobotia macracanthus. Next base: position 3,916,496 of record JAZGTH010000031.1, on the reverse strand, counting down.
TTAATAAAGTTCAGATGGATGTAGGGACGCTCTCCTCAGAAGTGCCTGTGACGGATTGATTAGCCTGCGACTGGGATCACAAAGTTAAGAAAATAGCTTAATAAACCAAGTTGCTGACTACTAATAAAAGCCAGGCAGCAGTTAGTAACAAATCATTTTTGTTCAGTATTTAGTTATTGTTGAACAGCACAATGTTTAACTCATGACTTAATACATCAAGTCATGTTTTAATATATGATATTATACATTAAGCAATACAAAAATGGCTTTTTGAGTTTATGGTCAATGTTTAATTATAAGCTTTTAAACTGGAAACCTCAGAGTTTGAGTGGAGCTGTAACGTGAATTGGCATGAATTAGAGTAAAAGAAGACAAACGCTGGGAGAGGATGTAGACACCTCATTTCAGAAGTTCACTACACGCCACTAACGTGACTCAAGTGTACATTAGCGCATTCCAGTCGTGTAAACCACGGGCTGCCCGCCTTCCCTGCATAACCATGTTAGGAGAATGTTTAAAAGAACTGACATCTCTAAACACACAGCAGAACCTGTGACTCATTAACACACATACACAGTGTATGAGGTATCATAGTAACACAGAATCTCTTTCTTACCAGCAGAACAGAAAAAACTGTATTACGATAATGACTGGTTGACTGTACATTATCCCACTTATTACAGTACTGTACATGGCTACTGTATATACCAAATAAATATATGGACATGAATTTTTCACAATCACAATTTGATTTATTCTAATTGCAGAGTGAGATCAGAGACATGAATCTACTGGTTGCCTGGAACAACAGTCAATTATACAGTTTAATGGTTATTTAAAAATTCTATGGATTATTTTTGTACAATTATACAAACATATTTGACCACAGAATGCTGTGATAGACCAATCAAAATCAAGTTTTCCAGAGAGTCATCTAGTAATAGGTTTTACAGCAGATGTCAGCAACAGTCAAATCATTTTTGAAAAATTTCTTCCATATGCAGTGATTGGAAAAACAGCATAAGCTACAGTTAATCATTGCTTTCCAGTGTCACAGGAAGTCCGATGTCACTTTCAATTTCATGGCTCAATACGTATGATTTCCAACGTTTTTTATGTAACATATACGAAACGTGCAGCAAAACTTCCATTTTGATTTTTACTGAATTGTAATAATTTTTACTAAATGTAATAAACCGTGTTTCTTGTGTAAACCTACTAGTGGCATTTGGCAGTCAACTACACATGCAATGTGATATTGAAGTATAATTGTAATGAAGGTGATTAAGTTTGTTATTTTGTTATGTTTTAGAGTGCAAGCAGGATATGGACATTGTCATAGTGCTGGATGGTTCTAACAGCATCTACCCCTGGGACGACATCACGAAATTCCTGGCAAAGTTTCTGAATAAAATTGAACTTGGACCCGCCCAGGTTAGAATTTTGAGAATATTGTGTTGATTGCACAACTAAACCATATTATCCAATAACTTAAACTTCATGGAAAATCATTATTTAGACAAAAGCAGCCAGGACTCTTTGTGTTTCATGGCAGAAAGAAAGTCATATGGTATTTAAAACTACATCTGGTGAGTAAATAATGACAGAACATTTTTATTTTTGGGTAAACTATCCCTTTAAGAAAGATTTAGTGTCATTAGATGTGGAATTGGTTTTGTCTGCTTGAAACCCAAAAGCAATTTGTATGATTAAAATTGTGTGCAGCTAGTCAGATATTAGTGGAACTGTCATCAGTTGATGCTAAATTATAAGAAAGACATAGTGTTTCCATGGAGACGCTACTGGTTGGTTTTAAGTTAGAGAAATAAAAGCTTTTTTGAAGAGACTGCTGGAAATTATAGCCCCAGAACACTTAGCTGGGGAAGACCACATATTCCATGGTTAAATAAATGCTCTCCAAGCTTTTCTGAGAGGATGACATCACATTTGACTCAGCACACAAACAGATATTTAGCAGAGCAAGAGACGAGTGTGTGCTTGAGGACCACCCAGAATGACCATGTTTTGTAGCACAGTCTAGACCTGATGTGTCACTAATCCCACACTTCTGCTGCTTTAGGTGGGTATTGTGTCATATGGAGATGATGTTGGACACATCTTCAACCTCAGCCAGTTCAGCAACACAAAACAGCTTACTGAGGAAGCTAAGAAGATCCCACAAAGAACCGGCCACAAAACCATGACGGCTCTTGGCATTGATACAGCAAGGTGTGCCCTTATTTCAAAATCATCTCTTATAATAATCGTCATGTTTGAAAGTGTCCTTAGAATTTTTTCTCCATTGCAAACATTTTGCACAAAGAAATGAATTGTTCTTTTGAAGAAACAATCTAAAATATTCCACCAGAGCCTAATACAAGCTGTTTTATTTTACATGGGGTGGGACACCTCACAGGGGCAGACAATGTGAGATCACATGATAACACTGTAACCCCTTTGTCACTGGACACTTGCAGAATAAATTAATCATGTCTGATTGGGAATACAGTACTTATACAATTAATCAACAGCTAACACCACATTGGGCTGAGCCAGATAAGACTAAATTTGTTTCAAAAGGGGGAATTTTTACTAAGCTTCTGTTCAATCTAAAAAATATGGATGTTGTACAGGAAAGAGGCCTTCACAGTGGAACGAGGGGCAAGACGAGGCGTCAAAAAAGTCATGGTGATCGTCACAGATGGAGAGTCACATGACCACTACGATTTAAAAAGAGTCATTGATCAGTGTGAAGAAGATGGTATTGAGAGGTTTGCCATTGCTGTAAGTACTGTATGTTCTATGTATTAATTAAAAATGAATAAAAAAATTAACTACTTAAGTAAATAAATTCAGTGCTTATCAGTACTTGAGTGTATACACTCAGTAGAGTATTTAGAATTTACTGTTATGATTTAACATGGTGTATTTTGCAGGTCCTTGGTGACTATAATCGGCAAAATAAAAGTATTAAAGATGTGAAGAAGTTCATTGATGAAATTGAATCCATTGCTAGCGACCTCAAAAGTGATCATTTCTTCAATGTATCAGATGAAAGTGCATTAGTAACCATTGTTGATGCCTTGGGGAGCAGAATCTTTGCATTAGAAGGTAACATACTTCATATATAACAATAACTTTTTTACTTTCTTTATCATGTTACGAATAATCCATATTCCATGTATCTAGTGATGTGCCCTAAGGTTATGACCAAACCCTAACCCATGTAACAAAACATAGACTTCCATTGAGGGAGGGAATATATGACAGCCATATCTATAGGGACCAAAATATCAGACTTGGGTTTGGCTCTTAATCAGGCAACCAGGCATCTACCCAAAACACCTTAGCAACACCCTAGCAACACCCACCCATTTAAAGCACCCTAGTAACTTCATAGCATTGTGCTACCACACATTACTAAGCTTAGCACAGCCAGCACTCCTTGAATTTAAATATTTTGTTATTATTTCTGTCTTTTGTATATGTCTCATTTTTTTTAAACATTAAAACTGTGTATCTAACAGCTACGTCAGGGAACCGCACATCCTCCTTTGAGATGGAAATGTCTCAGTCAGGGTTCAGCGCTCACACATCTAAAGTAAGTGTCAGTCTGTTCACATGGTCAACCTCATGCTGTACTTTTGTCTTTATAAAGATTTTCAAGATTGATTGATCTTTTGTACTCTAGTTTACCCTGCTTGTTATGACTCTGCAGTTGACACTTCATGTAAACCTTACAGGAAACAAGCAAACGTTTGTGTGGCTAGTTGCACATCAGTGACGGAAGTCTTGAGCGTGTTATGTCCTTTCTCAAGTTTTAAAAGAGCTTAGAGAGATTTTCTATAGATGTTGAGAGATGTTGAATAAGATAATTGTTAAAATACATACTAATGTAATGTCAAGAGTATGGGGCTAAAAATAAACATGAATTTTGGTAAACATAATCTGGATTTGAGGTAAATTTGATAAGAAATGTTTGAGTTCATACTGAAATCTTCAATAATTTTGACTTTTGATTGCAGACTTGACAAATCTGAGTTCAGTTTGTGACATTGTTGAGCTCTCTCCTTGAGAGATTTATGGGTCTTTTCTCACGAGAAATATTTGAGACACAGGAACTTAAGGAAAAGTTTCCATTTAATGTCATTGCTGTCTAGGAGAATCTTTTAAGATATTTAAAGAGATCTCATCTGTGATTTTCCTTTCCTATGAGCAAAACAATTTCTATGTGCATTCCTGTTGTCACCAAAAATTATTTCCTTTTTCAACTCTGTGCCCGTGTGTATACTAATCTATATTGAAGAATTCATGGGTTTGTTTTGATGGATGTCTTCCTCACAGACAGGTGTCATGCTGGGAGCTGTGGGGGCCTTTGACTGGAATGGCACTGTAGTGATGCAAGCCGGTGACAAGTTTGTTGTTCCCAAAAAAGGCACCTTCCATAATCCTGTGGTGCAGAGGTATGAAGGCATGGCTGGATATGTAGGTAAGAACTTAAATGTTGCAAGTCAGATTCAAACCCGCATTGACTGAACAAGCACCATAGGTCAGTGTATAGAAGCAAATGCCCAATCTCTGGCTGTGACACCTTTAAGCTCTATATATGTCAATAATCATGGTAACTGTTTCTTCATGCCTACAGTAGCTTGAAAGATCACAGTCTTAAATTCTGGTATGTCTTTGGTACCACATAATTAACAATTAAATTTTTTATTAAACATATATATCCTTCACAATAATTGCACGAGAGAGCAGAAGCAGTTAATAAACAAGGACCATGTATCAGTAGTCTAAACACATTGTCACAGACTGCTACCATCTCATAAATACACACACGCCAAGTGCTAAGCACTCTTGCTGTCCTCATAACCCCTTTTAAGGATGTCACTTCAGGGATAATGAATAAAACAATGGATGCAATCCTCAAAATGACTTTATCTGGTGAAAGTGTTTAGAGAATAAGCTGTTGAGAAGCAATGCTTGAAACGTTTCCCAAATGCTGATTCCAGTTAAAAGAATAACAGTCAGTCATGTTGGTTTATTCTAACATGAGCCCATGATGTCTGTGGCCCTGCTAATTAAACAGTTTATGACTTCAGTCCCAGCTGTTTCTTATTAAGTGTGCAGACTACTGTAAATTACGTCCGAGTAAGTGGAGGTATTGTTGGGTTATTGGTGCAGGGAGTAAGGTTGCATTGTGGTTTTGGGTGCAGGTTATGACGTACAGTCAGCGTACACACCACATGGGGTGCTATACATCGCAGGTGCACCACGGTTTAACCACAGCGGCAGTGTCACTGTGTATCGCTTTGATGGAGAAAATTTCACTATTACACAGATGCTGAAAGGAGAGCAGGTATCTAAGTCTTTATTATCATCCTCACAATCTTTTACACAAACTGTAATATGGTAAACAAATGTTCAATAAACAATGCATTGCAATTGTAATACAGAGTGTAGAGAGGCAGGATGCAATAGCAACACCTAAGAGTGTCAACAAGATACTAGTGCTGAATTATTCATGATATTATCATATGTATAGTATTAACATGCATAATAAATATCATAGTTATCACCCCTAATATATATTATTATATATTTTTTATTTTCTTTTTGAGGGAGAGAATTGAGAATGAAATTGTTAGGAAAATAAGTTCACAATGCAAAAAATATAAATGGTCCTAAAAAGGCTTTAGAAAGATGTATTTTATGTGTGTAATTCTTTTAATTTGAGGTAAAATATAACTGGGAGTTTTTGTGACATTGACCCTTCTGTATAATTATACTATTCATACAATATGACTCAATTTAAACACAACAGACATGAGTTTTATATTATATTGCACACTGCTGTTTCATCTGTGATCTGTTTAATTCTCAGTGGTAACATTGAGTGTATCACGTTCTTCTCAGATTGGCTCGTATTTCGGCAGCGTTCTCCAGACGCATGACATTGACCGGGACAATTACACAGACATCCTTCTGGTTGGAGCTCCGATGTACATGGGCCCAGAGAGGGACGAACAAGGTCAGGTCTACGTCTACAAACTCGATGAGGTGTGTATGCGTAGGTGTCTTTCATCTTTACACACAAGAGCGTGATATGCCCAATTCCACATATTGAAAATGTGTAGGGGAGTGTTGTATCTACATTCCACTTCATCAACATGTGGGAGCAGTAAATCTGTATCTGTCTTCTGGGACTGTGAGTGTGTGTAGCGTTCTGGGAGTGTGTGTGTTTTGTGTTGTCCATATGTTCTGACTGAGATAAGTGGTCCCAGAACAGGGAAAGGTTTGGAATGAGACAGAGGGCTGCAGCTTGGCATTGTGGGAATGGAAATCTAATGAACATCTCCAGCAAAATACCAGCCTCTACAGAACACCTGCTCCCGAGAGCTTCCAAATAGTGGCTTAAATGGAGCTATTTCTTTTGGTTTTGGTATTCTGCCATCGGTCAGTGTTTTTTGTAATGCAATTTACAGTAAAAGGCATCACAAAAGGGACATTGATATTCCCACTGCATTGTGTTGTTCTCCACAATTTTTGTAATTGAATCACTCAAAGGATTAGTTCTCTCAAAAAAATAAACTTCTGTCATTATTTACGCACCCTTTTTCAAATGTTTAGATTGTTTTTTCTGAGGAACAAAACGTCAAACTGTTTTTTCCTTTCAAACCTAAAATTGGCCAAAAATGTGCACCATAAGTTCACACAATACTTGCTGCATATTTGATATGGATTGGAATTGCATGCTGAATTGTGATTTGTCGTTTCTGTAATGCATCTATTTAACCATTTTGAGCTGCCTTCGCTTTGCAAATACATACTAATATATATACATGACAACAGCAAAAAAAAATGCCTTGCTCAAATGTTTTACTCAACGACACAATGACAACATTTCAGTGCACAGTTTGAAACTACTTTGTATTCAGGTGAAATCTTTAACCACTAGGCCAAGGGCCCACAAGGACATCTGCAGTATCCCAATCATTCAGTGCATCTATTTGTTTGCTGTCCTCATAGGATGGGCTATTTGAACATGAGATGACACTCACACCAGTGAATCAGACGTGCTGTACAGTTCACTCTCGCAGTAACTGTAAAAAATTGAGTAAGCATGAGCCGTGTGGCGCACGATTTGGTACCGCGATTGCTGCTGTGCCTGACCTCAACCTGGATGGCTTTAATGACATTGTGATTGGATCGCCCTTGGAGAATGACCACAAAGGTGCAGTGTATATTTACCACGGTTCTCAGCAATCAATAAAGAAGAAATATGTACAGGTAAAGTATGAGTTTTCTTAGCATAGCATCAAGTTCTGTGTTCATATAAGCACACAGTGTTCTAACCAGGCTTTCTAAAAAACAATTTTTCTGTTCGCACTAAAAGTGAAAACAACTTGCAGAATCAAAATTGCGTTGTGAGTGTAAAATATCAACAAATGCTTATCTGATATTTTATTTGTCTTTTTATTTTTAGATATTAATTATATTTGTCAGCTTTCACAATTTGAAATGTTTAATATACATGGAGGCAAGAGTTTTTGCCATGGGGAAGCTAACCTACGCTATTCTGTAGAGGTAGAGTAATAATGTTTTATTGATATTTTGGCTTGTTAGGACAGAAAAAAGTATTAACATGAAATCTATCTTCTAAAAGACTTTAATGTCAGTGCTTTGTGGCGTCACACCTGGTTAGGACACAGTGTTGCAGTAAACTGTTGATGTATGTGGTCTATATGTGTATGTTTAGCGCATTGCTGCTGGAGGAGGTGATGATGATAAAATTAAGTTCTTTGGCCAATCAATTCACGGCATCATGGATTTAAATGATGACGGCATCATAGATGTCACCATTGGAGGAATAGGAGGCGCAGCACTTTATTGGTAACTATTTTTGTTTTGTGTCAAACAGAACTTGGTTAAAATGTGTGATTTTATTGGGAATAAATCTTGGGAATTTTAATCAGTTACTCATTATAAACTACATGACAAAATTAGCAAGCCTGGTCTATTACGTAAAGTTTTTCAAAAATATTTACTTTAAGTACCCCCTGAGATTTTAAAATTAATACTTCAGTATTTAACAACACATTCTCATGCTCACAGTTTCCTGTCAGTAAAAAATCATATAACATACAGACGAACAAATGCAACATTTCATCTTTTAGTGATTAAATTTGACTGTTTCATTTTAAAATGATTGATTTTAATTGAACAATTAATTATTAGCGTTCCATCAACTTATGGGCCCCAGTTTTAAAAACCCTAACAAAAACGAAGCATAAGCATGCTGTTAGTACTCATTTTAAACTAAAAGTTAGAAAGTATACTTTTAGTCTATTTTTAATGTACTTCTCAGAAAAAGTTATGTAAATGTGTACAGTGCTAAATAAAAAGGGGTCTGTGTGTAATCTGAACTCACTCTGGATGTCTAGTTTCCTTGTTCCCACTCACAGCAGCTTTCTCAAATTTGAACCTGCTGAATCTTGTCCGTCAGGGTCATGTCCCTCTACTATGGCCCTGTTTCTTTTGGAATGTTGGCTCTAAAATTGTGAGAGTGTCTCCAACCACAAAATAAACTTTTGGCAGAATGTTTTTTCTTAGATCACCCAACAGAAAACAGTCCCTCCGGATTCCAGAACATCCACAAAATGACTCCAACACTGAGACTCAGCAAATGTAGAGAATAGCCATGAAATTTGGAGACCTCTGCCATCTTCACTCTCCAAGCTACACCACCCAGCCTTTTAGGAGTTCTCCATTTGTCTGTAATTGACAAAATCGTTTGTTGGCCCACAACCAGTCTATGAACTATGAACCAGCTGTTGTTGTACATAAAAAGTGAAACGCCTGTTTCTCCTCCAAATGCTGCTCCGTTTCATAAACGTCTTGTGAAAATGTTATTTCTTTGTTCCAGGTCTCGGGATGTTGCAGAACTGCTTGCAGAGATGACCTTTGACCCAAGCAAGATCAATCTACAACAGACATGTCAGGTCCACGGGAAGACCACAGTTTGTGTGAAGACCACAGTTTGCTTCAAATATCGAATCAAGTCTGAGAAAGACACAAACACAGGAACTGGTAAACGAATGGCATAAACAAGTGATGCACATTTTGTTTGTTTTTGTTTATTGACTGCATTTAAGTTGTCATGTTCCTCTTTAACCCACTTTCATAAGAGTAAAGCATTTAAAATTATCATGGTCTTTACAGTAGATGTTGTGCATTTTCAATTTGTTTATCTCTCTCCATAAGTCATTAGGTACAGTTTAACACTGGACTCTCTCAGAGCGATCGCCAGAGGACGCTTCAACGAAACAGAAGACAGAAAGTTGGAGAAAAAGGTGGCTATCAAGGATGAGCTTTGCCAAGAACACACCTTCTACACATCGGCAAGTAAATCAATCTTGTCATACACAAGAACCAAACAGTAGAGGGCGGAACAAACCTCTGGCTATTGTACTTCCCTCTGTATAATTACTCAGTTTTAGTGGCTTTGTTTTGAGATTTCATGAATAATAATCTATAATTTAATCTATAATACTTTGACTTTATTCTCATAAATGAACCCCTTTATCTGTGTAATTTTTACTTTATTCTCAAAATATTATTACTTCTCTGAATTATTCTTGAAACTTAAAGACTTTCTCATGAAAGGACTATTATGTGATTAGTCTCAGTACATAACATTCTCACTGTGTTACAACTGTATTGTCCAAACCTTTTTATTTTTTAACGCTAAAACATTGTACTCTGACAGAGCTCTTGTAAAACCAGCCCCTTTCTTTGAAACTGTTAACTGTGCATCTTTTTTTGCCTCTGATCTTGATTCTGTGATGTTTATAGTCATTAAGTAGATAAAGAGCATAAAACTAAGCCTAAGAAACTAAGATGGCTGTAGTTTAATAAAAGCCAGAAGTTCTCTGATCAAAGGCCTGAGAAAATGGTCTGACTGCAGCAGTAAACTTCTTCCTGGCCTCTGTCGAGAGACTGCAGCACATCCCACTATAGCATACAGCTGACCTCTAACTCTAGAGGAAGAATGATGTAAAGAAGCAAAATAAAAACATAGGATTTAAAGAAACCACAGGGTACCTAAGCAGATTTATACCTATAAATCAGGTTTCATGTATTGATTATTTTTTATTTGGAAGTGACTTAGTAACATTAAAGCTGCAATCCATAACTTTATTTTGTAAAAAAAAATGTAGAAAATCTGTTATTGAGCAAGTACATAACAGATCAGTGTTAAAAACTGCCTCCTTACCCTACCCTGATTCCTGAAGGTAAATTTTTTATAATGATTTAAAATTTTGACTATAGTTTGACTATCACGCCCATCAACAGAAATGAGACGGCTAATATAATGTGTGTGTGGGTGCGTTTGTAGCTTGTGTTTACAGCAGTTGCTTAGAATTAAACTCATCCATGTTAAGAAAATGACTTTGCAAGTAACTAGCAATTTTATGTTTCAAACAGAGATGGCAGTAGAGAGGCAAAAGTTACAGATTGCAAATCTAAGGATACTGCTATTAGATATGTGCAATATTAGTTAATCAGGCACAATTCTGGTTTATGTTGATGAAGAGGTACCTACGCCTTACTGATGGGTCTGTAGAATATAGCAAAAAAGTTGAATAAACACTCCCATGCTGCACAACCAGAATCTAGCTACATTTCTTTCTCTGACGAAAAATCTGTTTAAACAAAGTGCTAATAGAGGATGCTATAGGTAGAATTAATTTGAAACCATAAGCTTAAGCTTATCCAAACTACATATTTATTTTGTTAGATTTATTTATTTATTTTGTCCCCCACAGGATAAACTGGATTTCAGAGATCCTATTATGGTCACACTGGAATTCGGTTTGGCGGATGATAACGGTCCAGTCCTGGATGGGGAGTTACCAACATCACTTAATAAGACTGTAAGATGCCTTTCTTACTTTCTCTGTTGTATAAGTGTGTTTATTGCAGAGGTTCATGTTTACAGTTAATAGACTGCAGGTCTTGGTCATAAAGTGCAATATTTACTGCGCCACTAACCGCAAGACCGACTGCTGCAGTTATAATGCTCATTAAAAAGAGTGAGCAGATCTGGGTGGCTCCTAATTAAGTCTCTATAATGTTATAAGCACTGGGAGGCTTTCTCTGTGTTGAAGAAAACACTCGCTTATATGCGGTTATAATAAGATTTCGATAAGCAGAACCCAAGATGTTCTGACCATGGAGCACATCCCTCCTCTTCATCTGCATTATCCCTGCTTGACTGCTGTCTGTCCTCATAAGCTTACTCACTTGTTAATGGCTAAACATGGGGGGGTGGATGTTATGTTAAAAGCACATACAGTACAGGTCAAATTAAAGATCGCTAAAATCAGGAAACAGACACAATCACTCTGCTACTTACATTAATAAACAGTGAAACATAACCATCTGGGATCTGAACCGATTCTTTGCAATTTGAATGTGATATTCTTACTGTTCAGCCATCAAAACAATACATGCTTCTAAAGGGGTTTAATTGTGTAATGTAAAATGGTATGGTTTTTTAAAACATTACATTATAATGAAAATCAGTTTACACTAAATCAGGCTGTGCAAAACCTTAGAGGTCTGTGAAGGAACTGCTGGGGGATTGTAAACTTTGAACACTTGAATATTAAAAGATATTAGGGTGACGTTACTTAGTTTTAGAGAGCACTTCAAGGGTGTGCAATGACAAAAATATGTTTGGGAACCCCAAATCAGGCAATCGTTTGTAACATATGATTACAGTATGGATTACTGTACATTTAGTGTGCAATTGCACACTGCGAGTTGGGATCGGGCAGCATGATCATAGATCATAGGATGTTTGTTAGCTTCAGTCCTTCATTAAGCACAACTGAAAGTTTGTTATATAACTCAATGTTAACACAGACACATACAGGCACACATAATTCCCAAACAGACAGCTCTGCATGCTGATGAGATAAGATTATCAGAAGGAAGCGTATGTTTTCCTGGAGCCAGTGTTACTTCATACAGTGTTACTCTCTCAGCTTCTGTTTGGTGTGTCTACTCTAAAGTAAAAGCACTCAAGCCGGAAAACAATTCCTGTTAATTGTTTGGCTTAATGTTTGTTGCAATTAAGCCTGGTTTAGTGCATGAAACAACAACAGTTTTTAAAAGCTTCTATTTCAGAGCTCAGTTTAGAGTTTTAGATGAATCATATGAGAAATGTTTGGAATGTCAGACTTAAATAAAGTTTATTTTTATGGTAATTCAGGCACATCTGTGTTTACTTTGTTTAATCACTGACTCATTATAACTTCTTTCTCTCTAGATTGCTTTAGTCGACTGTGGAAACAATGACAAATGTGTTGCTAATCTACACCTTACAGCTGCTGCTAACATCTTAAGGTATTATTAACAGCTTTTAATTTTGGATCATTTGAATCATTGTAATAGATGTTAATGTGCATTTCAGCTGCATTTTCTATTAGAATTTTCTATTTAGATTGACAGTTCAGTCAATTATAGGAGGACTGTATCTTGGCATTAGGATCCTTTTATCATATATTTTTGACGTTTAATGTGTTCTACTGCCCCCTTGTGTTGAATTTTAAAACAGGCAGAAAGCGTTGCCTGTTGAATACTGACAAAACCAGTCAAAAATGGCAATAATGTCATCATTTACTTACCTTTATGTAATTTCATACCTGTGTTACTTTTCCATAAGACATAAGCTATTTTAAAGAATCGTTTACTGTTTTCAATCCATTTTAAAACAACTTCCTTTTAGCCGTAGCTCTAAAATCTCCTTCACAAATGGAGATAATACTAGAACACTGGATGTTAATGGCCTTAATTGTCCACATCTTATTACTGTGATATTTAGAAATATTTCATCTAATATTTCTGTAGCCTCCTCATAAAGAGCAACCAGGAGAAGTTTTCTGTCAATGTTGAAGTCCAAAATAGTGGAGATAATGCATACAACACCAAAGTCATGTTAAGCCACACAGAAAACATCAACTATGTCAAAGTTGAGGTGAGTTTTATCCTCTTTATAAGACACATACCCAGAAGGCTTTCAATTTTGTACACAGTTGCTTTGGGAAAAATGGCATTTGATGGACCATGAACAGTTATGTAATTAAAATGAAAGAAATGTTAAAATACAGAATTTTTTTGTCATTCCTTATGTTCACATAAACAATGCCCTGATCTGGTTTCATTAGGTAAAGTCTGAGCTTTGTAAAATCAGTGATGAACCTCTGACATTGTGTGTGCAATATTGTCTCGTTTTCCATTTCTTTGAAGCCTAAGGAGAAAGACTGTGAGCCTAATAATACCAGAATTGTATGTGCAGTTGGATATCCATTCCTCAAAACAAATATAAAGGTGAGACATGCCACTGCTATTGAATACACATTTAAAATTAACATATAAATTCATTTTATTTTTCGTCTAATATTGTTTACATTCATTCATGCAACAGGAAGCATTCAAAATCCAGTTTGAGCCCAATCCTTCTCATATTCGTAAGGATATCGTTATTAATGTCACTGCCACCACGTAAGACTTATGTCCATGTCTACTTTTACTGTGTTTTGACCGGCATGGTTAAGCAGAGATCAGAGAATAGCAATATCTTCATTTTTTTCTTTGAAGTGATAGTGAAGAGGTAGATTCTGAACTGAAAGACAACTTTGTGAGAATCGTCATTCCTGTGCAGCACGAAGCCAGTCTACGGTTCACTACGTAAGTGCAGCCAGTCACATTCACTGCATTATATAGAGGCAATTACCTTGGAAACAATTACCATATGACACATCCAGCCTAAAATAAACGTTAATGAACACATTTTATTTATCATGATGACATTAGTGAGGTGCTATAAAGGTGGCGCAGTTTACCAGTTCTAAGTACAGTAATAAGGCTATGTGACCACAATTATTTATTACCTTTTACAGCAGATTCTGTGTACTATGTGTGGGTAATGCTAATGTAACTATACAGGTAATATTGCACATGGTTTGTACTTCAGGAATTAACACTGTTCATCAACTCCAGTCTATGGCAGTGTAAGTAAATACAGTGAATACAGTTTTTTTTTTTTTAAAAACTCTGAGTATGTTAAAATGTACTTTTAGTATAATTGTTTTGAACATGTAAAACTACGTAGCATTAACCCATCAGTTCATTTCACATATAAAGTCACATTTTCAGTAATAATATAAACTAATATAATCATATAATCTTTTATATGGTGGATTTTAATTAAACTTGCCTAACAAACAATGATAAGAAATGATGCAAATGATTGCAAGCCAGATTTAAATCTCTATCACCCACATGAGCACCTCAGCTTGATGACATGTTAGACCACATGCGGTAACTACTAGGCCATGACTTGGCAGTTAACTAAATGTTTTTTTTATATATTTCTTCTTTAGTAACAAGTATATGAAGGAGGACCACATCATATTAAAAGAGAAGGAGACAATACCCAGTGTCTTTAACCACACTAGTGTGATTGGAGATGAGGTTAAAATCAGCTACACGGTAAGACACCTCCTTTCAGGTCAGTGCTCCACAATCATCTGGATGAATAGAATGAGGGACTGTTAAGAAGAACTGCAACTATCAAGTTATTATATTATAATAGAAATATTTGGCTTAACATGTGAAATAAACTTGTGTGTGGTCAGAATCCAGATTCACTTAAACTGATTCAGGTGTAAATGCTCATGTTAATCCAGAATTTGGACTCTGTCTTCGACAGATTGAGAGAGATGCAGAAATGCAGAGCCCTCCATTGCAGCTCACAATATCCTTTCCATATCGCACATCGGAAGAAAACTGGCTGCTGTACTTCACAGATCTCACCTACACAGCGGTAGGTGCTCTGCTTCCTCAAAGATATTTGTAGACAGATGACGCAAACCCTGACTTAAAAACCTGGCTCCACTGTCTCGTTTTGCTCTTACAGGACATCAGCTGTGATGCCAGAACATTGATTAACCCTTTAAACATCAAACCTAATAAGCCTCACACAGTGAATTCTAAAACAGAAACCTTAAGTGTCTATCTTTTGGTGAGTAAAAGCTGTTTGTCCTAAAACATGTGAGTCAATACAGTTGACCAATGGAAAATACTTGCTGTCTCACAGAGTTGTAAAGAAGAAAAAAACCCCTGCAAATCATTTAGCTGCTCCATACCACCTGCAGATTTCAACCAGATCAATGCCACTTTCAGAGTGTGGCGACCCACCTTTATCAAAGTACGTCCACCATTCTATCCTTTAACAATTCTATTGGCTGTGATCTCATCATATGCTGTAGTAATACAGACTAATGGCATGTGTCCTTCGAAATATGAAACATCTAGGGAGAATTTTCCAGCATCCACATGGCTGTTGATGCTGCGCTGGCGAGCAGGAACACTGAGCTGTTTGTTCTAAATACAAATGTCAAGGACCGAGAGGTATGTTGGAAAACAACCCTGTATTTGTAATTCTTGGTGGTGTAATTTCAGCAATCCATCAATAGTATTACAAGCAAGCAAAGTTAAAATTATACCACTATGATTTAGTAAGTTCTGTTGCATCGGGTTGAGTCTGTTTTAAACTGTAAACTGTAAGGGGAATTTTTAAATTAATTTTTATTTTATCATTTTATTATCTCTTCTTCCTGACAGTGTCCTGAGAAATCACAACTGTCTCTGTGAGAAATATGGGCTATTTAAATCAAGGAGGTTTATAATATACTAGCACGGGCTAACTAGACCATTCTAACAAGCTACAGTAAATCTTCTTTACCGTTATGGGTTAAAAAATATACAAAGTTAGAAAAAACACTTTTAAAAACCACACTTAGTGCTAGTGTTGCGAAATTTTGTTTTAAAATCATGACTAGTTATATATGTTCACTGCAGGTCCGAATTCAAGTGACCAAAGACATACGAAGTGGAATCCCACTCTGGATTATTATCTTGAGTATTCTTCTAGGATTATTAATACTGGCTCTTGTTATCTTCGCTTTATGGAAGGTAAGTATCATTGTTTCGGTTATATTAGCCCCGCCCCTTTAGCATGCATATGTTGTTCTGCACATCTGCAAGTAAGAAGCCAGAGCAATCATGTGCTTACTAAGTCTGTGATGTACTAAGATATTGAATGATAAATGTGTTAAACATTGTCCCGCAGGCTGGATTCTTCAAGAGAAAATCTGTTGAAGACAGAATGAAGGAAGATATGAAGGATTCTAATTGAGGCCTACAAGATATGTAGCCACCATTCCTCAGGTCAACTCGTGCTACACAGCCAGCAAAGGTCAGCAAGTACCAAAAGGTCATCTTCTAGTAGCATCACAAGGAATCTGGTGATTGGAGTCACGCAGTACATCGGGGTTCACTAAAAAAATCCCTACATTTTAGAGTTGACCAAGGAGAACCCAACATTTTTCTTGACACTTTGAATTATTTTCATGTTTTCGCTGCAAAATTCAGCTGATGAGCCAAATGTAAACGCCAGTGAGTAAATCAAATGTAAACTCCAACTCCATTTCTGACGCACCACAAGGCTGATGGAAATGTTTGCCAAACCCTGACAGTCAAGCTTTAAAAACGCAAAGCCCTGAAGTTTTACCCAGCCTGAGCGTGACATCCCACCAGCCTGTTAAACACATCCATGCACTCTCATCTGTAATCTCTCTATAACATTCATCATCAGCAAAGCAGGGCTCAGGAACTCGTGCTGGCTTTGCATACCAAAGCTTCTGCAGTGATCTACAGCCAATAATCAGAAACATACTGTACACTCGTATGGGTAACAGGTTTATATATGGAGGTCTATTCCAAAAATTCTGTTTTAGAGCTTTTTTAATAAAGCAGTGTACAGTGATGTTTTTTATTTTAAAGCATTTGTTTTGATTAGTGTTTATGTCATAGGTGTATGTTATAGCGGCACATTCCTTTAAGCTCATACAGTAAGTTTTTGGCACTGATGTTTTTTTACACTTTTTGTCTTTAAGAATAGAGACGAGAAGGTCTGTTTGTACTGTAAATGTAAAGCTTAAAGTGTATATTATGTTTATGTTTGCATTATCATTTAAATGATAAATGAATGGCTTTACCAAAATGGTTGCTTTATTTGTGTGACACTTATAGTAGCTTGTAGAAATGCCTGCAACATTTCTCAGGTATTCCAGATGCAGTAAATGTCTGGAATTATGAAAATGGGCAGTCATTCACATTTCCTGTTTAGTTTCTGTCATATGTAAATATCAGAAAGAGAATCACTTGACTAAACAAGAAATAGTAAAGAGTAAGTTTACCCAAAAATGAAACGTCTGCTTCTGTTGTTTTAAGCCTATGTGATTTTCTCTCTTCTATGAAGCACAAAAAGAGAAATGTGAAGAATGCAGAAGACTCCAAAACCTATAAAGAGCATATGTAGAGCATTAGTTATGCGGAAAACTACTTGAAGTCTGACAGTCAGAATTCTGTTTTTGTGTTTGATCAAAGAAAGAAAAGCATATGTGTCTGAAACAGCACATCAGACATGTGTCTGAAAGGGTGAGTGAATGATGACAGAAACTATATAGAAACATCTAACAGAAGTGCATGGGTACAGTGCAGTTAATGCACAGTGCAAACACTAGACTGAATTATACATATTGTAGTGTACATATATGAGTGCCTTAATATGTAATGCACTTGGTCTATAAGTGGAAAAATAACTCTTTGCATTTCTCTGCAATCCAAATAAGTGAAGCAGTGTCTTGATACATTATTAGTAAATTCATTAATGATAACCAATGATTTAAACTTACACCAAACAGAAACAATGTAGCTAATCAGAGTTTTCCCCTTCATGTCATTTGTCTTCCTAAAACCTCCAAATTTCAAGGCTAAGATGAAAAATGCACACGTTGGTCATTGATCAAATGAATACAGTTGTTTTCTTTCAGTTTGAAAATGTAACATATGTGGAGTGATTAAGCAGTTTTCTATAAATGTCTAATTTAATAGACATTTATAGATTATTATAGAATTATAATCTAATTAAATAGGGGTTTAAAATCTGATTCAAATTTACCATAGGGTGTTTTTTTTTTGGTACTTTGTTGTATTTAATTATTTGTCATGTCACAGTATTACCACAGTATTATATTTTGCTTACTTCCACTGTAATTTTTGTATTGAATTATTTACATTTTTTGCCAGGTATGAGATTCTGTTGTATATAAGATTACTCAGCATTCATTGTTTAAAGCACATTAAGTTGACTATGAAACCATTAGCCCCACTCTCAGATAAAGGCAGTATGTCTTGGGCTCCTGTCAGTCACTGCTGTGAAGTTGTGTAAAGCACTGGTTCGTTAAATTGTATATATTCATCTACACAGAATTAAAAAATATTGCACATATTGTCAAGAAACGCGTGCAGAAAAAATAAAGGCTTATTTTGTAATTTAGACAGTTCATATAAGATGTTTTTGTGTTTTGTGATGTTTTTGTTTTAATGTACTGTAGGGATCAATAGTATTATTGGCATATGCATATTAACACACCATTAGTATCACCATCTATACATTATTAAATCAAATTATACAAATAAAATACTTTTGTTTAATAGTAAGAATTATTAATACTATAGTAAGTGTTTCTTAAAGGTTTTTCTTAAATTCTTAAGGATGAGGTTACAAATTATCTAAAACATATTTTAGAAACATCTGAGCCAGACATTTTGGTTTAGCTTTATTGTATATAATATAAAATACAGTATATACTATGGTATATAATATAACATACAGTATATATTGTAACACTCAGTCTGAAACATTATTGTCATGATCCATCTGCAGCTTTATATAAAGCTTGAATAGCACAGGTTGAATAGCAATAGTAAAGACAGGTCTGAGGTCAGGGCAGACAGCAAACAATCACAAACTGGTAAACAACCCAAAGTTCAAATACAAGGACAGTTAGTAACAACAAGGAGAAAACTTCTCAGTAATGTCAAGCATGGCTTCAACAAGAACAACGGCATCATATTCCTTAAATAGCAACAGTAACAAATATCAGGTGTGGCAATAATCAGTCCATGCACAGAATTATGGGAAATGTAGTTCTCAGAGACTGGTAAAGTAATATTCTGGTGAAGGAACCCTCTGTTGTTGACAGGAAGGAGTGTCAGAAACACCTTCATCCCCCTGCAAGTGGCTCCTGACGCAAGCAGGTAACCAACGTTGGGGCTTTTGGGTCTTCTGCGAGGTATTTGAGCAGGATGTCTGGATGGTTACAATGGAATTCTGTAATGAGTGAAGGGTCAAGGATGTTCTCAACAATGACACAGGAATGTTACTCTGGGTGATGTTACCCTCCCAATCGACCAGATACTAGAGTATGCGACCCTGACGTCTAGAGTCCAGAAGTTCTCAAACTTGATAGGCCTCCTCGCTATCCATGATTGAGGGGGTGGTCTAGGGACCTCAGTGTCCTCCTCCTCCCTCTCTCTCAGACCACCAGTGGGTTTGAGCAGTGGAACGTGGCAGGTAAATGTAATAATTAGAGGGTATTTGCAGACAGAATGAGACAGGTGAGATTTGTCTTAAAAATTTGAAGGAACCCACATACCTTCAGCTAAGCTTCTTGCAGGCAACCAGATGTGTAGATCACAGGTGGACAGCCATACCCATTGGCCGGGCACATAATTAGGTACAGGACGACTATGTCAATCAGTCTGCTTCTTCAGCAGGCTGTCTTTGCTTCTTCAGCACTTAGGAGATGGACGTGTATTATCCCACACAGCCTCGCTCCTTCTAAGCTAATGATCCACTGCTGGTAGCTTTATTGGTTCCCCAGACCAGAGAAACAAGCTTAAAAGCCCAACATCCATTAAAATTTGCTTAAAAAAATCCATTAAAAAGTCCTTTGGACTTTGGGTGGTACCCTGATATGAGACTAATATTAACATTTAGCTGGCACCCCTGATCAGAGAAAATATCTGCAGGTAATCCATAGAAGCGGAACACATAGTGAAATAGATGTTAAGCTGTCTCTAGCACTGTGGGATGCTTGGGTAATGGAATTAGTCTGAATGTCTTGGAAAAATTATCAATCACAGTAATTGGTCATTTTGATGAGCGGAGATCTGTGATAAAATCTATGGCAATGTGCGACCGTTCGACGAAGTGGAATGGGGAGTTGTTGGAGTAAACCATAAGGTAATTACCATTGTATTGAATCTACATTGTGTCCCACCAGAAATTATTTTGGAGAAGTCGAAAAGTTGCTAAGAATCCTGCGTTACCTGTGCTGGTTGAAGAGTAAACTCACTGCAAAACCCCCTTCCAGAGAGTTGGAGGAAAGTTCTTTCAGGCGGACAATCTTAGGATGTAGGATGGCCAATCTCTTGATGGCCTTGATGTCCCTCTGAACTGAACTGAGAAGTGTGAATGATGGGTTGTTGTTTTGGATGCCGCTATCATACTGGTGTGGGAGTGCATCAGCCTTAACATTTTTAGAGCCAGGGTGGTAAGTGATGGTGAAATGGAAGTGAGTGAAAAACAATGCCCACCTGGCTTGCCTCAGGTTTAGACTCTTGGCTGGACATAGATATTCTAGATTACTGTGATCAGTGAGCACCAAGAAGAGGTATTGTGCTCTAAGCAATGCCACTATTCTTCAAAGGCTGATTTCATTACCAGCAGCTTGCGGTTACCCACATACAATTACACGTAATTGCCTTCTACCAGGGTGAGTGTTCAGGAATAAAATAGATGGCCCAATGCCTGTATTAGACACGTCGACTTCAACACCCAACAGTATGTTGGGGTCAGGATGATTCAAGGTAGGACAGAGGGGAAGTGGGTCTTTAGATTGTTTAAAGTCTATAAAGGGGCAGAAGTCCAGCAGAATTTGGTTGCCCCCCTTTCTGCATGGAGGTCAATTGTGCAGCAATGGTACTAAAGTTTTTTATTAAACGCAGATAAAAGTTAGCAAACTCCATGAGATGTTTTGGATTTGTCATGGGAAATGTCATTGGTTTTTATAAGAGGATTTTTTTCAAAGGTTGGAGAAAAAAGTAACACAGATAAAAAACACAAATTTTTAAATGGCTCTTACAACAATGTGGACATGGACACTACACCCAGGATTTGAACCTAAGGTGGCAGCACTACTAGTTCTCAGAGTCTAATATTCTTGCAAAGGAGCCCTCTGCTGGTGACAGGAAGGAATGTCAGGAGTATCATTTGTAACAAATATAATGAAACTTTAAAGTAGACATTTTAGGTGGTCTGCACTCTCTTAAAGCCTTGTAAAACATGTTTTGCTTTAATTATAATAACGTCAACAGATTTATGTTAGGGTTAGGTTTATAGCTATTGTATGGTAGAGTAAATATCATTATTTTTGGTCTATGAGAGCTCCTCAGTAATATAGCATTCTGTCTTCGTGTTTGTCTCTGTTTCTCACGTGTCATTTAAGATCAGCTTTGACTTGAATCAACTGCAGGAAAAGGCTATTGTAAACTTCGATGTAAGGTAAAAATACAGTCACTGCAACACTTTCCTTTTTTTAATTTTGTGATGGTGTGTATGTGTTTGTTTTGTGAATAATGGTCTGAAAGGTTAAAGAAACTGAGAAAATACATTCATCTGTTAGATATGCTTGCTCTTATTATTATTGCTCATAATAACAGTTAACATTATTTAAAATCAAGGTCAAAACAAAGCACATATTGTATTTAAGTTTTGTGCTAGAGGCATGAATGATATAGGCTTGTTGATGAGAGGTATGCTATCAATATTGTTAAGAAATTACAGCTGGTGGACAATAAAACTGGAGAATAAATCACATAGACTTACAATACATTAAAGGAGTGACTCAGGCCATATCTACAAACCAGAATATTATAGAGATTTGGGGGGTTGCAGTATTCTTTGTAAACGCTTGTACACATACATTTTTAATTGAGACTTGGTGGGAAAACCTCAACAGGACCATTTACTAGATTACATTGTCCTTGTGAAAAAAGAAATTAAACTAGCCTAAAGCATTTGGCTGCCTTATTATTAATATTATGATTTTAAAGGGGTTTTGGGAACTTTACAGGCTTGGAGACCAGATAATCACTTGGTCTGGCAGGGAGACCAGCTAAAACCAACAAAATCACCAAATTTAGGCTGGGTTCATTTTATTTTATGTTTTAAGGTTGTAATACATGCCTGGCTAGTATTCATAACCAGTTGTTGATATGCGTTATCAAATTTTTTCTCTATTGCAGATAAGAATTACAGTCAGCAAATAAGGAGCCAGTGGAGACATTCCGGCCTGCATTTATCAAGAATTCCAACCAAAGATAAACTGGCTGCATTGGCATTTTACAAAATTTCATATACTTCTGGTTGCACCCATGCAAAGATATGCTTTGAGTTTACCTGATATTCACTGATATTTGGTCTTCTGTGTTTCCTGTTTTTATTACAAGACCTATTTCTCAACCTTTTATTAGCATTTATTTAGTTTATGTTCTACACAATTACTGATGTGCATAACAAAAACAAAATGCAAAAGCAGGTTTTTAGGTCTCTGTCAAATATATAGAATCAAAGTGTCTATTGTACTGTAAGTAACTCATGGTTAACATTGTTTATAATTTATGTGATTGTGTATTTTTCGGATGTTGAAGATTGAGATTAAAATTCCCACCCTAATTTACAGGTCTCTACACGAGAGAGAATGCAGAGAATATTACTAAAATTCCACAAAATGCTCCTACTTTGTGCTGCATGTTGTACAGCCATTTGTAAATATATCTGAAAAAATGTTCTGTTCCTCTTCCTTTTAGAAACTCCATATGATATCTGATTGTTTGGGACAGATCTTTAAAAGTTTCATCAAACTTAATCACATAAGGTCACATATTAAAGATAGGCCTTTTCACAGTTCTGAGGCATGTTTTGCTTGCTCATTGAACACCCAGTTCAATGACTCATATTGTGGTTGCATCTCCATGTGAAATTCCTATTATGAATGGCTCTGTTTTTATCTGTGATTATCCAAGCCCTGAGGGAAGATTAAAGTAAATTCTTTAAATCTTGTTTGTGCTTTCCCATTTCTCCTCCCTTTTTATTGTGGACCTTTTTTGTATACATTAATATTTAACGTATGCTTAACATCTATAATTTTTGATGTATTAGAACTTTTAATGTAAAAGTTTATCTCAAAAATAAATGATGTTAGACTTCAGAAGTAACTTCTATTGGTCATTATTGCAATGAATTAACCTGGTCCCAACGTGACATTAGTTGGATGTATGAAGTCAGTTTCTCTTCTGAGTAACCACAGATCTAGATTATCACCCGTTTGCCTTATTTTCAAGCAGTATTTACAGTTTCATTATTTAAAACCTAACAATCTTTTTGTAAAAGTCTTTAAAAATGTGCCTGTGCTATCCTATTTAAATTAAATGCAACTTGGTTGGATACTATGTTCATATCATATACTATGTTATGTTTTGTTTCAGCATCAGATTATTAACAGAGTTATCATAAATCTGTAGTGTTGCAATGTCCCTAATGATAATAATAATAATAAATATGGTTTGTGGGTGCCCACTATCTCACACGTCAGTTTTATGCATCTTAAAAATAACTCGGTATCTTTTAACTATAATGGTTATTGTAAGTAGTAACATTGAAGTCTCCTCCTCTTCTCCGGCCAGCTGCAGTGCTGTTCCGCTGTTTCACACAGATACTGGACCGTATGCAGATAGACGGGAGAACTTGTTCAGATGCTTCATAATATTATGGATTTAGCCAATAGCTTGCGATTACTTCTCACCATTTTGAGTAAGTACTTGCACATCACATTCATATCATCATCATGTCATTTCACCCCAGAAGTAGAACGACTGCTGAATTAATGCTTAACAGGTGTGTTGTAAATGTCTGTAAGAGTTGAATGTGTCACTATGTAAGTAGTCTAGTAAATAATGCTTATAGTGTTTTACTATAGTGTGAAATTGTGTTTTACTTATTGTCTGTCCTGAATGGTGTCAAAGATCAGCATCCACTATCTCTCCCCCCAAACAACTGAATTCCATGGGAGGAAGTAATTGTGTTTGTGTGTTTGTATTCAATATCAAATATTACTTTAAAACTATAATATAACAGTACGTAGGAATGCACAGAGAGATTGGAGTTGAACAAGCAAGATAAAGACTGATGAGTAATGACTGTGATGTGTGTTGCTCTTGTTCAGGCATGTTTCTACATCTACTTACTGAATGTCATTTGAAAACATTTGCTCAGAAGAAACTTCAGAATAAATCTTGTGCCGTTTTGATTTATTACATTTATATTATAACCACAGTCTTAATGTCAGAATTTGGCTTATAAGATCATAGAACCTGTTAAGAGATACACTATGTTTATGAAACATATGTTTTATAAACATGCCATCATAATATGAATAATATAGTCTAGTAACCTCCACTGAGTCAATTCTCCTTTGGTATTGTGCATGAGTTTAGACAGTAATGTTAGTTAGACAGATTTAAATTAAAATCAGATGTTCAGAGCCATCAACACCATTACAAGGCAAAATTCACACTCCATGTGTTTGATTGACTAAATATTGTTTGCAACTGCTATCAGTGCTCACATCAAAGTTATAGACTGTGCAGTCTTTAAAGCCCTCATGTATTATAATGTCATGCTGTATCATGTCCACCTACCTCACACATCAGACTCTAACAAAGCTACAGCACTTGGATGATAGGATATAGTATCAGACTTTCTGACTGGTCTCTTGTTTTCAAGGTTGTAAATATTGTAAATATTTGTGTGCACTATATTTTCTGATCAGAGGCTGATGTTTGCGATGTGTTTTTCAGGTTACAGCATCAATAACTCTCAGGGTTTTAACGTGGGGATGTCTGGAGCCAAGATCTTCTCAGAGGGGGCAACAGAACAATTTGGATACACTGTACAACAGTTCACCAACAGTCAAGGAAAATGGTAAAATTGACAATATTTTAGGGTGGAGGAAATTCATGCATAAACAGCATTAATCATACAAGTCACATAACACACACTGTAGCAGGAAGCTACAGCTATATTAACATGCTATCACTCACCTACTGAAAGTTCTTTTATAGCATCAGTTCTCCTAACACACACTATGCAGAACATACATCCTGTGTTCACTACGTTCCTGTGCCACAGTCCCTTTAGAGTCTATGGAGAACATTTTCATTACTGCCAATAAGTCACACATTGTAGTGTTACTGCTTTAATATACCACATCATAAATGTAATTAAGGGAATTGTTTAAAACAGGAAAAATTCCTAACAGGAAGTACTAAGGCGACCTCCATGGTAATGTCAAGGCCAACAGGGATCAGCTCAGGAGTGTTTAGGAATGAACTTGTAGACTGAATCAGGCTCTGGAGTGGATTCTCTGACTGGAAGGGGCTCTGGAGAAGCAGGAGAGTAGTGTACAGTCCAAACATACAAAATGGCTACCGCCATTACCGCAATTGTTAAACTGTGACTGCGAGTGCTGAGGCCCTTGGGATGCCAGCTGAAATCAACTGTGACTCTGGAGTGGCTGCCATGTTGTAGAGAGGCTGTGGCACTATAAATACAAGGCTTGTAATCCTCAGTGTAGTACAAGCTGGTATAGGTTGGCCAAGCTCTGTGGCCATCAGAGGTTGCTGACTACTGCTCCCCCCCCAAAAAAGTGATTAAAAAAAGCACCCATGTCACAAGACTTCAGTTAAATGAAGTTTAGACAGCTGGCATACCTGACCAATCTGCAGCTGATTGAAAGGGTTGGAAACAGACCACAATTCCACACGTTTCAATCCAACTCCAACAAAGTGAAGTTAACACATCTTAACGCATCTCATGGGTTTTGTGAGAGATAAGCCTCTCTTAAGAAAGTCAGTGCATTTAGCCTCCTTGTTAGAGCGCCCGACTCCCATGCTGGACTGATTGTTGGTTCAAGCTCTGCTCTGAGCTGGTGCAAGTAAAACCAGTTACACTTCAACTGCAAAGCAATTAATGTTTTTGAATAAAAATCTTAATGTAACATTTGAGACATTGTGACTTGAATTAACCTTCATTTTCCATGAGCAAAATAACCTACAGGTTACAAACCAAGCTCAAGTAGTTGTCAGATATTAAAAGCAATGCATTAACACAACAATAAAAGCAGTAAGTTTAAAATGGCTCTTACAACAACATGACAAAGGACATCTTACCCAAGATTCAAACCCAAACCTAAAACATGCCAATCAAGAGCACTATCTGCTCCTCACACACTTATTTACCACTAAGAGCATGTAGGTTATAATTCATCAACGCTTGTCTGAAATATTAGGTGTCACCATGGAGACTGGTATCAGATTGTTTCAAAGCCTTAAAACACACTTGCTACAACCGTTTTAGTGTTTCACAAAGCCTTGCTGAAGTAAGGTCTGAGACAAAACAAAGAGATTGACCCAGCAACACAGTGCAAACACTTAAAATTGCAGTGTAACACTAACATGACTTCACCCTGAATGAAGGAGTATACCAGGTATAAATAGACAGAGACAATGAGACATGGGTGAACATGATTATCATAATAACACATAATAGGTTCTGGGAAATGGAGTCCATAGTAAATAACAGAAGAGGTGGAAGGAGTGCCTTCTGGTGGAGCACAAGGGCACTGGTAACATACAAGTGTAAACACTTGTATGTAAATAACTTTTTCCATCCTTTTAAAAGAAGATATAGTCCCTGACATGTCAACCGAGTATTTACTGCAAAGGAAGAATTGTAGAGTTACTTTATATAATTTGTAGTGTCCATTAAATGTCTTTCCCAATTAACTTCATGTATCTCTTAACAATCACCCTGTTTGGCAACAGTTCAGGTCCATTTCCTGCTCTGCTGTCGGCAGCATTGGTGGGTGTTTAAGACATCATCTTTGAGGCGTTTCATGCTTTAGTGTGCACTGGTTTGAATGGTGCTGATGTCATCATTCTCACTGTGTGTCTGGCATTAGCTCTTGGCTCTAGTTTTCCCTGCCCTAAAACACATAAAGACCCCTTGAGCCAGGAGCCAGTGCATTATAGAATTTCTTTACTTATCATTACTCAGAATCCATGACTTTTAATAATGACATGCACCATGAATTAAATTCTTGGAATTTCCCAAATTTGTTTGCATGAAATTTCGTAATCCTAACGAACCAGGATTTTAAATCAGGAGTTCCTGAACCCCTGGTTACCAATAAAGTTATTATAGGGAGCTTGTGGATTAAAACAAATACCATAGCTTATTTTTATGTTTGTTATTAAGAGAACATTATACAGTAGTACAGAGAAAATCAAACCATTTTATATTTGTGGGTCCCTGTGTTGGTCCCCTGTCACTGTTTGCTGTGTTAAGTCTGGGCAAAACATGTTATCATGCTAAGGAGACGTAGTAGTGATATTGTGTGTAATTTAGTGGATGTGTTCAGACTGTATAATGGATAATATAAGGAAGCTCATAAAGATACACACACCCTATCATTCAATTACTGGTAACTAAAGGTGAAGCTTGTAATTTCTAAACTGAAACAGTTCCAATTCTAATGTCAACCATTGGTTGAGCCAATTGTGTTGTGTTGGACTAGGCAGGCTGTTCATACAAACAGAAGGAATGTCCTGAAAATCCATTTTAAAATTTGTTCTGTGAAACTTGGATTTAGGGTACTAAACATAACAAATATATTTTACGGTGCCTCAGGCTCCTGGTGGGTTCTCCTTGGAAGGGATACAGTCAAAACCGAAAGGGAGACATCTTTAAGTGTGACCTTAATAATCCTGGAACCAGCTGTCAGACTCTTAATCTTCAGAGTAAGTAAACATTTTCCATAATTCCCAAGTGACATCATCAAGCAGTGTGTTCTCAAATAGTTCATTAGATAACTTTAACCTGAATTTTGAAACATGATCTAATATTGCATTGAAGTTCAAAAACATAACCTTGAGCTTTAATAATGATTTAGTAAGTGTATTTCAATCACATGTAATTTATAATTCATACATCTTAAAATACCACCATGTTTAATATGCTCATAGATACTGTCAATCTGCCTACCGTCCCCAACGGCAACAACATCAACATGAGTCTTGGATTAACTCTAACCCGAACAACAAAAAATGGCGGGTTTATGGTAAGAAGTGAATTCTATAAACAATTTTAGCAGGTAGCATATGCAAATGAGCTTGGTGAGAATGTCTTAGCAGAAATCTGTCGGTTGTCCTCTGTACAGGTTAAATCATCTGTATAGCTAAGAAATGTTCTGTATGGGTGTATGCGGGATGTTACGTGTATACTTGTCACGCATGTCGCATGAAGTTCCTGTGTTTCAGACATGTGGTCCTCTGTGGGCGCAGCGCTGTGGTACTCTGTACTTCTACCCAGGAGTCTGTGCAGAAGTGAGCCCACAGTTCTCTCTCCAGTCAGCTTTCTCCCCAGCCATTCAGAGTATAAACACCTCTAAACATTGTCCCTGAAAGTTCATTGTAAAAGTTAATATTGTGAATAAGCAGTTAACGTCTCACAGCAAAATATTAAGATAGTCCATTCCACTTTCAAACAGCTTGTGGCAGTTTTATGGATATTGCCATTGTTTTGGATGGATCTAACAGCATATATCCGTGGGGACCAATTGTTGCTTTTCTCAAGAAACTGCTGGAAAACTTGGATATTGGACCTCAAAGCACTCAGGTAAGTGAAAACAGTTTGTATACATTTTTTACTTGAGGTTTGTCCATTGTTGTATTTCTTTACCTGTTATATTTAATTGTTTGTAGTTGTATTGTTTAATTTGTTGTATCTTGTGAAACAGGTCAGTGTTCTCCAGTATGCTGTTGATGCCTCATTCGAGTTCTATCTGAATACCCATCAGACAAAAGAGTCCATGATTAAAGCCGCTTCAAATATTCCTCAGAAAGAAGGATCTGAGACGAATACATTCAAAGCCATTGATTATGCCAGGTATGCATAATGCTTTCCAAACAATCTTACTGTACTTTTTAGTGAATTACTGTAATGTAAATACAGTAAACCCATGCCTCTTATAACAGCATATGTACTCTTTATATGCAAAACCACTATGAATGTCATTAAAGTCGTTTTAAACTACACCACAAAGTAAAATTATATTTTATGATATTTACAAAGTTTTCATCATTTATTCACTCTTACAGTATGTTGTTTAAAAACTATGAGCAAAAAATTGAGTTATCTAGTAGAATACTACTTGGTCCCCATCAGCTTTCATTGAAAAAGCAACTTGGACATGATAAATATCATATTTAGTAAAGGAGAACAGATTTGTTTGTGAACTATCGCTTTAAATATTCGATTGACAATTGTAAGGCTTTTTTTATGGGTTTATGTGTTTGTGCACGTGTTTGCATTTCATAGAAATAATGCATTCTTACCCAAAAACGGGGGTCGTCCTGGGGCCACTAAAGTGATGGTGGTAGTCACAGATGGAGAGTCACATGACAGATCACTGAGGGACTCTGTGATTCTGGCGTGTGACAAGCAAAATATTACTCGCTTTGGCATTGCGGTTAGTAAAAACATATGTGAGGAATATTATTTATCTTGCTTTCTCTTTCTCTCTCTATTGAGTAATAATCTCAATATTTAAATATATGGGTTTTGTTTTTTTCTTTTTCCCTAGGTGCTTGGATATTACCTAAGAAATGACATTGACACAAGCAAACTCATTGCTGAGATTAAATCTATAGCCAGTTCTCCATCTGAGAAATACTTCTTCAATGTATCTGAAGAGGCAGCCCTTATAGAGATTGTTGGAACTCTTGGTGATCGAATCTTCAACATTGAAGGTTCATAATAATGTCTATTTTACTAATTAAAGACTTATATTAGACTTATAGACAAAATAACTATAATGGAAATGTGTGGTATTATCATAAAATTTTGTGTGCCAATAAAAAAATTATTTCGTTTTTGTTTCTTGATGTCTTTAATTTCACCTGTCTTCAGGTGTTGGAAAAGCTGTTGGGGATTTCACAATGGAAATGTCCCAAGTGGGTTTCAGTGCCCACCAAACCAAAAACAAGGTGCCGGCTCTTTGTGTTGGATGATATTTATGTAGGATGATATTCCATCAATGTTGTCTTTCAAAAGTTTAGTCTCCTGGTGCTTTAAATTTTCTGTCTTGGTTGTAGGATGTGATCCTGTTGGGTGCAGCTGGCGCATACAATTGGATTGGGACCGTTGTTCACCAAACAGCTCAGAGATCAGACATTTTACCCAAAAACGCTTTCGAGAAGGTTCTGGAGGACAGAAACCATGGTTCATTACTTGGTAAGGTAGCATGCTTTATAAAAGGTGACACCGATCTCACATTTACATATTAACACCTAAATATCACAACCTTCAATAAAGCAGAGTGTGTTAATGTAGATTCTTCTGGGTTATCTGAATTATAATTAGGATACTCTGTCAGCACTCTGACGGATGGATCTTCTGAGTTTTATGTGGCTGGTGCTCCTCGTGCTGTTCATAGAGGACAAGTTGTAGTTTATACCATCAACACCCAGAAACAGCCTGTCATCATAGATTCACAGAGAGGAGATCAGGTACACCTTTTATTTTAATGACTCAATGAGCACAGTTTTATTTTGATATTTTCTGTTGAAATAGCAAGTTGAGCCGTGACATCGTAGTCCTCAGCCAAGAACATTTCATTAAACAAAAATGTAGATATGCTCATGAGTGCACAATGAATTACATTTTTGGTCCATTTTCTCAAAAACAAAAACATTTTACATTTTTGAAATACATTTCAAATTCATATATATGACAAAAGTTACATTTGGCAAGTACATTAACTAAAGATGACCTCAAAGCCAAGTTATGGAGTGTAGACTGTGTTGTATAATATGTAATTAATGTGTCTGTGGTTTGTAGATCGGCTCTTATTTTGGCAGCGTTCTCTGTCCTGTTGATGTGGATGCTGATGGTGTAACTGATCTGCTGCTGGTTGGAGCTCCAATGTACATGAGTGAAGAGAAGTTTGAAACAGGGAGAGTCTACATCTTCTCCATTGCTAAGGTAATACATTTACTAAGTTTTATTTTTCTCTTTCTCCTTTATATACAGTATTGTATATATTATATGTATGTACACATTTTACACATAATTTAGAAAAATTATAGTGGTGGGACAGTCTCGTGACATCACATAAATTATATTCACAATGGTAAGATTTGTAGGTTGACGTCCCAGGTTGCCAAAATGTTTCAACAAATGTCAACAATTTATTAATAATATATTTGTGCATTGATTTAACTTAGCTTACTTGCCTGTCATTAAAATGAAATAAAAAATGTAATATGGTCTGTTGATTTAGTTTTGGCTTTGAATGCAAGGGGTCCTGGGTTCAAACCATGTGTAATATAATTTTATATAAAAATAGAGATTCCAGCTCTAGGACAGTGGATTTGTATCGCTTATTAACTGTGGTAGACCCTTGATACAACATTTTCCACTTTTTTTCAGAACAAAAGCTTTTATAAAGTGGTGGGGACAAAATCATAAAGGGTCACCACTATAACTACACCTACACATATTCCGTCCATGTCTATTGAAACTTATCTAAAGATAATATAAGAATCTGATAATTTATTAGTATTTATATATTCTGGTTTTTAGGGTATCTTGAGTAACCAGGGTTTCTTAGAAAGTTCACGAAAGAATGCCCGTTTTGGATCGGCCATCACTGCTGTTCCAGACCTTAATCTGGATGGCTTCAATGATGTGGTGGTTGGTGCTCCATTGGAAGGCAATGATCAAGGTGCAATTTACATCTACTACGGAGATCGAAAAACCATCAGAAAACAAAGCTCACAGGTAGAATTGAATGCATAATGGAATCATCCGCACACAGATAGTATATCTGAGTGTATAAATTCTGAATGTTCTCACGAATTCAGAAAATTCTTGGATCAAACCTGGACCAAACATTGAGGTTCTTCGGACGTTCTCTAGATGGCAGTGTAGATATGAATGGAGACTCTCTCCCAGATATCGCTGTGGGGGGTTTTGAGAAGGTGATCCAACTCTGGTGAGAATTTCAACACGTCAGCCATTATTGCACCATGGATACCAATTGATTTTCATACTTCAGGGTGCAAAACAGCCCGGTTAGATCCTATGTAACGAGATACCATGCTAATTTCTAATAATTCATTTACTGCCCACCTCCAACAATTGAGTTCAGTGCTGAACAGCTGCATGGATAACCTCAGTCATGGTGGGATATCTGGATGTGTTTGTGGCCAGGGAAACGATCGCTCCAGCTGTCCCGCAGATTCACATTTTCACCACAGCAATTCTCAAAAGCATCTACTTTCTGTGTGACTGTTCTGTCTGTTCCAAACCCTATAAATCAATTGAACAGTTGAGTTTTAATTGATGCTTTCCTGAACTCTCTGGATTTATTATGTGTGTGTTTTAGGAGCAAAGGAATTGCAGTGGTCATGACGAAGGTTTACTTCACCCCTGATAAAATCAGTGTCCTAAGTAAAGCCTGTCGATATGGTGGCAGGCAGGTGTCCTGCTTCAAGGCTAAAGTCTGTTTCAGCGCAAAGTTTAGGCCTACAAAATCAGTTGCAGTAGGTGAGCTTGTTTCTGATTGTGCTCTGTTCACACACTGATTTACAAAAATTGGTTTGCGTAACACAGAGATACTAAGTTGTTCCAACCACCTGAAAACCATAAAAATCTGAAAGTTATGTATTTGTCAAGTATTGTAACCCATACCCAAATTATGACCCCTGCATTTAACCAATACCAGGGAGGAGTGAACATGCACACACTGCAAGTTGTGAACACACACACACACACCCGGTGAAGTGGGGAGCACTGCTGCACCCAGGGGTAAGGTGCCTTGTTCAAGGGGACCTCATTTGTTACCTGCCAGCATTGGAATCAAACCGGCAACCTTCTGGTTACAAGCCCAACTCTCTAACCAGTAGGCCACAACAGCCAAAAAACAGCATCTTGGAGATGTTGCAAAGTTTTTTATGGATTTAGGCTATCTGAGTTTTTTCTGTTTTTTCATGTAATCCCAGACTGACTCGATGACAAGATCAGATCTCTGTATGGGTCATAGTGACTCCTTGTTCATACAAAAGAGTTGCTTGATTATTACAGTTAATGGCAAATACTGTTTGGATATCTATATTATCTTAATATTTTTGCTGAAGATTTTTGTTCAGTACTATATATATATATATATATATATATATATTTATCATTTTGGGAGACAAAAACAGTGGTCGGAGAAAATCATATATGTACACATTGTTTCTTATATAAATGCAGATATCATGTACAACCTGACCCTGGATGCAGATCTGCAGTCGTCTCAAGCCAGCTCTAGAGGTCATTTTAGCAATCTGGATCGAGTCATGCAGAAGAACATCAGCGTCACTGTGCAGGACACTTGTGAAGAGCATGACATCCACGTGCAGGAGACCCCTGACCTTGTCAACTCAATTGCTTTGCGTGTGGACGTGGTTCTCAGGAATCCAGATGCAGACCCTGTTCTAGATTTTTTTAGTCCGGCTGCATGGGAGTTTTTTGTGAGTGTGGCAAATTTCTAAGTTTTAAAATGATAGTTCATCCAAAAATGAAAGGTTTATTATTATTTATTACATTATTTATTTAAAGAATCTCTTTAGTTCCTCAATGCTCTGTGTCGAATGCTGTGCTTATCTCTGTGGTTTGTTTGATCCAGATCCCCTTCTCAAAGGACTGTGGTCCAGATGATGTCTGCTTTAGTGATTTGGTACTGACTGTGGAGAGCAAAGATAAACTTGGGTAAGAGTCCAGATGTGACTTTAACAGGTCAAGCTACAAATGTTGATAAAAAAGCACCTGAGATCGATTTAATCAAAATCAGATCAATGACCTACGGCTCAGCAGTCTGAAATTTAAAGCACTTACTGAACAAACTAACCCTTTTAGTTTAAATGTACTTTAAACTTCAGAAAGTGGTTGCTATATGCACTGTATTTTTAATGTATTTTGTTTGTCTTGTAGCAAAACTCCACTGGTTGTCAGCCAAAACAAGAGAAGATTGTCCTTCACAGTGACAGTAATGAACAGAAAGGAAAATGCCTACAATGCAAGAGTATCTGTCAGTTACTCCAGTAACCTGTTCTACGCTTCTGTTACACCATTGGTATATAATATATATATAATATATTAAAACACGTCCAAACTATTCATTTACATTTTTTAAAAGCAAAAAAAAAAGAAAAAAAAGAAAGTTTTTTTCTTTTAAAAAAAGAACTGGTCAGTGATTTTGACTTTGTCTCCAATTGTCCTGAATCCAAGAACATTCAACATTTGAAGTGACATTGTTATTGTGTATTCACACCTTATGTGCTATTCCAGATTGATGGGTCAGAGGTAAAGTGTACTTTGATGAAAGAATCAGATACACTTGTTTGCCAAGTGAGTTATCCAGCCCTGAGAACGGACCAATCGGTGAGACTTCTGTTGATTTAAGCGTTCATGTCTGTTCATACTTGACTAATATATGATTCTAATGGTTTTATTTTTTTTACCAGGTTTCATTTGGGATCAACTTTGACTTCAACTTAAATCAGATACAAAAAGATGCTAAAGTTGTCTTTGAAGCCGTTAGGTATAATAAAAATTAATTTAACAATTATGGCCATTTATTTCATTGTTAATCAATGAATGATTAATTTGCATTGCAGTGACAGCATTGAGAAAACTCCTGCTGATAACAAGATCTCAGTCTCTATTCCTGTCCAATACAACTCAGAGGTCATCATCAGCAGGTCAGATTATAACACATACCTTCTATGAAATTTTATATATATATATATACATATATATACATATATATATATATATATATATATACTTTTGGCTTTTGCTCTATTACTATTTTAATATGAAATATTATTATTTAACCTAGTTTATTGCAAAATACCTAAAAATTGGTTTTCTTAAATGTTTCTTTAAGATTGTATATGGATAAGAATATTAGCAAAATACATCAGTAATTTTGAACTCATTCAAACTCAACCAAACTTAATTGGGCAACGCAGTGTCTAGCTGCAATAACTATTTAAGATCTTCCCCCACTGGCCCTTCATTTCTACTAAGAACTGAAAATACTTGCACTGTGCAGAGTCTACAGGTCTGTTTTAAATGTCATATTTCTTTTTCCAGAGAGGCAAACATAAACGTTTATTTACTTGAAAAAGAGGATGAAATCAAAACCACAATGAAAACTTACAAGGACATTGGCCCCGATTTTAATTTTAATCTGAAGGTGAGTTCTGTTTTATATAGACATTATATAGACTTACTATCACCATCTATTGGTTTGCTCTATTCCATACAGTATGCTCCTGCAAATGCAGTAGGCCGTCCAGGTAATCAATGAATACAGAAAGTTGCAAATTATGTAAATTATACGTACTATATACTACAAAAATGCTTCCTGGTGAGCAGAGATCTACCCTGATTGGATTTATTTCTGCAGGTTTCCACAGGAACCCTCCCAGTCAGTCTCGTTTACCTCACTGTCTCACTGCCCAACAGCACTAAAGCTGGAAATCCTCTCCTGTATGTCACCTCAGTTAAAACTTCACCTGTGAGTATCTTAAACTTCTAAAAGCTTCCTATGTTGGAACATATTGTTTTACACACTATTTATGCAACTGCCCAGATACCAGAAAACATGATTGAAAACAGTGCTTGTGTATGCGGGAATGATTTGATTTCATGATTCAAATAACCAACACTGTTTCAATTTCATGCAACAGCCTGAAAAGATACACTGCACGGAAAACAATCTGATTGACCCATTTCAGATCAGTGAGAAACCTTATTCCTCCAGAATAACTGAAGAGAGCTTTAGAGGAACAAAGGAACTGGTCAGTGATTTTGACTTTGTCTCCAATTGTCCTGAATCCAAGAACAAGAAAACATTTGAAGTGACATTGTTATTGGTTATGGCTTAAAAAGGAAATCCTAATGAATATTGAAACCCTGTAGTAGTTGTTTGTGCAATGTTTTTTATTTTCACATGCAGTCTCATAATTACAGTAAAAATAACTGTTTTAGAATTTTAAGCCTGTATCTATCATCTCTATCTAACATGTGTTCACTATGCACAGAACTGTAAGACGGCATTCTGCCAGTCAATGAAATGTGCTCTGAAGGACCTGGAGAAGAAGAGCGATTATTATGTGAATATGACTACAAATATATGGAATGGTACCTTTGCAAAGGTAAGGTTATCAGCTTCATTGATGCTGATCTGTGCTAGTAGACCTTGGTAATAGCTCACCATCTTCTTGTTTGTCCATTTCAAGGCAGATTTCCTGTCTGTCTTACTTTCTGTGAGAGCTGAGATAGAGACACCTCAATCTGATTTACTGTTCATTGAACAGAAGCACCTGGAGGTACGGCTTTGGGTTTATGCTTTCTTATTCCGGTCCAATTTTCCCTCAAATAACCTTAACATTTTAGAAGTCATTACTCCAATACCAGTTGTATAGCTTTCCCACTGTGCTGTGCCAACAATGGGTTTGATTCCCAAGAAGTGCATTTAAGATTATGAGGGATGGGGTTTAAAAGTGACATCAGACTGTTTGTAAACACACAGCGGGAAGCTCGATAAAAAAAAAATACAATCTTGGAAAATGATTGATTGGCTGCTCTGTGTATTCTTTATGTGCTGGGCCCTCATTTTATATTAAAGTTATTGGCCTTCTTCTGGTCCTACCAGAGGTCTATTTACCATTTACAAGTTCTATAAGTTTTAGCTCATGAATTGCAGGTTGGAGTCACAGTAAGCAAACTTGGAGCTAAAGGAGACATTCCAGTTGGCGTAATCACAGGGAGCGTTATTGGTGGTCTGTTATTATTGGCTCTAGCTGTTGCTTTGCTTTGGAAGGTACTTTTTATATTTATTTAGTGCTTTATGTACGTCTTTTATAATCATCTCCATCTAACACAAGAATGCATTCTATGCTCAGATCGGCTTCTTCAAGAGGAAATATCAACCACTGATGGACACAGACAATGCAGAAGGTCAGGAACTGATGGAGAACCCTTAGTGAAGATCTCAGTTGATTCAGTTGAAGCCCTTATTCACTGATAACAGTTCAGTGCATTAGGCTGATCCAAGAATTCATGCCAGTTGTGTTCTATTCAGATCACAATCAAACATTGGCATTTATTTTCTGTTTGCCTTCCCTGCTTGACTTGAAGTGTATCTTTTGCACAGCACCTGATAAAGGCTTTCTACTGTTTTAGGGACATCACCTGTAAATAGAGAATACTGTTGACATAGTTTTACCCTTTCCACCCATTTCAGGTGTAGCTCACACTCATCTAGATGTTTTTATTAGCAATTGTAAATAATACCAAAAGACAAGTTGGTAATTAGTGTCATATGCTGGCATATGAGGAATTGAAAATGACCTCAGTTATAATCACTTCTAAACTTGATATTTTTTCTATGTTAAAATATTTTTTCCACTACAATATACAGCGATAACTGTAAGCTGTTCATACCCAGAAAGTGTGAACACTGTGGCGCTTTCAAAACATTGCAAACAACAGTGTGATTTTTGGGGCGAGTCTCTGCTTGATTGACCAGTGGCAATACAAGTGTTCTGTAAACTTGTCTGACACTGCACTATTGACAGAAAATGTGACTGCTGTACGGATGTTGCATTATATACTATCACCCATTCTGTACTTTTTTCAAACAACTATTAAGAACTTCATATATTTTTTTTTACATTTTATATAATGCTTAGATCACATTAACATGCTCAAATGTTGACAGTTAAAAATGTTTTTTTATATTTGAATGTACACGAACTACTGATCTGATAAGCATGTTTACATATTTTTGCACTGCTACCATTTTAGTACTTTCTGTTCATTAAGAGATCAAAATATACTCTTGATTTATAAAACCTTTCATGGTTAATTAAATATTACAAGACCTTTGAGGCGCGTATTTTTGCAATAAAACAACTTCTTGATGCTTAATGAGATGTACTGTAGCACATTTGCTAGTTAGCGGTTCAACTTTGCTTGAAAACTGTTCCACCATCTGCCCACAAACATTCCTTGTTCTCCTTCCAGCAAGGCTCTCCAGACTCATATATTTCCTAAAAAGAAAGAAATAATTACAAAATGTTCCATGTGATTGCACAATGTTATTCAATTCAATTGTATTTATATAGCGCTTTTTACAATGTTACAGTGTTGCAAAGCAGCTTTACATATCAAAACACACAAAAGGTTATACACAACATTTTGAAATAACTACATTTTGCTGGTAACAATGGGAATAAGCAACTATGCATACATTTAATTTTTTAATACACAATGTAATTGGGCACCATCCAAGAAAAGTATGTTTACACAAACATCTTGGGGCACAATTTTTTTTGTAAGAACTATTAGATACACTAGATAAACTATTTTCTAACATCAAATCAACCATGAAAATCAGATCATTTTAAACACATCAAACATATGTATTCCCCAAATTGTAATTGTAAAGCTTAACTTTTTATACCCATTTTCTAAAACAAAAACATAGGGCTAAAAAAACAAATGCTTCAGGAACGACCCATCTTCCCACCTTTTTCCAGATTGGTACAGTAGCTTTGAGTGTGTCGATGCAGTATTTTACCGCCTCCAAGGAATCACTTCTGTGTGGTGATGAGATCCCAATGATAACGCTTGCTTCTGTTATCGGAACCACACTGTGGACGCAGGAGGAGGAAATGACAGAAAACAGTATGTCAGTATGTAATGATATTCGGCTAACTAACAGGCTCATTATGAACAGACTGCAGACTCACCCAAGTCTGTGTTGTATGTTGACGTGTCTGACACTCTGCCATTTTCTCCTGATGTCACTGCAGATTTTTTTAAGTTCCAATTCTGCCATTGAAGCGTACGCTTCATATTCCAGCCTTACCACTTTCTTCCCTTCAAAATTATCTCTTGTTGTTCCTTAAAAGCAGATCAGCTATATTGGGTCAGTAATATGGGTCTGTCAGAAAAACAACTGATATAAAGGCATATCAAAGGACTTACCAATAAATAGAGATATAGCTCCACAGGAAGCACATGTTACAGATTCAGTGACAGCATCAGCAGAAAGCTTATCAAAAGTGAGTGAAATTAGATCTCGACCATTTACCGCCATACCTGTACCCAGAAAAGACAATGTCTAAAACATTAGACCTACCAACAGATATCTATATCATAACATATGACATATAGACATATAACATATCTATGTGTGTGTATATATACAACCCCAAATCAGAAAAAGTTGGGACAGTATGGAAAACACAAATAAAAAAAGAAAGTAGTGATTTCTAAATTTACTTTGACTTGTATTTCATTGCAGACAATACAACAGCACATTATTTAATGTGTTCCTCATGTTTTTTATTGTTTTTTCTTTTAAAAAAAGTTGGAACAGGAGCAATTTAGGGCTAGTAATCAGGTAAATTGGTTAAATAATGATGTGATTTGAAACAGGTGATGTCAACAAGTGATTGTAATTATGATTTGGTACAAAAGCAGCATCCAAGAAAGGTCTAGTCCTATAGGAGCAAAGATGGGCTGAGGATCGCCAGTTTGCCAACAAATACGTGAGAAAATTATTGAAATGTTTAAAAACAATGTTCCTCAAAGAAAGATAGGAAGACATTTGCTTATTTCACCTTCAACAGTGCATAACATAATTAAAAGATTCAAGGAATGTGGAGGAATTTCAGTGCGTAAAGGACAAGGGCGCAAGCCTAAGCTGAACAACCGTGCTCTCTGATCCCTCAGGCGGCACTGCATCAAGAATCGTCATTCATCTATAAGCAATATCACCACATGGGCTCAGGACTACTTTGGCAAACCTTTGTCAAGTACCACAATACGTAGTTACATCCACAAATGCCAGTTAAAACTGTACTGTGCCAAAAGGAAACCCTATGTTAACAGTGTCCAAAAGCGCTGTCAACTTCTCTGGGCTCGGAGGCATCTGGGATGGACCATCAAACAGTGGAAACGTGTACTGTGGTCAGATGAATCAGTATTTCAGGTATTTTTTGGGAGAAATGGACACCGTGTGCTCCGGACCAAAGAAGAAAAGGATCATCCAGACTGTTACCAGCAACAAGTCCAAAGGTCAGGGTCTGTCATGGTATGGGGTTGTGTCAGTACCCTTGGTAAAGGTAACTTGCACTTCTGTGATGGCACCATTAATGTTGAAAAGTACATAGAGATTTTGGAGTACAATATGCTGCCTTCAAGAAGACATCTTTTCCAGGGACTTCCTCGATATTTTAACAAGATAATGCAAAACCACATTCTGCACACATTACAAAGTCCTGGCTGCGGAGGAAGAGGATACAGGTACTTGACTGGCCTGCCTGCAGTCCCGACCTGTCTCCAATAGAGAATGTGTGGCGCATTTTGAAGCACAAAATGTGACAACGAAGACCCCGTACTGTTGCCCACCTTAAGACTTGTTTGCAGCAAGAATAGGACAAAATTACACCTGAAACATTTCTTCACTTGGTGTCTTCAGTCCCTAAACGTCTTTTAAGTGTTGTGAAAAGGAATGGCAACATTACAAAGTGGTCAAAGCTTTACTGTTCCAGCTTTTTTTTTTAAATGTGTTTGCAAGAACCAAAATAGGAATTTTTTTTTCTTAAAACAAATAAAAACCATGAGGAACACATTAAATAATGTGCTGTTGTATTGTCTGCAATGAAATACAAGTCAAAGTAAATTTAGAAGTCACTACTTTTTTTTATGCGTTTTCCATACTGTCCCAACTTTTTCTGATTTGGGGTTTTGTGTGTGTGTGTATATATATGACAGATAAATTTAAATAACAGAATGATTAATGGGGTGTATACAGAGTTTGATGCCGCATTTGATGCCCACCTTTGTAATTCCTCTACCCTCCACTGAGAGGCGGTATAATGGCCACCTCGTCTCCCTCTCGGAGGGTCAATGGCTGCTCACTCAGAGGCACGTACTCCTGACGCACTGCCAGCAGCACTTGACCACGTAAAACAGTGAGTCTGACAAACAGGACAGACTCCATTTTTACATTGTGAAGAATGTAATGGTTGTCTTTGCAAAACTCACTCTCACAACGTTCAGGTGTCAGGTGAACAGTTTCCAGGGCTGTGTGGTTTCTACATGGTTACTCACAATGCCAAATCAAAAGTATGATAAGTCACTATAATATTCTGGACTCCAAATATGGCTGAGGTCTCTACAAATTGTAAATCCAATTGCTTGGGAAACATCAAATCTTTCCTTGTAAGCAAGCACCATTATTTAGAATGACATATTTACTAGTGTTCTGAGTTACCCTAAGGGCCAGTTAGTACCATGTTTGAGATTAATATGCCACATGTCAGTGATTATCAGTCTATAATTGTATCTTAACAATGTGGGAAAATATTCTTTACTGTACGTTTAAGAATACATACAATGAAAACATGAAAGCAGCCTCAGACTCACAAAGAAATCTCAGAATTCTTGAGATTCAGTGAAAAGGACATTTGTTAAACCTTTCATGGAAAATGACAATGACATTATTCTCATGCATGCATTGTTTTACAGTATGTTGTGGGCAAAGAGAGTTTGAAGTGTGTTGTAAAGTAATGTAAGCCCCCCCAGGGCCAAAAGTGCCAACTTTTGTCACTTTTGACAAAAAGTCTGGAGAAACAACCAAATGTTTAGGTATTCATCTTGCTGCAATACAAATGTACCTTGGATGTTTCTTCTCCAAATGCTGCCACAGTTGTAGAGATGTTATATTTGACAAAACAGTAATGTTTTCCGATTTAAGTCCCGTTATTTCGGCACTTTTTGCAAAGTACAGCACAGACACCTGGTAAAGACAACAGCGTGGATATAACTAAACGATCTTAACATTAAAGTTCACGCTCACCCTGTCATTACACGACTGCATTTAGTAATATTAATGTTTTAAGTTCGTCTTGCGTGTTGGTGATCAGAAAATGTACATTTATAACCGATTTCAAAGCAAACGTACCTCGGTATTCATGTATTTCTGCTTGGTCTGGACACGTAGATTACAGTGGCAGCGTGTTTTCAGTGTCTCTTCCTGGAAGCTGAAATCCAATTGGTTTTGCTTCAGGTCAGCTGACCCGTGGCCAGGAAACAGACAGGCCACGCTTGTTTTTTTACACTTAAGCAGTCTTTTAACTGCTTTAAACGACCTTTAATAAACTCGTGCTTTTTCCTTTACTAAGTCTTTCTGAAATACTTGTAGTT
Source organism: Chromobotia macracanthus (assembly GCA_036877525.1). Taxonomy (NCBI): domain Eukaryota; kingdom Metazoa; phylum Chordata; class Actinopteri; order Cypriniformes; family Botiidae; genus Chromobotia; species Chromobotia macracanthus. The sequence goes on along the minus strand of JAZGTH010000031.1, from coordinate 3,874,054 downwards.
TGAAAAGCAGCGCATGTTCCAGTCATGTGTCCTGCATTTCCATTATCCACCAGCAGATGTCTCCAAATTCACATGTCAAACGAAGCTATACATTTCCATTAGGTAGTGATAATTACATGCCCACAAATATAAAAACAAATACTAAATAGTTAACTATATTTACTAACCCCTGTGAATAGGTACACCCCCAAATAACTTTTAAAGTTAAAGCAATATGCAAAACAATGTATTATAATGCGTGTTTTGTCTTTATTTTAGAGCCGATGGTTGTTTTTGTTGAGTAAGACAATTCTGTGTGGTATTCGATCAATCCAGCGACATCTGTTACCACAGATCACATCTGCGCAACGCATGTCCCGGAGAGATTGTTCACAACTCTTTGTTATTAACAACGTGTGGTTATAGTCCCTATCTTAGTGTATTTCCTCAAATACTCCGATAGAGGGACGGCAAGCAATTATTTCCACCTGAGACTTTGACAAAGTAACGCGAGAAGGAACTATTCGTCCCAGATGACCGTGCCTTGGTATTACTATCTAATCTAACACAACGTTACACTTCAACAAGGACGCTTCCATTAAAATGCACGAAGCTTTCCATACTGCAAGTGCGCGTAGTCATCACAGCGCAGACGGGCTGTAACGCAACACCCTGATAGCTTCCTTTGAAGGAGGATTTGTTGTGCTATATTTACAAGTTTGACCCTGGGGAGGACCAAACAACTGTCTCAGCTATTATTAGACTGACCGTATCCTTGTATTTATTATTATGACTCCTCAAAATTCACTGTAATGGGCCACTTTAAAAGATGAACACTTATTGTCTGAACTGGATGGAAACTGGATCTATACAAAGCCCAGGACTCAAAGTCCATATGCATACCCACAACGCAATAATGTTATGTTATTCCTACACAATATTAGAGTTTATGCAAACATATGATCTAATACTATTCCGTAATACTGCTAATAGCTAATGCAAAAACCTAGCAGTTCCTAGAAATAATTTAATTGTGCTCTACTGTTACATATTTTAAATACGGCAGTCTCGAAAAACCTTCTTTCTTTTTTTTTGCTTTTAATATAATTTTAAATCAGATTAAACTACTGTGGTTGTAACCGGATATGTTAATCAATTTCTGCCTAATAATGTTCAAGCTCTCTTAGTTTGACTCATGATGAAACAAAGTGTGATATTTATATATCCCATAACAGTTGCATGGTATAAATAAAAAAAATGCCCACATATTGAATTCAAATAACAAAGTTATAAACCTCAAACATACGTCCAAATCATAATGTTGCTCATGAAGGGAGAAAGTTTTTAGACCTACAAATATCACCTGATAAATTTCGGTGGGCAAACTATTACAATACTCCCCCCACCCCCCTACGAACTATGAAGACCGCCCACCCCAGGCATCCAACTGGAGACCCCATATAGATTTAAAAAGCGAGACTGAATCCGTGTGTATGACAGTCAGTGAGAGCAAAGCATCGGCAGCACATCTGTCAGCCTGTTTCTGTCTCTCCAACACGCGTCTCCACTTTTTTCTGAGGATGCTACAGTTACCGCAGCTTCGCCAGGGCGTGATCGCGCTTCTCGTGTGGTTTGCGCACTTGATGGAACAGCAGAAAGTACAAGGTAAAGTGAGATTTATTCTCTGCACGGACTTAAAAGTCTGAACGAAGAATAAATAAAGTCATTAATGCGTTAATGGGAAGGTGTTAAAGTCATTCATGCACCGATCTGAACTTTTTATCGGCTTGAATGGTGCGCGCACTGGCACCACTCGTGCGTAAAAGAAGAATGATCGCAAGTTGACTTGTTTTTAAGAAGGATGAATTTAGCCTTGAAAGTGTAATTAATCATTAAAGTGATGATAATAATAATAATTTAACATGTTGTGTGAACAGTTGGATAGTAATTGCTTATAATGCCATTATGTGTAAATGGTTTAGCATGGCTCCTTTCAATGCGCAAAAAAGCCTTGTACAATCACATATAACGTTCAAAAGAGATTGAGGGATTTCAGATGGCAGAAGAGTCCAGAAGCCTAGAAATGTCAATCCAACTTTAAAAAAAAGTCCAGCTAAACCTTGCCCAAAGCGCTTGTTTGATATTGTAACAGGTTCAGCCAACACCAATAATCAGTGCTTAATTTATAGCCTGAAAGGTGCTTGTCACTAATTGACTTTAATTAAATGCATACAAGAACATAGCTGGTATGGGTGCAATAAATGAGCTGAATGGTTCCCTGTATCAAAGTGGTAACAGAGTGACTCCTTCCAGCTGGCAACTGCTGGCTTCAGCAGGGCAAGAATGGAAGATGCCAAGTTCTGTACATGTCCGGGATGAGCAGAGAGGACTGCTGCAGGAGTGGCCGACTGGGCACGGCGTGGACTGAGGAAGATGTGCCCAATAACACGCTTTTCCGATGGCTGATTTTCAATGGTGGCGCACCAAACTGTATACCCTGCAAAGGTACCACATAAGATTAAAAACAGAAAGAACAAAAAGCCTTAAGGTTTTCATCATTTGAGCAACTGGTGATACTCATCTTTAAGATGTTAAACTTAAGTTGAAGCAAGTCGGAAGCATATTATTGGTAGTCTTCAGACAGGAAAGATTATGCAGATTGAGTATGGAATGCAAGGGTATGAAAAAATATTATGCAACTCTGCAGCTTGTTAACTTAGCATGCAATACCTCCTGCTGGGAAATAACAATAACATCATTAATTATTTGCTTTGTCAGTGTGAGATTTGATTTGTAGTGTAAGAAACATAAGACATGAGCACTGAAGCAGAAACATGAATTGAAATATAAATTTATCACATGATCATAGCCTTTTTTTATTGATTCAACAGAGACATGTGATAATGTGGACTGTGGTGCCGGAAAAAGGTGCAAAATGAACAAGAGGAATAAGCCTCGCTGTGTGTGTGCCCCAGACTGCTCCAATGTCACGTTCAAAGGGCCTGTTTGTGGCTCTGATGGGAAAACCTACAGGAATGAGTGTGCCCTTCTTAGGGCCAAGTGCAAGAGACATCCTGACCTGTCCGCCCAGTACCAGGGGAAATGCAGAAGTATGATCATCTAATTCCTTTTTGAAAAACTCAGTGAACATAAACTAAAAATTGACCTTGTTTACTTAATAAACATTTCTGCTTTATTTTACGGAATTTGTCAATAACATGTTATTCAAAAGAATAAAAGTTTCAAGTAGACTGGGTGTTAGATTAGATGCAGGTACTAAACCACAGTCATACAGGACAATAGTTAATTCTCAATGTACTTTGTTGAAAAAGAGCTCAAAGTTTGTCTTCAATATTTCATTCAAATGCAATAACCTGTTCCTCCTCTGAAAAGGTTTTCCTTTTCCACTGATGTCACCTAGTATGTAATCAGGTCAGTATGCACAGAAGCTTTTAATGTCAGCTTTGACTGGTTAAAATATTTACACAGAGTCGTGCTACGATGTGCGCTGCCCTGGGAGCTCAACATGTGTACTGGACCAGACCAACAACGCCTACTGTGTAACCTGCAACCGGCTTTGCCCTGAGGTGATCTCTCCAGAGCAGTACCTTTGTGGCAACGATGGGATCGTGTACGCCAGTGCCTGCCACCTCAGAAGAGCCACGTGCATCCTGGGAAGGTCCATTGGAGTGGCCTATGAAGGGAAATGCATAGGTGAGAATATGACTAAATCTCCTGCTTGCACAATACTCTCTTAAACATGTGGTTCCCATTACTCTGTTTTCTGTTGCAATAACATTCATGTTTCACATGGTTAGCACTGACTGTTGCTGCTTTCTGTTATTTAATACCTCCTCAAACCACAATGAGTAAAAAGAACGACTAAAATGAGAAATGAGACTAAAATTGCCATTTCTCTCAAAATAATATAGCTGCATGGGATATGCTTTTACATACATCAAATGTTTAGGGTTAGGAGTGAATGGCCATTCATTGAGCAGATACAGTGCTGTGAATGGGATTGTTCTCGTTGAGCTCATCTTTCATCCATCACCAATCCAACTTCTTGTCTTCAGATGCCAAGTCATGCAAAGACATCAAGTGTCGCGAGGGACGAAAGTGCCTTTGGGAGAAGAGGACAGGGCGGGGACGCTGCTCAGTGTGTGAGGACACTTGTCCTGAGAGTCGCCCAGGTGACAGTGTCTGTGCCACCGACAATACCACCTACCCCAGCGAGTGTGCCATGAGGCAGGCCGCCTGCTCTCTGGGTCTCGTCCTGGAAGTCAAACATTCAGGCTCGTGCAACTGTAAGTAGAGGATGCTAAATCTGGCCGCAAAATCCACCACCCATCATCTTCCATTCCCAACAGTGATTTCCTTACTTGCCCCATCAAAAACCACACTCCCTTTCATTGCCCCTACAAGGCACCACATGGAACGTTGCCAGAGAGCGTGTACCGTATGTGCCCTTGCACTGGCTTCCTCCTGCAACTCATTCTGGGCAAGCTGTGAGTGTTTTAGAGACTTTTTGATGCATTGATCGGATAGTGCAGATGTTTTCTGCTTATCTGCAGACTTGAATGAAGTTTTAACCCAAAATTGTTGAGGCCAAATCTGCTGGAGGAATGCGAGACAGCTCTGAACATTCTGCTCTTCCGCGTTGGTTACGCTGTTTATGCATCAGAGGCAGAAACGTCTAGACTGATGGAATTGACAAATCTTGTGGAAAGTACATAGGGACGTAGACCAGCTCAGTGTGCTCAAATCATGTTGTTGTCTCTGCCTCTAACTGCCTAGCAATTGCTTCGTGATCATGGTGTGATATGGTTGAGCGTGCGCATTATGGACAAAGAAGAGTGAACCTGGTGCCATTTTAGCGCTGCATATATATATATATGAAGTGTTTGACATAAATGAAATTATGCTGTGTGTTTTATATGGATAGGAGGCAAATAACACCCCTTGTAAAAGAAATTCATTATTGACACTTTGCAGAACCTCAGCTAACATCTCAACCTAACTTTTTGTAAAAGAACTCCACCGTTTTCAACAGGTTTGTTTATGTCCTTTTTTGCATACCAGTGGGATGATGTTAATTATCTTACGATTTTCTGTTTTCTATGTTAAAATATTTTTAAATGCAAAAAGTATATAAAAGTCACTTGTTTCTCAAACACAAGAGATTTCACAGGAGAAAATGTTTCTAAAACAACTTCGTCCTTGCTAACCTTGTAACGTTAGCAGAAGGTTGTTGCAATGCAGGACATAAATCTCATGTGGAAAAAATTTGAGTGTTTGTGATTTTACGTTTATTATAAACATGTTTATATGATAAAATGATTAGTTAGAACATCGACTAATGCCGCAAACTAGAAACATCTTTCACCAGCAGACTTTGTGTGTGGTATTGACAAATCATTTCGCATTTCCATGCTATTTTTGTTTATAAGAAGGGATTAGGTAATGTTTCTTTGCTTTCTTTTGTTTATTTTGTAAAATAAAATACAAGAAATTGTCTCCACTAATAGAAGGCAGAGGAAGGGCACCATTCCATACAGGGCTGGTGAGAGCCCATTTCTTTTCGTTTTCCTGCATAGACCCCTCAAAACTCCATCTCATCTCCTTCCACTTTAAGATGTGACTTCACCACCTCATGTGAATTGAAAAGCATCATTATAGATGCTTTGAGAAAAATACACAAACCATTTCAAAGTCATGCAGTAAGACTCTGTGCCTCCAAACTGTTGTGTTTTATACTAATGCAACAGCTACTATATTCCTCCATAGCCCTCCCAGAGATTGAGGATGAGGACGTGGGTAAAGATTACATGGATTATAGCCATCTATCTCTGTTACTGACTGGATAAACCACCTCCAGCATCAGGACTTTGGTTAAGCACAGAGCCATGTTCATACTGTACAAATGTGTACTCTTATTTATTTTCCATGTCACGTGGAAGATGCTTATTGTTTTAGATGTTTATTTATACAATGTTGCCTTCTTATTTATACATTTATAATGGATAAATGAACTGTCTCTTGTCTTTGTCATCTTTGAAAGAATATTATTTATTATAACGTGCAATGTTACTCTATGTAAGGTAAATGTATTCTGAAAAGTGATACATTTTGTGAAAAAGAAACAAAAAACATGCATGTTTTATTTATTTGTAATCTAATGTTCACTAATAAATGCAGTTATCGTAGATCTGGTTCTGTTTACAATCAAAGCTGTCCAAAACGGCTTTGACAGTAAATGTATTTTTCCCCTCTTCAACACACGCCAAAAAAGAAGTGTTATAAAAATAATGTTATACAAATGAATAATTTTTGTCCTTGTGAAATCAATGCATTTTGTTGTATAGAAACTCATTGTTTAAAACTATACCCTTGATGTCATTTTTTTAAACCTACAGTCTGTGGAAACTTAGACAAAAGATATTACTTTATCATATATTGTACAGGACTAACTATATCAATCTTAGCATTGTTTTTCTTCTATATATTGTTTGTCTTTTTTATTTTAGAGATACAGCCATAAATTCTATAGTTTTGTATTTATATGTAAATGTTTAATGTATATAAAGTTAATGATGTCATTTCTAAAGATGCAGTATAAAGTATAAATGCCTCCTACTTCGGTTACTGTTAATAATGTAAAACAAACAGCAATTTTGTTATAAATTGTTTCTTTTTAAATCTGTATGATTCATTGTTTATTGATTAAGAAAACGTTTTGTATCGACATTGAATCCTGAGAGAATAGATTTTGTTATTTATTGCTAGTCACAAGCAGGCAACACACACACACACACAAACACCAGTCCAGCAAAGTTCAGTTACCAGAACTGTCTGCGTTGAAGCAAGGAAACTAATTTGCCAGGAAGTTGTACAGACAGGGCTAATTGGTAAGGAGAGCGACACCACCTCTTTGTTTGGCAGGGCTTCATTGGATGCTTACTCTTAATTTAAACCCACAGATATCTGTGTCAGACACACTGTCTCCCACACTAGATTCTTCATCAGAGTAAAGATGCAACAGACACATTTACATATCAAATGTAAAACAGGTTTTACAGTAATATTCTTTTTAAAATCTATAAGATAAGCTATTTACAAACAGACCCTCCCTTCATTTGGCTTTAATGACATTGAAGTATCTTAGTCCTACACCCTGTGATCCAAGTATTGACAGAGAGAGTAAGATCTGTGCTGGCATCGATATCTCCACTCACTGATTCGGCCAGCCGAATCAGTTGTGGGCACAGGCTGTTTTGTCATAAGGGAATATGGGCACCCGGGCCCTTCTGCTACCTGCTGGGCAGCATCTGTGACAGCTCAGAGATCATGGTTGAAAGAGTATAGCTGAAATCATCATTCAAAGGTAATTTTTTGGAAAAAAATAGCAGGCAGCCAACTATAACAATGTTAGGGAAAAGTTGACATCACACATGAGAGTGTTTTTTTCCCCATAGTCCTGCAGATAGAGGTAAATTCCCTTTACCTTCTCATGGTGAGGTTAATTTTTTGTTGGCTTATTAAAAACCCTGCAAAAGAAAAAAAATGTAAAACATTTTTTAAAATGTCCTTATCAAAATGTCTTCGTCTTGTTTTCCAGAAAAAATTCCACAATCTTAAAACAAAATAAATTAATGAAAGTTTTGTTATCAGAGATTTTATCTTGAATTAAGTTTAGCTATTTCTTTATCCATTTACAATTGTCTTTAAACATAAAAATAAAATATTCACTCAAAACAGGTCTTAAATACATAGCAAAATCACTTAACGAGTGAGCATTTTAGAAAACAAAAAATTTTAGAAGACTGTAGCCTAAACTTCTTAATAAACTTTATTTTTTTTACTGGAAGGCCCTACAAAATACTAAATAAAATGGCATGTGGTAGTTCTTTACAAACAGGTACAAATCATTTGAGGGGTTTATTTGATAAGTTTGTGCGAGGACAATAATTGAATGATTCCATTTTTCTGTAAATGTACTGGTAAAAAGACAGTTTATAATATTTAGAAGGGAAAAGGCGTCAAGTGCTCTGTGGCACAAACAAAATGCAAACCAGTCTGGAGGGAGCTCTGTGGGTCATTTCCTGACAGTCCTTTGGAGTCTCTAGCAACCAGAGTCAACCGAATCCTGTTGGGTCTCTCAGAAGTTTAATACAAACATGCAAGACAGTTGTCTGTGAGACAGCCAGTGCTCAGCTGAGGTTTCACACCCTCTGTGTTCGGATAATGCATGGAAATAGAATGAGAATGTACTTCAGGGTGTATTAAAAATTTCTGCTGCTCAGCAGTCAAAACAACAGTCAAAACAGTCCCCTAACTCTGTGTCTGGGCACTTATGATTAAGGCAAATTAGAATGTTTCTGTTGCACTTTATGCATGTATTATACAGACCTTTATTTCAGTTTATACACTCAGTTTGTTGTTTTAAGTGTTTATAGAACGTTATTAAAAACAGACATGCTGTGGAACCAGTGTGTGATGGCCAGTATGGAAAGTCCATGCTTTATTGTGCTGTTTACTGTTTTTTGCAATTTTTAGAAATGTCCTTTATTAGCGGCCCTATAAATGTTTGAATTTTAACAATGAACAATTGAACAATGCTTGGAGCTATCAGATGATAAAACTTGGTATTTTAGAATCACAGAGAGGCACAAGTCGTCATTAAAAAATTGGCAATTAAACTCTGGCACTGGGCTTTGAAACAAGATCACATAGAGCACATTATATAAGAGTCATTCACTAGCCTTCATTGTTCGTGCCAACATCACCAAGATTTTTTTCTCACTCGCTTTTAAATGGCCGATGGAGAAAATCCATACATCAAGTGTCCCAATTGAGCATGTATATATGCCTTGTTACCCTAGTTGGGAATGTTTTGATGTCCAAGTGTTGCAAATGAGGTGGATGTTCATTTTGTTTGTCATATTTGGCCTTTGTGCTGCAAGTACAATGCAAAAAAGCATACCCATAGATTCACTAATGCAGACAATGCAAGTTGCAGCTAATTTAGATAATTTCTCATAGGAACTTGGCTGTGGAAGTATGGCAGTTATACAATGCACATATGTGCATATGTGTACATACTTTTGAAAAGAACATTTCATAGACATAAAAAGACTATATAAATTGCACATTTCTCAAGCATGCACATTTAAAATATAGCACAAGAAAATGCACATTTTTGATGCATGGTCCTGTTCTTTTTGCATTAAATGCCTAGCATCTTCATAAGGAATTCTGACACAACCAAAACTGAGTTAGTTAAGCATGGCAGAAAGAGTAATAATGTCTGCATTTTTCTGACAGTCTGTATTTTTTTTAACTTTTTGACAGTCTGTATCAATGAACATGTACCAGAGTAATGATAAACTTTAAGAAGATTAATGAAATGCTGCCAGACAGACCAACACTGGATTAAAGTTTGAAAGTTTCTGTCTTGCAGACAGCTTTGGTTAAAGTTTAAAGATTAATCCCAAGTGTTCACCTGTCTGCATACTAATATCCGTCTGGTATGGCAGGTGAGGGAGTCATTTTAAATGCTCACAGGTTATTTTTGATAACATCTCTTCCTCCGACACAACACCCAGAACCAAAAATGAATTTTTTTGTTGTTCTGTCTTTTAAGTTTCATATCCATTTTAGTCTGCCAAAACAAGTTTTGTTAGTCTGATAAAAACTCAGAGAAATAATTTGTTGTCCGTCCCCAGAAGAGCAGTCACTGACAATTATGTTGTATTTAGAGAATATTAACAGACTATCATCAGAATAACACAATGTTCTGTTTTGTACTGACGTACAACAAGTCTCTGTTAATTCAACCCATTGACTTGTGCATACATGATGTTCTTGTACAAACTTTATATATGAATGCTTCATGTTCTAAATGATTTACGTCTGGATCTGTGTTTTGTTAAATACTCCTCTGCGGATACATATTTTTGATACATGGATAATAACTGTTCGGATTCTGGTTTATGGGAATTCCTACAAGCCAATGAAAAGAAACCGCTTCCATCTAATGGCTTTGTGGGCTAGAAGGACAGCTGGCTGGAAAAAGCCTTTCTGTAGATGACTAATCCATAGAAAGGGAAACACGATGACTAATCTTGATTGTGGGGATGACCTAAAGAGACGAAGGCATTCTTTTCACCTTAGTCAGAAAAGAGCTTAAAGCCATATGATGAGCAACATCAATAAAACCAGTATGTTTAAAAACAACAGCTGTGTTAACCTTTAAAACATATATTTTAAAAACGTATAATACATTTAAAATATATAATGCGTGTACCATCACATCATATATACATTTTAGGTCAAGAATAAATGCAATTAAGGTGCAAATCACCAAAATTTGTTCCTTAGCATGTATTATGAGTCAAAAAGAAAACATGATTTTATGTTTTTGTTTTAATGAAAACATGAAACAATGCCATTCGACATACAAATCATGAAAGACAACAAGCATGTCCTTCTTCAGCCTTTATTTTCCATGTTGCTCAGTGGAAATGATGCATAAATACATAAATACACTGTCAAACATGTGAATGACTTGTTATCACTATGGTAAACTGCACGGTATAGTAGACTTTCTTCTCCTCCCAGTACAAATACAGGCACATGTCCTTTTCAAAGAACAAGACTAATCTGTAACAAATGTACAAATATTTGAATTACAAAAAGGCAGCTGAATTAGTTTGAAGGGTATAAATTTTTTAGCAGATATAAATAAAGCAGAAAATGGTGTCCATGTTCTACAATGGCTATGCATTCAAGGTTGTTGGTAATTTTTTAAAGGATCCACTTGTTTTTGAAAGTGTTTCAGTGGCACATGTATAATTTTGTTAACACACAGAATGGGCTCTTGTATTAGCTTCCTTTCCTTTGTAGATTCTTTGAGGATAATAATAATAGTAATTAATAAAACAAATTTACTCCATTTAAATTTGAGGCAAGAGAGTTATATGAGAAAAGCTTATAGTGTTTTACATTCAGGGCCAGAAAAAACAAACAAAAAACATTTTCACACAAGCGCACATTATGATACATGGTAAATATGTCATGCGTACAAAAACGAATGCTCTGTCACAGATCACCTACAAGGGCATTTGGTTGTGGTGTCTTTGATGAAAAACAGTATATTTTCTTTGTCTAGGTCAATCATTACCATCCAAGAAAACAAGATTGAATGGCAAAATTCTTGATATGTTCTGCTTTAAAATAACACTGTATAAATGAGCAATTGTAGGTCACATTAGCTCTGTTTCAAAATTTAGTGAGCTGCTTCTCTGCCTATTGCATACATAAGCAGCTGCCTTCTATGGCAGCATCCCAACAGAAATGGACTCTCATAAAAGTGACTAATTTGGAACACTCTACATGGACAACAAATCAGTGTGTCATAAAAAAAAAACTTCTGTGCACAGGAGACTTGACTCAATTGATTTCATTACAGGAAACATGAAAGAAAGGATAGGGCATAATTATTTACAGCACACAATTTTGCGTAATAATTTGTAGTTGTTTAAAATGAATAGTTTCAGTATTAAATACATTTTATGTATAAAATGTTATACGTGTGTTTGCTTTGTCCATCATCTTAGATTTATGGTTTCACTAAGCATGTTGCAATGCATTATGGACTTACCCTCTCCATGAAAGATACATTTGACATTTTAGAATTTGTATAAAACAAGGTACCCTTGACGGTAGCTTATTATGTGGCCTACCTTTCAGAAAAGCCTTGGTGTTGCACCCGCATCTCTGATGCCATAAAAATGCTGCCTAGGGAGGCAGCTCACTAGATTTTCAAACAGCTTCTATAGCTCTAATGGTACATAAATGGTACATCGAGTAACTTTTTTGAGATATATCACAGAAGAAAGTTTTATTTCATGATTTCAGGAACCAGTCATAATTCCACTTATTCACAGACACAAATAATTAAGACTGCCTATTCCAATTACATCTAAGGACTGTAATTTGTGAGAAAACATTGAAATGTTCATTTTAAAAATACATTAGCACACAAGTTAAGGCTTTGAAGTACAAACTAACATCTCTCGCTAACACACATTCACACTCACACACTCAGACACACTGTGCTAAGAAAAAACAATCTATGGACTACGAAAACATGACTTCCAGTTGCCCAACGTGACCAAGCATACGATTACATTATCTATTAAGTAGCAACTAGGTCTGTATTAAAGAGGACAGATAACCATATTTACTGAGAAAGGTAATCGTGTGTTGAATTGTTGTTCTCGGTTAATACATGTGGTCTGAGAGAAGGTCTCAAACTTCAGGGCTGAGGTACCTTCTTTCTCTGCAGATATACATCCTTACAGATAAGGACTTACAATAGTCGCAAAGTCCATTTTTTCATGGCTCAATTTGTTACACCACAGTAACAGAGTTAGAGTAACAATGTAGTTTCCACAATGGCCATGCTGAACTGGGCTGTGCTGAGCAGCGGTGCGTTGGCGATCGGTAGTGTCTGAGGGGATGGTGGGATGGTTTCCCTTGGTCATATTCTGCCAGTCTCCTGGTCCTTCTCCTCCAGCAGATGAATGAGCTGACTGAAGCTCTCCTTCACTGCGTCCATGTTCTCTACCGTGCTGCCCTCCAGAATCCAGCTCTTACCTCGTGCCAGAGGTTCCAGCTCAAAGTATTTCTTTATCTGAGCGTGAAGAAGAAACAGGAAGAGAATGAAATGGAAAATTAGGTGGATACAGCAAGTAAAGGTACCTAAAGGAAAACAATGTTTCAATGACTGATTTCATGACTAAGAATTGCATGAGCAAAGTAGGGATGTTTGCATAACATGCATTGTTGTGGGCAAAAACATTCATGCTCAATGAAGTCCTGGATGCACTAAAGTTAGCACTGCTTGTAGGTGAAATTGCTAGCATAACAGCATTTTTCCCAAAGCTGCTAGGTATATTTTTATTCCTTAAGACAAACAATTGTTATTCTAGCCTAACTGTACATCATTTCATTCATCTGTTTGTTCACTATTTTTATCAAGGTAATTCGCTTTTTGGCACTACAACAAACATCAAGGAACCAAACAATGCTGCGATCAGATTGTTAATCTACAGATAGATGAAAATGCGTTTGGAAAATGCATTTTATCTCAAAAATAAAACAACAGTCTTTATTTTACTGACGTTAAAAGGTTAGTGCTATCTGCCAAGAAATTCCAATGTTTTAGCCAGGGGAATATGAGGACAAAGTTGTAGTACTAGCGCCAGTCCTTTTCAACAGGACAGAAAAGGGAGGGGAGATTGGAATGCAGGCAACTCCAGTGATCAGTGTTTGCTACAATATATTATGTGAAGAACATAACACATTTGGCAAACAACACAGAAATTAAGAAACATGTTCAAAATGAATGAGATTGTACAGGTATTTGAACTGCCTCATGATTGGCCAAAAAGATCTGATGGAAAAGTAATGTTATAGCCTTGATCATAGTATTGTATGAGATGAAGGATATTTCTGCTGATTATTAGCAGCTCTTCTGTGTTTTCAGAATTTCCACGGCAACAATAGAAAGCAACAAACACTAAGTATTTCAACAAGACCGAGCTATTTCCAAGTTTGAAGCCCTTCTTCAAAAGATCTACAATTTCTTTGTGAATTGTAACATTTAGGAACTATGTATGTCTCACAAATGATTAATCTGTAAAAATTTGAAACTCAACAGAGGAGAGAAGTTTAGATCTAAGAGAATAACATAATGCCAAAAACACCTAGTGACTTTCAACAACAGCATCTAAACATTGTGATACCAAGCATCCAAAAACTTCCCCCCCTGTCAAAATGATTTCTCATCACCAGTTGCTAATTTATGCTCCCACTCAAATCGTTGACCTCTGACCTTTGGGGACTTAAAAAGGCCCAGAATAAATACAGGCTAAGCTACTAACACAGGTGCAAAAAGTGAATGACGAGACACTATATAATTTCAAATGCTGCACTGATTTAACACAGGAACATTCTTGACATAAAAGCAACACACTATATTTTTTAAATTGTGTTTTGGCTGTGTTTTTGGAAGTCAGCCGATTGTCCCGTCACCTTATTGGCTCAGTTCCAAACCTCCCTGCTGTGAAGAGAGAGAGCACTCCACCGGGAGCGCTTCCTCAAGCCCGGCCTCTTGTTCCATCAGTTCCACCAGGTTTTGGCTCACTCACAGTGCTGAAAAATATGAATCAGTGTCACATCTAGGCAAACACTGTGCTTAACTGGCAGCCAGCAGGCAGGGTCCAAAAAAAGCCTTTGTAATGTTTTACTTCCCTTTGAGAGTGCAAAGGGAATAAAAAAATAAATAATCAAACAAAACATCCTTTGAGCCAAAGCTTTCCTATCTTGCCAAGAATGTTGATTAAGATTTCCCTGTCTGGGACTTTATTGCTACAAAATTACACAATCCTGCTGCTTCGAAGAGCAGGAACAAACTTGGAACGCAAAGCCACATTTGTCTATTGATTCAAAGCAAAACACTTTGGAACCAAAAATTAAACTGTAACAGTTACAAAAGACAAGGGGTTTGAGATGGGCTATTGGTGTCGTTCATGAAAATCCCTTACAAAGATGACACAGATGGTTCGCTGGTCTGTCTGACGGCAGCTGCGGCTGATGTAGCACAGTGTATCATCTTTATACTGCGCACACAACACCCAAAGGACTGGGGCAGAACAGACAGCCAACATAGAGGCCAACATACTGTAGCCTCTGCTCAAAAAAAATGCAATGCAATGTGGTCAACTCATTGTCAACCAAACCAGACTGTTTGCGGACAATTGGATCAGTTGCATTGCTAATAAGATTAGTCTGATCTGGAGTAGTCACCAGATTTTCTTTGAATAACCTTGCAATTGAGTAGACAAGCACAACCTGAAGTTAGCCTAAAGTATAGATGTGCCCAGGGCTCACATGGAGTCAACTTAGGAACCCCAGCAGTTCAACAAACTGGTTCTTACACCTGGTTTCCTGCAGCTCCTTTAAGACCGATTTGGATGTGAAGCCTTTCCTGTGTCAGAAGGACAAACCCTTACCAAACAAGCCGTGACAAAATCAATCTCTTGGCGACCTGACTACTGATGCCCCTACACAAAGTCAGAACCTGACAGGTTCCGGGTCAGGGGTCGTGAACAAGCCTTTTGGCCCATGTGCTTTCATCGTCAGTTTGACTGGTCATAAAGCAGATTTACAGTAACTCGATTTGCGTAGATGTTGTCAGGTCACATCTGGACTTGCAGCATGATAAAAGGAGCTGGGACTGAGCTAATTAACTGCAGCATTGCAGAACTGTAAGGTCTCCTATTCGTCCACCCATCCAACCGACATCAGCTGTCCTCTTCGCCTGCACGCTGCTGTGGATTGACCTTCTTTCAAGACACTCCTGGAAACACCCACAAATAAAGAACATACACCCACAGAGAAAAGCATTCCTTCAGGCACTGACAGGTCACCTGCTAGCAGGATCACATCAACACAGCACTGAAACGATAATCACTCTCTGAACTCTGAACTTCATACACTTAACCACACACACCTGCAGCTTTTTTTCCCCAAAGAGGCAGAAGTTTTCTGATGGAAGTGCCCTGTTATGGCAAACGTTGCTAGTGGGAGAATCTTTTAGAAGATCATTTCAAGAGGAATTGTTATAGGAATGTGTAGGCATATTCATCAAATTCGAAGACCCGGTTTAAACCTTGTGTTAAGATCCATTTGGTGAGCTCATCACGAGAGGACAGCCCTAATCAGAACTTATGCATTGATGTGCCCACAACAAAGGACCGCCTTCTCACTTGTCAATCAACCACAGTGCTTAATGTTTAAAAAATTGTGCATGATTTTTTATACTTTTAACGTGTGTTATACACAATTATGTAGTGAGAAATGTATGTAGTTGCAAAATAATTAAAATTTTGCATTTGGTGATGCTTTTATTCAAAGCAACGTGCAGTGCATTTAAGATACACTGTTTATTTGCATGTTCTCTTGGAATTAACCTTACAACCCTGACATAACAGCTGAGTTACGGGACCAATGAGAAAACACTGAACCCTCAAAATCTGATCTTAAGTGGTCACAGGACACTTGTTGAAATGCATGTTACTACCAGGTGTAAATGGTGATCTATCTCACCTGACCACTTGTGATGGGACCACCTGAGATGCATCTTAATACCAGGGACAAAACAAAGTCAGATCCAAAGATAAGGTTGAAGCAGACTATACAAATGGTGGAGACCACACCCCCTGCCCCAACAGCAGAAACTCAGCTATGTGCAGCTATAGTTTCTGTTATTCAGGCTCATTCCATAGCAAACCACAGCAGTTTCATGGGCCCCTCTATTCACATGGTGGAGGCCGCACTCCCTTTCTAAAGATATTTCCTCATAATAATAAATGGAACAGTATTTCATGCAGGGCAACGAAGGCCCCGTCGCTGGGGATTCCACAGTGAAGAAACATTCCTCACAAAATAGCTCAGAACATGAGCTTCAGCCAAAATTGTGTTCAAGTTTCAAAACAAAAAGTGCTGGCCAAGCAATACGAGTATACATGCACATGTATTCAAGGTAGATGTGTGTGTGTATTTAACATTGCTTAACATTTTTTGACACAAGAACCTGTGCAAATTTAGACCTAAGCGTTAAAGATAAAGCTAGAGGTTGATTTACACTGTCGAACAGAACAGAATGTATTGCAATCACTGGATGAAATTTTTCCATACACCTGAGATGAAAAATCTGCCCCTATGGCCCCCCGAACAAACATAACTTCACGTCGTCATGACTAGTGTTGGCCGGCTGTTAGGTAAGCATGTGTTTGAGTTATGTGATGACTGAAGATCGGAGTTCTCATAACTCACAGTCTCCAGAACATTAGGAACACATTAAAAGGAGCTTAACCTGCCCCCCTGGATATCTTCAATAACACTTTACCTAAACATAATTCCAACTGGGAGCCCCAGGCCATATCACTGGTGATTCATAGAAAATAATCCAACCCTTGATAGTCTCCTAATAGTCATTAATATTCTTTTCGTCCTCTCTTTCACGTTAAAACCATTCCGGCTGCTTACAGACACGACAACGCCAAGCAAGACCTGCTGTTTAGACACACAGATTCAATTAAATTGGTTAAAAATATCAAATTGGCAAAAAATAATCGCTGTCCATAAGGGCTGTGATTCAGTTAGAGTGGATGTTGAAACCCAAATGGGATGAGCTGCCTGGCTTGAGGATGAGACACAGAGTCCTGCTTAGAAGATGCTCTGTGGTGCTACTATTGCTTGAGTGTGAAATGTGTACAGGTGATGTCACACACTTCCTGCCAATGCCTGGATCTGACCTATTACCGTATTGGCTTGCTTGTACAGTCTGTACTATACAGACGGTGAGCATCAGTTGCCAGACTGTACAGTATGTGACACATGTCCACTCAGAGCACAGAAGAAAAAAATATATTGCATTACAAAACCATAACATGTTCTATCATATGATGTTTCTCTCTAATGTACTGTGCGCACCATAATTAATAATCTATATAATCGATTTCCATGATCTTCTCTCCCTTGCGTGCTGTAATCCCAATACAACACAATTGGACTGCAAGAATTTGGTTACTTCGTCTGCTTCATCCATCCAAGATCCATGACCATATGGTCCCCAAGCAAAGCGGATGCTGGTTGTTCAGACTCTGGGCATTGCCACCAGACAGCAGTTTCTCCATGTGGCAGCACCAGTGACCTCTCTCAGCAGAATGCCCCGAGTCAGGCTGCCAGCTGGTCCACACAATAACGTCTGGCCAGCATGTTTCTTTCAAGGCCAGACAGAATACAGAGTCCAACCAGCCAGACAGTTCCACCACAGTTCAGCCTCCTTCAAGCACACAAGATGGCCTTTGTCTCCATGTCTCAAACACATCTTTCAGGACAGGCGAGGAAAAATTCCTCCTCCAAGAAAACATTCAATTGATGGCGCCTGATGGCAATGAGGACGTCTTTAAGATTTCATCCTGGTCCTTTTCTCCCATGTATTTCAGGCATACACAACAAATTACTCAGGAGCGCTTACATAAAGTGCCGTAAGGTATGTTATATAGTCTATTGCTCAATGCTGGCTAATCATCTGTGTTGCCAAAAAAACACATTGAGAATTCCATTGTATAGCTAAATGAATTTTACTAAGAAAGCAATGTTCAGGAATGAGAGTAGCTCTGAGTAAGCATAGTGTGAGTATGGCATAGGAGAAAAAGCACGTCAAGAGGGTCAACGAGGACGTGAGGAGAGCAAACAAGCTTCATACAACCAAATGCCTTTGCTTTGCATTTCTCTCCATAAGAAAAGTGATGTAAAATAGTATCTGCATTATGATTGTGAAGTGTGAACTAAAATATTTAGATTAAGAAAATATTTGGATAAACAGATTTTTTAATATTTAAAAATAAAAGCTGTTAAAGGTTCTGTTAAAGCTGTTATCGGCTTAATTGCAATGGTGTAAAAACCACCATTGCAATTAAGCAGCGTGTACTACATAATCTACAGCACAAAATATTCAGTTAAATATACGTTAAAATTTTTCTTTTATACCATGTTTTTAGTATTTTTTTAATACATAATTAGTACCAATTATTTGGATTAGATTACTTCTCTATGTCAGATTTAAAATCCGTATAAAACATCTTTTGCAAGAATTGTATATTATTTTATCAAGTTATCTTATCAGTTAATAACTGATAGGTTCGCCCCCAATATGTTTTCCTCAAAAGTACTGTACTATATTCTTATTTCACAACTGTATTCCTATCTTGAATACATCAGTGTTGAAGGCTCCAAAATATCTGTCATTCTGATTGTATTTCTGAATATTGGGCTCTGTGTGCCACCACCACTCATGTTGGTTAGTGTGCATCTATCTCTATCAGTCATAACTCTATTAGAGCCAGATGTTATGGGTGCCCTGTCTACTTCCAGAGCCATGGTAATTTTATTATTACTCTAAATCACAACCCAGTGAGATCAGCAGCGGTAAAAGAGGAGGGTAGGTCAGGCGGGGGGAAACCGGGCGGTTATATTAAAGGTAAGATATTGACCCCTTCCATTACCACATTGGGGGAAGCTACTTCCAAAGAGCAGATGGGGAGACGGGGGCAGTAAATTACCCCAGTGACTGTGACTCTGCTGGGTAGAGTTTCAACTGGCTGGCCCTAAGATATGAGGACCACAGAGCTCCAGGGTTACCATATATCAAAGATACAAGGTTCTTTCCCTTGCATGAGGAAGGAATTTACCATACACACACACACACACACACACACACACACACACACACACACACACACACACACACACACACACACACACACACACACACACACACACACACACTGGTCAACGCTTTGTGTGATGTTAGTATGTTAGAATGAAACAATTTGAAACTATTGCTCATGAATAGTAAAGTTATAAAGGCATCTTTGTCTATCCAAATCAGTGGTGCTCAATTAGTTGTGTGCAACCCAAAACGCACACAAGCAGCAGGAAAAACATGCTGAATGCAAACAATAAAACATAACTAACCATATAATTGTGGCTTGTCAATTTTCTCCTGAAACATATCAGAGATAAGCACAATTTGTGACAAACACAATATATTTTGTGCAGTGAAATACTGGCTGTCAAGAACCACTGAAATTTAACAGACAAACAAACTCAGGGAACAATCTGTAAAGCAGGCTGGACACATTTCAAAACTTATCAGCTTTTGCCCTGTAGTCCTCACTGATTTGCTCAAAAGTGAACAAAAGTACAAAGGAGCTAGCCACGAAAGGAGGACCGCAGACATGTTTGTTTGGCCCGCTACAACATTTTGACTGAGGCTTCTGCTTGGTATTCAAGTCTTTGTTTCGTCCAGCCAACTACAATTTTGTTCTTCACACTGTGGCGAACCAAAACAGACAGCTATCACAAGATGGACCTTTTTGCTTACTTTTGTAAATCAACAGGTTTGTTGCTGTACTAACCACCTTGTCTCCGACATAGAATCGGAGTCTATTGAGACTCAGATTCTACTGCTGTTCTAAATCATAAAGCTCATCAGGTTCCAGTGTCTTCGCATAATCAAAATGAGAAAGAGACAGCAAAGAGTGACAGAGCCAATCTTTCCCACAGAAAGTAACATGAGAGACTGCAGAAGGGGTGTAAAGAGAGACAGACACCCAGACAGTAGAGTAAGTGAGTGTGTGTATGCCTGTGTGCGTGTGGTATGAGAGAGAATGGCGTTTCTCCTGCTCATCAGACACTGGCCTTGGCACCCAGCGCTGAAAACCATGCCAATGTCGGCTGAGCGAATTCCGAGCCCCCAAGGAAAACAACAAACGGGTCTGTTGTTTGGACCCAGATTGCTGTGTGATCACAGGGGGGTGAGGAAGGACACAGCTTCTAGTTCCACACTGACTGAACTGGTCTCTCACATCACCTCTTGGATCAGACTTCAGTCTGGTTTTGTGTTAACACACAAATGAATGCTATATAGTTAGTGTATAGCCGGCATTTCTCTTTTACAGACTTCATCTTTATATTGTCCCTAACTGTTTGATTCCCAATCTGATTTGCCTCTGGATTATCAGAAATGCAACAATATGGTGAGATTTGTGGGTCTTCTAGTAAAGCCCAATTGTCACTAATAAAAATATTTCTTGGACAACTACATTTTTCAATTGAGCAATCTTATTAGTAGCCTCTGGCCATTTTTAAAAAGTTGTATTCACACTCATCTCAACAGGTACTAAATATTTGTCGGTTCTATTATAATAAAGTTCAGAGGAAAACAATGGCATTAATATAGCAGTCAATGCAATTGGGTCTTCCTGAAAAACAATTTTTTCCAAGCATACAAATTATAACTGTTTCCCTCTGCACTTTTTTTTATATTTAAGACAGAATCCACAAGCTTGAGCAATTTCAAGTCAAACATAATTTTTGAAATCAGGGATTCTAATTTTTCATAATCTGCTATTCATTTGTTTTTCTAGTTTACTAGACAAATTGATTTTAAGGAAGATGTTTAGTTAGTCTTTGGGGGCGTTAACATATTCTTGCATTGTAAAACAGCTGAAGGGAACGAAACAGAATGAAAAGCTCCTGGGACACATTTTTAAAAGTTGGACTATTATTAAATTCACATGCCGTCTTTAAAATGTAGAACGTAAAACATTGTGGGGTTTTAAAAAAACAGAATGAAATATGATGCAGCTACTGAAAACGTTGTCTACCCAAAGAAAGCTGTCTGTAAGGCTTTGCTTTAAAGGAAATGAATTTAAATATGTAACATGTGACACTTCGCCCATAGTCTCATGCCTATGGCAGAACACAGCCTGCTATGTGTTCTAAGTAACTGGAAGTAACTGTTGTGTAAAACCTCATACCGGTAACATGTATAACTGTTTCTCTGAGAATTTAAGTGAAAACGTCAACAGACAGAAAATGGTAAAAGCGAGCAAGACTCAGAATTCCAATGAGGAACAAGACAAAGCCGCCTAAAGTCCTGTCGCCGGTCTGTAATCTCCAGCCTCCTCTGGAGCCCATGTGCTCTGATATACGCTTGGTTAATCTGGACTTCATAGATGGGATTCAGAAGAGCAGCTTTTAAAGACACAACCAGTCCATGTAAAATTCAAATGATATGGGGTATAAACACACTTAAAACACAGAAGACACATGCACCAGTGCTAAATCAATCACACCCCACCAAACTAATCTTCAGAGCTACAGAGTCCAAGCACTCTCAATCCATTTCCTTAATAAATCTAAAAGGCCAGCGGCAACCATATGATAGCTGCAGTCATTACATAGGAAACTTAATTTAGTTTAATGTATGCTATTACTGTTTTTTTTAAAGACAGATTGATTCTGTCATACAGGCCATGCAGACCAGAAAGTGAAGCAGACCTCCATTTGATACATTTTGAGTTTTTCCAATTTATATCTGGCAAAAAATAAATATCAGAGATTTCTTATTGGCCAAGACTTTAGAACTCTTCTCTAACTGGCTGTTGGACAACGTATCTGACAACTGTGACGTTGTCCCAAGACAGCCAAAAACGTATATACATATATATATATATATATATACACATACATATGTATGTATATGTGTGTGTATATATATATATATATACACTCCACATAAATAGTGGTGACATTTGTCAGTTAAGATCAGACAAAGCATTGTCTTGAAATACAGACTGGAAAATCAGATTTGCCACAAACATTTGTATTTTTGTTACAAATAAAATTTTCTCCACACATCAGTCAAAAGATTTATATAATTCAATTCAACAGCACATTCAGTTTACAACACATGTTGGCAACTTCTCTTATAATTACTGATAAACATGACTAGTTCCTTGACTGTTTTCTACTTTGTGGATCTTTTTTCCCTTTCAAAAATGGCCACAGGAGGTCCATGAGATCTGATCCAGTTTGAAATCGATTGAGAGCAATTTAATGGAAAACAAGCTGGTCAGGGGCCTAGCTTGGCCACATCTTGTATAACCAAAGTTGTATCTCCAGCAAAGAGTGCGAGTGTGCCTGCCAACTGAAAAGCCCCGTTTTGACACACATCAGTGAAATGGGATGCGCTATTCTCCAAAGGCAGATATTTACTGCTCACTCAGGACCGTTTCTCAGCCAGTTAATTAGCGCTCTGTGCATTGGGTGATACCCTTCAGCCCGCGGACCGATTTCTCCACTCCAAGCAGATGTGTGCGCACGCACGCTCACACAAACCGATCCGAGTGGTATCAGCCAAGTAAGACACACACACTGAATCATTCTGGAAAAGTAACTCAATCCCGCAAACATAAAAGTGACAAGGAGATCATTAAAACAGAAATGCAACAGCGGAGACATACCATACATTCCAACTGTTTGCTATTACAACAGTAGGCAATTTGTTGATATTTTGATGCCACTTGCTTTTAAAAACTGCGTTTAAAGGAAGCTTGAACAGAATGCTTGGTAAAATGAATATACACTTATGAGGTGACACAACAGCTGTAGTGTTTCTCCACACCACCGATTCTTCTGGCTCTCGACAACACAATGCCTTATTGTCAGAAAAGCCTGAGAAAGTTGGTAAGCTGAGTCGTGTAGTTCTGTGGGAGAATGTCCTGTGGCCTGTCAGTGTTTGCAAACAACAAGTTAATCCTCAGAGACAAAAACCGTGTGATGAAACTGAGCAATAGTTGATGCCATTGTCATTTACAGTCTTATAAAGGCAGGATAACAAGGGTAGGATGCCAAGGATGTAGCGTAAATGATACGTCACTTGAGTGATACAACAATTACAATATGAAAAAAATCTATTACAGTGATATAAAGTGAGGAAAAAAACCCAGTAATACAATGTTTTAATAGTATGTGTAATTTTGTACAATTAGAATACAAAACTGCATGCAAAGGGACTATGAATGTGTAAAAGTTAATCTTGTCTCTCATAGTTCTGGCTTTAGATGTATGGTGTTGTGTTCTGTAAAGTTATACCTTTCTGTGATTTTAAGGCAGACATTTGAATAGCATTTTTTCTCCATACCAATGATAATTGTTTGATTTCATTAAATTCTTTTTTAATGTAAGTACTTGGTTACCTTGAACAAGGGTATTAGATAAGTATTAGATTACTAATTGTATGGTGGGTGGCAGGTTTTCCTGTCCTTTATAAGGAAGGGAAGTACGCAGAGCTGAGGATGCTGAAGGGCGAGTATTAAGTAAGTATCTGGTTACAATTTCAGACAGTGGGTGCAGAAGGTTTGTTCTGGTGGTCAGCCAAAATAAGGATGATGATGGGAAGTACTTGGCGAGAATTAAGTGAGTATTAAGTTACGTCTTGTATGGGGCAGACGGCAGGTTTGTCCCTGTGGTCAGCTGGGACAAAGAAGGGAATTATTAGAGTATCGGGTTACCTCTTGTACGGAGCGGGCGGCAGGTTTGTCCTGGTGGTTTGCCAGTATGAGGAACGGAAGCGTGCAGAGCTGAGGATGCTGCAGGGCTGAGTGAAGCTCCATACGCGCCACCTCCAGATCCTCGTCGGACGACGCGCTGTCCAACACAAAAACCACCCCCTGAGAACCCTGGTAGTACCGGCTCCAGTACTTCTTAATTGAGTCCGCGCCTGCAACAAAAACACACGTTTTCACACCATCAGGATCTCTGCAAGGAAGTCATAACATTTATTACACACATTAACCCCTTCACAGAAAATGGTGGTTTTCCTGCAGGACATAAATCAGATTGTGCCTGGGGTGAAAACAAAACAAAGCTTTAAAAAACGGAAAACTAGAGCTTCAATAAAACTTTTGGCAACAGAGTGGTAAAGTGACTACAGTGTATTTCGACATAGTATCATTTCGAACATTGCTGGAATGCATTTTGTGAGGACCCGACCTCCTTTCAAAAATCATTGCGGATATTGCATTATGTATTTTTATGACTTCAAGAACGCATGCCAACTTGCACTTCTGCTCAGGGAGGCCTGTGGGGAAAAGCTGTGTCCAAATAAAGAGTGCTCAACGCAACAGCGTTTCTTTAAAGTCGACCCTGAGAGCATATTAAAATGGTTTCTTCTGATGGCCAGTCTACAGCACAGTTCAAATGGGCCCACTTTTACAGTGAACATATGGTTTCTCTTGTGCACAGCAATTTGGGGGTACAAAAATGTGGCCACCAAGACACACAAGCGCAGCATGGCTTTGGTTAAAGTGAGTCACAGTGGGGCCTGTACCCTAACCGTGAAAAAACACAGCCCAGTTTGTCTATACCTCTCGTCCTTGTGAGTTTGTCGAATGGAATGTGCGGCATTAATTGCAAGCATGCTTCATGTGCATCATCTCCTGCACACAAATGCGACAATTACGCGACAGAGTATCCTCTTCTATTTTTTTGTGCATGCCGCAGGAGTGACTTTTAAAAATATCTAAGGTGCTAATATATAGGTGACATCTTAAATCAACGCCAGCAATTAATCAACAGATTTACTCTGAGCTCTTGAAGTTCTGCCAGAAGTATAAGCTATTTGTTTGACACCAAGCAGCTGTGCAGCTTTTTTCCCCAAGACTGCTGGCCGATAAACACACTGGACCCGAGTTTAATGGCTCCGCTTCCAAACTTCTGAGTGCTTTGTCACACCACAAATTGAGTTCTTAGTCATGCCTCGCCAAATTATCGGCACTAAAACTGTTCTAGAGTCCTTGGTTCAAGTGCTTAACTTGCTCCACCTATCAGATTGGGTTTCAGCTCTCGACTGCCCAATATCATCGCTGTGTATGATGAACAATGTAATGCTTCCCATTCTCATTTGGTATTATCCACTGCAGTATTCAGCAACAGCTTTCCAACCTCTGTCATGCAGCCCTGGCAGCAACAGCAAACACACTTTGCGATACCCGGCCAAAGAAATAATAATGTTTTCTGCAGATGTTTAGACAAATTGTGACTCACAGTAAATATTTAGGATCCTCACAGACAGCCCATGTCCGAGACTGACTCATCTAATTAACAAATGTTTGATCTGCTATTGCTATTACAGAAAGCGCCATTAAATATTAACGCGCAATCGCTTGACCTATACAGCTTATTTCCGACAATGTTTCCAACATGGGCCTTGTTATAAGATAAACTGACTTCTAAAGAAAACCAGCCACAAGTTTTCACCAGCAGTTCTTCTTGTGGCATGACTATAATTTTACTCAAAGTCTCCATCTACTGGCTGTGTGAAAAAAATTTAAATGCTGGGAGGTCTGGTGGAGAAGGCTTTGAAAAGCAGTTTACTTTCATTTCAAATGCATAAACACGTGCATTATGACAAGAACAATGTGACGGAAAGTAGCAGCGTTTATCAGCAACTGACTGGTGCATTACAATCTCACGTGATAATGCAACTAAAGCATATTTTCACAGAAATCATTACATCATGGCCAGGATCCAGAGAAACAGAGGGAAAGAGAGAGGGGTTGCTAAGTGCTTTCAGATGGCCGCTGTGAGATGGTAAATGTGAGCATGCGGTGCCTCCTCTCTGCTGCGCCTGTCAGCCTGGTAGATCACACAGGGTGTCATCATGATACTGTTGGGAAATGTGCACAGACGGCGCGGTGCTTTGAACGTCTCCTGGCTTCCTGACATCACTCACATGGACCCAAAACACAGGCCAGACGGGCAGACCAACCAATAACACACGATAATGGTAAACCGTCTTGATGGTCGTGGTAGAAACGACGGGAGAGTGAGCGTGTCAGGCCAGCGCACAACCTCCATCAATAAAGTGTGACATGAGCTTTCCGTGTCAGGTTCAAGGTTAATGTCCCAGCCGTAACCCAACACTGATGTTTTTGGGGAAAAAAAAGGTCACACTCTGCAGGCCCCTGACATTGAGCTGAACTTTTCTGAGGTCTTGAGAAAAGGTTTCCGAAGTGCTTAAAGGAAAATAGAACAAAATTGCGTTGGTTTAGAGGAAAAATTCAAGGGTTACTCAAATTAAAGAAACCAAAAGTCACCAAAAATGTCCCAATTCAGTATAATGGGATAGTTTACCTAAAAATGTGAATCTTTGTCATTGTTTTCTCAATTTTATGTTGTTGCAAACTGGTATGATTTTCTTACTTGCGATGAATCTAAAATCATGTTAGGATGGCAGGATATTAATGCTTTGCTTTTCCACTAAATGATGGTGACCAAGGGCTGTCATAACAGTAGTTATTATACATAGTAAATGACAGCATTGTCTAAGAAACAGACCATAAACTTAAAAAGGCCAGTAACTGACAACCTTCCTCTCTGCTGCTCTTTTGTTTGTTTCAGAAAAGAAATAAAATCGCACAGATTTGGAAGGACATAAGGGCATTTAAAAAATGTCATTTTTGGTTAAGCTGTCCCTTTAAATATTATTTCCTTGTATATATTAACACTAAGCCAAACTGTAAAGACTTGAATGCATGCACACTGCCTGGATGGAAACAGCCCTCTTTTTTTTGGGTGCTAATCTCATTTACAGCACATACGAATCCAACATTGTCTCCTCACCTATCAAACCCTCCCTATCCCAGAGTTCTCTGTATCTTCAACAGCCTCCTATTGCCATCATCACTCATTCATTCTAAAGACAGATTCAAAGCTGCAGACCATCACTCATATGAAAATGGAACCGTGGGCCAAGATGGCTGTGGGTTCACTGAACGAGTGACATCTAAAACATTTCCTTTGCATGCTGCATCCAAGCGCTGGTGCTCCCTGCGGTTCAATTTACCTTGAAGAGAAAACTAATAGTCATAAAAAGAAACCAGAAAAATGTATTTTTTCTGGTTGGGTGCTCATGTCACATCTGTGTCAAATAACATTGACTGGTGCTGGGTTGCCAATGTTTACTTTTTATACGTTTACATGTGAAATAATGGCTTGAAATGATGACAGATGTGTCCACAGATGTTGGTTTATATTAATTATGACGTGTTTGAAAAAATAAAAATGCTGTTGTCGGTAAGAACAGAGAATTTACCTCCGAGTTCCTTGACATTTAAAATGGCGTTCTGGAATGGCACAGCTTTAATGCTAAAACCTGTGAAGGAAAGTTAAACAAAATTATAGACTGCAGCCATGAGGATTTCATAAAACAAAAATAAACAAACACCCCCTGCAGACCTGGGTGGTTGTGGGCAGGTGTGTGAGATGCACTCAATACAATAGGAAAAGTCCTGAGCAGCTTTGTAGCTTGCAAATCTTGTAATTTTAGACTTTCTATAGCCATTTTTGGAAGAATGCCATAAGAAGGTATTGGATGAAAAGGTTTCTACCAAATAAAGATTTGCAATCTATGCCAACATGCAGGACCCTGTTTTTCTACATTGTATGAAATAATCATAAATACACCTTCATTGCTATGCAGACCTAGATTTAATCCTTTTAAAGCCTTTAAAAGCCAATCACCAAAGACTTAATACAAGAGGAAGTGTATGAAGTGTTTGGTGAATAGGAAGTGCAGAAATCTGTGTTTGTGTTTGGAGGTCGTGCCTGGTATTGCACTCTCATGGTGGGCTGACCTGTGGTAGGAACAATGTTGTCTGTTGCCTCATTGCAAAGTCTGGAGAGCAGGCTGGTCTTCCCTGAGCCTGTCAGACCAATGCAAACGACATCATACTCTGGCCTGGGAGGGGGAGGTCCTTTACAGCAAAACGTCCTAAAACACTGAAGACAGTATGAAGAAAGACAGGTAGAAGAAGGAGAAGAAAGGTACAGAAAGAAGGGTTACAATGATTTGGCTCAAAATGTCAAAATGTTTGTATTTGTGTTTTGGCAGACTTATTGCTTGCGATTCTCCCAGATAAATTCTGTGGATGTATGTGTGTGTCGCTTCAGAAACAGAAACATATCTCATAGCCATCTGACATCTGTTGACACCATCTGGTTGAGCAAAAAGTTTGTGCGCCAAAAAAAAAGTCTACCGCACAGTGCCTCCATTGAAATCATATGGGCTGAGAGTCACCACAGTGTTCTGGGCTCAGCTCTCACCCAATATTTCTCAGCAGAAAATATCTTCTTTTTCTGTGAGCCATTGTCGGAGGGCTTTGGTTGACGTCATGAAAATGAATGATAAGGCAAATTAAAAAAAACTGAGCAATAAATTTTAACGGAGCAAAGTTGAACTAACCGCCAAAACACACACACATAAAAGGTAGCCCATAATACTGCTAAAACAGATTACATCTTTAAACAGATCAAAAGCTTCCTACCATATAGTCTACGGGAGGAAGATCAAAGCCAGTGAGGCCCTCTGTTCGAGCACATTTGACATGCATAATGCGCGAGTAAGAGGCATTGTGTTGCGTTACATTGCGATGGTACGGGTAATGGGAGCTTAATGCGGTCAAGACCCTTTTGAGTAAAAACAAATCTATCTTCAGTCAGTATAAAATTTCTTATTTCCATTTCTAACTTTCTGTCTCCGTCTGCCTTTTTTATGTCACAAAGCAGATTTCACATCTGAAGGTCTTTATCTGGCTGACTGTATATAGCTGTATTTATAGTGAGCTGTCTACTGCCTATATTGGCAGCATCCTAATCTGAATGGAATCCTCATATTCAAACAATTTGGAATGGTCTACATAGGCAGCGACATACTGTACAAATAAAGCCATTTGAGTGAGACGCCAGGATATTTTTAACTCAATTTACTGCAGTAGAATTTGACATTAGCGTGGCGCTAGACTAAGAATACAATACTCAAATCATATTAAAACTACACGACACATGCAAATATTGAGTAAAACGTCTATTTTAATAATATTTTGTCAATATACGCTTTGTCCCCTCTGAACTTGTCATAAAGTATTCTGGGATTGCTTTCTTTGTGTGGGCAGCTTTGGGAAGTGAAATGACATGGCTGACCGTGAGGAGTTGTGTGGCCTACTGTAACGTAGCTTTAGTGTGAGAAAAACTTTTAAGTGCACTCACTGAAAGTACCTTTAGATGAAAGTGCCTGATAAATAACTACTACAGAAACTTATCTTACCCAAGAATGTAAACATAGACACAAATTCTTAGAAAACACGCTGCAAGAGCCCAATCCTGTTGCACATACTTAGCGTGCGTTCTTGCGTTACTCTGCCGGAACCCAACCTCTGCACTAAAGGGGGCGACAGAGTTACCAATGAGGCATAACTACAAGTGTCTGCATTCAAATATGTGCATAGAGTGTTTCGGCCCTTATTTAGTAATAGATACTAGTGACAACAAAAATTCTGGCTTCATAAAGAGGCATACGTGCCAGAACAATCTCTCAATGAGGGAGAAATGTGGCACAAAGGGACAAAATATATGTGCTAAATGCATTAAGTCATCATGTGACACCCATAGACTGCAGACAACACAATGAGGGTAAACCATGACCAATACAGTAAGAAATCATGAAAGCTTTCATGAATGCATTCATTTGTGGTGTATTCATACATTGTAAATCCTGAACATGTGATTGCGAGGAAAATACAAAGAAGGCGTGATGGGAGTTCATTCTAAATTGAATACAGACTGAGTTTGGGTGTATGATTGACAGACACTGCCCTCTAGTGAACACACTGGTCTTACACCAATAAAATCCAAAGGCATATTTTAAACAGTGCTTTGTCTTTCCAACAAAACAAACATGTTTAAAACAGTGCCACAAATGACTAACCATGTGGCTCTTCAAACTTATGTTCAAGGTGCAGTTTTGCTTTAAAGTTAACATGAATCACAATGGACTATTTATTTAATACACGCTCCTGCTCTTTCTGTGCACAGTACCTCAGTGAAACATGCTTGCCAACACAATCTTTTAACCAAATTTAATAACTCGCTCCACTCCTTCAGCTGATGTCATGGAACCCTCTTATTTCTTAACTCTCCTTTCAAAAAAGTTTAACTAACTGCGAAATAGTCATGAATGGCATATTTCTGCAAGCATATTCCAATATTATATATATATAAAAAATATATTTACTTTTCAGAAAGTAATTTCAATTGAACTGAATGTCAATTCAGTTACGTGAATTATTCATCTTGGTAGCCAGAATGGTGTGGTGCAACTTGAGCAATAGCGTGTTATATCACAGCCCACTTTTCCTATGATCCAATAAAATCCCAATGGGTAGAATCAAGTTCCATCCTACATTACCTTGCCAAAGTTTGAGTGAACTGTTCCTTTAATAAAACCCATTACTTGACACTTAAGTATAACATCTCCTGGTCCACTTTACCCAAGCTCTGTTAGAGAGACTAAAACAAAACATATGCTGAACCTTTTTTATGAAAAGAACCTTACAACTGATAAACATATTTCATCCAAAGTTCTTTATTGAATAAACATTAGTAGTTCCTTTAATAACCACAAGATGGCAGCACAAAGGATATTGCTTTAATCCTAAATGTCAAAAAGACATGAATATGACTCAGAAAGTCAAGGCCGAAACAGAAAGAAATCTTTTTACAAACAAACGCATGCAAATTGATGTAAACCGTGACTTTAGGATGAACAGTTATAGATTTTTATGAAATTAAACTTACAACTAAGAAATCAGTTGTAATCGCTGTAAACCCGCTGTACACACGTCCCCAATAACCAGTTGGTCATACATTTAATAAAGTTACACAACAACAGCAATGGCCTAATCTTTACACAGGTAGAACAGATGGCTCTAATGATCACCATCAGATAGCCTCCAACAACAGTACAAAGATCAAACACGTACAGCTTAAATCCAGAGGCCAAAATGTGCTGTGCCCTCGGCCCAGTCACAATAGACCAAGAGTGGTTTCGCAAGCAGCCATTCCCAGGGGCATCTTCAACTGGGGGAAATGCCCACCGATACCACTGACGCCCATCCTACTCTCCAGCATGGCTTCCAGGTAAAGACGGCCTGGGCAGGCTGCCAGCTGGAAAGGGGCAACAACAGGAAACAGGAAGCGCTCAAAAACTATGATTGATGCCACAATAGGAGGGCTGGGAGGAAGCGGTAGTTCCATGCCTGAAATGCACCAGAGACACGCTGGCGTGCAATAAAAGCACATGGCACCTGTTTGCTCTGTGATAAAGAAAGGCAAAAGTGGAAAAATCACTTAGTTTTAAAGGTACATAATGTAATTCTGGGCTCTCAATCAATATCTGTGGTTGTTTTGTCAGAAGTCAGTTTTGGCACTGCTCTTTTACACAGATGAATCTGTTGGCTACCTGTGATCCCCATATCAGAGCAGATCTGACTGGCTACTTTAAGTGTCTTAAAACAAGAAGAAAGTCTTACAAGACTGTATAGCTAAAAGATATGTCGCCTGAGCAAAGTAGCTTGCCTGCCACCAGAGTTTTTTTACTGTGTTTATGGATGCGGCGTAAACACACAAGGATGAATGACAAAATCGTCAAATGTTTGACAAATCGAACTGATAAGCATCTAAATCATTATTGTGGGTTTGTAGTGACTGAGTGTCAGGAACACAGTTTTATGTACAAGCTCAATAATAAAACTAATTGAATAAAAACACTACTTGCAATTTGCTTTTGCATGTACATTTAAGGAAGTAAGGAAGCAATGTACAAGCTATCTTCAGCCACGACTTAGAATTTGTTTTAAGAAAATAGATCAAGAACATCAACATTAGAGGACCTATAAATATTCAATAGGTATAAACGTTGACCCTTGTAAACAACATACTATGTGGGAATGCAGATTCCATGTAAATTAACATTTACATCATTTCTATGATTATACAGACAGGTTAAACATTTTAGCTCAGTGTTAATCACATAGTTTTTTTGCATAACTCACTTGATGACGCTGCATGTTTCATCCACGATTTGATACACTGTTAACATCTCCCATATCACTGCAGTGGAGTTTTGAGTCAACAGAGCGCTTGGGGATTTTCACAGTATTAAAACTGTAGCAAAATATAAAGAAAAGGGGACTCAACAAAGCCCAGCTAAACTGGAGCTGCCCTGCTGCTCAGCCATTGATGATACTGGGCTATAAATCTCAGCCGTGACCCCCTCCCCTTCAGCATTTAAACATGTTTGAACATAAACCTCTATTCTCCAAACAACGGACAAAACCATTCCGACAAAACCAAGTTATTCTCAGCCCTTAGAAACCATTAAAATATCACACCATCCAGAAGGTCAATCTGTGCCTTAAATAACTGGTAAACTGGGAATTATTTTCCTTCCCAGGAATGTGTGAAAGGTCTACAGGCAATGGCTTGACTTATGGTCTCAGAATCTGGAATAGTCCGGGGCAGTCTACCAGCTTGTACAGGAAGTTTCTTTTTGTTTTCTTTATTCCGTGCTGATTTCCACCCAGTTCCCACCTTTGATGGGCTGTATTATGAATTGTTATCCTGTTTGGGCTGACAAGGCTTCCAATTCCCAGCAGCTCCCGGGTCCCACAGAGCCCTGGTCATAGCGGGCTGTGGAATATTCACCCTCTAGAGAGGAACTGTGCAACCTGACTGCCACATCCTGGCTTATCAAAGCACGGAAGTGAAGTGTGCAGAATACATGGTTAGCATCTCCATTCCAACATCAGCCAGTCTCCACTGAGGGCCGCTGTCTGCTGTAGATGTCCACCCTTCTGCTGCAATTTTATGACACAAAGTGTACTTGGTAACAATATTATCTAGAGAACAGTCTAGCACTTCTCTGTTGTATAATACAATTCATTATACACAGTGGCCCCTGGAAACATTCAGGCCCTTGTTCAAACAACAGCATAACGAAGTGGCTGCTTTAAATCTTCTGTTCTATATGTCACAAATTGGAATTGTCACGCCATTGGAATACACAGAACATCACACCTTCAGCACATCACATTCCCCCTTACACAGGTGCACACAGCATCTGTAAATAGGTATATTCACACAATATATCACATTATATATCTGTACAATTGTCTCTGACGTGCTGGCCAAGTTTTGCAACCCATACTCAGACTTTGTCCTCTGCATTTATCCTATCCAAGTTAGCGCTCACACATTGGAGTAGTGAGTGAACACATAAATTGTGAACATACACCTGGAGCAGTGGGACCAATTAGAGGTAATGAGCCTCAGTTGTTTCTTGCCAGCATTGGGAATCAAACCAGCAACCTTCTGGTTACAAGTCCAAGTCCAAGTCTCTAACCAGTAATCACAACCCTGCTAAACAGTAAACACCTACCTAGAACAGAATGAAATATATCAAATTTTACATAACAGGCTTTAAAATTTTATTTTTTAAGTTTTATCATTGTTCGCAATTATATATTTTAATCATCTACTGCATTTTTTGTTATTTCTGACTGTGGCTTGTGCCCAATGTAGCAGATGAGAAACTCATGGTGGTGACTTGGAGGAACTTCTGCTTCTGTGGTTCATCCATTTCATAGTTGCACTTGTGCACTCAGTTGTTCTTCTGCATTGATCTGTTATAATACACGTTTATTTCAGATGCTTTCATCTGCCTGTCAACAGGCTTATTCACAGACAGAACCGCATTCTCTCTGGATGGTTGTCCTTTGTGAACTGTGGAGAAATCCCAGGGGATCAGCAGTTTCTGAAATACTCAAACTATCCTGCCTGGTACCAAAAATCGTTCTATGATCCCTTAGATCTAAAGTCACTTAGATGTTTTAGAAACACTATGTATTTCTTTCCCATTCTGAGGCGTGCTTTAAACAGTAACTGAATTGCTTAACCATGTCTGCAGGCTTTTATAAACAGTGTTGCTGACATGTGATAGGCTGCTTAGATGTATTAACAATGTACCAGATGTACATAATTAAACAATCGGCTTGCTGGTATAACTAATCTAACTTTGCATTAAAACTAACATACCCGGGAAAGACTGACATGCTGGCAATCTATGATAC
The DNA here is from genome assembly GCA_036877525.1 of Chromobotia macracanthus. Classification (NCBI taxonomy): domain Eukaryota; kingdom Metazoa; phylum Chordata; class Actinopteri; order Cypriniformes; family Botiidae; genus Chromobotia; species Chromobotia macracanthus. The sequence goes on along the minus strand of JAZGTH010000031.1, from coordinate 3,839,621 downwards.
AATCCACTTAAACATAAATATAAACTATAAATAAAAAAGGTCATTTGCTGTGCAAAAGTGCAAACACCACCCAACTGGTTTCACAATGTAAACTACGGGCAAACAAACAGAAATCTTGCTAAGGGTGGGTTGTCCTCTGAAAAGCTTACATTCAACTTAACATCATCAACTTTAAAAACCCAATTTGTTATTTATCTCAATTTGAGTCTCCTAGTGGAACTTGGTTTAAATACCTTGTTTAAGGCCACAAATATTGACATTTGTAGGGTTTAAACCTGGACTTCACTGGCCCAAATCTTAAACCACTAAACCACACTACTCTGACATATTGAAGCTTCAGAGGGTTACAGGACAACTATACGTTGAACAAACATGACAGTCTCACAAATCCAACAAATCGTTTGTTTTTATGTGCCACTTAAGGTTGGCTTTAAATGAAATACATTAAACCTTACAATACATGACAGGTTGCATGAAGTCAGTCAATCACACTGGAACTGGTGATTTCAGCCTTAACATGTGGCTCAGACTGAGAATCAGGTGCACTAACCTGTGGGCTGCTCTAGCCAACCTTTCAAGCAATGAAGCTTGACATTGCCTTTAAATTATGGGCCTGAGTCTGTTAAATAAACATGAGACTAACTGTGACTTGTGACCTCAGAGCATCCATTAAAAGATCAGCCTGATAAACTGACTATTTAACACACCATTAGCACTGAAACTAGATCACACTGCACACAAAATGACCCACATTACACAGGGTTTAAAGATGCCATCTATACACTAGTATAGACGAATCAACTTTAAGCACATATAAAATTTTAAAATAAATAGTCTCCTAAAAAAACAATGATCCTGCACTCACAGGTGTATCAAAATGTGAGTACAATTAAATGCTCTCTAGAATGAGAATTTACCTCACCTTCAAACAATCTGTCAGTGACAGACTAAGTAATATTAAACAAATCATTGTTGACGGGGGTTAGGTAAACTAAAGGCTATAGAGAAAAAGGACAAGGCCTTTGATTTGTCACTCACAGAGCCATTTGATTGGGTATTAATAGATCTGCATGTACACTACTCAAAAATAACAAAAATAACAAGTCTTCATGTTTTTGATTACATTAATAAGATTACTAACATTACATACCATTATTAATCTCACAACAGCCAAGATTCAGACAATAAAAGAAGAAATAAAAGAAGAAAATTAAAAGAAAAGGAATAAAGATTAAACAAGCTCTAAATATGGAGAGAGATGGTATTCTTGTTGATTTTATCAGTGGGAGATATGGGGTCAGATCTTTGCAGGTCACCTCCTGACAAAACATAACAGATGAAAACTGTCACCATTAGCAAATTAAAAAAAATATCCATTAGAACTTCACACAATGCACCAGAATGATTTTCCTGTAAACTACTTATGAATGTAGAGAAGACTTGGTATCTATACCAAACATTTAAGACCTCGGAAAGCTACCGCGATACCTGTGAGGAGTGAAATTGTTCCTACTGTGGGAGGAGCCCAGGGGAACTTTTGGGGAAATCCTTTAGGTAAGAACCCTAGCTATGCAATATGAGACAGCATGTTGTGTCAAACAGGAAAACCAGAGAAGCTGGAGAAGAGGCAACTGATGCTCTTGTGCCCTAATAACACACTGTGAGCAGTAGCCACTCGGCTGATAATCAATCAGGACAAGCCCAAGGCAGTACCACTCAAGAGTATTAACACCGCACCAGAGCTTCTGTGTCAAACCTCTCTATTTTATCTAAACTGAGAGTATTTGAGAAGGGCATAAATCTGTCTGTGACTTTATCGATTTGGAGTTTAATCGTAGCAACTGGTGGAACTGGTGCAGCAAATGAGCATGATGTGTGTGCTCAGACATCTTCCATGGTTTTCAGTTATCAGGAGATGTAGAGATCTCATCAGTGCACAATCCATTCCAGACCCAAAAAGGCACACCAGAAAGCCAGGTGCAGTGCTGAGGTCATAATAAAGAGAAGGGATTTCAAATCTGTACTTAAGTGGAATTTGAATTTAAAACATTGAGATAACTTATTATCAGACACTTTCAAACCCATTCTAGACACATCTGTCAAACAGATATAAGTAAAGGCATTACAATATGCTGATAGCAAAGCATTCAACAGCCAGTGATGTGTCTTTAAAGGAACAGTTCATCAAAAAATGAATCCTAGTGTTTGTGACTTTCTTTCTGACTTTCTGTTAATAAATGCTAATAAATGCAAAGCTTTCATAAATTCAAATATGGAGGCATGTTGATAAGGTCAAATCCCATTGGCTTTTGCAATTTTTTTTGTCACACTGCATATGATAACCAGTCATGCATGTGAGCCACAAGTAGCAATGACATTCGACCTTACTGAAACACTGCCATAGACAGATACCAAAATTTTGACTTCAGTACAATACCTGAGTAAAATATTTTGATACCAATTCTGAATCTATACCACAGCAAAAATTAAAGCAACAGGAAAAGTACCATTAATAGGTAACTGAACGCATGGAATGTAATTATCTGTTTCATTTATTAATAAAAAACCTCTAACTTGACCAGCCCTGCTTTATTACATTTAAAACACTGAAACCTAAACCACTTAAAAACTTTACAATAAGTTCAATTCATTAACATTATCGAATGAACCAACAAGCAATATTTACAGCATTTTTTAACCTCTGTTAATGTTAGATTATACCAATACAATTGTTCATTGTCTGTTCCCTTTAGTTCTTTGTGCATTAACAAACGTTATCAAATACAGTTAGATATAAATAATATAAAGTTAGATTTTTAAAATTATCTTAGTAAATATTTACATTAACATTAAGCAAGGTTAATAAATGCTGTAGAGGTATTGTTCATTCACTAATGTCAACAAGTGAAAACTTATTGTAAAGTGTTACCAGATACAATATATTTTCACAGCTGTCAAGTTACACGTTTGATTTACAAAGCCATGAGCATCATGTAGGTTAAAGTTATCAGTCACATTCGCTACCTGTCACTCTTTAAATTCTTTAAAAAGTCGAGTTGTCTGTCAAAGAGATGCTATGTTAAGTTGGCCCTCTTGGTAAATTCTCTTGGTAAGTTTAAACATTCGCAGATGCGCAGATGTCTGTATGCTCATGTATGTGGAATAATGCTGCTTAACACATAATCTTTATTTACAAGCTGTGAACAGACACAGAAGCGTTTATATCTGTCACCATGACTTCCATTTGGGCAAATTTTTTAATGGCTCTTATTAATACACTCAGTACTCGTTAGTACTCATTATCAGTACTAGTTAAATGAGAAACAGTACTGTTTAAGAGCAGGGTATTGTGGTAATTTTCTAGTATTGGTATACCATACAACACTAATTTGATTTACATTTATGCATTTGGCAGATGCTTTTATCCAAAGCGACTTACAGTACATTCAGGTTATACATTTTCTTAGTACATGTGCTCCCTGGGATTTAGAGCTGTGATGTTTGTGTACATGGATACGTGTTGTATCCATCAGTAATAGGGGTAAAACGATATACCAATGCCACGGTTCGATTCAGTTTGCTTTACAAATACGCTATAAGGTTGTGATCATGGAGTCTGATTTAAGTCATTCTTAAAACATGTTGCTGTATTATGAGTGACGAGTCATCTCTTCAGCGGTGCGTTTCACTGCAATTAATGCAATTAATCATTTTGTCTCAACTTGCTTAAAGTGCAGAAAACTGTAAAACTGTCAGTAGCAATATGTGATATATGCGATCTACATTCAGGAATGAGCAAGAACAACCTTCTTTATATTTATGCATTTGGCAGACGCTTTTATCCAAAGCGAGAGAGAGACAGAGAGCACTGATTCACTGGGAAATTCAAAACTTTGTTTTGTGACATAAGGTAAAGTGTGGTCAACCTCAACAATATGCCAGAGCTGGGTTGGGGCAGCAGGGGAAGGGGGCATGTGGTACGCAATGGAGTACAGTGGTTTGTACCGTGGGTGATGCATCTCTCAGTTTTTAAAACTCAGTTTTCAGTTTGTTTATGGGTTAGTAAATTCTAAAAGAATTTTAATTTTTGAGTGAACTATCCTTTTAAAAGCATAAATCATGGAATCATTACATATAGTTGTTTACTCTCTCACTCCATTGCTTGTCTTGCTCTCTCGTTCAAACCTACAGCCAGATTCTGAACTACTCCCGTTGCTTTTGGCAGTTAAACCAAAGCTTTAATGCTCACCAGGGTGAAAGCTAAACAAACAATTCAAAGACAATGTTCCAGAACACATTTTTCCATGGGCAAATATGGTTTTTCACATACAGTTAACAGCAATGGAAAAAGAAGGCTAACAATTGTAGCTTTATTAGCCTATTCATTTTGTCACACTATAATATTTGTTTCAGAAGTTATTACCTTCAGTAATGCAACTGCAGTAGCACAGCACTCACCATTAACATAAAGTTCACTTGATATTGATCAGTCTAGCTCACACATGTTCCACAAGCTATGATAATAAAAGTCCATTAAGTATTACCAGAAGTTGCATTACTCTTTAGATACTAAAGATACTTCACATACCCCTGAGTACAGCTGGGCGGGTATTTTGGTAAATACATACAATGCAATATCGTATGTAAGTGTAGAGAAAGTATAGAGATTTTGTTACACTCTAATGTAAATATATGGGGTGGGATGTGTCCCAAACAGGCGGTATACTAAATCACACCTGGCTTTTTCTTCAAAACCCTACACTCAAAAGGCATTTCAGCCAACCCATTAACAAACAAAAATGTAAAAGGCAGAGAGTGTTTTCTAATTGGCTAGGCTTATGGTTGGCTAAAAAAGCATGGGCCACTACCCCAAACAAAAGGCTATGTCAAGGAGACTGGTTTAATTGTATAGGATACTTAATTTAGTGACAGCTGTCAGTTTCTGATATTTTAAATAGTTTTAAAAACATACCTAGCACCTTTAACTGTTCCATCACACACACAGAAGTGACAACCCACTGCTCTTTTGGATCTCATTCAAACAAGATCCTCAACAAACAGATCCACAGATGAAAAGCACCAACTGTTATCCATGGTGACTGCGTAAGCAGACACATTTCTGGGGTCTTCCTACTCTTCTTAAAGATAAAATAAGAAAGCAGAGGTAGAACAGTCTGTGCTTACTGAATGCAAGTTCTTTTAATTTATCACATACATTTACAGGATATAGTTACTTATTGAATTACATCCTATAAAAGTTATTACTGTTTGCATGGTACTCATTTCTTATTAAGGCAAGGTACCCAATAATTTGCTGCCAAATGGGGCATTGCAGTTTGACACAGGGAGTTGGAGAGAAATGTAAGAGATAGTTGTTTAGCCTGTCACCCCTTTACCGTTATTAAAGGGACAGTTCATGCAAAAATAAAAATTATGTCACCCTTTATTTAACATTGGTTGTTTGTTCCAAACCTATAACATTTTTCCTGCTGTGAAAAACAAAAGGAAATATTGGGCAGAATGTTATAAGGTCTTACAGCCTCAGTCAACATTCACTATTATGGGGGGGGTGAAATGAAAAGTGAATGTGACTGAGGCAGTCGGTCCCTGTAACATGTTTAAAACAGCAGGTTTGGGACAGCAGCAGAATGAGTAAATATAATGAATCTATCATTATATATTTATAATGATAAATATATGAATCTTATAAATATGAATTTCGTATCTGGGTGAAGGATGACTTTAATAAGTAGGACAGACTTCAGACAGAAACGTGCAAGAATTCTGCAATAACTGTTGTTAGGTGTCATTCTCTTTTAATAAAAATATAGTTGTTACAAGCTGGCAATGTTTGATACCACATGTAGGCCACAACTTTCCACACACAGAAATATCAAATATTCTGACTTTATTCTTTATTTGAGTGGTGCAATTACTGCAAGGGCACATTTAGGTCAAGGTTAAAGATCTATTATTTTTTTTTGCTGTCTGCCGTAAAAAGGTGCAGAGTGTTATATGTCTAGCTGCTCCGAAACTGGTAACCTGACATACTTTGACCTCAGTTCTTCAGTTAACCATTATATAAAGCTTCCGCTTTGGCTGTAAATTAGCTGGGTAGATTAAAAAATGAACAACATTTGAAAGGATAAAATAAATATACTAGCTGTACGTTATTCAGTTGCATTAAATGAGGACAACCGTAAAAAAAAAATATTTTAATTTGCTGTCTGACAACAAATTAATTAATTTACATTCCTTGCACAAATTAACCATACTAAGGTAGGTAGCAAACACACATCACAACAGGAACACTGTTGCACCCATCCGCTTTTAAACAGGCTGAGCTGGACTAAATGAGGCCAGCTTTAAAACTATACTGAGCTAACATTCTCTACTGAATTCACTTTAACCCAACCCTGGAAACCAAGCAACATAAATTGAAATCAGAACAAAAGTGAAAACCATCTGCCATAGACTAATCTGCCAGCACACACATCCCAGCACACACATGAAGGAAACACACTGCTCTTTAAAAACATACCAGAAACATGGATACAAAGATGTAGTCTCCATGCCAACTACAATGGCACAGATTTAAGCTCCACCCATTTCAGAGAGGGGGGAGCCAACTATGCATGCCATGAATCTAGAGCTGACCTAAGTTTTCACCAAGCATTATAAATTTTTTTATCTAAGCCCACCACAGATGAGTACAGTGTAAAACTGTTTACTGTAGTGTACAACCTGTAAACTACTAAGATGTGCTCATATTAGTAGGAATGTGTTTTGTTTCACGCCAGCCCACTTTCTAGTGAAATAAAAGCAGGTCTTACCCTCAAGAGGTTCAACCTAGGGGCCCCTTTTATTTTTATGATCTACCTTCTGTAGAAAAACCTAAAACGAATGGGAAAAGAGCTCTAATAATAGCCTCTTGTCCTTATCAAGCCAAAGTCAAGCTGAATCTGTTAAGACAGAAATACTTGCATAATCAAGCATGTTCCTAATCCACATTCTGACAGCCTTTCCCGTTCTTTTCCAGCTATACTTCTTGGGGAAATAGTTCTATTCTGAGAATCTTGACCGGAAAATCCAAAAGGAAACACCCCAATGACCTTGCTGCATATTAAAGTATCAAAGCAACAAATGTGCAGTTTACTGGCCGCGGAACTGAATTCTTTAACAGTGTGGAATATTACAGGCATATTCTGATTATGAAATGGATGCTGCAAAACAGGACCTTGAAAGAGTGTATACGAAGGCCAACATGACAATAAAATTGTTATATAAAGATTAGATGTGATCTGTGACACATATCACCTCATGTTAATTCATTTATTAATAGGGCAGTGGTCAAGAGACATGTGGCCACACCACGCTGTGAGCTGAGATGGAGAAAGTTTAGCAGACAATGAGTCTCATTAGAGGTAATGAACTGAATAGAGTAAAATGTATGAATTACACTGCATGATGAGTCCAGTCCATCCAAAACCCAGTAAGAAAAGATCACTTTGGGATCTGCATACATTCACAGAGCAGAACAATGGTTAAAAATGGCTGATCTGAATATAACCAAAAGGGTCAACCATCACCCAAACTATAACTGCAAAATATCTGACTGAAGTACTTGTATATAGGGCTATTTATTTTTCCAAGTACCACTTACTGTACCCATTAGTAGTGAATAATGTTTTATTAGCACCTTTGAAAGATAATTCTAATCTGCAAAAGCACAGAACCAAAAATATATTAATATAAATAAAGTTTTAACAACATGTTTTGTGTATTTTTCAAATGTCCAAAATATTGATAAAACAAGAAAGCTTTTTTTAACAGTGTTTTGAACTGTTATCTGTATTTCTGTATTTGGACATCAGCCTCTATTGGTTTACGTTTGTTTACAAGCAAGCTGCTTTTGAGGAACCGCCACTTCACAACCCATAGTTTACATACATGGTATTCAACACAAGTGTTTAGGAACAACATCGTTCAGGCTGACATATCGTGGAAGCAAGCAACTGAAAACAAGGCGTCAGTCTGAACACCTGAGTCTACTATAACCTCTAGCCATCTTCAAACAGAAATATAATACTCTACCAGATAATCCATGTAATTCCTCGATAGCTTCTTGTTGTCTCCGGAATGCGGTGATTTGGGGTTTAAACGGCTATGGAATGAAACGTTGGTGTTAATCGAATGCATCCAAAAGTCTCGCTTTTTTGGTGGCTTAGTCTTTGGATTCCCCGCCTCTCCGATGTGAAAAATAATATATGAATAAAGCGGCTAGCTGTGCTAGCTGTGTACTCCTTCCTCTGTGATTAGAGTCCCACGCACGCTTGTGTGATTTCAACAAGCCCTGTTAAAAAGATTCAGGCTTTAATGCGTTCAGACAAATGGCTTTATTTTTTTGAATCAGTAATATTTCAATCCCCTCTCACTTATACTTATGTGCTGCTGTTACAACGAATGTAATGTGGGCGGAGAGAGGCGCTGTTTGTTATGTGTTTATGAGCCACATACGCCCGAGCATCACGGCTTCGATGTGACGTCGTTTTCACGCTTAGTATTACGTTCATCGATCCAATGCCGGATTCTTTTTTTCATTTAAGTGTATACGAGCTGTTTGAACACTTATCCATGTAATTGATAATGCGATGCAATTTTAAGTAATAAGGCTTTGTTTAATGTTAGTAGCGAAGCGCATGTGTTATTTGTTTGAACGGTTATGCCTCAATCACGTGATAGCAGATCATACGTAATCTGTGAGACTACATGTTCTTCTTCGTCACGTGACAAGGAACTGAACGGCGCCAGATATTGTTAAATGGCGACCTCTTCTGGTTACAGTAACGCACTATTCTTTAATATCGTAATGTGTAATGTAATCTGAGATCACATTAGGCTGTAGATCACATAGGAACATGGCCTGCTGAAAATATATTGGCTTCTTCCTTAAAAACCAGGTTAAGAAAACGTACTAGCAATGTGTTTGTTCTTGTGTTGACTGACATAACAAATGAAAGGTTGAAAGATTGTACACAGGAAAAACTACACAAAATAAATCATAATTAAATAATGAAAAACAATGCTCTATTTGATTACAAGGATAAATGTTTTATTTATTTACAGACAGACAGGAATTACATACTGTCATCAATCAAATATGTATACGATTGTATTTAAGGTTTAGCAGTACTACATGATGCTTTTTACAGATTTGTAAATGCTGAAGGAACATTTTGACTAGCGATACCAGTCTCATTTTAATCACAAATACTAATAGTGATTCAATTTTGTGAAAGTTATCTACATTCTCTGTATAAATTCATATATTTAGATGGCATGCGTGTACCTTGGATACTTGTGACTTACTTTTGTCAAATATATCTTTTGATTATTAAACAAAATAGGGGATAACTCTTTATAATATCCTTCTTTAGTACAAAAAACCCCATTTTACATTATATAATTCTTAAAAGAACATAAGTTTATGAAGGCACTATAATAATTGCTTATGGAAATATTCATAAATGCCATAAAACGTTGATTCAAATATTTTATTTATATTAATATTTTAAATGTACATGAATTGTTAATGATTCATTAATAAGGCTATTATAAAGCACCAACGAAAAACATTTTAGAATAATGTTATATAATAAACATAATGAAAAAAGGAAATGACTATAAACAACAGGACAAATGGTCTGAATACAGTCAGTCTCAATGCCGCACTGAATGAAAGGTATTTGGGTTTATTTGTTACCCCAGGGTGATTCTGATTAGCTCCACCCTCGATTATTCTGCTGTGGACCGGAGCGCATTCAGCGGAGGGGCAGGAGTACACAAACCCGCAGACTTTTTCTCATAGTCTTCTGAGTGGACATTTTAACCAGTTTTGTGAAGTAATGTCGTCAAAGGTTTTCTGCGTGTTGGTAGAAATCAAGAACCGCTGAAGGCTGATGTTTAAAAGAACGGTACGAGGAGCATATCATAACTTTGGAAAGTGAGTTTAACCAGAGTTTCCACACGCAACTATGGCGCTTAGAGCGAGAGCTTTATACGACTTTATATCCGAAAATCCCGGCGAGATCTCTGTGACAGAAAATGAGCTTCTAACTTTGTGTAGCGATGAGGTTGTTGATGGTTGGTTGGAGGGCACGAACAGCCGAGGAGAGACCGGGCTGTTCCCTGCATCATACGTGGAGATTATAAGGACTGACACATCAGTACAAGGCAACGGAACATCCGCTAGTCCTGAATATTATTACCAAACTAGTCCTCAGAGGAGGGACACCTCAAACGAATCGACGCCCACTTACCCCGCTTCTTACCCGGGACATCAACGACACAGTTTTCACACGAGCCAGGGAAGCGACGAGGATTGGGACGATGACTGGGATGACGGCGGAACGGCGGAGGAACACGGCGGAACACCTGGAAAAAGCGGGAATATTCCAGCTGGATATTCCACCACAAGTTCCTCTGCTTCTCGACGTGGTAGTGCGCAACACTCCAAAACTGCGACTGTTGGGAAAAACCTCAACAGGTTTACAACCTTTGTCAAGTCAGGTGGTGAGGCTTTCGTTTTGGGTGAAGCTTCAGGTTTGGTCAGAGATGGAGACAAAATATTTGTCGTCGTGGGACAGTATGGTCCAGAATGGCAAGAGAATCCATATCCATTTACTTGTACTATTGATGACCCCACGAAACAGACCAAATTCAAAGGAATGAAAAGTTATATGTCTTATGGACTTACGCCCAGTCATACACAGAGCCAGGTCAATAGAAGATACAAGCACTTTGACTGGCTTTATGCCCGTCTTGTTGAAAAATTCCCTGTTATTTCTGTGCCTCATTTGCCAGAAAAACAGGCCACAGGTCGATTTGAGGAGGATTTCATCTCCAAGCGTAGAAAAGGTTTAATATGGTGGATGAATCACATGACAAGTCATCCAGTTTTATCCAAATGTGATGTTTTCCAGCATTTCCTTACTTGTAGTAGCAACGATGAGAAAGCCTGGAAGCAAGGCAAGAGAAAGGCAGAGAAGGATTACTTAGTTGGTGCGAACTTCTTCCTCACTATCTCCCCTCCAGCTTTACCTCTTGATCTACAAGAGGTGGAAAGCAAAGTTGATGGTTTTAAAACGTTCACCAAAAAGATGGATGAAAACCTCATACAGGTCAATGTCACGATTAATGAATTTGCTAGAAAGCAGATTACAGGTTTTAAAAAGGAATATCAAAGAGTTGGCCAGGCCTTCAGACTTTTAAATCAAGCCTTTGAGTTCGACCAGCAGGGTTACTCCACTCCATTAAACAAGGCTATAGCATATACTGGAGAAGTGTACGAGACCATTGGGGACTATTTTGCAGAGCAGCCCCGGCAGGATTTGGAGCCAATATCCGATCTCTTAGCGATTTACCAGGGACACCTTGCAAACTTTCCAGATATTATCCATGTTCAGAAAGGTTTGGGAATTTCTCATGTGGTTTCTCATGTGTTCGCTCTAGTATGTCTTGTCACAATGTGTTGGCATGCCATAAATTGTGAATATAGGTCAGTAGGTCACAATTTATGTTGCCTGACATGTTTTACAGAACTGACACACTATTTAATCAAACCAGCCATATGCTAGGTTAATAAATACATGGGGAAATCCAAATTGATGCTGTGCGTTAAGGTGCTGCTATTGCTATTGTATGATAAACAAATCACTTTAAAACTTTGATTGACTAATAAAGAAGCAATAACTCACACTGAATCTCTCTTTTTAGATGCATTCATTTTTTATACCTGATCACAAATGGCCTAAAGCAACAAGCTCGCAGTTGTCAGCAGCCTGACAAACGATGTCCTGATTTCTCCTGGGTGCAAATGAGAGCATATGGGGCCTACTTGTCCATGCAGCATGGGTTTTGTCTTGCTCTAGATAGAACTCTGTTGTAATGTGGAACTGGAGTTCTGTGGAGCTGTGTAATGATGATATTCAATTATGTCATTCTTTGCTGTAGAATCATATTTCAGGGTTTACGTCATTCAAATTGTTAATGCAGTTTGTATGGGAAATTGCTTGTCTTCACAAAATAACTGACAGTGGGAAAGCTTTTGTGATGAATGATCTAATCCTAAGCTTAGGGCCCCTGGACAGGGTAGCTGTGAATGTTTACACCACATTGATTCATAGTTTAACTCAACGATTTAGTTATTCTGCTGCCTTAGATACAGCAACACATCTACTACAAATCTAACAACTAAATATTTTTCATAAAATAACAAAGCAAGTTTATGCCATGGAAATGCACTGAGTATAATAAAAATTGTCCTTGAGTTCTTCACTCAAATTTCAAAGATGTCTGTAAGCAATAAATCAGGGTCTTGCCCAGTCAGAGTGTGTATTTTCATGTTTGAGGTGGCAGGATATCTCAAAATTGCGAGCATATGTTTGCAAATGTATGTGCGTGTTTTGCAATGCAGACTGTAGAATTTTGAATTACTTAATGCATTAATTGTTGTTTTTGCTTTCGCCACTTTCTCCAGGAGCCCTCACCAAGGCAAAGGAGAGCCAGAAACATGGTGAGGATAAAGATGGTGCTGCAGGAGGAGGCATCAATGAACGTTGCAACATCATCTCCTGTGCTACGCTAGCCGAGATCCAGCATTTCCATCGCATACGTGTGCGCGACTTCAAGGCACAGATGCAGCATTTCTTACAGCAGCAGATCAACTTCTTTCAAAAAATCACAGGCAAGTTGGAGGAAGCCCGGGACATGTATGATCAAGCTTAGAATGTTAAATGCCTTTCTTGATAAATAATTCTTTAAAAGAACTGAAATTAAACAGAACTGAGCAACCTTTTTCTATTAAAGAGTTATTATAATGTAGTTATTTTCTTTTCAGAAATGTTCTGGATGGCCTTGAGTTATGAACAATAAGTAATGTTACAAATGTGTGCCAGAAATTAACATTGGTCCTTAAAATGTATGCTTTGCTATTATGAACTCAATATCATATAATTTGATTATACATAGCAATCATAATTGTTTTTTATTGATCTTGAAACCCTTGAATCTTGAAGTGTAATAACAGTTTTAAATTTACATTTTAATTGAACTTTACAGTCAATAGTTCATCAATGTAAACAGCATCAGTTACTTCCTTATAATTGTGTGCCTTTAGCGATATTCTCTGTCAGTGGGCGTGGTTCCATTGACTTTGACCTGTGGTTACTCTGAGTATGAGCAGATTTAAAGCAAGCTGTGTCTTTTAAGCTGTCCTTTGCTTCCTTGAGTAATTTTAATACTGATAATATTACACTTCTTTCAGCTTAGGAATGTCTCACTGTGTCAGACTGTCTATATCAAATATAGTTGTTGTACAGCTCTCTCTTAGCCAGTGTGAGTTTGCCTCGTTTATGATCAATCTTTATCTAATCTGCTGTGAGGGAGAGGCCCACGTCTGTTTCAAATTAAGAGCTTGTAAGAGAAAGACGAGACATAGTTTCTCAGCCCTGGAGGAGAAGAGCGAAGGAACAATGACCTAGAAAACATGGGCTGAACCCCCTTTATCTAAAGGACATTCCAGACGAGTCAGAGAGGATCACTTGCGGCTTATACCAACACCTTGATTATTTGTTTTACTTGCATAGTACTTTGGTTTGTTTTATAGTTAATTAATTAATTAGAGCTAACTAATAGTAAAAATTGCAACTTTTGCTCATAAGACCGTTTAGCAGCTGTATAAGCATGTCTGCTTTCAAAAATGAAGTGAAACCTTAGAAATAGAATGTAAGAAAAACAGGAAAATAAACTTAACCATTAGGGCAACCAAGCTCTTCAGTCAAATGACCCCTTTAAGGAGACCATACCACTATCAGTACTTCTGCTTACTAAGGGAAAAAAGACCCACCCTGAGCAGTCATTATTACACTACAGTTGAATTATTTATAAGAGTTAAACTTAGCCTTCTTTTTCCACACACTGCCTGCTTCTGTTTTCACACTCAGGTCCTGAATCATGAAGAATTTATTCCCACACCCCAGATGACCGAAATATTGCATGTAATGTCCATAAAGACATAAGAACACTAGGAGGGTCTACTCTGCTCATCTATGTTTGAAGTTTAGGAACCAAATGACAAAGCAGGGTCATCATCCAAATATTTTGCCTGAGGTTTGTTTTGGAGATAAAGAATTTGTGAGCATTGTGATGTCATGCAAACATGCATGCTATGTTATTCAAATACACCATAATTATAATATAAATATAAAACCATGAATTATAAATACTTAACCTATCTTTAACCAATCTTACAGTCCTAAACTGTGCAAAGGATTAAAAAGCAGTTCTTTCATTCTAAATGGTGTATTAATACCCAGTGACAATTGGTGTTACATAAGTGTATCTACCACAGAAATACTTTCAGTCACAGATACATAAAATACATACATACAAACACCCATAAATAGCACATGCTACCCATAGTAAGTTCTAAGTATTACAAGATAAAGTGATTGTTCTATTTTACTTGACAAACAATAAAACTTATATATTAACAGACCCGCTGTATATCTATTAATGGCAGTAACATTGCAACACTCCAAATATATCTGAGGAAGAATTTTTTGTGGCCAATATATTTTAATTTTAGACACTTCTTTAAAATGTATTTTGAGTAGTTTCAGTTCCCTCTTTAATTTCATGGCATGCCAACAGACTGTCTACAACAAATGTGACCATATAAATAAACATAAGGCATTAGGGTTTGCAAAGAAAATACTAAACTTGGAAAAGTTTGGTAGTTGTGTTTTAATGTCCTACACCCTACAATCTTTATATTGTAATACTACCATGTATCGTGTCTATTCTACAAACACGTAACAGCAATATTTTATCTTCTAAGAAGGCAAAAATACCTGTCATTATTTTACTGTATAAAACCATGAAAATTGGACATCAAAAGCTTATCACTTGCTTCCCATCTAAATTGGGGCTAAAGGTCTGAACTGATGCCACCATCCTGTTAATACTGTTTTTGGTGAACTATATTAACTATGTTTACCTGTTCTATCCATAATATATTGACAAAAATAATACTGTAAGTAACTGCAAGACATTCCTAATTATTAAATGGTGTTCATCTCTGTTTTGTAAAGAAACATGTAAACTCTCAAAACCTCAAAATAAGATCTGAGCTGTTGCAAGACAAAGCAGAAACAACTGGACTAACATTAAAAAATAATATGCAAGTTATTTACTGATGATTCGTTCCCCTGATGATTCTTTCCCCTGATGCTTTGTCAAGAGACCTTCAGTCCACAAGGTTGAAATCCAAATACCAGCAATTGTGTGGGTGGGTATGTTGAGCACCTTGACGTACTGTATGGTATGAAACATAGAAGCTTACTGCCATTACAGTGATAGTTCACAAAGTACCAGTTACAACAAAAAGAGCTGTCAAACCCAGTACTGGTTTTCTTTGAGGGTTGGTGTTGCTGGGGAACATTGCTGGGCGGAATCATGATCAAGTGGACTCCATGTGCAAAGGAGAAATGGCGACACAGCGCGTTCATCATGTGGGGTATCTAAAAGAGGGCTGCCAGGGCAACTTGGAGTGAGAGATGTTACTACTACAGAGGGAACAGTGAGACTTCTTTCAGACTGACCCAGATATGGGCCTCTGGCTAAATTGTCTTCACCAGGGTTCTCTGTCAGATCTTCGATCATTGCTGGGTGTGCCTGTTTTTCCTTACGGTGCCGGAAGACAAGAATAAGAACCACAAGAATGACAATCAGTAGGAGGCAGGCCAGAAGTGGAAGGATGATTAGCAGTGGATCAGATGCAGGTCTTGGTAAAGACTCCATCCTTACTAGAGTATTTTTTGGAGAGAGATCCAATTTGCCCATTGTCGTTCTAGGCACATGTGGAATTGTGGATCTGCTTCGTGTGTGGTTCCCCCAACGATTTCGAGGTTTCAGCTTCACAGTTGTTCTATGGGGTCTTGTTGTTGGATCCATATGAGATGGGGGGTTCATGGGTGACATTGAATTTGTGGTTTTGTTTAAAGCTGGCAAACTGGTTGGCCACAAAGGTGGTTCAGAAAGTATATGCTTCCCTGTAATAGGGTCATAGGGTAATACTAAGTATTTAAATTCCCCTATGGCAGGCTGAACATTGGCTGCCTTTAAAAGGAAAACAAATGAGTCATTAGGTGGATGGACAGCAGTAAAATTGTACCTGGATTCTGATGTGTTGCCATAAATTGCAGAGAAGTTGATGTTTTCCTCAATGGCCACTCTGCCCTGTTCCACATCCCTGAATGAGAAGGATTCCACTGAATTAGAGGCTTTCCCAAGGCCAAATGTGACTTTGACTAGCTTGCCATGTTTTGGAGGTTCAATGATTTCAAATATGGGGTCACTAGCACTCAGAGAAGCCAATTCTGTTGCATCTAAGACATCTTTTCTAAGCTTCACTGGGATGCCAGATGGGATCCTGACATGCTTTCCAAGGTGGATCAGTGGCTTGACGGTAATGTTTATCACCTGGTTAGTAAGGTTGCTCTCCGATGTAAAGACTGTGAACTCAAAGCTGTCCTGAGAGGACGACAGATCAGTCATGTGATACACCACTCTGCCAGCCCGCAGGTCCTCCTGGTCAAAGTGTGTGACCGGGTCTTCCATAACCATGATGCTTCCGTGACTTGGTGGGGCTGTAACTAAATACTTAATGAATGCATCTCTCTCGTTGGTCACTGCTGCCAGGTGCTCAAGTGACAGAGTCCCCGTGGTCTGACCTTGCAACAAAGTCAGTCCAGTATTGTTGACGACACGCATGGTGATATTCTCTACCTCTACACTGAAGAGCTTATAAAGTGGTCTATGGAATCCATCAGTTATGCTGAAGTAGATTACCCCTGACGAGGGTTCTCCTTTTTGTACAAAATACACCCTTCTGTGATTTATATCAGCTTGGGTGAAGGTTATGGCAGACTTATTCAGCTGACCTTCAACAGCAAGAAAGCCATTTTTGGGCTTGCTGATTACAGTATAATGAATGTCTTCAGAGGGAGTGTCTTGGTCCTCCACATAAAGGTACTCAGGATCCAAAGTCATAGTGTCCCCTTTGACAACTCTGAGTTTGGGGGTTCCTAACTTGAGCACAGGAGGCTGATCATTCACAGGGGTCACGGTAATATTAAATAATTCAGATACCACATGGTCAGCATTTTGGGGTCGTTGAGCAGGCTTGCCTCTGGGGTTTAGCCACACATCAAATGTAAAGTTATCATGAGTGGTCTCTGAGTCATCATGTACATAAATAATTCCATGCTTGTGAAGGTTGATTTGAGAGAACTTTGGTCTTTTGTGTGTCTGGTTCCTTTCACCCACAACAATTGTACCATGGCGTGGCAGAGAGGTGATTTCATACCAGACCTCGTAGAAATGTTGCTCTGCTTTATCTAACTTTCCCAAAAGATTGGAGCCATCCAGCTTTGATTTATCTATGAGAACACTACTACCCTCAGCGACAACAGCACCTAAACAATAAATACAAAAAATAATACAAAGTTGTTAGTGTAAGCATATTAAACGTGTTTTTTAAAATGTCAACACTATCCCTAATGTAGATTAGATAATATCTTCTTCAATTGAAAGATTTTTTGTATTTATTACTATAATTCTTAACTTGTATTTGACATAGTGAATGCACTGCAAAAGTCAGAAAGCATTACCAGTGTTTGCATGAAGTGCACTCCTGTGCTCTGGGTCAGTATTTTCATAAGAGATGTGAATATTAAAGGTGTGAGCATGAAGGGATGATGGGGGGCATGACACAGTGAAGGTGAAAGAATCTGTAGCTGTCCATGCAACAGGTTCAGTCTGTGCATACAGCACAGCCCCTTCTTTTACCTTAAATGAGAGTTACAATGTTCCCGTAAATGCTACTGTATTTAATGACACAGTCTATAAATAAATTAGCTTAAAATCATAATCAGTGATTTACTAAGTTTTGAAATGACCCAGAGGAAATGTTTATTGCTCAGAGGTTGCTCTTTCATAGCTCTAGATACTTTAAATTCTCAGTAATTAGTATTAGTCTCAGTAGTAGTTTTAAGTATTAACTTTGTTTTAAATCTTTCTTATAAATTACTTTAAAATAAAATAACTTATAATTAAGTAATTATTAAATAATTAAGTTATAAAATGAATGTTATAAAATGAGATAATAGAATGTGGATAGCATCAGGCCAGTCTTTCTTAGATTATAGCAAATTATAGTCTATACCAGGGAAATACTTTTAATGTGCCAACAAAAATAAATGAGCCAACAGAAATACATTTTATGAAATGTTAATATCAGCCAACTACATTCAGAAGATTTCATAAATACCATGCTTTGGGTGAAGGAGGAAATTATTTTTGTGAAATTTTCAGTTTGTTTCCCCATCAGCCTGCCGAGTTTTGGAGGGGAGGTCACAGTGTAGGTGATGGTGCGGTTCTTAATATCACCATAGTCATTTGTGATTGCCAACAGCTCATCTTCAGAAATGAACTTTGATGAACCTGCAAATGGACACAGAAAATATTTTATATAAATAAAATATTAAATATATGCACATTTATTGTTTTAACAAATAGAAGTCAATGTATGAGACCCCCCGTGAATGTTATTATTCAAATACGTGGTACATTTCATCTTAAATCATTAAAAGTAAATATACAAATTGAGAAATAGGCCTAAAATAAAGAAATAATCTTCATCCTTAAACCTCACTACACCTTTCCACAAAAATTGTCAAACTATTAACTGTCTTGTTGTATTAACCTCTGTGCTATTATGACATTGACATACATAGTTTGTCATTTACTTTTAAACTTGACTTTACTTTGAATTACACCTACTTTTCATCTGCACTGTGGTGTACCTGTTTTATTTGACCTGCAGGCTTTGTTTTTTGATAAGGATACAAGTCAAGTACAGCCAAGAACGTACAGTATACTGTGAATGTCTCCACATGACATTATCTGGAAATAGGGTTAAATAGAACAATGAGAAAAACTGAAACATTTTCTTTAAGCATAGTAAAACAGAACCTGGGAACACTCTGAGCTCTTGATTCTTCTTTAGGCTGATGACCAAAGATTGAGCTGTGACACTGAAGATTTGTCTTGGAGCAAAGTTCGCCCCATCATTAACCTGGAAGTGAAATCCACCTGACATGGCACCTGTCAAAATATTAAAACCACATGCCTACTATTTCTATTTAAAAGATCAGGTCATCATGTGTTATGTGACGTCAAGTCCTATGACTGAAAGTTATGGGCAAGTTCAATATTAGCAACTGAAAGGCACTTTACAATGTAAACTAACCACTATGTACAAACACCAGCTGGCCGTGATTGATATGCCCCTGTGTGAAGTTCAAAACAGGTCTGGAGGGGGCGCTCTTTAGGGCCAGATGCCCATTACTTGGTGGAGTGATGATGAATTCTAGGCTTTCTGGAGGAGAATCTGGATCCACAGCGCTAAGGTCTTCAGTGGTTATCTCTGTCACAGAACCCTCCCACACCTAGTAAACAAAAGTGAAGCATTTCTACACCAATAATAACATCTGTCTGTCTGTGTAAGTGAGACTTCACATTTTCACTGGTGTTTATTGAGCCTCCTGCTGGTAAAATTATGCATTTTTTACAAACTAAATAAAACAGGTGTGAAAACTAAGAGAGTTTGGAAAAAAATATGTGGTAAGTTCAAACCTTTTAATGTAAATGACACATTAATTTGAGGATCATTAAATAAACTTACCTTGAGGACTCTGTTGGCAGTTACAATTGGGGATTCATCATTTATAGGAGTTATGTTGACATACACTATAAAAGGCAAACTATGTTTCTGGAGATCTGTATCATTGGCCACCACTGTAAAATTATCAGCCACAGTCTCACTTCCATCATGGACATAAAATATGAATCCTTGTTCAGCCTGTGGTAGAAAGTATGAAATGGTGCTCTATGAAAAACATCCCGTTCTATTATAATTATTTATTGTAAGACTGCACAGTTGACTATATTTTAATCAAAATGCAAATTTATGCCTCTGTTGGTTAATTAAGCATACTTGACTTTGCTAACAGTGAGCTAGAAAGCAAAAATGATCAGACAGGTAAAGTTGTTCTATATCTTATTATGAACTGTGTTTGCAGATGATAGACAAAATCACAAACTTTTTGTACTCTAGAAAAATTGAGTGAGCATTTGAACACTAAACGATCTGATAAAGTGTAATATATTTTTAAATGACAAACTAATTCAGATTTTTTAATCCTGATAAAACATTTAATAATATAAATTCATTTTGATTAACATAATTATCTGTTATTGTACAGCCCTAATTCAGTGCAGAGAAGCAGAGTAAATAACAATAAGGTGAAGCAGCTCACTTGAAACCTAGTGAAAGATGGAATGGGAACACCAGGGATCCTTAAGTGTTCAATCTGACCATGATAAGGCCCCTGAGTCACAAGATAATTAAGCTGGAGTCCATGAAAGTGTTGGTTGATGATTTTGATGACGTCCTGAGTAAGGGCTTTAGAGGAACCCTCTTTCAGGGTCATATTGGATACCTCCAGTGGGATGTGCTGGGGAATAATATCCACTATGACTATAAGATCATGGATTGTTAGAATCCCATTGGTTACGTCAAGTGAGAATGAGTCATTAATGTATCCTGGTTCTGTTTGAACATACTGAATGTGTCCTTCGTTGATATCACCCTGTGAAAAGCTTTGGATGGGTTTTTCCTGACTACCACGATAATGATCTTCGTCTTGCACAGACAACCGCAGAAAACCATGAGCTGGTGCCACCTTCACAGTATACACAATCTCATTAGGTGCGTTATCCTCATGAATGACCTAGAACAAACCACAAAAGATCATCACATAAATAGTTGTCTGCATTCATAACATTATATAACCAAGTTATAGAATAAAACATTCCTTAAGCTTATATGCTTTTTAATGTTTAAAGTCTATATGGCTTCTTAACATGTTCACAGATTGCAGAGGAAATTTTAGAACTGCAGTACAAGCTACTAATTACCATAGACATGCCTAAATAAAACATAGCCATAGTGCATATGATATTGTGATTTTAATGCACTGTACTCTAGGTAAAAATTTTAACTATGTACGCTGATGTTATTGCCTCCCTAGATTTATCGCTTCCTTGTTTTCCTCGCCTTGTAAGTCACTTTGGATAAAAGCGTATGCTAAATGTAATGAAGCAAAACTAACCTTGAGGTCTTTCTTGTTGATTTTGACGGGCTTCCCCTCCTCCACCAGGATTGGGTTATTGTGGATAACTTTTGGGGACTGTTGATGGCTCTCAAGATACACCTTAACAGCCACACTTACATCCAGCTGGACACCTTTCACCTTACAGGTGAAGTTAAAAGAGTCCACTAGCATTTCACTGTTATCATGATGATATATTACAAGGCCCATCTTCACGTCATGTTGTGTAAAAGTATTAGTTTGGATACCATTGCAGTAAAGAGTCCCATGACTGGGTGGTAGAAATACCTCAAAGACAACTTCCTTATCTTGTCTAACATCTATATTAGTGATGATACTGAAATTAGCAGATCTTAAAATGGCCATCTGGCCTTTCTGTACTAACAGACCAGTGTTATTGGCCACCATTACATATGGGTCCTGGGCAGATACCTCAAGCAGTGTTGATGTATAGTGTTTTCCATCTGATACAAAGATGACAAAACGCCCATAACTAACCCCTTTGTGAACAAAAAGTACTCTCTTCTCTTCTAAGTCCCTCTGATGGAATTGATAAAGCTTGTGTGTGGTGTCATTTACCAAGACCAGCTCACCCATGGGGATCTTTCGTCTGGTATAAAGCAGGTCTTTGTCATCAAAGTCTTTGTCAGGATCATGGTAGCACAAATCTTCCAATATAAGTAACCTTTGACTGTCCCGTACCACATGGAAAACTTTATCCACAACACGAATGGGTTTCTCATCATTAACCAAGTGGATGGAAATATTGAAGGTGCCCTCTGTACCAGGGGTCTCAACTTTTGGAGAATTAACAGATGCCAGGAATGTAAATGCATCATGTGTGGTTTCACTGTCATCATGCACATACAAGATGCGTTCCTCCAAAATGTCCTGATTGGTGAACATAATTATGTCATTGCTTGCAGACGAATTAGAGAGCTGTATTTTCTTTAAAATCCCATGTTTAGGGCCGCTGGTGATTCTGTAGTGTACTTCTTTGGTGCTGGGTGTCTCTGAGAAAAGCATTGCTTTAGTTATGACTCTGCTCTCTCCCTCCAAGACAGAGAGTCCATGATTAATTAAAACTATGTTATTAATATTTTCTTTGATACTGATTCTGAACTCATGAATTCCTGACATGGCAAATTTTGAGAACACCTGAAAGTGAAATAGGTCTCTTGTTTTATCATGTGGCTTTTCTCTGACCTCATATTGCAATTTTCCATCAGTAATATCCTTCTGGGTGAATGTGGAGTTTTTTTTCAAAATCATGTTATCAAGAAAAAGATTTCCTCTCCTTGGTAATGTCAACAAACGAATGTGAAGGTTACTTTCTGAAAGTCTTACACCTTTGGTCACAATATGGAATTCCTGAGCTGTCAATGTTACTTTATGATCACCCTTTATCTCAATCTTACTCCTGGTAATTTTGTAACGAATCCAGCGTACTCTAATCAAAAACAACAACTCGTCTGTGTTCTGTATCAGTGAGTCGATAGTGACTTTGCATTTGAAACTGTCAGTGACATTACTTTGCTGGGTCCCATGGAAGGTGCTGAGGTATCTGAGGCGCTCCTTCTCGAGAAGCTTCTGTGTAAATGTGGTTGTTTGCTTCCACTGCCCACTGGAATGTCGTCTTTGCAGCTCTCCGTATATTGGTGGCACAGTGACATCATAGCGAATGTCCACTGTTTGTTTAGCAACATTCACTTGAACAGCAAGATGTTTGTTAGTAATGTAAGTGGCTGTGCCCTGGGTTACCTCCACTCCAGTGTTATTAGCAATCTTGAATTCCAGAGGAACAGCCATGATTCTAAATACCACAGTGTTGCTCACCTTGTTACCATCACTTACCCTAATTGCCATTCTGGAGTTCTTGACACCTTTGTGGACATAACTCACTTTACCCTGCTCAAGATCATACAGGGAAAAGGAGGTCACTGCTAGGCCTGGGTGGTCCTCAGTTTCTAAAAAGCCTGAGTGAGCATTCACGTTACCAAGCACTGAAAATATTAGGTCTGTGGAGTTAGTGTCAGGGTCAATGGCCCTGAGGCTGTCTGTGCTCAAACAACGTTTTGAATGCTCCAGCAAAATAAAGAGACTGCCCTCTGGGAGACTTAATTCAGGAGCATCATTGACGGGTGTGATACTGATGTTAAATCTATGTAGCCTGTTTCCTTTAAGATAACTGGGCACTTCCTTTTTGCTGCTGGTAAAAATAGAAAACATGAAAAAATCATGTAGATCCTCAGATCCTCCATGGACATACATGACCCTGCCATGCCAGAGGTCCAGCATGCTGAAGGTGTTCTCTCCCAGATCAGGGTCAACATCTAGCCTTAGTTGCCCATGAACTGGCTGCTCTTCGATGTGGAACATGACCTGAGACTGACGAATCCCAAGTTTGTGGAACTCTAGGTTAATCTTAATGTGTTTAGCCTCAAGTGGTGCTCGTCCACCCTCAAGAACCACTAAATCCTCAAGCAAAAGAAAATTCTTCTTGTCCAGCTCAGGCAGCACAGCTGTGAAATTTTCAAATGAAGTAATTATTGACAGATTTGTGCTACTGGGTCCAAGCTGTTTTT
Organism: Chromobotia macracanthus; assembly: GCA_036877525.1. Classification (NCBI taxonomy): domain Eukaryota; kingdom Metazoa; phylum Chordata; class Actinopteri; order Cypriniformes; family Botiidae; genus Chromobotia; species Chromobotia macracanthus. Next base: position 3,815,740 of record JAZGTH010000031.1, on the reverse strand, counting down.
CTGGTTCGCAACCAACAGATATATCCTTGGTAACCAATGCTCTCGGAAGGCCCATCCTTTGATAATTTACACGGATATTTCTAAGACAGCCTTTAAATGACCCTCCTCCTATACGCTTCCCAATTGTAGAAAACAGTCCATTTTTACGAGCTTCTGTGTACATGCTGAAATCCACCCCACCAAGATAAAGAGGACCAGTAAGCTGTAAATCACTGACATTTACCCCAAAGCTGGAATTGTGCATCTCCAAACCCACACTAAACTGAAGATTCATAGGGGACAAATAAACCCTCAAAATGTGCCATCCTCCATCACTGATGACCATCAAGGAACGTAATATTGTCTTGTTTCCACCTATTTTAACAACAGCAACCAGGTGCCCCTTTTGAAGTTCCAGAGCAATGTAGTTAGCTTGGCCTACAGAACTGTATAAAAGTATCCCCTCTGAATGTAAGGTATGTAGTTCACATTCAAATACACCTTCTTGGGGTATTTCCCATGTAGGTAAAGTGATGTAGGCTTTGGAAGTGAAAAAACTAATTGAATCGTTAACAGTGCCTGAAAACTGTGGGCTACAACCAAGTGACACTTCATGAATCATTTTGTATCCAGAGTAAGGCCTAAGAGAGGAAAGGAGGTTATGTTCATTGAACAGAACCTCATCCAAGCATCCCCGAAAGCCAAATGTTTGATCTGTCGAGAGGTATGATTTTTCTAGATCCTGAACCCCACCAACGAAAAGCCCATCCTGGACACTTAGTTCAAAGTCAGGCCCTGGCATCTTAACAGTGGTGAGGGAGCTTTTATCAACAATCATTGTGATGTTGTCTTGATCATGTTGAAGTTCTACTGTATGCCAAGTCAGGTCATTCAGAGTAATGCCCTTTTCGGAACGAACAGTGCGTTCTCCAGATCCAAGCTCAATCCGCACCTGACCAGGTAAGGTAGAATAACAATGTCAGTATTCCTCAGCATCAAAAGATGAAGTACAACGATGCAAGTTGAGGCATAGCACATTGCCATTATTTGTTTCTGTCTGTGAGCAACAAGAAACCACTTGCCCTTTGGTTTGCCTGTAGGTATCCTCAACTCATCTGCCTTTTAGTTGTACTTCACTACTCAGGGTGGGCTTAAGTTTAAGCTCAGTAAGACAGTTACTAATTGGCTACACATTTGTAAGATTATGGCCTTTGTTATATGCACTAATGTACAATGTAGTCTAACCCCTTACAGCATTTAAAAACTGCAATGCATAAGACAGGAAAGTGTAAAATGGTCTTAAATGTAAATAAAAATCTTATGCTATATAGTATTCTTATTATTATGCTAATTATTATTTTTATGTTTGCCCTGTCACTGAAATAAGTATGCATACATAGATCTACAATGTTTAAAACTCTATTTATACTCTTTTTTAAAGAATGCATGTAAGTGCTATACAATGTAAATAATAGATTATTATAGCTTGTTCCACAAATGATAAATGGCAGTTTTAATTTATGTATTAATATTCATTTATGCAGACTATGCAATATCAAATTAAAGGTTACTGTACAATTACCTATACAATAAAGCGTATACATAAAAAGTGTTGAATTTGATTGTTTAGCTCTTGTACCACTAAATACACAATAACATCATACTTTATTAGCAACATTAAAATAATTACTTGTACTCGTCCAGAATGCAGCCCCACTGAGAGAAAGTCTGTCTTTCCGGCTGCCAGGAATAGCAGGCCATTGGACATAGACGTTCGAAACCGTACATGGAAAGATGTTTGACTAGACAACTCCGCTGTTTTCAAAAGCACAAAACCATCTCCGTAGAATGAAGCTGGAAAGTAATTTGTAATTGCATCAGTAGAGTTTCACAAAACGTAATTCCTCTCTTTTTGTATGTTCTTTAAACCCATAATACACCCATAAGAAAACATTACACATTTATTAGCCCTTTAAAGGGTAAAAGAAACCCTTGTTCAAATAAATTATCAGAGAGCATGCTCTGTTTGCCTTAAAAACATCAGGATAGGGATGTCATTATGTTTAGTGGAACTTTGATAACTTTATTCTGAGTTAGATGCTCCTATTGTCCCCAATATATTAACTTTAACCGGTCGCCTAAACAGACAGTTTAAACTGCTTTAGGCAAAGAGCAGCAGCTAAGTGCTGCTGTATCTGCGGACCTCTAATGCTCTATCAGAATTCAATGAATGCTTTCAATGTGCTGAGTGCCTGTTAAAAGCAGGACAGCTTAATTTCTAGAGCACTGTGTCAAAGTATTGATTAAAACAGTAATGATTAGATCAGTGAGAGAAATCAGCATGCTTGTCAACATGCTACACATGATGGTTCTCTTATACAGTAACACCAGTAATCTCATGCATAGGGAATGTTGAGCAGTTATTTAATTATCACTGTGAGGGACATATAAGGTCCCAGTAATTGTATTTTTACAATGGATGCACACAAGAAGAGCTTTAAAAAAGAGACAGATTAATGATGTCCATCCTAATGTATGTTGTATTTTATACATTTCTTTTAGGCACTGGAATAAGAAAACATTTGTTATGACTACTTATTATATTTACTTACATTGACATGGTGGTTGATTTGGTCAATTTACATAATTGACAAGCTGGGCTTATCACATAACTATGATACATAATTTTGATCGCAATTGTTTTCCTAAATAGAATATATACACAGAAGAAATACCCTATTAAAAGTATGTAAAAGAGTCAGTAATTGTCATATATATAACATCTCTTTCTTTTTCTATCAATGTTAAGACGTTTTTAAATACATGTGCAGGTTTTTTCTCTGTTGAGCCTTGGACTGGGGAAGGTCGCTCATTCAGGTAAACAAAATGAACAGATCGGATTATATCTAATCCCATATCAGACATGTGCATAAGTGACTTTATATAGTGAGGTATTAATTATTCCCTCACGTCATTATCACCATGTGTTTGCTTGTGTTTAAATGTAGGTTTATTTGACTACTGACTACAACCACGAAAATGATTTGAAATAAATGTTGCTCCTCATATATTAGTGAACATTGACTAGTCTAAAATGAACCATAAATGAATGGTTCTAACAACAGTAATTATTATATTTTATAATAACGTCAGAAGATAATATACTCTAATAATGTAAATACAGACATATGAAAGCCTTCTTTACTCACCTCCGCAAACTTGACCGCCAGTCAAACAGAGGAGCGCAAACACGCCCCAAAAAAAATTCTGCACAAAGTAAATGTGACTCCACATATTTCATAACAAGTCCATTCAGCCTTCTTGATATAACACCTTTAAAAGCCCGTTCATTAAACAAGCTGAAATCATTGTTAACGTTTTAATACGTTTAGTACCTGCACGTCTGCCTGCTGAACCGCTTTAAAGCGCGTTAAAATAAACCCCGCCCCCTCACATATAACTCACGCCAGTGTTGCGCCCAGCCTCCTCATGAATATGTATTAGTATGTGTATATTTTATATAAACGTATATTTAATAACTGCAGAATCTTTTCTGGTTCAACATTTTGTCATCTTGATTATTCAGGATAGCTTAATTGCGACAGAAAATAACGTTTAAGACTATTTTAGACGTCACTACGACACATTACATTTTCAATTAGTATATTATATAATAGGTATCAATGCTGTATCTGCTTTTGTGGTGTTACATTTCAGTTTGGCCATCATTATACAGTAACTTATTATGGTAACACTTTACAGTAAGGTTTTATTTGTTAACATTAGTCAACGACCTTGGTTATCACAAACAGACAAACAAACAAACATAACAACTCATATGCAGCATTTATTCATCAAAGTTCAATCACCTTTACAATGACCACTAGAGGAAGCTAAAGACCCTATTAAATTAGAAATAGAGCTTTGTAGTTTTAATGTTTTTATTGTATCCTTTAAATGTAGTACATTTAATCACATTATGTTTCTTCCTAAAACTCACAATAAGTTACAATCAATGCACAGATATCAAATCGAAAGAGACAAGTTTTGCATTAACATCAAGAATTAGGATACATAGTGGGCATTGAAGAATTAAAAGAGTTTAATAAGGAACTTGAAGAAGTATTAATACTAATACCTGAATAGGTTACACTGTGCACACTAATCATCTGTATGTGTGTTGATGGAGAGATTGTGTGTTGATGGATAGTGTGTGTGCAGAGAACATAAACCAAGTTATTTATGTATACATTAAGCATAAAATGACACAAATATGCAACATGAACATATTGTTTGTAAACCATAATTATCAAATAAGTTGAACACTTATTAACACAATACTTCTACAGTTACATTGTATCCAAATACTAGATACCCTATAATTAGCTTGCTCCAGTTCCATGTTCAGAGGCATTTATTCTAACAAGTCAGAACTGGTGTCTAGGAGGAGGTCAGTAGACATACTGTACTCCTCATAGTTGTCTGTTAGAAGAACTAGATCCTTTACATTTTCGAAAAAGCCAGTGATAGTGAGCCACTCTCAGGTACGAGGATGGTCAGGAACCTTAATAACAAAAACTACAACTCACAGAGTATCATCTCTTGTAGCCACTATGGGGTTAAGCCTTTGATATGTCACAATACACACTTATCAACACACACTAATGTTTACTTAAAAACTGCTAAAACTACTGAAGGTTGAGCATAGTCTCTGACTATATAAGTCAATCCTTTTTCAAAGGCAGGGATGTTGCTGTTTTTAATGTGCCAAGACCATTACTTCTCAGTTAGTCAACAGGCTAGTTATTGATTGTTGTATGCTGCTATATTAATTTTATTGTCTGCCACTTCATAGGCAGCTGCACAACAGCTCATGCGGTTACCATGCTGCACAGGCACAGGGCAGCTGCTAGGCCAGCGGCTTGTTGACAACAAAAAATACACAGATAGAAATATCATGAGTCTCATTTGCATATGACTGGACCAATCACAATTCAGTATAAAGAATGTGAACCTACATCACATTGCGTTGCATGTTGGGGCAGCGCTGCCATCTTAGGAGAATTGTCCTCTGTTGCTGAAACTGAAATTAATATTTAAAATAAACATAATATTTAACATATCTGCTTACCATTTGTTTCATTTTTGCCTTGAAATTAAATCTATAAATTTTTCATGGTATTGTTTGCAGGGATAACAGGCTATTTTATTGCATTGCATGATAATTTGATGTTTTCACTATAGTTTTATAGAATTCCGTTCACAGTGTATCTGGTTACCATTAAAAAACACCGTCATGCTGGTACTCGCTGCTGCTTCAGCCATCATATGGTACAAATATCCAAATAAAAATATGTGTTAAACAGAAGTCGATCCATTTCTTTGTCAGAAACATTTAAATGTAACTGTTGCTTCATTGTTGTCATTGTAAATATTAACTTTCCCATTGCCATGGAGAGGAATCAGAGATCTGCTAATTCAAAAGTTGACTGACAGTCATACATGCAAAGGTAATGTTAATTATCAAACTGAACAAAATACAAAACCTTTAGAAACACTCAGCAATACAATCTTTTAATCAGTGACGATATTAATAGCTTAATAAAATTTGCTATGTGGTGTCTTCTCGTCATCTCCTCAACCTGCTTCTCTAGGTGTTTGAGCATGTAGAAAAGGCAAAAAAACACATCCAATTTTCTCCTAAACAATTATGCGAGTTACTGCAACTATTCTCGATGCAGCAGGAATGACCTACAGTGGTGACTTTTTTCATATGCATGACAGAAAATCAAAATACTGCCCTAAACTCACTAGCACAATGGCAGCGCGATCCTCCTAATGAGGTCAAAACAAAACATTTACCCAGAATTCAACAATACATGCCAGCTTCACATTCTTTATGTCATGTCATTGCTCTCTGTGAGTGACATACATACTATTCTCACTTTCTTTAAATTCGACTTGTCGCTGAATATTATTGACTGGGTAATGTGAAATATAACTGAGATAAAAAACAACGCTGCATATAATCTCTGTACTCTGAATGGGTACTTTTTTTTAAAGATTGTTCCTAAAGTAGTTAAAATAGGATATACTCTCCTTAATATCTCTCTGTCCTAAATGTATACATTTCCCCACTTTTATGCAGTCTGGCAACATATAAAACTACTTATAATTGCACAGGTTTTACAAGGTATAAATGCTTTATTTGGATAAAATTAGCCCTTATTTTTTCTCTTGTTACTTTATAGAGTATTCTATCCATAAACTTCTTTTAATGATTATACCTAATTTTATATGCTTACTGACTATTTCATTTTACCCAAAAGCTGTTATTTAGGATTGTTCATATGCCTAATTTCACTTCATGATTGCACTGTTTTGTGAAAAAAACCCTCCAAAAAACCAAAACAGTTTTATTAAAGGTAAAGACACAAGACTTGACAACTTCACCAGGTACAGAATTCTTCAGTTTCAAGTTTCAAGATGTCTATAATAAAAATATGTACACATGGCTCTGGCAAAAGCTTCGCTTTCTTGTTTTGCAGTCATTATGTGGTCCAGTCAAAGGTTCCGATAAATGAATTGAGTCACAGTCTCAGTCAGTGTGTGAAGATTCAGTAGAGCTATCTGTTGACGAGGACTCTGTATCTTTCTTTTTCTGTTTTTTCTTGTGTTTCTTCTCTTTTTCCCTCTTCTCTTTTTTCCCTTTCTTCTTGTGGTTCTTATGCTTTTTCTTCTTTTTGCTCACTTCGTCATCACTTGATGAATGAGATCTAGGAACATTAAAACAGAAATAAATTAATCAATTATTATGCATGTAATGTCTTGTATAATTATTATGGACAAATGCTGTTAAAATTACTCAGGAACTTGATCCCCAATAAACAAAAACAATAGGCAAAACAACCTTATAAACCAATGCATACTGCCAGAGATAAACTGCCTAAATGAACAAAAACATCATGTTTGTTATTCCAATACAATTACTGGGGTTGCAAATTTCATAACACCATTCAACTAAATAACAATCTCATAATATTTAAAAGTTCTTTTCCAAAGGGTTTCTTTGTGAAAAAAAAATTCTGTCATCATTTATTCACCCTTTGTTTGTTGTTCCAAACTTACATAACTTTCTTCTATGGAACACAAAAGGTATGTTTTTGAAGAGCAACCATATAATAAAAGCCAAGCATCCTGGACTTAACACATGTCCTTGCTCTCCTTGACTTAATCAAGTAGCAGCAATGATTCAAATGATTCAACTCCCAGGGCTCTAAGGGGTCCCCAGAAAATTTCAGAGAAAAGTTATGTATTTATACATCAAATATTATTGCAGCTAATTACGTAAGTTTGGAAACAACATGCTGTCTTGACAATATCATGCTTTCTATTTATATTACACAGTTAAATACTTTCTTTATACATAAAAAAATTATTTTATTTGTTTTCATGTATTTCTTTTTCCTAGGAAGGTGGTCCCTCACAAAAGGTTCATCATATTTGGAGGTCCTTTGGTATCATAAAGTTTGAAAACCCCTGTGCTAGAGTCTAGTCTTTTAATCAATGGGTTACACAAAGCAATTGCATGCTACTTTTTTGTTTGAGTTTTCCATGAAGAAAAGTTTGAAATATGAGGGTAACTTGATATTATGACATAAATTTAACATTTTTTAACTTATATATATATATAATATTATTAAGAGCCACATAATTAACGTTGCACGTTTCAGAGTGGTTATGTAACAACAAGGTAAGACATTAAGTAGCCAAAATGTGTACCAGAAGAAAAATATCCTAGCATAATCAAACACAACAACAACAACAACTTCAGTACTGAGACATCAATAAGAATGAAGACATGAAAAAAAATTCTACATGTACTTACAGATTCACTGTGATTTTTTATAAGAACTAGTAATTATGAAAGTAATTTTTTTAATTTTATGCTATTGTACATTTGGGTTTGTGAAGTATTAAATCAAATGTACCTCTTTTTAGCCTTTTGATGGGATCTGTCCTTACTTTTCTTTTTATGCTTTTCCTTCCTGAATTCCTCATGAGAACCTGAGAGAAAAGTAAGTATTTTAAAAAGGTTTTCAATCACAAAAATACCATTAAATGGCAGTTTATCACGGCCAATTGTATTGCTCAACCTCATGACCTTACCCATGTTTCATAAGCAGTACATTTAGTGGTACCAAACAAACAGGTAAATAGTGAAGGAACCTTTTGAATGGCTGCTACCGAAGATCTTATCTTTACTGACAGCTTCCTGTTCCTCTTCTTCACTCTCTTCTGTGCTGGTGCTGCTCACATCCAAAACAATGTCCTTCCTCGGGTCCACGCGAACAAAATTACGACATTCAAATGTAAGATGTCCCGCTGATAAACAGATAGACAATGAGAATGATTTATTAGAGTAAATATCATTTAGTACTGCACAACATTAAAGAAAAATATGATATGAGAGAATTTGCTAAATAACACCATATACGATTTGATTGATTTAAATTTTAAAAAAGCAATTTACACTATATTGTATATTTAAAAACTGAAAATTAAATATAAACATACACGTTTCACATTATAAATGACAGATTACTAGACTGATCCATACACACACAAACCCAGTCTGCACGGACACAAATGTTACACAATTCTGGATGATTTGCTGAGCCTCATACTCACGGTATCCGCATCTTTTACATCCAGCTCTAATGTTGTCCTTGTTTGGACCTGTTGCAAAAAGGACATTCAATCTACTTTTATCCAAGTACCCCGTGATCACAAAATCAAACATAAACAGACAGAAAAAATGCGTTTTATTAAGTTAATTAATAGTAAACGATATTTCCTCTATAAAGTTTATTCATTTATATAGCTGAATACCTATAATATATCGAGCAGCTTACATATAGTTTAAAACATCTCGTTACCGCTAGATCATACAGATGCTTAGGTAACAACAACCATCGTTTAGGTGTCCACTACAAAGTCTAAACCAGAGATATGATCAAAAGTGCTTTAGGTGAAATCACCAGCTCTGTTTAAGTAGTTCAGTGTAACAAAGTGAACTCATACTTTCTAAAACGTTCCTGAAGAAGCGACAACAACCATTACAACTCACTGAACAATTCATTAATCTCTTCATGAGCATACCTGGGACAGCCATAGTTTACTCGAATTTGTTTTTGGTCCAAATATATTTGAGAAACAACGGATTTGTTTTGGGTCCGCCGCTTTTCAAAACAAACTCGATGCCCCTGCTTAATGATTCCGATTGGAAACGTTGCATGCACAATGGTTCCTACTACAGACACGTTCATCCTTTTGCATTCATCGACATTACATTTATGGGATTCGTGTATATATGTATACTTGAGAAGTATTGATATAATAAAATAGACTAATCAAATAGATCTCGTCTAAATGCATTAACATTACATTTTCTTACTTACATCCATTGACCGGTTAGTACTAGCTATTGAGGAGTTCTCCTCCAGGGGGCGCATGGCAATCCGGAAAGGCAGATTCCGCAAAGAGTCGCATTCAAATTTCCGCACATTTTGTTTAATTGCTGGCTTTTGCACGCTGGAACGTACAATAATTTCAATACAAAACATTATTAATAACTGCATAGTAATATTTCAACAGCGACAGTAATGTTTTATTAAAATCAATAATATAGTAATATTATAGTAATCATATAGTAATATTTAATATCAATAGTAATGTTGTATTAATTCCTGAGTATATAAATTTGCCTAATACATCTTTAGAAGTTTTCACGCTGTCTTGTAACACCATCTTGTAATCTTGTAAAATTGAGATTGGACAATCAATCTCTTAAAATGTAAAGCGATTACAAACCTGGAGGACTGCCCATTTAAAGAAAAGTTTATCTTTTCTTTAATATTAAAATATTTTGATGACTGCGACTAGTTGACTTTTTTTTTTGTTGTTTTTTTGCAGTATTCATTAATATTATTTGTTGGGTAAAATTGTGCCACTGCTTGCATTTATTATTATTTCATGGATACTGGGGAAGTGTAATGGCAGTATTGTCCAGCAGGAGGCACTGTGGTTTTAGGAACATCATGTTCTCTCCATGTGTGGGATAACTTTGGCATCAACGACACTGAATGTTTTCTAATCAGTGCTCTGCTGATCTGTGCTGTAGCCTTGAAGAAAAATCAGCATTACCTGAGATCAGCCTTTAACCTGCCTGATTGTGATATATAGTATGTAGTTACGAGAGGTTTATGAGTTTATGAGACATTTCAGACAAATTACTTCACAATAACCATCTGCTGTTGACATACAGTTTATTAATTTCATGCTAAAGGTTTTTAAAAATTAGACTTTTTAAATGTTGATGCATTTAATAAATCGAAATCAGACTTTATTAAAAGAACTTACTGGTTACGATTAGTCCATGTTTATAACTGGTAGTTTTTTTAATATGCATTGTATTTTAAACTTATTGTACTTTGTTTCAAAGATGTTTGGCATTTGCTTGTGATAAAGATAGAGATTGTTTCTGGGAGTTTGATCACAAGTGGTAAGTGGCGCAGTAGCAACATTTATCTCCTGTCTGTCTCCTGTGGAGGGTGTATGATTTTGTGACTGCTCACTATGTCACTGTGATGCTGCTTGTAAATAAAAGTGCAAAAAGAAAATGCAAAATCCTAAGAATATAGAACATAAAATAATAGAATTTTAATTTAAGCACAAACATATTTTAAGTAGAGGTGTAGGTCACAGTTGTTTTAGCGTAGCAGCCGTATTACCTCAACTTCAGATGTGCTTTACATGATCTTTGTCACTGCATGCTTATATCAGGCCTTTTCGTAAAAATGTTTTCTGTTAAGTCTTGTAACTTTATGTGCTTTTCCGAGTTTTCCCGGTCATATGTTTCTTATTTATTCTGAAGTCACATCTAACAAAATTACAAATCTTGCTTTAGCACAGTGGTTGACTCACAGGTGAGTAGGCGGTCCATTCTTGTCCAGAACATATCATGATGGATAAAACGTTTACACTACAAACATGTGTTTTTGACTACTTGTGATCCCAAACAAAATATTTTGGACCCTGTTTACACCTGTATTTAGCACTGTTTTCAGTTGTGATATGATCACTTATCAATACATGTTTGTACCAGGTTTTTTTATACGGGGTCAGTGCTTGGTTTATGTGCTCCATAGACAAGTGTAATTCCATCTTTGGGGCTGAAAGAATGATTCTCTTGCACCCCACATATGGTTGGAGCAGAACATTCAAGTCCCCTGAGTTTTAGAACATCCACTTTTGAGAAACATCCATGCTTTTAAAAGAACCCAAAATCCAACAGAAAGCAGAAATTTGGATATTTTTGTTCTTAGGGGATAGTTTTATCGCCAAATCAACTTGTGGAAAGATGTGTGCACATATCACATAGTCACAATGTTGGTTCAGTAAATGTCCATTGTTAAGTGATCTTGAGCTTTTAAAATGACATGTAATTAATATGTACTCTAATGTATTATCACTATTATTCATGCAATTAAGGGGCCTTTAGAGGCAATTAAGAAATTGTCTTAGACAGCTGTTTTTTTAATGTTTAGACAATAGGGAGCAATAAGGGAAACATTGTGGGCATCCTTTACATGGGCAGTCAAGCTACAGTCAGGTTGGTGGCATGAGTAACAATGATTGGCTTGTCTTCCAGTACACTATTAGAAGGATGATTTTAACAACAAAATATAAACACTTTATCTTTGTGGCAGTCCCAGACAGAACAAAACATTCAGCCACTATTAACTACTAGATCAATCAGTAGAACCAGTCAGAACTTTCATCCTTGTCAGTACAATCTCTACTCTGAGATCCCAGTGGGTTGCCTTGCATGACCTTACTTTCTGATTAAGACCAATGACACCAACAACCAGACCTGTGTCTAAAATACTCATCACCCCCATTGGACGCACTTCAGTGGACATAGCCAGGTCCTTCAAGGTGAAGGAAAATTCCGGCTCACAAATCAAATTACTTAGCCACAGCAGGGGAAAACAGCTCGCTCCTGCCAACATGGCAAGCCCAGCGCTACTCAGGAGACACAAGACTGTGTAATTTTCTGTCTTGCATTGGAGATATTAATTGTAAACATGCTTCTGCAATATTTTTACTACATATCTGTCTGAGCATCTTGGGCACTGCAAGGTTTTCTAGGGTACTATTGTTGACTTTGCTCCACGCCCCAAATGTCTCAAATCCTTGCATTTATTTTGCTCAATTATAAAAACAGAACAGTTGAACTGCTTTGGGTTGGCTGGAAAATTATGAAACAAATAAGATTGATGCGTTCTCCAAAAAGAGATGCATATTTTTTAGGTACCACAAATAATTAATTACAAGTATAAGCTCTGTAATTAAATCAAGCATTTGTTCTTTTCAGTTATAATAAAGCCAAGAAAATGTGATGAGAAATAAGGTATGGAATTAAATTTTTATATTTGTAGAGGGAATTGCACCTTTGCAAAAACCTCCAGTCATTGATTGTTAGCTTTTTTAGATTTTTTAGGTGGTTGCTGGGGTATTTTGAGAGGTGGTTACTTACTAGTTTAAGGAGATTATAGAGCAGAGTGCATCTGCACACTAAGTCAAAAACCTTGTACGTGCAGATGTGTTTGGACAATGAGATTTTGATGTTCAAAGCCTCATCCACATCAAACCCATGGTCAGAGATGTCAGTCTTTCTCGTGTAATCCATAAAATCAGTGTGTGACCTTTGAAAATACAGGGATTAAAGGCTTCATAATCTCACCACTGATTGAGGCTTTAAATGCAGAGAGCCTTTTGCCATGTGACCCCTCCCTCCCCTTTTTTCTGGAAGCACACCTGCCTTATCTCAACATCGGTCGTTATGTGTCTGAATCATTTTCCGATCATAATAAACACCGTCTTTTCTTTCACTACGTAATGAAGTAACAGTCGCTTTGATGGACAGAGAGAGAAATGCAGACAGACTGTGCTATATTAAACACAAGCGTGGTGTTTGGCTGCAAAAACTGTAACCCAACGCAGTGGTTTGTCTTGGCTCTCAATCAAAGAGTCGGCTGGTAGGTCGAGTATTGGTGTGAGACAAAGGGAGCATTGTTGCACTTGAAGGCTTTTTCAGGAGCTTTTAGGTGAAGGGAGAAGCTTTGGTTGCCAATCACCTGGAAAGGAAGCTCAGGCTGTAGGAAGGATCTCATGTTGGTTGGAATAAAGTCTACGAGGCTTGAGGAGAAATCTAGATCCATGTCTGCTGCTTAAGATAGTATTTCATTTCCTGGTTGGCTTTCTTTGTTTCTCATACCAGGTGTAGTTTAACATGAATTATTAAAAGGCTTATGATATTCCATCAATGATGAAAACATAATCTTTTTGAGCTGCTACAATCAAACCTTTTTTTATTCATAGTAAAGTGTTAAGTAGTATTTTGCAGTTTATATATCTGACATGCTGGATGTCCATGTTACTTCTCATTTTAAATGTCTAAATGAACATGAAATATTTAATTATGTAGGGAGAGACATGATACTAGCACAGCTATGTAGGAAAATTGTTTGCCTGGAAGAACAGTCAGTTATACAGTTACCATGCTGTGATTGACCAATAAGAGTCACATATTCCAGCAAGCTGTGCAATAATTGAAATTGTTAATTCTCATCATGTTTCAAACATGTATGACCTTGGAACACAAAAAGGACTATTTAAATTTATATTTATTTATATAGCATTTTTTTACAATGTCGCATTGTTTCAGAGCAGCTTTACATACAATGAAAACAGAAGTTATGAAACGTACAACACAGAATACAGAATACAGAATACAGAATACACGGTATTATGGCTAATTTTATTGTTCATTATAAGATATATTAGTAAGTAATTACGCATTCTAAAATTGTCATTGGTTTATGAATATAAAGTTGACTGAACTGATGAGAACTACAACACATTTGAATAAATGGACGTGCATTAGAAATACCTGTCATTGCATGCAAAGGCTCATACCTATCTCTGTGGTCTATGAGAGGGTAATGTATTCAGACAGCCTACTAAAACAGTATGTACTTTTGAGACTTTGCAATATTTAGTCAATTAACATGATAGATTACAGGTATCATATTGAACTTGCGATTAGAAAGAAGCAATAATACTTGCAATAATACTAAATGAGTCTTTAGGACTGTAGTTAGATAATTATATTAACAGCAATATTAGTAATTTACTAAATCCTAAGCTTAATTAAATGTCAGCAGTCTCTCAGTAAGCAAGCCAACAGGGTGACAGTGGCAAGGAACCAAAACTCCAATGATGTATAGATGGAGAAAAGCCTTGAGAGAAACCAGGCTCAACCAGGAGGGCCAGTTGTCTTCTGGCATGTTAAAACTGTAATCAGTAACTTTTTTATTACGATGATAATGATACAATACAATGATTTTTCATTTTATATTGATTTAAAAACTGTTGGGTCTGATTTTGTGACAAATCTCAAGCACTAAGGAATGTTACAAACAGAGATGGTGACAGAAGTATAATGTTACTAATTGCAGCTATAACATCACACTGCTATAACAAGGAAACAATATTTTTAACAATATTTCACATTTTGAGTACAAGTAGATAAGGGCTGCACAATATAATGTTTCAGCATCAACATTGCGTGGGATGGGCAATATTAAGTGGGATAGTAGTGGATCCGTGATCTGTAAGGACCAGGACTCACAGTTCAGAACACGTGATTTGTGGATTAATTACAAAAATCAGCCACGGTGGAAGTTTAAATTTTCATTTTAATTTTAAGTCCTGTCAGTTTAAACATTCAAGTGAGTTTAAAGCATTCAGGTGCAAGAAGACGTGAGGAGAACTGAATGTGGGACTCCCATGCTGGTTTCTATGTGCACACAGAGCCGTGTCCCAGACAGCACACAAACACTGAATTCAGTTCTCTTTTGTGCCTTTCTGTGTTTGAATGGACACACACACAAAATCATGTCAACATGATTTCTCATAAACGAGAGTATTCTCATAAACACTGTTGCTTATGTCTAAAGTAAAAGTAAACAGTTCAGAAAGAAAATGCAGGTACATGATTATATTATATATATTGCTCATGCGGCCTAATTATACCTGCTATTTCATTAATATTAATCATTAAGCAAAAGACAAAGAGAAACTCTTTTGTAACTTTATCAAATATTAATTATATTTAATTTATGCACTGAAGACTATGCAGTGTTATTTTATGTTTGATTATTCAATCACCTTTACCTGAATACTGTTAGGCTCCCTTGATAAACATTAAGCACTGTTTATTTAGTTTCTATCACTGTTCTATTGTATTTATCTATGCTTGTAATTTGTTTATTATTTATTGTGCAGATGCACTCTCCTGCAACATTACCCCATTCATTCTGGAATGTTTAATTCTTTCCAAAAGCTATTCAGGTCATCTGGTAAAATTGTTTTCATATCGTAATATATATTGCAGAAAAATAAAATATTGCAATGTCAGTTCTTTCCAATACCAAGATCTAGTACAGATTTACTTAAATTTTCCTGTTAAAGTACAAAGGTCCACAGTAATTTATAACTTTATAGCTGTCAGTCACTTCACCTAAAGCAAATTGTAAAGACACCTATAAACTCAAGGTGATTTAATGCTATAGAAACTTGGAAGATAGTACATCCAGACACCTTACCTTGCATACATACATCTGTAGAAGACTTTGTCTCAGTCTGTTGTAACCCTTGACATTGCATTAGGTGTCTCCCCCTTCAGGTTATGACTGAACCAAGAGATCTCAAAACAAGCGTGTGAATTGTCAGTTGTCATCTGTCATAATCTGTAGATCCATCATCGTCTCAGGTGAAGGTCAATTGGATAAGACTAGCACAGGCCCTTTTGTGTAGATTCCAAATGGGAAAGTCAAAATCTTGGCAGCTGTGTTGTGGATTTGCAGGTTAGCGGATCTCTGGCTCGCTGTAGCATGTCTGATAGGCAGTAAGGCTGGGTAAAAAATATTAATTCTCCAATTTGAATTGATCTTCAATTTAATGGAACAATATCGGGGAAATTCCCAAAACATTTCTTAATGTGCATTCTTTACTTAAGACGATGTGTATATTATCTGTACTTTGCCTCTTGTCCTGTATGGGCCTATTGTTAATGTAAATGTGTATTTCAGTAACAAAGTAGAAGGGTTCGGTTACCAGCATTTATATTTAAATATGAATTCCATGTCTAAAAATTAGTTTTTATACTATTTTTATGTCTGCAAAAATTAATTGCAAATGAATTAAATCAATTAAATATTAATAACTAATTAATATTGAATTGAAACAAAATTAAGTCAAATTGAAACCAAATTGAAAGAATCGAATCACCAACTTGTTCGCAATACTCAGCCCTAATAGGCAGTGAGTCCATGATACTTATGCATTTAAGCATATTTTTTATGTCTTAAACTATTGATGAACTGGTTTCGGGACTGTTCCGGGTTTGGTGCAATGTTGGATCATAATTTTAACTAACACAGAAAATGATTTTCAAAATGTAGTTGTTCAATATAGTTTGAAGTTATTAAAATTATATTTGTTATTTGCAATAAATGCAGTTGAATGATCTTAGCTTGTATTGAACCTGGAACATTAATTTAATATTGACATGAAGATACACTTTTTACCCAGTTTTGCCAGGTCAAACCAAGAAAACACTATTTTAGTCTTTGCTTTGGAAAACATTTTGCACCTAGAAAACTAGATCTGGCTAACACCAACTAGCATTTAGAGCTATGTTTTAGTCTAGAGTCTAAGAGATACTTACATTATTACAGTTTACTCATCAAAAGGTATGCCATTGTCCAACAGGAGATTATAGACTCCTGTGACAAAAGTTATGTATTCTTCCATACTATTAGCAAGCCGCTCAGTTTATGCAGCATTGTGAGCTGCAAGCTTATTAAGTGGTTTTAGGAGTGGAAAATCCCTGATAATGAAATGTAATTTCACTTCCAGCAGGTACTTGACATGTTTGCTAACTTTATTTGTGGTGGTACACACATTCTTGTGGTTTGGGGCTTAAATTGTGGTAAAATTTGTTCATTTGTGAGCAAACCAGTGGTTTTCACTTTGTGGTCCTGAGTTTGTTTTTTCTTTTTCATCATGCAGGACACAGTGTATATATACACAGAGCAGATTAAAATTGCTGCTCTGTGCCACTTAAGTCAAATATATTTAGACTCCACCGTCACCAAATCCATCAGCTTGATCATGAATATTTATTATGCAATTGTCAGTTATTCAATTATTCAGTCTCCTTTTCTAAAATGTAGGTAGGCTTCGCTTTTGGTTTAGAGTGAAACCTGGAAAAGGAATATTTCTAACTATCCTCCCTGAAACGTGATATTGTATTATAATGCAGACTCTGCTTAAGCAATCTTCCTAGAGACCTTGAAGACATTGGACCTCTCCATGCAACACTGACATTATACTGCTTGATTATAAAACTTTCAGCCACACATTAAAAAGTCAAGAAAATCAGTGAAACTCGAAGAATGGTATTTCCACTCTTACGAAGCGCAAGGAGCCACTCTGCGTCTGTTTTGGAAAAAGGAATCTGAGGCAAACCACCCGAGAGACATTTTTGGACCACGACGGCAGGCCAGTGGAGGAGCGAGGGTTAAACAGACTGATTCATGGGAAAGGTTGGTTGGTGGCCAGTCACTTTGTGTGCTTTCTTTATGAAAAGTAAATCATCCAAATCTCCCTGGGTTTCACTTATTTGAATTGTCTGAATGCACATCAATCGCTGGCTGGTCTGGGAAGCTGTGAGTGACGACAAAGTCTTTCCTTCGCTCCTCAGATTTTTAATGTATGCGTCAGGTCTTGGTCGGCACCTCATCACCAAACTCTCTCGTCTGATTTGTGAAATGACAATCTCTTCCCTACTGGCGGCTGGAGAGGGTTTGTTTGAATGGCTGTCATTGTGCAGGCTGAAGGGGGCTGTCTGTGGCTCCTGGCAGATGAAGTCGTGAGGCAGTGGGCACACTTTGGCTCCTCTTCAAAGTGCCTTCTCATTAATAAACTCTCATCCCCTCCTTCTTTTACCACAAGGACACTTTATCACACTGTTCTTTTATTTTCTTGAGTTAACAAATACCTTTTTATCTCACTCTGCTGTCTGTCAAGTTCGTATCAGAGCGCTGCTATTTTTATACAGTTTATCGCTTTAACCCAGTGGTGTTTATTAATAGTTATGCTATTTCAGTCAGAGAATAGTTTTATACACAATGGGATCACAGGATCACAGAACTGTTTATACTGTTCATGAATACTGCCATGATTTATATATTACAGCAGTATCACTTGATTAAAAATGTATTTTTGGCCATATATCACCCGGGCTGTGATATGGCCATATGCACAAAACTGTAGGTAATTACAGCATTAACAACACAACTATGACTGTGATATCAGTTGTTTACATTTCATTCTCGGCCGAACTTTTTGTATAAATGCAGGTTCTGTTCCTCTTGGAACATTTGTCATCCAATCAGATTAGAGGACCACATTGCCCAAAATTTGTTTTGTTAAAGGCGCCATGTAGGATTTTTGCATGAAAGTATCCAAAAAACACTAGCACAGTATTATTATATATTTTGTACCGACGTTATCCCAAATGTTTACAACAATGTTTAAATCCAGAGAAAGTGTAATGTCTCTCCTTATTGCGTCGCCAGTAAATGGTTTGATGTCCACTTTGTCCTCGATTTCCACTTTTACTGCTGTAGAAACCTTGGTAACACAGTAAGTCTCATGTAAAAATGCAGTGTAGTTGTAGAATCTAGCACACCACTCCATTGTTGTTTCTAACAAGCCAGGACCACAAGCCAGGACTCAAACTCAGATCTCCCTAAACAATTTGAAGACATGTCGCAATATGTCACCGCCAAGCCCAGTATTGCTGTTGCTGCAGACATACCAAAATATCTTGATGAGTATAATGCTGGACTGAAAATATGAATTTTGCACCACAACCATGATCAAAGTGCCCCAAACACCTCCTCCATTTGTGTTTGAACATCCAAATTCACACCATTGGTTGAGCCAGTTTGGCCTTATCCTGCTGGTTGTGATTCCCGAGCAAACAGAAAAATTTTTGATAGCACCACAGTGTTTACACTTTTTATGGATTCAACCTAGGAATTAATCAGTGATAGAACTTAAGTATTTTAAATTGCACACATGACCATTAAGTCTGGGATATGGCCCATGATCCATTGCTGATTACATTAATATGGAGGAGGTGAACTCCACCTAAGAAACAAAAGGATATTCTGAGGAATCTATTGAGCCCTGAGGTGTAAATGAGCAGGTGTTCCTCTCTCTTTGCATTTTTCTTGGCTTTCTCCACTGTTATTGGCAATCTAACTGAGGGGCCCATTGTGTTGCTGTTGCCTAGGATATGCCTCACTTGTTTGGTAAATGGTAGCATGTCAAGGCAAGCAAAATTATCACTTAGATGGAGGTGTTTCCCCATATGGCCTGCCCATTTCCGACCAGGGGTCAATGTATGTCTCTAACAGATAACTTTTCACCCTTGTGGAATCTTCACATTTTTTTCATGTCTCTTGCTGAAATGTTTCTGTTCCTTTAAACACAATGAATGTTCTGAAATAAATAGTTCACCCAAAAAATGAAAGTTCTGTTTTTATTTACTTACCCCACTTTCAAAAATGTATATTTGTGAGGGCTCTATTAATTTGTAACTGTGTTATCTGCCAAGTTTTAATATGCAAGTTCCTTTAAAAAGCAATAGGAATTTCAGACGTTCTTTCCACTTTCTTATGGATTAAGAATGACTTGAGAGTGAGCAAATGATTACAGAATTTTCAGTTTTGGGTAAATTGTTCCTTTGTGAGTGTTGTGTTAGTGATTGAGTGGCTGTTACTGATTTTAGTTCAAGTCTTTTGTCACTATGAACATCTGTGCCAACAAACATTATTACTGCTGTAAGTACAAGCATTGTTTTTTTTGTTGACAAAGAAGATTTGTTTAAACACCTGAACCAACTGAGATGGCCTGACCTGCACCCTGACACTGTAAGCTTAATGGTTCTTCTGTAAACTAACAAACCATGTGCAGGAAATGAGAATGTAAGCTTTAACCAAGACAGAGAACTCTGTAATCACCTGGATGCAGAGACCTCCACCAGTGTGATGCTCTTGAGAAGTTCCTCTTTTGATCCAGCATTTTGATCCACTGTTTTAAAGATTTTGAGATGAGCAGAAGAAAACAATTGTGTATTAGCACTTCACTGGTGCCTCTTCACCTGAACTCCAGAGTATTGTGGATGCCAAGAAGTCGCAACATGGGGATGAAAACATATTGGTCTCTACAAGGTCAATCTTTGAACCATCCATGTTGCTCTACTTTTGTCCTCCAAGACTCTTGGAAACAAGGAACCCCTGTTGGACATCTGAGAGATTCTACCAGAGAAATATAAGAGAACTTCTAGAGAGAACATGTGTTAGCTGGGAGGAGCAGAAGAAACAAAATAGTCATTGTTATAGACTTGGATGGCTCATGTGTTTCTGGGCTTGAAGCCCAGGCTCTGCAGCTTACCTGTGCTTTGTGGCCAGGTGAGATACAGAAATCAAAACATTGCAGTCAGGTCCTGTGAAAATATTATATTATACCCCAATAGAATATGTTGTCTCTGGAGCTGCCAGAGGGCTCTGTGACCTGTGGGTGGGGGCACTGTTTGCATGTGAAGGCAACTTCCTCTTGAAGCAACTTCCATACTGAAGCCTGGTGGTTTATCTTTGAGGACCTCACACCTTGCAAGTATGTGTCTGCCTCTGCCTTCCTTATCAGCTGTCCTGTGACATCTGTTTCTATTGTCTGAACAAGACCACTGGTGGTTCATTCATCTTGGCTGCAAGACCCAAAAAACTCATTCTGTGAAAGACTTTTGACTTTTGTACTTTATATCTATCTATATCTATATCTATATCAATCCATCTCTCTCTCTCTCTCTCTCTCTCTCTCTCTCTCTCTCTTTCTATATAAATATATATATATATATATATATAGAATATATATATATATATATATATAGAATATATATATATATATATATATATATATATATATATATATATATATATATATATATGTAGCCTGTGCGTCTGTTTTTTTTAATTAATTGTCACTACCATGATAGGAAAGCAGGAAGTCGTATGGGTGCCATTTTTGTTTCAAACCCAAATTGAGTTATGTGCTTTGCTCGAGGGCAAAATGGTGCCCTCTGCAACCTTTCTATTATCAACCCAGATGTTTTAAGCAATTGTTATTGATAGCCTTTCCCGTTGCTGCCACTCTCAAATCTTATTTGCTCTTTCTCATATTAAAACTGTGGTGAAAATCTTGGGGTGAAACACAAAAGGCGTGCTTTGAGATCACTAGTTAGGTTTTCAAGCCATGATAAAGATCAGAAGAAGGCCTCCCTGCTGAAGCACTGTGGGATTGAGCTGGTTGGTTGATCTGGAAGCCATTCTGAACTCTTGATCAGGGTCGGCACCAGGGTATATGTTTCACTTGGGGGCCCTACCTTGTTCACCTCACTAATTAGTAATAATAATAAGAAGAATAAACAAGAAGCTTAATTGGTTGGAAACCCCAAAACTGTGGATATGTTCTTTTTCTGTGTGCAGTTTTGAGTTTCATTATATAAACCAATCCACACCAGTAATACAATTGATTTGTGTAGCCTTTTCATATGACCCAGATATTTGTGAGATCAAAATATGCTTTGTTGTATTTTATGTTAAATGCAGATTTGATTAATTACTTCAACATGCACTTAACATTTGATCTGATGAGTATAATTTATACAATTCTGTTGGTCATTCCCATGCCATATTATCTTGATAAAGCCTGTTTTTTATAATCTAAATGATTTATCTCAGATGGCAGAAAAATATCCTAATTTGTAAAAAATGCTACTCATGTTTTTCTTTCTACATTTTGCAAGACTTATTGAGAATGTTTTCCTTCCAAGAGAGAAAATTAATTCCAGCTCTTGAATGGCTTTCCACAGTGATGAATTGTGAAAAGAGGCTCATCAGCTGAAGAAAAAGTTATCTGTGATCAAACAGCGAAGAGATAATACTGTGAAGAAGGAGCTTAGCAATGTGTTTGTACCCCATAATCAACACTAGTTTGATTGACACTGTTTGAAATAGTTCTGTAAAATTGTGTTCTTTAAAATGTTGTTTTTTACTTATTTAAAAGTGAATATGTATTTTATTGCTCATGCATGGGGTAATTAAAAAATATCTTTCAACCTCTCCCATAATCAGCATGGACTTTTCTCTAACTGAAGTTTTGTTTTTGTACATTTATTTTTGGTAGCACTTTACGATATAGCTAACAAAAAATAGCTAACATTATATAACATGAACTGTTTAATTTCGCTGTCAAAAAAAGACAGAGACCTGAGAGTCATGTTGGAGAAAAACTAGGTTGGACCAAGAGCTTTATCAATTAATCAGATATTTTAGATCACAATTATATCTGTCGTGATTAACTAGTCGATTATTTATTTTACAGTATAATCCTGCATATTTGTCAATATAAAAGGAAGCAGTTGGCAATCATAATGGTGTAGCGTAGTCAAATTCTTGCATCTCAAATCTGGAAGGCAGGTTCTGTGGCATTTGGTGTGCTTTCTGTGAGCATTACTGCATGCTTGAGATTATCTCAGTCGGACCTCTGACCTCTGCAGAGGGTTGCAATGGTCCTGTTGTATATCACTGTCTTCACATTGTGTGTTCTCAGGGGGCAAAGGTGTGTCCCCTCACCCATTTTTTCACCCAGGTGTGTAATTTTTAATGCCTAACATTCTGGGAATGTGGTATTTACACGTGTAGCAGCCATAGCATGTTTAAGGACTACTTGTTTTAGCGAAAAGGATGGTGTTTTTCATTATATCAAAGCTGTGTTTTAGCATATCAGCATGTGGCATTATGCTTTTATTAACTTGCTTGCATGGTAACTTTGGTAATATTTGATGGTGTTTGCTAGAGCTAGCATTACTGTTAACCATTGCTAATATAATAGTTTGAACAGCACTTTAACTAAGTATGAAACTTCAGGTAATTTGTCAAACAGTGTTTAAGCCTCAGACTTACAATACAAGTTGCGTGGCTTGATTTTGACTTGCAGATTTTGACTGGTGGGTGGAAACAGTGGGCCCAGCAATTTGTGGACATACCTAGGGACCAGGATATAATAGAAACTTGGGGCGAGATCTTTAGACTTGGACCAGTAATTAGCACACTAGCAAAGTAAACACCTTAGTAGCTGCATGCTTCAGAAAATATAAAGAACTAGTATTGGTTCTATGCTAGTAAATATTACTTTTAAACACACTTTTTGGTCTTTTTGGTTGCTACTATGACAGTTTCTTGACAAAACACTTCACTTGTGCCAGCATGATGTTGACATTATCCACATTTTTGTGGGAAATGTGGAGCAGCTGGGCCTTTGTATGCGCAAAAGAATTTCAAGTAAATAAAAATGGAAGTGTTACAAATCACAACGCTGACAGAGACATGGTGTATTTTTAAGGCTGTCAGTTGTTGGTTTTGAATGATTTTCGTGGTTAGTGTAAATTTTTTCCCCAAACTACTAAAGCCATATATGAAATCCTCCAGTCACCATAGACAGTTATCCTGATATAGATATCCTCGTGTATGTATTTAATTATGTAACAGAATGCTATTACAGTGGCAGAAATTAAGATACAGCCTGTGCAAGTTTAGCTTAGACGTGACTTTCTCTTTCAGACAGCCAGAGTTTATGGATGGTTTGGAATAGGCATGTTCACCATATACTTAGCAAATACTTTCAGAATACCAACTAAAACCAATAGAATGAGAAGCATTACTGACTCAATTTGTTATTTCTCTATTGATCTGTCAAGGATAAGCACATTTAAAAATACACACAAATAAAAGAATTAAAAACAAAAAATTAAAATTAAAAAATTTTGAATGACGCCTTTTCTTTCCACAATTTGTTGCCGGTTCTGTTCTGGTATTAACCACAACTCCAATAATTCTTAACAAAATACAAAGACAAAAACTCCAAACCATGTCAATGGAACCGCAGTCATCGCATTTAAACTTACTTCTATCTCTGTGTTAAAGTGAAATTTGGCTTTATTGTCATTCAGTCATTCGGTTCCACCCCCAATGTTTGGGTTTGAGTCCAGTTATCTGGTGTTCATTTGTCCACAGAGGCAACTTCAAGCTTTGTATTCAGTCACAAAAGCAAACATTCCTACCCTCTCTTTAATAACAGCAGCCCGCTGTCTTGGCATCTGGTATCTTATTTTAGGAAGAAGCCAATTGTCTTCTCTGCAATTCACAGACCGAACTACAAGACATTTGTACCTTTTTTGAATTATTATTTTCGACAGACATTTCTTCAATTTTCAAGTCATGAATTATAGCATGTTCATCTGGTCTGGTTTTCTCTTTCTTGGCATGGCTGTCATTTGTGAGAGCCAAAAATAAGACAAACATGCTAAAAACGCTGTCCATTTTATACCCACCCTAAATGATGTGGCAACATTCTTTCTACCACTCTGAGCTATTTATACAGGTTATGCCTATGTGTGCATAGCGTGATTTATTTCAATGGAGTCTTGTCAGTCAAAACCAGTTATGTGGAAGGAAATTGTGAAGGAGTAATCTTAGAAAAGCATTTGCAAGTTATGCCATTTTTATATCAAAGCAATCCGAAGTGTAATAGTGTCCTTTCAAAAAATATGAAGATTGGTGTTTATAACTGTTTGACGTAAAACCACATTTTATTTTAGTAGCTTTAAATTACACTTAGGTTTTGTTAAGGCTTTGTTTGCTTTGGATCATTCACTGTTTTCTCACTGGAGCATTTGTTGTGGTGTCTAGTTCAGACACCACATCAGAATTCAGTTATTTAGTTAGTGTGAACACTGTTCCAGACATTGTTGGGCAGAAGTGCGCATCTGAAATGTCCTTCGGCAAGTATCCTGCATGCTTCTCATTCGCTGCAGGACGTTAAGTTTCAGTAGTTAAACACATGACAAACACATTAGTAAAAAATGTAGTCAAATAAAAAAAAGTTTAAGTTTTGCTTTAAGTTGAAAAGTCTTCTGATTAAATGTATACTTTATTGCATTGCATTATGTAGAACTGTGAAGAACTCAGCTAAAGTTCTCCAGTGCTGGACTGCTGAACACGCCAGAATTGATTGATGGGCCACAGTTAGCTTCATGGACCATTGAAACTGTCTGTTCATTCTTGACCAACAATCCACCTTCCAAACAATGAGATGTTTGCTGTCTGAATCCACCCCCTGTTGCCGCTTACTTGATTTGTAGTTCATTTTGGCCAGAATGGCAGGAGAGGAGTGGAATGTTGTTAGAATAGCCGTCAAACTCAAAGACAGTACTTAGAAACACCAGCTGGAGTCGATGGAGTGTGCTGCTCTTGTAGGCCCTAAGGGCATCATCACTCACTAGCCTGCAAGTTGTGAACTGCAGCTGGGCCAATGCATGAGCCTCAGACAAGCAGTCTGAAGGAGAAGACGGCATCACTTTTTGCTTGCATAAATCAAAACAGAAAGGGTTTGTACCAGCACTTTTCAGAAAGGCAATTTCAATCACAGCTCCAAATCTGTGGTATTCGCAGATTGAATTCCTCTGTAAATGAGTAATTGCACTGTTCCACTAGCTAATGACAGCCATTTTGTTCAAATAGCCTGTTTGGCTCAAGTTTTAGTTACTCAATTAAGTTCCACTCTACCTGAACATTACATCTCAGGTAAGTCCAGCCCATTCCATACAGAAATGTTTACAACTAAAGTATTTTCAAAGATGATAGTATTCAGGCAGATAAACAGGTTTCAATTCCAGCTTTAGAAACAGATGTTTTGGAGGTTGTGATAGGTTCTTACTCCATAAGGTGAAATGGTTTTCAAAACTAGTTTTACTTTCTTAAAATGATGTGCTTCTCTGTGAAGAAAAATAAAATATGTAGGGTTCCAACTTGGGTTGTTTGGAAAATTAAAACTTGTCTTTATATGGACAGGCAGTTGAAGATTGCATGGACAATGGATGTTGATTGTTTTAGGGAGAATTCTTGATCATGAAAAATCTTCTACATATCAGAGACCTTGTTTGGAGGGGAGGAGTTAGGCTAGGTTATGTCACGGGTTCAGTTTCTTGCACTGATCGCTAACAATACGATCAACAGTAAACATATTTAACATGTTTAATGAGTCAAATTATGATGTTTCAAATGTATTTTTATCAGATTATTTTTGTGTATACATTTCCTTTAACTGTTTCTTTTGTATTGCAATTCACATTCATTTTCCAAGATGATTTGTCAAGTAAATCAAAATATAATTGGTCAAACTGTAAACAAAGTGTAAACTAATGTAGCAGTATTTATTCCTGCATTACGTGGATGCGTTCAGCACATTACTAAAATAATGTGAACGTTCTTGTACTTTGTTGTTTAATTTAGTCCTATCAAAGGACTGAAATCTTTCAATCTTTCATAATCTGGTAGTCATGATAAACATGCTTTCAGTTCATATGGGCAGCGCTGTTTTATAGATTTGAAAAGTGCTCAATTTCTACACAGTCAGTGTGTTTTAATAGTATTTGGCTCACCTTCTCTCTCTCTCTCTGTCTCTGTCTCTCAGTTGCTGAGCATCAAACTGCCTGCCTCTCTTCAATGTGGTGTTCAGTGCACCATAAATACAAAGAGTAAACAAATGTTCCATTTGTGGGGGAAAAATAATTTTTCATTACATGGCAGTGCTAATGTGAAATAAATCACCCATGTTGGAGCTTCCATCTGATGTAGTTTGTTCCTTCTGAGTGTGAAGCATTTGGTCATAGTTGCCATGAGGGCAGGTGAAGTCGATAAAAACATTGTATCTGCTAAGTAAACTGTGAGATCACTGCCAGACCATCTGAGCTAGGGAATTTGCAATGGCACATTAGTGTCAACAGCCCAGCCTTCATGCCATTTACTTTTCCAGTCCATGCAATTGTAGCATGAGATTAGGAGAATATATTTTATTTTTAGACACTTTTAAAATTGGTGGGTGTAATTTGGGCAAATTTTACATTTTCACTGCTTTACTGCTTACATCATCCTTCCTTGTGTATTCTATAGAGAAGATGGTTAACTGTGTGAACTGTTCTTTTATATGGATAAATTAAAACCAAGTTTTATTAGTAAATGAAAGTATTTATTGAGCATTGGTGTGTTTTATCATAATTAGCGCTCCTATGTATACTTTAAGAGATAGCGTCAGTTTTACTTAAACACAATGTGATTTGATCCTTATTTTATTTGTGTAAGCATTGCATAATATATGCCTATATATCATGTGTTTTAATATAATTTTAAAAAAGGTGGATTTTATTAGTAAACAAAGTCATCAGTTCTTCTTCAAAAGACATATGTTGGCCTTTGCACTGATGATGCTCTTAAGACCTAAAGTTTGACATTGGCAAAAAGATTATTCTTGGAAACAAGTAACCCTCAGGAGTCATCATCTTTATTGAAGTTTATAGCTGTATAAACTTTATGTATTTCATAGTTACGTCCATATGATATTAATAACGTCTACTCTGGAATTCAGCTATTTTTCTTTCCTTAAATCCTTTCGCTCTAGCCACACTATTTTCAGAATAATAGATAGATTGATCCCAGAGGGAAAATTAATTACTCTTGGGGAGAGCATTATCACTTTTTCCTTTTAAACGTGACGGTAAATCGGCCAATGAGGTGATGGCTGAGTACCTGGAGAGCAGGAAGAAGTACAAGGACATGAGGAAGCAGAAAGTGCAAACAGGGTCTGATCGAGATGCTCAGGTAGGTCTAACTTGGAAAAACTCTTAACATTTACATTTTTACTTTTGGCACATCCTTTAAACCAAAGCAACTTTGCATTTAAGGTATACATTTTATCATGTCAGACATACAAACCCGTGTTCTTTTGGCCTTATTTTGTTTCATTAAACAAACAACTTTAAAGTTGCAATCTGTAACTTTCACCTGTTTACTGCCATCTCTGTTTTGTTAAAATTGCAGGGTGTTTGCAAAAAACAGAAAAAGTTATTTCTTATCGTGGACAAGTTTAAATTCTAAACAACTGCAGTAAGTACAAGCTACAAATTCTGCACCATCTACAATTCCCAGACATGCGGTATAGTAGCCGGATCTTCTTCATGTTTATAGATGGCCATTTCCCACAAAATCAGATTTGATAGCTCAAAGTATAAAATTATTAGAAACGTTCCATTGCAAGTCAGTGTAAGATAAGGAGATCTTGTTAAACATTGATCTGTCATGTACTTGCTCAATAACCGATTTTTGTTCATTTTTAACCAAATAAGGTATGGATTGTAGCTTTTAACTAGAATACAAAGTAAAACCAAAAAAGTTTCAGAGCTTTGGCGTAGAATGTATTTTGCACCTTGGTGCCCATGTAGGAGAAGTATGAGGTAAGAGTGCAGCAGAACTTGAGATCATGTGGATTTGAATTTGAGAAGTTGTACAATAAAATATTCATACTTGTACACTAAAACTCACCCTAAAACCCATGCTGTGAAAGCCTGTAAAATAAAAGTCTGAAGTTCAATGTTGAGATTTGCACTTGTGGACAATAATCTCACACCTATGTTCTGAATTTGAAGTTGCAGACAAATATTCACAAATGTGTAACGTGTAAAATTGTATTTTTTTTCCAATCCGGGATGTGACTGTAAGTTTTAGCGTACAAATAATACAAATAATTAAAAATAATATTTAAAAAAATTAAAAAACAAGTATGCTCCCAGAGCCTTTGTTAAAAACCGAAAACTTCAATCTAAATAACATATTGTCTGTTCCGCCTGTAAAGACGCTCGAAGAACGCTTCAGGTCCAAGCTGTCATCTGCCATCTCAAACACTCCTAGTGTTCCAGAGGAAAGCATTGAGGAACTGGGCGAGGATGACGATAAAGGCTGGTGAGTAAGATTAACTCTGTTCTCTACACTGTTTTCCTCATTCCTACAGAGGTTTAGTGCATTAATGGACTTGCAGTTATCTGTAATCAAATGCGTTCTCAATAACTCACACCTCATTGATTGTCCCAATGCACAGCTACTGTTTCACATTAGGTTAGCATAAGTATTTATTTGAACTAACACAGCGAAACGTTCATACTCTCTCCACATTAGACACAGCTGCTTGCCTTAAGTGTGCCTGAACCACCTCACTATCCAGCCAAGTAATGCGTTTGGCTCCGGGTCGCACTGACACCATTAGAACAGTATGCAATGTTTGTTTTTGCTGTGCTGCAATAGCCACTTGTGGAGAAGTAGTTTTCTCAGCTGACTTGACTGAGTAAATAACTGCCTGAGCAGACATATGGCCCAGATGGAACGTGTCACACTCACTGTACACCAGACAAGCCAAGAAGGCCATGGCATTCAAAGTGGCCCCAGCAGGGCATGTCAACCTGCAGTCAGACGCGTGCTGTCTTTTTAACAGACGGTCATTACAAACCAGTGCTCGGTGATTAGCCAGACTTGCCAAAAAGACCCGCCTATACACTATGTTGTGTTTTGGAAGCTGGTGTCCCAGGATTGCTTAATAGCTTAAGCAGTAAGGCCTTCTTGGGCAAGCAGCTTTACTTTGTAAACCAATTTTTAGTTTGCTGGGTTCACAGATATGGTTGGTCAACAGTATAGTTATACTGGTTGACTAGCTAGACCAACAGCAAACCAGCACTAGCTTGCATAAATCAGGCTGGCCACAGTATATTATGTGTTGTTGATCTCGTAAGATGATTTTTTTTAGAAATGTTCTAAGATTTACATTGAGCTAGAGATTTTTTAGATTTTTTAAAATTGCTTGAGTGCTCAAAATACAAATCAGCTTCTGTGCTACTCTTTCATTGTTGTCCATGTACACATGAAAACAGACGTCTTTGGGTGTTGGGGCCTAACAACAAGTAACAATCATATAGATTTTGTAAAATAAAACTATATTATTTTAAACATTTTGTGTTTGTTGTTTTGTTTTGTTTTCTTGTTTGTAACAATTTTGCTTGAGTCAGTCAATTTCCATATCGGTTCAACTGATTCATTAAAAGGAGCTGCACTACTATTTGGATTTTCCTCAGATGTCCCTGTTACAGGAGATATTCGTGCCCTTTAGTAGTTTACAGGATAATGAAGACAGAAATTAAATAATTTACATGTTACAACGGCGTTAGATTACCAAATCACATGCACGCCACTTGACGAGCAAATATCTATTTGGTTTTATTTTTGTACTTTTGTACTTTTATTTTTGTTAAATTTGAAGACTAAAAACTGTATTACAATATTTGTATGTAGGATAAATCATGGTCCCTTCATCTTCAAGTCATCTGCAAGTCCCCTGCAAAAATTAGAAATAAAACATGAGTAAAATGACAACCATAACACCTTAGCAATGTCTAGCAACCATTAAGAATACCCTAGCAACTGGCTTGAACACCCCACCAATGCCCAGTAACCATAGCCCATAATGTCCTAGCACGGTGTATTTTGTACACCCAAACAGTTTTTTAAAAACTTTCAGACAGGAATATGCATATGACAGTTGGAGCATTTCCATGTAAGCAGGGGTGAGTGTGTTATTGACACTGCAGTTCTTCAGCCAGGGTAACATTTATGGTGCTGCAAAATGAGTTAGGCTCGAGGGAGCATTAATCTTGATGCTGTATACAGGGTTAGACACATGGTATAGCTTTGATTGTGCTGTAAAAAACACAAATAGAATATCAATTAGAATTACTTCAGTTTGATTCTGTTTTCCCCATAATCTCCCCAGCATGTGATGAAGATTAATATGTTTGTAAGTACGGCCTCTGAGATGGCAGGGGATACTTATAAACCGATTTTGCTCATCCACAGTTGTAGCTTTCAGAATGAAAGATATGTTTTGCTATTTAATGAACTCTCACTAATGCATCATGCTGCACTTTTTGTTTTTCTGAGGTTTATGGGAAGCAGGCTGGTAAATCGTTCTGCTTTTTTCTGTCTGAAAACATATAGCTTCAGTTTGCGCTTTGCTTTTTTGGGTTCTGCACTACCTATGCCTAATCCATAGATACAGTTTATTGAAAATCCAGGGTAGTTTTCCATTGCAAGCATTTAAAACGTCTCTGTGAGTTGGATGTGCCGTGTCTTTACTTAACTGTGCGATAAACGGCCATTGCCTTAATTTTTCCTAGCACAAACGCATTTGTAGAAAGGCCGTAAATCACAATCAAATGTAAAGAATGCAGTTGAACGCAAACCTCTGCAGAGAGTAATGGCTTTACGCTTGATTAATTATCGGTCTTAATGGTGTGCGAGAAAGTTCTACAGCCGCTGCAGTGACACGCTTGAGGATAAAGTGAAGATCTGTCAGGTAGTCGTCCTCCCTCTTCGCTCGGCGCACCGCTGCAGGGAAATGAATTCTGAGGGGCAGGGAAATGAATTCTGTGTTTTCTCTTTACATTCTCTTTTCATCAAAGACCTCAAGCTTCTATCTGAATATATTCACTCAGATGCTCCAACAAATACCACATGTGAAAGCAAAATGGGGTCATGTTGTAAGGGTGGGTTCCTGGGCATTCCTGTCAGTTATTTCACCCTAGAAATGGACTGTCATTACTATTTCGGGACCCCCACCATACTCTGAGGTCTCTGGTGGCGGCCCCAAGCTGGGAGCCTCGAGACCAGCTTTTGGGAGGAGGAACGAGAGGCCTCCAGCACTAGAAAAACAGCAGTGGGAAGT
The DNA here is from genome assembly GCA_036877525.1 of Chromobotia macracanthus. Taxonomy (NCBI): domain Eukaryota; kingdom Metazoa; phylum Chordata; class Actinopteri; order Cypriniformes; family Botiidae; genus Chromobotia; species Chromobotia macracanthus. The sequence goes on along the minus strand of JAZGTH010000031.1, from coordinate 3,783,838 downwards.
CTGTACCACTTTCTGAAGGTCTGGTCCCCCCCCCCGTAAACGGAACATGGGTTACAACAGGTCAGACACTGGAAGTCAAGTCTGGGCCAGATTGTAAACTATTCCATCTGTGTCTGCATATACAAAAACCCCTTTCGCTCAGAAGCTCGGGCCCCACTTCTACCCTCCTCTGTTTCGCAAAAGCAAAAGAAAAATAAATTCAGGAAGAGGCTTCTTAGGGCCTCTGCATTGTGGCTGAGCCCGAGCAGGAGCCCTTCCCTGATAAGACCCCCAATCCAATGGTGGGATTTTTTGCGCAAGCCATAACTCTGGGCGAAGAGTCCGACGGCCTGTCATCACAGAGACTGCTAGACAAATTATCAGAGCCGACTGCCTCATACAGCGGGAGTCCTCTGAGTCTGCCAAGTATAGCCATGACATTCTAGATGAGCTGTCACATCTCCTACGGACTTCAAATGGACACAAACTTGCACACACTTAGTAGAATGCTTAAAAACACGCAGACTCCCTTTATGTGTCTCTCTGGCTGAATGCAGGAGTTCTGCAAAGGCTCAAAAATAGCAGCATTGTGGACTTTTGTGAGCTTCATAATTTTAAAGAGGAGACTGCTTCAATTCTAAGTTCCTTTATGCATTTGCCTTGATTCAGACAACCAGTTCAATTTAAAAATCAGTTACTTCCTGACATATTTCTGTGAACCACCAAAAGTTGCTTTGGATTGAATGACAACAGGCAGTTGTTATTACGGAAATGTGCCGTCACATCTTGTTCATTCAAACCAGCCCTGGACTTTGGAGGCAAATGTGTTCAGTATGATACCTGCTCTATGGGTTTGGATTCTAGGAGGGATGTTTTTCCAGAAATTCTGACCTTCACCAGAATAGCTCAAACAGGTGTGGAATGTCAGTTTCTTTTGTATCTTTCTCGGTTTAGATGAGACCCCTGAGAGCCATCCAGCCATGTCCATGATGTATAACAATGACCTGTTTCACCCCTTCTGAAGTTTCTGTGTGGTTGACTCCATGTCTTGATTCTCACAGTTCCCCTGTAGGCCATCTTCTCAGTAGGAAATGTAGGTCAGCAGAGCAGAGGTGAGATGTGAACGCATTGGGCTTGTATCTCCTTTCTAGTTCAGCTCCAAAATCTCTACACTGAATTTTACTTCCGGAATCTCAAAGGAACTCTTTTACATTTAGAATTACCTGCTGTAGGGTTACATCTTAAATTGGTTGTTACAATACCAACTCCATTTTTTAAAAAAGTTAAATATAAATAAAAATATCAACAGCTTCAAAAAATATACAAATATCTCTCAATTAAGAAACATTGATATTAATTACAGCAGATGCTTTTAGAGTTTGACTAAGAAGCAGGTCTGTAAATGTCTTCTAATTTCTTTTGGTTTCTTTAGACCTTTAATGTTGGGTTCATGCCATGTTTTTGTTTTGATTTTATTGGTATTAGTATCAAGTTCCAGAACTTCTGACGTCTCTACCTTATCACAATGACGTCTATGACAAATTCCTAACAAAGTAAACGCTTGCCTTTTCTAGTTTTCCTAACTTCATTATAAAGTTGAAGTTTTCCAAACAGTTTCAAGGTAGTATAAACTATGTCTGGGAGTTGTGCTGAAGTTCAGTAGTCTTCAGGAGTTTGGTGTACAACTTCTCAACAGTTATTGTAGCCAGCACTGAGCTCTTCTTTTGATGCTGGTTCTCAGGAATGATCTGTGGAATGTTTTCTCTGGCTGATGGTTTTCTCTACAGCCAAGCATGTGAAAACTGAGGAAAACCCAGAGATCTAAAGATCTTAAAAGATAGATCTGTGTACTGCATCTGTAGTGTCTGTGCTGTATTGGTCATAAAATTGCAAGTTACAATCTGGTTGGCTGGCTGCTACTCAACTTTTAGGAATTAGGATGCACACGTTTACTATTAATCTCATCCTAATCTCCTTAATTATATTATATTATACATATAAATTATAATCTCATCAGGATTTGTAAGAACATTTTTGTTATCAAAGGGTTTTTGGATTTAATCAGTATTGAAAAAGAGGCAAAGAGATAAAGAAAATTTGACAAAAAATGAATTGCAAAAACAACATATTTAGTAACCTAATTCTTGTAATATTAATGGGCTAAACTGTCACCATTGTAAGATCTTTTACAAACCAGTTGAACTAGTTGAAACTAGTTGAAACTAGAGATATATAAGAATGGTATTGTTACAGTCACGTTTTTCAACTTTGGTATCAACTTAAAACTGGGGTTGGTAACACTTTACAATCAGATGTAGTTGAAGATCTTGTCTTGTTATTGTCATTGTCTGTTCACCTAGTCAGTCACAGGGTCTGGTTTTTAAACATGTTTTGTGGGTAAGTGATGGATTTGGAGTAATAGGTAATGATATCTTACTCCTAAATTACAGTACAAAACCATCATTTACTAAAAATATGATTTACTAACCTTCATGTTGTTATAGACCTATACAATTATAAGGCACAGACTAAAATGAAAATGGTTATTGATGCCAGACAGCATTAGATCTTGTATGTTTCATTCACCCAAAAATTTAGATTTTTGGGTGAACTATTCCTTTAAATTAGTTGGGAAACCTGGGACTGCTTGTGAAAGTCTGTTCTGATCCATTCCACTGGGAAATTTCCACCACTTTTAAGTCTGATTTTGATGATTTAGTGGACCATGACTTGCGTTACTCTGTTCTTTTGAACTCTGCTTCCCGTTTTGATTTAGGATGGCCCATGTTCTCCACTTTGATGAACAAACCAGAAAGGTAAAAGATGCCAAACATGCAAGACGAAGACACGTTTGAGATCTATGATCCACAAAACCCCATCAACAAGAGAAGAGAGGAGAGAAGAGAGGAGAGCAAGAAACTCATGAAGGAAAAGCAGGCCAGGAGGTAAGGCTTCTCACTTCTAATACACTTGGTGTATTACTGGTGTAACTTCTCTAGCTGGAATGTCTCCTAGCAGAACCAATAGCAGAAACCATTTAATCTTCAGACAGTCTATTTAAAATAAGACACTGTTTGCAATTACAAATCTGTTTTTTTTTCATTTCTCATGGGTAACAATGGAGACACTTGTAAAGTTATCAGTTGTTTATTGTTTTTTGTCTGAAAACACAGCAGATTCTTCATTTCTAAATGCATTTTTTGCTGTATTTCAGATCAACAAACTTTAAGAACAAGTTTATTTGTCCTCTCAAAATAAAGGTGAAAATAAAAGTCATTATTTCTGACATTTAAGTATTGTTCTGCATTTTGTTGCCTCTTTAAAATATATTAAAACAATTAAATTATTTTAAAATATTAAAATATAGAGAGAAGTTTAATGGTCTGAGACCACATTGAAAATGTGCAATTCAACATCTAATTTAAACCTGGAAGCAAACATTTTTAAGATTTTCAAATTGTAAACAAAGAAATGGTGTGAAGTAAAACAAATAAGATATTTAAGATATTTGAGATTTCTAGGTCACTGACTGAATAGAAAGCAAATATAAGTGAATATAAACAAATTTGAGACACTGACCATGTTGCTGACATTGGACCTCAGAGAACCTCATTTTGATAGCAGCATTGCGTATCTCCAGTCCACCTTTATGCCATTGGTTAAAGCTATTCTGCAGAAACTCACTAAACTATATCCACTCCACATCTGCCCTGAATCGAGCAAGAAACAGTATGAGCCTCATAGTTCAACCTGTCCATTAAATACCCAGAGTAATGCAAGATGCATATGTCTATGGTTAAATAAACCAGCTCAAAGAATTCATCATGAAATATCATCCAGCCATATTTAAAAATACTGCTTCATGGATCATCAAGCGCTAGCCATTAGTTATGTATGATCATCCCACAACCTAGCTGATTAGTTTATTCATGATCTTATTTAACCTACGTGGACAAGCCTCAACTTGAAATAAAGTTCCTCCAGCAACTATAAATCCACTATTAGTCATCATCTAAATCAGTCTTCTTGTTACATTTAGTAACTGCCTCAACTATGTAAATGGTGTCATAATGTTTTTAAATTGCAGATCCAACAGTTTTATAAAACAGTCTCCGTGAGTAAGTCTCTCGCTCTGGTAGCTGTACTGGCTTTGGTGCATCTCACCTGGTTTAAATTTGCAGTGGCTTTGGCCACGCGGCTCTTATGGTGTAACATTAACTCTCTTCTTGTTCCATATGAAAATTTAAGTGTGATCCCAGATGAGCAGTAAAAGGTTGTGCGTTGGCCAAACTGTGCTGCTGGTCGGGTATACTTGTGGTAGATCATTTAGACTAAACCACAGTCGCCCGACATCATGGGAAGCCGCTGGACTGCACTTTGATAACCAATTAAACCAGAAGCAAAAATGATAAGAACTTTTTATTATCTTGCTACTATTTCAAACTTGGAGTTCTATTTCATGTGAAGGTTGGTGAAGGCCTACATAAATGGTGATCTATACAATGACATTTACACAATGTCATTTAGTTTTCTAGTATCTATATATCGTGCAGCACTAGTTTAAGGTTCACTTGACCCTGATCAGATATGTTTTTTGGTTAGCAATGTCTTTAATGATCTCTCGTGTACAATAATATGATGCAATAATTTTCTTGCCTGGGTTGATGCATTTTCTTAAACATGTTGTTCTGATGTTGGGGCAGAACATACTGAAAAGCTTGTATTATGTTAACTTTTAAGTATATATGTATACTAACATATAGATATAGCATTGAAATTTTATTACATTTCAAACTGGATTTTAGTTCATGTCCATCATTTAAAGTGCTGTTGGTCTCCTTTGACTAAACTAACGGTAACACTTTATTTTAATAGATCACCTTAAATATTCCACTAACTGTAAGTAAATCTGTGTCTCAATCATGTGTCAACTACCAGTCATTAGAGTATTAGTAGACGATCTGCTTAATATCTGCTGACACTTAATTTGGATAGTCCCCCAACAGACATTATACTGACAATAAGTAACTTTGCAAGTATGTGTCAACTTAATCTACTACTCCTAACCTAACAGTGAACTAATACTTTAATGTGAGTTAGTTGACATGTAGTTGCAAATTGAGCGTTAGTAAAACGTCTATAGTGGACTATTGAAAGAAAGTGTAACCTAATGATTTATCTTGTACAGCACAAATATTTCCAATTAGTTGCTCTCAAGAATGAGAATATCCATCCCCCTTATACAACCTGCTAATGACTAGCAAATAAAAAATCACAATCAAATGCACAATGGCTGCTTTCTGTTTTAGTTAAAATGGAGCCTTTAAAATACTGTGGCCCCACCTCCATCTGACTTTCTATAGTCACTTTCTCTGGTGTGAAAAGGCTCTTTTGCCTTTTTTTTGTCAAGTAACATGAATCCTGGCAGCACTGTGGATTTTGTGGTTGAAGATGACAAAACAATGTTATACTCACACAGCAACAATGAAAAACTCTTAACATTCTTACTTGACTTTAGTCAGGATCCCAATTAATCATCATTACTGCTGGTCACATGACTAAGGCAGATTAAATGGACCAGTAATGTCATTATCTGATTCACTATCTCCCTCTGCCCTTGTGAATGTGCTCTAATAATAGCTTGTTTAATCCTCTGTCCCCTATACAAGAACAAGGTGAAATCCTCAGTGTCTAGATCCGCTTGTTTCCACTTTGATGTATCTCTCCATTATGGAAAATGACTTTGCAGAAGACTTTGCAGAACCCCACATAGGGTTGCAAGCTAAAGGCTGAGAACCTGCACTTTAAGGTCTCAGACAGCCTTCCATGTGTGGTGCTCAACTCTGATGGATTGTCATGGATTATCTGTTTAACAGAGTCTTTTCATATAATAATTGATATAAGAAATTATATAAGAAAAACAATTAAGTGGGAGAGAGAGCGCTTAGAAATATTCAGCCCTTCATACTACTGAAGAATCTACTTGTATAAATCAGAGTGTTATGTAGCGAGTCATGTGCCCCTGATGGTAATTGTTTTAATCTAAACATGGCTAGTCTATGTGTAGTATGTGTCTCATCTAATGTAGACTAATAACTGTCAAATAAAGGCCCTTTTAAAGGAACACTCTGTATTACCCTTGTCCTATAAAATTTTCTTTCTATGTGCCATCTCCATGTAAACCGGAACAGCATATCACTCTTAATATGATACCTGTTAGCGATCATGTTAATTGACTAAATGTCGCTTAATCTCAAAAGTACATACTGTTTTGGTAGGCAGTCTGATTACATTACCTTCTCAAAGACCTCTGAGAGAGGTACAAGCCATCGCAATTCTTTATTCATAAACCAACTACAATCTTAGTAATACAATTTTAGTTTTATTAATATAATCTTATAATGAACAATAACAGTACCTTTTGCAGTAATACTATGTATTCTGTTTTCAGTGTTGTACATGTTTGATAATAAAAATAAAATTGCTATATAAATAAAATTTAAATTGAAATATTCAAAAATATATTTAAAAATATACCTCAAAAATATTTTATCTCAGACTAAATGATTTTTGTATTGAATTACACCCTTAATGGTTGTTGTCTAACCTTGCAGTTTGAGTCTATAACAATATTTCCATTTAAGGTCTGTCTGAATATATTCCTTACTATTGAAGACAAACAAACATGTGGGTGAAGAGAAAACCTGGACAAACAATTCATGAACAACTCTTAACTCTTAAACATGATGCTCAGGGTTCCCTTCTGTTTCTCACTTAGACCTTGTGTTGATGCAGTGACACATGGGATTCTCTCTTGGGAGCCCTAAGCGCCTCTGATGTTTAATTAAAAGATCAATGAAAATTGGCAAGTGGAATTGAAGAAATGATGGTTAAATCTGGTTAAAAGTATTTAAGTAATTTTTTATAATTCTCCAGTAGCTATTTAAAGAAGTTTCCCAAAACATAAATTGTTATTACTCTGTGTCACAGATATCCAGGTATAAAAGGGAGATGGTGTGCACCACTCACTCAGACTTGTTCACCATCACTCAAGCCCTGGCCTGGTAGGTGACAGACCTGCTAGGTCTTCTGTGTCCTGTTCAAGACCCAGATGTGAAGATTTGATGTGAAGATCTGAGGTTTGGTCTTGGGTGCTGGATCGTGCCCCGCCCCTGAGTGAGAAGCTTCTGGCTCAGGGGAATGTGCCAGGGAGGAAGTTACTGTCAGAAGTAATTATTTATACCATACTCCTTATATTGGCACCCCTCTTACACATTTCTGAAGGTGTACAACTGCAACTTCTCTGCAGGACTTAAATACTGAACTCTAGATGTCTCCACTAAGCCATCTTTCAGCCATGAGCACTGAAGTACAAACAACTCACAGGTTTACTACTCTATTGTTTTCTAAAACCATCACAGTTTTAAAGATCTACTTTTAAAAATCTTCCAAAGGTGCTACATTTAGCTTATAGTGGACTTTGACTGACTATTGAAAGCTCACTGGCTTCATGTAGTATAAAGCATGAGTTATTTTTCAGCTGTTCTTTTGCAGTGTTATTGTCATCAAGTCAAGATGAGATCAACCCAAATGTCGCCATGGATACATTGCTTAAAGCTCTTAATATTGTGCCTGGAATAGAAGCTTTTGAAAGGTGTGGATCCTTTACCGAGATCAAATTTCATTAAATATCTCATTGCGCCTCTTGTATCATAATACTGGCAGGGTTTTGCTGGATGAAGTAAAACAAAAAATGTGAAATTAAATACTATGTAAGCATTTTATTAAGGACCGTTCTGTTGTTTTGTTTTGTCAATATGCACAGGGCAAAACAATGATGGCCCAATTTCTCATCAGCCTTGGTATAACTATTTTTCCATAGGGATTTCAACTCTTTAGTAACTCTTTTAGTAAAGTTGTTTGGTATGGGACTATGTACGATTCATCACAAAGCATTTTGACATAAAGTATTAAAATATTAATATACAAAGTATTTTATAAAATTTTTACTAAAGACTTTTATACAAAGTATTTTTTAATATACAAAGTATTAATATACAAATACTTTATTTTTTAGTATAATTTGTACTTGTTAGGTTTACGTTTAATAATAAAAATGTATTATTCAAATGCTAAATGCTGCTCACTGATTGGTGGATATTATTTTTAGATTTATGGGTAATGTGGTACGTTAGGTTTCTGAGTAGTCATCTATATACTGAATTATATCACTAACCTTGGTGCTCATGGTTGGTTGCCCTGCAAGATTTACACAATATTTTGAATATTAATCTTTTTAAGGAAAAATTAGGGGGTTTTTTTATTTTTGAAACCGTACAGCTGCACTGAAATAATGACTACAACGTGACAGTTTCTCTCACAAGGTTTGGAAGCTTCATTTGAACTAACTGGTGGTATTCATCGCTCTTTAGTTCTCCAGGCAGATAAGCCTCAGAGGTATGTAACCTGCATGGTCTGTGTGCAGTGGACCAAGCCCCAGGTCAAAGGATAAAGAAGACTGATGGTCAGGAAACAACTGTCTGCTTATTTGCTATTGGCTGTCAAGGAAACACACCTTACAATTTGTACATTGCCAGCTTCTCTCCAGACATTTTTGTTCATGTTCACTCAGGCACTTCCAGGCCTCCTGTAGAGCTTCTCATCTTTCTTCTGTGGCCCTGCCTCATTGTTTTCTGTGAGGAAGGATGTCAACACTTGACAGCACTTTAGTTCCTTAATAATACAATGTAAGCTGTCCTTTTAGTTTCCTGTTCTTATTATTTTATTGTAAAACATTGCCCAGACATAGTTTGTTAGTAATAATTTTTTTCCCCTGACAGCTTGGCCTGAAAAGTAATTTAATTTCGTCTTATAGGTATAGGGAGTGGAATTTGCATGTGATTTTTGCAAGACCCACAGAATGAGGGTTATTACTATATCTAGCCGCAACCTTTTTGGAGACCCATATTCAGAATTTGTCATCAGCTAGGTTCACAGGTCCTGGTTTCTCTTTTCTATGCAGTAAAAGTGGATGGGAACAACTGCCAGTCGAGCTCCAAAAAAGGCAAAATTGCACCAGTTGATATGACTCATCTGCTCTATTTCAAGTTTTATGAAGCCGTATGATAGCTTTGTGTAACGAACAGAAGACAATTTACTGATCATCAAGTTATCAACACAAAGATTATTATGATCATGCCAGGTTTGGTCATTTTGGAGCCTGCCAGAAATAATCACTATTCACTGTCACTGTATGGAAAAGCAGTGCAGACGTTTTTCTAACCTCACTTGTAGCTCTCAAATCAAATATTGTGGTATATAAAAGGTTTTTAGTTGAAACCATGGTCCTTGGTAAAAAACCATGGTAACCATGGTAAAATAAAGTCACTTCCTGGATGGCATGTGGATAAGTTAACACCAAATTTTCACTTTTAGTGAGCTATTCGTTTAAAAACATACAGCTTTGGAACATAACATAAGGAACACAAGGGTAAGCCAGTATTAACAGAATTACATAATTAATTCTGTTAACTAGAGTGCATAGCTTTTTGTCCCACAACTCTTACTCCTCCCTCTCACTCATCCCAATGACTCTGCTAACATGAAGCACGGCTAATGCTGTCCAGCTTGTCGGCTCAGTAGCAGTTTGGCTTTGATCTTCTCTAAAGTGCTGCAATATGAGAGTCAGCTGTGGGAACAGAGCAGAGATGCAACCCACAGGAGCCGCCAGAAGAAGCTCAGCAGATAGCAGTTACTGATGATGTGACTCTCCAATGAAGGCAGCATTCCTGCATGTTACAGCCCTGGTGTGGTTGCAAAGTCTCCACCAACACCATCTGGGCTGTTGGTGGAAGCTTGCTTGTTCAAACCATGTTCTGCCCAAAGCACTTGAGATGCTCTTAACAGTGACACTCCAGCAGGCTGGGAAAACTGTGTGGCAATTTTTGTTGCCGTCAAGAGCTATTTTTCATTTGATCACATTTCTCACACCTCATATCAGCTTCTGCTGCATCTGATTGGTTAACATCTGAAGTCTTGTAGATCATAAAGCTGTAGCCTGGATTTTTGCAGCAAGGAGCAGCAAAAATCCCTTATATCCCTCTGCAGAAGATCAAAACCAGCCCAGTGTGATTTATCTCGAAAGCAGTCGCTCCAGACCAGCCAGAATTCTTTGAAGCACTTCATGAATTCTCTGAAAAGGGCCCCAGACATGATCCGAGACCTGCATGAGCCATTTACTGCACGTGACCTGATTTGAATAAGAGAGATAGTTACCCATACTCTTTCAAAAGACCCTTTCTTTAATTCGTACCCAACCAGGTGGTATCAGTCAAATAAAAGCCTTTTAAATATATCTATTAACACTTTTGTTGTGCCTGTTATAAACTTGGCAAGGTCTGTTATCAGTTTCTCATAATTATCTGTCTATTTAAGACCCTTTTAGGTAAGAATCCTTGTTGAGTTGGTACATTCTGGTTTACAACCATTTTACACCTTTTTATCAAAACCACCTCTGGTCCTATAATGAGTTCCCACCTCACTGAAGTCCCCTGTTCTCGGAAAACATGTGCTGTTATTTTCTCACAACCTTTATAAACTGGATACAAAACTTAGTTAAATCACAGAACTGAAGGCAAAGATTTGTGTATTCTGTAGCTGATTCAAAATCCTACAAAGGCAACTGCCTATTTGAAGGCAGCTTTCTAATGGAAATTAAACTTCATAGTAGCGCTCTGTATTTCCATAGATCAATGATTGCAGTATATTGCTGTTAACAATTTTACTTATTAAACATAGAATTTCACAGCATACACAAATATTTATATGGGACATTTATGTGGGACATTTAATAAGGGAAATAAGGGACATTTCCACTGAGTTTATCGCAGTGCATTCTGGGATTGCCATAATGTATACATGACGCTCAAAAGGTTTTGAAACAGAGCTTTTGTAATTTCACATTGTTATAGAATTATTGTGAGTGGTGCCTCCATTGGACGAATCTGGGGGAAGATGTGCTTAGCAGATGTGACTGCATGCTGAGAACCAATTTAATCATGGTGTTACATGCACAGCCACTAGTCTATGCATGTAACACCTAAAACATGAGAATCTAAAACATGTTTAAAAAAATATGTAACTTTCAAAAATGTGTATGTTCTACAAATTTCTATAGATCTTCTATAAACTACTCTAGAGCCATGAGATGGGTTCTCCGCCTGTGGTCATTCTCACCAGAGTGACTACGTCAAGCATAAACAAGGCTCGATGCTTTTGTTTATTAAAACGAATCTATTAAAATCCCAGCGTTGAAATATTTTAAGTGTGATGTGTTATCATTTTTTAGTGAAAAAGACCACATCATCGGCAAGCCCTCATTAGGGCACTGGATGGCTCACATAGGGATGACATTAAGCGCTCACCCCCTGAGGTCACACAGTTTCAGGCGAATGCTCAGCCATATACTCCCGAGTAAACAAAGCCTTTGTTCCTCTCTGAGAACCTTCAAAGATAAACATCTGTTTTGGGTAACTGCAAAACGCAAGTGCAATCTTGCCATCAGCATGTCTTTGATCACTGCCTTATGCACATCCCCTTATACTAACAATGAGAATACTACCCTGGACTTTGTGAGGGGGCAAAACCAGATTTTGTTAACAACATGTTGCTGTCAACCGAAATTTGTTGACATTCATTTGCGCAGTTGTAACATATAAAATGAAAATGTTTTGGCTTCCTTGCATAAATAGGGCAGCCCTGTAACGCTATATCATTATTACTTTTGACATATCAGTCTATTTCTTCAGTTTGCAAGTAGATAAAGAATGGAATTGTTTCTTGGCAAGTTCTTCTGGTGTCTTGCTTTGTCTTTGTGGCTGTGAGAGCCGACATTTAAACATCCCATTTGTAGATGACAGTTGCAGCCAGCTGCTAAGACATTCTTAATTCTCTGTCTTTCTCCCTATCACACTCTCTCTTTTTCCAAGTAGTAAGCGAGACAGGCACCCAAGCAAGTCTTTCACATGTTCCAGTGCAGTTGCTTTAGACAAAACAGGATTTTTAGGATCAGCTGTACACCAAGTACATTATTTTTTAGCAAATTACAAGTTTTGGTCTTCTTACCAAAGTCATATCTCTTCTGAAGACTGCAGCAGGATATAGAGCATGGGTCACATTAACTATTTTTATGCTGTATTTTATTATTTTGCTGCAACAATGCCCCAGTTCCTATTATCAAGGAGAGCACACAGGATATTCAGCAATATTTCTTATTTTTTGTTTTCCACAGAAGAAGAGAATCGTACAGGTTAGGAATGACCTGAATGTGAGTAAACGATGACAGGCTTTCCCTTTTTGGGTGAATTTTTATTTTAATGACTGAGCCCTTGTAAGCAGTAACTCATTTAGATACTTAAACTGTTAGTGGGAGATCACAGACAAGAACAATTTGAGCAAACACAATCCTTTTAAAGTCATTTTATTCATGATACAATACATATTGTAGGATTCACCAATGGTACAAGCCAAAGGACTGAGAATGTTAACGTTATTATGGGAATATCTTTTCTTACCCTTTGACACCATTTACCAGTATTATTATTTTTTTGTGCGCGCTGGAACTGCGCAGTAATTCCATACCCACATACAGACAATCAAACGCACTGACTCACACCAAAGCATTCTGACATAGTTTAAATCTCTCTAGTAGCTAGTAAGACACATTCAAACTCACATTTTTTTAACCGAGACCAAGAAACAGGATTGTGACATATTCCACCGCATTGTTTTCACTAGACTAGATTTCCATTGGCATGCAGTGAAACATACATAAGACAAGTGACACATGGCAATAAATTAGAATATAATTTACAAATAAAAAAATTAGTAACAGTGTACCAACATTAATACTGAATATAAAATGTAAGCAATTATTCACAAAAAATGCAAAATGCTCTTATTTAGGTACAGGTTAAACAATGTGACATTCAAAGACACGTTTCAGCAACGAATACCAGTTTCATCATTGTCTTACTGTATTCATTGCATCTATATCCTCCATGTCCCAAAGCCAGTAAACGTGTACGTCAAGTGTATGCTTCAGGATGTTACAAAGCACAGTTTCGGGATGTGTAGCACATTTGGCCTACAGTTCCGCTGTTCAATGTTCATTGTTGAGTAATCCCACTTTAAATATTTCATAACAATACATAACTGATAAATGTTGTCCTTGTGGCTACAAAAGAGTAGCAGCAGCAAAAGTATAACTTTGTATGATTTAAAAATTCTAATGACTGTCGCAGAATCCCTCAGGGTTTTTATCAATGTGTTCCATAACTCATGTGACATGGTAGGGGTTAATTCCTGTGCTGAAATGCAGTGTTGGTCACTCATAGATGATTAGACAGATGCATAATGCAAAATACATGGACAGTGGAATGTTTACACAACAGCCAACCTGTGAGGTAAACAAAGTAAAGAAAAACAAACAAACTAAAGCTCTGTTTCAAAACCTTGTAAACTGCCTTATTGTCCACATAAGAAGCTGCCTTCTAAGGCCAGAAAAGTACTTACATTAGAACGAACACACAAGCACACAATCCCATTGAATCCCATTGTAGCTATTAGTGTGACGTTAGAATGTGTTAAAGGGATAGTTCACCCAAATTTAAATTTGCTGTCATTTACTCACCCTCAGCCCATCCAAGATGTAGCTGATGTCTACAACATTTTTAGCTGAAACCATGGTCCTTGGTGATTGAAAATCACATCACATCATTATGCATTTTGGAAACACCAATGATTCATATTAAGCTCAAGATCATTTCACTTCAAAAGTCCCAAATATATTGTCAGGAGCTGCAGTTTACTATTAAATTAAATGACTACTTTAATAATTGACGCTCAATGTGGCGGTTGCTGTTAAAGAATGCTGTTTTTAAAAAGAATCACCTAAAATTTCACTGTTCTGCTGAAGGAAAAGCCACTTTGAATGGCCTGATGGTGAGTAAATTAAAAACAAATTTTTTATTGTTAGGTGAACTATCAGCTGACAACATAATATTATAACAGGCATAAAAATATAAGGCACACTTTTTGTATGTTGGACAAAATATTTCTTTTTGAATTAGACTTTTTTTTATTAAAATTTTTTATTGTGATACTTTTTGACATTTGTTTCACTGTAGTTTTTTTCCAAAGAATTTTGTAGAATAATTCTACAAAATTCAATTCTGCCTTATAAATGTGGCCAGAAAAGGTGATGTTATGTGATGCCTACAGTAAGCAGGCTGCTTGCTTGGTTTTGGAACAGAGCCAAACTGTCCTTGGTTTTCTGTCAGTTGCGTAGACTGAATAAACTGTATCAGGATTTCATAGCACCATAAGGCCGGATGAGCCGGCCACTGAAAAGGTGAGCAAAAAAAAGTGCAGTGGAACAAGCCATCCTCCACCACAGGAAGAATAGCACCATTGATTGTGAAGAGTTTGACGGGTTTGTGCACTTCTCTGGTCAAGAGTGTGGGATAGAAGCAGTGCGAATGAGGGAAGGATGAAGTTGGGAGGTAGTCGATGGTAGACTGGATCTGTGGGGTCTGGCAGCTTACCCAGGCACTAGCCATTTACTTGGCTGACGCATTAGGGTAACAGTCCTGGAGATCTTTGAGCAAGTCATCCACATGCTGTGAAACATGCTGATAATGTGATGGAGCATGCTTGCAGCACGTATTTTATGCTATAATGATCACATCTGGAACATGCCAGGCCTTGAAATAGACATGCAAATGTCAAAACTACAGAATTTAAAACAGTATATGGATCCATAAAGCAGAATTACAATTATTGTCTGTCTCTAGTGTCCACAATAATTCTGGAGACACAATGATAGAAACATCCCTTTTGCATCTGACTTTCATCACTTGTTCAAGTTTCAGACAATGGTGGAATTCTTTGGCCCGTGGTCATGCGCTTCAGCTAAAACAGGTGGTTAACACAACCAAACATCTGGACTCTCAAGCTTTAATTGAGATTTCTCCTGCACAAATTCTGTGTAAGCACCAAAGCATCTGATCCTACTACCCTGTTTTTTCATCCCCTGGCTCTCTTATTTTATTACAAAGTTATTGTTAAGGTGTGGCAACCAGGGCTGTCAAGTTTAGAAGGTCCCATAGCTGAACTGGCAGAGCATGTCGCTAGCAGCACTAAGGTCATGGGTTCAATTCCAAGGGAACTGATAGACTGTATGCTTTGAATACAAGTTGATTTCAGTATACATACATGCATATCTACTTTTTGAACATCTGTGTTCACTGTTTTAAATTGATCATGCATCACACAAGAGCCTTTGGTTTAACCATCTATACTGTTTAAATTTTATAGAATCTATACCTATTGGCTTTATTACGCAAAAATATTTATTTGAATAGAAAACGTGTGGATATTTTCACGCTAAAGGTACGTTTACACTGACAATGGACTGTTGGAGGTCCTCTAGTGTTGGTTGGCGTCTAGCAGGCGTGACCTTTTACTTTCTACACTCCCACTGGTGGCCACCACATCACAGTGGTGTGACTCAGCTCAAGTAAGAGCTCAACTATGTCGCATCACTAACATTGGCCAATGAAAATTGATTACTTCTAGGCCCTTTGTCACTTTAAACTATTGGCAGTGTGAACAGCCCATAATGCAATGCTGCCAAAAAGAACGTGTGAGGAGCATGTACATGAGACCCAGGGGAAAGTCTCGTAAACAAACTTCTCTTTACACTAAAGTAAATCTCCCACACAACCTCTGCAATTGATGTGTCCAGCACTTTGGATTATAACAATAGAAAGACACTGATAATAATAATAACCAATAGCAATTATTATTATTATTATTAAAAAATAACAACAATAATGATTATTTTTATACATTCCCACTTCACAGAAGTGAAAATAAAACAAAAGTTGTCAGCACAGTGCTGAGCAGTGGTTAGGCTTCCACAGGGCTAAATAAGCAGTTGTGTATGTGTTTTGGAGTGTGTGGGTATGTGTGTGAGAGAGAAATGCCTTCATGGTGCCCAGCGCTAGTCTGCTTCACTCTCTCTCCTTGTCAGCATCTGTCTTTGCTTCTCCTCATAGGGTCAATGTCCTTGGCACGTCTTGCAGCACATCTGTCTGAAGTACGCACGGCTGCAGAACTTAAACTTCAGCACCAATGGGCAATATGCCACCTTGTTTACGTCTTTGCACTCTGGGAAAGAGAAAAAACGAGGCAATGAAGCACTGAATAAAGTGGTCAAAGCAAAAGAACCAGAATGAGGAACACAAGGGGGGACACAAGCTTTGGTTTAGAGATCACGTGTTAAACGATAGGCAGGTCTCTGTGGAACGATGACGCAGAACTTTGATACAGAACCCAGAAACTGTTGGATTCAGGGCCATCCAGGTCTCTTGTGAGCAGTTCAATGGCATAAATGCTAACGCAACTAAGCAGAATGTCTTGGAAGCAAAGTGTAGATGCATTCTTTTACTGAGTGCATTGAGGAACTTCAAAATCTTTACTCATTTTGTTTTTCTAGTCACTTTGTGCTGCTTTGCGTTTTTAATGAAAAGCATGTTCATATTTCCTATGAGGACAACCTTTTGGGTTCTTAGAACGAGAGTCATATGTCAGTTGTCTATGTGAGTCCAGAAGGTAATCAGTACATGAGTGAGCTGCTCGGTTTTTAATTCACTGGTGGAATGGAGCTTTTGCAAATGCTCAGCACTCGTCATCTTGTCACTTAGACAACAATTACTGACCCATATAAATTTCTTCATCCTGTCCTAGAGTGTCACGCAATAATGACAGAGTTCAATGGATACTTTCCACCTCTTTGCCTGGGCTAATGTTCATTTCATCTGTATTGTCTTTGTTACTTGGCAGCTTGTCTCACGTAGCCAGACCTCTGACTAAACAGCAAGAGCAATACAGCCAATTCTGACTAAGAACCACCCACTTAGACAGGAAGAGACACTCGACTGACATGTAAAGTGACAAATCACAGTTTTTTCTTTTATCACATATATTTATATTTATTAAAATGTATTTGAAATAATGCATTTATTCTTCCTTTACTGATATGTAAAACAACAAAAAAATGCTTGCTACTGCAGCATGGTTTGAGTTTGGAGCTCTGTCAAGTTCACTCTAAATCCTCTATTTCTATCTAATAAATAAATGTATAACTTATTCTTGGTTTCTGCTTCAGGTGACTATATCCCTGACAGTATTCTATGTTAAAATCATTTGGGATCATTTTGTTATAACTAGTTTTGATATTTCAAACTTATCCATATTGACAGAGTGTGTTAAAGATATAAAGTATTGAATAACCAGACATAAAACATAGATACTTCTTATTGGACCAAAGACCTATAAACAGAAGCTTCTAGAATACAATTTTTTACAAACTATTATATTAGACAGCAATTTGTCTTCAAATTAGCCTACCTGACACTGCTTCGGGGCTCAGACACTCGCTCAAATCTAGATTTAGGACACATTTTTGTTTGCCAAGCATTCAAATAATGCATCTTATAACCTTGAATTCCAATTACATTAGAAAAATCACAAAAAAATCTTGTACTAGCAATGTTACAAACGGTAGCTATGCTAATTATTCTCAACTTGCCTCCCATTTCTACCTCAGGATACCTATTCCGGGTAGCTACAGATCATACCAGCTCCAGTATGGATCCAGCATCTTAAGATAACCCAACACTGTGTAGAGATGAACCCAACCAACTGCCTAATCTGTACCATCATATGTTTGCAAAATTCTATAATCACTTCTAATAACACATAAGTCTGACAATGTACAACTTTTATTTTCTGTAAAGCAGCTTCATATGGTAATTACACTATCTACAGTGTAAAAAGAGAGAGGCCTGATTTATAGTATAGCCATATGCATTAGTTCGGCAGCACGCTGAATCTCAATTACAATGTCTTCTTTATTTGCCTTTAAACATCTCGTTTGAGGAGAATTCAAATAGACATTGCATCACTGCTGTTGATTAGGGTACAACTAATCCCATTAGGGTCCATTTGATAATCTAACACTGTTTCCTCAGAAAAAGAATTTGTGAATGCGAATCCATCTCTTAAGGGTCACAGAATTTTATTGAATCCAGGATCGCCTAAATAGTGTCCAGCTTCACTTGCAAACAGAGGTAGTTAATTATGGGCATGAATAGAACAATGGAATCCTTTATTAATTCAGAATTGAACACAGAGGCCACTAACAATGCAAATCTCAACACCATGATCAGAGACAGATGGAGCAGTCTCTTTTGTGCGATTAGCATGAGAGTAACTGACTTACCATCACCACCAGAAATGGGTGTGGCATCGCATTTGCTTTCACACTGTTGCATTGTATTAGGTCGTAGAGACTCGGGACACTCATTGGAAAGCTGCCCCGTGTATGAGAGACACTGAGCGGTCCGCATCTGTTGGCCCAGTCCACACTGAGCAGAGCACTGGAGACAGAAACAAACATATAAGCCTTTAATATTCCCCTATAAACCATGTCTTATAACTCTGAACAGCAGCTGATTTGAAACTTTCCTGAGACCCAGGATGGTAGTTTTGTTCCCTCTAAAGGACATTACATTTACCTTGTTTCTTTCATTCATGTTTCATTCAACAGAATGTTATGAAATGGACATTGGTTTTACTGAAGCTTAAGTATGTACTGTATGTATATGCCCCTGTCCCCATTCATTTCAAATATATAGAAGATATATAAGAGTGGCCAGGATTCTTAGAAGATTCACCTTTTTACTGAAAGTCATACAGGTTAGGAATGAAATGAGAGTAAAATATGGCAGAGTGTTTGGGTGAACTATTAAATAAATAATACAGGGGTTATCAAATTTTGAATAACAATGCCATTCATTGTAAAGTGATACAGGTAATTGGTTATTAGTCATCCAAATTGGCATCTTATATATATTATTAAAACAATCCCCAGTAGGGACAGCTCACAGATTGTCTGCTCATGTAGCTCAACTGGTAGAGCATAGAGTTGGCAACAGCACAGTTAAAGGTTCAATTTCAGAAGGCCACACATACTGATATTTTGACATGTATGTTGCTTTGGATATTGTCATATTAATTGAAATGACAATGGATTGCTCTTGAAGAATTCAAACCAACAACCTCTTGTTTAATAGCCACACAACAGCCCCCGACACCCCCTTGTAAAACCAACCAATCAGACTTTCCATCAGACGGTCCATGACACACTTATGAATTCTGCCTAAACTCAGTGGACCAAACCTAAGGACCAAGAGCTACTTGTGGAATGTCACTGCATTAGTTTAATTGAGTCTGTCATGTCTGTCTGTGACTTCTGTCAGCTGTTCTACATTAGAGGGATGATGTTGCTACAGGCAGTAAATTGCAATTGTCTGAGGTGAAAGTTAGAGATGTATTCCAGTAGTTTTCAACAATGATGTAGCACACTGATTTAATGGAAAACTGAAGTGTTGCCTACTCAAATACAATACTCAAATTTAACTCAATCACTTTGCTACATTGGGTAGTGTGAACGATAAGATATCTAAGCATAACATTAGAATTAGGAGAGAAAGCAGAGGACTGAACTAGGAGTAAGGTCTTTTGTCTCCTTTTCAAAACATGTTCTTGGCATAGACAAAAATCCTTGTCTACTGCAGAGATAAACTTCAAACAACCTGGATGATATTAGCACCACTTACACACTCCTAGTCTGTTAAACTTGCTGTCACTCAAGAACACACGTCACTGGCTTTCCAGAGACCGAAGTTTATCATCTGAGTGTAAATTTTGTTGACGTCAACTAAACACATGGTCTTTTTCATGCAGCATTAAAACAGTCTGCCTCTTTATACAGATGTACTGGACAGAGACTGCTGATCCAAAAATGCTAAACTTTTAGAGCAACAAAGATGTTTTCTGGGGATGTACAAAACTGTTAACTCCTACTGTACCTGTCCCCATTCTCCAGGGATCCAGCGTGGTGGCGGACAGCGTCCGAGGCTGCAGCGTATACGGACGGGAGGTTTGTTGTGGTCAGAACAGAGGGCAGGTGGGAAGGTTTTGGTCAGGTCGCTACTTTTACACAGAACAATGCGATGTTTGAAGCCAGGACCACATTTTGGGGTACACTTTAATTAAACCCAACAAAACAACAGAGGAAAATCATGAAATAACTTAAGTGACAATAATGAGGAAAAAAAGAAAAATAAAGAATAAATCAATTTACCTCTGACCAGTCTAGAGTCACCCACTGGGGTGGGCAGGACTGATTGTTACAGGACTCTTGTTCTATTGGTCTATGGGTCAGACAGTGGCTGTCCTCTAAAGTCTCTTCCTCGGCTGGTCCGGTTTTACGTATGCACAAGACAGTTCGTGTACGGACACCTCCGTCGCAGGTTTTCCCACATTCTGACCAGTCACCTATAAACCACCTGTAACGCATATATACTTCAATGCTATTTATAGCTTAGCCTGAACAAAATTTGTTTGATTTCACCTTATTTGGCAAAATTAGACATTCTTTCCTTATACTGGCCCATGGAACGCAGACATTTTATATAAATTTGTTTTATCATCAGTGTGGCTTTCCAGATTAAGTAAGTTTCTTGTGGTTTGTTTGCATTCCTGTATGTCCTCAGATACTCAAAAAGTATTAAGATGTCTTATATTTCACGCAAATAGTATGTGTTCTGTCGGGAAAGGATAATGTCATGATTCAACATGTCTCATAAAACAAGTAAAATAAAATTAAGCAGAGCATGAATTAATAATGAAATAAAAAGCAATCAGAAAGCAATTACCTTCCCCAAAACAATGGGGCATTCGCAAATGACCATTATAACTATTCTGGGCCAAAGAGTTGCATGCCTTTGATATCAGCTGAAGATGAAAACACATTTTAGATTGTTATTGTGATGCCCATATTGTGGTTCTGGTTCACCTAACCCTCCACTGGCAGAATACTGGAGTCGAGAGGCCAAAACCATTTAATTCCACCTTCCAATTTAAAACTAAACTGCTCCATCGCTCGGCCCATTGAAAATGAGTACTTAGCGTGCCTGGTTCCCCACACACGCATACTCCACACATTTATGGATATTGTCCATAAAGTTTGCTAGCCAATACAATTCAATGCAGGTAATCACTCATACTTTTTTGGACGCCTTTAGCATTTTGGCACATTTGATAAATCAAAGTAAAAATAGGTAATACATGAAGAAATTAATCATGTTCTAAAGTTGTCTTCAAAGAAGGTCTACGGGTCTACTTCAAATGAAGTATTACGGGTTGTGATCTTATGTGCTTTTATTGCTGGACAGTTATATACAATTTTGATAAGGCTCATCAAAACAGGATAAAAGTATGTGATTTCATCTTAGGCTGGCAAAGAGTGTATATTAAAACAATATATTATTGTATTTTACATTTTAAATATTAATGTAAAATATAATTTCTTATTTTTATCTTTTAGTTTTTTATGTAAAACATGACCTGGACGTTCCTTCTTTATTTCTTCAAAATTACCTATGGAAATCTTGGAAAAGCTACAATATACTCACTCAGGTGGGCATGGCTCGATATTACAGGGTCGTTGATTTTCTGGAGGTTTGCTGTCCAGGTCGCAATAGCTGTTTTGGACCACCGAACTGTCATCCAGCCTTTTACAAACCACTTCCTGCTTCTGAGACCCTGTAAGCAGACAATAAAACATCACTTCAGTTTTCTTGCCTTTCACCTTCGGCCCAGAAATTGTTTTTGACACTTCGGCAACTAAAGCACAGAATGCTGTGTGGTCAACTTTGGTCCCTTTAAAAATCTTGGGTTTTTTTTGTACTGTGGAGAGCCAGCACTCTGAGGTATGGAAGTAATATTATTTTCCCCCAGTATTATACCTGGGTTTGTAAATGTCTTGGTTTAAGCGATTGTCTCGGTGAATGACTTTTACAGAGAAAACATCTTTTCTTTGGCTCTCAGATGTGAAAAGTGAGAGTTACCACAGCAATGGTACATTACCGCACAATGCTGTACACTCAACAACATGGGCCCTTGGTGCAGGGGCTCTTTGAGGCCCATAAGGAAAGACATTAGACTACAGTTAAGGTCGGTTTATGCCAAGCTTGGCCGGTGTGCAAGGCCACCTTGTGAGGTTAATATAAATGCTTCCAGTATGCCATTCATGACTGGGTAACTTAAATAACAAAATACTCCATTTGGAAAAGACATTTCGTTAATACTAAAAACATTTGCATTTGATCTACTAAAAATCAAATAGAGTGCAAATGTTATGTCTCAAGACATCAGTTTACGATGTAAGGCTGTTATCAATGTTGTTGTGTGTAATCATCAAAATGATAAGACCCATTTTAGATGGCAACAATGAGGGTTGTTCACAGAATAGTAACCAAACCCAGGCATCTGGCAGCAGTGTGAATAAAGAATACTTTTTAAGAGAATATTACAGAATTTTATGGCTGTTTTCTCCTCTGTATTTAAAGTCTCTGTATTTAAACGCTTCCTGTGTGGTTTGCCAACACAACAGACCTCAGTGGCAGGAGCTGTATTAATAACAAGAATTTCACAAATGACATAAGTGTTGCCCTGGGGTATTTTCAAATAAACCAAAATGTATTTAAATTAGCTGAGCAACAAATGAGGTTGATTTCATAAAGCACCTAATGGAGTGAAACCCTTTACTGACTAGCCAGCAATGTTTGCATTTTTTGGCGAAAGTATTTTAAATGTTTTCAATGGCAATGCTTCAAAACAGGACAGAGGAAAACTATTTATTGTTGTAAGAAAGCCATCTAATTCAGGCAGCCTGAGCAGTCTGGTCATATTTGAGGTGAGGCCCCACATTTACATGTGGTTACAACATTCAAATTCTGAAATACGAGGCAGCAGTTTTTTTTCCCTGCACAAGCTGTACATTAGCAACACACCACAATGAATTACAAAAATGTATGATCCATAGTCAAACGTATCATTTGCGGGACTCTATTACCAATACATTCATAAAAAATAACAGCACAGTCATTCAAGAACATTTTGTCTACATATTTTTCAATGTTTGCGCTAACTGATCCATATCTAATGAACTTTAGTAAGGGGTAATGTACATTATATGATTTATAATAATGATTTATAATATGGTGACCTACCAAATAAATAAATGGACATTGAGTTAAAATTATGATCCTTTAGTTCAAATGGCAGCATAATTGCCAAGGTTGTGGATCTGATTCTAAATGAATGCACAAAATGATAGATAAGTGTATACTATACTGTAAGTGCACTGTAAGATGCTTTGGATAAAAACATATGCCAAATGCACAAATGTAACTTTTTTTAAATACAGCCTGTAAAGTGATACAAGAGACTAGCACAGCAAAGCCGAAAAACAGTCATGGAAAATGTTCAGCTGACCAATCAGAATCAAGTATTCCAGCGAGACATGTCATAAGGTTGTTATCAAGGTGGAACAGTTCATCAGCTCACCTCCTGCACAAGTAGCTGAGCACTCAGACCAGGGCAAGTGGTGCCAGGAGAAGCCCACTTCATTGTCCCCACTTCCTGTACGCTGGATCGGCACATTAAACTTGTAGTGGATGCCCAGGTTCTGTTCCTGTAGTAGCACCTGTAGTGGGCACAGTGGGTTTTTATTTTTTAGATTTTTGTTGCTGTAACAACCAAGGATGTTGCCAGAGGAAGTTGGTCTTGGATCAATGACAGAAAAATAAATCTATTCTGGGCACATACAAAACAATCCATTTCAAGAAACTGTTGTTAAATAAGCTGTTTTGTTTAACCTCACTTCAGCTTGGATGGATTTGTATTTATGCCACCTCATACAGAAATCAGAAATCTACATGAACATGTATGTACATACATCTATATTTCCATTCCACTATTTGTTCTCTAATATGTATCCATACTTATTGTGATGTAGTAAATTAAGTTGTTCACATAAACGTGTCATATATTTGATACATATAAGATAAATGTTGATTGTATTTTGCTTAGTATGTTACATATATGTGTATATATGTATATGTAACATATTACAAATATGTGAGATATTTGTAAAACCAATACATGAAAATACAAATTACATATGTTTTTTACATGTATGTCTACATATAAGAATTCCGTATGGAACATGAGCCTTATTACTGAACTACTTAGTCAGGGAGAAGGACCCTGTGTGTGTGTTTTTGTGTGTGTGAAATAAATTAGAAAGCCATGTTAACCAATGTAGGCCACAATGGAATGGCATGCGGTGCACCGGCTACTTGTATATTTTCCAGCGATATTGCAAGCAGGTCTGGTATTTCCAGCACTTTTGTCCATCCAATAGCGACTGTGGTTTCTGAGACCGGGTCTTTCAGAATGAACACACACTCATGCTTAAATGTGAATGTGAGATGTCTCCTTTGACCAGTGAGGGGTTTTCAGAGCAAACATATATAACCGTTAGCTTTAAAACCACTAGCTGGAGTTCATGTGAGGTTTGTACACAGTTGTGGACTTTATTTAGAATGAGCTGAACAATTTCAAAGAGTCCTGCTCTTCTGTATCATTATGATGACTTTATTTATGACTACTTTTCTACATGAAATTTTTCGCAAATTATTAAATAAAATGCCTTAATTATCATAAAATAAAGCACTAGCTAAAACTTAAAAAGAATGTAACATATAACTTTAGGGAGACAGCTTATTAAATATTGTCACACATAAATATTGCAATTGAATGTATCCGAATAGTCTCAAAAGTGAAAGTGGTGTATTTGTCAATGTATGTCACCCATACTTGAAATGTGACTTTGCATTTAACCCATCCAGTTGTAAACACTCCAGTGAGTGAAAACACACTGCAAGTTGTGAACAAACACACACACTCAGAGCAGTGAGCATAACGCCTTAGTCCTTTCCTGCTAGCTGTGGGAATCAAACCTGCTACCTTTGGTTTACAAGTCAGACTCTCTAACCATAAGGCCACGACTGCCCCAAAAATTTTGAAAAGTTTGAAACAATGGCCATAACAAACTTGTTTATGTTTAACAAACATTATTTCTCATTAAACAAACGTTGTTACGAATAACATTGTGTTGTTTACTTTCAAATGACATTACATTTTTAAAGCACTATTTTATGCAAAACTTTAAGACACCCTACAAACAAGCATTGTTTTTTTTTACTTTGATACTATACAAAGATCCTACCACTAATGGGAGCAATGTTGCAAGCTGGATTCAAACTCTTAAGGCCTTTTTGTATGTAGTTCACATGTTATATATCAGAGCATGTGAACTACTGACCAGGCTAATTTTCCAACACATATTAAAGCACTAATCATAACATAAAAATATGTGTGGTTCCTAAATGAAATAAAGAAGAACCTACCACAGAGATCTACTCACCATAACAACCAAGTTTTCTGTGGTGGCTCCCAAAGCCTCAAGCGATTCTGGTTCATCTGTTGGCCTCTTGTAATGAAATGCTGTTCCTGCAATGTCAAATTTGCGGGGCCAGTCGATGGTCCAGGCCCCGTTGATGTAATAGTCATCCCCTTCTGATTTTAAAGCTGTGACAAGTAAGGGAGACCACCGGTTACAACCCGACACAAGTAAGATGCTGTCAGCACTGTCATTCATCAACTTGGTGTGGATTGTATTACACAGTAGCTCAGGCTTCCTGATGTCATGAGCAATTGTACTCGCGCTATCGAATGCTGTACAGCTCATACCGTAGACTCAGGGTGAAAGTCTCTAGCTATTCCTCAAAATGCCGTCACTGCTTAGTTGTCAAAACAACGGTCTTACCTCCAAGCACAATACTTCTTCAAATATTTTAGCTTTCTTTACCAGCTAAAATTGTTGGAATAAGGACTGTCTTCTGTACCATTCATGTTTTTGAAGTCTACAATGAGATACCACGACCAGCCAAAAGAGTTTTGTAAATATTCTTTTAAATTATTTGCAAATTTATAACCTGACAATTTTCGTAGAGTATCTAATCTGCACAAGTATATGCCTGTCAAAACTGGTACATCGTTACTGCAGAGTAGTAATGTTTGTATTTTCTGGTAAAGCAGGAGAGAAATACATCCAACATGACTAATGGCTGTCACCAATTCCATATGCATGCTTTATTCACAAAATATTAATATTTTAAGGAGACATTAAGGATCTTTCTAGAAAGACTTTTTAAAGAATCAGGGTAGTGTGTTAGACAAATACCGCATGGATATGAAAGTCTGAAAGAGACAGCATTTCTGTTGCACAATTGAAAACACAATATTGCTTATGATGGTCTTCAAAGCTAATGGCAGCCACCTCTGTGGCAGAACATCTGACAACTCATCTTCCATTCAAACTGTGAGAAAAAACCCTACATTAATGACAACTAAACCCAACGAGCTGTCACACAAGCTAGCTGTGTTTATGTTTGCGCTTATACAACCTAACTGGAGCCACTTGTTTTATTGTTTTAATTAGTTATATGCATGGAAACCATGATGATTCTACTCAGCCAGTGGTTGGGGAAAGACAAAGGCCCCATATTCTGACAATGCATAAACACAACATGACTGCCATGAAAGTGATCTGAGTTAACACTGACAAAAACAGCCAAATCACTTTCAAATTCAAATAACTTTCGTACCCAGAATGACGTCATGAACTAGGCTAACAGAAGTCAAATACAAAAACTCACCAATATAGTTCTTTGACATGGCCACCTCTCTGATTTCAATGTGAACAGATCCTTTTGGTATGTGGATGACCTCCATGTAGCCTGCAAAAAGTGAAGTGAGGTTGAATCACCCAAAACGTGAACCTTGTGAACGCACACTTTGATTCAGAGATAAAAGCATAGTAAACTATTGATGGAACTGTTTACATGTTTACGGGATGTGCATTGTGATAATTATGCCTTATTGGCCTGAGTTCTGTATTTTAATAATCAATCATTACTGTCTTTTCCAAGCAGGACCAATTTTGGAGGGGACAACAAGGAACATTGTGCCATGCCCTGTAATTAAGGGGGGCCCAATAAGGTCCTTTATGCTATAACTTACTCAAGAGGGACCCCACATGAATTGTTGTAACAACCCTGCTTCCAAGAACTCTATTCATGTAAAGCTTTGTTTGTTATTTCTTGTTTTAAGAGGTGCACAATTTTATTTGAATAGAATCACAGCATGTTAAGAGAAAACCTGGCTAACTTGGCAACAAATTCATTACAAAAGAAGAATCCACACGCACACAAGCCTTCTACCCCCCCATACAGTTTTAGATGTTTTACCAGCTATACCTTAAAAGGAAAAACTTACTACAGAGATTACTTTTGGATTCAGACCTGCAATGCATACAATATTAGACATTTTATTGATTCTCTCACTGTATGATGTAATTAATACTTGTATATTGTGTTACCGCTTCTATTTTGACAACTTGCTTCTTGACCCCAAAACATAAGCTTTATCATTGGTTGTCTAATGAAAAACCCACTGCATTTCCATGAAAAATGTCAAGCTTGGCCAAAGCGTCCTGTTGGCCCCCTGACAGAAGCCATTGCCAAAAAACAATGCGTTCCTCCACTCGTCTGTGCTGCGCTTTCTTCATGTAGGATTTCTCTTGTGGAAAGTGATTAAAAACTTGTCGCATTTGGCAGACATGCGGCGTGCTCTCTGGAATGGGATTCTGAGGGGAAGAGATTGTTCTATGTCTGCTTGCTCTTCTCGCTCCATGCAAGCTCAGTGGTGACCTCCGCTGAGCCAACTGGTTTACGTTTTGGAAAGGTTTATAGCTTATAAAGACCTGCTTGAACAAACCTCAATGCAGGCCAGTGCAACTAGTCATATTGCATTTCGTATCATCCAAAGTGACATTTGCTGTGAGGTATATGCATCCAAAAGTTGGGACTGGACCGGACTGTGTTTGTTGGGTTGTGGACGATGCCTGCACTACCATCTGGAGCACACTTGTCACTGACAAGGCCACAAGGACCAGCCCACCAACAACTGTAGAGAAGTTCCAAACTGTGTTGTTCTCAAACAAAGCAAAGAGAGAGGCCCAATGAACTTTTTTGTTGCCTGAAGTTGGTGAAATAAGTTGGTGGGTCAAGCTATACTAGGCTAGGTTTTTCCATTGCTGATCCTCACCAAATGTACTACCACTCAGGTTAACTTAGTTTAAACTAAATCTAAATCATGAGTACTGTTACCAGCAATCTTTTACCTTGTTCAATTAGCCCAGCATTGACTTATTCATTGATTCTGAGAGTGCATAATATGGCCATTATTTCTAATTAGTGTGGCATCCTGACCTCCTCTGGGCAGCGAGTCATTAAAAAGGCCCTCGGAGACCTCACACGTGCTCCCGTCCCCACCGCAAACACGGCATCTGTCCTCCTTGGCATCCGAGCCCAGTATGTTATCACAGCCAACATGCTGAAAAGACAGTAGAAAGTATCAGGGTTTTTTAATGCAGAACCAGTGTGAAGACCTGGTAGACCTAATTGACCTGGTAGACCTGTTTCCCAGCGCTGTGTGTGACCCTTTGACATTCAACACATAATATCACCTAGCAATGTATGATAATAAGTGTTTCAACAAGTGGCAAAACACAATTCCTTGCGTAGTTTTTCCAAACACAGATACTAAAGATATAATTTAATGTGTAATTTGGTGTGATTATTTATAAAATAAAGATCAAAAACCTATACAAATGAAGAATTCATTCCCCCTGACCTGTATGCATATTCAAAAACAACATATTGACTTCTAAAGCCACTTTTTGTCTTTTTGTCAATGCTTTGCTTGTCTGTCACATATAACGTCTTTGTATTAAATTCACTCAGGCGCTGTTTGGAACAACTATTGATGTATGCAATTTATTAATCAGTAAATCAAATCATGTAATAATACATTTTTTTAATGAAATAATAACCCAACTTCAGACAGAATACAAGTCTTAGCTCTGTGTAGGCTGATTGTTGTTTTGGCTATTTCCCATTCCCAAACTCTATGCATGCCATTACTTGCATTATAATTACAGTTAAGGGTCTCATCCAAAAAGCAATGAGAGGTTGTTTGGTGCAGCACAGATTCATTTCTTTGGGTTTAAAAGAACACTGTGTGCATTTCATCTTTCCAGATTAGGTCAGAAGGAAACCTTGGGGATCAATTAAATTAGTATCATGAAACATATAAATGAATGATTGGGTGCAAGACTCACAAATACCAAACCAAACCAAATTTAAACTAAAGACTTATGTAAAAAGTGCCCAAATGTAAATTACTTTAACTAAAGTAACTTAAGTTACTTTATCAGCACTAAGTTCTCTTTCTCGTAAACAGTGTTGTCCTGTAGCTCAGTGGTAGAGCATTGCATTAGCAGCGCAAGAGGTTGTGGGTTTGGTTCCCAGGGAGCACATGAAGTGACAAAAATGTATAACTTGAATGCACTGAAGTGACAAAAATGTATAACTTGAATGCACTGTAAGTCGCTTTGGATAAAAGTGTCTGCCAAATGTGTAAATGTAAACACCATGTAGAGTCATGACCTTCAGCACAGGGCTTGTAATGACTATATGAACTGTAATACTGTTAACTCTGTTATTTTCACCCAGTTACTGCCAACCCAGTTAGTTTTTAGGAATTGCTACAGTACAGCCCAGCATATATTCATTTTTATAATTTAGCTTGAGATGACACAATGTAGTTTATATTACAACCCTTAAAGACTAAGTGTTTTATACCGAA
This sequence comes from Chromobotia macracanthus, assembly GCA_036877525.1. NCBI lineage: Eukaryota > Metazoa > Chordata > Actinopteri > Cypriniformes > Botiidae > Chromobotia > Chromobotia macracanthus. Next base: position 3,754,048 of record JAZGTH010000031.1, on the reverse strand, counting down.
TTCTATGTCTGACAGAATGTTTAAACTCTTCAAAAGAAAGACTTTACAAACAGCTTTTACAAACAAAAAAGGCAGCCATTTTGTGGAATGTCCCATAAAAATGACATGGTACAGCTGGGTACTTTGTATTCAATAAATTGTGGCAATAGGAAACTTTAGCTTTAGGCAGTGTAAGTCAGAACTGGGCTTAAGGACTCACCTTGCACTCTCCATTGATGCATATGTCCAGAGAGTCCGCCTGGCAGCGTGTGCCGTCGATGACAGCAGGGGAACGCTCTGTGTAGAAGTTGTAGCCCTCGGCCAGGCAGTTTAGCGCGCATGGTTTTACCCCACCTGAGAAACATGTTGAGTTTATCATGAAAGAACTGATGTCACTCTGTCTCAGTGGGACATTCTATCAGGTTATGGATGGATCCTCAAGAACTTCACGGTGCACAATTTATGGCATGTGATACACTGAAAGTCTATATGGAATAGAATCAATCTTTTGCCCCACCGGGGCATTGATAAGTGATTTGCAGACTGCTTTCTCACAACCGTCTCCAGCCAGGGATTTCAGATGGGGCCCACAGTTTTCTTTTATGTCTTTGTTGATATTAACAATCCAGTCTAAGCACTCAAGCACAAGAGAGGCATTACTCATTGTGGAATCTGAACGTTCTGTCTGACATCATTATTACTCCAACACGGGGGGAGATTAACAGGGCTGCCAACAAAAATCATGGAGACATTGGCAAAGGTTATCGCAATCTTTACAAGTGAAGTTCACCTCCAAAATGAGTTTTCAGAGCCACACAATTGGTAATTATAATGGTTATTACAGGGCAGCGAGATAAGGGGATGAATGAGTTGACTGGACTTCCTTTCAGAATGTTTTGGAAATGGCTCTCAATCTCCTGCAGTTTTTCTTAATTTATTGGGTTCTGGCCATTTTTTATAAACAAGCAGTCTAAAAATGTGTTCGAGAAAAATTAAAGATAAAGGCCACTGTAGTTTGAGGCAAAAATAGAAGCCATGGTTGCACAAGTTTTAGGTAGGGGCCATGCTAGTACATGTCACAGGTAGAGGCCGTGGTAGCACGGGTCAAGTTTAGGGGCCATAGTAGTACAAGTCAAAGCTAAGGGCCGAAAGTTGGGGCCATGGTAGTACAGATCAGAGGTAGGGGCCATGATAATACAGGTCATAGTACTGTGGATGTGATGGGTTACATTTCTCGCTGTAATAATTTGTAGTCCCAACCACTTTGAAAGACTTACATACAGGGCCAAACACATACACAAAGACCTTTCCAATACACAGTTCTATGGAATCTGAAGAATTTTTAGACCATCAAAGAGACTTTCCCAGTGTTGTTGTTAGCAGGGTAAACACAGCAGACAGTATGAATACTGTCATTGGAGCCCAGACACTGGCAAGACTGTGGGAGATTGCTGCTCCCTCTGTAGCCCACAGCTCTAGGTGTTTTGGGGCTGGGAACATACCTCCAGTGTGTGGTTTCCAGTTGTAGTACTTCCCACGGAAAGGCATGTTGTCAAAATCTGCACACTGCTTCTCCCTAAAGTCACGTGATCCTGCTGGACAAGGCTGCAATTAAACAATGAATTAATTTGGTCATAATTAAACCATTGAAGAACGGAACAATAGGACTAACACTAAACCACAAACACTTTTAGACAAGAAATAGCCCTTATGTTTATATTTATGATCTTGTCTAAGTAATCCAACAGCCTGATGCTACTACTACCACCTCTCTGTAGGAATGGTAGAGTCACATTTGTGGCCGGCATATCATGCTTAATTTTGGCCAAAAAGCTCATCTGACCACAAGATCGTTTTCTGTAACTGGGTAAATACAACACTTTCTGGCGTTCAGACTCCAGACATGCTCTCACAAGGTTCATTTTGAGTAACAGCTATTTTCGGCAGTCTTGTGCAAAGATCCTAACTGGTGCACCTTTACTTAAGTTACAGAAGTTACAGTATCACTGTCTTCTGTCGCTTTTCTCACAAGCCTTTGTTGTCATTTGTTAGTTTTCATTTTGATATTTATTTGTGGAAATTTCTTGTGTAGTTATATTAATGTTATATTAATATATTAAAAGTAGTTATATTAATGAATCGGCAGAGGTCAGCCGTATTTACATTTGGGCAATTGCTGTAAATTTAATACAGTAACTAAATGGCCAACTTTTTTAGCATTTTTTTCTTAAGAATATTGTAACTATTAAATAATGTCAATTACAATAAATGCATTTCCATGGACATGTGGTCTGGTGGTTTATGTGTGGTGGTGCTTGTACGCAGGTCACTTGAGTTCATATCCTACTCAGGCCATTTCAGGTTGAATGCAAACTTGAAATAAAAATAGTGCCAAGAACTGATGAATATAGTATATTTAATCATTTTAATACACTGTAATATACAGTAGTAATCTGTATCTGTATATCCAGTAAAGTTCTGGCGAACTTGAAATTACAAACACTTAAAAACTTCCCTTAAAAACTAAGGGAAAACTAAAATTAAACCACAAGCAATCTTGCTAAAAGAAGAATTATAAACAGCTATTGGACATCGGTCCCTAGAGCACGAGCACAAGGCTTGAATGGACCAATTATCAAACGCTGGGTGCAGGTAGTGCTCATGGGAATTGTAGTGTCATAGGGAATTGTAGTGTCAATTAGTTTATTTCAGATGCCTTTGAGAAAGACTTCAATCAAAAACAGGTGTGCTCAACTGTGTGGGTTGCGATCGGCACGACATTAAAATACATCAAAAGTGATTAGAGTGTCATACACCAATCGTTCTGCATAGTGCAGACAATCCACCAAAGTGGCTCGTAGAAGTGACTGTGTTACCCTGCTGCTGAAATGTACCCACATTTAATGTGAAGCCCTGATGCTATTTAAACATTACTGCCCTAAATCCAATTAAACTTTAATATTTAACTCTTTGGCCGCCTTCCATTGAAGCATTATCATTAATGCTAGTGCTAGTGCAGTTCACAGTTGGGGTGAGGGGGTGTGTGAGGATTAGCTCATTGTTTTGAAAAGTCAAACAAATGATAGGAGACCTTTGCTCAGTACTGAACAATGGCCATGGCTATAACCAAGGCCACAGGGGGGCCATATCCTCAATGACTTAATAAATTTAAAGCCACAGCCATGATAAATTCAGACATTGGAATGCCCCACATAAACAGCCCAGGGAGGGTTCTTCATCCTGAGCTGTCCCTTTCAAAAGTTTTATTTGGATTCCAGAAGGTCAAAAAGCTAATTACATTAAATCTGTGATGGGGTTGTTGAGGTCTACTATGACTTCAATCCAGTTCTGAGCTCCTTCAATCTTAATGGGTGTCATCAATTGTCACTATTCATTCCTTTTGTTGGACAGCACACCTTCAGGGGCATGAAACAGTGCTTTGGGATGTTGTTTGTTTTCCAAAGTACACATTCATTGCTTGTGCTGGGCTGTTAAGATTTGTGGTAGAACAGCCCAAAGGCTGCCGAACCAGCTCAATTTTTACAATAAGAATAAAGGTCACCTTAAAAATAGATGGGAAGGGGTAAGTCTTAACCTTGTAAACATGTTTTTTCACCATAACTCATTTTTAAATGACGTTTTTGGAGAATTTGTGCATCCTATCCCTGAAATTGAGATTTTTTAAACAAAAGCTGGTGAACGTGAAATCAAGAAAAAATACTCAGCAAGTCACATTAGTCACACCCTTATGTTATGTCAACCTCATAAAAGAATTTTGAAGAATATTAACTAGTAGCTCTTTGCCTTTCCATGCAATTACAGTGAATTGAGAGTTTTTAAGCTTCAACAAGGACAAAAGTATCATTAAAGTAGTCAATACGACTCCTGCGCTACATGTCAATTCTTCTGAGGCCATATGCTATCTTTATGCAATGAACAGTCCCCATTCATTGTAATTGCAGAGAAAACACGACCAGTACAATTCTTACAGAGTTCTCATTTTGTGGTTCATGGATGAAAGTCATAAAAGTTTAATACATGATGACAGAAATTTCATTTTTGGGTTAACTAAGTAGACTGAGTAGTTTTAAAAGATTTTTCTCTTAAGCAATAAGCAATGACTTCCTGTTCCCATTTTCTCCACGAGCAGCACTACAGTCAGAACACAAAACAGCAAAGACAGAGGAAAGAGTTACTCACATCAGTGTTACAGGATCTGTAGCGCTTCCTCTCTCCCAGACAATACTTTCCTCCGCCTGTCGGCCTGTAAAAGTTTAAGTGTAAATGACTCGTAAGGTACCATCCTCATCAGGTATGAGTAATTTACTTTATGCTGTGAGATCCGGAATCCAAATAAAATTCCATCCACAAACCATACCAATCAACATTGGACTTTATCTGTCCTGCATTTGCTTCAGCAGGAGAGGACCATTAGCCCAATAATCTCAGTATCAACACATCCCTTGCTCATAGCACTCACATGAAATCATTTATTATTTTATTACTGGCCAATAGATCAGACTGAATCATTAGATCATATGTATAATAGCATCATTCGGGTCTGAGTTGATGAGTGTAATATTGTGTAATAGTTTAAATACTTCCTCTTTGTTTAAATAACAAATTGATGTGCAGAAATGATTCTTAGTAAGCCAGTCTTAGGTTGACCTCCTGACCTCTGGTTAGGTGAAAAGTGCAAGCACTGTGTCTATGTGGGTCTCTTAAAACATGGCTCTGTTTATTCGAGCAGCCAGACATAACACCATTGGTTCAGCCAATGGTGTGAGCTTTGGGCGAGACTACCCATTATAAGCTTTTTAACGCTTTTGTATATATTTGTATTATATATATATAATACCTTATTATATATAACTATATAATATATTTGTTATTACTTATTATATTTGTTATTACACAAATATATAATGTAATAAAAGTAATTTATTTGTGTAATTCCATTTAGAGCCAATAGTCACACAAAAATTACACCACTTTATGTTTAGTGACTCCACTTCTCTTTGCTAATCTAGATCTCAATTGCTGAAGGAAAAAACTCATTTCTCATTTTAGCAAATGAAGCAACTACCAACAATACTGGATTTTACAACTACATACTAATTCCAATGCCTAAATCATTTCAACCTTACATGGACTTTCATTATCTGAGAGCAAGATGACCCTCAGGCCAGTGATTTCCAATTGTATAAACAATAATCCATATAATTAATAACCAGCCCCCCTAATAAGCCCCTGGAGTCTCCACACATTCTAACAAGGCTGACTTTAGCTCCATAAAAGGATATTCAGAAAACTCACCAGCAGCACAAGCAAATATGAAAAGCAATTTCTAGTTGTGTTTGCTTGACAGGCAATTCAAGACATTTGTACTGTCTCCAGTGTCCGTTCAGGTCGATATGACCAGCAGGGCATCATGCACTTTTTCTTCTTCCTTATAAACCCTCTATGTTTCCAGGTCGTTCTTGTCTCCCAGTAAACACTAAAGCTGCTCTCGTTGTTGCCATTTCTGTGCAGGTTGTTTTGACCTGGGAGGCCAGTGTAAATGAGGTTTTCCAAAGCTTACGTGACTCTGGCTGTCTCTCCATACCTTCCCCCATGCTGTCTGGCACAGAGATCAGCTGGTTATGCGACTTTCTCCGGGCCCAGTCTTAATTAATGCTTTCCAGGGTGGCCTGGCTTCAAGTGCTTGGGTTTCCTCTCTTACGGTTAGCCAGGTTTTAAGGACCAATCATCTTTCACAGGTGTTACATATTACACCAGCCACACTCCAGCCACTGTCTGCTAGGAGTGTGTGAGGATAGACATTTCCACAACCACTAGGAATGAAACCCAAACTCAATCCACGTCCAATCCACATTTTTTAAAAACCCTAACCAAAGAACAACATTTCTTACTAAATCTTCTCTGAGCAGAAATTCTCAACCAAGGGGAGATTTCTATAAAGTGTATTTTTTATTAAAGTTTTTGAGCATATTTGTTATAGCTGTACAACAGAAGAAAAGGCAAACTCATTGTAACTAGTTAGCTGCAGTAAAAGGTGAATAAGCAGAAGTGCAGTCTCTTACAGTAACAGTGCTCACAGTGCAGTATGCTAATTATCTGTGAGATAATAATGCAAATAAACTCATCACAATCCTTCAGCTTGTTCTTATTTGGAAAACCACCTTGGGAAAAAACACTAACACTCATAAAATCTGAGTAATTCCTTTGGAATCACCCAGAACAATGTACCAAAACGTATTAAGTCCACAAGACGTAAATACTATACTAAGGCCTATACTAAGTACAAAATAGTTTATGCACATCTATATATCGCATGGTGAAAATTATGCAGAAATGAGACTACAGAGAGAAGTGTTGAGTTAACTAAAAAGGGACCTGATCAGCTTTGTTCTGGCTTACTTTGCCTACTTACGCTGGGCTGTCACAATGTCGCATGGAAGAGGAGACGCCACCACCGCAGGTACGGCTACATTCGCCCCAGGTGGTCCAAAGTCCCCAGCTTCCATCCACGCTCTGTGGCCATGTTCCAAATGCCACACACTCGCCCTGATAGCACCACTAATACACAGATATGGAAAAATTGGTTTAGGGACAGTTCACCTAAAACGAAAATTCTGTCACAGGTTCACTTGTTATTCAAAATCAGTAAAAAATATATAATATTTTATATAATATAATATGACATATTACCATAATATATTGTCACAGTGTGTGTAGGAGTAATCAATGAAACAGGAAGATAATCTCAAAAAATACTTTTAATAACAAACTCAGAAGAACAGAAGAACTCAAAAACACCAAAACGAAGATGGACAAAGAACTGAACAAAACCAGGGAGTGTGTACAGTAAGGGAGACTAAACAACACACAGGTTAAACTAATTAGGGAGGTACAAAACTGATAATAAGTTAAACGAGCAGGGGACATAAAAGGTAAAAACAAAGCATAAACCTGACAAATGTACAGTAATACACATTAATATAATGTAATGTCAATAATATAGCCACAAATGGCAATTATCAGGGTCCAAGTAGGTTTGGAGAAATGGGGAACAGGCCAGTGATGAGATGATGATTTTTCTAGCATAGTGCTGAAGCTTTATTGTCATTACAAATTTATCTGAAGTGAATACAAATTACCTACCTTATTGGGATTGGCAGCCATGTTTTTAATGTATTATTAATTAATGTATTTAATGTCCAAATTACAGAATATGTTGGGACATCCACCAAGGAAGACGTATACCAGTTTTCAACTTTATAAAGCATAAATTCATATTTTGCCCATGAATTACCCTCAAGGCATTCTAGGTGTGCATGACTTCCTTCTTTCAGTCGAACACAATCAGAGTTATGTTAAGTAATATCCTGGCTCTTCCCAGCTTCAAAATGGTAGAGAACAGAGACCAAGATTTTAAAGCTCCAAATAGCGCATCCATCCATAAATTAATCCATGTGACTCCAGGGGATTAATAAATTCCTTTGAAAGCAATAGCGTAATTAGTGATCAAAATGGCATGTTTGACTGTAACAAGATCTATATAAAAGACTACACTGAACATGGCGGCACACCGGCTCCACAACGATATAATGTTCAATCTCACTGATTTGTGACTGCATGTTTCGTCACAACGCTAGTCACAAGACATGCAAGAATGTTGAGATTTGGCAGTAAGGGGTAGCCATGGAGACTCCCATGGAGTCTATGGCTGAACAATAATAATAATAACAATAAATTAAAATTCTTAAAAAATACAATAGGGTTCCAGCACTTTATGCTTGGACCCCTAATAATATGTATTCATATTGGAATGCTTTATTGGATCGCTTTATTGGATCATTATGTCTGACCCTTGTAATCCGCGGCTTTACAGACAAGAACATTCCTTTGCTTATAATTACAATTGCTGAACATTCATTACATTCATGTAAGTCTTATACACCCCATCTCGCCCATCAGAAATCTCCTGGCTAAATCCTGTTTTATGTAAACAGTGGCTTCCACTACTGTCCCTAATCTAAATCCACTCCAGAAGACAACAGACTCAGCTCTGTAATGTTTTGTAATGGCTCTGTAATACCACGTGGAACCTTCTTTCTCACTGTAAGACCTAATAATCCAACACAGGGAACATGAGGACAGGAATTGAAGACACTGGAAACTGCTTGTCGTCACTGCACAATTGTGTCAGTAGGTTAAGTTCTCTCTCTATCTGAAGAGATCTGGACAATTCAGGATGCTCCTTGGCTCCATTTCTTTCCTCTGTCCACAGACAGGAAGAACTTGGCAAGGAGCAAAGACTATGTCCTCAGTTACCAGTGCCAGAAATCAGGGTAGTGTGCTAAGACACTCTTTAAACCAGAATGAAGCCGGCAGATCCAAAACATCTTAAAGAAAGTGTTATTTAGCTGATTTGAAGCTGATTTAGTCAATGTAGCCTCTTTCATTTATTACAAGTCCTTTCAGCTATCTCTTTGTGACCCTAAGGGGAAGAAGTTTATTTGGGCCAAAACATTTCATCGAAAACAAAGATGCTTTTGCTGCCTGGATGGGTGAATATGAAAAACAATTCTGTCCTATGTCTGTGTTGATTGCTGAAAGCTGTTTTCCATTTTGCCTGTACCATTTCTTGTTGTCATTATTTGACAAATGGAAATGCGAAGTAATGATTAGATAATATTTTGAACAATTTACATTTTTTAGCTTAACAAGTTGTTAGGAACAACATGGCAACATTTATAATGCATTCAGAACTCATTTACTGTAACTCTTGAAATGTGATTTTGAGTTAAACAGAATATTGACAATAATCGTAGGTGGAATTGTAGATATACAGAAAATAATGTAGGTGCCATTTGTCTGTGTGTGTGTAAGTGAGAAAGAAAACGTGTTTTTCATTCATATTACAAGTAAACTGAAATTATCTGCCATGCTTGGCCAATCTCTTTGTTTTATTCTGGTTCTTTTGCAACAGCAGGCAGTGTGGCTACCTTAAATGCCTAAAATAATTTAGCAAAGTGATATGAAACTATAATGCAACATAAAAAACTATTTCAGAACAACAGAACAAACTGCTTTATAGCTGTATATTACAGTAAAATAATTCAACACTTTAAAACATTTGTCAGCCAGTCAGAATCAAGCATTTAACAGTCCTATGGTATAATATAGTATAATACGCAAAAGAGAACGGAGGGTCTGGGGTGACCACTGTGTGTAAATGGGATTGGGCTTCCTGTAATCGCTCTTTACAATGTAACAAATTAATTATCACTGCTAATACTGCATTCTGTATCATGTGTGGTGGTCCTTTATCGTCCTATTTCAATCTGTCTCTCGTTACCCAACTTTCTCATGCTTGCAGGGCCTCTGCTCCACTACACGCTAAGTGAGAAATGGCTGACATACATATTCTTTTTGATGCTGACCCAGTTTGGGGCAGTTTTAAGTTTACCACCCGCAAAAAAAAAACCAATGGCTTAACTTGGGTCTCATCGGTTGTCTCGAATGATGAACATGAGCTTGCCGATGAATGAGTCCAACAAGCAAAGTGTAACCAAGATTTTCAGTTTGTGGTCTTCCTCCATTTTTCCTCTTGAGCCATCATACAAACAATGTACAATGTCTACAATGTCAATCTCTATTTAAACAGTCTCTGTAACCCGGCCCAACAAACACTCTGTGAGTGAGTGACCACCTTATTCCCATATCTGGTGTAATGAGAGCAGGGCAGGATCATGACAACAGTGCCACAAAGTGCCACACTCAGATCCATTCCCTCCCCTAATCTATCAGGAATCATTTTTCAACTGCTCAGGATGCCTGCCTGGCATTTTATAATCTTCTTGCTTCTTTACAGCAAACAAAGAAAGTCCAGAAGGCTAACATCACCAAATGGAATGACTAACGACTAATAATAAACTAATAACTGTTGATGAAAAGGTTTCCCAGACACGCCCCCTACCACCCACTACTCAGGCAAACAGATCATTGTTCCCAAGTCACACCTCTGAGGATGAGGATAAAGTTTTTGTATGTTTACACAAAAGGTGAATTTTAGAAGAACATCCTGCCCAATCTTTTCCATAAATTTAAAGTGAATGAGGACTGGAGCAAAGACAATTTCTGTTCCATGGAAGAAAGAAAATCATTCAAGTTTGGAACAACATAAGGGTAAGTAAATGATGACAGAATTTTCATTTTTTGAAGAGCTTTAAGCTAGGACAGGAGAAAGTGCTTTCTGTTATAGCGGATTGACTTACCCCTTTTTCAATGCTGCTGGTCTGACACAAGGTTCCTTCTGCAGCTGGGATACTGTTGGTGACACAGCGATTACTTTTGCTAAGGCACCAGAGCTCTCTACACACTTCCTAGGAAAGAAGGCAAAAGCAAGTTGATCAGAATATATTTCAATTTCCAAGAAATACCACAAAAAGGGACACAATTAAAATAGCAATCATCACAAAGCCCTTGAAAGCTTTGTGAATTCAGAATACAAATTTCCTGTACTCGTGATTACTGGATGACGTTAATATATTTCAGTATACCGTGTGAAAAAAACATGCTCCATGGCTATTACCCACAATTCAATGCACAAATCTCCAAACCTTTGTTTCTGTTGAAAAAAGTGATCTCTGAACAATAGCGGTAACTGTACAGTACGCCATAAGCATCTAAGTTTGTTTCTTCAGTAGATTCATAAAGTACCCCTAGAATTTAAAAATCTTCACACTTTGCATCATACACTCTTGGGATAAAGCTGTCAAGATAAATTAGTTACAACATATTATAATTACATAGCAAACTTTGGGTGCAGGCATGCACCTTTAAACTGCTTTTCGCATGGTCTGAAGGGACTATGCTGAGTTGGAAATAGGTTGGATATAGGAAGATATGATGCTTTCTGTACAATACAAGTGTACCTTCATAGAACTTTACATTAGATTTCCATTTAAAGTGCATTAGACTCTCTTTAAATCCCAAACTTCACAGGATTTACAGGACAGAGAAGAGCCCCCATGAAAAGAGTTATGACAGGGAGCGCTCACTGACCCTGAGTCAGTAAATAAGACTCTGCTCTAAGGGCTGCCCAGCCCATCCAGATGAAATAAAGCAGCAAACTGCCACTCTAAGGTTGCTCTGAGGCTGGTTTTAATAAGGTTTCCTGCTGGCACATTCCAAATCCCCATGCTGAGAAGGTCAGAGGGCTAAGCTTGACCAACAGGGTCTGTGAACTGAAGGGTTTAAGCTCAGAGCACAGGGTAGCAATAAGAATGGGCTAACTTTTCTAAGACCAAAGTAATCACCACCATCAAACCACAGTTTTCCTTTATTTAGAGCCACTTCAGGTTGGAGTTGTAAATTAAGGGTTTGTGTAGTGCTATTTAGGCCAACAGCCCGGATAAATAACTTGAGTAGGCTTATGCAAGCATGTGGAGATGTCCATTAAAAGAGTTGCTATGGAAAGAAATGTCTAACATGATGAAAAAAATGAAATTTTAAAGAGTGGCAGTTGTCAGGAAGTTGCTATGCAGTTACTAAAGAGTAATTGATTGTATGCTGCTATGTGGTTGCTAGGGTGTTGATAAGTGGTCCTGAGTAATCTCTTACTGGCCCTTACTGACTCTTAATCTTTTAAGAGTGGTGGTCTCTGCGCCTATGGGTAATAGTACACACCTCCTCAACAATCACGAGATGAGATGTCATTTATGTCCCTAGCTCAAATGGAGAATGTATAATGTATTTTACCCCATACTTTCATGCAGTATGGGGTAAAATCCCACTGGACAGTTTAAGATTTGTATGACAGCATGCTAAAAGAATTGTGATGGCAAAAGGTGGTCATACTCCTTATTAGGCCTTTGATATTAATATATTTTTAGATTTCCCATTTTTCCTCCACCCCCTGGGTCTGTGTTTATTTCTTGGTAACAGTTTTTATAAACCAAATTCAAACCTGTTTCATTGGTGTGGTTATAATTATGGCACATCTCAAACAGATGGCTGGCCAAAAAAATAAGACTGTCAGAATGCACTAACACAACACGGCATATTAAATTCGGGAATGTGAGACTTTTTTCTTTACACAACTGTCTTTCATGCTGATCTATACCACAGTTATGAGCTTATGAGAGAAATTACAGGGTTCTCTTTCTGGCCCACGTTCATCCGCTGTCGGATATATCTCTCAATGAAACAAAAGAAGCCTGTAATCTCGGGTAATTTAATTCTTTTCTGGTGCAGAAAATGAAGACACATATTTGTACTAAGCAGAGCAACGTCTCTTATTGTTTATTAATTTCGCTGGATTCATTTAAGGGCTGTCTGTCTTTCCATGTCAGTTTATTTGCTTAAGTTTGTTATTCTTTGGGGAAAATCATGATCATTTCCAAAAGTCTGGGGATTCGGCAGGCAGGGGAACAAAACTCATGCATGGGCTCAGTCTGAAAGATGTGTGGAGCAACTTCCAACGAATCTTGGCGAAGCTCATCTCAGGTGCTGATAAAACAATGATGTTTAATTTCAGCAACGCTTGTGGAACACTTGTGTGCTACAGGGGAATGTGAACCTGGCAGCTCAAAGGAAGTTTGATTGCTATCGCCATGTTTCTCAAAGTTCTCCACAATCAGGACAAGTGTTATAACAATGTAAACCCAATATATTCTTTACAACATTTTAGCATTTAACATTAGCTCTGTATATTAGAAGGTTCTTCTGCTGTAACGTTGCTTTCTGATCAGATCATGTCCTTTAGCTCTAGAGGTAAAAATAACCACTCTCTGTATCCAAACCATTTTCTGAATTGCGCAGTGTTATTAAAATAGAAAATTTGAAATTAACTCAATTAACTTTCAATTCAATATAACTGATGTCTTCGAGAAACAATTGTGATATTCTTATTTGTGCAGCTCTCCTTATACATAACCAGGCATAGTGCAGCATGTTTTCAGCGGCAATCATTTCTGTCCACACTGAAGTAATCATTTCTGTGCACACTGAAAGCTGCTCCATGGAACAAAATTACAACCAATCAAAACTTACAGCTATGTGGAGCAGCATTTTTGAGAAATTAGATTTTAGATACCCATTCATTGCACCCACATGAGAAAACAAATGCATTTATTAAAATGTCTTTGTGTTCCATAGAAGAAAGAAACTCTCACAGGTTTGGAGCAAGAGGTCACAGATGTAACAGCTTTCTTACCCCATATTTGCACTGACGAGAAGAGGCACCATACTGAAAACGGCATTGTTCATCTGCATCGTACACCTGCCCTGGAGCCACAGTGGGGTACAGGAAGTCTCGTTTCTGAGGTTCATTGTCCAAACACGTTCCCCGACCTGAGCTGTCAAAAAAACAAACCTTCAATGGGATTGGCTTCTCTACTGTGCTTTCCATCGTGTCCATATGTTCAGAAGATTCAAAAGAGTGATAGTGACTTATGACAAAAAAAACACATGAAAAGAAAAGGGGAGGCATTATTTTTTTCCCTCATGTTACAGGAATAGAAAACGAAAATTTTGTAATTATTCCCTTAAGCGTACATTGTTCCGAACTTGTATGACTTTCTTCCATGGAACTGGTATTATCTTCTAAAGCCATTCGTTAACATTCAAAACAATATGAATTTGTTATTAACCTATAGACACTTCTCATCCACCCCAGTCCTTAGTGTGTTTACGATAAAAGTATGAATGTGTTGATCCAATTCACGAAACCAAAAAAGAATTTGTTCAATTAATCAAACTAATCTGGAACTTCAGTTTCTTGATTCTCTGAATGATCCAGTCACTGTAGTTAGTATCTCACAGGAGATCACCAGCTACTGACAACTTTAATTTTGATCTGTTCCTCACACAAAGCTATCATATGACTTAGAATACAGCGCTTCTGTGATTTTTTGCAATTTTGAAGCTTGACAGACCGAGTCTGCAGTTTCATTATATGGAATATGGAAAATAGTGGACCTTTTGTGTTCCACAGAAGAAAGTCAGGAAATACAGGTTTGGAGCAACAAGAGGGTGAGTAAACAATGACAGAATTTTTATTTCTGGACAAGCTATTCCTTTAATGGAAATCAGCAAATGAGAAACATGGAAAATACAGAGTGCAGAAAATGAGGAGGAAGCATGAATGACAAACAGTGGCCGTAAAACGCAGAGATTTGGACTTATATGGTACTGTGGTGCTCCTATGGAATCTTTTGAACAGCCAATAAAATGACGAAAGGGAGTAAAGCAGCAAAAAAAAACAGGTACTGGAGGTCACACGTCCAGTCAAGAGTAGTGTTTAGTCTGTTTAGTCAGATAGAAATATGAAGGCTCCCGAGAAACCCTAAAAAAGGCCACATCTCTAACTGTTGTGAAAGACTCAAAAAATGAAGCCAAAGAAGACACCAGGCAGAACATGTTCTGTTAGACTGTGTTTATTCTGGGTTTAGAAGTTTTTATTTCTTATATCTCCTGGTGAGCCAGTGCTGGCGAGAGCAAACGGCTATGAGATAAGTCCGCACAGCTAATTATTATCCCGCTTGGCTTTTTCAGCAAAACGCCAAAGAATACGCTTCCCTCTGAGGGAACAGCGGGCTCGCTAACAACATAAACGCTAACATTTCATACTGCCGGAGAGCAGACAGCACTATTCTATGACTCCGTTTGGCACCGCATTTGCATGATTTCTGCAATGGAACGTGCAACCTAAAGCACATTAACCAACCACCCAACCGTGTACTGCTAAAAGCACTGTTGCTTGTAAAGACCAAGACACACTAACCCTCTAATAACATGCCTTTGCATTTTTGTAGACATTTTGTACATGAGATACATGTCAAACTCGGATGGATAAAGGGCAAGGCATGACAGAAAAGCTTTAAATGAGAAGTAGTAGACCCAAGATTTTAACATTTCTGCCATCACTTACTCGCCAATTTCAAACCTTCTCTCGTCAGTAAGACACAAAATTCTGAATGTACTGGTGACTCTGTTTCATGGCATTACAATAAATGGAGAAATTTTTAGTTTCAAAAAGAGCACAAAAGCACCTTTAAATGATTATGAAAGTAGTCTATGTGATGTGAAGTTTTCTATAATAATAAAACAGTTTTGTGTGATGAACAGTCCAATTATGTAAGATGTTTCACAGATACAGATCTTCTGGGCTGTTAACCACTGTGATCGGAAGTTAACTGAACACAAAAACCAGATCAACCGATTAATTAAAAAGATCAGACTTGAAGCAATGATATTGCTTCATCTTTTGGGAACTCATAAAATCCCTGTGTGTGTTTCTCACACATAACTGTCGTATGGCTTTAGAGCACTTGGAATACAGTATCATACTGAAACACTTTTATGATAGTTTTATGGTGCTTATTGCTCATTTTGGAGCTTGAAATCTCTATTTATTCACTTTTATTATATTGAAACAAGATGGACAAGACATTCTTTGTGTTCCACAGAGAAAATGAAAGGTCATGCAAGCTTGGAACTATATGTGGGTAAGTAAATAATGGCAGAATTTGTATTTCTTGGTGAAATATTTCTTAATAACATAATAACTACCACTAACAAACATATTGTCACCCACTAAACTATTAACTAAAGATGGTGAAATATGGATCAATTGCATTAGAGCATTAGTTGATGAAATTTTAAAACCTTATGTTCAAAAACGTATCTAAAGAAAAAACTCATCCTATGTATCTGGTTTTTGTTGAGCTAGAGGAAGTATTAGCTGAAAGAAGGATCTCTTGCTTCCCACCACTAAACTGGAAGTGTAATCTAATTAAAAACTAAACCAAATACATTGGAAAGGAAAGAAACATATGAGCTTTTGCCTGGGGGGGGGTAAACCAATGTTGTATTTGGTTTCATCCATTTAATTTTCTATTTTTTTCCCATGTTGTTTGGTGGAATAATACCCTCATTGGGGAACAAGGCAAGTTTGAATATGTTCCCTTATATTCTAATACACAAACAAAGACTTTATTGTTTATTTCTTTAGAGAAAACAGAAATGGTCACTTTAAAAACGATTGTTTATTTGATGTGTTAACAAAACATCCTTGGGTAAACTCATTATAGTGAGCAGATATCCCAGTAAAAAAAGTAAACTTTGTAATTATTTACAATATTTCAGTGCAAAAACAAACAGTTGGAAACATAGAAAGGAAATTTGGTGTTTAGAAACGCAGTAAGTGGCTATTACAAATCGAACGACTAGCCTAATGTTATTTTGTAAGATAATGACTAGCATTTAAACAATATGTGTTGGTCAATGTGTGATGTCAATAACAGTATCAAGAAAGCAGGTTGACCAATTGCCAATATTAAAATTAAAATTACAAAATACTTTAAATAAGTTTTTACCAATCAACAAGGTTTTCAGTGCTAACCTCTGGGAATGAAAACTGACCTGTTTATTGGCAGATGCTGATAATCTCAGAAAGGCCATTTGTTGGTCGATTGGTCTGATATATAATATCTATCAATATCAATGACTGTACAATAAGTACAAACAGTAGGCTAAACGGTTTCTGAACAATTTTCTTTGTCCGAAGGTCCACGTGCACAAGCAAACGAGCTAAAATAAGTTTGACTCCACAGCCAAAGTTGGTTACTGGCTTGGAAAGCTCTGTCCACACGTCAAAATCTGCTAGATGTGGGATGTTGTAGTAACAGGCTAGCATTATCATAGGAGAGCAGTTTTACTGCCAAAGATTACATCAACCTGAGATTTCAGAATGTCCATTACTGATGAATTGCTCTGCTCTAGGCAAATCCAAAAAAGGAAGGTTAGTATTCAACCTCAATCTGAAATGGTCACAGATGACACAGTGTGATTATACAACAGGGAGTTCATCCCAAATCAACAGAGTAGGGATCCTTTGTGTTTGTGTGGGAAGTTGGCACGCGATGATACAGCTTCTGATGCCAGCGATAGCTGTGATGTTAATCTTCTTCCATGAGGTCATTCACCAGGAAAACTTTCTGACAGCCATGGCAACCACTATTCTTTCCTTTCGCCTTATGTTAGGCTAACAGTTCACAGACCAGCCTATGGCTGCCCAATTTTCATGGTCTCATTTAGTTGTGAACGAACTGTAAGTAAGTTTTTAAAATCTCTCACATTTTATGGCTTTGTCTCTACACAAACTTGAAAGCCAAATTTGTTTAATAAAATAGCACTGTTACCTGACAGATCAATAAAATGTTTCTATGACAGTTCTGGATTCTGTAAACTGAAAAACAAAATGTGGCAGTGGGCCTTGGTCTGATTATTTGTTTATCCAGCCAAAAGATTTCTGCCTTTCAATTATTTTGCCCGTTCACTGGGCAACCCAAATATGTGAAGCAAGAAGTTAATTTAGATCATTAAAGTACAGCAACATATTCAGCAGCTGTCAGTTGCTGGTTTGCCATGCAACAACACTATTTTTCTTCTGCTGCTATACTAAATTTATCGTACAATGTATTTTCAGTGTTTGGTTGGCTGTGCTATACTCAGTAATACAACACACTGAACAACCTAATTTATGCATGTCAAATCCCTGGCTTAGTTCCATAGGATTCATTTCATTTGGTTTATGAATCCATGAGAGTTTAACACTGATACAATAGTGATTCTTCAAATCCTCTTTTCACTTACTCCAAAAAGCTGGTGATATAGTCCTTGCTGCAGGCTGACCAAGAGAAGGGGTTGGTGTTAGCTGTGATGTGGGCCGCCATCAGCTTTGCTGTTTCGTGACCTTTGGTTCCGCAAGAGTTGCCAATCCCATCATGGTTCATCCCAAAACTGTCAGACAACAGCAGATCATAAGCTTTGATGGATCACTTCAATCAATGGTTTGTAGAGAAAATCATCCACCCCACACACAAGCAACAAGCTCAGACAGTTCAGAAAAACCAAGAGAGGGGGTCCAGTGGGATGGTGTTTCTTCAGCTATTGACATTTGTTGCCTTATGGGCATGTAAATAATAACCTTTTATTAAACAGGCTTTTTACACTCTCACTATATTATTTTTTACTATATACTATACTATATAATAATGTACAGCAGTGAACATACATGCAGCACAGAAGAATTCTGTCATTAACAGTGATATTTACAAGTGATATTTAGCTTGATTTTTTTAAAGTGCTTTTATTTTTTTATCTCAAACATGCTTTTCATTGACAATGTTGTCTCCATGATAAACAAATGTTTGGGTTTGATAAAAATCATGAAACATGAAAGTGCCAATAGTTGAAGAAACACCAGGAGCAGAAGGACACTCTCTCTGAGCTGTGAGAAGAAGCTCTTTCAGGCTTGGTAACAGCTGTGCGAGAAGAACAGGTAGGTGAAAGTTCAGAGGCTGTCTGAAGCTCTGAAGAAATGAGAAAGTTCTAATCACCACTCTGATCCTGACCTGTCAATCAATAATTACATGTTTGAACAGACCTCAATCTCAGTCATCTCTTAATGAACCTGGCCCTCTCTTCCCCTTCCTCAAAACTGCTTTCATCTGCTCATGGGACTGCTGAAGCATTTAGCCACATTCCTCATTGACAACTCCACAAATACATCACTTGAGCCATGTGGTTTTTGTTCCTTAGCATATCTGTCTGGATGCTGTATGAAAAGTCAGATGACCTTGGAGGACCTCAAAGCTGACTTTGCCGTGGTCCTGCAGAAATCAGCCCCTAATACATAAAACACCCCACCACATCACGCAAATCCTCAATGTATCCTCTATGTCTATGTAATAAGCACATTTATGACATTTCACTCTGCTCTCAATATAAATCAATACAGAGGAAACCTGCAGTGCCTTTTCGTTTCCTGTGAGACATAGCGGCTATTTTTACAACTGCAGACGCAAGACGTAACAGAGACCCAAGACATAATCTCACTTAACTTAGCCGAACAGCTACGCAGACCAATAGATCATAGTTATTTTTCCTCAGGATAGCTTTCATTTTTACAGACTGTCATTTGCAGAAAGTCGTGTGCATGGGTGAACAAAAAGGAGGCAAAAGTTACAGATTGCAGCTTTAACTACAGAACTACCTTTTATATCTAATCTCAAGGTTCTATAAGCACTATATAAACAATCAGCTATGTATGCACACACACAGACAGAAAGACAGAGACCAACACTGTAAACTTACTTGTGTCCTATCTCATGAGCAATAGTGAAGGCCGAGCCGAGGCCGATATCTTCATTAATACTGCAGCTCCTCTCCGGCTCACACATTCCTGCCACAGATGCCAATCCTGATCACACACACATACAAGCAGTAGTGTTATACTGAGTCATCATCAAAAAATAAAATTCTATTTTTATTTTAAAACTCAATGCAGAAACAAAGTATTCAGGTTTACACTGTTATTTTTTTAATCACTAGGGGGACGTCACCATTGCTGGCTAGACAATTAAATATTAGAACAACTGATTCTAGACAAGGCCTAGACAAGGGGGTTAGATTTATAAATTCTACCTCTGGTAACAGGGGACCACCTACTAATGCAAGCCAGAGCTCAAGACTTCTTGAAAACATTTCACTAACATTTCACTTTGTGCCCTAAATATATAGATGTTTTCATTATTCAAGCTTTCAAAGTTGTAAAAAGGAGACAGAAATCATAAAAAAACATTGTAATTTTATTTTGATTTTAGTTTAGGAATTTTCAAGATATTTGAACACGAACAACATTCGAGTGAGCAAGCCTAAATTTACTACAGACAGTGTTTAGGTTCTTTTTGTAAAGAAAAATGTTATATTCTTTTATATTCTATATAAATGCGCCTATATTTTAGGCTGCATTTGTATCAGTATCTGTATTTACTCTGCTTACAGTATTGCCTTTGTGTTGGAAACTTCTGGTGTAGAGCAACTAAATCTCACTTTCTCTCAAAAGATAAAGTAAAGAAAATAAAGGCTATTTGGAGTTAAGAAAGTTTCTGACAACTGACTGGCCTTGTCTTGCGAAAAAAAATGGTCATTCCTGCAAAAATATTAATAATATAATATTAAATATGCCACTTTGCATGGTAGTACACATGGTGGAGATGTTGTGTCTGACTGTAAGTTCAACCAGCTGCTTATGTTGGGGGGAGGGCTCTTAAAGCTATGAAGTACAGAAAACAAGCTTTTCCTAAATCCAGGTGTGTCTAAGTTTTTTGTTTCCACTCTGTCCAGCCTGGGAAAGGAAACAGTTCTCACTAGATCTATTGGTGTGTGGTGGGGAACAAACAAAACCCTTAAACTAAATAAGGTTTGGAAAACGATCCAAGATCAGAAGCCTGTTCTGGGCTCTGCATGCCCAAACTAAATATGGTTGGATCAAACATTGCATTATTTTTGCAAAAGGCCCCTGTGAAACCATAACTATAGTCCATAGTCCATAGTCATATGTATAATATTAAAATTATGAATGTACTCCACACCTGGAGTATGAAAATTCCAAGTGTGGTTTGTGATAGTGTTGTTAGGGAGCCATCGCTCCAACAAAGCACTTTTAGCTTCTTTATCTTCCTTATCCAGAGGCACAAACATGAGCCGACATGAAAATCAAAGGCTTATATGACATCAACTAAAGGCAAAAGTTAATTAAAGTAAAGCGAGCCAGAGTTAGAGACAGCTGGTGGTCTCTTTCTGATTCAAAAGCTCAGTGGTGGAACTTGATTTCCGCGTTTCGCGATTACCCAGTGACCCCCGGAGGGCAACACACTGACCCGAGACCTTGATAAACCCTCTGGGTGAGTATGGGGGGTGTTGAAGTGGAGATGGAGGTGGAGAAGGGGGGGCGGCAAGGAAGCAGAGCAGATGCCGGGGCAATTAAAGGGACCCTGGGAATGTCACGAATGCGGTCAATCTGTCAAACCACCCCTGCAGTCACAATATTACTTCTAAGATATATGGTTCAGCCCTGGAGGGGGTTGGTTCAGATAAGATGAGGGTTTGACAATCCCTGTAGTCCATTTAGGGGAAAAACACCTTTTCTTTTTTCTCATTTATCTCAATTTTCTTAAAGGAACAGTTTACCTCAAATAAAAATTCTGTCATTGTTTAATTACACTCATGGTGCTCCAAACCAAATGACTTCATGGAGCACAAAAGAAGAATTTTTTTCTTTATAATGAAAGAATAAAGACTAGGACTGTCAAGCTTCAAAAAGCACTATATTCTTAGCCATATGATTTTGCAATATGACAAAGTGAAGCTATTATTAACTGATAATCTTCCCCTCCAGTGAGCTGTTAACAGCTGTAACCAGATCACTGAATGAGTGAGTTAAACCAGATCATTCTGATTCGTGAACTGTGAATTAAGT
Organism: Chromobotia macracanthus; assembly: GCA_036877525.1. Taxonomy (NCBI): domain Eukaryota; kingdom Metazoa; phylum Chordata; class Actinopteri; order Cypriniformes; family Botiidae; genus Chromobotia; species Chromobotia macracanthus. The sequence continues at coordinate 3,732,732 of JAZGTH010000031.1, read as the reverse complement.
CATGAATCAGGCATTTCTGCTTCTTTCATGAACACATCAAGCTGATCTAAATCAAGTATTAACATTTTATCCTGTTCTTTACAGGCTTAAGTTAAACATACTGCATGGTTTTAGAAGATTTGAAATAGATAGATATGGACACTTTTGTAGATGTCCTTCAAAACAATTTACCTTATTTGTTCTGCAGAAGAAAGTCATACAGCTTTAATAAAACATAGAAGTGAGTAAATTATGTCAGAATTTTCATTTTTTGGGTGAGTAAACTCTTTAAATAAATTATTTTAATAAATAATAAATTATTTTTCATGTTTTCTATTATATGTTGTATATATTTCTTATATCATTTGTTATATATCAGTATTTTTCTCTCATATACCATGTTATATATTGTATAATATTCTTCTCTCATATACTCTGCTATATATTGTATAGTGTCCTTATATACGTATATATGCCATGTTATATAATGTATAATCATCTCTCATATTCTCCCTTATAAATTGTACAGTTCTCTTGTAATAAATTGTATAGTATACTGTTATATATTGTATAGTTTTCTTTTCTTCACTGTTTTTCAGCTTGCCCAGGGGAGGGCTAAACACCTCTATCCCACAGCAGATAGCAGTGGGAATGTTTGGAAATGAAACAAGAGGCAAGTGTCTGTAAGCCAGTAAGCCAGGCTTGTCTGAGCTCAACATGAGCCAAAGCACCAAACAACTCTATAAAAAGGAGGTCTTTCTCAATTACTTCACACCGAAGTTTGTTTGAGCAAACAAAGCATGTGCCATAAATATCTGGTCTTAAGATAGAATGTTTTGGAACTTACCAAGAGTACCGCAGGGTTTGTTCTTATAGGTGCAGATGTCATATCTACAAGAAATAAGAATTCTCTGTGAGTCTTTCAGGTGTATCTTTATTTGCATTGACATTTATCAGGCCCACATGCTGTAGCAAAGTCAGAGCAAGCATTGAAAGACGATGCCACAAATGGCATGAATTACATTTTTACTGTATTAGCCCATGTCTGTGCCTGAGATACCATGGCCACAAGTGTCTAAAATGGAAGAGAAAAGCTTACTAACTATTAGCATAGAGGACATAGCATCGTATGTACCAGGCAATTGTCAGGGAACTACAACGCAGTTACTAGGGTGTTTTGTGAGGTTGCTAGGTTATTGCTTACTGGCCAGTCAAATAAAGTAAGCTCATCTCTAAGTCTCTGATATTTTAGTCCCAAGATATGGCTAGGGTCCATCCTTCAATGTTAGTCTAGGGGATTTTCATCTGCCAGGCAAAAATCTGATCCCTTAGAAAAGTAATGGTGCATGTTTCCTAAACAAGATTTGCAAAATCATTCATACAAACAAATCAAACGGTAAGAAACAAGTTACACATTTTAGTTTACCTGTTACTTCTGCGTTTACTACTTTGAAGTACGTTTTATACTAACTTAACCCTATCAATCATAACCACCAACTGTTTGCACTGCTAGCTTGAATTTTTTGTTTGTTTTTTGAGTAACTCTTTTTTCACCAACAGGACTTTTCAATGGCAGGCCTATTTGAAAGAATGCCAAATACTTTCTTATTCCCCAAATGCAGCATTAAACACCTCCTGAAAAATATCACAAGCAGTTTGGGTTGCTGAGTCTGGCCAAGGGCAAGCAGCCAAGCTTTATTTGACAGTGTCTTCAGCACTGTGTAAAAACACAGCGCCTGATCTGAATCATATTAAACTGTCTTAGAAGCTTTTGTGTTTTTTGTGTTGGGGGCTCGGGGGAATTTAGCAGACGTTGTGCGTGTATTCAGTCAGACTGGTAGTTGGAAAATTCCTATCTGCTTTCTATTTTGGTGTTGATTTAAAGATGTTTACTGTGGCAGCTGAGAGGGGTCAAAAGAGCCAAAAAACGTTAAATTGGGGAAATCATACTGGAATATATCAGCAAAAATAAATGATCAAGTTTTTCTTTCACAGTTTAAAAGTATAGAAGATGTTACTTATATAATTTAAATGAATGTGACAGAAAGTCAAGGGAGTACACACTCAAAGATTATATATCTACCTAGATGGATATCTATCTATATGGATGGATGCATGGATAGATGGGGTATTTAAGTCTTACTTAACCAACAACCATAATGTTATAATCAGCAAAACAAATTCTAATTAACTATGGTCCATAAACTGCCATAATTTCTGTCAAACCATGGATTTGCTTTGATTCAGAGTGCAAATCTGATACTAATCTAAATAATGTTCTAAAAACTGGGTATTTTTACCTTTTAAGGTAAACCCAAGTGTTTTTCTAAAAACAGTCATTTCACTCCCTAAAGATCTGAGCATTTTCTGAAGAAAATGTGCATGGTGCTTGGGCATGCAAAAGTCTGGGTTATGATGTGAAGGGGATACCAGGGCATTGCTTTGCCGTTGCCAAGATGTTCTAAATGTTTGTAAGCACATTGCTAGGGTGTCTCTGTGATATTTTGGTACCTAGATTTGGCTCACTTAATTAAGTCTATGGAATTTTTCGTCCACAAGATGAAAACCAAGAATGAAAACCAATGAAAATTGCCTTGAAAAGTATTAACAATCAAAGTAAGTTAGACAGAAGACTTCATATGTATGCATGACTGATGCACTATTTGCAAGAACAAGTATGAATATTTGCAAGTCAGACATACAATGCTTCTTTCAAGCTATAAAGCTAAGGTACTCTACTAATAATCCAATAATAATATAAGAAGATATGACATATACCACAAATAATGGACTAGCCCTATTGTTTAAAGACACTACAACACTAAAGATACATTTTTCTTCAATAAGCAATCCAATCATATGCTGGCTTTTAATACATTAAAAAACCAAGAACACAGCAAATTCAATTCCAGCACCTCTTTCCTAAGCAGAGCCCTCCAGACTTAGGCACTGTCTCATGAACCCGTTTAGAGAAACTGACCTCATTTGGACATTTATTTATTTTGATTTAGTTATTTTAATTTCCCTCAGCTCTCACAGTGGATTGTATTCCAAACAAACAATATTAGATCCCAATGCTCTGGCCGACCATGCTCTGGAGTCTAGGACAGGAAAACACAGCTGAAGAGGTCAGCATGGATGATACATCACAATGTTGTGGCAGTACCAAACGTGTCTCCCTAATGCGCCTGTAGAGATAATGCAGTATATTGCTTCACTTGACAATGATTGAGACTCTGAGCCACCCAGTGACAGCAGACAACAGCCCACAGGAAATTGTTCATTTGACCTCTGCAGAAATGAAACTAGATTTCAACCACAATGTGTGAATGAAAACATCAGTTGTCAGGATGATTTTCCTCTTCCTCTTCGTTCTTTAAAAAACTGCACCATACCACACAACTATCTTAACTTTAGTAAGCCTAGTGAACTATTGCAAGTATTGCAATTTTAGGAAACTTGAACGTGAACTATTGTATCCATTGCAATTTTTGTAAATGTTACGAACTGTTGCATGTATTGCTATGTTTACAGCGAAGTAATGTTTTTTTTGCTTCAAACCCAGATGGCCAAAAAATAGCAGCACAGTGTCTAGTTGTTTCCCGCTCTGCGTACTTTGGCAGATATCTGTATGTTTAAAAAAATTAACTAAAAATCTTCCATAGACTGGCGTCACGCATGCTGTCTGTCTTTCAGTCACTTCGAAAAAGTGTTTGGCATCTACATTTGTTTAGTAAAAACACTCAGAAGTTAAACAAATTATATGTGTATAAATAGAAATATCCATTTACTTACACTGACGTCTATAGCATCGTCTGACAGCGTCAAAGCTAACACTTGTCCAAACCACACAGCCATGCATCAGTGGTCACCAATTAACAATGACATTAATAACCAGTTTGCTCGTAGTTGTAAATGACCCACCCAATATAAATTTCCAGCACAAACTGTCAAATTACTGTGCCAAAATGTCAACTAGCCCTAAAATGAGCCTTTATCCACTAATTTGAGTTAAACTGAGGATGTTAGCACAACATGTAAAAATTCTGCATTTGGAAGATTGATTGCCCAAGAACTAATCACTGAAACAAACTACTGTAAGTCCAGTTTTTCTCCCTCAAGATAAATATAATAAATAAAGACAGGAATTTCAGAAGAGTGCACAGTTCACCAAAACAGACTGACTTTAAGGAAAAATAAACTCAGGAAACAATGTAAGACACAAGACAGTGTCATTCATAAAATGACAACCATTTCCAAAACAAAACACGCTGGACATTTTAGATTTAGTTTTATTCTAACATTATGTGCTAAAAACATCGAAACAACTGTTATGTCAATTCCAGGTGATGACAGCAGTTTAAAACAGGACTCCTCTTTTACATGTGGCTGTGTTAGGTCAACAAATGGGAATTTAACACAGAACCAAATTTGTTTGACATAATTGCTTGTTGTAGGAAAACTGACAATTGCAGTAAATGCTTATATTTTGTAACTGGTTTCTATATGTCTCCTAAAATTTGATGGATTCACACTCTCAGCAGACAATAATTCAGCACACAAAACACACTGTAGTCGGCACAACCCATTTAACATCCTTGCAAACGGAGTCATACTTAATGTAGTCTGGCTTGATATAATTAATAATGATGTAATGCAACTTGTCCATGTTGCCATCTGCAGTTGTTTGGCAACATTGTTATTGTTTGCATTTAGTGACATTATCAAACCAACTTCCCTAAGTATAGCCATGATTCTACAATCTGATTGGTTGACAAAATATTATATCAGGACAAACAAGAATTTCCTACTTGGCAAAATCATGGTAAGTATTAAGAGTTACGGCTTCTCATACACAATATGGTTCATATAAAATAAAGTTCCTAGTGGAAAACTAGCAACCAACCTTGTGATGAGAACAGCGTTGTCATGATGGGCGATCCCATTCTCTGGGATACTGTTCCCATCTCCCTGATGAGAAAGAATGGATTTCTGCCATTTACAGAAGCTGTCGAGGGATTTGTCCGCATGGTGGTTTATCTCCAAGTTTGGCTGTAACACAGAACGCTAACATGACTTATCAAAATCTGAAGCTACACAATTTATGCTAAAGACCTAAACTCCAGTAATATGAAATGAAATTACAATACAGAAATTTACATTTCATTGTTGTGTTATTAATTAATTTATTAATTTATTTTAATGGTTACTATGGTGATGTACATAAAAACAATATATCATTAGACTGGTACAATGTGAATTACGGTCCTAATGACATCATCCTAGAGCTAGTTGGATCTTTGGTTGGTTTCCCAGTCTGAGTTATTTGACCCTTCCAAGGCCAAGAATTAAAGAAGACAAACACACAGGCTCTCTCATTTAATACATTAATGTTAATACATTAACATTAAAATCTTTTACAAAGTTTCCCTCAGGGACAATGTCTAGGCATATCTGTTTGAATAACTTTTATCTTTTAAAGTGGACATTTGAAACATGACTCCATCTGTTCATTCGGGCCAATAAAATGACAGACTACTGTGAGGTGTGTTTCCAAGCTTCTGAAAATACTCAGAGCTCAAACTCATTTAATGTTAATGCAGATCCAGTCTAGCCCAGTCTAGGAATTATCACTAACATACTGTTACCTATAACTTAACCAAAAAATGTAGCTTTATTTACATTGAGGCATTTACATTTAGACATTTAGCAGATACATTTATCCTTACAAGGTGAAGAAAACAATGAAACCAATAAAGCTTTATGTATTTAACACTTTGCATAAAACACTTTGCATTGGTGGGTGCCAATCTGGAAAGTTAGGTGTTGCTAGGATATATGTATGGTTACCAGGGTATTTCTAGGTGGTTGCTTTACAAGGTAGTTGTTAGGGTTTTCAGGGTGGTTACAAGGGTGTTGCTAGGTGGTTGTTAGGGTGTTCTGAGTTGTAAATTCAATTTACAACTTCAATTTCAAATTTGTCTTGCACATCCACAGCACAATCAGTGCAGGATCCAGCAAAGTTTAATCCTTACAGAGACTTTGTTCAAATCCACAAAATAAAGTTTGTTGCACAAAAAAGCAGTTTGAAATTACATGAGCGTGAGTAAATAATAAAACAATTTTTATTTTTAAGATTACTGTTCTTTACAGCAATTACCTGATCTTCAGTCAGGACAATCAGTCTGGTTACAATAATGTTCACAACGTTTCCTAGACTGGCATCCCGGTAAAGTTTGGCAACCTGACCTCCAGAAAAGAAAAAAAGACACAAAGTCAGCCAAATGCTGTTTGATCATGCCTGATCTTTAAAAAGAAATAAATGACACACATATGAGACAAACACCCATGAGAAAAGCAGGACCAAACTTACAATATTCATTACAGACAACACATAGTGCTCGATGTCTTTGCGACCATGGTAGCCAACCATCATTTTGTCAGCCACCACCAGTGTCTCCACGAAACGTTCAGAGCTGACAGAACGACGCTGGCGAAGAGCTCCTGACGGGCCGTCACTGCCCGGGGCTGAGTAAGGTGAGTTCACACCTGCACTCATTTGGAAGCAGGATGTCCTGTTTTTTGTGAGCTCTGAAGAGAACAGAAATGGCTGACGTTTTCTTCCTCAAAGAGAGGAAGTCTTAATGAAACTAAAGTTTCATTAGTTTAAGGGACAGTTTACTGAAAAATGACATTTCTGTCATCATTTACTCACCCTCAAGTTGTTCCAAACCTGTATATTTATTTTATTTTTTTTTGCTGAATACAAAAGAAGATTTTTAAAGAATGTTTGTAAACCAACATTTCTGGGCCACCTTTGACTTCCATAGTAGGAAAAATATTATAAAAGTCAATGGTGCCCCAAATCTGTTTCAATACAAACATTCTTTCTTTGTTTTCAGCAGAAGAAAGAAATTTGGAACAACTTGAGGGTGAGTAAATGATGACAGAATATTCATTTTTCGGTGAAATATCCTTTTAAATATCCTTTTATAGATTGTTAAAATGACACACAGCTGTACTTTAGCACAGATCTCGATATAACACTCATATGGAGACTGTTTGCAGGGATCTCCAGCCAAACCTGAACCACTGACCATCATTTCCTAAACTTCTATCTATAGCTGTTTATGTCACAATGCGGCCAGATGGAGGTTTACCAACCTGAGACGCCGCAGCTGAACTCCTCGCTGTGCTCACGCAGAGAATGAATGGAAGACTTTTTATAAATAACATGCGGTTGTCCTTCTTCGTGGTTGTCATCACTGAAATTTCTGGATTTATTTTTTAATGGCTCTATTAAATATTGCTCTTCTTCTGTGGTTATGACACCATGCTTGATAAGGAAAGAGAAAATGGTGGGTTACACGAAAAGCACACAAGAAAACAAGAAAACATATTTATTCAAGGTTTGAAATATTCCATCTGTGCTGTCTAGTTTGTAAATTAATGCATTTTAATGGCCATATTACATGCCACATGCCAAAATATATTCCACAATGCAGATAACTATAACTTGTTTTCTAAATCATTCTGCATCGCATGTAATTCCTATCTTTCAGCGTTGCAGACAAATGCAAACCATGCCAAAATACAAATCAATGAGATAAATCACTCAAAAACCTCCAATTACGAAAAGAACAACATGGTAATTACTGGGACAGCAACCAAAAACACAGCCCTGCACCCTCGAACACCCCCAATTTAACATAAATTCAGAAAGTGCCTCAGATATGTGTTTATAACAAAAAACCTCTGGCATGCTTTCCAAGTCTGTAAAACTCCACAATGAGACCAATTAAGTCTTTACAAAGAAACAGCAAACGCAAAACAAATGCAGAGTTGATGCGAGCCGTATGCTTGTGTGACAAAGAGCAAAAACTACTGAGGCATTCAAAGGATTGTTTTTCCATTTTTGGTTTCAATAAAATGACTGAGACAAAGCAGAGATCTGGGCAATCTAAATTTACGAAGTATGGTGAGCCAGCGCTATGGGCTGCAAGTAATAATATTAAGTTCTTGTGTACCATCATTGCAACCGTCCTTTCCCTTCCCCCATTCCGACTGATGGCAGATTATGGGACAAAGCTAATTGTGGACCTGACAAAGCAAAACTGTTTGGAATGTCTCGAGCTACAAACTAAATCTTTAGTTTACTTATCTGCTTGGATTCATGATGATCAGTGACAGACGAACCCTGTCTAATGCATCACTTTTTCATTTCTAGAATTATATTTGAGTCAAACCACTGGGACCGCTCAGTTGAGAATTTCTGATGCTTGATATTATATTAATCATTATTTAGTATCTAATTTAAAAAGTGATGATGATGCAAGACACTCAATTCTCATGTTGCTTGTGATGGGCTTTGGGACAGTGTGTGCTCCTGCGGTGTCATCAGCCAGTCAGAACTGCCAGAAAGTCATTTACATGGGGCTTCAGGGTAATTAGTTGCATAGTACTTATGGCTCAAGTAATTGGCTCAAATGAAACTGCATACCACAACCGAGTGCCAATGAGGACAGTTTATAGTAAGCAGGTTGCGTTCTTCCCTTGGGAGTGAGAGGAAATTGAGTGGCAACTGCTGTTAACGTGGATGAGAATGCAAATGGACAGCCTCAACTTTTACAGACCTCATTATAATCATCACATTTATCAAAAGCCTCATTGATTTTTATCAAAAGAATATTGATTCCAGAGATTTATGCAAATCTGCTGTTGCACCAATCCTGCCATCCTGCAAGTCAAAGGTAATTGCACAGGGCTCCCTCTGGAATTTTCCACCCCCTAACTCTCATAATGAGAGATTTAAAGAGACAAACTGCTATCTAGCTGCAAGGCAAAGGTTTGGCAGGCAATTTGTGCATACTCTGCTGTGTGCATATTCACTTAAGACACATTTAATCATCTCAAAAATTGCAGCACAACTCAGGAAACCACGATAAACCCACAAAGTGTGGTTTAATCCTGCGACATCAAAGTCCTCCCCTAGATGAAACCAGAATGAGATACGAATCAGCTGGCAAAACTGCCCAGGCCTACAGGTGCAGGAGGGAATCTAGGCCACATGCGGAGAGACAGCTAAGCTAATACTTTGCTGTCACTCAACAGTCACTTTAACACAGAGCAGAAACAGCCATGTACACACAGAAAACTAGATAGAAAGCTCTAGCTGCAATACAGACTACAGACCGTGTTGCTACAGACATCTTGCTGATATTCTGCCAGCATGAGTTTCTGGGAACTTCCGAAGCTTTATTAATGCGCTATTGACATGCTGAGTCATTCTGGAAGCTTGAGTAAAACTGCTGAGCAAGACATTTGATCCGTTCCTAAACCCCTGAGCAGTTACTAAGATATTTAAAGTGGTCGCTAGGTCTCGCAGGAGTCATGGTATGGTTCTTTTTCAGTGCAAGTCTGTTGAAGTTTTTGACCCGTTTTATCATTGGCCATGCGAAAATACAGCACACCTTTTCTCAGCAAGCCACGGTCACATATTTCACAGTGAAGACCACTTAATGGTTTCATAAAGCAAGTCAGCACATATAGGACCTTTTGAGGAAGTAAACACTTTGGTCTGATCTTCAGACATGCGGGCAATAAAACGGAATGCATTTTCCACATGTCACCGACCAGCATGCTTCCATATGCCGATGTGACTGTCTATTTTCCAATCTGTTCTTTTAAGCAGAAAACAGTGCACCTTTTTCCCTCAGGTATTCTGGAGAAAAGCAGTTTGCTAAAAATACACACTCAAAATCAAAACATTTTTGGTACTTCTAACAATGGAACCTTTTTATTCACCTAAACAAATTTTTCAAACTCTGTTGTACTTACCAAGCCTTTGCAGTTGCTTAATGCCACTTTCGTACTGCTATACTGATCCAATAGGTATCCAACATAATGGCAATTATCGACCAATGAATTCTGCCGATCCACTCCGTCTTTGCCCCAGTACTCTACAGTGAAATGTTTTGAAACCAGGTTGGGGTTGAGTGTCAGGTTCAGGTGAAAGTGCTTGCCATAGGCTGAGAGTTTGTAAAAAAGCCTGGTCTCTGTGTGGACTGGCTCAACCTGGTCCAGTCCCCGTCGCCTCCGACCAGGCACGTATTGTTTCACAGTGTAACTCATAAACTGGCCCCTCTCATTTACCCGCACCGGTACTGTTAGCTGGTAGTGCTCCAGCGTGGATAGGAATTCCGCTTTTTATGTCAGAGAACAAAGTTAAGCAGAAAACAGAAAGTGAGTAATCATGGGACAAAAAATGCAAATTTCAGTGTTTAAAGTGGCAGGTGTGCTAAGAGGAAAGTTGTTTTGCTCAGAGTTTGCTCTTTTATGACTCAGGTGAGTTCTCTGTTCAGTTTAATTTAAGGTCCATTTAATCTTTGTCTTAGATATTTCTCCTAACTGAGTTCATATTGAAACCTCTTCATATGATTATAGATGTTGGTGTATTGACAAATCTGAGCACAGTGTTAGATTTTGAAGAAACTGAAACTAGTGGAGACACATGACACAAATGATTTAATATCAGTTAAGGAGAAACAATTGAAACATTAAAGAGATCTCACTGGTATTTTTCTTTTCCATAGAAAGATAGCAAAATCTGCAATCAATGTAATGTACTCTTACTGCAAGTCAACTGTTGGCTCATTTCTCCCAAGTTATTTTTTAGACAATCTGAGCAAAGCATTCTTTAATCAATCTTTTCTCTGGATTGGCAATACTGAGCACATTTGATACATTGTTGAGATCTCCTCTGAAGAGGAGACATTAGTGATTACTTAGAAACCTATAAGACACAAGCAGATTTACATTTGCTCTCTATTTGATCTCAGTGATGTCTAGGAGAAATAAATTTGTTGTTAATGACATCTCATTTGTGATATTTCTTTCCTGCAGGCGTTTTTCACTAGTGTATGTAGTCATTATTCTAAGCAGAAAGGAGTCATGGTTTTTCAGTGGTGAATACATCTCATCACTAGTAATTAACCAAACATTCAAACAAATTAAACCTACCTTGAGAGTTGTAGGAAAGGCTGTGAGGTTCAGCAGCGGCCAAGACCAGGCTAAATATCCAAGTCAGTGTCTTCCGAAAAATTTCCATAATTTAGAGAAGATCTGACATTGGGGTGGGGGTAGGGGGGGTCGGGGTGGCTACAAATGGATTAAAGCGATATGATCAATCCAGCATTGCACCATAACATATCCGTTATTAGCTTCCTTGATACGTTCAAAGTCCACGCTTAATCCAGGGTTTAGATGTCTTCTTAAGGATGAAGTCTCCAGAAAGGGTTTGAGTCCATACCTGTGTCAGCCATGAGATGTGGAGGGATCCATAAGAACACTCTTCATGTTACTCCAAAGTAGTAGTTCTATATTGGGAGCTTGTTCCAAACTATCCATTTGTTTGCCTGGAAATGAATAATAACATAATGACACAGAATGTGGAAAAACTCAAATGCTAGTTTCTGGTCATATAACGTGTGCAAAAAAATGGAAGAAATTTGCAGCAAAACGTTTCAGCTGCTTTGGGGCAGATAACAATTGTATAACTGTGACATCTGGACTAGAACAGGTTTGATCACACACACACACACAATGCTGATCTCATAGGTGTTGAGTGGGATGCAGTAACTTCAGGTTATCATTTTCACACCTGCACTTGAGTACTAGGTGCTCGGGCTGTTTCCGACTCGAGGCGTGAAGCCATGTAGCAAATACCTGTTGCAAATAACTTGACTGACAATTTACACAAATGATTTCCACTTAAACTGTATTTTCATTTGTATACTCTAGTTGCCATGGCACACTCAGCAGGTATCTTACTCAGTGAGGTGATCATTGTACACTAATAATTTTGTAAAACAATAATCAGACACTTAAAATGTATGGACTCCATACAACATATCAAACCAAGTGACATCTGCAAACAAATGAAACTAATTTCTCAGAACTTCTGCAAAGACTTAATGAACTGGTGTCAAATTGATTTTAGTGTATTTGTAAAGTCAGTTATAAACGTTATCTATCTATCTATCTATCTATCTATCTATCTATCTATCTATCTATCTATCTATCTATCTGTCTATCTGTCTGTCTGTAACTCGATTGCGATGCGATTCAAGAAGTTTGTAACTCACCGGTTAGGCAGTGACCATTTAATCAAATGCCGGCACTGTTCTCTCGGATTGTAGGCAGACGAATCGTGCAGTTACAACAAATCCTATATAACGCATCCTTTATCATTATTCTCTATTATCGCAGCAGGGGTTGAAGCGGCAACTGTGCAGCTCACCATTTCACGACGTTTAATAAAGCGTCTTCTTCCAGACAGCGGCTCTAGTTGTCTAAAACGTGTCTGACCCAGACAGCTGGCAACTGGCCCAAGTCTATTACACTGGCCGCTAAAATAAAACAGGAGACTCGCGAAAGTGAAGACAAGACCGATGGGAAGACAATCAATTGAAAGAGCCAAATATGCGCCAAGGGATTCGTTCTTCCTCTGGCTATGTATCGTTCATCAATGTTGCAGTTTGAGATAAAGCAGTTACAATTAAGGCAGAATGTATTATATTGTCATGCATTAATATTTCTGCGCAAAATCCACCGGGATTGCTCAGACGACCCTTTCCTGTCTGAAAGACTGAAAGAAATGTATAGTTACCGTCTTCATCTTTGTTGTTGAATAAATACAGACAGTAGAAACTTCAATGCATTCTTCAGTAAATCTCTTCTTTCGCTTCAAGCCATGCTCTCTCTCATGCCAACAAATGCAGTTGCGTCCTTGTGCAGAAACAAAAAATGTTCTTCAAGAACTTACTGCATTAGCAGTGCAATGAAAAGACAGAAAAAGTAACTCCATGCACTCATCTCCAAAATATGAAAAAGTTGTTCAATAAGTATGTGCGCCTCTGTAACTCAACTCATGTTTAATTTTTAGGCTTATTGTTTGGTCTCGTGTTCATTGCTGGCTCCTTTGATTCAGCACAGATTAATAATAATAGTAACGCACATTGGTGCGGTGTGTATGCACAACACAAGAGCTGATCAGAGAGTTGCACTCTTTAACACTGGAGACTGATCTGAGCCAACATTCAGACTCAAACACTGGCAGCAGCTAGAGACTGGGAGGTGCGAGATGACGTCATTGCAGATGTGCGCTAGGATCATCAGGTGAAAAGTGCACGTGAGAATCAGGTAGCGACACTTTATAATGGCATTTATTAATGAGTGATTAAGAAATGGTCTGGACATATTTCACTCCAAATTATCATTTGTAAAATATTTATACACTATTTGTGCATTTTTTGAGTATGATTTTATGAGATTGGAATAAAACAATCATTGTATCACAGTAGTAATGTGTCATTAATGTATAGATTATTTAAACTTTAATTGCATAGGCTATATACCGTTATAATGTTTGTTAATGTTAATTAAAATTAATGTATTAAGAATTAATTACATTTAAATTGGGTCACTCCAAAGCTACGAGTGCATTAAACTATATAAGCACAAGACTTCACTGATTTATTTTCAGGAAGAGACAATACATGAACAACAGATATAAATATATCCTTGTTAATATCATTTTCAATAAAATACTTCTTTATAGCATCTGTATAAAAATGTTTAATGTGCTAAATTTGTCCAGATAAATACAACTTACCAGAACAGGACTGGTATTACACGGATTTTGAGCTTAGTCTGATTTTTGTGCGCTGATAAAAGATTGTTGCTTAGTTTGCTGCGACACCCTGTGGTGACTTATGTGACAGTGCATCAGTCTATACATAACGCTGTTTATTTTTTTTTAGAGAAAATACGAAATGTCGTGTCAGAAATTATAGTCAGTGGTTGTTGCTGTTGTTGTTGCAAGAATTTGACATACAAATTATCTTATCTTAAATTCGTAATTCGTTCCAGAAGATACAGATTTTTTACAGTAAATACATTAATCATTTCCTCACACATTTGTATTCCACGAGATATAATCGTTTGAACTTAGAAAGTCAAAGTATTAGCTTTCAAACAAGTAGTGATCTGGATCAAATCTCTATTAAATGATTATTTTAAACTTATCCTGTAATCACTACTGTGATTGGCTCATATTCCACGCAGCTGGGAAAACTAACAAGTAAAACATAATAATATGTATAATATACGTGTGCTGTTTTAAAAAAAAAAAATAAATACTATTAATAAACACACTTTAAACAACAGATTACCCCAATGGCACTTTAATATTACATAAAAATGAGTTAAAATGATCCATTGTACCCGATTAAACAGACACATCTTCTGGGCCAGCATTGCTCTGTTGGCCATTTTTAAAGAAACCATTTTTAATGTCCAGGTAACGTCCACTTATTTCACCGTTTTAGACAGAACGACACGATCGTCCACAAACTCATCAATTCCCCTCCCATGCTTTAGGCGGTGGTATGTTTCCCAGAATGCTCTCCGTTACCTTGAAAACCAACCGACCCACCATCGAAGAAGAAATATAAACTTTAAACTAAAGATGGCGTCCGACGTGAGGCGCGATGGTTCTGAAAATAAACGAAAGCTAGAGGAGGATGAAGAGGAGGAGGAGCAGTGGGTCGGTCCTTTGCCCAGCGAGGCTGTTCAAACAAAGAAGAAAAAAGGTATTACTTTTTATTGTATTAAGAAACACGGCTTTATTTATGTGCTGTCTCAAAACCTAATTAAATGCCTAGACAGGGTTGCTTAAACCGACCAGAAATGCTGTTTAGGTATTATGATTCGTAGGATTGCTTTTTTTAACCACAGTAAGGGGAAATTATGTTTATTTTCATACTTAGTTCACACTAAGATGTTTTATCAACGCGCCGTGTGCTTTTTTCTTGCAGTACTTGAGTATGAAAGAATTTACCTGGAAAATTTACCCTCTGCCTCCATGTATGAAAGAAGTTACATGCACAGAGATGTTATAACACACATCGTTAGCACCAAGTAAGTTTCCTACATGCAGGTCTACAATATTTGTCTAGATCAGTGATTCCCAACCAGGGGTAACTGTACCCAAAAGTCCAGTGAGAGATGAACTTCAAAATAAAAGTGTTAAAACAGCTAAACACATTCAATTACATTTAAGAAAATAACACTTAAGAAAGAAAATAAACAAACTTTTTTTTATCTTTAATGTAATGCTTATTTTTTGACTGTTTTGTCTTATGTCTTTACTGTTTTATGTCAATGTGTTTTCTGTAAAGCTGTTTTACAACAATGTAAACTTGTGAAAAATGCTAGAGAATTAAAACTGAATTTAATATATAATCCTTATTGTATAGAAATAAACACTTGGGTTAACTGAGTTCATTCTAGATGTACTGATTGTAATTTTTAAACCATCCCAGAACAGATTTTATCATCACAGCAAGTCAAGATGGCCATGTGAAGTTCTGGAAGAAAAAGGAAGATGAGGGGATTGAGTTTGTGAAGCACTTCCGCAGTCACTTGGGTAGGTTTATTCTTATGCCTCTCTAGTAACTAGATCTGCTCCTGTAGTGCTACTGTCTTGTGATGTCATTTAATGGTGGCGTTAAACATCATTTGTGCTATAAAGGCACATGTCACAATTAGTAGTGGTCTTACTTAGGGTTAGTCATTTTAATAAATTCCTCATACAAAGTTTTAAAGATTGGAGGTTAACGCCTGCTACATTTGCATTAAGGACATAACAAGTATTTCAAATCTTGGGATATGTTGAGGTGTGCTGTTTTTATAAGTGATCAGGCTTCAGACCTGGTAGACAACAGAACAGGCAAAAGAGTCCAACAGACTTGCATTGAAAGAGGGACATAAACCACAACTTGAGTCTCTCTAACATATCGGATACTGTGTGGACTTAGGCCAGTAAATAACCACTTAGCATTTAGAACACCTTAGCAACTGCATAGCCATTTCCTGGCAACCTCCCATACCAACTTAGCAACAACCTGCAATCCTGCAGGACATCCTAGCAAAACCCAGGACATCTTAGCAACCACGAAAACATTTTATTGTGGCACAGAGTTTGTTTTGCATTTCCTCAAATGTATGTTGTATGTTTATACCTTGTCCTTAAGGTCTGATCGAGTGTATTTCTGTAAGTGCTGAAGGTGCACTTTTCTGCTCTGTGGGAGATGATCAGTCTATGAAAGTTTTTGACGTTGTCAACTTTGACATGATCAACATGCTTAAACTTGGGTAAATTTTGCTCTTTCTTGTAAGATACAGCAAGTAGTAGAAGAAAATAAATAATCATTTGTCCATCTTTGTTCTGGTCTTAAGAAAATGTTTTTATTCCAGCTTCCATCCAGGCCAGTGTGAATGGATTTATAATCCAGGCGATGCCATTTCCACAGTAGCCTGTTCAGAGAAATCAACAGGGAAAATTTTTGTTTATGATGGTCGTGGAGGTAATCAGCCTTTGCACACGTTTGACAAAATGCACTCCGCGCCCCTATCTCAGATGCGTCTGAATCCAAAGTTTCGTGTCATCGTCTCAGCTGATAAAGCAGGAATGTTGGAATACTGGACGGGGCTCCCAAGTGAATTCAAATTTCCAAGACATGTGGGTTGGGAATATAAAACAGACACTGACTTGTATGAGTTTGCCAAATGCCAAACCTATCCCACCAGCCTGGCCTTCTCTCAAGATGGCAAGAAAATGGCCACAATCGCTGTTGACCGCAAAGTGAGGATTTTCCGTTTCCTGACCGGGAAGTTGATGAGGGTGTTTGACGAATCATTAACGGTAAAGTACATATTATACAGTCAAAACAAGCACGTTGCCAGTTGAATTACAAGGAATGGATCATTACATTCAGAATACAACACAAGGCTTTTAAGCCAAAAAAGCATGATAGCTGTAGTTTCATCATATGAAAGAGTGACCAGGATATTCTTCAAAAAGTCACCTTTTACGTACTACAGACAGAAGAATTAATGCCACTGTGGAATGAAATAAGGGTGTGAAAAAGGAATTTCTTATTTTTCATATTTTATATTTATGCCAAAATTATTTCTTTACTTGTTTTAAGGTATTTTAAGAAATCCACAAAGAAGCGTTATACTGAAGTATTGATACATTTGACATTGATCTTTGTCATTGTTAGATGTTCACAGAGCTCCAGCAGATGAGGCAGCAGTTGCCTGATATGGAGTTCGGTCGCAGAATGGCAGTAGAGCGAGAGTTGGAAAAGGTGGATGGCATCCGACTAACCAACATCATCTTTGATGAGACTGGACACTTTGTTCTTTACGGCACTATGCTGGGCATCAAGGTCATTAACGTGGAGACTAACAGGTAATGGTTATCAAATTGTCTCGTCCAAGCATGTTAAAATCTATATGCATTAAGTTCCTCTGAATGTGGTTTGAGTGATCTAATTAGATCTTAATAGCTGGAGTAAATGGGTTCTACACTGAGCTCTCTCTCTCAGTAAGTGCATAATGTTATTTGTCGCTGTAAAGGTGTGTGCGGATCCTAGGAAAACAGGAGAACATTCGGGTGGTGCAGCTGAGCCTGTTTCAGGGTGTAGCGAAAGCACTGCAGGCAGCTCCAACCATTGAGATGAAGGCCTCTGACAACCCAGCTCTGCAAAACTATGACCCAGACCCCACCATCTTCTGCACAGCCTTCAAAAAGAACCGCTTTTACATGGTGTGGCTTTGCTCATTCTCAGCAATCATAAATTTTTGTTTGATTTCACCCTGTTGTTCCAAACTTTATTACAGAATTTTGTTGTTGATCGTTTTACAGTTCACAAAGAGAGAGCCAGAGGATACCAAGAGTGCTGATTCAGATCGTGACATCTTTAATGAGAAACCTTCAAAAGAGGAAGTGATGGCAGCCACACAAGCAGAAGGGCCAAAAAGAGTGTCAGACAGTGCTATCATTCACACCACGATGGGTGACATACACATCAAACTCTTCCCTGTGGAGTATGTGATTCTCATATTTGATAGCAGAGCAACATATTGGTGTGGTGTTTGAAATTTTGGAGTTTTGACATCATTGTTTTTGCTCCTCAGATGCCCCAAAACGGTGGAGAACTTCTGCGTCCACAGTAGGAACGGCTACTACAATGGCCACATATTCCATCGTGTCATCAAGGTACGAGCTCCTGTAGAAGGTGTGGACTATGAAGATTGCAATTCTGCTTCATTTTGCTAGTCATGCAAAATGACATGCATCATATTGAAGATGTGAATGATCAGTGACATTAACCTGGCTGTCACATGTAGGGCTTCATGATCCAGACCGGTGACCCGACAGGCACAGGGATGGGTGGAGAAAGCATCTGGGGTGGGGAGTTTGAAGATGAGTTCCATGCCACCCTCAGACACGACAGACCTTACACCTTCAGTATGGCCAACGCAGGCCCAGGAACTAATGGATCACAGTTCTTCATCACTGTTGTCCCAACTGTAAGAACATGTTTGAGATCTGGATACTAATATTATGTAAACACTATTGTTTTAGATTATGGATTACATATTACAGGTGCTTTAAAGGCTTATTGATACTGGAATAACAACCGACGCTGTTGAGTGGGATCTTCAATCATTTTACTGCTATCAGTTTAAATATTAGGATGAACTAATAATTTACATCTGCCTCTCATATTGCCATGTATGTCAAAGGGACAGTTTACCCAAAATGAAACATTTTCCATCAAAAACGATACTTTGAGAAATGTCTTAATGGTTTCAGGTCCATATAATGGAAGTCAATGGGTGCCACTGTTAGTTGTGAATGTCCATCAAAGTATCTTTTGTGTTACTCAGAAGCAAGAAAACTCATACAGGTTGGGAATGACATGAGGGACAGTAAATGATGGAAAATTTTGATGGGTGAACTATCCCTTTAACTAATGTTTAACTGTCACATAGTAAAGTCATCTAATTTGTCTAATTCTCTCCAATTAGCCCTGGCTAGACAACAAGCACACTGTCTTTGGAAGAACCACTAAAGGTATGGAGGTGGTGCAGAGGATCTCCAATGTTAAAGTCAACCCTAAGACTGACAAGCCATATGAAGACATCAGCATCATAAATATCACTGTCAAATAGACATCAAGTCTAAATTCTGATTTTGTAAAAGTACTTTTTAAAATATTCCCATTTGATGCATCATTGAGAGCCAGTGTTTTCCATTTTGTTTTTAATAGCATAACATTATGAATGGTTATACAAAAAGCCGTCATCAAATCAATAACAAATGTGTGGGTGTGCTTTTTGAAAGGTTTCTAAAACACATCAAGAACACATTTTTTCACAACCTCCAAACAGGAGAGAAAAAGCTTCATCTAATTACAGTTAGTCAACATTACATAGCAATGAGGAACAATGTTTAATCTAACTCTGCTGAAAGAAATGTTGCTGGTCTTAGCTGGTTTAAAATTCTCTCATCCTGGCCAGGCTGGTGCTTAGCTGATCAGGTAAAAGAAATGCCAAAAAACCAACTGAATTGCCAGCAATTCTTTTATAACCTTAAAGTATGGTTCCTAAAAAAAATACAATGCATAATGGAGCGTTTACACAGCCAAGTATATGCAACCTAAAATGCATACAATGTAACAATTCTCACTGTTATAATAAGCCAAGAAATACATGTTCCAAAAATGAAGGTTGTTCAGAGAGGACGTGTGGTGTCCAGTCATATATTAATAAGCAGTAGACAGATGAACCATTTGTTAATGTTTCTGCACGTCACAACTGGAAATGAGATCTCCAACTACAATTATCCTGGAAAATATAAATAATCAGTAACCTTTTTTTGCCACAAACACATCTCTTCAAACATGGTGAAAATACACCTACACCCATGCATTAGTCTTAAGACCACTAGGTACATTTAAATAAATATATACAGGCTCATATTAAAGTCCAAACAATTCATTATAGCAATAAAAAACAGCTAGGGACATACAGGGCTGTTGAATCTCATGAAAATATCTAGCCAGTTTCAACCCTACACCATTGTGACATTTATGACAATTAAGATCATTTTCCACCCAAATTCCTGTTTTGTAATACAGCAAACATTTTATTTTTTAGTTAATCGCATTAGACTGTCATTACTGTAACAGGTATTTTTTAAACTTATTAGTCAAAATGAATAGATAAATAGTACAACAAAGATTATCACAATGAATAAATGCAACAATTTACAGTGAGGATTTTTTCCAGTTGCGGTAATAACAGATGTTTAATTAATATTACATAATTGCGAATTGGGAGGTAAAATGACCAATTGTCATTAAAAAAATTACACAAAACAACTTTTTAAAATTATGGATGAAGGGTACCAGACATGTTCTTGACAGATTTCTATGAGATTCATCCTATGACTTGAAAGCGTAATTCCTGAATGATGGGAATGATTTTAATCACATGATCTTTTAAACTAGCTATTCTGAATCATCAACAGGCACTTTACATTCAGTCAGTCAATCTTGTGATAAATGCCTAGGTTCAATTCTTTCAGCTGTAACCACAGTTAAAACATTTCGTAGAACTAACCGTTGAAACCCTTTGCTAATGCACACGGTTGTATGAGAAATACATGACACTATTGACTGTGCAAAATGACCCAGAGGTATTTTGCTAAAGCATTTCAGTTCATTTAACATCTACCTCTATTTTATACGTTCAATACATCGCCAATGAGTCCACCTTATTAGTAACTATCAAACAAAAATGAATTGACCTCAAAAATAATAATAGCATTGACCAAATACTGAACTTCTATATTTTGATGTGAGGGACATGTTTGCTCATGTTAACTTACTAATACAATACACTGGGTTAAACACAAGCGTGATCTATTGAAAGCTATATCATACTCTCCATTACTGCAGAAAATAATTTGTGACTCGTCTCAAAAGAAAGAATGCGTCGATAGATACACACTTACAATGGACAGCTATTGGGCAACCATAGTAGCAACAGAGGCCCCATAGGCTGTCATTGTAACAAAAGTAGCAATAGCTGCCCTATGGACTTTCATTGTAACTATTTAAGTAAGTTTCCCTGCAGACTTTCTTTATAACCATAGAAACAACAGATGCCCCACATACTTTCATTTTAACCATAGCAACAACAGACTTCCATTGTAAGGGCATTATTTTCCACACATTACTTGTATTTTTACGCACAAAGATGGAAGTCAAAATTATTTTATGTTGTAATCACCTGCATGATGCGGATTTATTGTATCGCCTTTAACCCAGCATATTTTCGTGCAAAGCTCCTATATGAGCCCCTATATGAGTGTTTATCCTATATGAGTGTTTATCCTAAATGAGTGTTTATGAACACACTATTGAGCTATAAGAGCACACAGTTGTAAGTCTACTGATGAACGATGGTATGACATTACAATGTAGAATAATGCAAGCAGTGTGAGTGTGCAAATGTCATGGAAAGGCTCAGACTCGGGTTTGAAATCATTATGAAGCTTGTTTAGTGTCCCTCAGGCCACATCCAAAACCCCAGCGGCCACCAGCTGGCGTGACAGCCAGTCCAGCCCCTCGTGCAGACCCATGCCGCTGCGGGCGTCACAACCCTGGATGTGCCAGCTGCGGCCGCAGCACAGTTTGTGTAAGCTCAGGAGTTCGGTCATCTCGTCTACGGACACAGCGCCAGGGACATCCTATAGACAGCCAAATCAGATATGATTCCAGCACATTTGTAAATTCAGATATCTGTGACTCAGAGGATTGTATACTTCAGTATGTTTTCTGCGACATTTTTGTAAAGTATCTGTATTTATTACTTTTGGATGGACAGAAATTATGATCACAATGTATACAAATTTTTTGGATAATTATTTCTAGAAGCTACCACAACATTATTTAAAAAATAATAGGAATACCACAGCCAATTATTATTCCTGTGCTTACTCAATTGTCAATTGTTTATTCACACCTACCTCAGATCTCTCCCTCTCACCTGTTTGTTGGCAAAGATGAGAAGCAGTGCATCTCTGAGTTCCTTCTCTGTCAGGAGCTTGGCCAGCTCACTGTGAGACTCCATCAGCCGATCTCTGTGACAGCTGTCAATCACAAACACCACCGCTAGGACAGAACCAAGACCAACTTCAGTCCAACATCCTCAATGCTCAGAATAGCATGCAGCATGTATAGAGTATGCAAATTTTATTTATGCATGGAATACCCAGATGACCAACAACACTTTGCATTATATAGCCAGAGAACACTATGCTGAGTACTGTATCCCACAATGCAATGCCCCTTGTGACATTCCATTTTTAAAATAAACCAGTAACTCATGATTTGTAACTTCTTTGTCTCATCACTGACAGAGATCATTGCCTTATTATTACACCTTATTTTATTTAATAAAATTGTAAAATCATTTCAAAAGGATATAAACATACCAATGTTTGTTACAATGTATATTACATACAATCAAAAAATAGGCACTTTAAAGTAAAAACTATGCAGTATGCTTCGGTTCCATTCTGAACATATCATTCAAGTGAATTGTTGATTTCAGAAGCAAGAACTTTAGAAGACTACATGCTGCACTACCTTGCGTGTTGAGATAGTAATGTTTCCACAGCGGCCGGAGTTTATGCTTGCCGCCCACATCCCAGATGGTAAATTTTAGATTTTTGTATTCAACAGTTTCTACATTAAAACCTAAATCAGGCAAACAATATAATGTTATTAATGCAATCCTATTTCTCCACCATACAGCATTAACAATCCATCCAACATTGGTGTACATTTATTTTAAAAAAATATATGTGGCTACCTATGGTCGGTATAGGCTGCATAAACTCATCTTGCTTCAGTTTGAATAGAATAGTAGTTTTGCCAGCCCCATCTAAGCCTAGAGTCACAACACGGATTTCCATCTTTGGGCCAATGTGTACACGGTTGTCCTGGGGGGAAAACAGATTTGTTAGTTCAGTGTGCAAACTTTAAAAAACATGACATGCATTTCTTTTAAAAGGGATAAACTTTTGCATTTCAAATGTTATTTGATAAAGCACAGCACACTGTTAATTAATTCACTTTTAAAGCAACGCCACTAAAAAACCCAGGCCATCCTGAAACATCCTAGTTAGTAACCTAAAGTACCTTAGTGAAAGTAACAGGGATGCCTGCATCCAGCTGAATGTGATCAGCCAGCTCTGTAAACTGCTGCTGCTGTTTCTGCAGCGTCTCTAGTAATCTGTTGATCTCCTGCTTCGCCAAAACCACTCTGCAATCGTCCTAGTGAAAAAACACAACAAACCAAACTTCAGTTGATGCATTATTTTCTCATTAAAAGGTTTTACTAAAATAAATTAATAGTGCTCTTAAATATACACTAGCATGACATGAAGAGACATGCTAGTAAAGTTCAGTAAAGTTTTACTTTACATGGAGCAGGTCACCTCATGGGGGCAGACATGCTGAAGTTACTAGCATGAACTGAATACTACTCACTTTATCTTGATAACTTCCTTTTTTCTGACTATTTTGCTTACTTAATTAAGGCCAATTGCAAGAGGTTATTTATACATAAACATCAATAAGTAAATGTTTTGTGTAATGCAGCATCCACACCTTTAGATGTCAGTATAAAACTGACATCAATGCAAAATAAACAAAATCACTGAGTGCATGGTAACGCAATTCTGGCTGTACCTGTTGTAGCGTTTTCTCACAGTGCAGGCAGGCAGTGGACACCTGCGACAATAAGATGGTCATATCCTCCTGCTGTTGTCGAAGCCAGATTAGCCTCTCACGAACATGTGCGTCCACAACGCTCAGAGCCATTTCCTCTTGACGACACAACGTCTCATGCAAATCGGAAAAGTAGGCACGTACGCAGGATCTGGCACTTTCTGCGGTTCCTGGAACCTGAGTGGAAGCCCAAGAAGAATTTGCTTGTTAGCAGTGCCTTCAGTTACCAATGCAATTCCTAACACAAAAAATGCTCATACATGTTCAGTGTGGGCCATGCCCATGCTGTCTTCTACAATCTGCTCTCCTCCTTCAATCTGCTGCACAATGCCCACCAGCTTCCTGGAGTACTCCGAGACTTCCTCTGTGAACGTACGGATGCAGTGTGCCATGTCCAGTATGGAGGCTCGGATCTGATTGGCTTCAGCCTCTAAAACAGCATGCTTTAAACAAAATCATTTTATTTTTATTTGTAGCGTGCCTTCCATTCTACAAATGTTGAATTTTAAAATACCAAAACATGAAAAGGATTGCTATTAGACGCTTAGGAGACCAGGAGATCTCATTTACAGTATGTTTCAACAGAACATCGACTGTATCTCAGATGCTTCTCCTAAATTTCCTAAGGAGAAATACAAACAAAACAAATTAGACATTTCTGTACCTTATGCCCCTGATGCTTTCCATATTCCTTGCACACGCAGCACATAAGCGGCCCTGGCTGACATCCATTTTCCAGGCAGACAAACTCAATGGCATGCACCTGGTGCTGTGGGCAGAGCATCTTCTCATGGGGCTTGTCTGCCAGGGGCACACGCCGGTGCTTGGCCAGCGTACGGGTGGAGTGGGTAAGCTGAGAGCACTCAGCACACAGGTGTGTGGCACACACTGTGCAGTACATGGAGGCAGTGTGAGTCTCATCTTCATCACAGCGGATTATGCACTAATGGAGATAAAGCAAAAAGGCTGACTGACTCCATTTACTTTCCTAATTGACTGTGTAAAAACGGCAAATAACAGCAGAACGATTGTGTTTAGAATTAAGTCATGTTTAGTAACAGTTGTGACTCCCCAAATTATCTTATACATACAAGGAATAACTTGAACACTGAGTTTATCAGCATTTTACTAGCTGGGTAAAACAAGCTGAGTATCAATGTTTTATAACAGAATACACACTTTAACCTCTCCCATTTCACGCAGCGAGTCCTCCGACATGCCCGACTGATTGGTGGCCCCATTCTGTAGCCGTTCAAGCAATTCTAACAGAGCAAAGTTCTTCTTCAGGCCCCACACACCCGAGTCCCCTGCAAAGAAACATGACAGAATGTGAGACACATTTATGTCATTTTTGTAATTACAGTAAATGAGAGACAGAGAAAGCTGGTAAAAACAGACATTTACCGTGTAAAATGTCTTGTCATGTGCTTAGTTACCAGAAATAAGGAAGAGCCAGTCATGGGATTTGTAATTGTGAGTTAGAATGTTTTCAGTTTTTATTAATTTTGTTTACATCACATCTGATCACACTTCACTGTACAGTTTAAAAAAGATTTTTCTTTGGGAGCAAAACATTAATGCACTATATGGCAGCCAAATGGAAGGATTTACTGGTGGATGCTGATAATAAAAAATATCCAAATATCGGCCAGTTTATCGATCTAACACTACAAAAAACATAATTTGCTATCAGGAGCAGGCAAAGCGATTCACACATTTGTCTTGCATTTAAGACACAAACTAAAGCTGCATTCTTAGCAAATATATGAGATCAGAGTAATAATATTATAAAAATAATGAAGAGTACAGGGGCAATGGAAAACTCACCCAGCTCAGTGACCTGTCTGTCAAACGGACAGCGCACTGCCCGGCCATGAAGAGGCAGCCGGGTCAAGCAGTCGTGACACACTGTGTGTCCGCACAGAAGCAGCCGCGGAACTTTATCGCCTTGTAGTGAAAATACATCTTCACAAACGCCGCACTCCAAAACCTTATTAATAACATACATACATGTAGAATGCATTGATATATCATTTACATCATTGAACAAGCTTCTTAATTTGAAACGTATAGCTTGAGCTATGATCTAATGCAGTAACATTCATACATTTTACAGCGTGTTTGATCATTGAATGAGATCTACCAAATATCATTATTTATTTTCCCCTGATGTCGTTCAATTGAATTAAAAAATAAATAAACATTTTGTGTTTCACTGAACAACTAGACAACATTTACCAAGACACCACTTTTGGACACTTCAGATTATGAGAAATCAAAAAAATTACTGTCTAGATAGGCAGCTCACTAGGTTGCAAACACAACCCGTAGTGCACAGACTAGTTGATCAGTTAGCGCATCTGCTAACTCATCCAGCATTACTGCTGTCAAAACTGCACATTTATTTATTCAACACACTATAGTTGAATGAATCATTGGATATGTCAAATGATTTAAAACTAGTGTTTAAAACGTGTAAAGCGTTTTTAATACAGAGCGCAACGGTAGTTTTCCGTGCGGCTATCATTAGCATGCTAACGCCCTGCAGCGGCTGCCTGAACTCTACCAATGCAACCCAGCAAAACATATTTCTGGTGGTTTATTACAAGCCCTTTGGTTCAGATGAAACTGATGTCAAATGCATCATACCTTTACCGCATTAGCGGTTGCGCCCCGGCCATGTCTCATGCACGGCTCCATCTGCACTGCGGTCGCCTGTTTATTTACACCGACAGCAGCGGCCATCCTCGGACTGAACCATCTGTTGACATACCGTGTGCAAAGGCATAATGCCTATAGCCAGTTTTAAGTTATCATCTTACAAATTAAATCATCGGTCACACAGTGATATATGTTACAACTATACTATTAAAATGAAGTTATATCACGGACTCTTGTTTAATATTGGAACGAAGTCGTCGCTTCTTGTCACGCTTTCCACCCCCAATGAAAATGGAAGAGTCCATCAGCTGTTTCCGTCCTTTTTGCGTAGCAGTTCAACCTTAAGGGAATGTTTAACAATAAAATATGAATAAAATATTAATCATACTAAAATAACTGAAATTATAGGAAAACAAATATGAATATGTTTATAATATAGAATTCTACGAGGATTCTTGTTGGATTCCTATAGAATTCCAAATTATGCTAAAAAATCCTATTAAAAAGTCCTTTAGCATTCTTTTCAGGATTTTTGGCAAGGATTTTTCACAGAAAAAAACGCATTGCTTTATGAATATTATTGTTTAATTGTGCACTGTTTGTATTATTTAAATAATAATACACGACCAGCCTAACATATGATGATATTATGGTACGTTTATTTTTTTTAATTGGTACATTTCCAATTAAATTAGTGTTTTTATTCTATTTGTGTGATTCTCATCCACACAACTAAACTTGAAACCATACGAGCCCATCCAAATTAGAGTATTTATATGTGACCCCATTTTTTCAAAGTTTGTTTTTAAATATGCAACATGGCCTAATACTCCTGCTCATCTAATCTATAGATATTTTTTTAAGATGGCTTATGCTTTTATTGCTTCCGTTGCTGTCTGAGTCTGAGGGTAGGGCCAATGTTGTTGCGCAAGATATAAGTCCAACTATATACCCTTCGTTAGAACAAAGGAATGACCCATGTACACAGATGACAAACACTTACCGGTGCCCACTCACTGTGAACTGAAATGAGTTTACTCATTTTTTAAGTCTTGAAAGGTTTCTACCTCATCTATTCCTCCACTTAAACATCTTAGGAAGTCCTCCTCACAGTAGTCACCTTCTCTCTGGGGGTTTATTGCTCTATGTAAAGCTGTGTTTGAAGCTCTGTACAAATAGATTACATTAAATTAAATATGTTTTTAAGTCCATGACATGACCTTCATTATATACCTTTTTAGCTTAAAGTAAAATTTAAGCTAAAAAATTTCAAAAAATATTTATTTATTTAGCTAATAGGCTTTTTTAATGTTGTGAAATGGTAAAAATACCATGAAATTAATTATTTAACACTACTAATAAAAACATTACCCTGTAAGATGGCTGAAAACTTTTAAAACAATATTTATGTTTATATACTGGACTGAATGATGATTGCTTACATCTAAATGTAAGGTGTAAAATATACCACTTGACGTTATTCTAAATATTTAATGTCTAAACAGTTTTTTCAAAACCTATGACACCAGCAAAAATATGAGGATTATGTTTCTAAAGACTTGTCATTTTTAATGTTTTTTACTTTCCACCATCTCACACATTCCTATTTGTCACTGATTTACTCTGAACGTTTAAAGTCTTTAAATTGTAGGTATTGCTATTACAAGACTCATAGCAACAGTGTTTTATTGTATATTACTCCCAGCAATAAATCAACTCTGGGCCTCAAATAGCCAAGCAAACAAAATCTATAGTGCAATGTCATGTTAGTCTTAGGGGCTGTTGCTTAGAAAAATGAAAGAAATGACTGATGAGTTTATTCATTTAACTATAAAGATGTTGTATGTTTTGTTCCTTGTAATAATTTGTCACTTAAAGGTGTGATAGTGAATAGCAAACACAAAATCACGAATTCCTGGAAATGCCCATTTGTGGTCATATAAGCATTAGTTACGCCTACTGTTGCAAGGCTTTAAACCTATAAGATGGGCAACATATATTTTGACAATAAATGTATATACATGTGACGTTTCAGCCTGTATATAAAGGACATCAGTATATTTTTCATAGCAAAGGGATTATCCTGAACCAATCACAAGAAAGGTAAAGTTACTTTTTAAATAAGGTTACACTTAAATATGACTTACTTTTGGTCAAATTGGGTAAACCTTCTGTATATGTAAATCTTTTAAATGTATAATGCCAATTAAGTTACTACTATAGTTTGAAAAAACTGCTGTGGAAAAAAAGAAAAGCTTGTGTTTCAGCAGATGTGTTTCAGAATAAGAGTATAAATATTCTTGATGGTCCACACTTCTGTTCTAGATAATGGAGGTGACATCTCAACCCAAAGCATATGAACCTAAAGACTTTCAGACCGGGTTATTAAGCTGTTGTGATGATGTGAGCATTTGTAAGTGATTCCAGTGAACACAAATACTTTTATTAATGCAACTTCCTCTATAAAATCTCTCCAGTCATAAAGTGATTGACTTTGACCCAAATCAAAATGTTGTTATAGGTTTATGTGGCATGTTTTGCCTTCCTTGTTTGGGCTGCTCCATTGCTAGCGACATGAATGAGTGTTGTGCATGTGGCTTGGGGATGCCAATCCGAAGTGTTTACAGAACAAGATACAACATCCCGGTACATCTGTCTGTCTATCTTTCTGAGATTATTTATTGATTTGTTGTTGGTTGAACCTGGTTTGATTTTGTTTCCAGGGATCCATGTGTAATGACTGTGTCGTCAACTATTTCTGCGGATGTTGTGCAGCCTGCCAGTTGAAGAGAGATATTAAAATAAGGAAACGTAACAGAGAATTCTGAAGAAACCATAGTCTTGAGTTTGAGAGCAACTGAATACAGTAGAAGCAGTTACCAGTTCAACAGAATAAACATCGCTATCTAGCGGTCTATCTACACTACCATCTAGTGTTCATTGCTCTTTGGAACCAAAGATCATAGAAAAAGGAGTAAATTACTTGAAATGTAATAAAACTTAATGACTTACGAAAACAAGTTTAATTGTTATGTGTCATTCAGTTCATGCATGTTCCAAATTCACAATGTAACTACAAAGAGGTTGTGAAGGCAGCACATTATGAATTATGTGATATTAATATACTGTCATGGCCTGTTGGTCATGGTGTGAACTCTTTGTAAACAGTATGTCTATGTCAACAGTAAAGAGAAGCACAATAAAGATGGAATCTCTACAGTATTGATTTGTTGATCAGTGTTGAGAAGTGTTGCTATTATAATACAAATAACATAACTCTGAAATGTTTTCTTAATAAATTACATCTATAGCAATATGATTTTTGCCACATGATTAGGATCATAATCGTAATGTTGGATTTGAAAGAAATTCACCCTAATAAAATTGTTTATATATTGAAACTGAAGTTTAATTCCTGCCTTAAAAGTTTAAGTCATAGTGTTGGCGGTAATAATATCATTGGTCTTTTAGACTGTTTTCAACTGGTAATTACACAGATAAAACTCATGAAATGAAGTTTAAATGATAGATTATAGAAATCATTATTATTAAAGTGTATTAAAAACTTTGGCACTCTACCATCAATTTGAACAGGTAAAAATAATACAATAAGGTAATAATTTTTGGCCAGCACTGTTTCAAGACAATGGAACTGAAAATGGTAGAGAATCTAAGGAATCTCCACGAATCATGTATTTATGTGTAGGGCTTTATATTGTCCTCTTATGGTGTCATCTTATTCTCATTATGGAAATGCCAAATGCCTAAACTATAATGTCACATTTCGAAAATGTTTGTATTTTCTAAATGAAACTCAACATGAAACTCTTCAACACATACATAGAAAGCATAAGGCATATCATAACATTTAGGTAACCAAGGCACTAGTTTATGTAAAGCTAAGACACGTAAGTTCAGTTCATTTGTTTAACTATAATAACATTTATGTGTAAATGATAAAAGTTTGAAAAGGAGTAGCAGCACATGTCATCAGTTGAAGGTGTGCCAGCAAATAACAAACTGATAACAAATTCCAGCGATGGAAATTTGTGGTCATTTATAACCATTAGTGACAAGTATCATTACAAGACTTTGAACCCATAAGATGGGAAATAGATAGTTTGACAAATAAAAAAATATTGACTTACCTTCTGTACTTAACTGTACATTTAAAGGGAGTGCCTGAATATCATGTGACTTTTCAAACTGTATATAAAGGACATCCTCTGTGTAGTATCCCAAAAGGAGTATCCTGAATCAATTTAACAAAAGATAAAGCTACATTTAAATATTATTTACAATTTGGTAAACTTTGTGTAGAGGTAAGTTGTACATTTTTCATATTTATCTGATATTTATCTGATATTTACCAGATATCTGTTTTAATTATATATATATTATATATTATATATTATATATATATATTAGTTATAATTATATACATATACTTTATATGTATGTGTGTGTATATATATTTATGTCTAATTGTTAGTGTGGAAAACTTGCTATGGAATACAAAACACTCCTTACTTGTTCTAGATAATGGAGGTGACATCTCAACCAAGAGCATTTGCACGTAAAGACTTCCAGACTGGGTTATTAAGCTGTTGTGATGATGTGAGCATTTGTAAGTGATTCCAATGGCACTGAACTAAAACAATAAAACCGGTGCAACTTTAACCACTCACAGAATAAATCAGACAAAACGCAACAGCAAGAAATCCAGCAACTTGGGATAAAGAAAAATCATTTAATTACATATACCTGTGTTTTGCCCTTCACTGAACACAAATGAATTTATGATTACTCATGTATTATAATTCCCCTGGGATTAATAAAGTTCTTTGAATCTTGAATCTAATCTATAGGTTTATGTGGCATGTTTTGCCTTCCTTGTTTGGGCTGCTCCATTGCTAGCGACATGAATGAGTGTTGTGCATGTGGCTTGGGAATGCCAATCCGAAGTGTTTACAGAACAAGATACAACATCCCGGTTAGTATTATCTATATACAATTTTTTAAACAAAGATGTTGATTTGGAAACATGATCAGAAATGGATCTGTCTGTCAAATGTATACATACATACAAATGTAAATGCTAATATTTTATTTTTAGTTTTTTTTTGAACTGGGTTTTTGTTTTCAGGGATCCATGTGTGACGACTTTGTTGTCAACTATTTCTGCCTGTGTTGTGCAACTTGCCAGCTGAAGAGAGATATTGACATAAGGAAACGTAATGGAGAATTCTGAAAAAAAAAAATCTTAAACGATTCCCCACCCCAACTTCCTGTTTCAACAGAACATTGTGCTCATTAAGCCATTTCACAAGGTCTTTAATTACTTATTACTCCACAGACATCATAAAACAGCATTTTCCATTCAGACCTGTTATGCCTGAACTGATTATGGGATATTATGAGTATTATATGTATATATATATATTTAATGATGTAAATCAAAGGTTTCAGTTTATATGGAGAAAAATCAATAAATTAACTTAAAAAGGCTGCAGTGTGCTATTTTTGCAAGCAGCACCAAATTCAATGGTAAATGTTTCCCAAAATCCCCCATAATGTTTCAGAATGCCACAAAAGCATTGTAACCTTAAGAATATTATACACTTTCTTTAATTTGATCCATGTTCTAACTGTTGAGTTTAAAACTGACAGCAATTGACACACTAAAATATTTTTGCCAAGTTTATTAGACATCAGACTTTTTATTAGACAAACATCATACAGCATTAGCATGTATGTGCCAGGTTAATCAAAAATAATGAGCGAGTTGAATAGTCTTTTCAAAGTGGTAATTTTGCCCAATGACAGTGAAAGGACATGCAGTATGCAGATAGAAGAGTATAAAGGAAATTTATTGGGTCATCTGGGCCTCCATAGCTTGTGCTGACCATTCTGGTGCTGCCTGACTGATTTTCTCCAGAAGGTTGTTCACTTGGAAGCACAGCGACTGAATCTGCTTGTCCCAGGTGGGTAATGCCTCCCGTGCTAATGGACAAATACAAAATGCTGTGCTTAACCCTTTTTATGGTTATACAATGGAGAAAAACTGGCTATTTGTATTTGCTTTTATATCTATTCAAAAGCCAAACTTACTTTCAAAATGGACAATGCCATCTATCTGGTCAATGAACCCATTCATGCGACCCTCTGTAATCATTTGTGAGGCGATCTTTTCTGCCTGTAAAGATATTTGTAGCAGCATGAGAACCACGAGAATTGTAACACTGATGTTTGCCAAGCAGCAGAAATACGTTGTAAGCCATGCTTAGCTGTACCTTTGCAGGTGGAATCTCTAAAAGTGCTCCTAACTCTTCAAAAGTGATATTATTGTACAGTTTGCTAGCGGACAATAGGTTGTGTTCAATAACAGCTCGGTCCAGGATGCTTGAACCTAAAAAACAAGAATTAGTCATGAGTTTCCTGGCAAGAGACACTTATGAAATTCAAGGCGCAGCCAGTAATTTTGTTGCTGATGTTATGCTGACACTCAGTGCAAATGGACTAAAGCAAGACAAACATAAAAACAGCTTGCTGTCTGCTATGATTTTTTTCTACAAGGGTAAGTGTTTAAATAAAGCAAACAGCCTCATCTTAAGCAATCTCAACATGGTGGCCTCCATGAGGTGACCCGCTTGATGTAAGTAGCTTTGGTTAAGCTACATATATGATTTGACCATTTGTTTCATGTATTTTCTAAACATATTTTTTCAACTATAATACAATACTAAAAGTACAATTCATTTCTTTAGCACTAAAACTTTAATAATTTAACAATTACTGAGTGCACCTTCCAAAATTAAGTACTAAAGTAATAATAATTCAAATTCTCAATAAAATGTGAATACCATCAGCTGTGGTGGCTTTCTGGTGTGGCATCAACATGGCAGCAAACTCTTGCAGCTGGTTTCCCCTGATGATTCGATCCAGGTACATCTTCTCCAGAATGCCATAGGCAGCAAGTTGCTGACAGCGCTCATCTTTGAACAGTGTAGCCAACATCCGCGAGCGCTGCTGACCTTTTCATGAAGAGGGCACATTCATAGATCATGTGAAAACTAAAATATAAACTTCAATTAGGTTTTAAATTAAAAGCACTAGTCCAGTGGATTAACAAGCTAATTGTACCTGCAGATGCCAGTATAGTGCAGTGAAGAGCATGCTTCAGGGCCTCCAGACGTTCCGTTTCATGGACAATGGATTTGTAAGAAAGCTCATTATAGCGCTGGGCAGCCTCAATGAACTTCCTCCGATAATCTAGAACTCTGGCATAGCATACCTGTAGGACATGATGGAACAAGGACTATAACTGGGGCTGTACATATAAAATAAATAAATAAAATCATCCAGTCAACAGGTGGACTAGATCACTAGGACTTGATCAGACATTTCAAACACTGAAAATCCAAAAAAAAAAAACTAATTTATTGCCACAAAAAAAGAACATTTGCATATTTGGATAAAATCGGCAACCATTCTGACTGACTAATCGGTCTAATGACTTGTCAACTATTCCAACACATCCCTAAGCCAAACATTCTAAATTAATACATTTACATTACATTTTTCATTTAGCAGATACTTTTATCCAAAGCGACTTACAAAAAGAGAGACAGCATTTAACATTTTGCCCCAAGAACAAACAAGCCTAGTCTACAAAGCTACATTTACAAGTAGGAATAGTTCTGATGCTAGGGACAAGATGAAGAGTAGAAGACGACTCTTTTTATTTAAAAAAAAAAACATCGGAGCATTAAGAATTATTCAGATGTCTGCGAAACTGGTGTGCTTTAAGTTGTTTCTTGAAGGTTGTGATGGTCCTGGCGGATCAGGTGGAGGTCTTAGAGAGTAATCTGGTACCTCGTTGTGAGGGAACAATCAGGCATTGGCATTGGACTAGGAGCTGCGTTGCATGCTTAGGCAGGAAACGTCTGATCTAACTGATGAGGTAGAGAACATCTGCATGACCAAGAGATTGTTGCAGTACGAGTTGTGAATTTCATTAAACACCACCCCAAGGTTCTCAGTGGACCAAGCAGATGTTAAGGTTGATGATCCAAGTTGAACCGTGAAATTGTGTTCTAATTATGGTTTGGCCATGTTTACCAGGAGTTCCGTCTTACTGAGGTTGAGCTGAAGATGTCATCAGGCAAACAGAGGTCTGAGTGGAGATGGTGGGGTCATCGGGCTGGAACTACAGCTCTGCGTGTCATCTGTGTAGCAGTGTTGTGAGGAGCCATGTGCTTTAATGATTGAACCCAGAGAAGCTGTGTATATTGAGAAGAAGTGAGGAGCAAGAACCGATCCCTGTGGAATCCCAGTGGTCATCTGATGTGACACTGATTCCTCTCCGTTACATGATACATTGAAGGATCTGCATTTGATATATGAGCTGAACCAGTTAAGTGCAGGTCCTGTGATGCTCAGGTAGGGAAGGGGTTGACAGCACGATCAGGTAGTTCATTGTATCAAAGGCGACAGAGAGGTACAGAAGAATTAGAACACGACATGGAATTGGCTTTTTCCTGCTGTGGATTTTCAACAACAGACAGGAGAGCAGTGGAATATCATTTTTTAAATCCAGACCGTCAAGTAGGTTGTTTGGGAGATTATCTTATCATGTTTGAAGATATACTAATTAGCTTTGATTTAGAAATCTAACACAGGATACACATTTCTGCACATCCCCTTTATATTAGAAATTACATATCTTTCATATGTAAAGGCAACATAAAACATGCATAATTCATGGTGCACCTTGTAATGAATCTGCAGCTGCTCATTGGTGGATTCGTTTTGAAGTAAAGAGGCTCGGTTGATGTAGGCCTCAGCCTGAACCGGGTCATCATCCTCCAAATACAGACGGGCAATTTTCAGGTACGTGTCCAACTTGTAGTCCACATTGTACTGTCTATAGATAAAGAGGAACACAACATAAGTAAAATCATTGGGACCGAAACGGCCTTTAAAGCAAAAGGCCTATGTAACAAAGACCTGTATATTTGTTCCAAGAGAAAAGTGAGCTTACTTTTGTCCTGTCTCCAAAGGGATACCCACAAGAACCTGGGCAGCATTCCGCCAGTCCTCCTCTTTTTCATATATTGTGGCTAGATGTTGCCTGATTGAAGCCACCTGAAAATGTGCAAGAATAACTTATACATCACTTCATGTATCATTAGTTAAGTTCACCCCCCAAAAAATCCAAGTTTTTTATTTATTCATACTTGAAGCTAAACTGAAGAACAAACGAATGTGATGTAATTTCAAACCAAATCTAGCCAACTTTCATACCGGTTGACATCATGACATCAAAATGAACAAATATGTATGAACTCTTTCTTAATGAAACAACTCTAGTGATGCATTTTGGAAATGTCGGTAAAACCTAAATTCTGTAAATTTATGAGACTGATGATGCGTGTATAAGGTGCTTGTACTGTAAGCTCAATTTGTTTTCACATTCAACATTTACCTGTTCTTCAAATGAAATTACTCTGGGCTGAATCTTTTCCAGGGTAAAGTGGCAAACAGCTTTTGCTGTACCGTCTGGTAAGTTTAGAAGATGTGTACAAAAGTCTGTCAAAAGCTGCCTGGATATAACCAGACTGACATTCTCATTGACCACTGTGAAAGAAAGGAATTAAGTAAGGTAAAATCACCAATGTAAAGAGAGGAACTACATGTATAAGAGAACCCACAACCACAGATTGTGTTATTATGTGCAATGTCAGACTGTGTACTGTAATGCTAGTATACTTACTCGCTTCAACAAATGCTTTGAGCGCCTCTAGTTGTTCTGCAGCAGTAAACTGAAGAGCCTTTTCTAATATTTGACGATATCTGTAAGAACAGTGCAGTTTTTAATGTGGAAGTGAATGACAAACACTTACTAGACTGTTTATATAGCTTGCAAGACATAGCTTGCTTGGCTGATCAGTTATTATAAAATAAATAAATCTAATTTAATTTATGCAGCTTGAGAGGCTTTTCATCATTTCAGTGCATAGGCTCACGCTAGCTAATGTTAGCTCTATTTATCGTCTGCTGCCTCACATCTAAAAAACGCAAACAAAGCCACATCCGTGTAAAAACATGCACTCAAAAGAAATAATAATAAGAGACTTAATAAAACGTACTTCCCCGCTAGATCTTTATGAGATCCACTAGAGTTCATCAGCTGGGCGAGCTCCTGCCTCACGCCGGTCGCCATTTTTCTCTGCGCTCAATCAACAACGTTGACAAACTCAAGAGGGCGCCACTGCATCAACGCCTGGTCCACTGAAAAAATTACTTTATTACTTCACTAAACACAAGTTTAATAGAATGTGAAAGTAAGGTCACAAAACATACTGTATTAATAATAAACAATATACAGCCAATAAACAGATTACAAATAATAATAATAATAATCAGCAGCAGCATGGCAGTCACTGGTCCGCATACACTTTAATTATAAAGAACAGAGCAGAGAGGACATTTTGCTATGTAATAATATTTTATAATAATAATAATGATGATATTTAATGTTATTATAGGAAATAAATCATTTATTATCGGAATTTATTTAATTGTTTTGATTTATTTGCACACAGGGTGGACTGCGACCAGACTGTATTTAAAAATTGGCATGAATACATGCAAAACAAAAAAAACACTACATTAATTTAATTTCTGACAGAATGCCACGTATGAGCATCTTTTCCATGAAAATATGCGTGTATGAGTAAGTTACTATCGGCGAGGGAGTGCACGGAAGGTATGGAGTGACGTAAAATGTTGTTTCCTTTGAAGGCGTGGTCTGATTATGGGATGTTAGAGGTGAAATGGCGCTCGGCGCGGTATTTTAAACAATCGTCTTCGTCTGAGAGCGGATGATCGAAGAGATGCAGCGCCGAGTTGGATCAAGCAGTGCGTGATCAAGTGGAAAACCTCGAGGATTTCAGAAGAGCGTTTAACACTTACCTCCACAAAGTGTAGGAAGTGTCTTTTTATCTCGGGTGGGTATTCAGCGAGGGGCAATATGATCTCAGCTAGTTAGCCTGGCTGCTAACAGAGTGTATTTGTCAGCTGATGTTGGGTTTGGACTGTCCGCTTTACTGTCTTGTGGTGTGCGTGAAGTGTAGCTCAAAGAACCAGCTGTGATCGCAAATGATCGTCGTTCATGTTTGGTGCTCTTCTACAACTTAAAGCATGCAGAGACTACGATTACACCGGGGTTGAAATCTTTCTGCAGTAGTTTAGTATTGGCTAACTGGCTAGCACCTGAGGCTATGCCTGACAGGAAAATGACAGCAACCTGCTGGCCCTGTGCGCCTGACGATTATCGTCTTTACATTACATTACATAGTCATTGGTTTACACCTTAATAGCTGCTAGCACATACAGTGTTTCTTGTCAACGTATGACATAATATATTCATCTTCATAATAATATGGGCCACTGTTTTTCTCTCTTAACCAGACAGATAGTATCGTAGTCGCCTGTATAAAGTATGCTTCACTTTTTCGCTTATGATATTCTTTCGTTGTCTGCAAAGTATTTAGCTAATGACAATAAATAGTGTTATATTATACTACAAATTACAATTCCAATTATTTTCTGCAAAATAACTCTCAGACTCTTAATGTATGAACTTTGCGTAATTTTGTGACAAGACACTGTTGACTTGGTACGACACACTTTTATTTTACATCATAATATTTAATACACACGGTTGTAATTCTATCTGCTTAAACTAATAACGTGCATGTGCATGTTTCTAAGAATACTTAAAATTGAGATCAATTGTAAAAACATCGAGAGCAATTACGATATTAAAGTTTATCACGATCTCAGTTGTTACCAACAACAGGTTTTGAGCCTGAGCGTCATTTGTCGCGATTTTGCCCCTCCGTTGTGCGCTAACAAATAATTTTGTTAACACTAACAAAAATAAAAATCTGCGTTTTTTGTCTCGTGCGGCTGCTGTTTCTCATGTCCGAGCTGATGACGAGTTGAAAATGGCGGATCTTTCGAAATCCAACCCCGGCCTGAAATAGACACGCAGCGCTTTAAGTCACTATAACTGGACTCAACTGAAGATCCAGATATCCTAGATTACTACGTCGTGTAATGTGATTTATAAAGAGTACTTTTCCATGGCAACAGAGGGTACAGGAAACCGGGCGCGTCGAATATCAACAAACTGCACTCGATGTGGAAACTGACAGACCCGGACAAAATTAACTGTCGAGGTAATGGACAAGATTGTTATTTTCACAAAGGCCTTAATGTGTCCTGCCTCCGTTTCGATCTTTAAATACTTTCCCAGTCAGTTTCAAATTAGTATTTATAGCACGCATAAAAAACGTAATTTGTGGGCGATGATTTAATATTGAGAGCTGCTGCTGTTTTGCTTATTGTAAGTTTTATGATGCATAGCCGTGCTTGCTAATGTTAGCTGTGATCGTAGTTCCTAATATATATAAATGCTGGTTAGCTTGGTGCTAGTTACCCTTGTAACAGCTGAGCGACGCGACGCAATGAAATTAACTTCATTATCATCAATGAGGCTGCGCTGGAAGATTGATGGGGCGTTGTGGTCGCGTCGCCAGCAGCGTACATGAGGCGTAACGCGTTTGGTAATTATGAGACTTTGAATGGTCCTCCAGTACACTGTAGAAGAATACATTTGACTTAATTTTATTCACCCCTGTTTTGCTAAGTGGTTGTCGATTAACAGAGTATGTAGGTTTCTTTTTATTTTGAGTTGGGGTTTTTTCAATTATTGAATGTGAATGTATGCCAGGTGGGTGTAGGCTACAGTATTAATTGTGTGCTTCTGTTGTGGATTTTCTTATAACAAAATTCACCAATTCTAGACTCTAGTTTTTAGCTAGATATACTACATTTACAGAAATTGCTCCCTTGTTGCTCTATTTTTTCCCACAGGTGAAGAACATTTTTGCAGTTTTTATAATAATTTAAGTAATTGATAGTTCAATCTCCACCATTTTCTTTAAAGTTTTCTGTTGTTGTTTTGTTTCAAAAAAACCACATGCGATTTTGGAATGAAATGAGGGTAAGTAATCATACATTCTGTTCATATGTTCTCATATGTTCTGTTTTCAGCTTGTTTTCCAGTAAGTGTGTGAAATGGATGTGGTTTCACCTGAGCTCAACAGCCTCCTCCCTGATGAGATTATGGATACTGAAGCTATCGCGATGGAGGAGGAGCTCCCCTCCGAGCATCTTGCTCCTCCTGCCCAATCTGAATCGGAGCCAGCCCAGGTTCCTATGGAAACAGAGGTGCCTGAAATCGTCAGCCTGTGTCCTACCACTACAGCTATGCAGATGACCTCAACCTCCAGTGATGCTCAGTGTACCACCAGCTCGGGAACTCACCTCCTCCTAGCCCCCTCTGGCCTTGTGACTGGAACCACCGACAAAACCACCAGCTCCACTGTGACTCAGAGCCTCTCCAAAATCTCCTGTGTCACCGTCCCAGCCAACAACCAGCTCATCATCAACAAAATGGGCACCTCCCCTGCTGCGGATGGCAAACCTCCAGGTGCTGCTGTGCTCAAGCCAGAGGGCCAGAAACTTCTGGTTACTGGCCTCAGTAAAACGGGGCAGCCCATTATGTTGGCTCTGCCTCATAATTGGAACAAGCCCGCCACCACCCAGGGTGCAGGAGATGCCAAGGCCCAGCCAACTCAGATCAAAATGGTGACCACAGTAGGGAAGCCCGTGATAGCTGTGAGCTCATCCAGTCAGCTGCTGGGCACCTCCACTCCACTGCAGGCCCAGCAGCTCAAGACCCTTCAGGTAGGTGTTCATCAAGCCTTTCTGTAAACTATATTAAAGCAATGGGAGTGGGTTATAGCTGTGTATTAGCATGACTGATTTGGAGTCAAGGGCTGATATATGGCCATAACAGCATGATTGTGGGTGTGATATTGCTTTTTTTACAACAGTTCAAGACAATGAAATAGTGTATGAAAGATCAAAAGATCAGTGTCCATGCTTTTGTTACAAATATGAAAATATAATTATACAATTTTTTGTTCCAGTCATATGTAACATATAGGTCTTGCCTAATATAGAATCTGTCATTCGCTACACTGACTGTCAAGAATCACTGAATAGTAAAACTTTTTCAAATTTGACATAATTATTTCTGGGGCAACTGATAGCATGCAATTGTAGCTTTAAATGTTGTTGTTTTAATAGTACCTGGTGTGAACATTTGGGTGTGAACCTAAAATACAGTTTGTATTGCTTGTGTTCTGGGATAAATTTAACTTCAGGTTCTATCTGAATCCTCTTTGGCATTGAAACCTTTTAATATTGTAACACAAACATCTCAAAAACAAGTTAACTAACCAATTAAACTATAACTATAAGTAACTGATTAAAAATGATTGCAACTTAATACAAATCTATCTAATTCTAGTTCTTGACAGCAAACGATGAGAAAATGAAATGTTGAATAAATATTAGCCTGTTGGTTTTGGCAGTGCTTCCATTTCAACTGTCTGTCACAGAACTATAACATGAGAATCATATTTCTCTCCACAGATAACAAAGAAGCCTTCAGTGTCCACTGCTGGACCAATGATAACAAAGCTCATAATCACAAAGGCCCTGAATAATAAAGGATTAGCCAATCCAACTTCAGGTGTAGTGACATCTCCTGTAGTGACTGGTAATCTTTCTTCTGTATGCTAACAAACACATTTAGGATTCTGATAATGTCAGTCGATCTTATAACCTTTCTTCTGTCCACAGGACGGGTTGTTACTCAGAGTACTCCAGTGACACCTCCACGCTCCATTGCCATTGGCGAGACTGTCAACACTGTGCCACAGAATGCATCAGGCAACAACAAAGTCGCCATCTCACCTCTCAAGTCCCCCAGCAAGGTCAGTTAAAAGTGAAGTTTTTTTTACATCCCTCTGCGTAACTCTCCCTTTGCCATTGGTTGAAGAAATTAATAGTTCTGCCCCAAACTTGCACCATTGGATGAGACATTCTTGCTATGTTGACATGCTAAAATGTCAGAGGTTTTGATAGCACCACAGTGTTGAACTTAGGGAGTAAACCAATATGAATGGAAGCCAGTTAAACTAGGACAATTGGTCCTTTTATGTGTTTAACATAAGAAAAACATCTCTGCTTCAAACTGTAGATATTTTAAACAGATTTAATATCTTTAGTCAATGGTTTTGAGTTTTAAAAGATTCCTTTCTTGTTGGTGTAAGATCTCATCATGTTCTCCTCTGCCTCCAGGTGACCGTAGTTTCTGTGGCCAGTCAGTCTCCAAACTCGCCCCAGAAGTCCGTAACACTGCCTCTCAACATGGCTCTGGGCCAGCAAATCCTCACAGTTCAGCAGTCTGCTGCCACCTCACCAGCCAAAGCAGGAACCAGCCAGTCCACTGCACAGGTTAATACAACATGTGCATATCTTAAAAACCTTTCAGAAGGAAATCTTTGCCATTCAGAATAATTTGATTTAGGATCTTTATGCTTTATAGAAAACAATTTCGTGCCAGCAAAGCTCGAGGAATGAATTTCTTTAACTACATATATTTTTGCTGTATTTCAACTACAGGCTGTAAAGCCAGTGCAGGCAGTTACTGTGGGAGGGGTCGGCACATCCCAGTTCAAGACCATTATCCCCCTTACCACCCCACCCAATGTACAGCAGATTCAGGTGCCAGGCAGCCGCTTCCATTATGTGCGGCTGGTAACGGCCACCACTGGAAGCAGTACTGCACAGACAGGCATTAGCACCAACAGCAACCCTTCTGTCCAACCAGGTAGAGCCAACTAACACTGACATCAAACCAATCAAATAAAGATCAGTAAAAATATTATCTCTTAGACAGGGACCCTTCAATATGCATAGGAATCATACCACTAGTCAAAGCTGTATGTTGTGCCGTACATCAGTCATTTGAGACCAGAATAACACTACTATAAAATCTATTCAGTGCAATCTATGTGCTGTTGTCATGTCAGAATTGAATATTAAAGCACTAGTTCACTCAAAAATAAAAATTTACTTTTAGACTTTCTCTTTCCAAAACATATAAGGTATATTTTCAATAAAAAATGACTTTTTGAAGAATTTGCTCTTTCTATATATGTAAAAGTGAATAGAGACTGGAATGTCAGGCCGCCATAAAGCATCATAAATTAGTGTAACGATTGTCTATATTTAACTAAATTTATAAATTTAGATTATAAATCTCTATATGTTGTCTTTCAAATCTTTTAAAGCAGTATGATAGTTTTGTGTGAGGAATAGGCCGAAATGTATTATTCACTGAAATATGCACTTTTTATGTTTAATGGGTAGAAGAAAGTCAAAACTTGCATTACAAGAATCACGAAATGAGATTTTTTTTTTATTTTGCACCTGTTAATCATGATTAATTGGTTGTATAATCGTAATTAATGTGAATTACAAAAATCTGATTTCCTTTGTATTAAATGAGTAATCAGTAACTTTTAAGATACTTTAATAACCGTTATGTTGTTTACAAAGCCAAGCCTGTGATGATGAATGCTGCAGTCCGAATGTCTGTTCCCATCGTTACAGCACAGACTGTTAAACAGGTACCCAGTAAAACATACACTCTTGTAGTATTATCCCGGTCTGATACATATAAATGTAAAATAACACAGTTGTTATGGACATCAAGCAGCTTTATATATTTATTATATTATAAATCTAATTAATTCAGAAGAAACCTTGATCATAATAGTGCTGTAACATCTTGAGTGATGTTTATGTACTATGTTCTGATTGCTCACTTGCGCAGGTGGTACCCAAGCCCCTGACGTCAGCAGCGCAGGTGGTAACCACCAGTCAGACCCCCCAGCGTCTCATCATGCCAGCCACACATCTGCCACAGATCCAGCCCAACCTGACCAATTTGCCACCAGGCACTGTGCTCGCCCCCGCCCATGGCTCTGGAAACATGGGCTACGCTGTGTTGCCGGCTCCGTATGTCACACAGGTTTGTACGCCAGTGATGAAACCGGATCTGATTGTTTAATTTCTTTTGAGAGTTTCTGATCTTGCTTG
Organism: Chromobotia macracanthus; assembly: GCA_036877525.1. NCBI lineage: Eukaryota > Metazoa > Chordata > Actinopteri > Cypriniformes > Botiidae > Chromobotia > Chromobotia macracanthus. Next base: position 3,689,284 of record JAZGTH010000031.1, on the reverse strand, counting down.
TTCTTACAGATCCCCCAGCCCACGTTTGTCACTTTAACCAGCAGCTCCACCTTCTCAACAGCCACGCCCATACAGACACAAGCCAGACTTTCCCTCAATGGGTAAGTACAACAGCACATTAACAGAAAATGAAGGGTCTTGTTATCAAAGAGCTTTTATAACCGTTATCTGATGTTATTTTATTATTTATGTATATTGTCATAAGAATAGTAAAATTACTGTCTATAATGTTCTTTTTGAGGTTTTATTATTATGGTTTTGTTGAAACACTCAGAGTTTGCCATAAAAATCACAAGACATCCATTGATGCTGATATGGTGTCAAAGATGTAATAAATAAGTAAGTGTATAAATAAATTAGGATCTTGTTACCAAAATTTTACCAAGGTAACATCTAGTTGGCTGACGTAGCTCAGGATTTGATATGTATTCCAATGTTGAATTTTTTACGATTTCATTGCTTTAAATTGTTTGACATTTTGTAGTTGGAGGAAACATTTAGATTTTAAACACAAAAAACAAAATAAGCACATTACCTTTTAATAAATGTTTTTTTGTTGTTGTTTTGCCTGTTGCTGTTTGTTTATCATTACTAATCTAAAAAAAATCTAAACCCTTTTTATTAACCCACAAATTGTTTTAACTACAGTTTACCAACATCAGAAGCAACGTCCAGGCCACGGAAACCCTGTAACTGCACGCGGTCACAGTGTCTTAAATTGTATGTATTTTTCTTTTTTTTTATGGCATTTGTAATCATCCCAGCTGCTACTTTTGGCACACACTTTAATTGTAGTTTAGTTCCTCATATGTTTCAAAACAAACTGTATATTAAATTATTGGCACTACTGTTTGTTCCCAAGTTTTGGCTTTTAACATCACATTTTATTCTTGTGGCATCTGTTTCTGTTACAGTGATGGTGAATTGTGTTGTACAGCATGTGCACTTTAACATGAGGAATTGCTGGCTGATTGCTGGTTTTTAATGCATCTGTTTCCCACAGGTACTGTGATTGCTTTGCCAATGGGGAGTTTTGTAATAACTGCAACTGTGTTAATTGCTTCAACAACCTTGATCATGAAAGTGAAAGACTTAAGGCAATCAAGGTAATAAGATACAGATTTTCCGCCTTGCCTCCTATAGTCTCTGTATTGTATTGTATTAGTTTCTAGAATTCTCTGATCATTTGTACTGTTTGTGCTATAGACATGATTGATAACTGTTGAGTATAGCAGTCAGCTTTTCATCTTTTCTAGGCACCAGAGACTTGGGCTTGGGTTCTTTTGGGTTCTTTTGCGTTTTTTTTGCAACGTTTTAACAAATTAACGTACTGTATTGCAGGCTTGTTTAGACAGAAACCCAGTTGCCTTCAAGCCTAAGATCGGCAAAGGCAAAGAAGGTGAGTCGGACCGGAGACACAGCAAAGGCTGTAACTGTAAGAAATCTGGCTGTCTGAAGAACTACTGCGAGTGTTACGAGGTGAGGATCTTCTCTGATCAGTGTCAGAATGTGGAAGCATCCAGTTCTGCATGTCTTACCCCTACAAGCAAAAGTTAATTATTTTGTTCTCATTAGGCCAAGATCATGTGTTCGTCCATCTGCAAGTGCATGGGTTGCAAGAACTTCGAGGAGAGTCCAGAGAGGAAGACATTGATGCACCTGGCAGATGCTGCAGAAGTGCGAGTCCAGCAGCAAACGGCAGCCAAAACCAAACTGTCCTCACAGATCTCAGATCTGCTCACCAGAACAACACCAGCCATCACCAGTGGAGGTGGAAAGTAAGACCTGCCTAAACGTCATCATCGGCTCCTTATCTGCCTGTTTGTCCATCTGGCTACCTTTTGGTGTGTCTGTGTATCCAGCAATGGCGTGTAAACCATCTTAGCAACCACCTAGAAGCCCTTAGCAATATTATAACTTAGTAACTGCTCAGCACTCTTTCAGAACAACATAACATTTGCCTAGCAATGGTCATGACCACCCACCACACCATGGCAACATAGTATTCAGAATCTAGTATATACCCAAATAACCCTGTACCAAAGCTTTGTCAGGCTACAGTTTAAAGCTGCAATCTGTAACCTTTTTTGGTTTAACAAAAATGAGTTAATGAGCAAGTTCATGACTGATCAGTCATCTCTTTACCTTACCCCGATTTGCAATGGTAAGTTTATAATGAGTTGAGCTGTCAGGTCCAATGTCTATCTGTAAAGAGTAAGAATAAAATCAGGCTATTATATCACATGCCCAGGTACTGGTAAATGGTGCAGAAAGTAAAATAACTCCACCGTACCCTGCTGAGAAAATAACCCTGCAAGTACCCTGCAATTTTATGTTTCTAGCAGAGATGGAAAAAAAGCTAAATTTACACAGCTTGTCTAAACTTGTCTAGACAATCTGATACACTTTTCAACACTGTCATTTGGTGTTACAAAGTGATCTGTAATTTGTTCTGTTAATTGATTATTTAAAAAACTTCTTTTCCAGGCTGCCGTACACATTTGTTACGAAGGAAGTGGCCGAAGCGACGTGTGACTGTTTGCTTGAGCAGGCTGAACAGGCAGAGCTCACCAACCAGCCTCAGGCCATGGCTGAGCGCCTCATTCTGGAGGAGTTTGGCCGCTGCCTCAGGAGAATCATAAGTTTTGCTGGCAAAGCCAAGACGGACTGCCCCATTAACTGCTAGACCCAAGCAGGGCAAAGCTGTGACTGAGAGCCGTAAAAGCTGTTAGGTGTGGCCCAGAGCACTGAACTTAAGCACCAATAGTTGGCTTTGACTCAAGGAATCGAGGCGAGCAGAGGGGGTTTTCATTTGCCCCTGTTATGGATACAGAGGCTATCCAATAAAGAGACAAAAACCAGAGCTTCCTACTGGTTATGTTGAGTGTTCGTCAAGCTGGGTGACATACTATATTCAAAAGGAGAACTGCGCTGCTTAATTGCAGATCCTGAGAGTGGGCTGGCACAGAAGGGGTTTTATTTGAAAATGATCGATACAATTTTAAAGTAGTTTTTGTTGTTGTTTTTGGCAGTTTTCCACTTTTAAAATGCAAGATCATGCGTTTGTTTGTCTTTTAAAACTTTATCATTCATTGTCCTCGGAAAACTTTTTCTTACTGCTAATAACCTCTGAATATGTTGGCATACCAAACAACCTTCTCTGCACATGTAATTAGCTGTCTAATCATGATTTATATACAGTAAATAGCCTATACTGTAGCTTCATTGTATTTATTTGCTTGCAGAAGATTTTGTTCTTTGCCCAAAGTTGAGGTCACAGATCTAAAAGACATGGTTTAATAATTTCATAATTTCACTGTTCCATTGTTTCTTTTTTCTAAGTATGCATAAGTTTGCTGCTCAAGTTCAGATTTCTGGCCCAGTTTGTGTGTAACAGGACAGGACAGTAACAGGGCCACTCAAACGTTAAGCAGAGCATGAAATTTCTGACAGCAGTACTGGTATCCTGTACCTAACAATGCTTAGAGGTGATATATGTTAAGGAAGTTCCTTTGAATCATATTAAATTTACTGCTTTATTAATTAATACCTTCAGCAAAATAAGCTTTGTAATGGAGTAACCAGTCTTAAGGCTTGTTGGAATATGCTCCTTTTAACATTTTCATCTTTGATTCTTCATCACTGTCCACCCATAAAATAAGAGACTCAGTGATTGTGTGTGTGGTTTGTTCAGTTTTTATCATAGGTTTTGACTAAGATAAAATAATTAAACTAGATGCACTAAAACAAAAATTCTTGACCAAAAACAGTGACAATTGACACACTGGCCATGTTTTAAATGAACCCTTTATCTGAATAATTATACATTTTAAAATGCTTAAAGATGAAGTCTGTTTAGTGATTTTTTTTTTCAGTGTGTGACTTTCATAAAAATACATTTTTGCAGCCCTGAAATGACTTATAAAGACACTACAATAGGCTTTGTTTTCACTTTAAAAAATACTCTTAATTTGACCACTTTGCACAAAACCATTTGCACTGTGCTCTTGCATATCACGTCAATGATTTATCACTGTGGTTTGTATGTAATACTTGGTTCCTTAAACACTTACAGATTACGTCCATCTATTGCCCTTCTACTTTTCCGGGGCAGGGTTGTGAGGCTGATACCCTGAGATATTTATTCACTTGGGGTCCTATACCAAGAGGATGATCCACCTTTTCTGGTTGGGAATCATGCTAACCTTCATCTCGCATTCAGCTGCAAACTGTCCACACAGATGCTGCAGGTCACAGGTCTACCAGGACATCATCTGCAAGGGAAGGGGACCACCACGGCCTTCTGCCAATCGCCAGGTGACTTCAGCCAAGGAAATGAGTGCTGATCCTTCCAAGTTTCTCCAATCATGCGTCATCTTGCGAGAACGTGTTCTGGTTCAGAATATTATCTAAGTGTTCTTTTCAGCAACTGACTATATCATGAGAAATACAACAGCGTGGACCAGCTCCTGATTCCCCCCCATCAAGCTGTCAGTTTGTCAGAACCTCTCTGAGGCTGACAAAAAGTCCTTTTCCATGGTTTTCCGGCTCCTCCCAAATCTAAGTTTTTAATGTCCTGACCATTGCGGCTGTAGTCCTTCTGGTCTGCTGGTACCTGTTCTCCAAATCAGAGGTCCCCTGTGTTAGCCATTCCCGAAATGCCGCCTTCTGGCTGATGGCCTCCCTCACTGCTGGTTCTTGAGTTGCCACCACAACAGGCACCAGCAACCTTCCAATTACAGAACTGAGGCCTTGAATATGGTAAATATCTATTGTGTCCAACTTACCAGTAAGTGGTGATCGGCTGACAGCTCTGCTTCTCTTGTCACCTGAGCATCTGAAACAGTGGTTTTAAAGCTGGCTGAATTTTAGTCATTTCATGGATGAAGAGTCCATTTATAACAAAACCAGGTCATCACACTTATAACTTGGACTCTACAGCTGAAGGTTTGTGATCTCATGCTCTGCATTTCACAGCATGCGTGTGCCTGTACAGAAATGTGAATAAAAATCTTTAATCGGATGTTTTCTCAAGAACGTTATAAAAACAACTAATGCAGCTCTGCCTGAATCAGCACCTCTGGACTCAGCGGTTTATATATGTAAATACAATTGGAATAAAAAAGACGAGGACATGTATGTGACATGTTTTTCAAACGTTAGGTAACAATCATTTGAGTAACTAGATTTACATGACAACCTTTTAAGTGTACACGTCTTCAACAAGAAGACAAAAATTGACTTCGCCCCACGGAGGAGGAACATGTATAACAGTATTTAGCAGTTAAAAACAGTATTTTATTTAACCCACTTAAATAAAATTTTATTTAATGTATTTATATTTTTATCATTTTATTTTTTCAATTTAAATAAAATTTAAATGCTGTCATGTATTTTGTTATATCATTTTGGTTATTTCGATCATGTTTTTCATTAGTTTTTGCTGTATTTGTGCTTAAATGTAGTTCCTGTTTTTGTCCTAAAAAGTATTTGTTGTGTAGCTTATTTCTTCACTGTTTTTACTGTCTTTACTATTTTTTGCTAAAATGTTTTTCTGTATATTGCATTTGTTAACTGTTGTCTTAAGTTTTTGCTGGTTTGAAGTATTTTCTGTTAAACTGCTTTGCAACGAGGCAAAAAATGTGAAATAAAATTGAACAGAATCAGTCGAATCTACCTTCAATACTTTAGGGGGCGCTGTAAACTCTGGAATTGTTTGCCACGCCCATTGCTTTTAAAGAAGAAGAAACCTGAGCCGCTTGTTCTTAACCGTGTTGTGTAGTTTCTTTAAGATCATTTAAATGCTTTAACGCGTACTTTGTGAGTAGTTACTGCTGTTTCGTATTTGGATTTGGAGCACATGTAAAAATGGCCTCAAATCCTCCTGGACAAGGTAAATATTGTTAAATCTTAAATCAGTCATTCTGCCCATATCACACATTCTGTTGTTTTCTATTAGAATTTTGAAATAAAATTTTCTGTATACTGAACATTTTAATCCTCTATGAATGCTGAAAATCAAATGTTGTCATTTGGGTTCAGCTACATCCCTAAAATAGTTTCTTTATCTGTTTTTGTAATATGAACTTTAACCTGGGTAAACGTTCATGACAATGAATTACATAAGGTAGCATATTTAATGAATATTTAATGGTGGCACAAAATCATATCTCTTATATTTAAGTGAAATGGGCTGTGCCAGGTGACTTCTGCAAAATTATTTTGTTGTGCCTTGCATTAGACTATCTGAGGCCTATAGAGGGAGAGCATAAATTACAATAGTAACCGAAAACCCTGTTATGCATATATATAAATCTGAGCTTTCATTTATAGGATTTCAAAACAAAAACAGGGTTGCTATTCTAGCGGAGCTGGATAAGGAGAAGAGACGCCTGATACAGAGTCAGTCTATAAATAATCCAGGTGCTAGGTAATATACATTTAAAAAGTCATGAATTGAACTCAACGTATGCAATGTAATATATACATCAGTTGTACCTTCTTTATTTTTCCCAGCATTCCACTCTCTAGACCAGTAAATAAAGAGTTCAGAGACCAGGCTGAACAACAGCATATTGCTGCACAGCAAAAAGCAGCTTTACAGGTAACAAAGGCTTCATTTAGGAAGTTTTCATATTCATCTTAAATTTATCATGTCATAATATTTAACTCTGTTTTGGTTTTAGCATGCACATGCACACTCGTCTGGATTCTTCATAACTCAGGATTCCTCCTTTGGTAATCTCATACTACCTGTGTTACCGAGACTTGACCCAGAGTGAATAGACACTGGTTCAAATCACTGGACTTATCACTGTAAAAACTCACTGTTTGTGGTTACTTGAGCATTAGATAATGACATTTGTTTTTAGAAAATGCAATTTTTTTAGATCAATATTGTCAATATTTTTTTATCATTTTACATAAAATGGAGTGAAGTTAACCTGTATTCTGTTGTGCCTTTATTTATATGTAATATATATATATATATATATATATATATATATATATATATATATATATATATATAAATCATAGACTGATTACTGGGATTACCAATATTCAGTACTGTATATTGGACTGCACTGTAAAATCCTTTTTTGGAGGTGGGGTGGCTGTGTCCATGTTGCGAGACCAATACAGTCCAGTAGACACACTTGAAGACTAATACTGAAGACTAAGTATTTTCCATTTATTCGTTTGGCAGACGCTTTTATCCAAAGCGACTTAAAATGCATACCTTGAATACACTGTATCAGTACTTGTGTTCCCCTGGGAATCAAACCCACAACCTTTGTGCTGCTAATGCAATGCTCTAGAAAGGAACTAACTTGGAAAAAAGACAGAGTAGATTTCTTCTACTTCTACCTCTTTCAAATATTTCTTCTACAATTCTGATTACTACATAGAAAGCTTATAGAATTGCTTCTGAACTTGGTTCTCAATGGGTTGTGGTGGCCTTTTCTGCATCATAACTTTGATGGGCAGCCGACTGGCTATGGATGCTCCAATTGTTTCTATAACTACAAACAATTCCTTTCTCCAAGATTATTAACAAGGACCTTGCAGGTATGCAAGCCTTGATCATTAAGAATCTCAGGCACAAACAGAAGAAATACAGGTTGTATGCCGAGTGATAGTATATTATATTGTGTATAAAGGTGCTTTATGCAGAATTTTCCAAAAATAATCAATGTGTGGACTCTCAATCTTTATAATAATCCACTAGAAGTGTGTGTTTGTGTCTACAGAAACTCTGTCCTCTGTGTGCTTTAATTTTTAATTGTTCTTGGGGGCTTTGACGTTTCTGAGAGGCAACCTTTCATCAGTGTGTGTGTGTGTGTAACCCTAAGCCAGTAACGACATGCGAGGTGTGTGCTTCTGGTCCACCTGAGAGGAGGTGCCAAGTCTGAATGTTGTGTTTACAAACACCAATTAAAAATCCTGCACAGTGCACCTTTATAAGTCAATTAAAAAACAATCAAAAATGTCAGAAGAGACATTTAGGGAAAAATATGAATGTAGTGGAAGATGAAACTGCAGCAGCCTCTGTTTAATGCTTTAAACAAGTGCTGTTATATGGGAGGCAAGAATTGCATAAATCATTAGCAACATCTGACCAAGCACAACAAGCATCTATCTGTATTCTGTAACAGATAAATCTAATAATATACCCCATAAGTGCTTACTAAACAGTTAAGGGCACAAATATTGACACACAGAACATTCAGGAGTATATATGAAAACAGAAATAGTTACTGAAGATTCATGTCTACAATATATAGTGAATAACAACTGACATTTGAAGACCAATATCACCAAACTCTCAAATGTTTCAATACTCTGCAAAACACCAAAACTAGCATCCTACTGCAAGTTGACATAGTGCACTGGATAGTGCCGTATTTTGCAATTCACCTAAATACTAATACAACATTACAATAAGCACAAAAAAATGATTTTGCTGTCAAATGTAAACATGCAAATAAAGTAAAAATACAATAGACTTATGATCAAATTCCTACTAGTATATAGTTTCTTTTCACATTAAATAACAATATTTTTTAACAACAGTGTCAACAAGGTTAATCATTGTGACGTGTAATTTATTTTACAGTTTTTGCAAGTTATTGTAAGTTTACTTACAATAACGGTCATTGAACCTACTAGTGAAAACCTGACTGGAAACAAAGTCCAGTCATTGGCACTGATGTCGCAGAAGTCACCACTTAAGCGAGTCATTGGAGTTGAAAGAATCAGCAATGACAAAGTTGGTGCTGTCAGCATGAGAGCTTCCTGACTGGGCTGCTGGTTGCCAGGTCATTGCAGATCAAGACCAGTTGATTGCTTTGAGCCTCAGACAAGGAGCTACAGCTCTGATAAACACTTAGCACAAAAAATTAGTCTTCCTTCCTGGAATGTTGCCTTTCTCACACATGGTCTTCACCATCTTTGCTATCTTGTTCTTTCTTAGAGCTTGACAGTTGTACCAGTGCATGGCAGCCAGGTTTACCACCGGATTGATGGACAGATAAAAGAAGAGCATTGCCTGAGGTCTGTGTTGGGCATAGTCCTTGTAGTCCTGCACTTTGAGGAGCATGTGGTGTAGTGTAAATGTGGCATTCTGATACAGTGCTTCTGTATCTACCACTGAGGCCACTAAAGTCCTGGTAGGTACACTCCAGAAACTCTAGTCCTGTTTCTGTTGTGAGCAAGCGAACATCGTCCCATTTCAGCCCTTATAGTGCCCGAATGCCTTGGTAATGTTGAGCCACACCAGACTGAGCAAACCCTAAGGGTTGTAGCAACTCAGAAGACCTTGTTTCCTCTGGAGAAGCTCATCTGCAATAGTCAGTTTCATTAACTTTTTTTTTTACTTTTGGTTTGTTGCCTTTACCCTTTAACTTGAGCTCCAGCTGCTTCTGCTTGAGGTCATCCTGGGACCTCTGACACTCCCTGTAGGGAAAGTAGTTTTATATGTCAAAATCTTTAATATCTTTAGTTTTGTAAATAACTGACATGCTAAGGACATTAATGATACCTCAAACCTTATACCGTGCCATGCAGAGGTCTATTATTTTTATCTGACAGACAAAAAATCATGCAAATAAAGTAAAAATACAATAGACTTATGATCAGATTCCTACTAGTATATAGTTTTCTGCTTTTCACATTAAATAACAATATTTTTTAACAAAATGAGCGTCAACAAGGTTCCACATTGTGACGTGTAATTTATTACTTACAATAACGGTCATTGAACCTACTAGTTCATATACAGGATGTATGTTGTAATTATTACAAATTTTTTCACACTTTACGTTGACAATATAACCACATGACACTAATCTGATATTCAGGAAGAGGTGTCATGACAAAAAACACACACATACATTGTAGTTTGTGGTGGAAGTTCCACCATGCAATCATAATATTTCATTTTATTATTACATAAATGGAAGGTATAAATCCTGGTCATGTAATATTATACTGATATAAGAAATACAATTGTTTCAGTTGAAAATGTGATAAACAGCTAAACTGGCTAATGACAAGCACATGAACGTTTCTAACAGACATGTCATACACCATAAATCCTATACTTTGATTGACCGAGGCAAGGGGAATAAAGACATAGATATGATAGACAAAATGAAATTCTCTTGGTTAGAGTCACTAACAGATACATCCACTGTAAATTAGTAAGTCATTCTTTGATTTATTTGCTGACAATTGGTAGAAGTTCCCCCTTTGCTTTCATGTTTTTAATCTTGGATTTGATACTGTCATCCATAGCCTGTCTGCATCTCACAGCATAATGGGCCAATGTTTCCTCTTTCTCATCCCATGGTGGCAGGGCGTGGAAGACTTCAGGGGCTGCCAGGCTAAGTTCCGCAATTGCTGCTGTCCTGGAAATGGTGTTGCGGTCCACACCCACTCTGTCAAAAGCCACTTTCATGGATACACTACGTCGGAACTCTTGTAGTGCTGCCATGTATCGTGCAATCACGCCAACAACATTTTTCACTGAAAAACAATAACATCATTCGTTATGGAAACTCTTGACTTTGACATTACATTTTTGTAAATGTTTGTAGGCCTTTTTGTTATAGTTTGGTGATAACTATACATAAATAGGATTTAATGCTGTGTTCATGTCGTTGTCAAAATTTAAATTACAATTTAATTACTGTAGAATTGTAATTACAATTACAGTAAAGTAGGAAAAATCTGAGTTTCAAATTTGGAATTAAGTTATTTGATAAAGACATTGAAAATATAGAAAATTGAAAAGACATTCGCTTTTTTAAGGAGTAACCTTTTTTTTACGATAATTCTGACACAACGTAAACACTGCATAAATAAATACTAATGTTTAGAAATCTGAACTATAACGATAAAAGAAATCTAAACTAAAATGCTAAAAGAACTTTGGCACCAAGACATAAAGGCAGAGGCTATTGAACCTACTTCGTACACGTGTGTTTTCACCATCTCTGCTTCTCTTGGATGAGATCTTGATGGTCTTCTGCCTTTCCAGCGGAAGCAGCTCCACCTCTTCGAAGGAGTCGAAGAGCACTGGAGAGTCAAATGAAGCTCCCTCATCAGGAATGGACCCAATCATCTGATGAGAGCTTCCTGCTTCCATCTGACTCAAGGAATGGTTCCTTCTTTTATCTACCAGAAAAAACAGACCTCCATAATTGAATTCTTGCTTAAATCATCATGCTTTCCTCCATATCATGTTCAGCTTTCAACAGAATGATTGTTCTGAAGTCTGATGTCTGAAATGGCATGGGTTGTGATTTTAAGAAGCGGTTACCTGGTCGTAGCTGGTCCTGCAGGAAGTCACAGATAAGCTCAGCCTTCTTGGTGAGTTCCTGCTGCAGAAGTTCTTTGTCCTGCCTCAGGCTGCTGATGGTTTCACCCATCAAGTCACTTTTGCTTCTCTCAGCCTGCAGCAGAGCTTTCAGCTTCTCTACTTCATACACAGCTGGAGGAACTGTGTAAGATAGAAAACAAGCTTTACCCCAGGAGTTCCTACATTGAGTGCTGAAAGACATGAATCAAGGTGGGTTTCATTTGCCTTTTTTGCCACTGATTAACAGAAAAAGACTCGTTGAGTCTTGAGTCAAAGTTTTTGCCCAAGCACAACTACAAAGAAATGGTTTTAAAACAACAACATTAATGTCCTGAAGTGGCCAAGTCAGATCAATTTTTGACCAATTTTTACAAATGTGTTTTCACTGAAAGGACTTTTTCCATTGATCATTACCAAAGAAAAAAGCTAAATAAATCTTTTGTGGTGCAATGCTGTAAAACAATAAAACATTTAAAGAATATTAATAGACAGACTGTTTCAATACACAAAGCATATAATATAAATTAAAAGCGTGGTAAATAAAACTAGAAAATAGAAATAAAATATACAGCTGCTGATACACAAATTCCATTTGAACTAGTGATACACTTGATGGAATAGTTAACCCAAAAATAAAAAAATGTTATTATTTACTCACCCGCATGCCAAACCAATATATAACGTCTTCTGCAGAACACAAAACCCCAGATTCTGAAAACTTGCTGGTCACTGTTCTCCATGCAATTACAATTAATGAAGACTGAAGCTGAAGCACAATCTTTATTGTGATTGCATGGTGTCATACATGTTTGAAAAACATGAGGGTGAGTAAAGAACAGAATTAATGCAGAATTATTTCTATATGCAGGTAAAGTTACAGCGCACAGTGCCCATCAGTAATCATGTTTGGCATGTTTCGTAATTTGTTTTTGTTTTACTTCTCTTACATGTTTTTGAAAGCATATCTTAGTTTTAAAAAAATTGTATTTAATAATACACTTTATAAAAACATTTTTCATGCGCATTTCAAATTTCTTTTATTGTTAGTTCATAGCTAATGTATTCATAAATATTGACAAATTAAATATTAACGTTAATAAAATGTTACAGGTAAATGTTACTCTAGTTTTTAGGTTGTTTCTATTTATGGGAAACAGCTACAGACCAAAATAATTTTTTATAATAATCTTGTTTAGGTTTAAATTTAATTGCATTTGCATTCTGATCCTTCTGTCTTTATCTCTCCTTGGCGAGTTTGTTTTATGTTGCTTCTACTGTTGACCTTTTTTAAATGAAACATTATTTCTGTGATTATGTCTTTGCTAGCTATGAAGAGATGACTTTGAAATGAGTAACTTGTTTGATATATATCACTTCAGAACACACCATTGATGTAGACTGCTGTAGCAAAACTTACAAATCAAATACACTGAATTAAACGAGAATGTTTAAGTAAGTTTTGCAGTAAAATTCCTTATGCTAAAAGAATAAACAAAAGCAAAAAGGCTGAATTATTCCAAAAATTTATTTAAATGCAAAATAGATCACAGACATAATATTTCACTCATTGATTTTATTATAATGCATAAGAAAATGACAGGAGCACTACAGACACACCAGACTGATGAAGTTATTTACACACTGAAGATAAACACATCAGTAATCGGTCTTTGAGGAAGTGCTAATAGTCTAAACAGAGAAATTCACCCCCACAGAAGATGGGTAAGAAAACAAAATACTTTTGAACTAGTCAGGTGATGGATGTTTCATTCCTAACCTTTCATTCCTTTCTCATCAAATGAACAAATGTCTCTTTCTGAGAATCTGAGAATGCTAATTGGTTTTCCAAGTTAAACAGTTATTTTTTGTATGTGTTTTTGTACATTGTATGACAATGTGGTTTTGACACCCATTTTGCCAGAACATATTATTTGGTTGTGAAAGGTAAGAATGCCAGCTGAAGAATTTTTAAAAATGTATTTTAATTATTTGAAGACTTCACAGGACAGGAAAAATACTTGTCATCAACACAGCAACTGTTAATTATCTGGTTGTTGAACAAAATTTGTACCTCATTGCTTGCCGTTTGTTTTACAAAACCAGGCCAGCTTGTAAAACAACAGTTTCACTTGCAAAGTTATTTTCAAAAAAGGGAAAATTACTGAATATAAGCTTTGCTTCAAAATACAATTACAAATGCCTTGTGATAGCAATTTAATGAAAAAGCAGGCTATGCAATAATAATAATAAAACCTTTAATGACACATTACTGATTGTCTGTAAAACAATTATTTTTAACATTAACTAATTTATTTGCTTGTATACTTTCTACAAGGTATTGCAAACAGTTACCCCAACTACCTCTCTCAACCAAATTCTACATCTCTGGCAGTAATTTTATATGCTGTTTGTAACAGACAATAGAAGCCATAGCTTCATCTATATAGGATATTACCTCCATTTTAAAATACATATTACAAATAGAAATAAAACTTGACTTTACTGGCATGCTAACTTATAAATTTCGTAAACCATTTAATGTCTGGCATGCACAAATACGGAATGATGCATTTATCGATTTAGCATCATATTGTCAGTAAATAAAAAAGAATATAAGAAAGGTAATAAAATACAGTTTACAGTTGTGTTGATATAGTGACAGATCACATTTCATGTTTTGATTGTTACAATGCTACATGACTAACAAAAATAAGCACTAGACTATTCTAAGGCTAATATAAACGGTAATAAACAGTTCTGTGTCGACTATAAAAGTCAATAGCTATCACAGTATAGATTATGTTGGTTTTGTTTCAATGAATGGCAATGAAATTGTAAAGTTCATTTGTGCTGCCATGAATCAATAATCTCTTGTAATGGAACTGAATCATGTATGTCTAAGAAACATCTGACAATGTTTTTCTTTTAAACTGTGTGCATAGAAATTGCATTTGTCTGTAAATGGAAATTCTGGAGGCCTTGTGAGCAATTACATATACGAGGGGTCATTTTTGCCTGAAGACTGTTCATCACAGAAAATAAATGATTCTTGAGAGGTCTCTTGCTTCTTTCTCTGACCGATTCTAAGCCTACATTTATTGATACAGGCCTTCTTCAGCTTAGATGATTCCACAGGTGTCCACCCATCTATTGTAGAGCAACGAAGAACATATGCTGCGAGACAACATGAAAAGTTTTAGTACACAAACACACTACTTAAAAGGTTTAAACACCTATTTAAGTCATTTCAGAGCAAACAGGCCTATCTAAATTTCAGGATATACAGCAAATATCATTAAAAGACTGGAAAAAATTCTGATACATTTTTCTGATACATATTACCAAGGCCTGTGACTAGATCATTTTAAATATACATTTACACTTTACATTCACACACTTTACATTCACACATACACACTTCTATACTACATTTACACATTTTTGGCAGTATGTTTGTTCCCTGGGAATCGAACCCACAACCTTTGCTCTGCTAACGCAATACAAGTTGAGCTACGGGAACACTCCATCAGAAATTCTGTAAAGACTTCCATAAGAGCTGTCCGCTGCAAAATACTTACACATAATCCCATCAACTCTTCTTCTGTCCAAGATCTTTTTGCCGTCAGGTACTTTTCCCCTCTTCCCGAAAGCAACGGCACCATTAAGATCTTCCTCGCTAAAGAAGTGCTCAAACAGCAGGTGGAAGAGTCTCATGCTGTCCTGCCGGGATTCCTGCAGCATGGATGCCAGTTTGTAGTGCGGCAGGTACAGTCCACTTCCTGGAAACAGCTCCTGCTCGCCCAATCTGGCCGGATTTGACAGAGGCATTTGTGTCCTCTCGTGAAACACAAGGATTCGATCAATGACCGTTTGCAGGTTTTGTAGAGTTATTGTATCTGCATAAAGAACGAGAAACAAATGAAAAAAATGATTTTGTACTGTTGCGACTATGAAGCTGTATTTTCTATCGATTTTATTTTCATTTGGCCCGCGAGCTCACCGATGCTTGTTATAAACTCTTCCAGATGTTTCCTCTCTTCAAAATACCTCTCACTGTTTGGACTGAGATCTGATGGGCAGAACTGCTCCTCTGAGCTTTGTGCGGCTGGTATCAGATGTTCTGTAATACATCAAATGAGCATTTTTAGGAGCTTTTATTACAGGATAAATTTTTCCCCTGTGACCATTTTATTGTTGGAAGAGACAAAATGCACAATGTTTCAACCAAAATGCAACTCCCACACATTGTTGTGGTGATCAACTGGTCTGTATTTCACACAACTGGCAAGTCCACAGACAATAAAGGCATTTTCATCAAAGAAATTTTATTTTATTTGCAATGATGCAAAATTTCTTCCAAATTAATTTGCCTCATGCAAATTCATCAATTCTAAATATAAATACAGAGAGAAAGTTCTTGATATAGTATAAAGATATACCCAAAGAAACCAGTCAAAAACAAGTCACACTGCAAACCAAAATGAAATGATGAAATAATAGTAATATTAATAATGAAAAATTATTCTTGCTTAGAACCTATTTTTTTTGCATTTTTTTGCATTGTTGCATTATTTTGCATAAGTAAAAGGGAGTACAACAAATCCAACCATCATGTACAAATTCTTTACAATTTAAATCATCGTTGTTTTTGACTTCCAGTTTGTTTGCATTACAGTAATGAGAATGTTGGGGGTAAATGTGCTTAACTGTCATGAAAATAAAGTCACAATGCAAAGTATACTAATGGTTCTAAAAATATAATTTCTTTTTTCAGTCTTTTGCTTCTGGGGTGAAATGTGACCAGAACATGTTCTTGACAGGCTTCATGAAATTTTGTTAATATAGTGCCTCAAACAGTAAACAAAAGCATGTCAAAGTTCTTGCACAAATAACTAACCATGGAGGGCTTTCAAAATCGCAGCATAATCCATCTTCTCATGTGCACCTGTAAACAGAATACAATTATAGTTTGTCCACAAACAGACATTTAGAATATTCTCTAGTATCTTATAAGCATTTTCATGCATGCTTGTGATAAAACGTATAGTAACTATGCATGAGACTACAACATTAGATCTACTGACATCCATTTTCCTCTCAATAAAAGAGAGAAAAGTGTCGAAAAACTCACCTGTTCTTTTTGTTCTTTTTTTTATTGAGGTAAAGCAATAACCATCCATTTCCATCTTGATTGAAATTCAAATTATCCCCTCGAGTCTCTCGAGAACTGTTTAATGCTTCATTGCAGAGTGGGAGAGAGTGCCATCTCATTAACTATCCCACTAAGGCTAAAGAACTGGCTTTGTGGTATTGAATTCATTTATACTGGCATGCTATTCACTTCCCATAATATTCGGTTAAATTGCATTTCTAAAAAATGGGACTTTTCACAATTGCTTATTATTTTTTTTATATTGTGTATTATAAAACAACTAGTTCCATGTTTTAATTTGATTGGCTAAGAGGCAAAACCACTGCTATTAACACTGGGTTGTTTCACTGTTCATATTACTGTGCTTATCTGTGTTTATAGCATTTCAGAATATGTGGAGTAAAAGTAGAGCAGAGAATGAGGTTGTGATTTCTAGGTGCAGCATGCAGCAATTTTTTGGAATGCCTTTTTTTTCCCCCTCACTCAAAGATCACTTGATATGGGGTTTCTTTTGTCAGTGTTTATGGAATGGTGAGATTCAGAAAACCTGGTATGGATATGGAACGGGAAGCCAACTGCAACAAGAATAATGTCACTCTGTATGCTGGGCTTTTAACAAAAATGCTGTTGCACTGAATACAGCTAAATGACAGCTGTGCTGTCTAATATTACTTCACATCTAATGCATCACAGCTAATGCTTAAAAAAGTGTTTGTAACAGATCTCCAAGCTAGCATTTTAAAATCTAGAAAGTACAACTGAACATCAAAACATGATATAAAAGACAGAAATCTGAAAAAAAAACTGAACTCTGCATATACATTTTATCAGTACAAGTGTTCACGGGAAATTGAACCCACAATCTAACGCAATGTTCTGCCAGTTGTATGGAGACAAAACCACTGCAACATTTCTTAAAATATTTTCTGTTCCACAGAAAAAGGGTGAGTAAATGATGGAACAATTTTCATTTTTAGGTTAGCAATATAAATAGGCCTTCATAAGCAGCAGCCAAATTTAGTGTGATATTACACAAAACTGTATTATTCTAATTCCTTATCTTTTTTTTGCTTTTCAAAGAAAATATGTAGATAAAAAGCATGTTTTCTCTCTTTAAATGCAGTATTCTGTTGTAACTGTGTTTGTGGTTTGAGCAACGCCCAGTCTGTTGCATGTACATTGTGTAGTATTAGATTTCACTTCTGTGGTGAACTGTGGATATCTGTGGATATACTTGTTTTTTTATATTTATAAGATTAACATGTTTACAATCTTGCACAGACAGGGTTAGGAAATGATTTTAGCACATGAACCTGTATAACCCGTATATTGCTTTTACAAACTGAGGGACAAATCAACATTTTCTGTGGTAAACTTGTGGGGCTTAACTTGTACTGGAACACTTTAGGAGATGGCTTAATTTTGAGCATATTTATTACATAAGAAACAAATCAATTGAAACTAAACATAGTTAATTGTTATCAACCACATACTCAATTACTTCAGCTTTGTTCTTGTAAGTGATCATCAGAAACTCTGAATATTATATTTCCCGTAGATAAAGCTCTTTACCTGTGTTGTCTCCTCTAGCTTCTGTATTAAGTGCCTGCGCTGCTAGAAGGTCTATCTCTGGGTTTACACCAATCGAAGCTTCTCCATAAGACAATGAAGACTTGGGAAATTCATCCCTGTGTAGCACCCCCATAGCATCAATCCGTCCAGAGTGCGATAAGGGTGCCATACTTTGAGCGGGTGTTGGGTTTGAGTTTATGTGCATTTTGTTCTGATTAACATGATGAGGAGCTCGCAAGGGTTTGATCATGGATGTTGGAGAGTTCTCCATCGGTATTGATGGGACCCCCATGGGATCAGCGTCTACAGAGGAAGGCTTGTGGGACACCGAAGACCCAGATGAGGGTCTGGTTTGAGAATTCAGCTTGGGTGACTGGGTAACGCTACTAACTGACCGGTTAACCTCAGAGCTGCTTGACATGTGTGGATTGGCCACACTGTAATAGTCTTCACCCCTTTCTTGTTTAATCCTCTTTAATGCTGGATCTGTGCAGTCCTCATGTCCTGGACCTTTGCCAACTCTTTTCCTATGTATAACATTAGGGTTGTGGTTGGTCTCATTGTCACCCTCTTCGTCAGTAGCTGAGGACTCACAGACAATGTCATACAGGTTGTTACTGTACTCCTCAGTGTTGTCTTCCATCTCAGAAGGTTCACTGCAGTTGGAGATGTCACAAGACTCGTGGATCTGACTGGAATCACCTTGACTGGAATTGCCTTTGCTTTTCCTGGCATTGCCAAAGAACCGCTCGGTTGAGGTGTTGTGCATGACGGCTGCTGCCTGCATAATAGTGTCTGTATTCATGCTTCGACTCTCTTGGTAACACATGCGTTCTTTGCTTCCTGTTTTGCAGGTGGCAGTCAGTGGCCAGTGATAGGCGTGGCCAGCGCTGCAGCCCCACAGTGCGGTGAGGGTGCCGTGAGAGCCCTCGTTGAGCATGTGTTTTAGGTTGGGGATGAGGGTGCAGATAGTTCCATGACTGTGGGCCCATTTCACCAATTTAGCCAGATTATCAGATGAAGTGTGCAAGCAGTCTTCCATGTTAAGCGTCTTCCCCTGGAAGGAGAATATTCATTATTTTTTAAATACAGAAATTTTGGAAAATTAAAAAGCAAACCATTTTACTTGTAACAGAAAATAATGTAGGCTTCAATAATGTGACTTAATTTAATATCAGGTATTGGTTGATCCTGGAACACCACCTGCTGTTAGTTGACATGTAGCCTTGGTGATGTCCACCATAAAGGCAAGCTGTTTTAGAGGCGGAGCAATTACTACATTTTAAAGAAAGATTGTAAAGACAAACATTTTCTTTGGAGTAACACGCTCCAATTTATGCATGACAATACCAAGAACATTTACAAATGAAGTAAACAGGATCCTTTTTGATTAAATAAATTATTTTTGATTAAATAAAACAGTGACAGCATGCATATAAACTGGACTTCAAACAAGGGAACAGACTTGAACATTTGTGTTGTCATTAAATTAATTTCCATGTATTTTGCTTAATGCACAAAATTATGATGCCCATTGTTACTAAACAGATATTTTTAAATTGCTTTATCCAATAGATGGTTTTTATTGATTTAACATGATTGGCAAGTCACTTACAATAAAGTAACATAAAGAGTGGTTGTACCATAAGACAGTTATGTTATCAAATAATAATATCATTATACCATGGAATGTCAAAAAATGCTATTACCAAACAAAGCACACAAGATCATCAGGCAATTGGCATTATCCCCTATTTTTTATACCTTATAGTTTTGATTTTGGTACTTATTGATTACCATATTCATATAACATGGCATTTACATGTTATTCCAAGGTATCTCAATGAATACCATGGTATTTTCATAGTACACTTTCAAACATATGACACTTAGCAAGGTACTTTTTGTTACTTAAGACACACCCCATCGCCAAAAAGTACACAAGCAGCCACAGGCATCATTGCCTATACTTGCTCTTTGCTGTGATCAGTTTTATAGCATGTACTGCCTTTGATGTCTAGGGTCTTAAGTGACAGTCAAAAAACGAGTCAGCTGCCTACCTAGACCGCAATTTTGGTAACCACGGTGGGGGTTTGTGGCTCTTAAATGCATGTCAAATGCTCACTTGGTAAGCTGTAAAATGTATTTATGCTGCTTGCTAGGTTTTGAGAAGAGCCCGTGTCTCAATACTTATATGTGAACACAACAGAGTAAGACAAAAACATGTACCTTCATACAGGAGAAAAGTCCGTTATCTGCGCTCACATATGGTATTCGCTCCCTCTTTGCACGATATCAAGCATAATTTGTTATTGAAGATCTTTCGTTTCTACGTTTCTTCGATTTTTGACAGTTTTTTACACAAAAGCCTTTAATTCAGCCTTTATTGGACGTGCAGCGGGTACTTCCGCTACCGCCGGAAGTACGTGTCTGAAATATTTGATAACACTGTGATGTGCATTTATGCATTTTTATGACATATGATATTAATATTATTCAATCCATGCGTGACAATACTAAATCGTTTATCAAATTAAACATTTGTGTTTACATTATGCTATGCGACGTTTCCTGCATGACGAGTATCTAAATGTTACCAAGCATTAAAGTACAAACCTCCCATTATGTAAAAATTACCGTGGTAACAACATTTCCCACATAATTACTATAGTTATCACAACAAAGAAACTGGTAACTTCATATAATCACTGTCATTCAAAAAGAAATGGACAGAAATGTGTAAATGGTCTAAAAAACTCAGCAGATTATCAGATTGTTGTTCATAAGGTATGGCAATTGTATAATATAATTAAATGTTCTTTGTTAAAATTGTTCTTTATTAAATGTTCATGTTCTTAGGAGAAGTAAAAATAGACAAATAAGACTACATTGAATCTACCAAACTAAGGTGAATCACATTCTCAGATGATACGAAAATTGGGAAGAATTTGATGAGAAATCTCTGACTTTTGATTGCAAGACTTTGGTATATCAGTGAATCAAAGTTTATACATTCTTGAGATCTCTGTTAAAAATATTGAGGAGACTGGGGGTAGTTTTTGCACTGAGCTTTTCCACTGATTTTTGTTTTGAAAGTCTGACTTAAAAATACATGTTGTTATTTCAGCCAATAACTTACTTAAAGTTATTATTAGTAACCATAACTGTCTTAACTATGGTATTTAGATGGAAACTATGGTTGCCATGATACATTTTGTAAGGAATTCTACTTTTTGTAAATGCAGAGTTGTCTTATTATCTACAGTTGTGCCAAGTGTTTTATACGGTTAAAGTAAAATCCTTTATTAAAATAAGTAGCAGCTTAACAAATGGTGCAGTGATATAAAAATAGTGATATAGAAAAGAGCAAACTGACACATTGAAAGATCATGTACATGACGTAAGGCAGGAGGTCATCACATCACAGCTTACACTTCATCAAAGCCACCATCTTTTCCATTTTGATGGCCAGGCCCGTATCTCCCTTAATCGTCAGCTTTCCAGAAATGAAGGCTTGTTGGCTTTAATTTCCCTGTTAACAAAGATGCTGGTTTTCTTAATTCAAGTAAACATTTTTTTTTTAAAAAACAGCCCTGATCTAATGCATGTCTGAGAATGAAAGATTATTTCAGTAAAGTGTAAAAAGCATTACTCAGTACTTTAATACCTGCAAACATCTTGGTGAAATCTGCGTTGTCCATCATCATGATGACATCAGCTATAACAGGTGGTTCCCCACTGCCAACACAACCGGCATCATTCTTCAGATCAACCTGTAAATCATACAAACAACCTGTATATCAGATTTGTTTGTTAATAGAAGACAGATGTTAGTGTAACTGGAGTGATGTGGTGTGATCTAGTATGCACTTGTTAACTCAAATTAACTTAATAACTTAACGCAATAATCCCTCTGTGTGTGTATACAGAGGATTTGGACTATCGTGGCTCAGACAAGCTGTCATTGACAAAAAGAGAGTTATATTACTGCAACCAGTGTAGTTTTGAACATACTACGCGAATTTCATGAAGATTCAGTTGTCACTCTCATAAATAGTCAAACTCTGTTTGGGCGGAAAAGATTGGGAGTGACAACACATTTAACTGCTTTGTGAATATGACCACTATGACTGACCGATACTCTCAAGATGTAATATTTCTACTTACGTCAGGTGTGTTCTCCTTTGAGATTGATGCCTAGCATTAGGTCAACTTTCTTCACTGGAGTATCCAGAGTTCCTGTTAAACTGATGGAACTAGCATTGTTCACCAAGAATGCTCACCTCCAAATTTCCACAGGCAACCCTTTCCCTCCTGCGGCTTCAACTACCAAACACACACCATCTGGTTATAGTCTTATCACACAAAATAGCATCCATTTATCATTGGGTAAAATAGATTTGTGTGTCTCACAAGCAGTTTAGGGTAAGGATCCACGGTTTTAGCAGCAATGACTACATTGACTCCATCCATCACAGCTTTAAGGGCAATGACCTTACAAATACCTTGACTCGACAAAGTAATGAAGAGGGTGCATCCTGCCAGCTTCCTAAAACTGAATGCAATATCATACAATCAATCTGACCATATTATTATAAGTTATGCACTTTTAACATTTATACATATTGAAAACATAATTAATCACAGATGAATATATGGACTTTTTCAAATGCAAATGATATGCCCCATGGGCACAGATTTCATTCCTTTTACTTTTCAAATGTCTCATTTTGTAAAGATTTTATTGCTTTACTGCTGCTGCAGATCTAGATGTCTACACTGACAAGACATTAACTGATGTTATTCAACAGAAGAATTTCTGCATTTTAATTAGAAATGTTTAAACTGTCATTTCCACCACATAATGTTGTTAAATAGAAAACATGAAAAGAAAACAATGACAAAAATATCCTTTGATTTATGTATATGATTCACATGTATGTGTGCGTAACAAATGCTCTGTTATAAATCACGTTAAAAAACATGATTTATATATGAATCTTGTACTTAAAAATCTAAAGTCTGAACTAAACTAAAGTGTATGACAGTATTTTGAACTATTTGTATTAGCATCAAGCGATGCACATGCGCATAGCAAATTTATGGTAAAGGTCATTTCAGACCACTCCAAATAAAGGCTACAAACATGAATTCAATTCAGTTGTATTTATATAGCTCTTTTAATATAGCATTTCAAAATCAGATGGGTTAAGACTGCACATTATCTGCTAAGTTTTGACATTTAAGTCCAATTCAACTTGTTGCAGCTCTGTATGAATAACGTGCTAAATTAAGGTCAAACGTGATTGAGTTTTAGTGTCTGCTCGCAACTCACCCTGTATTGAGCCGGGTGTGCTATCTGTGCTGGAAACAGAAGAGCGAAGACCTACAGTGTATCCATAAGTGTGACATTAAATTGAAACCGAAACAGTACGATGGAAACGATGGTGAAGGATTCACCCTTTACTCTAGTAACAGACTTTTACGAAAGATACAGACTTCTACTGCGAGATGTTTACTCGACCACTTCCGGTACAGTTTCCTGGAGGCGATTCTCCAAAATAAGATCAGATAAACAACCAACAAAAAGAAAAACAAGGGCGGAATTAATACATATAAATACAACAGATGACTAATTTACGTTAATCAACCCTTATATTTGATTTATTTCTATAATAAAATTAGAATAGCACAATAAGTAAAAATAAAACAAAAATACAAACAATGAAACAAATTAATTTAAAAACTCGCGATTGTCTTGATTGCTTGAAGGGTCTTGTATCGATAAAAGATATAAAATTTTGATTTCATTTAATAGCATAATCAATAATGCAGTTTTATGAATATAAAATCTGGTTAGTTAATATTACAATTCTTCTAATGTGCGCGAAAGCATCGCAAGGATTAGGGCAAAACATAATTATATGTTATTTACAGTAATATTCAAAGGGTTGTAAGTTTAATAAAAAGAATGTCTTAACTGTAAAGGAGGAAATACAAAAAAAGGATTTTTATCTCGCTCTCCGTGATCTGCAATTATTGTCTTTTATTTTGCATTTTGTTTTGTTGCCAATTTTAGTTCCCTTTGTTTTTGTATTGTTCATTATCTGTCGTGTTAATGTTGTTGTTCTTTGAATACGAAAAACTTTATTCAAAACTGTCATTTTACAATTATGTTACCATGACGACGCGCGATCGTTTCGCTTGCACAACAGTGATGATGACACACATCTCACACACATTACATGTAAGCACAGGACTGCAGTTTAGCCGGTCTAACATGTGTAACAAGTTTTACATGCCTTATGATACTGAAGGCATAACATCTTCCCGGTTGTCTTGACATTACAAGGGTATAAGAATAGTCACAATGGACACAAGCTCGCAGGAATTAATTGGCGAAACGGGGAACACTATTAAGCAGACTGATTAACAATTCATTAGATCCAGCGTAGAGGGTATGTTTTGGTGAGTTTTTGTTTTCGAGGATGTGTTTAACTTAATAAATGAGACACTCCCAGCTACCATAATCAGCATATCGACTGCTTATTAGGATTGTCGGGCACTTTAAATCTTTCCCCAAGGCCCATTACCGTAATTAATAAATATATTCCTGGAACAAGATTATCCTCCATTGAGCTGCTAGTTCTGATGCCATCATCAAATTATGCCATACCCCGTGCTGCAAAATAGTAGACGCGCGTAACTTATTATTGCTGCGCGTAATAACGAACTGTTTATTGGTGCTTTCAACAAAACCCTTATTAATAAACATATGACGCTTTTAAAGATTTCTAAAGGTGTGTCTGCTGAAAGGGGAGGCCATTTTGTACAGAGAAGCGTCTGTACATGTCTCTGTGTGTGTTTCTGACTGTTCACGTCAGGAGCAGGAAGTGTGTGTGTGTGTGTGCACGCGCGTGTGCGTGTGCGCGCCTTTGTGCCTGAGAGAGTGAAATTGTGTTGGGTCGAACTGTAGTAACAGCGGCACACGTTTCTTCATTTTCCTGTGCTTGCACTGTTATTTCACCTCGTCTTTCTTTTCTTCTGTGCAATGGATGGGTATGTGAGTTTCCAGTCTTATTTTCTTATCGCGCGCTTGTTGTTGTTATGTATTGCAGTGTTTGCGTTATTGTTTGTCATTATAATATGAAATAATAACAGAACGTCAGAAAATGGCATGGGAGGAAAAGTGGGGGAGGAAACAAATGCCTGAAGTGCTGGAGATGTAACCTCGGGGCGCTTGTTTTTAATGCAAATGCTGTGGAAATTTAAAGTGTCAGTCCTTAGTTCAGCT
The DNA here is from genome assembly GCA_036877525.1 of Chromobotia macracanthus. Taxonomy (NCBI): domain Eukaryota; kingdom Metazoa; phylum Chordata; class Actinopteri; order Cypriniformes; family Botiidae; genus Chromobotia; species Chromobotia macracanthus. Next base: position 3,663,904 of record JAZGTH010000031.1, on the reverse strand, counting down.
TTTGTGCCTTGCTTTTAAATTGTTACACACGATCATCACTGACAATCGGGTCTAATGTTGTTGAAATGCAAAATATGGGCGTATAGCACTGATTATGCTATGATCAAAGTTAGATTTAAGGAAGTGGGCTTGTTTAGAATTTAATGGCGTAATAAAATGATTGCTTATAGGTTTTGCTGTGTAATATTTTCTCGCTTGCTTTCACAACTGGCTATTCTATATACATAGCATAGGAAATTGAGCTGAAATATATATTTCTGAACTAGTGAGAATAAAGGAAATAAAAGCTCCTCATGGGCTACTGCCATTTTAAAGCCACGAAGGGGCGTTTCTGAAGCGATTATGTCTAGAAAACAGTGTTTCCTGGCGCTAAACATTTGTGCTTTCGTACACCGACGCACTGAAGTCGATGTTATATGAAGGATTGTAAATAATAACGCGATTTGTTTCTACGTATCGCGATATCACGTTAATGACTTCTGACGCCTCAACGTTGCAAAAGCGCGACGCAACGAAACAGAAGGCTCCCATTATAACGAACGATGTCGAAAATGATTATAATGGTATCTGTAGTTTTAATGTCCCGTCATGTTTACAGTATAAAGGGAAATACGCGTAAACTGTAGCATTGTTTACATTCGTGTAAGTGGGCAGAGCGGTGGGCGGGGGACTGCGTGGCGCACACATTATATTTCACTCACTTATTGTTAAGTTGCGTGTAGTTTCTACACAGCATTTTAATCATTGTCAGTTTTTTGTCATTGTCTGCAATACGTTTAACTCAAATGGTTCAAAAATTAAATAAAGACATTAAACGCATATTACAGTTCCACCACTTTCTAAAGGAAGCGATCGTAAAATATGAACAAATGTGGCTCCACGCCTCCCAACTTGGTTATGGCTTCGTTTGGCTGCTGTTGAGGTTTGCGACTCCGTAGGCTTATGAAAACTTGTGTCACGTTGTCCACACAGAACAAAGAACAGCGAGTTTCCTATTATAGCATGTCACACCTCTCTGCCTTTTTAGTAGGCTAGTTATCTTGCCCACATTCATTGCCATATTTTAACTGGTTGCTATACTGGGTTCAGTATAGCCTTTTTACTAATGCATATAACGCGTAAAGCATTAGATAATTAGATAATAAAAAGCATTTTCACATAATCCCGGGGGATTTCCACCATCAAACAACTCCTACAATTTCCCTGTGTGGGCATTACAATCTGCTTCTGAAAGGCTGAATACCAGTTTTTCACTTAATTAAAGGAAACAGTATTAAATTCATTTTTTTGACTGGGACTATGTGCATGTCTTTCATTGTTTTTTAATAACCGTTAAAGATGGAAGGTGGAAGTACTGAGAGGTTTGGATTGTGTTACTTTCGGTGAGTTTTGCAGAGGCTGCTGTAATACTGAGTGCTGATAACAGTAATTTGTTGCATGCAATGGAGCAATGCACAGATACTAGACAAAATGCTATTTGTTTGGGGCCTGGTTTGTTATATATAAGTAATGTTGTTTATTCACAAATGTGACATGCTTGGTAAATGTTTGACATGAAGTAAAGGCCAATGGTTTCTTAGTTTGAACAAGCAGTCACATTTTCAGGTTTTATTGTAAAGTAGGAGGTAAAATAAACAAAGTTCCTGAAATTTCACTTGCGACCCTGATTGCAACTCAAAACTCAAGTGGTTATAGCAGGTTAAGTGCTCTAGTAGAGATTCAGTGAGTGTGTGTCATGACCAGGTAAAGCTGTGGAATATACTTTGGATGTATAAATAGAAATATTAAGAACATTTTTTATGCATTGCATCACATACATCTTGCATCAGTTTCATCTTATCCAGAATTCTTACTCGCACATAGACACTAAAGGTAATCTATGTCACGGAAGTGTCACCTTCAAGCATACCCTCTAACCTTGAGGAAATAATCAACCTTGTGAAAGTCATGTCTCAGATGTACTTGAAAGACATTGTACTGTGGGCTGTAAGCTGGCCCAGCTGGTTTTTAAAAAATCTAGTGCCCTTATTTCAAAAAGGTGAAGTTTCTGCTGGAAACCAAATCAGTATTTGTGGGTTTTTTATTGTATGACCAAGTAGGATATGACAAGAAAATATTTTATCCCAAAATCCAAAGATGTTTTTGGATTGTCACATTATTTTCATGACCATTAATAATATGCTACCAAATGTTCATTACTGTAAGTTTTTTAAAATGTAAATGATTTTTTCTTCTACTTTTGGAATGCAAATTATACCTAGACCATTTTCTATTGCTTCCTTGACAGTCTTCATTAGATTCACCCAAATAATTTAACAGCTTTTTCTGCTGTTAAATTTCTAGAGGCATTCCGTCCTACATGAATTAGAAATGATCACTCACACCATGCATTTTAATGTATCGTAACCCAATGACAACAGCTCCAAAATGGAAACTGTTTGATGAGCACTTTACTGCCTCATGTGGGTGATTCATTTAAGACATTTCACTCCTAGATTATTGTTGCCTTCATAATGTTGCTCCTGGTAAGTGTGAGGCACACGCAAAGTGTGGGGTGCTGGTGTTATGAGAGGCTTTCCTTAAACCTGTGTGAGATGTTAAGGAAGTTCCCTGCCAGGTTGAGGTGGATTACATCATGAGCTTTATACCCACATTTCCTGCTGGAAACACTCCCTTTTGGCAGAATTCTCTGATGTCCTTCACACGTGCTATTACATCTGGTTTTAATTTTTCAGAATCTTACTTTGGTGGGTTTTTTTTTATGTGAAAAGAGTGTCACACTATCCAGTTTCATAATAATAATCAAATTTGAAAACACTGTGAGTCACTCTCAGATCTTGTTTACAAAACAAGTTTGTTCATGAAGAAAACACAGATGAGGATGTCAGCTGTGGCATTTTGCCACAGTAAGATTTCAGTGTAGATAATTTCTTGCATTGAACTTTGCAAACCTAGAAAGATATTGGTTTTACTGTGTTAAAGGCAGAGTAGACAATTTGTTTCAGAAACAGAAACATATTTTTTGTTAGACTCATTGAAAATCTCTTCATCCTGAGCAATCATTAGGTTACGTGGTCTAAATATGTTTATACAAATCTTCTGTGGAAGATTTAGAAGCCTTAGCAAGCATCACAAATCAGAATTTTCATCAATTTTCACAATGACTACTGAGACCAAGACATTCAAAACAGCATCAACACTTGTGAGTCACAGGCTCTAGCCCAGGTGCATATGAAGCACATCAGGAAATAAGCACTTATCAAGGATCAGCTCTTCCTTGTCTGGGTAATCAACTCTTTTGAACATGGGAGCCTCAGAATGATTCCAGATCAGCACTTTTATTGTGGGTGCATTTATGTGTCAAATGTAAAGACATTCTGCTAAGGATGCAGGTCAAAAGTATAGAAGGTTAAAAGGGTGGAAAGTACTGCCAGAGCTGAGACAGAAATGAAGAATGTTCTTTTCTCCATTTGAGTCTTATTTTATTAAGGCCCAGGGCAAAAAGAGCAAAACATGGTCATGTGATGGCTGCCTTCGCAGGGCTGAGAGACTTTATGAAGATTTATATGAAAAGAAACTAGGCTATTTTCATTTTTGGAATGTGAAAATGAATGACTTTGTTAGTGGTATCGCATTAAATGCACATCCTAAAGCTGGCATGTGTTTTTTGATTGTCTTTTGTTGTGCTTGGTAAGCAAGTATCACTGTTTCTGTTGCCTGTACTTAAATCTTTAAACCTCAGTTTTAAGGTTTTGCTAGCACTTTTCTATGTGACTGAACTTAAGATTTTGTTCCTGGAGGATATTAAAACAAGCAAACATTCAATAAACTTACTTTAAATTAGGTACCTGAGTCATACTTAGAGATCAAAGTATAGGGACTTATGGTGGTTTTTGTTGACTTAGGTCAGTAGACAACACCACTCAGAACATCCTAGGAACACTCTGGTAATTACCCACAAGAGCAAAACATTGTGGTGGGTTTTTTTGTCATACTCTAGTTTGTATTATCTTACATTGCAGAAGATGTTATGCAATTGATGTTCATACTTACAGATCTAAAATTACCACCACTCTGTGTTTTGCTTTAAATGCCAGTCATGTTTGCCAGTTTTTTGTGTGATTATCCATCATGCTTTATATAACATTAAGACGTGACCAACCCTTTGCCCAGTGTGACAGTAATGATTGGTTCAGGCCTATTTTAAAAAAATTTGTAGTTACTCTTGCCATAATTTATAACCGCCTCCTAATTTTCACAAGATGCTACAGTAAATGTATGCTTACATGTTTAGAGATAAGTTAATTAAAAACAAAGAACAGCCGATTGATACGCAGCCTGTTTAGATTCACTTGTACAGCAACAAATGCTGTGCCAATCTAACTTAGCTGTGAATTTAGAATTACAAATATACTCACATTTTCAGAATTTCTTGAGAAAAGCGACATGTTTCGCCCCCTCACATGTATGCCATATGGACACTGTCCTCATCTCCAGACGTACTCCATTCTTTGCCTTTTTAAACAGTGCTGTTTGAGTAGTTTAATAGCTCTTGGAGTTATGTAGCATGTCTTAGCAGTTGTTTTTTTTTCTGCTGTTGAGCTAATTTTCAGCTTTTGATCACATCCCTTTCAGCGTGTTTGTGATTCTAAACATCTGTAGAATGTCTTTAAGTTTAGCTAAGATGTGATTGTTGGAATGAGTTTTATGAAGCTTTTCTGAATAAGAGTTTTGTACTTGATTTAGACACAAAAGTCAGGATGTGTTTTCAATGTGTTCACAATGTGTTTTCAATGTTTCATAATAATAATTAGTGGTGCCTGCTAAGGCAAGCGGCACTATCACTATTAGCATGACTCTGATAACCACCCTAGCTAGCAGTGTGGCAATAGCATTTGCATGGTCAAGTGGCACATATGTTTATCTCAGAAAATGTAAAAATCTGGTTCATAATAGTGTTGTTGTTGTTGAGGACTTTTTACGTGGCCAGATTGTCTAGTGTCAAAGGAAACTGTTCGCCACTTCCTTGTTTTCATACACTGCACTTCCTGCTGTACCCTGCAGAGCACAAATACCAAATGTGTCCAAACAGCAAGTCATTCTCTTTACTTTCCTGAAAGTTTTGTACATCTTAATCGCACATCCTTAACTTCACATTAGTGTGTGTGTTTTGAAATCAACATGAGACTAAAATTAACCCTTTAATTTAAGTTTTATTGTGTATGAATCAATGGTGCATGGTAACTTCATAATGTTTAATCAGAATGTCATATTTTCCTCTCACTCTAAAACAATTTTACTGTTTGGCTGTTTGTCACAAATCCTTTTTATTTTTCAACCCCTTTCTTGACCATTTGTCATATGTTTGGCCATTTGCATGGCGCCAGCAATACCATGGTGGGTTTGATTCCAAGGGAACCCATTAATTAATCCAGTGAGTTGGATTGTAAATGCATTGTAAGTCACTTTGGATAAAAGTGTCTGCCAAATGCATAAACGTAAATATGCGATTCCTGATAGATAAAATTAAGTCTTTGTCCATTATTTAAAATTGTTGAACAGAACACTGTTTCTCTTAAAAATAATCAACCAAGCATGGCCCATTGACCTATCACAGTTTTCTTGACGTCTAAGTGAGAATTCTATTTTTTCAGAGTTTGCTCTTGCTCCTTAAAGAAATTTCCAAAGCTTCTGTATTAGTCTTACTTGCAAGATGTCCCTCAGTTTATAAAGGCTGATTAAGAAGAATTAAAGGGGGAGTAGAAATACGAGCTTTAAACACATGCTGATGCATCTTGGTGACATAATAAGCAAATGTTGGTATCATAACGCAGTAAACAGACACTTATTAACACGTTACACATGCTCTTGAATTGTTTATATAAAATAGACTAAATTGTTTAATGAACTCAGCTGATAATGAAACTTATCTCATTGTTTACTTAACCTTGTGACCTTTTAACCTATGATGTTTATGCAGGTCAATTCCATATTGTGTATGTTCGTTGTACAGCCTGTCCTTGGATGTGGTACTCAGTCATATGAGTCTGTTATACCATGTTGTAATGGAACGTCCTGCTTTCCGTCCATTCAGGGGAATGTTGAAATTTGGCAAATTCTCGATTTCCTGTCATTTATCATCTTCCTCTAATACTCACAAAGCTCACCTCCTGTAGGGGCGGTGAAAAATACTGATCATGCTCCTGCCCATTTAAGTGTGTTTCGCCTTTTTGTCTAGGGAAATTAAATAAGTCACATGACTGCGCATCCAGTGTTCACGGATTCGGTTAAAAGGTGAAGCACTTTACATTATCCAAACAGCTAATGTATGATGGATCTGTAAGTGTGTTTTTCTTTATTAGGCTTAGCTGCGCTGTTTAATATGTTATGAGTCAAATCAATTGCAATGGAAACTACCACCTCATTTATCATTCAGTGTTACGGTTGGGGAGACGTTTTCAATTCTGCATCTACAGGTTTAAAGCAATAGTTCATCCAAAAATGTAAATTCTGTCAATATTTATGCACCCTTGCATCTTTCTAAACCTGTATGTTGTTATTTTTTGTCTGTGGAACACAAAAATAGAATTTTAAAGATTCTTTACTGAGCTCTTTTTTGTATAAAATTTATAGGGACCAATTTGTGTATCAAGTTGCTCACAAGATTCATTAAAATGTTAACATTTGGAATTTCCATTTAAAGGAATAGTTAACTCAAAAATGTAAATTTCTGTTATCATTTCTGTTATCATTTGTATGGCTTTCTTTTGCACAATACAGAAAATATAGCTGATTGGGTTAAAAAAAACAGTCACTACATGTTTGGAATGAAATAATAGTGTATTGCATACTATGCAGTATACACTGTACTGTACTTACTATATAAAATAAACAGTATGTGAAACTGTGGTCATATTACACTCTGGTGTTCCATGCATACAGAAAATGTTCATACTGTGCACAGTGCACATACCGCAGAAATTGTACAAATAGTATGGCAGTACCATGGCAGTATGCTATTTTGAACACAGACAGTTGCCAAACTGTCCCTTCTAACTGAAGGGATGCTTGGGAATGAAGCAGGAGTAAAATATGTGGTGAACACAACCTCAAAGTAAATTACAGGGACTTGATTTAGAGGGGTCAGCCATGCCAGACACACCCCTCATCTCCCCCCTGTGCAAATCCTTACAAGCTTGGCGAAGTCAGGCAGAACAGATGCTGTTTGGTTAACCAGAGCATAATGTATGAAGCCTCTAGCAGGTACGCCCAAATAGAGCTTTAACTAACATTTTAGGCTTTGGAATCAAAAACATAATGATCTCAGTGTCTTATGTCAATATCTCATTATTTACCACCATCCATTTTTCAAAAAAGAAAGCCTGCAGACTTAGAAAAGAACACATAGCAGAAAATCGTTGTCAGTTTTTTTCTAAATACTTATCTCTGGTGAATGATGGTGGGAAAATCCCAAATGCCTAGTTTTTTCTCCATTTTTGGCAGCACTGTAGAGCTACTGCCCCCTTTTCGATTGTGCCAACACTACATGCCATTAATCGCGAGAGATGCTGTCCCTGGGAAGTCTTTCAAATTGCCATCCAAAAAACCACTTTGCTGATACCGCTGCATTTTCTCTTGACAAAAAGCAATGCAATTGACAACAGTACTAGGTGTTGTCCTGAATAAGGGGCCATGTAAGACAGCAATGATCATTTTTATAATGTGGATACTTTATTTTGATGCCATCATTTATTGGTGAGGATTGTTAAAGCAGGCTTCACTATTACTATTACTCATACTTAAGGATTTACCAAATCAAAGGTTTTACAAACCTTCGAGTATTAAATTTAAGTATTAAGGCTTTTACTTTTCAGATTGATTGGACTTGTGATTTTCACCTTACAGGAGATAAAACATGCAAAATAACATAGACTTACACTGAATGAGGGATCTGAGCTGTAAACTAAAATATTTTAAAAACTTGAGTTGTTTTTGTGGGCTCTGTTGTCATTGATTGGGCTCTAAAAAGCCACCTGCAATGACCCATAACATCCTAGCAACCACTTAGCAACACCCTAGCAACCATTCAACAATGCTGTGGCAACCACCCAGTTGGTGATGGTGGTGACTTTGACACCCCCCTGTTTCTCTTGTGACTCGTTTAGCATTGAGCTAATTCTGTAAAGTATGCCACAATCATATGACAAGGAAATCATGTTATTTCTTTTACACTGCAAGCTCATTGGAGCAGAATTCTTGTAATTGAATTTGTTTCTCAGTCCAAACTGTTTCTGTTGCCTTCTGTATTAAGTCTGTTTGTATATGTTTTGTGTTTGATGATGCAGTCTTAAAGATTGTATGAAATAATCCTCTTTGCTACATCATTGATTCTGTAGGGTAAATTTGGCTGCATAAGAGACATTTTTGCCATTTCAGCAGAAAGTCAACCTTTCCTCTAAGCAGTACACAGGCCTTCTGTTGGCCAAATTGTGGAGGTTTCAAAAACTAAAAATTGGTGTTTACCTTGTTGCCATGAAAGTGAGAGTGTCTAACACAAATCTGTCTGAATTCCAGTAATCACATGGATATTTATTGGTCATTTATGATATCCTGGGTCTCACCAGCATTGGGATTATTTCATCATCCAATTCATCGTCCGTGGGTGAAAATCATAAGTCTGATTACTTAAAACATGATAAGAACACTTCTTCTCAACAAGCAGCATAATATGTCAGTAGCTTGTAGTTAGTTGTTTAATACACAGGGGTTTGTTCAAACATGAGTATAAGCAATAGTAGCAGTGATGCTTGCTATGACTGTTCACCAAGTAAACATCACTTATAAAAATGTTTTCATCTGCTTTACACACTGTTCATTCATCGTGTGCTCTGTGTTACGTTGAGCCGACAGTATTTTGACTGCTGAGCGTTGTTAGCTCTCTTGGCATTCTCGACTCGGGCTGGCGGCCCGTGTTTTGGCTAGCAGGACCTGGAGTCTGGCTGAGAATGCTATTGTTCTGCTGTACTCCTGTGCTTCACCCTGAGATCTCCCCCTTCCTCCTCACCTCACTTCTCATCTGTGAGGAATGAGAACTATGCGGTGGCCCGGATGGATTGGGCTCCCACGTCGTTTACCCTGTTTCTGCCACCCCGCGAGGGAGAGGAGCTTTCTTCCATCAAATCCATCTGTGACTTTCACTGTTTTGATCTACTGGAAATGTACTGTGTGACTCAAGGCTATATGTTACCATGTTTTGTAGAACTGTGAGTTTGTTTTAGTGTTTGACTGATAAGTTTCTTTTATTTTGTTAACTAGTGATGAGTGAGAACTACACCTGCTAGTGTGTAGCGGTTTGCTAATGTGTCAACATTAAAAACTTAAAAAGCTTCTAAAGAAAATGTCTGTTTTTCTTGGCCTTCATGTGGTTGTTACCAAACTTGCCTCCACAATACTGGGTGGTTGCTTATTACTTTATATCAAAGACAAAAGACTGACCTTTAAATCTCTTTGATATTCTGGTTCCCAGATATGGCTTGGTCTCTCCTTCAATGCAAGTCTATATGATTTGTTCACTGGGATTTGGATGAGATTTTGATATCTTTTACATCAGTTAAAAAAATTAATAGTACCTTTCTTCAACAAGCTGCACAGTTTGATGTATCATTTATGTCAATGCTAAAAGTTTAATACTTACCTCAGTTATTAAGAAGACATTGTTATTTTCTGTGACATTTGTTGTAAATATGCCCGGCAAGGCATAGCCTTGAAGTGCATATTCTATAGATCAAAGATATGGCAGCTGTATGTATGTGTTTTGTTTGCTCAGCAGTATTACAGGAACTTTCAGATCAGCATTGCAGCAAGACTGCATTTCTCTCCATGCTATTTGATATTTCAAAAACAAGATCTACAGTCTCTCACATATTACATGGATTCACTCTTTATGATATTCACAACAGTTTCAGATGTTGGTAGTCTAGTTGCAGTGAATTTACATTGACATGCTCCAGCATCAGGGTCGTTGTTAAGGCAGGGCTGATAGAACATCTCACCAACCAACGTACTGGGTTCTGCGTTCTACCCCACAGACACTGCAGCTCAGGTGAAAGGCATGCTGGATTTGATGGGATCGTATGGCTGCTTCTATCTGGCCTGATAGTCAGCTAAGCTGGTTTCAGTTCTCCGCTCTTTATTACCTTCCTACAATATTAAAGGGAAATAGACACTGGCCAGGCCCTCCCCTCAGTAACATGAGTTCACAGTTCCTGTTTCTTTTTGTCATACTGTTATCTGTTCTGTTTTGTTTTTGCTAGGTAGACTAGGCAAACTTGACATGTGCGTGTTTGATAGATAGCAACTCTTTTTTGGGGGTACAGCTGTCAGGAACACATCTTACCTATAATTTTTTTCTACATAAAACAGCTTGTGTCTCGTGTCTCTGATATGATGGGACTCTTCTTCATTTAATTTCTTTAACTTCATTTCTTTGTGTAAACCTATGGGATGAAATTTAAGACATCTAGATTTAAATTTGGAGTTTTTTGGCTTGAGCCAAAAAGTCTCAGAGTCTATTTATATTCTAATGTGCTCCTAAAAGTTGAGAAAAAGCTTTTTGAAAACGTACAGTCTTTCTCTTCTGGGAAAATGAAACAAAAATATTGATGACTTATGCACTCAGGGGCTTATACAAAGTTTTATACAGTAAAATGGTCTCTGTCCCACCCTGAATACTTCCGTAACTTGAAGCAGAAAGTAACAAATATGTGATTTATGTGAATTATTTTAATAATTTAAACAGGAAAGAAAACTTGCTTGTTAAGCCAAGTCTTAAAATAAGAGTGCAGTGCAAAATATATTGGGGCTTTATTTTCTTTATGGAAAAATACAATTTCTTCCTTCCGACCCGGACATGTTCCTGAGCTTTCATAAGATTCACCATTTTGTTTAAGCCTCAAAAATATTGAGAATGCTCAGCAGGAACAGTATGATCATTAGCTGGTGTTGATTAACTCCTTTCCTGTTTTCTCTGAGCTGCTCCTGACAGCATCTGAGGTGTGAACATAGACTAGATCACTCCCTGAACTATCCACGCAACAGAGAAAACCTGTCAAAGAGCCTGTAGCCTGAATCTCTGGGCTTGCTTTTAAGTGTAGCTGTCAGCTTGTTGATGTTTGTGTTTAATGGTGAGCGGTAAATAGAGGAACCCAGCCCTCCCTTCTTCACTTAAACTCTTCTGTTGCACCCCTGAGGGAAGCAGTATGCAGATTTTAAGGGGTATTTAGTGTGTGGAAGCGCATAACATTGTTTAAACAGAACCAAAACATGCTCATATGACCTTGGAACAAAATGCTTACAATGCCTGTGTTAACTTAATTTCTTTTTTTAAGGGGTGGGGGAATTGTGGGTAATCAGACTGCAGGCCAGATGTCTTGTTACATTTCAGAGAGAAATAAACTCAACATGAGCAAAAGCACTGTATTAATTGAAGTATTCTGAAGCTGGGTGGGTTTTCTTGAAAATGTGAAAATTGGCTGTGAGATTAAAATATGTTAGATTCAACATGTTGTGACAAATGCTAACATGTTGGCATATTGTTGCTGGTTTGAAGTTATTTTTTTCTTTGAATGAAGGTAAAATTCTCCTGGCAGTGCCCTTACAAAAAAATCACCTAACAACAATCTCCATTTAACATACCATAGTTACTACAGTTTGTTGTTTCTACGAAACAATTCTTATTGTTTTGTAAGATACAATAAATTATCTCTAAAAGGCAAGTGACCACTTTTTTACTGTAGTATGATTACTTTAGTTACCATCGTAAATTGTTTTAAGGGGCAGCTGTTAGTTGTCACTTCCACTATTTGTGCTGTCTGTTGAGTGGTTTTTATAACTGCAATTTAGAGAAACACACTAAAATAAGGGCCACTGTCCTCTGAGGGTCTGTTATAAACTGTACATGTTACCTGTTATAAAACCTTTCTCTACTTTCATCTGTCTTTCCCTTTTTATTATCTGCTGTTTACATTTACCTTGTGCCTGTGACTCTTTCAACAGTGCTAGTTAATTGGAATGTTCTATTTGGCCAGTCGTATCATGTTACTGGGGGGCATCTCAATAATAGATATCATAGACAATGGAGCTGACACACACACAAAAACACACACCCTGGCCTTCATATCACACCATCTGATTTCTTTGCCAGGCAGTTGAATGAAAAAGCATTTGTTACACCTGTACTAAACCATGGCTCCAAAATTGTAGGTGCGTTCACATGCTTCTCCAACGGAGAATCTTGGCTGCTGCCACGTCATCAAGTGCCATAGAAGGTCATCTCAGTTTGATCCTGAGATGATCTTTGACCTTCCAAAGATCATTGGAAGGCAGCCTTCATTTCACATCCTTCATTTGGTCTGCATGAAGTATGCTTCACATCCTGCGATAACCCACAATCCTTAGCACACATTCCAAAAACATGTCAGGAAACGAGCACTGAGCTTGCCCGATTTTGTTATGAAATGTAAGACAACATTTTTTCAGTGATAAAAGCATATTTGTTTTTTTGTAAATTATCCGCACAATGCCAAACTGCCCATTATAAAGCACAGTGACTGTAGGGGTAGAAACTGTTATGTCGTTGCCATGCACACTTACTAGACCAACTGTTGTTTAACAGCGTGTATAATGTTCTCCTGCTCTTTTTATTTTGATTGCATGCAATATAGAATACAAAATTTTACAGTTTTTCTCACTAGCCTTCCTCGAGCGGAAGCAGCAGGAAGCATCATTGCACATGCGCTGACCATTGCATGCTAGTTCTCGTGTGTATGTAAAAGTAGGCTTGCTGCCTACAGTGTAAATGGCATTAAAATGTTCCCATTATATGTGAACTGTCCACGCTACTGGCACACGACTTGTAGCTGCATCATTTAAAACACTCTGTTTTTGTGTCGCTTGACTGCAGTGTGTCACAGCCAGTGAGCGAACACGAAACCACAGGACAGCTGTTCCCTGAGGACTACAGCACATTCCCTCTGTTTCTAGGGTGACTCACCAACCTGTTGCTCTCACAATTATTTTTCCCCTGTCTTGTTATACTCCAACAGCTGTATAACAGCGCTTGTTTGCATTCTGTGATCACACATCAGGTTTATCAGTCTTCTCACCATGTCGATCTGTCCACGGCCCGTGGACATCATTCTGTTTTACAATAGCATGTGTGTGTGCAAGCGCATGACCTGTCTCACACACTCATGCGTATGCACCCATTATACACCCCCTCCCCTCATGTGGTTCATCTTTCCCTCCGTCCTCTCCCGTTTCTCAAACCATCACTATCCTTTGAGCTCCGACTGTTTCACTTTTCTCTTCATCCTACACACACTTCTGTCACTCTCCTACTCCTTTAGTCTGTCTCTCTCTGTCACTCTTTCATTCTCTCTCTCCCTCTTTGCCTTCAGTGGCTTTTTAAACAGGAATAATCTGACATGCTGGAGATGAGTTTAAGGTACAGTTTGGCTTGTTGTTTTTATTTGATCAGAAACTACGTTTTAAGACGAGGAATACGTGATGGCTGTTGCATTTATGGTGCCGAACTTGGTTAATGTTATAAAATATATTAATGTAGCATTTTGACTGTTTTAATGTCATAAGCATTTATTGTCAGTTTGGTGTAGTAAACTTAAGTTTTTAGTTTTATGCTATTTTTTATAATTAACTATGTTTGCCAGTTTAATGTGTTAATAAAAAATATGCATGTTACAAATTTACAATTTATACTTTTGTATAAAAAAAACTTTGTCACTCTTCATAGACCATTTAAAATTAAGTAGGTATGGAAAATGTGATAAAATTAAACTATGAGTCAACCTGATCAATTATGGTTATTAGGTTGATTATTATTTTTTAGATATGGTTGTGTTGCCATAACCATAATTTTACACCATGCAAGTGTTAATAGGAATACAATGATGTTGTTATCAGAACATAGTCTTCCTGCATATGTATGCAATGAATAATTATTAGCATACTGGTGAAGTCTACAAAAATGAATTGGCTTGTTTTTCAGCCAAAAATGCTCATACAAATTCAGTAATTTATATATATGTGCACCTATTTATAACAGTTTACATCCTTAATGTTGTTGAGAATTTGGTTGCAGATGCATGCCTAGACAATAGACAAAAAGAGGTAAAACAGCTACTGCGACTAAACACACGTTCACACGCTTGACGTACACCGCGGGGTCCACTGAAGATAAAAGCAGACATAGAGAATTAATTCTTCATCACAGTTTGAGAGAGTGAGTCGGATGAAAGAATTAGATGTGATAACCTGGCAAGATGAAGAACCTTGTTTGTTCAAAGTGATATGGCTCTATAACCTCCATCTCTTTGATCTGACACTTAAAAAAAAATCAAATGTTTTTAGTGTTGTTGTCATGTAAAAATATCTACCTTATCCTTTAAAAGATATATTTACTTATATCTTATAGTGTATTTTTCATACACTATTGGCAGAGTTTTTTTCTCATTTTAAGCATGAATCAAATTAAATTGTGCTCAAAGTGAAATCTCTGATGCTCTTGGATGTTAGTCATACTTGTATGTATTGAGACAAGGAACTATTCTAATGGCACAAACTTAAAGATCAATTATAAAGTGCATTGCAAGTATATTATGATAATTCTATTTATTTTTATTGTAATACAGACTTGTGGTGTATCCTAACATGTTGATTCGAATGCCTTTATGTTTTGCTGCCTATTCTGTTATTTAATCACATTTATTTGCCAGTCCTGCCAAAAACACAATACATTCTTAAACACTGGGTTATTATTGCGCAAATTTTTATTCTTGCCTCTGCATGCGTGTATGCATGCATGTTACAAAAACCCAGTATCTTCAGTAACCAGGCTGTCAAAGAAACATGAAATGGCTGAGGCATTATTCACTCATTGCATAATATATCCAACAGGAAGGAGATGGTCTGTTGTCTGTCAAGCGTCTTTGAAATTTATTTCAAAATTGCTCGCTCTGCAGGACAAGACCACCACCCTTGCATTTGCCTTTAAACCCAAGCTGGGAGGAAAAGCACTCCGACTTGTTTTGA
The DNA here is from genome assembly GCA_036877525.1 of Chromobotia macracanthus. Taxonomy (NCBI): domain Eukaryota; kingdom Metazoa; phylum Chordata; class Actinopteri; order Cypriniformes; family Botiidae; genus Chromobotia; species Chromobotia macracanthus. Next base: position 3,648,796 of record JAZGTH010000031.1, on the reverse strand, counting down.
ATCTGCTGATTAAACTAAAGATCATTTCAGCCTGGCATGTATTCAGACAGCCTGTTCCCTGCTCCAGCGGAGAGCTCTCGGCCACAAATTCACTCTTCAATTCCTCAGTTTTGTCTGATAGAAAATGTTATTGTCCACCAATGCCTGTTGTAACAGGGCAATTTGGCACAGCGTCAGGTTGTGGTCAAGCCCCAGGAAACGGATGACTTCAGTCTTGGGGATATTGATTTGTTTGCTGTCAGTTTTATATTTGTGCCTTTCCAGGGAAGAGGTAGTTTTTCTTTCACTGCCCGGCACAGGCACGCATTTACTGCCGTTGACAGGATCTGTTACAGGGTGATGTGTGTAAAGGCCACTGTTGTTGGCTGGGTAGTATGTTTAGTTAATTGCATTCTAAAAAGCCTATTTGGTTTGTGTTGTGTTTTTTTTTCTTTTTTTATGTTATGGCAATTTAGTGTTGGCAGTTTAGCTCAATATGCTCTTTGGTGGCATCATACTGAATATTACATAAGGCAAAATCTCCCTTTGAAACCCCCATCTCCCCCTAGTTGTTTCCATGGTTATTTTGTTTGTTGCTTTCAACATCAAAAACCAGTGTCTGACCATCCCACAGTGCCTATACGATCAAGAGCTCTGTCCAGTTTCAAATTTTATGCACAATGTTTTTTTTGTAGTTTTATAGTTTTTTTCTTTTGACATAAATAAAGTGGCTCTGTCACGTTCTGTCACATTTACTCACACTTATTCTATTTTAAATCTACACTGAAGCGATCTATTTTGCTAAATGTTTAGCTGCTCATTTCCGTATAATTAATGTAAATGGAGACTGAGGCGCTTGAGCTGCAAACCACACTATAAATAATACTATAATACAACTTGTGAACAGTACCAGTAACTAAAAATGACACATGACAAAAATTAATAAAAAAAACTATAGCAGAATTTTCCAGTTTTAGGTGAACTATACCATGAAGAACAAGTCATTTTTAATCAACATCCTCTTTCTCAGTAATACCCTGATCCTGCATATAAAAGCAAAATAGCTTGCCTGCGCTTAAGAAAAAATCAGTAGATAACCTCCAGCGATGTGCTCTTCAGATTAATGAACGGAGAAAATTGCGCTTTTACATTATTAACTTCTGCGTCCCTGACAACCTGATTTCATTTTCGCTGCCCCTGTTAATTACAGAATATCCCCTAGCCAGGCTGTTAAATGATCGAACCGTTATTAACTATCTTTAAAGCTTCATCTTCCCTTCCGCTCACTTTTAAAAAGGTAATTTGGTAAGTTTTCCTTGTCCTGGGAGATTTTTGCAACTGCAACACATCTTATAAATAACATTCAGCAACAAGTATCAGAAGCTTTTCTGTTTGCTGTTGTGGAAATAATGTCTCCCCTCTGAAGAAGACCTGTCATACCTGTATAATCGCATTTTGTATTTGCAGTGGCACCCAACTAAGCTTTTCTTTTGATTGAGAGTTGAGAGTTTTTCAAATACAATCAATCAATGGTGGACTTTTTGCTTTATAAAGTATATTTTAAAAGAATAGTCATAAAAATAATGCCACAATGCTATAGATCTTTTTTAAGCTATTGTTCTTAAGCAGAATATAAGTTATCATTTATTTTCCTAGTTTATTTTGGGTTAAAGTGGAACCCAGGCGTATTCTTGACAGGTTGTGTAAGATTCACCTAACTACCCGTTCTATCTTTGCTTCTCTGCTTGACGTACACAGGAGCTCTATTTATAACATATCAAATATATTTTGCCACTGTTCCTAAAATGTCTCTCCTAACATCTGCTGATGAAATATTTAGAAAATCCAAACAGAAAAACCTTTGATTTTAGGCTGCATTATTGACACTATTAAAGTTAAAGTGGTCCATCTATTTCTATAATGAGTATTGCACCAGTTTTAGTGCAGAGGCTGTAGAGAATAGCAGTGAATGGGTATAACTGCAATTAGTTCTCTCTCTCTCTCTCTCTGCCTTCAACTAATTAATGCACTCAACAATAATGACAGCACGGTTGGGTTGGTGACCAGCACTGACGTATATGGCAATGAGGGCGGGGCTGTATGACCTGCCTCTGCCATCTGAGGGCATGTTTAGAGAAATGGCGATTATGATGCAGCCGTTGAGCATAAGCGTACCATTTCATCACCCTCAGCTCGTCTCAACACAAAATGTCACAGGCATTAGAGAAGGGCTTAGCTGTAAAGGGTAAAGAGATTCTGTCTGTTGTGTTCTTTTTGCATATTCATACTCCGCCTTGGCTCATTTGAATTTCATCTAAAAAAGGAAAAGATAAGCTTATGTGTTCTTTCCTGGTAGGCTGAGGTGACAATAACGCACCAATAGGGAAACAGCATGGCGGTGACTCCACCTAAAGCAAGCTCTCCCTTCCAACAACACCTGGCTGAGATGAATAACACAAACCATAGAGTCTCGGCTGCAGTTGTTTCAGTCTGGCTGTGTGTCCTCAGCTGAGCTCTATTCGCAGAACCCCTCTGAACTCATTATTACGAACTACAAACTTTATAATGACTGCTGTTTTTGTGTCATTTTAACACTGATAGATCCAGGATATCTGCCCTAATGCAGACTATATGCTTTAAATATATATTTAAAGCATATATATATATATATATATATATAAAGCATATATATATATATATATATATATATATATATATATATATATATATATATATATATATATATATATAACGTACACACACATGCATATATGTTGGCTTTGTGTTCTGAAAGGTTTCTGTAGCAGTAGTGCTTTGAGCTCTCTGCATGATTAAAACTCTTGTGCCTTTGAATTCATTCCCTTTAAAGCACCGCTGCTACAGTCATACATATTCAGGCAGACATGTTACAAGGGGACAACATGTTCGGAAATGAGCCAAGCTAGATTCAAACTCACGTCCCCAGAAAGCACCACTGTCCAATTAATGTGTGACAGCTCAGACACTACTAACAAGGCCACATCTGGTATTTTTTGGTAGCAGTTTTTTTCTTTTTGAAGTCCATTCTTATAGTTAGTCAAGAGTTATTGTGCTAATAAAATAAAAAATAGCTTCTTATTTGAAACAGGTTGTTTTTGTCGTCAAATGTTAATATGCCTTTCGCTGTGATGTCACAAACATAATGATTTCTTTCACCTTTTCTTGTTACATGATGTATATTTGTCTGATTTTGAGTGGCCTGCTGCTCCTATTGCTCTTATTGGCTCAAAAAACTTTAACCTGTCATGAGACCAATTCTATTTTTATCCAGTTCTACACAATCTTGATTGTCTAACTCTAGCACAAAACACCCCAATCCCCTATCAAAACTTCTAAAATTAGAAACTGATTAAAGAGGTATTCCCCAAGCAGTAAGTAGCTCGCTGAGGAAATAAAACACAAATGGAGACATTTCCTCTAGAGTCTGGCTGTCTGAAGGCAGGATCACGTGCCAGCCATCTTGTAGCTGAATAGACTGTATTCCTGATCCACCCACCTCACAGACAATTTGCTGCTAATGGATCCATTTGTGTGCTTGTTAGACACTGTCCTCAAGGAATTGTTTAACCGCTGAAATTTCTCTCCTAGGCCGAAACCAATCTTTTAATGTGGCACAGGGGCTTTTTGATTGGTTATGAACAGTCGCCCCACTGGTCTATTGGTCATTTTAGTTCCTGGTGTTTTTAAAGAGATAATTTCAACCTCCAGTTATGGGAAAGATAAAGATATTGCTTAGTAATGTGTAGTTCTGGGATACATTTGAATTAATGTTTTTGCTTTAAGAGAAAGTCAAAGCGATCTATAGTACTTTGGCTGTACAATGCCTGGAGTTTAATTAGTCTTTTTTGTAGTCACACCTGATCTGAAATCATCTTTATCACATGACCTGAAGTTACATATAATAGTAGTTTTGTGACAGGCCTAAGAATAATGTTGTGTGGTTGCAAAGGAGTTGCTGGGCAGTTGCTATGTTGTTATTTGCGGTTGCTAGGGCATTGGTAGGTGTTGCATACTGGCCCAAAGTCAAAAGAGCCACCTCTGAATCAGTTTTATTCTGCTCTATAGCTATGACTCTGATTTATTGTCACAGTGATTTTAAAGTAAAATCACATGTTTGAGCAATCATCACAAAGTAATAAACTATTGTAATAAAATAATAAATTATTGTAATAATTTGTATCTGTATGTTTAGCAGTGTACCATTCTTGTAAATAACACAAACAATGTGGCATGAGGTATGCACCAAAGTTTAATACTTAGTGTTAGGAGTTTGTTCAAATAGCAATAATGATTTTTAGATTTACATTCGTTCAAACTTGGTTCCTCTTACTGCCATGCCTAACAAACATTTTTCAAGGTGAACTCAGTAAGGTGTATAAACTGCACATGGATTATTAGATCCTTTTAGGAGGTGTTGTTCCCACTTGTCAGTTTGACTGAGACTCTTATCTTTGTGTATTTTAGTGGGCATCTGGAGAGTCTCCTGTTTCCGCCTCCTCGTGTTGCCGTACTACCATGAGCAGTTCCACTCCATCCACAGGTATCTGTTTCTCAACCTCACTTTCATTAACAGCCATTATTTTTCAATCACAGGTTTACAAACACTAAATTGACTTTATTTTTCTTAATACATCAATGCACATTGTTCCACCAAAAATGTTTATTTATCCTCATAACTTTTTAATCGAACAGTAGTAAGTTTCTTTTAACATCACCTAGTCCATGCAGAGTGTTGGTCAAGCAACAGACAAATAGTCAATTAGGCACTGTTACCTAAATGCAGTTTAATGTCTTGCCAATAGTTACCCCAGGAATTGAATGCTGGTTAAAATAAATGTAATAAAGAGGCCAGCACTTTTCAGGATTCCCAATGAGTAAAATCAAGTTCAAGTAAAATCAAACTCTGAAATCACATTACAGAAGTAAAATAGGATGCAAATGTTGTATTAACCTGACAGATTTTCTAATGGATTAACCTGTATTTTGAAATTGTTGTAGTGTAATTAAATAAAAATCATTCAGAAGATGAGTTATAGATTAAATGAGAATACAGTTATCAACCAGAAATTTAAAAAAATCAAGTAAAAGTAAAATTTTTTATGAACAAAACAGGCTTTTAAAAAACATTCAGATAAAAATGCAGGAAAAGAACTTTTCATTGCTTTTTGTTAACCTTTTATAACAGCACTGAAAATGCAATATACAGCGAGTGGTGTGTGATAGTGAGATGGTTGGCCAGTGTGTTAGTTGTCATTTGAGCGGCAGAATGGACAGTCTGCTGGAGCTAAAATGGAGGGTACAATGAAATGACCCCATCATCTGCTCACCATCTTCTCTTACCCCTGTCTTTTATTTTCTCTCTCTTGCTTTCTCTCATCCTCTCAATGGTAAACAATAATTCTTAATATGTTGTTGTGCTTTTGAAAGGGGGAACAATGTGGCTGTTATTTTCAGAGTTTAAAGCAAAATGACCAGGGACAGCCAGCGGGCTGCTTCTACATGTTAATATTTTCTGCTTCTCGTGAAAGCTCAGCTCTGAGTTTTGACATTTCATTGATCATTGCAAAATGCTAAATAATTGCAAAATGATTGTTTTAATGCGGTTTCATGCAAAACGGACGGTATGATTTGCAGCTGCATGTCATGCTGTAATTGGAGACATGCTAGTTTTGCTCAGAAGATCATGGTTCTATGCATAGTATTGCTTACCTTAGCATTTCCCATGAGTCATTGCAGTCTGTCATTTGGCATAGTCATTGTGTAGAAGAACTTTTATGATTTTATTGTGTGATTTTAAGGCATAAGCAGAGGCAAAAAGCATAATTAGAACAGATTTTAGATCTTAGATCTCAGTGGTGTTCTGGCTTAACCAATACTTTGAAATAAAGGGAGTGGGTGTTGAATCTATATCAACTAATATGTACTACAGTCGGTAGACAGCAAGGTGGCTAACAAAATTTTTGAACAGTCAACCACTGTTCTGAAATGTTCTGTGATTAGCATTAATGTTAGCTCTGGCGCTGAAATATGGTTTACCTTGAACTGAAGTTGACCGCAGACATTTATTTCTCTGGAGTTAGATGTATCATTGTTTGGGTTAGTTGACATGCATGATGTCCTTCAGAGCTGTGGCCTCAGAGTACAACATGGTTGCCGCTACACAACATATTGTCTATTTTCACCAAGCTAAGAAAGCCATAACAAAGCTGACCCTTAGCCTGTGCTCATAGCCCAGCGAAGCATTTTGTCACTGCATATCATTAATCGGACAGTAATAATCATACTGAAAGGCATGTTCGCTCTTTCCTAACCAGTTTTATTTAAAAAATGTGTAAAATTGACAGCATTAAATTGTACTGTTGTATTGTTATTGTATTGTTTATTGTCCATTCTTTTGTGTAGATACTGGTATCAGGTATTTAAAAACTCTTATTGGTCGGCCACCATGGGACATTTTAAGGCCTGTTATCTGAAAAGCATGTAGAACCAGTTACTTTATCCCAGGTGAAATAAACCTTGTGTTCCACCACATCAAGCAGGTAAAAGCCCAAAGGCTTAGAGTCGTTCCACCCTGGCAAATAAATGCACACTTGATTACAGTCTACTTGAACCACTCTGCCGGAACAATACGAAAGCATTTCTGCCCCATCAAACCTGACATACTCCTTCTTTCCCAGGCAAAGTTGACAATAACGTGCCTGTAACCATAAGTTAAAGATGATCAGACATGTTTGCCTCTGGGGTGTTTGTTAGCCAGTCTTGTTCGACTCGACGTTGACGTTTTTTCTCTAGTACAGGATAGATCTTAATACTTTAGAGGCATTTCATTCTTAATACTTTAGAGGTGTTGAAAGTGGATGTTTGTGAGCAGGTAGTGGTTAAGCAACAGGAGGAACCGCACAAAAGTAATACTTGCCTTGACGGACAGTATCCTTGGAATGACAGATATTGTAATTGGTAATAGGGAATCACAGCATTCTGTGAATTCTGTGCTGTCCTAGTAACAGTAGGATTTCACAGTGCATTTCTAAATAAACTGTGACAGCAAGGAAAAGATTCTTTTCTTGAGTGATGCTTAGACAAATATTATGAAAACCTGACGTCCTCTGGACAGATAATGGCGCTTCAGTGGTGCACAAATCCTGATTCCTCTTACTGTTTTGGTTTTGTTTAAAGCTCAAACGTATGTGCAGTATTTGCGTACTGTATTGGAGTTATTTGTATTGTCTAGTAACACGGTGAAGGATTATGTGTTTCCCAGACAAAATTAACATCTGATGTGTTACATTGCAACTGGGCCCCAGTAATCAACATTTGCGTCTGTAAAGGTGTGAACCAAATGGCCCATACAATCAAGTGATCTATAACCAGTATGGCACATATTTCCTATTGTAAGACCTCCAGTAGGAGGTCCTAAGAGCATCTGTCCTTTGTTTGAGGGCCATTTGTTTCCAGGTATAAGGGTCTCGTCACACAGTACCTTGGATTAAGATCTAGAAGACAGCTATGCTACACGACTCTCTTCAATAAACTCTTTTCCCCTGAACTTTGATCCAGCTTATTTTCTTTATGTATTAGAATACTCTAATACACTCTAATACACTGGCGAGCCACCCAATGACGGCTAAGCCAAATACAAGGAATTGTAACAACATCTGTACTCAAACTGAAGACAAAATGTATTTTATCCTCAGTTTTTTCCCAACTTTAGATCTGGGGATAAATATAAGTCTTAGTAGTTGTAGTTGTTGAGTAGCTGTTTTTGGTTTGACGTGTGTAAGTTGGATAAGCGTTCTGTCTAGTGTAACAAAACATAAAAGACTGTGCCTTTAAGCTACAAATTTTATTGGGTAAGGACTGTAGTTTAGAGCATATGAAAGTTCAGATCTGGCTTGCAACATTTCCTGATCTTGTTTCTCATTGTTTATAGTTCTTTCTTTACTATTCTGTGACTCATTTAGGCAAAATTAAAAAATGTAATTAAATTGTCATCAAGCACTGTATTACAGTTTTAAACAAGTCATATCAGTTACTTTCACAAAACAATAATATTTAATTAATATGCCATTATTAAACTTGTTTCACAAAACATACATTAAACATGCATTATAGTTAGTATTACATGCATTATTTAAAACATACATTATGCTTTAATTATTTTAAACCTTTGTATGCCTAACCATGTAGAAAACCCACCATTTTGCTTGCATAATGTGTTACATGGCTTGAGTTCAAATATGGCCAGTCATTTTCAAATGTCCGTTTTCCTCATTTCCTCTTGGAAAGCCTGTGGCATATTTGATTCAGGGATGGTTCCTCTAATCACATTAAACACAATAAGATTTGTTAACGGCACAATGTGTATGGTCGCCATGGCAACACAGGTCATTTGAAAAGTGGGACAATCATCTTCCTATTTTCCTAGTAGCTGCAATGTGGTGGAGATGCCTGTCTCCAGGACACATAAGGGTCTCATCCATACGTCATAAAAATCACTGGTTTCTGTAATAATACATTAAAATGTATTGAAGGGTACACATGTGGACCATTTTTAGAATGTGCTAAAGGTTCTTAACTGAGCCCTGTTCAGACTTGCACATTTTAAATCCAAAATGAGCCTCAGCTGTATAAATGTTATTCAAAGCAGTTATTTTGAAAAAACTGCTTTTCTATTTCAGCATTATGTCTTTACTCCATTTCTTTATGCAGAATAGGTGAATAACATGAATCTTTTCTGCATGTTCTGTAAAGGCATAGTTCGGCTTGTTAGATCTCGGCATGTGGTGGGCTACTGCTCCAGTCTACATCAAGTTATTTTACTGGAGGTTTTGTTTTGTTGCCCATTTGATCGGACTTGTGTTTTGTGCATTAGCCGTATATGCCGTGCAGATGCTTGTTTTTCTTTATCCATTAATTTTGATTGAATCTGGATTCAGGGTCTGGACAAAAGCAGACATCATTAGTTTTCAATAAGGATTTGGATCTGTGGCAATCAGACTGAGCAAGAAGAGAGTGCATGTAACTCATACGCAGACTATTTTAGGTTTCATTTGTCTGTGCATCAGACAAAAGCCTCAAAAACAAAAAGCATTCAGTCTGTGTGTGCAGACATGATTTAAACTGTAAAGCACATTTTTTTGTTGTTGTTGTTTTGTTTTGGTGAAGTGCTATAGCTCTTTGTAGTACACTTCCATGATGTCATGGAAGAATCCAAGGGGAAGGGCCTCCTTGTTGATTTGCAAGCTTCAAACTTACAATTTTTCTGTTTGCTGTAACCAGCTGCACATGGACACCTACAGCTGTCCTACTGCACAGAAACAGAAGGGGGTCACTTTTTGATTATTATCAGCACCCTCACAATATGCATTGATGATTGGTTCCTGTTTTGCTTTGATATAGTTTGTTCCTTGTTTTCAATCCCTTCTCTGGTTAATTTTGATAGCACTGATTCTATTTGTCAGCTAATTCAAAACCTTACACATTATAATCATGTGACTCTGGTTGTCTAGTGACATGAGTGCTGCATTCTTCATCGCATCATATATCAGATTGTTGTGATTAGTTGTGAGGGGAGAGATAGAATTAATATGCTGGGCTATGAGGGAGGGATGGGATGTCTGTGTTGGCTGTGATAGGAGCGATTGGATCTCTGTGCTGGGCTTTGAGGAAATGTATGGGATCACTGTGCTGGGCTTTGCAGAAATGTATGGGATCTCTGTGCTGGGCTGTGAGGGGAGGGATGGAATATTTGTACTGAGCTGTGAGGGGCCATGGATCTCTGTGCTGGGTTATGATGCAAGCAAAGAGATCTATGTGCTGAGATGTGAGGGACTGTATGGGATCTTTGTGCTGGGCTGTAAGAGGAAAGTTTGCCTGCTTTGCTTAGCTCTGGCTAGTCGTCTTGCTTACGACAGCACTTTCTTTTGTGCACCGCTGTTTCTCTCTGCCTCCATTCACTGGCTGTGAGGCTTAACTTAAAAGAGATTGGGTATCTATGTTTTAAAATCTATGTCTAAAATTACACACTTTACAGTAGGAGGTTACTCATGCATACGTGAACCAATAAAAGGAGCAAAAACAAAAAGCATGGTAATTTCATGGTTTATGGCTACTATATTGTTTACATGCTGAAAAAAAAAAATTTTTTTTTTTTTTTTTTAAAAAAAAAAAAATTTTAAAAAAAGTTTTTAAAAAAAAAAAAAAAAAAATCTGTTTAAGTGATATGTCTTGTTACAGTTCATCCAAAAATGAAATTTCTGTATTTATTCTCCCACATTGTTGTTGCAAAGCCATATGACTAACTTTCTTTTGTTGAACACAAAAGGTGAATTTTTAAAGAATATCTTGGCTGCTCTTTTCTCTATATAATTAAACTGAATGGGGACTGGAGCTGTCAACCTCCAAAATGGCAAAAAAGTCTTGTGCAGTGTATTCCAAGTCTACTAAAGCCGTACGGCAGCTTTGTGTAGCCAAATTACCTGACATTTTATTTTTTAATGTTAAATCATGAAATTTCATTTTTTGCTAAATTTTGATCGTGCCTAATGGTTTAGTGAACACTGTTTCACTTTTTTCTGATCTTATCATATATGCATTGATATATTGATGATTTGGCAACCACAAGTCAACCCACTGTTGTAATCAGTGTCTGTACAAATGTTTTCATTTATGCATGTATACACTTAAAAAATGTTTTGACGCATCAATCTACAATCAGCTTCAGAGTAGGTGCTAATTCAGAGTAGTCTAAATAATTCAGAGTAGTCTAAAAAAGTCCCTTGGAACTATCAGACAGTAATTGTACATTGATTGGCCGAACGCCATGCAAAACAGACACCCCGCATTTTTTTTTGTGTTAACATACAGTTCACATTTATTCCAAGAACATTTGTGTTCAAGTCAACATGTGTTACAAGACAAACTTACAATCACAACATGTATTATTAAACGGCACATTTTATCTTTATTATCAAACTGTGCGTTAGTCCTGAATACAATCTGAATCGCACTGCTGAATTGTCTGTGTCAAGCATTCACAAATATAACATCCATTTGTACAGAAACTGAATATATTGAAGAAATATTGATACGTTTTTTATTGTTCATAGATTTCATATAAGATAATCATCCATCATCATTTTTTCCAACAAAGTATGCATGCAACAAGTGTAAAATAACTACACGCACACATTTATATTTCACAACAGGTGAAAAGTTTAGTCTTTCACAACTTCATGTTTATAAGCAAGTTTGTGCATCTGTTATGCACTATGCAGCTACTTTGTAAATTGTTGTTCAGGGTTTTATCATTCTTAAAGGTTGTTATTATTTTATTGCAGCCATTCAGTTGATAAACGGGTTAAACAACCTTGCTGTCGGCAGGCTTACATCACTTCAGAATTCCTACTCTCTGTGCAAATGCAGGAAAATATCAGGAAAATATTCTAAGGAAACTAAAGTTTCTCAGGGATCGCCCTGGTTTCTGGTTCTTATAATTTAGTTCCTAGAACTACCCAGTGTGAAACCGGCTATAGTAAAAAAGAATGTTGAAAACCAGAGAGAGACCAAAGTCTTAAAGCCAGAGGCAGCCAGTCTGTCACAATCTCTCTTTTAAAACTGTCACCAGTCTATGATGTATCTGCACACAACCAAGTGTCAAACAGCCCACAATGGACACCATTTAAAATATGAAAGACTTCAGAGGCCTGCATAATCCTGTAAGAGGCCTGTCCCATTGTTTCAGTGAAAGAGTTGCTGCCCACCTCTGTGGTGTAGTCAGCAATGCTTTTCTGCAAGTCTGTCTGTCTTTTTCTCAGTGTTGAACTGTTCCTAAATTCTTAGATTTTGCAAAATATTTTCTAACAGTGACCTTTGTTTGGTGTCAGTCAATTGGTAGTAATGGTGTTTGGTGTGTGATGGGTCTTGGGTTATATTCATGTACATCAATGCCAGTTTTGGCATTTGGAAAACTAGTAACAAAAAAAAAAAGAATGATCATGTTTTTTGTTTGTATTTTTGGCAGCTAATGGCAACGATAGTAAAAAATATAAAGGAGACCGATCTCCCTGTGCCCCCTCCCGTGTCCTCCATGTCCGCAGAGTTCCCATCGAGGTGTCTGAGGCAGAGGTCATTTTACTAGGAGTTCCTTTCGGCAAAGTCACTAACCTGTTGATGCTTAAAGGGAAAAACCAAGTAAGTGCTTCATAAAACTGTAATTCGTTTTTTATTGCTTTGTAAACATTCGTCATCATGACTGTTGGAACCCCAGGCATTTGAAAAATCAAAGATGGTACATTACAAAACTAAGGTACATTTGGGGTCCCATTACTTTTTAAAACTTTTAAGCCACCAATTTCCTATTTCGTTTTTAGGGTGAGAACTATTTTAATGCTTATTGTTAGAAGCAAATTTTTTTCTTAAAATCTTTTTCTTGAAGCTGGAGCATTTGCGTTGTGAGATCTTCTGTGTTCATGTTGGTTTAACACTGGAATTTCAGGATTATACTGCATGAATTACATCAGAGGTTAGGGAAAATCTGTGTGTTTGCGTGTGTGGTGTAACTTGATGATCACTCATGTCAGCATGTGTTCATGGTTACTGTGGAGTTCTGATTAACTATACTAAGACAAGTTCCATAAACAGTACTTCAGCTTCATCTTCAATAGAAGATGCTTGTTGATGCTTTTTGGGTGAGGAATGTTTCATTTAATGAAACTACAATAAACTAAACTGATTAAAAAAAGCTTATAGCTTTTTATTATGTATTACAGTAATGAGAATTTAAAGAGAACCTTTGAAAATAATGTGGAAAGAAAATGTGCTTAAGTGTTATAAAAGAGCATCCCGGTTTAGAACTAAATGGTTCTAAAATGTTAAAAGGATCTAAAATAATTTTCATAGTGAATTAAAAATTTTGCTTTGAAGGAAATGACAATTTGGTCAAAAGTGGAGGGAGAGGGATTTCATGTCTTTAATGAAGGATTGAACTACAATACCATGAAGCACTGCAAATGATGTGATCAGTATATTTTAGATTTATTTTCATTAAGTTACGTAAAAAAGAAAATAAATCAATCAATAAATCTTTATAGAAACAAACAAAGCTCACCTTTGATTTTGAAGAAAGGCTACTTTCAAAAAAAATGTTTTTTTTTCATTTTTGATGTTGATGAAGTTGATGATGGAAGGTCCAAATCTGATTTCACTTTGTTTGGTCAGTAATAGAAACTGAAGTGTGTTCTTTCACACATCAAGGTCATAGCAGTGTCTCACTCAAGTGTCTTTTCATATTCAAATGGAACTGACAAGAAAAGACAGGCAAATTTCTAATGGCCCTGTTGTATAATTTGTTATGTGCATGATTGGGGCATCAAAAGATTGAGTTTATTGTCTGCTGCTGGATCTGTAAATCTCTCACACCTTGCTTAAGTAAGGATCATTTTTAGTAGTTCCTACTGGGGCAAACATCACAATATCATGCTGGGGGTTAGGAGTTTAAACCTTTAACCAGAAAGGTTACATTTTAGTATGTTACTCTTTCTATACTGTTTGTACAACTTGGAGTTTATCATAAATAATATAAATGTATCTAATTTTCTTTTTCTCCCTTGCTGAGAATGTTTTTATAAAGCATAAAAAAACTTTAACATCTTTTTGTATTTGTTTAAATATTTTTTTTACTTTGTTTTGTTTTTGATTGAAGTGATATTTTGCTGATTTTGGCCATTGATATTTGATAAATACATTATCAAAGCATTGCATTAGAAACAGTCTAAGAATAAGTTGGGTTAAGCATCACATTGGTGCAATTAGATAAATTATATGGTAATCAAAGCTGAGTACAAAGCTGAGGTCATTCTTTGCACTCCAGGCTTTTATAGAAATGGCTTCTGAAGAAGCAGCCATCACCATGGTAAACTATTACACCACAGCCACGCCCCATGTCCGCAACCAGCCTGTCTACATTCAGTATTCCAACCACCGTGAGCTGAAGACTGACAACCTGCCCAACCAGGGGGTAAGAATTCCATACTGTAATTCCAAACTGCACTTACCATTCCTTACTTTTAATAGCATAGAAGAGTAATTGACATCAAAAGGAAAAGTTAAAAACTTAAATGCATGTGTACACCTTAATTACTATTATGTAAAATATATAATTATTTAATAATTATTTTCTTAGAAAAAATAATTATTTTCTTAAAAATATAGAAAAAATATATAATAATAATAACAATAATAGAAAAGTTCTTACAAGATTCTCTTAGTTTTACCACACTGACTTTGATTTGGCTACAAATTTTTTTTAAATATTTAATATGTGCTGTAACATACATTATTTTTTAACGGAACTATTTTGTGTTGGTTTGTTTTTCCAAAATTTTAGGTTTCTAATCAGCATTTTTGTTTGTTATGATCTCTGGACAGTTACACCAACTAGCCATTTTTGATCCCGCAAAAATATGAAACTGAATTTTTTAATTCAGAAATGAAAATGTTCATCACAGGAAAGACTTTCAGAAACCATTGTCTCTATGGATTGCAATTTTATTGTATTTTTGAAAAGATTTATAGACTTATAGAAATTTATAGATTAGATTAGATTTATAGAGATTTACTGACACAATGTTCATGCGTATCAGTAAAAAACAGTAAATCTCAACTGATGCAGTTCTGTCTTTGCCTTCATATGTATGCCTTTGTGCTTTGCATAAAGCAGCTAATTACAGAGTAATTTGCTGACGTAATTTGTAATTTGGCATATTGGTGTAGTGTAGCGCTATGGGAACCAGGTGTACCTGCTGGAAAGGCTTGTATTTACAGTTTTAGAAGAGTTTAGTCAAATGATAACCCTGTGTGTCTTGATTTTAGAGGGCTCAAGCTGCTTTGCAAGCTGTCAGTGCAGTGCATTCTGGGAGCATGAGTCTCTCTGGATCTGCAACGGCCAGTGATGGTGGCATGTTTCCTGTACAGAGTCCTGTGCTTCGCATCATAGTGGAGAATCTTTACTACCCGGTGTCTCTAGAAGTGCTACATCAGGTAAAACTTCACAAACCAAAAATTGACTTTAATGTGACGCAACAGAGCTGGGTATCGGCACTGATTTCCCAACTCAGTTTGATTTCTGTCTGAAATTTATTCATTCTGTTCACACAGATCTTCTCAAAATTTGGGACTGTCCTTAAGATCATCACCTTCACCAAGAACAACCAGTTTCAGGCCTTGCTACAATATGCGGATCCAATGAATGCGCATCATGCCAAGGTGGTCAGTACCAAAACAGAACCTAGAGGCACAAAATGCTCCTTTATTATCTTTTTTGATGGTATAAACTGGAGAGTGAGAGATTAAAATATGGCAACCAGTTTTAGAACATGCTGCGGATGTGGTTAGCTGGGAATTATTCTGGTCCATCCTGTTCCTCAGGCTGTTCACGAAGACAAATGGTTTAGTTATGGTCATCCCTCAGCAACTCTTCACCGTGACCGCTAGCCAGTCCCCTATAATAATGGCTTCACTATCAGTCACAAATACACTCTGTACAAGCCGTGACCTGCCTGAATTCCCCATTTGCCATTTCCCTGTATTTTTCCACGCAGGGCCAAAAATGTGTCACAGCAATGTCTGTATCTTTCCCCATCTACAACAGGAAACCCAGTTCTCAGTAGACTGCACGAATCATACGCCCTCTGTAATTAATATGTCAGTGTTGAGGTTATCTAATGAATGCCAATGCAGCTCACCAGGAGAAAAGAGCTAGCAAGTAATTACTCCTCTGGTTTGAGGGTGTTATCTATTGTGCGGCTGCCATGTTGCATTGCCTCTTTGCACAAAGAGAGTATTTGTTAGTGTTATGGGGGGTGGAGACATGGGTCTTATTTGGAAAGGGTGGTATGAAGCCCTCCCAAATCTCCCCTTTTTAAAATTGGCACAAAAAGAAAAGCAATTGTGTGCAGATGCACCATATTTTCTCAGTATCTTGTCAGGCAAAGTGCAAATAATTATTATCACTTGTAATTCAAAGTGTAGAATGGCCGTACCCATTTTCAAGTGGTGTCTGTCACTGGTATTGTTTGTGGTTGCCAGCGTGTTGCTATGCAGTTGCCTTAGTGTTTTGGGTGGGATGGATACTTACTGGCCTAAGTCTAAATACCCACAAGTTTGAGGACATTCTCATCCCCAGAAATTTTCACATTTTAATGTAAGTCTATGGGATTTTTAAGAGTGAAAGTAACACAGATATGGTAACCCATACCCAAAATCTGGTGAGGGGTGAACACACACTGCAAGTCGTGAACACACACCCGGAGCAGTAGGCAGCACTGGTGTGCACAGGGAGCAATTAGGAGTTAGGTTGATCAGGGGCACTTCAGTTTACCTGCCAGCACTGGAATCGAACCAGCAACCTTCTGATTACAAGCCCAACTTACTAACCAGTAGGCCTCAACTGCCCCCATTTCTACTCGATAAGCCACACAGTTTCATGTTTGTAGCACAAACGTTGCAGGACAAGTTATGTGCTGAAGTGGATTAAGTTCGTTTAAACTTCTAATCTTAAATTAAAGGTGTAGAGATTTGATGACTTGGCAATGACCACCAATCAAACAAATACACCATACAACATATTTGTTTAATTTCATTCCTGCGAATCCCTAATAAAGCATTGTTTGGGCTGCTGTTAAGATTAGATCTGATGAACATTTGTCATCAAGGTTTAGTCAAATGAATTTAGTAAATTCTCCATGGGAGAAGTTTTTTTGTTTACATCGACTTTACATCGACTCCACCTTAATAAACCTGCCCCAGGAGCAACACACAACAACAGTTTAACAGAGAATGTCACACTGAATACGTAGAAAAACTTAATCATGTTGAATGGAGCTTTGTTTACTTATACTGGGCAGTTTAGTGGAAAGCTATATGCAGTAATTGTATGTTCATATAGCTGTTCCTCACTCAGTGTGATGCTACTGTGTGATGGGTAATCTGACCTGAAAAAAGCCATTAGTGTCACGTAATGGCTAATTCTTGGTAAAACGTGGTACTACAGGGAAAAATCAGCTGAAATTAAAATGATTATATTTTTGTAAATGTAGTTTGTGGTTTGCCAGTTTATTGATCTATTTTTGCTGAACTTTAATTTGCGTTGCTTTAGTACCACTTGATTTTTCGTCTTTGACCTCTCAGTGGAATTACAGATCATGACTGTACCTCCATTAGCATTTGTTTGAGGAGTTGTTGGTTGTCACTGGCTTGAGATATTGATTAACAGATAGAACAACTGTGATGGGATACTCAGGCCTCATTAAACTCAGATTCAGTAATTAAGTACAGAAGATGTGATCAATGGAAATGTGCTGCTGTAATTCAGTGTTCTTGTGTACATCTGTAAATACATACATTTTTAGCATAGCATGATTCATACAGGTCATATTGCACCCCAAGAAGTTTTTCTATCATTAAAAAATTACAATTAAAAACAAATAACGTGGATTTGGACCAAATAATGAAAAAAAGCTTGGTAATAAAATGTCAAGAAAACATTTTGGTAAATTCTGGGCAAAGGATAATTGCATTGAATTATCATTTAATGTAGGAATTTTCTTAATTCTTTTGGAAATATGATCAGGATGTCCTTGACAGGTTTCAGCTAAACATGACTGTCTGTCCACATCTACAGTAAAGAAAGGACATTCAAAACTTAATTGGTGAGAGATTTTATTATAACCAGTAATGTGTTGTTTGTCAGGCTTTGGATGGGCAAAACATCTACAACGGCTGCTGCACTTTACGTGTGGAGTTCTCCAAATTGACCAGTTTGAATGTCAAGTATAACAATGACAAGAGCAGGGACTTCACACGTCTAGACCTTCCATCAGGGGACGCGCAGCCCGGTCTAGAGCCCACCATACAGACTGCTTTTGGTAAGTTTATAACCAATACTAGAATGCACTGTGACATCTCAGTGTATGATATTAGAGACATACAGGTCTGTCCCTGACTGGTGAGTTTTGCATGTGTGTAGAAGATGGTATCACAACAAGGGAATGTGGTATTTTATAGGCAGACATTTTGTAGACAGAACACACACACACACACACCATCTGCTTTTCCCTGTAGCTCTGAAAAGTCATTGTCCCATGACAAAAGATGTCAGATTTATTTTTAATGAATAAGAATGCATAATAAATGACATCAAGACCTTTGAAAGCTGATTAAATATACATTTAGTTGTTTGGTGTGAAACAGCTTTGTACTGTTTACTTGCAAAATTTCCACTTTGATTCCCATGTCTGACAGATTCTTTCTGTAAATTGTTTTTTACCGTGTCAGTTTTAAATTAATATTCTGTGTTAATTACAATTTAAGGTCTATTTTTTTAATTACCACAGACAATAATTTGACTTCCCTTAAAGGGAATAATTTAATTTTTTTAACAAACATCTATGCTGTAAGTATTCAGCACCAAAACAAACTTTAAATATACACAATTGTAACACTGTTTAAAAATTATAGCAATAAAGTTTAAATATTGAACATGTTAGCCTTAGTCTGTAAGATATAATTACTTACTGACCCTGTCTATGCAAACTTCATCGTAATTCATTTAAGTGCTTTACCAAAAATTAAAGCTGTACATATCTGTATATTCTTTAAAGGCTCCAGAATACTTGCCCAATAGACTTCCATTATTGAAATACTGATGTAACAGTTGGCAGACAATAAAAAATATTTACCTTACTTGGTCTTTCCCAGCCCGATGTGTGTGTTTGTGTGTGTCTGTTTTATTATAACGCTATCGGTTTCTTGCAAACACACTATGAAAGGACACACCTTATCACACATGCACACAAAGGTACGTGGGCTGGACGGCATTTGGAGTAGAAGAGTAGATTTATTATCTGCCTAAGCTTGTAAGCATGTGCGCGCGTCAGAGGTGATTGTTAAGGGGTGGAAGATAACTGCAACTGCCAATCCACACATTTTTCTGTCTCAGATTCTGTAAATCACTGGCGGTCTCTAAAGCAAGAGGTGGTGTGGACACTGATAACCCGTGTGTATTCCTGTGTGTGTGTAAATCAGGGCTGATTAATTGGTCCTGGGTGCAGGCTGGAGTCTCATAGGTGCTCCCTGACGTCACTAGACACCCGCTAAAGCAGTAAAAGGTGTTAAATTGGCAGCTTTTATTAGCCTATTGCCTTTTTCTCTTCTGCCCCAACACCCCTTATGAAAATGTTGTACTGTTGTCACGTTTGTTTTGCTTTGTATGTACACTGCTGTACCTGATCTCCAATAGGGTGAATTTTAAATGATATCACACTAAAGCACATCTCTCCTAGAAAATTTTAGACATTGCAATGGCAAAATGTGAAATATTTAATGTGCATGTCTAGGAAAGGCAAAAAATTAAGGTAAAATAAGCTCAAAATCAGTTTACAACAATGTGGGGGTCACATTTCTTTAGTGCAAAAGAAAGCATTATTACTATAAAAAGCCCTGTTTTCTTTCTTAAACCCTAATATTAAACTTTGCTTATTAGCTTGTCCTGCATTGTTTGCACTAGAGGAATGATGCCTCAAATTATGTGGCTGGTTGAGGCAACCATTATGCAACACCCTAGCATCCACCCTGAAAACTTTAATTGCCACAGAGCAATGTTCTGGCATCCACAGTTAACACCCTAACATTGAGTTTTGTGAGCATTCACATCTTCTTAAGAAAATTTCGAAAAAGCTTTTCCTGCGAGAATTATTTAAATATTCTGGATATTGTGCTACTTAAAGCTAAGCCCCCAAATAATTTCTGTTAATTTAGGCTTAGGAGCAATGATATGACTGATGCGTTTACTCTGAACCAGATTTTTACTCTTTAGGCCTGTGATTTCCTTCTTTTTCTATTTATTCCTTTTTACTTTAATTTCCTTGTTTGTGTCAAAGAAATTCTTCCTAAGATGGCAATTTAAGTAACAGTGGCTTGTTGACCAACATGTAACCTGAATTGACCATACTTTTCTTTAACCTGAAAAGTCAGTTGTGTCTGGGTAGAACTACTGCTACACACATACACACATAGTGCTAAAGTATCCTTGTTGTCTGGTATGCTTTTATGGACAATTTTACAATTGCAGGCCATTTGGTTGTTGTTAGTGACCTTGGTGTGCATGTGTGTGTGTGCAGGGGCTCCTGGGATAATTTCCTCTCCATACCCCGGGGCGGCTGGATTCGCACCCGCTATTGGTTTCCCTCAGGCAGGTAAGACTTCACACTGTCACACAGTCAGTAATAGAACCAGAGCTCTTCTCCTCACACCACTGTTCAGACACAGTAATTGGAGGTATTACAGTATAATCACATGAGCCACATCTCAATCACATGTGCCTGTTGCCACTTGAGATTGACACCAGCAAAATGTGGACACACACACAGAAATATTGAAAATATTTAAAAAAAAAAAAAAAAATAAAAAAAAAAATTAGCAGTATGCTTTGAACAACACACACGATAATAATGACATTATATTTCAAAACAAATTGAATGACATGCTTTGGAAAAAATTGGAAAAAATAAATCTAAGTCATTTTGTAGGAATACTGTGCAGCTTGCTTTAAAAGTTTATTTTCCTTAAAGCCCTAAAGACAACATGAAATCATAAGTATCCCCTGTTTATGTATAAGTGAAGTTAATTTTCCTAAAGAGTGTAAATACTGTGGCGCTATCAAGACGTTGCTTTGTTTGTTTTTAACATTCTGACCGGTCGATATGGAAACATTTGGTTGAGCTAGGAGTATCTGTTTAGCTGGCCAATTTACAAAAAGTTTGGAAACACATACTTTTTCTTTGGTCATTTTTTTTTTTTAATTTATGAATAATAGTAAACTTATCAAAACTATGAAATAACACAAATGTAACTTTAGGAATTATGTTGTGACTAAAGAAAGATTTTTAATCTGACATTTCAGTCAAGTGTTTCCAAACTATTTTTGACTACTGTTTTAAATATGTTAAAACATGTTAAAAAAAAAGTCTCTGGTCATATTGTACATGATTTATTGTTACTTTAAAGAAAAAGTGTATTCAGTGCCTGTAATCAAGGTTATATAGGAAAAAATAATAAAAACCAATAATATCATAGTCTACTACACAATCCAATCAAATGCAGACAAATACAATATAGTCTTTATTTTCCACAGAATATTCTTTTCCTCTGTGTCGCATTATACATCACATTACAGAAAAATATTTCATACTACAGAGCTTTGAGAATGTCATTTTATGTTGTCTTTAATTCCCAATTTACCAAGCTCCATTTTCACACTCCAGCTAACTGTTACCACCTTCAGCCTCAATGAAATATTTATCTGAACTCAGACATCCCAGCATGCCTTGAGCATGTTAATTTAGTATAGTATTACAACAATAAAAGACCTACGCTACTGTTGTTTATCTGATAACAAAAGCAGCAACGGGTGGTGAAAATGGAATGCTGATTCCTCTCCTCTTTCTTAAATCCCTCCCCACCCTTTTTCCCCACTGGGCTATGGCCTCTTAAGGTCTGTCCATGCAGACAATGCCTGGTGCTCTGGGACCTCTGACCATCCCTTCATCTGCAATGACAGGAAGGATGACCATCCACGGCATGGCCCCCACTGCCATCCACTCTGTGCTCCTCGTCTCCAACCTCAACCCTGATGTGAGTTCTGTCCCCACCCCCAACACTCCCTTTCCATAAAGGCCAGGTCACCCATTTTACAATGTAATTGGCATGCTAATGTCAACACATATCAACCCTGCTCTGTGAGCCATTATCAAAATAAATGTGATTTCTCAAGTGATTGAACGGGTTTGGAAGACTGACATTTGATGATCTTTAGGAAATTGTTTTTAAAACATATACATTTATGTATTTGGCAGATACTTTAATCCAAAGCAAGTTACATTGCCTTCCAGGTATACATTTTATCAGTTTGTGAGTTCCCTGGGACTCGAACTCATGACCTTAATGTTGCACCTTTTTTAGACTATATTGCTTTTTGATTTGTAAATCGATTATATTTGTAAAATTATAACATGAATTTCGTTATTGAATAGACATTTACAAAACATGGCTCCAAATGTCATTCTTTCATTTGTTTTATATCCGTATCATTGAACATAAGTTTATCACTGGCCTGCAGCCTAATATGAAGTGGGTGCAGGAGTTACTGTTTAGTCTAGAGTCTTGTTGGCTGCTTATTTTTCACTGTCTGCTCCAGTTCATCCATTTATTGCCAGATATATCAGTCTTTCACTAGTCTGAGTCATAATAACCATCTGACCTTACAGTATTTCAAGAACTGTTAATTCTGTACTGACCCTAAAGCTGAAACTTATTTGGATATTAAGATTTCTCAAGAAATCTACCAACATTCACTAGACACACAGGCAGTTTTTGTTGGCCATGTTAATTATATGAGTCATGTTAATGCTATGTTATTGTTTGTTTAGTCTTAGAAATTCATGTCACAAGGTGCTTTTTAGATTCGATTATGTAGTGTTAGTGGTCAGCATGCATGTAGAAATAGGACGCCCATAAATTAAAAAGTTCCTTTATTTAAAACCTGTATGACTTTGTTGGATAAAAGTCTGTTTTGTGATACAAAGTTATGTTGTTTAAAGAAATTTTCATTTTTCTGTGAACTATCCCTTAAAGAAGAATTGAAATATGGCACAGAAGTCGTACAGGCCAACGTGTACATTACCTTTATAGCTTTTGGAACTTGACAGCCGCAGTCCCCATTTACTTACATTATAAGAACGGGCAAGATGTTCTTCTTAGAATTCACCTTTTGTATTGTACAGAACAAACACAATTCATACAGGTTTAAAAAAGCAGGAGGGCAAGAAAATAATGACAGAATGTTCATGTTTGTGTGAGCTGTTCCTTTCATGTGTCTATGTTTCAGTTCCAGATGTAATGCTTTTTGAATTTTGAATACTGAATCATTTATAATGCTCTGTCTGTTGCAGTGTATATCCCCACATGGACTCTTCATTTTATTTGGTAAGAAGAAATGCATTCCTTTCTAG
Organism: Chromobotia macracanthus; assembly: GCA_036877525.1. Classification (NCBI taxonomy): domain Eukaryota; kingdom Metazoa; phylum Chordata; class Actinopteri; order Cypriniformes; family Botiidae; genus Chromobotia; species Chromobotia macracanthus. The sequence goes on along the minus strand of JAZGTH010000031.1, from coordinate 3,625,712 downwards.
ATCAGATGTGTAGAAGACTTACAAACACAGTCGGGAGATTGTTTGCAGACAGCATGCTGTGTCTCCCATCATATGAATGTTTGTTAAATGCTCAATATAGCACACACACGCACATGCACATACTAAGCGTGCCATTATTATTGTCTCCACAATTTAATAACTGTCAACATCAGAGATAGACCTCAGTGGGATCAATATCCTCTAAAACCGGCCTGTAGTCGCCCTCTGGCTTCAATAATAAAATATTGAGATCTGCAGATAACGTATTATTATTTACTGTAAATAACCCTCACGACACATTTGAACACAAAAACATGTTTTTTCTTACCCCTATAGGTGTCTATGGGGATGTTCACAGGGTGAAGATTCTGTTTAACAAGAAAGAAAATGCTTTAATACAGATGGCAGACGCCACACAAGCCCAGCTCGGTAAGCCAATCATACCCCTTTATCTTAATCTATTCTCCTGGATCCTTTTATTCGTAGTCTTTATTGACATAATCTTTGGGTATATTAGACCTACAAAGGAGTGTGCCTGTAGCTGGTAGATGTAGCTGGTACAATTACTAAAATATTTATAAACTTTATGGTTTTTAACAAAATTCCCTCTGTAAAATCATTTTGATGCAATTCATGCAGCATTTTATAGTCATAGCATTTATGTATAGAAGGTCACACTGTACAATGTTGGGAGTAATAGCCGAATGTAAATGCTGGAGTGTATTTGGCTGAGCAGTCGTTAGGCGGCTTGCCAGTGTACATTGTCAATTGTACATTTGTCATGCTTTTGAGGCAAAGCGTTTTTTAAGGTTATGTTGTATTATAGTTCTTCTGGACCTTCATATTTAATAAAAATAAGTTTATAATAAATAATGTGAACTTGTAGACAGCTTGTAGAAAGCAGTCACTTCCTTCAATAACTCTGAACTTGATATATAAAACAGGAGCAGATACAAATTTTTCATCAAAATCGTCATTAATCATTTCAATGCAGTGCAACATTTTGTGCATTGTGACTTGCAAACTGATTTGCATAAATTCTCACATTCAATAGTATTATGCACTTCAAACTGGAGAGACACACAAATTTAGATGCAGTGTGAACCTAGCCAAAATGATATTGTCTGGAAAAAATATGCTTTTTTGTTTTACTGTATGTAAGGCTTTTTCAGGGCAGGAGTTTAACATGATGCGCTTTTGGGCGAAAGCTTAGGTGTAACATATATCCTGCTTTTTTCCTGGTTTTATAGCGATGAGCCATCTGAACGGTCAGCGTCTGTATGGTAAGGTGATCCGTGTGACCATTTCAAAGCACCAGACGGTGCAGCTCCCCAGGGAGGGTCAGGAGGACCAGGGCCTGACCAAAGACTTCAGTGGGAGCCCACTGCACCGCTTCAAAAAGCCCGGCTCCAAGAACTTCCAGAATATCTTCCCTCCCTCTGCCACTCTCCATCTCTCAAATATCCCGTGAGTGTGTTTCTTCAACACATGCACACGTACGTGGGGAGTGCAAAGTAGGAAAATGTTGGGAAGATGCCCAGTTTAATCACATTTTGTAACAAAACCAAGCCTTTTGAAAATTTACCTTGAGAAACATTAAAATAAAATTAAAAATACATGATTTCATATATATATATATATATATATATATATATATATATATATATATATATATATATATATATATATATATATATATATATATATATATATATAAGTTTATATATCCCTTCATGGGCAGTTCCATTAAAATGTCAATCATTCCATAGACAAATTCATTTGTTTTAAAAATGTAAACATTTTAAATGATTCCTTTAGGTCTATTCTTCACTGTCTTCAAATACATTCATTACCTGAATTATGGTTACCATCAAATAATGTGCTTTTATCTTTGCAAATGACCCCCCCAGTCCCTCCACCACGGATGACTTTCTGAAAGATCTGTTTTCCAGTTCTGGATACACTGTCAAGGCCTTCAAATTTTTCCAGTAAGTTTTTCTCTTCTCAGATGCATTTGTTCTCCACCTTTATTTATCTGGTCGATTTTAATAAGTGGAGCTGTATTTGAAGGATCTGCCTGTACCCTTTCTAACAAGACAACATGATAAGAAGGAGCTGTTTTAAAAAACATGTCAACTAGATGTCATAAACAATGTCTGTACTGCCTGCTAGAACAGAAAGAAGAAAAGGAAAATAATGTAATAACCCTGACAAAGTGCTCAGACATTTTAAAGGGATAGTTCACTCAAAAATCCATTATTTTACAATTACGTCTAACCTAATCTGTACAACGTTCTTATCTAGTTATCTAGATGAATGTCCAGGCATCTTTTTTTAAGCTATGAAAGTGAATGGTGACTCCAGCCGTCCCTGTTTCCCATCTACTTTTATTGGATGGAAAACAATATCTTTGTGATCTGCTTAATAACTCCTTTTGTGTAAGAAAATCATATAGGATTGAAATGACATGAGGGCGAGTAAATAATGAATTATCTTTATTGATCGTTAAAACTGTCCCTTTAAGCAGCATTGGCCTTACTTTGCCACCAGCTGGAGGTCACAGTGCATTGTAGTCAATTTTAATGCCCCATTTCCTTTCTCTTGATGTAAGTAGCCATTTAGAAACACTTTCATCCAATCTACGGTGAAGTGCCTTGTACAGAGCCATGATGACTCACTTGCTATGGCCAACCTTTTGACTACTAGAATTTAATTAATTAGCATAATGTGTTACTCGTTTGTGGGAAACTTTTTAATCAATTAACCTCCCTTAGTTCTTATACATGTAGGTTGATTCTAAATTAGCATCTGAGCTGTGGCGCTTGAGCTTTTCCAGGGTCATCTGATGTATGATTTTTACAGACCATGTTTAATTGACAGGAAAGACCGCAAGATGGCACTGATCCAGCTGGGTTCAGTTGAAGAAGCCATCCAGGCTCTTATCGACCTTCACAACCATGACCTGGGAGAAAACCACCACCTGCGAGTGTCCTTCTCCAAATCCACCATCTAGCGACCCCTTCACCACAAACACTCCCTCTCCCCATTTCTCCCCATTCCAGCCCTTTTAACTTCACCAGTCGGACTGCTTCCTTCAGAGAAGCTACAGCTGGCTGAGGAACTCCAATAAACATTACAAATATTAATGGAGTAGTTTTAGTTTTTTTCCAAAAAAGAAATAAAGAAAAAATGGAATGACAGACTATGGCAGAACTTTTAGTCTGAGAGTGAATTTGTTTTACTCTCATGTAACCAGGGCTGGAGACACATATCCATGGAATATCCATGGACCAAATGTGATGTTCCTGGGAGTTTCCGTGTTAAGGAAGTAGACTCCCTCTATAGTCTTATAATTGTAGGTTGCTTGGTAAAGACATTTATTGATGTGTTTTAACAAGCATGAGGGGACCGTTCAGCACTGAGGAAGGTTCTTCATTTTCTTAACTCATCAAAAACCATTGGAGACTGACAGCTCCTGGAGCCCAATGGCCTTGAGACCCCCTCACCCACAGTCAGGGTGGAGTTTGTTCCTCTGTGCCTCCCCTGAAACTTGACACCTTCGTTCTCATTGGCTGTTTCAACGAGCACTCCACTCTGCATTTTCTGTGGAATGTGTTGGATGCAGAAGGTCACCATTTGAATGTCGATGACGTCATTACAAGGTGCTGCTGGAAAACAAAATCTGTAGCGACAGCTCCAACCAATGGGCTTGTCCTTTTCCTCTGAGTAGCATTAAAATAAGAGTGCTTTGGATTCAAGAATGAGTTCATTTAAAATTCTGTCGCAACAAACCTTATGTTGTTTCATGGCACTTTGGTTGATTTGAATTGTAGACAGGCACCAGGGGGAATGTTGTTATCATATTTGTTTACTGTGCAAAGATGTATAGCCAGATGGTAAGCATCTGTGAATAGATGGTGAATGGTGTGATTTGTTCTTTTTTGCTTGTATAATGAAAAATTTTATGTTGGACAGACTGGCCTTTCATGGGCTCTCTGCACCTGCAGTGCTGTCAGAGTACATATGCGCACAATAGCGCGTGATGTCAACCGTGAGTCCAGTCAGTCAGGTTCCTCTGAACCCGAGAGACCTTTGTGAAACATGCAGGATCATTCCGGACAATTTATGGCCAGCTGTCAATCTTACTGGAACACTCCAATCAGCAACACCCAGCCTGATGGGAGGCCCCACCTCCTCCTGAGTGAAATTCTGAATGTGAATGGTGTAGCCCGTGATCTAGATGGGAAATTGATTATTTCCTACATTCTGTTCCCCCTCTTGCCCTTAGTTGAGTCCTTTTCTTTCGTTTGTTTTGTTTGTTTGTTTTCTTTCCACATGGGGGCAGATGGAGGTTCTGCACTCTTCCTCTGTTCTTTCATTCATTGGCTCTGTCCACCTGTGTGAGAGTTTGCAGCCATATGAGCTTTGTAGAAACAGCCGTGAAGTCCACTGAGTCAAGGCAACAAAAAAAAGGACGGCACTCTCTTTTGCCTTGCAGTCCCACACTAAATGCCTCTGCATTTGAGCAAACCAAATATTTAGCGAAAGCTTAAGACATTCACTCTGTTTTTAAACCTAGTGAGCTGCCCTACTGTCCGTTACATGGGCAGTTGCCTATAAGGCAGCATCCTAGCCTCCATTAAACCTCTTTAAAATGACTGATTCGAAATTCATGTCACGCAAATTTCACCCCCCCACTTGGTTACTGTTGCTTGCTTGGATAAGCTTTACAGACCATTGTTTAGGTATAAAAAGGGGAATTCAAGTGTGTTTTTCATTAAAATGTAAATTTGAATAAATAATACTCTTACTTAATGTTTTTTAAACTCTGAATACAGTAGATCGGGAGACTTGAAAAGAGAACAGCCTCAATTAATAGACTAACTGATAATATTTAATAGATAATTGATAACATTTGTCTATTTGAATGTAAAGTGTCTAATATTTACTATGGTACTGTGAACGCTTAAGTTACTAATTTCTCTACTATGATCTGAATCTATATGTAAATGAATGAATGTTAAGTTCACCTCTGAGTAAATGTAGGTTTAAATGCTAAAACGTATGTATTGATATGTAGTTTTTGATTATTTATATAAAGTTCCATTTTAAAGTATCCAAACACCAAAGCCTTGCATTAGATAAAAAGCAAACACTTTAATCAATTATTTATTTAGTCAGTAAAATTTTTGAGGTGGGGTTTAGAAAAAGGTCAATTGTTTCTAACAGAGTCTGACTAGAGATTGTCATATTGAGGTGAAGATCCTCAGTGTCACTGTAAAAAAATGTAACTGTCAACTTGGATCACATGTGCCTCGTACACCAATCATGTAAAGACCTTTACATCACTGAAATGTGTTAAGGGACATCAAAGTATAACTATAAACAACATCTATCAACTTGTCCGCCATCTTGAATAATAACAAAACCTATTGCAATGCATTCTGAGACTGCCTTCTACATGCAATGTTGCCTTAGATTTTGGCCAAACGAGGTATCTTAGGAGGCAGTGTAAGGTGGCTGTCTACCATTTGGAACATACCTATGATGCCTTAAAAACGTTGTTTAGGTAGGCAACTCACTAGGTTTTGGAACAAGCTACGGTGTGCACATACAGAAGCTTAAGGAGTCTTATCAATTCTGCATGTATATGTGCATTTATATGCAATATTTAAATATTGCAGCTCCATCAAGACCTTCCTAAGATATAGGGTCACAGTAGACCTGTTGAGTAGCATCCAGAAGGAGCAGCTTTTGTGCCTGTGCGCTGTAGTCTCAATGTCCATTTAAAACACAGTTCATTATCAAACAAATCAGCATAATGCTCATGTAAATGCAAGGCAAGCGACAGTGTCCTTTTTTTGCTTTTGACGGATTTCACTCAAAGCGTTATGAAACTTCGCTTTCACTTCTCAAAAGAAATTTAATTTTGTTAAAGTTTACAGTCTTAAAGCAAAACTATTCAGGTCTGTATATCTTAAGGATTGTCAAGATTTTTTGAAAAGAAGTTACTTATTTTTGGTAATTTGTTCTTTTATATGGAAGAGGAAAAATATCCAATTTGAAACGTCATCGGGTTTTTGTACCACTATAATCATTCAAGAAATCATGGTGAGAAAAATCATATTTACTGTGTATTTACCTAATTTCTTATTACGTGCCTTATTATGTGTCTCATAATCAAATAGGTTTTAGAAATTTTACCTGAAATATCTTATGTACTATCTTGTGGGATTGGTGAAAGGGTTGATTTTATTTGATCTATATTTTATTTTTGTTGTGTTGCTTCTATAGATGTGTATTTTGTGGGGATTCAGTACCATGTGGTCTTACTATGATGTGCGACGTAAGTTATGATGTATGGTGCTGTGAATGCTCTTTTCATTTTTCTCTATTAGAAAAATGAAGGGTAAACTCCATGTTCAGAGTGTGCTGTGAGCCTCTGTTCTCCTATCAACTGTGAGCATGCGAGTGTGTGTACATATGTGTGCTTTACCTGCATACTGCTGTTACGTGCCGCCTTTCTAGGCTGGAAAAACTCCAACTCGGAGATTATGGAGGTGGTGTAGACTTGCATATTTTAATGGTTGCATAGTGTAAATTTATGAGAAAGCTGTCATGAGTACATCTGTGAAGTTATGTGGGATTAAATGATCTAGATCTAGAATCCTCAAGCTTTTAGACATATTAATTTGACATGCTCTGATCAAAAATTAATGTAAGCGTGACACAGGAAGGGCTGTAACCATCAGTTATCTCTCTTTGAATTGAATGTCTAGTCCACAAAAATTGCCACTGAGACTTTTCAGTACTTATTCATTAGTACTTTCATGTAAATACTGAAGCGTCCAATACAGCATTTGTTGATTTTCAGGAAGTTGCAAATCGAATTTGTTATATTGGCTATAAAAGTCATGGAAATTCATTAAACCTTGTGGGAACCTTAAAATATTTGAAAATTTCTGTTCTGTCATTCTAACCTGATTCTTTAATAATCAGGTATTCTTAAACTCATAGTTCACCTGATCGGTCTAAATTATCCCCAGAAAGTCTGCAGAGACCCAGAAGCTCACAGCATCCACTCTAACGGTTCAGGTCTGCCTTCCATTTTGCTATCGAGTGACAATGATATGTCTGAGATCTCCAGCTGTGTGTTTTGGAGTTATTATCTTATTTACTATATGTTATAAATGATTAATTTTAGGGGGTTTTGTTCTTGCTGTTCTGGGTTGTTTTTCTTTATTTGGAGTGTGAAAACTGGTTCAAGATTGTTGTCTGTCACTCTGCCTGATTACAACAGCTGTTCTGAGTCTGTAGTATCCACTGATGTATGCGAACGGGAGCGGGGGAAAAAATCCTAAAGCTCTAATCACTAAAGGCCAGGTAAATCAAAAGTGTTCGAAAGTTTAAATATACGTGGCTGTGTAGCAGGATGCCGGTTCGAGCTGGCCACAATCTGCTTCTGGCTGTTATGATTTTTATTTATGAACAGGAGAAAAGCCAGATTTCATAAATATGTCACATAAGTCAAACATCTCATAACATTCATTTTCGTTTCATTTTCCAACCATGTCTTGACTCAGGCAATGATGTTCCTCTGTGTCGCAAGACAGTTTCTCTTGTCAATATTTGCAGTCACTCAAACAGCTAAATGTATATGGTTTTTCCAGGTTTTTTACTACAAAAGTCACAAATAATGCAGGACCAAAGTTTATGTGCCTTTCATCTAGCTTATTTGTAACTTATTTCCTGCCTGTATATCAGAAACCAACAAACTTCTTGTAATTTCCACTTTCGATCATGTTATAAGTCTCAGAAATGTGTCCCACAGTATGTTGGTTTGTTTCACTCAAAACTCAGAAGGTCAAGCCATATCCTTTCCCTCATAAACTAGATTCATTTACGATACTGAATGTTAACCTGCCCTTACTTATTCATTTGAACAGCCTTTCAGTATTTCATAAACAGATTCAAATAGTTGCCACAATTCGTACATAGCAGATTATCAAAGTTATCTTGACAAAACCTTTGGATTTCTTATCACTGTTTTGTCTTATTTCTTCATGAATTCCATAAAAAAGCTTTACTCTAAAATGTATAAGACCATAAACCAACCTTTCAAACCAAAGGACTTTAATTTAATTGGATAATACAGCACTATTTAGATGTGACTGAAATGTTTTATTTATTGCTGAAGCAGTTGACCCTTACCATCTAAACTTTAAATTTCAGCTGTAATACTTTCTATTTTCCTCGTTAACAAAATTTTATGGGCTATGCTGATATTAATTGAGCTGTGTCATTTGCATAAATGGGAGGGGCTAAATTAAATTAGCTAACTGAGGTGTCACTCAAATGCAAGGCACATACAGAAGTGCCCGAGTTGACCACAGGATGTTTGACATGCAGTGAAATAGCTAATTTATAGTTTTTATGAATGTTTCACTACCAAAATGAAACTAATGCTGTAAATATGTGTTCCCTTTTATTTTTATTTTTTACCTGGCCAAAAATAAATAAATAAATAAATAATGGTTTCGGGGAACAAGATACCAACACATCAATATGAACTGGTTTTTATATTTATGGAAATTAACAGAAAAACACAATTTGTCTTCTGTATTTTGATATCATAACAGTACCAGCTTTCATTTGTACAGCAGTTCATGTGACGTGTGAGAACTGGGGTGAGACATGAGTGTATTCAGTTTATGGGTTTGATGTAATAAATGCAAATAGAAGATAAACTATTAAAGAAACATATTTTCTAATTTTGCAGTGCATGATTGAGTGGAGATTTTATTTGTATTTTTTGTAGAGAGCATTTTTTCTGTTTTTGAATGGCTTCTTATTACTATTATTAAGCATAATCATTATTAGAATTATTATTACTATTAATACCCACCCAGAGTCTCTGCTGACGTTTCCTAATCAACTTTAATTGTAGCATGCCTTGAATAAATGTCATGACACCTGTACTTGCTTTGTCCTCTGCGTCTTCATATCTTTCCTTCCAGATGTGTCCTACATCCATCAGCCTTTCAGCTCAAATACTCAGCATACACAGTTACTCCTCTGCAGTCTTAAAGAGACTGAACAGGTGATCTGTGTTTTGTTGGAGTATTGGAATGGAGGTCTGATTGTAACCTTGCTACTTCCTCTAACCTCTGCTGCTTATGACTAACTGTCTGTTCATTTACTCTGCTATCTTCTGCTATATCTGTGTCTAAACCCACTCTGCTTAACTCAGTTCAGTTTAGATTTATTTATATAGTGCTTTTTTACAGTGTTGCATTATTTCAAAGCAGCTTTACAATATAATGAAATGAAAAACACAGAAAACATGAAAAATGATCAAATGTGTAACACAAAATACAGATTACATGGTATTGTTGCAAATGTTATTATGCTAAGATTGTAATTGGTTTATGAATATAAAGTTGGCTGAACTGATGATAACTATGTATATATATATATATATATATATATATATATATATATATATATATATATATATATATATATATATATATATATTTAGGATACTAATCCTTATATAGTATCAATTTGCAATAATACCATAAAATATCTGAACACTGCACAATGAAAAGAGAATGGGAGAAAATAGTGAACAATTCACAAAAAACACTACAATTTCTGTTCATCAGCAAGCTGAGAACCAAATTTATTATAAACATAAATATACTTAAATTAATTTAAATATTTGAATACTGTTCTATTCAAGTAGTAACAGATGATGTTTGTTGTAATGATGACGGTAGCGCACACAGAAGTAGTAGCTGCTCCATGTTCTGGCACGGTTAGTGATCACACTACATGCAAACCAAGCCCAATCGAACTGTGCGGTTAAACAAACTACACCCTAGTACAGTTCAAAGTGATGTTATGCATTCCTAACTTTTGGTTTCAATGGAGAGTTTATAATAATGATTTATGAATTTATATAGATTTAAATATACTGTTGGGTCAGGCACTAAGGAATGTTACAAACAAGGATGGTGATAGAGGCATAATGTTACTAACTGCAGCTATAACATCACATTGCTGTGACTAGGCAGGGAATAAAACTTATTGAAGCATCTGAGCTGAAGGTAGGTAAATAGATATTAGGAAGATTAATAAAGTCCGTTACATTCCCACTTCTTTTGAGTGATCCAGGTTATGGCTGTAATCATCTTAAGTTGGCATGAGGGTGAGCATCTAGCTGAATCAGAACTGGGACAAGTGTCATGTCAATCTGGAGCTGGGTCGGTCTTTCCTGGGGGTCATCCAATCCTGTCTCCCCACCTCCCTATAGGAGCTTGGGGAAATGAAAGACAGACAGACTTAGAGTAGAGCCAGTAAATCTGTTCCTGGTCTGGTTTACCTAATTAATTCATCTTAATAATTCCTTAAAACCATAGGACTATGTGTATGCTAGATTAAAGAGATGGATCTTTAATTTATATTTAAATTGACAGTGTATCTGCCTCCCGGACAACACTGGAAAGACTGTTTCAGAGTTTGAACATGAACATGAATACATAAATTAACTCTGTCTGAACCCAAAAAAACACATTGCCCTGGCTTTCCTGGACTTGTTTTCTTCATGAGAATGCTCTGGTCATTCACAGACTGAAAAAATAAGATTGCTTCTTATTTATAATGGCTACACTATGATCATAAATTGTTTAATATAGTTTATTATGATGCTAATTTTCAGAATGGAATATTTTGGATTTTTATATCACTAAATAAGTTTTTAGTAGTATATAGTTACAATTTTAAGAAAGTATTCGTATTTACATAGCATGCCTTTAGCTGCAAGCCTCAAAGTTTTTTTTTACAGTAGAATTATCAGTCTTGACTTAGTCTCTGGTAAAGTGCCTACTTTGGACTTTCTTATTTAAAACTGTAGCCTACTTTTGTTTGTTTAAAAATTCTTTAAAACCTCTTCCACTACTAAACATAATTTCTGATCACACACTAAACCCATTTTCATCTGGACAGAAATTGCAGCCCTAACATTAGTATTTTTGACTCCTGAGCATATAAGGGAATAACTTACGATATTAGTATTTTCATAACAGAACTGGATATGAATATAACAGTGGTTATCATTGTAAACAGGACTGACGTTGCTGTGAATGCAGTCGCTTTTATATTACAGTGCCACTCTTCAGGATGGTTTAACTCTTCTGTCAATTCTCTTTTAATAGCCCAGTCTCTTTCATTACGCCACTAGAGGGCGGCAGCACACCAAATAACTGAGGCAACTCATCGAATTGATAAATTAAATATTAATGAAAGTATCAACACGTAAATATTTGCAAACAACTTGATGTAAAACTGTTGTTTGTAGAATCTGAATTATAAGAAATATTGCTTAGTATCAGTTTCCCACTAGGATCACCTGAAAAATCATTTTACCATCATTTTACTACAGTTTACTACAGGTTACTGTAGTAGCAACCATGTTTCGACGACATCTATTACCCTTGAGATCAAGCCCTGCTTATGGCTTAATAACAGTCTCTATGTCAGAAATCAATATACGGCTAAACCACATACATTCAGATCAATAAACTTTTAAACTTCGCACAAATCCATACAGTTCTTTGACAGTAAATGTGGACTGGTGAAACGTGGCTTTAACAGATGAAAAGACGCGTCTCTAAATCAGTGCATTAGTTACAGCTGACAAAAATATGGATATAATCTCTGTTCACTACAAAAATGTAAAACAGAGTATCAAATACAGCCAGACGTGTCACGTAAAAACCAGGACCATATTGTTTAATTGCTTTCCGGTGAATAATCATTTGGATGGGTGGGGGTGATGTGGTTGGTGAGCATCCATCATGCGTCCTAATGCAAACAGCAGCAACCTGCAGTGTGGGGAACCTCGTAGAGCTTGACATGGATGCTTTGAAAGTCAATCATCTTAAACATGTGACTCAATATAGTGCAAGGTCACTGTGTCAGTAATGAATATACGGTCGATAATAAATATATAATGATACGATCATTCATAACACACATGGAAATTATGATGATTCTGCCTGCAACTGGACCTTCACCGGTCTGTCAGATTCCTCTCTCGTTCAGCTGGAAGTGGCTGCAGCTGGAGACGCGGCTGTAAAGGAGCAGCCTCATCTGACACAAGTCATCCATCCCTAATTACAGTGACACATTGCTACAGCAGATGGCTTAGTGGGACTGCCAGTATCCAACACGTACTCACACGCCATCTCAAATTTCTCACTCCTCAGCGGAGACGAGTCTCTAGATGAGAGAAAGATATAATGCAGCAAGAGACAAACATAATGCACCGGGCACAGGAGACGCGCCACACCCAGATAACCTTACGCTGCTTTATATATATATATATATATATACACGTACCGATGGGTAATGATAAGGTGCGTCACTGCTTTTACTCATCATTGGGTTGGGATGAGCTGGGTAAAAGTAGAGCTGGTGGAGGATGGGAAACAAACTATGGAGACTTAATTACATTACGCAGGTTGAAGCTTTTACAGAGGGTGTAGATATTGGGCACATGCCATTAGTGTGTCACTCATTGTTTAATGTGATATGCGGTGTCAAGCTTAAATGCATCCGAGAAAACAACCCTGTTAGAAAACACAAACACAAGCCTCAGGTCTCATAATGAGGATTTGGCAACAAGTATCCTACCTGCCTTTATCCACACTGAAACCCAAACAAACTGTACAAAGGAACAACATAATGAATGACAAAGAATGACACTTACTCGCAAAAAATGAGAACAATGTGAAAAGGAATTTGATCACTAACAGTTAGTTCAGAAATATTTCTTTTACGACCCGAGTCATAGATTACATAGTTTTAAAAAATCAATGATAAGTAGTTACAGTGACAGTATTTGCTAGAGAAACAAAGTTTATTATTGACACTTTAAATATATAATGGATCTTTACAGTAAAATAAATTGAGTGTAAAAAGCGAATAAAACAGTTTTTTGTAATACTGCATATTTTAATAGCTGAGTACTGCAATAATAATAAATGTAGTATGATGGTATGATTTTCCAAACACAGCTATTGTGCAACCATTCTGTAGAAACAGGGTTAATTCTCATACCAATGTAATATTAGGGTGACATGTGAGTCGCTCCTAGGCCTGGATTCCTTGCATTTTTATTGTAGTAACAGGCAGGGGGAAATGAGTAGAGCCATACATCCCATGACCAACTTAAGCTCTAAGACATCATGTGAAAGTCATCCCCTCTAAACTTGTACCAGCATTAGCCAGGCCCCAAAATCCCATTCATTCACATTAAATTATATATTCCAAAGTATTTTGCTGGGTGCTTTTGCTGTTACAGTCAGTCTGGTGTATTGCTATTTGACATGCAACAACTAACAGCAGCTGTCAGTGGCAAAACACGTGACACATGACAAATGCATCTAAAATGCTGATAAAAATACACTTGATACTTAATACACTTGATGAAAAACAACTAAAAATCTGATCTGACCATTCAGACTGACACAAATGACAAAAGTTATAATTTAATCTGTTTTCAAATGTAGTTTGGACTTGCAAACATTGGATTTCATGTCTTTTTTTGCTGCTAGGAAAATAAAAAATTAAAACAGATGCCAAATAAAATGTACTTTATTTCTGTTTAGTATATTCTAAACAAAACATTTGAAATGTCTAAACATTTTTAAAAGTCAAAGAAGATTATGCACAAATTTGCAACTGCATAAAACACATTATGAATCATTTGTCAATTGGAAAAATGGAGAGCGAGTAACTTTCTAACACATCTATGCTGCAGATACTTCGCTCACAAGAAGCTCTTGAATGTGGAGTGTTTCTGCTGGTGATGTTGCACTGCCGTGCCACTGATACACTGCTGTTAATTAGCTGCTCTGTGTTTGAATGGTGTGGGTAAGGAGAGATTAGATTGAAATGAGATCTGTCCCTGCACAAGAGCATGACAGCAGTCCCAGTCTATGAAAACTGATCTTGGCTTTAGTAATAGTAATTTAACCCAGAGCAATTCATCATAGCGCTTTATTCCTTGACACACTCACTGTTTTCACTGAGAATGAAACATTTCTTGATCACATTAATACCTGACTAGATAGATGGACTGCCTGTATGTAGGAATAACAGACAGATGAAGAGATAATCAGACCCAAACAGCCTGTATATAAACCAGAAAGACAGAGATATCGACCAGCAGACCAACTATAGACCAGACTATAGAACAGACTGACTGACTACAGAACACAAACAAATGGACAGAGATAGAGTAAGAAACAGATAGACAAGTAGATACATAGACTGAAAAGCTCTTCTCCCAGTCTGAATAAGATGGTACATATCTTTGCCACAGAGCAGCTGGGGTTTTCTGGATCATGGCCCTAAATCTTAAAAGTGCGCTGATTGGATGATGGGACAAATGGCAACAAAGAGAAGCATTCATGGAGAGAGAAAGCTGTTGAGCAGGCAACAGTCCAGCCTGTGGCATCGTACTCAACCACTTCAGTTTTACCGGCGCCTCTCTGTTCCCTGGCACTTTCCCAGAGATTTTGCCAACTAAGAGGAAATGATGGTGTCTGTTTTATACTGTAACAGCTGATAATCCAGATTCAGATACATTATCTAATATTATTGAAAGAGAGTCTGTGATCTTTCAGAAAACAGCTACTTTCAATAGTCGCAGTAGAGGTGTGTTTATCAACCAATCCCAGGACAAAAGTATCTGGCAGTTGGTAATAGATGCAATAACCAGTTTAATGAAAAATTACATACCCTCAGATGCATTAGTGAGTAATTATGTGAGAAAAGAGAGTGATGTTTGTTATTGACAATGTTTAATTACCACCACCTTACCATCTATAGGTAATATGGAAGATAATTGCACAAAACATTAACATTAAACTACATACCATCACCCTCAGCAGCTAATAACAATAGTACAATAATTAAAATTTATGTTAAGTGAAGTTTATATGTGCAGTGTAAAAAGCCCTAATGATAATTATTATTAGGCTCTGCCCACATTAATCTGGATCAACTTTGTTTCAATTGTTTTTGTCTATGCAAATGATTTTCAAAGGTTGCTTGTTTAATTCAGTTCAATTTTATTTATATAGTGCTTTTTACAGTGTTGCATTGCTTCAAAGCAGCTTTACATATAATGAAAAAATTAAACACAGAAAACAAAAAAGATCAACATGGAAACAGAAAAAATGGTTTTATTGCAAAGGATGCTTGGAATGGGATACTTAGAATGTAGTTGGTTTATGAATATAAAGTTGACTGAACTGATAACTACAACACATTAAGACAGTATGTACTTCTGAGGCTATGCAACATTTGGTCAATTAACATGATATATGACAGGTATCATATTAAGCAAGATATGCCGTTCCAGCTTACATGGAGATGGTGCTTAGAAAGAAGATAGAATTTTATACAACAAGGGTATAAGGGATTTGCAATAATACCATAAAATATCTGAACATTGCATAATGAAAGAGAAAGGGAGAAAAAGAAATAGCAAAATAAAAGAGTCTTTAGAACTATAGTTAAATTATTATGCTAATGAAGCAATACAACTTTACATAACTCTAAGAAGCCAAATTAAATTTCATCAGTCTCCCGGTAAGCAGGCCAACAGGGGACAGTGACAAGGAACCAAAACCCCAGTGATGAATAGATGAAGGATTATAAACTGTCAGGTTTAATTTTGTGACAAATGTCAAGCACTGAGGAATGTTACAGAAATAGGTGGTGACAGAAGCATAATGTTACTAATTGTAGCTATAACATCACACTATTATGACAAGGCAGGGAACTCAAATGAAGAATCTAACTGAGATGGAGGTAGGTAAGAGGAGGTGGAGGTAGATAATAGGAAGCATAATAATAAAGTCTATCATATTTCACTGATTTAGGGTGATCCAGGTTATGGATTTAATCTTGTTAAATTGGTACAAGGATAATCAACTAGCTGACCCAGAAATGGGAGCCGAGTCTGTCTATTTCAAGGGTTGTCCCATCCCATCTCCTCACAGGTCGAAATTCTGCTGACAACAGGACCTTGGAGAAAGTCAAAGACAGACAGACTTAGTGTGACGCAAGTACATTTGTTCTTATGGGAAGCGTCCCCAGTTCCAGTTTACCTAGTAAATGCAACCTAATGATCCCTTAAGGGATTTAAGTAATGATATGTGTAACTATGTGTAGGATAGATTAAAGAGATGGGTCTTTAATCTAGATTTAAACTGAAATAGTGTATCTGTGTGTGATTTTAAAATTCTGGGTATTATCAACTGGCTGGAATTACGAGATTGCAGTGAACGTGAAGGACTGTAATAAGCCACTAATATGGTCATACTTGTTTGTTCTCATAAGAACCTGCTGCATTTTGAACCAGCTGAAGTTTTTGTACTAAACCTGCAGGGCAATCACCCACTAGACATTGCAATAATGAATGTCATGAATGCATGAGTTAACTTTTCGGTGTTTGACGTGTCATAGTTTTAATATATTTTTAAGATGAAAAAATACAAATATTGGAAATGTGGTTTTCAAAGAACAAATTGTTACCAAAAAGGACACACAATCTTGGCTGGTGAATTAGCATAGCAATGAAAACTTACTCCATGTCTCTTAATAATTGCTCCCAGACGTAATATATAAAGCATGAAAAAAAGGCCAAAGCACTGAGTCCTGCGGCACTCCATACTGAACTTGTCATTGATATGACACCTTGTCACTCACAGCAACAAACTGGAATCAGTCAGATAAATATGATTTAAGGCATGCCAGTGCAGTTCTATTTATGCCAACATAATTTTCAAGACTATTTAAGAGAATGCTGTGGTCAAGTGTCAAAGGCTGTGGTAAGGTCGATTAGCACGAAAACAGAGATGCAATCACAATCAGCTGACAGGAGCTAATCATTTCTCAATCTGATAAGAGCAGTCTCTGTTGAAACTATGATATGGTCTAAATCCTGACTGTAAATTCTCGCAGATATGGTTTCTTTTCAGTAAAGAACATATCTGTGAGGACACAACCTTTTCAAGTATTTTTTAAAATAAAAGGTACATTTGAGATGGGTCTGTAATTTACTAGTCCCCTAGGATCAAGTTGTGTTTTTTTAATAAGAGGCCTGATAACAGCCAGCTTGTAAGTTTTTTAGACATATCCCAACACCAATGATTAATTAATAATACTATGTAGAGGATCAATAATTTCCAGAAGCATCTCTTTCAGCAACACGGTAGGTATAGGATTAAACAAACAAGCTGTTGGTTTAGATGTTTTATGTATAACTTCAGAAGTTATACATACATTATTTACAAATGTTTGTAGACCTTTGTACTATGCAACATAATGACTGTAGATTGTTTTGGCCTGAGTGTTATTAGCTTGAATTAGACAAGAGGAGGTTTGCATTGATATGAATGAGTTAAAACATTGCAAAATCCATTATATGTAATTCAAATGAACAGTGTGGTATTTTGAAAAATTAATGTGCGAGAAGCCATATTAGGGACCAGGTGAGAGAAACCAAGAGAAGCAAAACAAAAAAGGTAAAGTGAGTGAGTGGTTGTTTGTGTTAATCTACTTGAATGTTGACATAGTCTAGACTGTCATAGGGTCTGTGTACAGTATTTTAAAATGTTGATTTGGGCCTCATACAGACTAAATAATCATATTTCAGGGGACTGCGTCTGTTAGTCACATTTCCTGTGGCTTTTTCAGATGATATAAAAATACGTTAAACTACAGGGAGAAAAACATCATTTGAAAAACATTGACAGTCCATTGAGTTTCCATCAAAAGGGCTTTTCACACTGTGCTTAACCCTGGCTGAAGCAACGTTTTACACAGAGGTGCTAACCAGAGCAGTGTTAACACTAAATTGCAGTTCCAAAGTAACAGACAACCAATCACAAGCTGCCCCAGTGCTTACCTCTTGAAATATTCCTAAGCTTTGTATAGTCAAAGAAACTTAGTGTCTAAGAGAAAAATTAACATTTTTACCAGTGACAGCAAATGAGCTTTCTGGAGCAATAGCATTGAAATGGTTATTATCTTGCTTAGTTGTTTCCAATCCAAGAACCAGAGACAACAAGAAGTTATATTTTGTCAGAGCAGATCAAGAAATCTGGAGTGATAACATGGAAATACTCCATTTTCATATATAAACAGTGACAACTCTATGCAGTTAAACCTTATCCATATCTAGAACTATATACATACACACACACACACACATATATATATACACAATTACACATACACATATGTACGTACATACGTACAGCGCCAGTTCTAGTCCCTGTTCCCCTAAAAATGAGCTGCTATAACAGAAAGTTGAGATAAGCACTGACAGGCCTCCTGCACAGCCCAGAACACAGTGCAGCTAATACAACAGATAACAGAGACAGTAAAACATGCACAAATAACATGCACAGTGCTGGCCCCAGGGTGAGGAAATATTTAGTCGCAGAGAATGTTTGCTCTTTTAGGCTAGGAAAACTGATATTAATGGTAGTCTAGTTAGCAGGGCAAAGAGACTTGACTAGTATTGAGAGGTTGATGTTAAAGGTAGTTCACCTAAAAATTTTAATTCTGTCATTATTTACCCAGACTCAAGTATGTGAACAGGGGGTGGGGGTATTACACATAACCTGGAGCGGATCACACTACCAGCAAACATAGAGCAATGACCTACAGCACACTGACATGTCCCTTTATTTGCTCTGCCGTAATTCCATTATTTACAAAGATACACACAGAAACATTAGAGCCGGGCAGCTGACATGGGATATTAATCCTGTTATTTGAACCACAGCCTGGAGTGTACAACACATTGAAGGGTAAGTGGCAAATAGTTCAATCACCTCATCAAACACTGATCATACAAATCCACTTTTTAAAATAGATTTAAAAATGGGAAAATGTTTAACTTATTAACACTAACAACCAATAATGCTTTAAAGCTGTTTAAATTAAGTTTGATCAACATGGTTGTAAAATGATCAAACAACAGTTGATTTTAATTTTGGTTTTAATTTTAACAGATTTAACTATTTTAAATCCTTACTGGTGGTTAGTTGCTGTAATTTAAAAAAGTTTTAAATGTTCTTATACAAAATATGTTTGCTAATGACCTAACGCAATTGATAAAAATGTGAGAGAAACTTGCTGTTACAACAATGAATGTTACAAGTTGCTGTTACTGGGTGGTTGCTAGGATGGTGGTTATAATGGTATTAGCTTGCTGCCAAATGGTTACTAGGGTGTTGGGTACTAGGGTGACCTCCAAGTCTCTGTTATATATTGGTCTTTAGGTATGACTCTGGTGCTCTTCTTAATATGGGTCTGGTATTTTTTCCTGCCAATCTGCATCCTGCAAATCTTAAGTTTGATCACATAAAAGTAACAACTCTTCTCAAGCTGCATGCTTTGTATTAGTTATGTCCGTAGCACATATGGTGCAGGATATGTTTAAGGGAAAGAGGTTTTAACATGCACCCATTTATCAGTCTTTGTAAAATTACAGTTTTTCTCACGTCTTTCAGATGATACACCAGTTCTGAGGATGTGCCCACTTCCTGTATGAGAGTGATTTTGTCATCTACATACAGTGCATGGTACCACACAAACAGAGAAAATAAAAAGCATGGCTTCCTACTTTTGAAAAGAGTGTTTGTTCATGTTTAGCTAAACCGCTTAGACCAGGCGTATGTCTCATAAAACAATTTCCAGTGCCAAAAATGAGAATCAGCTACAACAAATACAGGAATAAAAACTTTTAGGAAGCATTTTAAATTGATTGATAAAGCTTTAATTTATCTGTAGTAACACAGTTTCCAGCTGTGGTTTATGCATTCTGCATCGAGTACATTACACGGCATCTACAAAATAAACAAAACAAATAAAAAAAAAATGAAGTTTGTCCAGCCTTACTACTGCTGAGAAATAAACACAAAGGGAACAATAAAGACAACCATTTGATAAATTAAGCTACATAAAGCAGTGTACCGGTTTTCAATCAAACTTCAATGAACTTAAATAAATTGTACATCAACTTTAAAAAAAAAAAAATTCTTATTTTAAACTTAAGCACATAAAATATAAGCAGTGGATCACAACTAGACTGTTTTTCTTCTGTGACTGGTGACCGTATGGAAAACATATAGCAGTAGTTTCTCCTGGCCATTTCTCTCAACAACGAAAGATGCTGCATTAGAGTGAAATGAGTAAGTATCTGAAACATAGCACAGGATATAACACTTACAACTTATATTGGCTATGTCTCAAAACCTAGTGAGCTGCCTACTGACTGTATTGTTGTGCATCACAGGGGGATTAGAACAGTTGCATCAAATGTTTAAATGTGGTGTCTTAAATTGTACTTATTTTAGCATGTCCAAAATAGCCACAGGTTTTCTAATGTTCACACGAAACCATATAGGTCACCAGCCATCTATAATCGATCAAATGTGTATCGACAAACAAATAATTGTTACATGTATGGAAAAAAAGTCCAATTCCCCACAGAATATTTCGATAGTACAATGCCTTTAGAATTGTCATATCAATAAGGGTCTTAAGCAGCTGTTAACATCATTTGCTTACAGCCACACAGAGAGGAAAAGTCTAAACAAAAAATTTACAGTGCATTGTCGACTTTCCATAAATGAGGTTGATTTACACATTACTTATTGACACAATATTTCACAAACACAAAATAAGAACCTTGGAAATTAAGAGAAAACCCAGCCTTCCCCTTCCCAACCAAACTGCAATTATTGTGGTGTATCACGTTTTACTTACTTTACTTACAATGGAAACACAAGTCATGTGTTTATGCAACAGTACATTTAATTTTAACAACGGAGCTGAGCCACAAAACTTCATTCATGAACACTGGCAGAATGGATTTCTGTGTAAATCTTCTGTAAACCATTCTAACGAATATGAATTGAATTGATCAATTCATAAAACCATTCTTGTGCAAATTATTGCCTTCTGTTTAATGCATTCATTTACGTAAAAATATTTCTATGAATTTAGCGTGTACATTCACACAAGAATGTTGTCAGCCAATTTTTCGACAAAATTGTTCAACTCGTGTTTCAAGAACGAGGCCTGTTGTTTGTGGGAGTTTTCTTGTGTACAGTTTACCAGAAATGATAAGCAAAATCTGAAATGTTTAATAAACCAAATCTGGACAAAGAAATGGGTTTGGAAGCTAACAGTTTTTGATTCACAGCCTGAAAGTAGTATTATTCCTAAAACTTGAGTATAATCTCATTATTGCTAAAATGATTTACCCCCAACTCTTAATACTTAAACTGCCACATTACAGTCGAATGGCATAAGTTTTCTGGCCTCATGCACAAAACACAAGTTTACTTTCAATAGCCAGCCCGTTCACCAGATCAAATTCATTCAAATTATAAATTACAAAGCAACACTTGTTATAAAAACAACAGAGTTTGGCATGGGGCTAGATCGGTGTTTATAATTCCAAAAGAGAAATCTGAATGGCAGCTTGAATGGAATCAAGGCACAAGGCTCATGCCAACAAATTCTTTCTGAATCACACTATGGTTTGAGAATCACAACAAGGGCTGAACTATTATGGTGAATGAGTGGATTATCTGTTAAACAATACTGCCAGTGTTGGCATGGGCTCGTAACAATAAAAGCCATGAATCCTGAACACACAACAGTGTATGAAGTAAACCAAAAGTTGAAGGAATGACGAAAAAGCAGTTTTTCAACAACAGAGTGTTTTTCTTGAAAACAAAACAAGCAGTTCTTCAAGATACCACTGCGGGAGGGTGGAAACGAGGTGAAGATGACAGCAGAATGCTGATTGTGAATGTTGAGCGCTTGACTGTTTGAGAGGTTACATACATTTACGTACATGTGTGTGGAACGAGGAAATCCCATAGTGATTTGCTTGAAATGAATCAAATTGTAAACCTGTCGGAAAACATCTGCCATTTATTTTGTCATTTCAGTCATCATCTCAGTCATCTTATGCCAAATTAACTAAAAAAATATTTAAAAAAGTTCAAGCACTTGCAATATGGGTTAAAAAAGCTAAATGAAATGCCATTGCATGAAATGTTTGGACAATTTAGTGATCATACGAATCTGCGCACTTACACCCAGTAAAAAAAGGCAAACATTTGCAAGGAAAATACTGACAGAGCCAATGCGGGAGGAAATGCCCGATATGTGTTTAGAAAATCCTGGTCCTGGACTGAGAGCGATGAAGGTGTTCACATATGAGAACGAAGCAGGGAAGGTCATACCCTCCAAATTATGGTGTTGGCGTTGAAGATGCCAAAATTCCAAAAAAATCATTCAAATGGCACTCAAATTTCATATGATATGTGGTTAAATCTGCATATATCATACTGAAGATAACTTAAGCTCAATATAATCCTTTATACCTTTTTCTTAATAGTGTTATAGTGATACTTTTCCTCAAGCATTTACAAGCTTACCGATGTTTGAGGACAGATCTATGGTAACTACACAACCCACTGTCACTGTTCCTTCTTATGTATCACCTTGTCCTCTATAGAAGGTATTGCTGTCATAGTAAACATAAAATGAACCCGAACTGTTCTGTTTTGAGCATTCAGAAGTTCACACGATTATAAAATATGGCAAGAGTGCTTAATATTAAGAGCAACACTGTGAAAAGCATGTGATCCATTCATGCACTAGTGCTGTTTTAAAATGCTTGTCATTTGACTTATCCTCCCTTCACTTACAAACACTTCCATGCTTATATCATCGTTAATAGTCGTACCACTGATCCTGACATGATGAAAATGTACACATTTTGTCATAGCATGTTGCCAGGGCATTAAAAAATTCCAAATAAAATAAACATTTTTCTGTTAGAAAAATGGCGATGCCTGCTGAAGTACAGTAAAGTGTGGCCGCATTAACGGTCGTCCCCCTTCATAACTTTTGGCTCATCTAGAACGAGGTCTTAAATTGTCAAGAGACCTCACACGAAAAACATAAGCACCAAGCACATAAATAATCTATTTAAGCTTGCTAAAGTCACAGGTTAAAAACTATAAGAAGTTGGAATAAAACTCAATGTGTTTAGTTCGTTTGTCCATCTGCGCCCATGTCTTCGCAGTTATGTATTTTTTGTTTGTTTCTGATCACCAGTGCATAGTCCCCGGCACTTGGTGCTGTTTAAACATCCAAGATTTCCTCGGCTGTACCTCCGCAACGCAACCGGTAGCGGCTCGCCCTCCAGCTGACTGTAGGGTCCCAAAGAGCAGACAGGAAGATCTGAATCGTCATGGACTCTCTGATGAACCAGGCCACTGCGTAGTCTAGCTTGGAGAAAGATGGAGGACCACCCTTCGAGAAAAGAGTTTAGAAAGAAGAAAGCAGAGAATTACAAAAACATTCTGGATACGTTTGGCAATAGCAATGGCTATGAGTAAAGACTTGTGCCTGACATTGCTGTAACCAATAACGTTAATCAGCAGAGGATTACAAAAAATATCCTGGATACGTTTGGCAATAGCAAAGGCAATGAGTAAAGACTTGTGCCTGACATAACTGTAACCAATAACGCTAGCCAGCAAAGGATTACAAAAACATCCTGGATACGTTTGCCAATAGCAATGGCTATGAGTAAAGACTTGCGCCTGACATTGCTGTAACCAATAACGTTAATCAGCAGAGGATTACAAAAAATATCCTGGATACGTTTGGCAATAGCAAAGGCAATGAGTAAAGACTTGTGCCTGACATAACTGTAACCAATAACGCTAGCCAGCAAAGGATTACAAAAACATCCTGGATACGTTTGCCAATAGCAATGGCTATGAGTAAAGACTTGCGCCTGACATTGCGTAACCAATAACGTTAATCAGCAGAGGATTACAAAAAATATCCTGGATACGTTTGGCAATAGCAAAGGCAATGAGTAAAGACTTGTGCCTGACATAACTGTAACCAATAACGCTAGCCAGCAAAGGATTACAAAAACATCCTGGATACGTTTGCCAATAGCAATGGCTATGAGTAAAGACTTGTGCCTGACATTGCTGTAACCAATAACATTAACCAGCACTAAATTACTGCATGAACTATTGGGCTAACCCTTAACAATGTGAATGCAACGGTGGTAGGTCTCATCAGCAACAACGATGAAACGCACTACAGAGAGGAAGTGGCACAGCTAGCGGCATGGTGTGGCGCGAACAACCTGACCCTCAATGTGGAGAAGACAAAGGAGGTTGTGATGGACCTCAGGAGAAACTCCACTGACCACCCCCCACTGACCATCGACAGCTCGACTGTGGAGAGAGTCAGCAGCACTAAATTCCTGGGGGTGCACATCACAGAGGATCTCACCTGGACCACCAACACCACGTCACTCTCCAAAAAGGCACAACAGCGCCTACACTTTCTCCGCCGGCTGAAAAGAGCAAGTCTCCCTCCACCAATCCTCACCATGTTCTACAGGGGAACCATTGAGAGTGTGCTGACCAGCTGCATCACTGTCTGGTATGGGAACTGCAGCGCCGCAGACCGCAAGACCCTCCAGCGGACAGTGAACACAGCTGCAAAGATCATCGGTGCCCCTCTCCCTTCCATCCTGGACATTTTCCTTTCACGATGCTCCAACAAAGCCACCAGCATCGTAAAGGACCCCACCCATCCCTCACACAGTCTCTTCCAGCTCCTGCCGTCAGGAAAACGGTACCGGAGCATCAGAGCCCGCACTGCCAGACTGCTCAACAGCTTTTTCCCCCAGGCTGTGAGAGCCCTGAACTCAAGCACGGCCCCCCTCTGAAAAACCTCATACCTCTTAAATATATATATATATTTATGTATATATATATATTTTTTTTTTTATTTCTCCCTTGTGCAATTCTGAGTGTGCTACACACAGGTGAGTAGGCCGCACAGACCACCTGTAGAAACACACTCTCCTCTATGTGCACTAGACACTTTTTACAACTGAGGGTACATAATCCCACAAAAAAGACTCATGTATGTTTACAAGCCCATGCACTACAGATCATCTTGTACTGTTCTCCAGCCAGGAACAGTGCTTGACTTATATTTATGTGGAACATTTGTATAGTTTGTATTTAAATAGTTTATGTATAGGCAACTTTATATATATTTATATATAGTATATTTATAATCCAATTCTGTTAGCATTTGTGTTTAGATTTATACTGTTTCACGTCATTGTTGTATGTCTGTATTTATGTAGCACTGTGGTCCTGTGAGGCACGACATTTCGTTCCACTGTATGTCCCCACATATAGCGGAATGACAATAAAGCTCAACTTGACTTGACTTGACTTGAACCAAACTCTAATCCTAACCCTATATTAAGTGCATATGTTTAATTAGTATTACTCAGTACTTAAATATAAAATTATACTGTAATATGGACAACTTAAATTAAAGTTTAACCCATAGTTGTTTCAGAAGAACAACAAGTGATTGTATTTTGATTAAACATTATAAATAAAGATTTTGCTCTTCGGAATAACATGCACAGATAAGACTCTTGTAGTAGGAGTAAACAGAGTTGAGTAAATGGGGCACAGGGTCTTACCTGTACTCCTCTGAGCTGAATGTAATCTGAAATGAACCAGGCCAGGCAATGGCACAGGAAAAAGACCATGATGTCCCAGCGGAACACATGGTGGGCAGCCCAGCCAATGATGAGGCTGGCCACAAAGCACTCTGAGATGGGCTCAATGATGGTGGCTGGCAACATGTTGATCCTCAGCTTGGCCCATCTAAAGAGTAATAACATTATATAATGTAAATAGATTTACATAACATTTACCAAACATAGATGTTTATATTATGTTACGTTGTCACAAAACAGGAAATGATACCATCTAAAAGCAGACATTTAGTTCTTGCCAACAGAGAAAGAAAAATATCAATGCAATCTCAATGCTGTGAAAAACAACTGCCCAAAATAACCCACGCACTTGTGCATGCAACCACATCACTTCCCCAGAGATACCATCAGTTAAACACATGTGTTTACTAGTTTACTAAACGACAAAAACCCTGGCTGATTTAACAACTGCTGTACCTGATCATGCGAGACTGGAATTGCGCAATGGAGTACGAGCCTGAATTCTGCATGGCTACCTGGGTTGCCATGGAAAATTTCCATCCTCTGCAAGAGAGAAAACACATCATTGCATGCACAAATGAAAACAGGAGCATGTAGCTGAGACTGTTGCTAAAAGACTGCTGATGAGATGTCTACATGGTTCATTTCCGCTTTTAAAAAACAGGATGTGATTCTAAGCACACATCAAAAAGGATAGTTCAACCAAAAATATACTGACCTTCATTGTTTCAAACGCATATGATGTTGTTTAGTGCATTGTTATTCAAAACTGTGATGCTGTGATCTTTTACTTAATAATACAATAATAAATAAATACTTATAATAAATAAATACAATAATAAATAATAATACTTCTCAAAGAGTGGTGGCAAAACCTTTACACAAAAATATTAATGTGAAGATTCATGTGAACTAAAAAACAGATGCCAATTTTTATAAGCAAACTACAGTAAATGATAGAACGCTCTAACGAGTTCTTCAGTTCAATACCTTAATACAAAACAATAAATTAGTATTTCTACTAAAGGCTGTCAATTTCTTCTACATTAAATCCATCCATAAATTTTCCATAAATCATTTGTACTCTCCATGCATGGACAAAGGAACAACAATTTAAAAACATGACCTGACAGAGTGTATTATTGTAAGCCATTACCACTTTAATATTTGAACTGACCAACAATCATTTTTTTTATTTGGACAAAGGACAGACTGGCAAACCTGTCTGCGATGGCCTTGGCCATGAAGTAATCTTCAGCGATGTACTGTGCGAAGGCAAACAGCCCACCAGCCTGGTCCAGGACGTCCTTCCTCATGAGACACGACATTCCCGTGACGCACTTGATTCCTGTTACATTGGCCGAGATGTAGGAACGAGGATGTGATGTTCCAAAGTACACCTGCAGAATTTCAAACTGGACATGTTTATATCTTGTATAATCAACGCTTGAGGATATGATTAGCTAAGAATTGCTTTGACCTTTAAGAGTGCCATGTAGGTAAACATATTTTGGCAATTATTTATTTGAAGGACTGTTCATTTAATATTGTAATTCAGTTTAATGCTTATAATTATTAAAAACGAAAAAAACTGAAACATTAAGAAACGCATTTTTAATGTCTATTCAGTGATTTAACCATCTACCACAATAGAATATTTTTATATTAATTTTATTCACAAACACTGACATACCACTCAGCAATTAATTATGATCAATTTGACTTTTACTGAATCACAAAATTAATTTGATTTTTTTAAACCACTTCCAGTGCTATTTATTTTCAAAATAGAAATTTTGATTTCAACTAGCCCAATCATTCTAGGCAAGTCATTTAATTCAAGCTTTAAAAGAATCTTCATAAATAAACCATATCAGGCAGCCATTAATGAATTTAAATACTGCATTAATTTGGCAAAGAGCTTTAAAGTCTTGAGGCACAAGGGCAGTACACCACATGGTATCCCATTTTAGTTTGGAAGTTTCTACTGACAACAGAGCCAACAGTAACATGACACAACACAGTTCTTCGTCATTTACACAACATTTCGTCATTTTTCGAGTTACATTAAACAATGATGTCTCTATTTTCATTTAATTGACAGTGAACAGTCATCCTATGGACAAGAGGTTTCAACAACTATCTGATGAAAAATTCAGAAGGTCAATGTTGAAGGATGCTGACCTGCTCCAATGTGGCAGCAAATCCTTGTCTGTCTGCCACGTAAGGAAGTCCGTGAACCAGTCCCACCTTCTCAGTCATATGATTAGCCATATCAGTCAGTGTGTCTGGCTTTACTGTTGAATATTAGCTTAAGATTAGCACAGACATGGTCTTACAGCCGTTTAAAGGTGAATCTCATTAAAACATGTCCAGGTCTTATTTCAACCCAAAAATGAAGGGGAAAAACTGTTGGGAAATTAACATCTTTTGGGAAAATAAGAGTACTTATTTTGTAACATAATGGTGCTAAAAGTAGGCTTGACTTTCTTTAAGAATGAAAGAATTCTTCTGTGGTTCTTTTGAACTTGGGTTGAAATATGGCCATTGTTCTTCAGGTTTTATGAGAGTCACTATTCTAAGTAACACCTTTACTATTCTAAGTAACACCTTTACTATTCTAAGTAACACCTTTACAAATGCACAATGTATAATGCAGGGTCCCTGAAACATATTTGGACATACTAACATAAATTTTCAAGTATATTTATTTTAAAGAAATACTGTGTTTTTTAAAACAAGTATGAAATAGCTATTGCGAAATTCTTCATAGGGCATCCACATCAAGACTTTATTTAAATAATGTATTATATAATAAGAATTTACATAAATTTAAAACAGTTGATCTTACAATACAGGTTTGACAACTTACCCCGAATGCCACTGTCACAGATCCAGACAAGTTCATACTTTGCTCCTTCATATGCTGGCATGAGGTTATTTATTTTGGGATTGATTCCCACTTTCTTCCCCCCTGAAACAACACAATGAACAAATCACTTTAACTGTTCAATATTACTTAACACCCATCAACATCCCCCAAAAAATTATGTAATGCACAATTCATATCCTTTTAATCTGTGCATTTTTTTGAACATTTTAAAATCTTCATATTCATTAAAATTTCATAAAGCGGCAATGCTCTACACAGCCTGTTTTTCTGTTGTTTGATTGGTTGGTTGGTTGAAGACAAGTGTGGTAAATGACTTTGAGATGTTTCACCCAACACAACATTCACTGACATTGTTTTCTAACAAGACTGCTGTGGTTGACATCTGCAGACCACAACCCATCTCCCCTGACTGTATAAACCTGGTTGAAGGCAGCAGGGTGGAAAACAGGACCCCTGGGAGTCACCAGCCAGAAGCACCAGCTGTTCCTAATTAGCAAGAATCAATATCCACCCCGAGTGCTACATTTGCATATACACAGTTGAGATGCGATACGCACACAAGGGTCACTGTATTCCTCTAAACTCCGCAGAGGCCGAGCCTTCTCTCTGCACACAGACTAAAAAAAACCTAGAGACGTCTGGATCCTGGTAGAACGAGGGACAGATCTCAAGACGAGGTTGCCCGATTTGTTTTAGCTTGGATTTATTCAACAGGCAGAACAAAGCCAGAGATTGTTTACTTTCAAAAACTTACCTATAAATAACCTGGCATCAACATTCGGATATTTGCCCAGCAGCTTTTTACAAACATCAATGGCTGGATCATCGTGGTCTTGGACGCAGAGCAGAATTTCATACTGTGAAAACAAGAGACACGTTTTAAACAATCTGATTCAATGTTGGAAAGAACAAAACAATAAATATTATTATAGCACAAACAGGCTACATCAGCCAAAGGCTGCGATAAATTGAACCACACATATTGGTTCACAAATGATGTTTTTCAATATAGTTTTTAATTTAGCTACAGGCACAATAAAGGCACTACAGGGGTTTATGATGGTGTAGAATACTATGGTTATACTGGACTATGAATATTCTGGACCATATGTGCATATAGTAAGCTTACAGACCTGTTGTAATTTATGGCCAGCTACAGGGCTATACATACAATATGGGCAGTTGTGGCCTACTGGTTAGAGAGTCGGACTTGAGCAAGGCACCTCAGCCCCAATAGCTCTTTGGGCACCTCAGTGCTGCCCCATGCTTTGAGTGCGTGTTCGCGATTTGCAATGCGTGTTCACAACTCACTACTCCAATGTGTGTGCACTAACTGGATGGGTTAAATGCAGATGACAAATTTGGGTCATCAGTATGGGTCACCATATTGCCAGCATGCCACTTTTCACGTTTTACAGTTTGTAATTAAGTTTTTTACTTTCAGAAGCCCTTGACAAATAATAGTTTTGTGTGTACATTAAGAAAAATTCAAGTCATTTCTTTGGTGGCTACTAACTAAATATAGGAACCAAAGTTTTTAGCTAGTTATCATGCATGGCCAGAATGAGTAAGATAGAAAGCTAGTTAGCTACTACTGATAAATGTAGGGTGCAAATGGTATGGCATGGTATGGTATAGGATATAATAGTATACAGCAAATGATACAGTAGCAAATAGGGAAGGATTATGATATATATATAAATATTATATATTCTCTGAAAAAGTAACAAACACAGTAGTAAGCATAACAAAATAAACTTTTATCTTACTTTAACACTTTTTAAAAGGAAGAAAATCTTCCCATATTTTTTTGTTTTTGATGTTAAAGGCGGTGCGTCCAATCAAATGTCACAGTATTTTGACAAATTCATCTGTCACTTTCTAGAAGCTAGTCAAATTACAGATGTCAGTTAGATGTCAGTATAGACTGGTTATGTGACATGCCTTTATTCTCATAAACCAGGTACAAACCTGCAAGTGGCATAGTTTTGCACAGTTTGTGCTGATAGCAAAATGTTTCATACAGTAAAAAAAAAATGGCTGCCGAGAGCATTAAATCTCTGAAACACAAATGACATATAGAAACCAAAATAATCAAATCACTTAATTGGTCATGTCATTTTAATAATTTTGCATATTGTTGGGCCCCAAAGGCATTTTTTTACTGTTGTACCATAAACCATTTTGATAGTGTGTTTGATACAATTGTTGTTGGTATAAAACAGGTCCTGAGACAAAACCAGCAGAAACACATTTTAATTTGTGAAATATATATAGAAATATGATTATGAATACATCACAGATTTGCAGCTAAAAATAACCTGAAAGGATGTTTAGGACACCAACCTATAACCGTGTTGGAAATGTGTGTTATACCACATGGTTTGAGTGAATTTGGCATCACTGTGGTATATGATTTAAGACAATGGTTTTATCTCTTACCCCTGTCAGGATGCAGGATACATTGCTATAAATATCAAGTGCAAAAAAAGACTGCTTAATACACATGCAACTGCCAACAGTGTGTATTTAAACTGGGATAAAAAACAACATCTGCCAAAAATAAAATGCTACAAAACAGTAGGATACGGCTCCCATAACACTTCAGAAAGAAACTGTGAGTCTGCTCTGAAACAGAGCCACTCAGTTCCTTATTGATCTCGCCATTTCCTTGTCCTCAAACAGGCCCGGCACTTCTGAGCTGATTACATGGCATGATCAGAACTCTATTAAATGTCCCAGTAAAAAAAGCGAGAAAAGCCACATGATAAATCAAAAGCTTTCAGAAATGGATTGGATGAGCCAGAACCTGGCTTGTCATACCAGAAACAGGCACAATGTCTGGAGAAGCCACATCCTCTTCCTGCCACCTCATTTGGGCAAATTTATATATTTTTTTAATCATATATGCAAAGGGAAAATGGAAACTTAATTGTATGACGGTGAGTGTGCTAATCACCTCAGGCTGCCAGGAATGTGATGAATGACTTGACATACGTAACACATGGAATGTGATCTTGATTTGTGAGGATCTCATAAGGGCCAGATGTTCAGATGTTTAGATGTTCAGCTGTTAAGCGTTTGTGGTATTTGTCCTCATGCTTTGTTCCTGACGTTGGCAAATAATCAAATCCAGAATCTGCTTCCTGTGGGTGTTAATTTGTTTACCTTACACCCACAAGCTGACTGTTAAATAATTTATTTTCAGTAACACAACAGGAAATTAACTTTGCACCTAATAAATTTAGCAAAAGTTAATGTTTTAAAGAGACATGCTTTATATATTTGATTTATATATATGCCTATTGCTGAACACATAAAAAATAAAATAAAAACATCAGACTGTCACCATTTACAAGGGGCCAAAAGTGTCCACGGTCAAAAAAACACGTTATTGTTCTTAAAACATTAAACAATCCCCCACCAATGGCAATGTTTACAGAAGGCTGAACAACTCAAGATAAGTGCTCAGCTCAGATAAATGCTTTAAGAAAACCACTGAATACTGAAACTTATTTTCTTGTATGTAAAGGCAATTATGGGTAATCAAATATAAAACAATATTTGCAGTAAATTTTGTCATGAATGGCTTTGGAAATTTGTTTGACTGAAAGCTGGTTTCGTGCATTGCAGTGCTCAGCATTACAGTGGTAGTTTGCCTAGTTTAATGTTTGTTTGCCTTCTGTGTTCTTTAAAGGACACACCTTACTTATATTGTTGCCTGGTATGTTCATCCAACCAATCTGCTCACTGTTTGACACTGAGCTTTAACTCCCTTTAAGAACAGGAAATAATAGTTTTATATTGACAATGAAGTTTCCAGGAATAGACACTGAAACCTTTAAATGAATAATGTCCAGCTCTGGGGGTTCTAAGAGTGCAAACCATGAGTACAAAAGATTGTGCTGTAGGTGATCTTGACCCATTCTCAGCATTTCAACATTGCTGCATTAAGGAAACATTGGTCTTATTTTTGTTGTTTGTCTTGTAACATTCTAATCCCAGAAACACACTCCACACATTGACAACCCAAGAACACATTGTGTACTCACAATGTACTCCCTAAAAAGATCTAGTCAAATTTGTATACTTTCGTGAAGCAGCATAGCTTTCAGACCTTTAGTCTTTTATTTGTTGTGTTATTTAAAGAGATAGTAAAAAAATAACTCATTAAAGGCATAGTTCAACCAAAAATGAAAACTTATCCACCATTTACTCACTTTCATGTCATTCCAAACCTACATGACGTTTTCTTCTGTGGAACATGAAAGATACTGATAAATGTCTTAGTGGTTTTGTGTCTATACAATGGAAGTCAATGTGTGCCAGTGTTGATTGGTTACCAATGTACTTCAAAATAAATTATTTTATGTTCCTCAGAAGCAATAAAGTCATACAGGTTTGGAATGATATGAGTGAGTAAATGATGGAAGAATTTTATTGCAAACAATAATAATGTTACTGACTCACTACTGTAATACAGTATGAGATCTGGTATGAAACATTGCATGCTTGATTTTCCAGTTCTCCATCTTTCATTGGTTTTTATCAGTGGCATCCACAATATAGGGTCACACCCCACATGCAAATCTGTCAAACTAACACCCTCATTCAGGCGGAAAACATCAGCCTGATCTCAGCACAGTTTATCAGAACCTCTCTGCTACACTAGAACTAAATTGGAGGGGCTGCTCCCAGAAGTAAAACCTCCTGCTCTTTCAGCACAACTCTAATGCGCATCTCTGGGCACACAGAAAAGGCCCTTTGTCTCTCTGCTCCCATGTCTGGGGCAATCGTCATGGCAACATGGTCGCTATGAAGTGTTATGAGGTCGTTTGAAGGGGGAGTGGCTTCTCCAGTCATAGCTGGCCTGTTTTTTTTTTTACTTTGTGGTACGACAAGCCAAAGCTCAATACCACAAGCATGCATTCCTGAACGCTTTCGATTTATCATGTGGCTTTTCTCACTTTTTTACTGGTACATTTAACAGATGTCCAGCCGTGCTATGTCTTCAGCTTGGATGAACCAAACCTTTTTGAGAACAAAGAAATAATGAGATCAATAAAGAACTGAGTGATTCTATTTCAGAGCAGATTAACGGTTTCTCTCTAAAGTGTTATGCAGCCATATTCTGCATTTTTGCACTTTATTTTTGGCAAAAGCTATTTGTACTTTAGTGTAAATACATACTGTTTGTCCAATGTAAAAGCTATTAACAATAATTATATTTCTATATAAGGTTCTCCTGTAGCTCAGTGGTAGAGCATCGCGTTAGCAGCGCAAGAGGTTGTGGGTTCGATTCCCAGGGAGTACATGCACTAAGAAAATGTATAACTTCAATGCACTGTAAGTCGCTTTGGATAAAAGAGTCTGCCAAATGCATAAATGTAAATGTATATTTCCTTATAACACACATCCAGGGCTTTGTGTTGAGCTTTGAGCTGATCAAAAGAGGGAGGTTATTTAACTGTCTTTGAGGAGAAGAGATTATAGATGCATTTATATGTTTAGATCTGATTACGTCTAAATTAGAGAACTGGGGAGAACTACTACCTTGTAGATCTTCTATACATAGAAGTCTCTTGAGAGGTAAAGATGTACGATTGTTCAAGAAGAAATCTTTAACTCTACAAGCAGATGGACTGATATTAACCTGAAGCCTACTTCAAAAAACAGCCAAGGTACATGAAGTATATAAGCCGAGGTACATATTTAACTTGATATATTTAACTGTATGCGTTTAGCTTTTTAGTAGAGAGAGTTGTCGTCTTTTGAAGAACAAAATGTTCATTCTTACTGTCTGCCATTTTAAATGCACAGATTTTGATTGGCTGTCATTGTTTTATCGTTCATCAGCTGGAAGAAATTGCTCTGAAGAAAATCCTAACTTTATCATTCCTCTGTATCGATACAGTTGTGGTGTGGACTTTGATATTCTCATAAATTTAGAACACTTTTTAAAAGTTTATCTTAATAGGTGTGTATAGGCCTTTAGTATACAGCAGTGCATACAATGGGAGCAGCAATGGGAATAAACATCAGGCACCCAAACAGGTTCCTGACGTGCAGAAAATGGAACAGAATGTCCCATCTGCAGAACTGCGTGTCTGAATGCACTACTGCAGAAATAATACACCCTGTCATTTCCATGAATAACTCCTCAAGTGGAGGTCTATCCACCTCTGTCAATACTATCGTCAGCATTAAACCTGATCAACAGAATGATCTTCAACCTGCTTAACCTGCATTGATACGTGACTCATTAAGGAAGCATCTAATTGTGAAATGTGTTCCAACCCCGAGGAACGGTCTGTACATATCATCAGCTGTATATGACTCTTTACATACATAAGTACCTGCCTTTGCTCTACCAATAATAAAGTGTTAACAACAATGCAGCAGCTGGGAAGGATTTAAAAAAAGATTCAGAACATTCTGAATTACATTTTTATAGAAGAAAACGAATAACAAAAATACTGAGAATCAAAGTTCCTGAAAAAGTTGGCAATCATGGTTGCAGCTATTTCAGACCGATTAAAATTCAAACAAAATGCAGAGCAGGTTTCTAATACCATTGCTGATGATCGACAATTGTACTACATATCAAGCTCATCTAAAGAGATTATTGCGTTTATAATCAGAGGTAGAATTGCACACTGGATGCATTTGGAAAACAATTCCATTTTATTTTAATCAGGAGATCTTAGGAACGGATCACTCTGACGCAAATCATGCAATATGAGCTCTCATTTCACAACACCCGCCTACCTGAAAAAGTATCTGATCAGAAAGTATCAGTGATTTATCCAAAGCATTGCACTCAAGTCAAGATGCCAAATAGAAACACTGTAATTAGATGGAGCCAGCGCTCAGCATCAAAGATAAGTATGTATTATCAGGAGACACATCCTGCGTGTTTCTGTCGGGCACACGGTAAGCTCTTCATTACTCCTCAACACAGCTGCCACCCTGAATGACTTAATGGCTAAACTATACCAAATGTGTCAAGACTAATGAAATCAAGCAACTGAATCTTATTTTTGCTTCAAAATCAAAAGAAAGAAACAAGAATTCAAAAGTCATGCCTATGTTTAGGAACATTACTAGGATAGTTATAGTAATTACTATAATGCACCTATTATGATTATATAATTTATACCGCAAAACGTATTTTTACTTGAAGGTTACAATATTGAGTTTCGATAATGAAAAATCTGGGCAATAACAAGTCAAGTCAACCCATTTCGTGTTATCGACGTGCCACCATATTTGAAATTAATTCTCTGATCTGTCTTCTTTTAGAAACGCATTGTTTTGCTTCAGAAGACATTTATTACCAACTGTAAACAAAATTACAGATATAAATTATAATAAATTTAAGCAACTAACAGAACGTAATGGATAAATGTGGTATTCAAAAATCAAACCTACTCAGGGATTCATATAGTATGTTAATTATAGTATGTCCACTAACAGGTGGAGCCTATCTGCTTTTCCCAGTAAGCCTAAGCAAAACAACACAGGTTCTATGGAACTCATACATTAACATATCAACTGCTGAACAAGGTGTATTTTACACTAATCACACCATTGTAAAACTGTAAAAATGCAACTAATGTGTAACCTAATAACAAGCCTAATTTGTTTGTGTGTAAAGTCACACAAGCTGATGACAGGACATTATACACAAGGTTTTGACAGAATAAGTACAAGAATCCTTCAATTCTGAAAAATGGAAACTTCTACTAAACAGGGATAGTATAAATATGGGCTGTAATATACGATATCATCCATCTAAATCAAAGAGTGTGGTTAACAACAAACAGAAGACACTTTGTAACAAATACTAAAACCCTTTTAAATGCCTAATTTATGGCAATTTTTAATAATTAAATATATGATTAGACCATACATGTCCTAAAGAAAAGGTTGCTGCCGTGATGCTAGGGTTTTCAGAGTTTAGTAATGTTTCCAGGGTGTTGCTATGGTGTTCTACATTTTTTAAGATGTTGCTATGAGGTTGCTAGAGTGTTCTGAGTAGCTGCCGGAGTGTTGCTATGCAGTTACTAAGGTGCAAGTAATTTAAGGCATGTTGCTATGTGGCTGATCAGGTGTTCTGAGTGGTTGCTAGGTCATTCCTTACTGGCATATATTACAACAAAATGCACAATTTGGTATCATTTATGTTCATAGCACAGTGTGATAAGAGTTTTGCTCTCTAATATACAAGAAGTTTGTTTAAATTCCTAACCTTTCATATAAGCAACTGTAATAGTACAATACCTTGGGATAGTCCAGCTCAAAGAACGTCTCTAGGTTGTTGATTAGATTGGGGTCTACACCTTTGAGGGGCTTTAGCAGTGAGACCCCGGCCAGCTTACAGTATGGCAGCTTAATGTCTGTGGTCTTCTTGTTGAGATGCAGACGGCTGAAAATAAAAAAAAAAAAGAAATTATGTCAGCTTTATTGCTGCTTTATTTCACCCTGTAAACAGGATATAACATATAACATTTGTATGTACATTTGTGCCATAAGCAGCATTGCATTCTTCCCCTTGCATAGGATTTAATCTGTAGCCTGTTTCAGCAGTTGCAAATACTAGAGCCTGGAATGGGAATCACAAGGAATTCTGATTCCTCCATGTCAGAAAGACTGAAACTGAAAGACGTTGCTGTGGCGACTGTGGTCACTATTACTTTGTCTGTTATTACGTACATGTTTGATAAGTACTGAGTATTTATGTGTTTTTAACCTAAATCACAGCAATGTTAGACAAACTGTTAGCCAATCTACAATCCAAGTCTACAATCTGTGTAGACTACTAGACAGTAAAAAAACAGTGTGTTCCGATAAGGGGGTCAAAACAGGACAGAAAACAGCTTTCTAAATTATACAAATAACTTCTAAATTGTGTTTTTTTAATGTACAAATCTTAACATTATAAGCGGAGCTCAGAGAACAGTACAAAGTGAAAAAAGGACAGAGGCAATAGCAGGTTACTCTATTTGCAAGCAACTATCTGCAGTAATCAAATTAAACCATTATTACCAGCCAGAGTGGGCCTGATGGTTTGTTGAGAATGCCTGTATGTGAAACCTGACAAAAACAACTTCATTTAAGCTCTAGATGTATGCAGTGGTCACATTTAACTCCAATAATGACTCCAATATGTGCAAATAAACATGAAGATATGTATGTGTGTGTGTGTAATAAAGGGAGTGTGTGTGTGTGCATGAGAGAGAGAAAGCAAGGGAGAAAAAGAGAGAGAGAGAGACATGAAATAATACAGGCCATATAATTAATAAATTCTATTCCACTATTTCTACTTTGTTGTACTGCATGCAAACACAAACATACAGTGCTGTATAAGTCACAAACAAATTGCTCGTTTGGATATGGTTATCATTTCATGGTTTAGCATGTTGTCAGTGCACACCACTTTAAATGTTGCTGCAAACTATTCTATGCAGTGAATATGTTGTAGGCACTATGCAGTATGACAGCATATTATCTAGACTGTTTGGCTGCAGTCTGACTGGCAGCTGATAAATCTCTGATATGCATGTTTGCAGCAAAGAAGCTCATCCAACAGGTTTCATTTAAAAAATTATGTTTCTTTCTTAGAATATTTCTATATTTCTTGAAGTGTCACTTAGATAGAAGTAGGAAGTATCACAGTGCACAAGGCTATGCTGACAGAAGGAACTGTATTTTCAGTCACTGTGGTTTGGGTTTATTATAATTGTGTTTATAAATGGATCTTAACATGGTCACAACAGCAGTGGCCTGTCTTGTTTGCATTACTGGTGCAATGATCCAAGTCATTTACAGTTAATTTGTCAGTGTTTATGGCAATTTTGCAATCTTAAAGAAACTGAACAGCTTTAGTAACTCAACTCGTGCACTTCCTGTCTCTCTGTCACTGTATGAAGGGTCTGGAGTCTTTCTTGACGCAGTTGCCAACACTCCACAAGAACAAGCAGAGTAGATTCCAAGACAGCCAAATCTTTTAAATGCTAGACAAAAAGCAGCACACACACAGATTGAGTTTCACTGGATGAAAGCAGTGCCTCATGCATGCTGTTGTCTCAGATGCAAAAATCTAGAGTACCTGGCAACCCGCCTATTAAGGACCAAGCTTGTTCAGTTTGCAGAGATAAGTTTGTCTTGACTAGCATAACATTTTCATGCTAAATCAGCCATAGGTACCATTTGTTGTCAAACAATATTCAGTGTAAGCTAGAATGCAAAGTCTATTATATATTAAAAAAAATTAAGAACACTGATACCAAAATTTGTACTATAATTTACTCAACTGATATGATAATATTTCTAAGAATAGCAGAATCAGTCGACAACTAGGCTCAAATTGCTCAACTAGTCTCAAATCTTGTTAATTATTAAATTATATTAGGGTGTATATGTGTGTGTGTGTGTCTATTAAAAAGGCTTGCTGCATGTCTTTATCTTGTTCCATCCTCTTCTCCACAGGCATGGCATTACCTCTGAGCATTGTTTAAAGGAGTGACTCTTTATCATAGTTAAAGAGTGAGACAGTTTGCTCGAGGTGTTGGCCCTTTCTTACACTCTATCATATATGCAACACGGTCTCGCCTCACTGCCTCAGCCCATTATTCAAATGGGAAAGCACACCAGTCTACCTCCATCCCATCTCTCATACCTCCTCCAAAAAGGCTGTGTTCCTAAAATAAAAAACTGACTACATTATAATAAAGTGATTTGATTACTCATGGTACACTGATGCCCAAGCTATGAAACTCAGCATTATAAATGAAGGTTTGTTTTCTTATTGTGAAAATGTTTATGATGTTTATGTTTTGTTTATGATGCTTTTGAGGTGCATTTCAGAAGCACAGCATGACAATTAGTCATTTTTGTAATGTAATTATTTAAAATCTTATGGGTTCTAAAATGATCTAGAAATGTCATGCATCAGTTATAAGGTTTGCCAAAGGAAACAAGAATTGCTGTTACAGATGCTCAAATTGTGCTGCTTAACCCATATGGCACTTTTTGTGCTACAAACATGAATAATGCTTCGAATCATTAAAGCAATCAGATGTACAGCCATAGACCTACAATGTAATGGGGACCCGAGGTGAAACCACAATCCCAGAGACCTACGGCTTTGGCTGTTGTGACTTAGGCCAGTTACTACCTACCTAGCACCCACCAATTCAGTCACTGCAACATGTATTTAATCAGAGTCACTTACAGTATTGTCAGCAAATGCCACTTTTCTTTGGCTTTGCTTTTCAGTCCTACATGAAACATTAAATGCTGTTGGCATCTTCCCGACTTGCAAAGAGCAAAGTATTACATAAAGGAGATTTTAGTAGATTTTCACATCATGCCCTAACTGACCGCATGACATGAGAACCAATGGAGCAGGAGGACCAGGACAAGCAATCCTTAAGAAAGAGGTCAGGTTAGGTAGATCTGGGAAGATTTATACACTCCCCAAACCTGTTTATTAAAACTAAGCGTTATTATCAATTGAAGAGAAATGAGTGAAACTATGAGCTACATTACTAAACTTGTATTTCCTCACACTAACCTCCCTCTGACAGCATTGTTGAACAATGACCCAACCGGATACTAAGAAAGTAGGTAGGGCCGTAACTAGCAGCTTTGACTGTTGTTAATCCATTGTTAATCCACCACCCAATTCTCTCCTTCAAATATAAGTTTGTATAATGTACGCTATACAACATTACTGTTATAAAAAAATGGCTTAAGACATACATGTGATAGGATAAAACAAAAACAAAACATTTCACAGGACATCTGGCATGTACGGACCACCGTGTAGAGTATCCTGTCAATTCCCAATGGACAAAAATCAATTCCCACTCTACAGATTCCCTACAAATAAAAAAGATTGTGAGGGCCATTTTAAACGTACCAAATATATATAAAGCATTGAAAAGTTAAGAAGTGTCTTTAACTATAAGTTAAAAATATACTACAGACTGTTGATAACCAATGACACGGAAGTCAACAAATGGACCACTGTCAGTTACAAAGACAAGAAAGCAATTGACCAGAGGGTACAACCTGATCCATGGACATTAGTCCTTTCATACCAGCCCGTAAACAGATCAATGTGATAAACCTCATGTGAATGACTCATGTGGTGGAGAGTACCAGTTGCATGACCAGATGTTATGTGGTCACACCATAATGAGCCATAGAAATAACGGTACCCCATGAAAACATGTTGAAATCATCCTTCTCCACTCTCAGGTCAGCTCACTGACTTTAATTCTTATGTTCTCGGCCCAAAACATTTTATAAAAACAAGCTCTAATTTCTAGTTAGATGATGACCAAAAAGTAACAATGGTTCCCAGAACCACTGAGCTTGAATTTTTTTCAAAGGTAACAACAAAGGAAGCCACAAAAGCTTTCAAACAGAGCATGAAGCAGTCAGACAACCACATCTGCCTGAAATATTGTACAGGTTATAAGCATCTAGGGCTCAAAAATAAGGACCAATGCTTCATCATCTAACATTTGTTGACCATGTATATGTATTTTTTACCCGTTAAATATTTGGTTTTGTGTGATGTTCTGAGGTCAGATCGCAAATTCTTGTGTTGTATATAGGCCTGTGTCACCAGGATAATGTTAGATTAATTTTTTTCACAATTGTCAGGATTAGTTAACAGTAATAGTTTTGAAAACAATGAAAAACAGTATTTTGCATTATCCTCATAGCTTTCGTTATACTGTAACTCTTTTTTTTTTTACAATGCTTTTACCAGCCATTATTTCAAATTCACAAATAAAAGAAAAATGTGTTGCCTAACTGTGGTAGCAGAAAAAACTTTATTGTTCTCATAACACTCTCATAATCTCAAAACACATAATAACACTCAGTTCTGGGCAAAAAAATATTGATTCTCCAATTTTAATCAATCTTCAATTTAACAAAACAATATCAATTTGGGAAATTCCATGAGACAATTCTTAATGTGCATGCTTTACTTAAGACGATGTGTATATTATCTGTATTTTGCCTCTTGTCCTGTATGGGCCTTTTGTTAATATAAATGTGTATTTCAGTAACATAGCTAAGAAGGAGGGTTTCAGTTACCAGCATTTATATTTAAATATGGATTCCATGTCTGCAAAACTAACATTTTAATAAAATATTGGTAACTAATTGATATCAAATCGAATCTCAGACTTGGTCACAATACCCAGCCCTAATAACATGTCAACAAAAAGAGCCAAACCAGCATGTCTTAAAACCTGCTTGAATCCGAGTCGTTTGAACCATGATGACCTTGTCCCAAACCCTGGACATTTTTGCATCAGCAGGTGAACATGCACACATCATTTGGGAGTTTGCAAATATCTGAAAACAATTGTGTTCGGCATACAAGAGCTAAGACAGCCTTTATAATTAGCCTAACTCTGATTCACACAGGAGGCTCACATTCATTTAAGGTTTAGTTTCAGAAAGTTACGTGTATTATTTTGTAGAATCAGATGATGATAGAATCAACTCACATGATACATTGTTGCAGGCAGGGGAAACTCCCAACCCAATGTCCCTATTAACCAAAGTTCAGTTCAGGTTAATCTTAGTATCATACGATGTATACTACCAGTCAGAAGTTCAGAAGTCCTAACAAATGCAATACTATTTATAAAGCATTAGCTATTAGCTTTATTGCCATTTCAGCCATATACAGCTTGTACCCAGTGAATGGTGCTACATGAGACAACACTAGAACTTCACTGTGCCCAAACGTGAAGAACAATCAGGTGTGCCTGAACTTCTGACAGTGTACCAGTATAAAATATGTACACCAACCTGATGGGATAGGTAGCTTTATATAATACTAGCACATCATCAATACCTAGATAAACAGACGATAATATGCTGGGTTACAAAGAGTTAACTTGATGGGTTAACTTTAAAGAAACTTAAAATTCACACAGCATTTAGCGGAATTTAAAGGCTTTCGGTGAATGTTGTGACTTTTCAGCTCTGTGATAGGCTATATTTCCTTTCTATCCGTGAAAGCCGGCTGGATCTGTATACTGAAACTACAATTAA
Organism: Chromobotia macracanthus; assembly: GCA_036877525.1. Lineage (NCBI taxonomy): Eukaryota > Metazoa > Chordata > Actinopteri > Cypriniformes > Botiidae > Chromobotia > Chromobotia macracanthus. The sequence goes on along the minus strand of JAZGTH010000031.1, from coordinate 3,583,029 downwards.
CTGAGGAGGCTTTGACCGCCAACACTGAGAATGAAACACCCCTGAGACACCCAACCCACAGCAGATGTAAAAACCGACTTTATAAACTAGTGAACAAAATGCCATTACATGGACACTGCGCAGTTGCTAGGCTAACGATCATCGCTAGCGATATGGAAGTACATTATTACAGACCCAGCTGCAGTGTAGCGTGTTTGTGATTTGCATATAAATATATCATTAATATGAACAGTCTGATGTTGTTTATATATGATTTTAGCACACGCTTGTTTATCGGTAATAAAGCAAGGCGGTGAAGAGAAGCCCGTGTTCCTGTTTGACAGAACCCATATACCCTATGACCACCGCAAGCAAGCAACGCGCCGCACCGCGGCAAACTACAACGCTCGCGTTGCTGCCTTCACATCGGCTTTGTTTATTTAAATGGAAGCACTTGCAGCGCTTCGATGAGCTTCATGTAGCGCTCAAATCAATGATGTCAATGATGTAAAAGTCTTACTTACACGTAGATGATGGACACGAAGTGCATGAGCCAGAGGACGATAAATAACAGAAATCCGAAGATGGAAAACCCTTGCAAGGCTAGATCAAGCAGGGCCATGGCTGTCCTGTGTCCGGATGCGCTGACACCTCAGTGTTCGGCCCTGAAAGCTGAAAAGCTCACACTCATGCGCTCATTCAGATGGCTGGGCTGCGGGCGGGTCTGCGGGGAATCAGCGCAGATGTGGGAGGGGCTTCGTGCTTTGGTCGTTGCGTGCGAAACTAAAACCCGGGCGAGTTATCGACAACCCTGGACATGGGAATACAGTATTTATAAATAAATAAATTGTTAACGTTCGACTAAGGGCTCACATAAATGTACATTTTAGGACAAGCTTTGCTGACAAAACAAATTAATTATAATTATCTAATTAAAATGATGAAATAAAAGGGCACTGTATATCTGCATTTAAGTGTGAAAGGTCTGTGAAAAAACATTGGCATTATATCTTACTTTTGTCACTTTTTGTCACAAATTAATAATCATGGTTTACTATATAGTTTGGAAGGGGCTGTTCACCCAACACGAAAACAAATTATTTTAACATAAAGATATAGATGTTAAAAAAACATGAGATATGCATATGCATATGAAACCCTGACTACCAATGCTTAAACCGTAAAACCTGATTGCCTATTATTTATGTTTTCAAAGTCACCCACATGGTGCATGGTACATTTCTGGCATGTTTACACTTGACCATAGAATTGTAATCTAAATGTCTCATTTTTAGCTTTATTTTCTCTTTGGACTTATCCAAGGACTTGAAATTTCATTAAGTCTCTCATCCATTACACTGAATGCTTGAACTGTAATCAGGAATCTGTGCTGGATAAAGAAACATGTGCAGGATTCAGTGATAGAAGGTCTGATAAAGTGGTGTCCATTAAAATTATGTTTTGTTCATAGAAGTGCAAGAGAAGCCACAAGCAGTCAGCACTGGGTAACTCCTGCTGCTTATTAACATAATGGTACTTCCTGTATCTTTGCTGGCTGGTGTTATCTCATTTACATTGTAGATTACGAAAACCTAATGCCTGAGACTTAAAATATCTCTATTTGAATTCCACGCTAACAAGAACAGAATGTTTGTTTCCTATATGAACAACCCATATCAGAACTGTTTAATTAATATCATAAGAACATTTCTGTTTTGGACACTTAAAGTGTCATCTGCTATCACTACACATCAGGTGCAGAGTTCATAGCCAATGACTGAGACAGCAAGCTGAGTCAGTGGAAATATGCTGTCATGGACACTCCTTTAAAAGGGTAAGGGTTGTGATGATGTCACTACAAGGACATAGGAGCTGGATGAGCTCTAATAACAAAGGCTGATATATGGAACACCTATAAACAGGAAATGGCACAACAACAAAGGACACTGTCACGAATTAGTTTCTGCTGACTTGATGCTGATGTCATCCCTAAATATGAAATCAAAATGAACTAACTAGCCTTATAAATGTAGACAACATTGTGAATAAACAGACTGGCTAATTTTATGATATTATTGGTTTTTTTGTGTCTTTTTAAAGCTGGAAAAATTCAGTCCCTATTTATTGTAATTGTAGAGAGAAGAGCAAATACCAGTACATTATTTTAAAAACTGGATTTTTCTCATCCACAAAAGAAAGAAAGTCAGATGGGTTTGGAATAATATGGGGGTGAGCATAAGCTTGCTGGTTAAAGGTGGTCTCCCAGCCTATTGGTTTAAGATATTTTTTCATTTCACATTTCATTAAATGAAGTGTATACTTTATATTATACCAAATAAAATACGTATACATTATAATATACATTTAGGTTAAATAATAAATAATATACATTAAGGTTGTTCCTCACATTACCCCCAGCTGGAACTTGGAATAGAACGTGATCTGTTTATGTTATTCTCATATGCAGTTTCTGTAAGTTATGATTACAAACTATTGTGATCAAACTATCTGTCTTCTATTAATAAGAATTATTAGTTATGTTAACCATTAGTCTAATGAGCGATGATAACTGACCGTCATGGTAAGTAAAGGGCGCCACCTTGTGGATGAATTATGGAGCGGTGGCGTGTACTGCAGAATTACACTGCTGGAGGCTTCAACCGTTTTCAGGCCGAGGACGATTTGGTGGAGCAGGGGCCCCGTTATAATTTTTTTAAGTTAGGTAAACCTTTAGTCTCTTAATTTTACCTTAAGTGGAACGTAGTGTATTTTGTTTCATGCCAAATTTATTTACCACCATGGTGGCACCCACAAACCCTATAGGGCCGACCCTAAAAAGTGCTGGGATGGGAGTGGGGGAGGAGTGCTATCTGTGTGGAGCTTGGTCTCCCCGTGTTGTCAGGGGGTCAAATCATAATTTCCTTAAAGTGCATGTTTTTAGTGTAAAAAGACTGTTTTTATGTGTTTTAGTTTAGATGTGTTGATGTTTCTTAGTCGATAGGAGCAATCTGAAGAAAAGACAACTAAAGAAAGAAATGAAAAGACTGGTAAATGTCTGGTTTTATACTCTTACACTTATTCAGATACAAGGCTCTTATGGCAAATAATAAACAGATAATTATCTTTCCTTTGATAATGACTAACTAAGACGAACTAACTTCAAAAGCATATCCACCGATAGTCATTGTATGATAATGCACGCAGTTCTAAGGGTCAGGCATTTACAACATTATAACACAATTGCATCTATCTCTTAAATCAACTAAACAGATACGGTCATTTTAAAATAAGATATTGCTGTTGTTTGTAGTAAACAGCTTATATGCATGATACTGTTTAAGGAAATAAACCACAATATAGGTTCTGTAAATTATTGACATTGTGGCGGCACAATATATGTGCATATTAATGAACAGAGGCAGATCTCTGTAAATCTAACTTACATATAACAATTCTGTTTTTGATTTTTGTTTCATGAAATGTCTTACGCAATCAAAGTAGCGTAAAAAGTACGTTCTACATATCTGTAATTACCTCAATGTGAGAACATTCTTAGTGATTTATCATGTTATCATGTTATTGATAAACCTAGCTTTCTTGTTTTCTAAAGCCGCTTTGCAACGGTGCAAAAGACACGAAGGCTTTTAATTGTCGTTTCTACCACCTGCTTTTAAGTCAAAAGGGGGCGCCATTTATCGAGCCAATAATAATAATAATATATATATATTTTATATTATAACTTGTTTTGTAGCACGAGAGGTCTGATTTGACACTTCCTGCAGTAATATAATATCCGACTTTTTAGGCCTGTTTGTTTCTACATAACATCTGCTGACCAGCATCCTCCTTAAACACTATGATAATTAACATCTTCACAGGCTTTTAATCCTGTCTTTGTCCCATTGTGTTGAATGAACTATTGTTCTAAACATAGAGGCTTTAAGAGTATTGTAATTATCTTTATCTTTAAGAGAGAACAAAACTCTGTCCTTCTCTTCTTTATCGTACTGAAAGAACGCCTCCTGTCAATCATTTGTCAAACGATGAATGATGTATTCACTGTGTGAAGGGAAAATGAATGACTCTCTCGTGACATGGACAAGACCAACATGAAAAAGGTGAAACAAATGAGAGGCCAGCACACTGTAGATGATTTAATCAATCTGGGATAATGCTGCCTACCCCAAAGCCTGTCCCAGCAGCTTAGTCTAACCGATTTGCACGTTACATAATAACATTGCATAATCATAACAATCTGGGAAGAATTCGATATAGCCTATTGTTGTATTTTTATTCCACAATTAGGTATTTTTTCAATCAGGTAACACTTTCAACGACAGTCATTACAATATAATAATAATACCAACAGAATATATTTACAAACAGCTCTACAAAATCACGCATTAAATAAACGTTTTATTAATATTATTATTTGACTGCTTTTACATTATAACATGAACAGTGTTAAGTGTAACACCACAATTTATTCAAATGCACTGTTGTAGTGTAGCTACTTAAGTACCTCTGTTGAAATTATGTGCACTTCCTGTTATGTGAGCGCGCCTCCGGCTCGTCCACGAGAAGTGCGCGTGCAAAAGAAAAGGAGGGCTTAATTTTGGGAATAAAAGTAGAGTTATCTGGCTTTGACCACACATAGAACCGCACATCTCAGCGTTGGCTGTCACGTTATTGTGTTATAGGATTGCAGCTGCATGCGGAATGGTGTAATTAGTCGAATTATGTTTCTTTGAGTTTTTTCTTTAAGAGTTTACTAAACGTTGCATTTATAGATAAGTTTCAGCATGGGTCTGCAGGGAGTGTTTCGTGCGGTGATAATGGGGGCCCCGGGCTCAGGAAAAGGGACCGTGTCCAGTCGGATAGCGCAGAGTTTCGGATTAAAGCATCTCTCAAGTGGGGACATGTTGCGGGCAAACATCGAGGCGAAGACAGGTAATACAGTCAGCACAATAACTGTGTCCTGTTAAAATATGTATGCACATGGTCGATCGTAAAGCATTAATTATTTTTCATTCACGTGGCTTAGTTCAGTCTCGTCGTTTCCGTGTCGAATAGAACAAAAATGGCTGAAAATGTAAGAACTTTAGTGGATGGAGATTTTATGAGTATGCTACAGGAGGCGTCCGTCTAGAAACGTAGCGAGTTGACAGCAGTTTGGGGCACCAAAGTCGCCTTCTGCTGCACAAACATACTGCATGCTAGTTTATAATTATGAGATACAACCTTCATTACCAAATAAATTAGCTGCATAACGTAGCAAAAAGTGAAACGTTAACTAACACGAATATGAGAATTTCTCAGTAATTGTATATATTAATTTAACTTTAATGACAGCATGAGTCTTAGATATTCAGACACCACTGTCTGTATGACCACTGTCCACTGATTTTCCCCGCACATTTTTTACTTTGGAAATGCATGGAAAGTCAACAGCTACACACTTCCTCGGATATTTCTATGACCATCTCCTAGTTGGACACACGACAACACTTTCATTCTCTGTTGAGTGTTGTTATCTAAAAAGCTTTTCTGCAAAGCCATTAACTCCAGTTGAACAGTTTACGGCATGAGACAGGCACTGTTATAACATTAATTTCTGTATGTTTATTATATCTGTTGTTTTTTTGAGTTACTTTAGTATGGCATTTTTACTTATCCTCTTCATTGGAATGCCTTTCTTCCGTAGACTATCTGCTCTGCATATTAAACATGTGGAGAAAGCAGAGACTCAGTATTAACAGTTACTTGGTTCAGTAAATTACACTAACACTAAGGAGTTGGAAAACTTTGGATTTACTGTCAGTGTCATTTTAAACAAACCCCCCTATTTATTTAAAAGTTTTAAAAGCTTTTACGTTTGACAAATCTAACAAAAACAGACTCATAAATTACGGTTTGTGTAGAAATAAACACATATCCCAGATGGAGGCCAGATATTTTGTTGTCTGTGTTTCTGGGGGCCTGGTAGCTACACTGTTGTGTGACAGTCAGGTGATTTATGGTGTAGAATGGATTCATCAGCTCTACCCACCACAGTGAGTTTAACCCAGTCACAACATGAAACAAATGACCAACAAATGAAGCATTTATAAAATACACAATTTAGAATCAGAGTTGCATCAGTGAAATATTAAATATTTCGAGGTTCATTAATCTAATTTTCAACATTTTCAATAATTACAAAACTACAGTAAATCTTATTAAAACATGTCAGTAAATAAAGTTACAGCTTGAAGTGGATTTCAGTAAATGCATTTAAATAGTTGACATTTCAAGCATACACAGCAGTGACCTGCAGTGTGACATGCAGTTCTCTATTTAATACTATTTTAAACACCCTTTTCTAATTCTTTATTATTTATAAATTCTGGAACAGCTAGCAAAGTATATTTAAGGATTTAACCCAAAATCGTAATGTAAAAAAGTTGATGTCTCTTTCATTTCTTAACTACTGTATCTATTTACACATACAATATATACAATATTATGTGTTAATTATTTATTGGCAATAATATACAATATTGTTTAGTTTTATTAAGTATTAGTCACACATGTGAATTATATTTGAAGATGGCAATCAATACTGTGAGTAAAAACCTGAATGAAATGTTCGACCTTAATTGTGTTAATGAAATGGTAAAATGCCAGTTTTTGTTTAATAACTGAAATATTGATCTCTTGTATGTACCTGTGCAGATTTGGGTCTTTTGATGAAGTCCTGTATTGATCAGGGTCAGCTGGTTCCTGATGATGTCATCTCCCGTCTCATCCTGTCCAGTGTGAAGAACATGAAGGAAAACAGCTGGCTACTAGATGGTAAAACATTCATCCAAAACACCACACCAAAAACACTGTTAAAGGAATACATCACCTAAAAATGACAATTTTGTCATCATTTACTAAAATAAAAGTTAAACAGTAACAGACTAAGACTAATAAGCCCCCAAAACACCATGAAAGTATCTTAAAATAGTTCAGAATAACCTGTTCCAAAACGTATGGCTTTAAAAGACAAAATGGAATATAGCACAGGAATCATATGGACATATGCACTTTTATGGTACTTTGTGGTGCTTATATAGAGCTTCATAGCTTCAGTCCCCACTTTCATTATATTGAAAAAAATGCCCATTTGTCCTGCTAGGGTTCCCCCGTACTGTGGCTCAGGCTGAAGCCCTGGACAGCTTGTGTGATGTAGACACAGTTATCAACCTGGACGTGCCCTTCCAGACTATCAGGGAGCGGCTGACTTCACGCTGGGTACATCTTCCTAGCGGCAGGGTCTACAATATAGATTTCAACCCACCAAAGAAGCCAGTGAGTCCTCTAATCTTTATATCCCATCATTCCCTAGTGCTGTTGAAAGAGGCTATCTTTAAAACAGGTGAAAAATTATGAGATATTTACAGTCCTGTTTAACATTGCTTGAAGAAACTGTTGATAATTAAACAAAAGCAGGTTGACCATGCCTGCTCACATGGACACACACAGCGTGCACATGCACACGTAAGAGTTTGAACTATGCAGCAAACTGGCTATAAGAAAACAAGGAAGGAAATAATTGAGGTTTATGCTTGAAACAAGTGAAAAATTATATACTAAATATATACTAAATAAATTATATAATACACTTATATTCAAGATATGAACTTAGTAGTTGTGCTTCATGTGAATCTGATCTTTTAACTGAACCCCAATACAAAAATGCTTATTAACAATAGTTTGAAGTGCAAGTGTATTCACTTTTAAATATGCTTCCAAAAGTAGGGCATGTTAGAGAAATATTGTCTAAGAGTTTTATTTATAAGATATTGTCAGATTTTTTTAATAATAGTTTTCTTATTCAAAGATAAAGAATGATGTAAAAGTAAAAAAGAAAGAAGAAAAATGGACCATTGGATCCTTTATAAAATGTGATACTGTATCCAACCTGTATTCAACTAGTGAAGAGTCCAAAGACATCTGGAGGTAAAGAAGGTCATGGTACTTTCTGAAGTTTGGTCCAATCGCAGCCTTGCAGACCAGGAAGGGAGATAAGAACTAAGGAATTTGTTGAGGGAACTTTGGCATGCAATAAAACAGAAGACAGCCATGGTGTTTCTGTCCATTAAACACCATCAAAGAAAATATCAGTTGCATTTGATTGTTTGGAACACAAATGGTCAATTATTTAAACAGTATACTTCTTTTTCTATGCCAGATTACAAAAGTATTAAACTGTTTTTAACCTTGTCTGTTGTACATTTAATCTCCTGCCACAGAGCATTTGTCCAAAGCTGTCATTATACATTAATAACAGTACCATATTTGTTTGTTGCTTTAGAAATTCACTCTGTATACTGTATTTCATGTTTACTCAGCTGAATGCACACTTGTTTTTTTTTAAATAATACACCACAAGACAGCAATCCAGTTTATTTTAATCAAATACAGAACTAGTCAAGTGTGAAACAGTGTTTGTCTTTCACTGAGTTCCAAGCTTATGTCAACAGAAAACAGTTCAGCTGAAGGTCACCCCAGTTTAGCTATGAAACATACCTAGAAGGGTCTGTTGATGGTTTTAACATTTTCATTCTTGAGGAATGATAGTTTTAAGGGATAGTTTACCCAAAATGTATATTCTGTCATTGTTTACGCATTCTCGTACTATCGTGTGGAAAATACAGTTAGTTTGGAGGTGAACTGTTCCTTTCGTTTGTATTTATAGCATGGGAGTCTTTAAGCTCAGCAATGATGTCATGAAGTAATGGAACATAATCAACGGCTTCTGTTGTACACAGGGTCTTGATGATGTCACAGGAGAGCCATTGGTTCAGAGGGATGATGACAGTCCTGAAACCGTCACCAGGAGACTGAAGGACTATGAGAGACAAACACAACCAGTTCTAGAGTATTACAGGTATCATTTATTGTGCTGTATATATACCACAAGCACATAAAGCCAGTTTACTCATTTGCCAACTGTGAAGTAAATCTATAGATTTTTCTTTTTTATTTTCGACGTAATCTTATTTATGATGATTGAAACTGACTAAAAAATACATACAGCAAAATGGGACTATTTAAACAAACAGTTCACATGAAAAAAATATGTAACTACTGCGCCCTCCACCGCAGATTTATATAAACTGATTGAATTGTTTCTTTAGACTGGACTGACGGTATAACATGATATAAATTATCATCTTTGCAAACCCGTAAAAATAATTAACTTATGATTGTTACATTACCAGGAGTAAAGGAGTGTTGGAGACCTTTACTGGAACTGAAACTAACAAGATATGGCCTCACGTTCATGCCTTCCTGACCAGAAAAATCCCAGGGAACCAGCAGGCTATGGGAAAAGTGTGATTCCACTGCAACATTTTTGACAGCAGATATTTAATACTCAAGTACATTGAGGGGTCCAAGCACACTGCACCTCTATGGCCTTAACAAGACTATTATAAACAGAGTTAAAACACTCATATGCTGAATGTTGCCTTTGGTGCCGTCATCTGATTTCAGATGCCAAACTACACAAGTGGCACACAAGGCAAGAAAAAACTTGCTTGGAGTATTACACATGTATTACACATGTTTAATAGTTAATTAAGTTTCTTTCAGTACGAGAGACGAACCCACTAGGGAAACATTTCTGTTTTCATTCAGTTTTCAGTTGAAGTGTCTGCACAATAGCGCTAAAGCATTCCTGTTTCTTTTTGCCATAAAGCATTTATTATTAAAATTGTATGGTAGAAGTATTCATTTAATGTTGTTGTAATTAGTAATTGTTGAGTAATTTAAGAAATAATCAGATTTAAATTTGACTGCCCTTTAAGGTGAATCACTATAGTCTTAAGCAAAAAAATATTTCATGTTAAAACGTCCTATACATTTCAGACTTGATGAATGTGAGATTTTATATTGCCTGACCGTTTATTGTTTTCAAACTGAAAATGATTTTGCACAAGATGATTAAAATAATTAATAGTGTTAGAGGGAATATTATACAAATAATGTATTGTAATTAAGAGATGTTTGTACAATGCTATCAACAAACACTGAAAATATTAAAGGGAAAAACTCTTTACTTTTTGTAACTATTTAAAAAGTCTTTCTGTATTCATAAACCACTTTTCTGTGGTTGTAGTCCTGCTTAACACAGCTGTGCATCTATTAATTAAACTTTTATTTCATTACAAGAAACGAAAAGCTGTTTTTTACTGCTGTGTTCACAAACCCTATTACATAAACCATGTAAATTTGTAAAATCAATTTGTAAACCACTGTAGTGAGAAACTAGCCAGTGATTCTGCAATCCTATCGCACATATGCAATAAAGTATCAAATATTTGTTGTTGTTTGGTTAGTGAGGCATTCAACACAACCAGTTCTGCAGTATTATAGTTACTGTTTAACTGTATTTAAGTCAAAAGTTGGGGCGCTAATTCTTTATTATTAACACTTTCCTCAATTAATGAAATAACAAGGCAATCAAAACCATGAAATAATGCTAGAAGTTTAAATATTGTAGTGACATCTTTGCAGTACCAACAATGCAGTTATTACGCAATAGTTTCTTGTCCTTTATTTTGTGTAGGACACCTTCATACATATTAACTTAATAAGCTTGTTACATTTTGACCAATGTCTTGTGATCTTAGTATTAGGTGAACATGCTGAAAGAAACGTACACGCAATGCTTTTTTCTGTCAATGAAGATAAAGCCCCTTCCTCAATGAAAACAAACAGATGGGCTTTTAACACTGCGCTGAACCCCAGCTTATCTTTCTTTCAAACCCAGCTTTTAACCTCTGGTAAACTTCTGGCTTCTTTATACAATAGTTTACTGAACATATCAAGCAACTGATGTTTCAGACAAAATATGGCCAGCTAATTACTTTGTTTTTTTCCTCTACTAGTGAAAAGTCACAATGTTGTGAACCATTTTATTAAACACAGATAAGCAAAGTGACAAACGATGAAATGTTTGCTCTTTGTCCAATCAAATCAGAGGACTGGAACTATTTATTGAATAACTTACGTTACCACTTGCTAAACAAGTGTAAAACAGTGAAACCTCAACAACTACTGTGAAATAAAACTTTTAAAGATGTTCAATCAGCAATACTGTAGTTCTAAACATTAATTAGTCTGATTGTAAAGCTTGCACAATTATCATTACTCAATTACACAATTTAATATTACACAGTCACTGGGTTTGCTGTGTATGCGCTGTGTACAACAACAGAAAAAATAAAAACTGGCTCATTAACTGCTTTCATATAATTATTACAATTTGTTAGTGGTAACAATGCAGAGGCAAAATGGCTTATACCAAAGTTGCATTCTTAACATGAAAGTTTATATTATCAATCGATCATTCAGTTTAAATTCTGATATGGTGAAGACATGTTTTGATGTAACTTAAAGTAACAAAATATTGCTGGTTTTCTTGTGGTGGTCAGTGGGTCTGCAAATGAAATTGTTCTCAAGAAACATTTGCAAAGTGGGTGGTCCTGTTTCACTGTGTCGTTTCATGATCCACAAGAAGCTGTCTGTAATCTACTGCCTCCATGAGCTCATGACACCTTAAACAGTTGACAGATAGCAGCTTACAGTTAAACGTTGAGTGGAAGTTGCAAAATCCATGTGAAATTTGAAAACTGCCGTTTAACAAAACAAATGCTTTGCAACTATGATTGATCTTGTTGGTTGAAACCAAAACACACTACAACAACAAAAAAATAACTAAACAGAAATACATAAAAATCTCTTTTTCTTGCACTTTCTAGCATCTGTCACTTTCCTAAATTTTTCAAACTGATAAAGCAGTTCAAATTTCGCAACAGAAAGGTAACATACTGTGCACAAAAATACAAGCACTTCAAAATACAGCTCCCTGTCTTTTATTTAAATACTTTGCTTTTTAAAACAAATATAAAGTGCAGCAGATGTTCAGGCACATTTAAAAACAAAAGTCTTTGAGCACAGCCCTTTATCTTCCTGTCTCCTGACCCAATGCGGATTTCTACAGAATTTTCTCCATGGACTGACTGTAAGCATCTGCTAGGTCTCCATCATTCTCCAGTCATCTGGTTCTGAACTCTCCTCTTTAGAGGCTCTGGGTATATTTGTCCAAAGTCCTGCTTCCAAACAACGCTTCAGATGATATTCTGCCATCTGCAATGAGTAAGACAGAAATTTATCATGGCAAAGACCAGAAGCAGAATCAAGAAGCACAGTGGAAGAGTATATTTCTCAGTCACTGTATGGCAATCAGAGTACATTTTAAATGTAGCATTACATGTAGAATCTGCAGCGTCACGACTAAAGCATATTTATTTTAACCTGTATTTATATTGTCAGAACATAATTAATGCCAAAAAGGTTTGTTGACGGAAAGTTTTTTTGATTTAGTAGAATAGAGTGAGCTAAAACAGATGGACTGTGATGAAAATGAAGCAATTTTTGACTTCAAAAATCAATTTTGAAATTGATTGAAATGCCATTTTAAATTGATACAGTACTACCTATATGAACCAATGAAAGACGTTTAAAATCCGTTTTTGTATAAACTAAAAAAACAACTTCTGGGCTGACTTTGTCAAAATCCTTTTCAATGTAAAAATGTTAAGAATTAACCACAGCATACAAATAATTTGTCTAGTATCGTTATTTTTGTTATGCTTTCAGTCTTGATTGTAGTCCAGATTTTTATGTTTCTTGATATAGTCCTAATGTTTATGTTTTTACTCTTGGCTATAATCTGCAAATCCAGCCACAAACAGATCTGGGACAAGAAGCAGGATTATAGATCAGACTGCATTCTGATTACTGCTCCACCCTTGCAGACTAAAGTGGTTATGTAAGCCTTCCTGCCTGTGTCCTTTGGCTCTCATTGGCTTAGCAGCACGTCTGTGGTTGGTTGTCTGTGGTTTTGAGAGTGTGTGTGGCAGAAGGGCTGAAGCCTGTTTAATTGAGTGGCTAAGGCCTGTTACACGGTGCATGCACAAGCAACATGAATATGTAAGCGAAGCAGAAGTTTAACTGTACAGCAGGCTTGTGTTGTGCAAAGCTGCAGCTTTATACTAAAAAACAAAATTATTTTGGTGTTACCTGCGGGTTCATGGTGCTCAGCACGTTCTGGAGAATCTGCATGTCCTGCATCTGGATGCATGTTTTCAAATCCTTCAAATGTAACATTTATACGGCTCATAAATTAACATGTAAAATAAGCATTTTAAATCACACAGCGTTTAAAAGTTTATAAAACAGGTAGCAGTTACAGTAAGCAATAAAATACCTGTATGCGTGTAACCGCACAATGTATACATTGTTTGGCAACCATAAATAATAATATTTCTTGCTTATTACCATAATAAGATTAGTAAATGTATCTGTTGAACATTATGAGTTGTATTATATTGCTGTTGCCAGTTTTGCACTATGCTGTGCCTTCAACATCCCTTCTTTGTGGTAAAATTTACATAGAGTTCTTTGTGCATTACTGATCTATACAAAGGCAAGACGGTGCCATATGATAAGACATTTTATTCTTGTGCTCATTGCGTCATGCTAAATAGCTCATGCTAAAATCTCTTTTGTCCAACATTTACATTACAAACACTATTTACAATCTGATTGGCTTTGCTGATTTATGTAGCACTCTCAGAATAGTTAACTAACAGTAGCTAATAGATACCTACCGGAGGCAAAGACTCCAGAACCTCTTTGGGGTCGAGGCGACAGCCTGGCCCTGTGCTTTGGTGTGCGATCTCCTCTGGGGTTTTTCTTTTTGATTTCATAGTGTACTCCTTTACTCTCTGCTTAAAGGCCTCCAGTTCTGTGTGAAAAACATCTAGATATCCTTCCTGCCCTGCCTTTAGAAAAAGAGCAAACAAACAAACCCTTAAATAGTAGCAATATTAATGAATATATTCATTAAAGTAACATTAGTAAAATATAAGGTAAGAGATCATATTAAAATACATTAAAAATGAGCTGTGAAGAGCACATTACAGAAGATCTGTCAGATTGCTCTACATTTCCTCATCACAGGCTGTCAGTTATGTCATGTGTCTCTCTAGTGGTCACCGACATTACTGCATAACACTGTAATTGTAATTAGGGCTTTGTTGTTATACGGCTAAATAACTCATGTAGGTCACAGTAAGTTGTTCATATTACATAAGGATGATGAATCCCTGAAATAATATTTTTTGTTACATTTCATAAAAATAAATTAACCTATATATATATATATATATATATATATATATATATATATCAGATTCCAGAGATTCATTGATAATGACTGTCATAACGGATATTCATTTACTATAAATTTATTTAGGTAAAAATGAACATTGCTCTCTTGATAATATCAAAATTGATAGAACACATGGAAGGTGTAGGAAGATGTTTGAAGCATTGTAGCACACTGCAGCGCATGAGTCTGCTGTGAAGAAGGGACACTCACTTTGGCTTTTTGAAAGAACTGACGGAAGCAGCCTCGTGGGTCCTGCTGGGCGTTTCTGGCCATCTCCAGAATAAACTGCATGACGACTGCCTGGTGAGCCACCTGCTCCATTAAGGCCTCTTTCTGAAGAACATCCAGAAGAACTATTTAAAACATCAGTTTCGCTACAGAAACAATTCAAACATCTGAAACATGACTTATGAAACACATTTTACTTCATTGTACATGTGAACATCAGGCTTGTTCAGACTCATATCATTCAGACTCACTTGTTCTGCTTGTAGCCGAAAGCACCACAGGATTAAGTAATTGGCTGTTTCTTCACAGATGAGATGGTGATACTCTGACAAAAAGCGCTGGCTGTCATCCCACCTTCTTAACATTCCTGTCCGTATGATAACAAATCATCAGACTGAGCCAATAGAAACGACCACAAATGAAAACTATAACTACAAGCACCATCACTTACCAAAATGTTTCAAGAGTTCTTCATAACGCTGCACAAAACTTTGGCTTTTATCATAATCAGTTTCATTAGAAGATTGTGAATTGTTAATGATACTCTAAAAAATAAAGAAAATGAAGAAAGGGAGTCAGTAATCTTATACTAAACAAGATAAAAGAGCATTAATATTTTGAGTGGCTACAACAAAAGTACTAATTACAACAATTACATTTTTAATTTTGGCAAATGTCTATTTGTTTTTGTTTTCAACCCATCTAACTGATGCTACCAAGACAATCAGAAATAACTCTTACAATTTTAAAACACCTCGGGTTTTAGTCAGATGAACAACGTTATATTAAAGGCATATTTAAATCAGTGGAACTTCCACCAATGTTTAAAATAAGCCAGGTTAACACAAGCTGTAATGACAACAAATGGTTTGTACAGGGTTTAAATGATTCAGCTCACTCAAACCTAAAATCTGAAGTGAATGTCTGTGTGCAAAAGTTGTTTTGTAATCTATAAAAGAATAAAGATTATGTATGTACATATGCATGCACACATACTTTTATAAACTAATTTCCTATTGATCTTGCCCCAAATCACATCAGACCTCCATAGAGAAAATGCTGCAATTCTGATTGTACTCATGACTTACTTTTTATTTCTTTATTTTAGCCCTGCAGTTACTCTGGATTGCACATATAAATACATAACAGACTAAGCATAACATACACAAACCCCAAATGACATGTTCTTAACTTATAAATGTTTGGATGTCTCAGATCTGAGACACAAGGGAAAAAAGGAAATCTTGTATATAGCCTCAGACAGTACAAGCATGGACTCCTACAGTGCATTCACTGACAGGATAGATAATGCACACAAAACTGGCAAGCACTTTCTTGATATGGCAAGATCCAATCTGACTGGCTCACTAGACACAATTACAAGGAAAGGTAATGTCACAGAGTTTTTTATCAGTCTGTGTGGAGTTTTAAAGGAAGAAATAGGCACTAAATGTCAAAGGTTACTGGCACAAACTCTGTGAAAGAGATTAAGAATTTACTTTAAAGTACCTAGTTACCTAGATATCCACGAGAAGATCTTTATATTTCACTCTGTGCCATTATTATTATTTTATTTTCACAATTGTCTGTTATTGCAGTATAATCTATGCTACATAAACTTCAATGAAAACATAATTGTGGTTGATTGCTTTCCATGCCAGTCAGACCAGTCTCTCCCTGTTGATGTATCCAGAATAACCTGCAAAGCAGACCTTAACAGACCTAACTGCTAATTGCTAGGTTAGCAAAACTACCTTGTCAAACACATCTCGGCTGGCCTCAGGACACAGCGTGGGACTCCTTCCCAGCATTTTTTCTTTATGTCTCCACTCCTGCTCAGTCTGTGATAGCTCAGTGGAGGAGGCCAGAGCTCGGGCATGCTCCTGTTCCACAGATTCTGAGCTGTGAAGCTCCAGACCACACAACTGGTCCTGCGCCTCTGCCAGCTGCCACTGGGCTGCAATAGAGGCCTTCACACTGCGCTGCTGACTCTGGCAAAGAGATGCCATACTGTCCGCAATGGGCTGGATTGAGACACATCACAAGTAAAAGACAGAGAGAGCATTAGCCACGATGTCTCCAACAAAATATTACTCAATGCATACTCATATGGAATATTTGCATATAAGACCAAATTAGACAAGCAAGACAAGTCTTCTACATGAAGAAACTAAATTTTTCCTTGGACCAAGATGATTCATTTGTTTTGGTCTGTGACTGTTTAAAGTCACAGTATGGTATAAATCTATACATTTCTTCTCTAATTAAAAAGCCTGTCATTGATAAAATATAAACCAAAGACATTTAAACGTAAATATGATGTAAATACTGCACTTGGGATTTACAACTATCTCTATGGAATTGCCTTGAATCTAATAATAACAAAACACTCATTAGTTCCAGCTGTCACAACATCCTTACCAACAAACCACCGTTAGCAGATGGAAAATGAAGTAGTGGATGAAAGAATGGCTCATGACCTCATATCAAAGATCCAGATAAATCCTTTAATACCCCACAATGACAGTGAGGTTTTCAGAAACATTGTTAACCTATACAATTTAACATTGGCTGTTAATAACAGTAGACAGAAGATGTTTCATCTGAACGAACAAGTCTGTCACTTTGGCACCGAGTTGGCACACTGTTTTTTGAAACACAGCACATACGTCGCTCATCACGTTGCAATGAAGTTTTACTGCAGCAGCTAGTTTAGCAGGCTAACGTGCCCCCAACAAAGTAACGGTGCCTTTAAACGACTTCTAAACACTTTAGGGGAAATACAAGCGATCGCACTTTCATACTAATTTAAAGCGTGACAGGAAGTATTGGGATGTAAATAAAGCACTAGCAAACTTTCTCATGTACCTCGTGTGGGTGTGTGTGGGACATCTTTTCCTTTCGGTCCTGTTCACCAAACCACTCCATGTTGCTGCTTAAACTCCGTCCTGAAGCTACGGATGGTGATCTAGTGTTTATATAGCTTATGATCCCAAAAACATACGCGATTTGTTGCTGTCGTAGCAAACGCAGGGAGTTATTTTCAGGTTATAACATCAGCAGTCCTCTCTACAGCTCCTTTTAGCTCCTCCTGACAGCTACCATACACTGACACGCTCACTCATCACGTGATGCTGGACTCCAATCACATGACACAACTCGCACAACGCCATCGTTTTAGGATTAAAATTCATCTTATTTGATTTTATTAAAATTTTAAATGTTTTATAACAGTGTTTCCTTTAAATTAGGTGATGCGACCTTTTTATTTAATTGTAACTATAATATTGATCAATTTCATAAATACGTGTTCTTTCTGTTTTCCTTGTGTCTTGTGTATATTGTATTAAATATAATTTACGTATAATTAAAATATTAATTACATTCTTAATCATATTTGGGATAGGACTATTTTTAAATAACTTCAGCAATTTTGAAGGGAATAAGTGTTTTATGGTTAATGGTTTACAGTTTCTTGCAAAATGTCATATTTACCAAAGCAAAATTAGTATCGGAATTCCGAGGCCAATTTATTGAATAAATGCAGTATTTGTAACCAATCTAACTTATAAACACTAAAGCTATTTTCTTGTGTTTTCTCATTTATCAGTGCTATTTGCTTTAAACTAATACTTTTATTACTATACCTGTTTTTATTACATAGTATACACATAGATTTTCACTGTAAATAGTGTTCATAAAATTAAAAACAACCGGCGCAGTTTGTAACGGACAGAATTGTTCGTATTCATCATTATTTATTCAAGAAGTTCAAACCGTCAATAAATGGCGCCCGAACTCTGCTATATTTAAGCATTTTGAGCATATGACCATAATATAATTATGTTAAACTACCATGAAAGACAACTATTTCCGTATGTTATATTTCTATTAGTGTGATGATACTCTGGAATCTGCAAATTTCCAGGAAGTTCGGCGAGAATAGTCACGTGTCACATAGTCAAAGGTCCATAATAAACATTTCAGCTATATAGTGGTTCCGCCCGGATATATTAAAAGATTTATTCTACATACTGTCTTCGTATGACATCGACATTATCTAAGTAAGTTGAATATTTAAATCAATTGAATATAATAATATCCCATCGATTAAATCATACAGATATAATCGTTTTGTTTTTAACATCAGTAGTTTATAAATGACGTAAAGGAACACGGTCACTGTTTTCAAGATATACTAGCAGGCAGACATTAGCCTGTCCAGTGAAAGTCATTTTGTCACGCTGAGTTCAAACTCCTGTTCTGAAATGAAATAATTTGGTATAAAGTGACAAATTTCTTTGTAGGCTTTGAACTATAGTTTCTGACAACTATATAAAAAGCTGAATACTGCAATCAGTGTTTGTTTGATAAACTCCAAGCAAACTGTAACCGTTGAATTTACTGAGAATGTGGTGGTAAACCAGAGCAGTTTAACATCTTATTCGTTTATATAAATCCTGCTCCGATTACAAAAGGTCCATTACACTACCAACTGAGTCTGAAGTTAACTGGAGAGATTTCATGTAAACTGTCACCGAGTTCACTAGTTAAGGAGAAATCAGTTACTCCTAGTGAGTGTAAAAAGGAGATTCGTGTACTTTTCCAGTCTGTACATTAGTGAACAAATAATTAAGATGCATTATGTAGCAATGCAGAGATAAAATTTGCATGAATTACAACACATTTATTTAAAGTGTTCATGTCAGAAAGTGAACAATAGCGATGGCTGTGGTGCGTGAAATGACGGCGGTATGGCCAGTTGATCAGCGTCCTGATGCGGCTCGTGGCGTGGCTCTTGTTTACGTCATGAGTTCGTCGTTTGAATAACAAAGAGCAGCTCCCACAACGAAGAAATAGAAATAAACATAATCTGAGATTAGGAAAGTTAGGATTAAGACAATCATATAAATCTGATGAATTACAGAACAATAATAAAATGATGTATTCAGAAGGATTTACAATACAATAAAATAAGAAGAAAAAGAAGAAATGGTAACACTTTACAAAACGTTGTGTTTGTTAACATTAGTTATTACATTAGCCAATATAAACTAGCAATGAGCAGTATATAAAAATGTGTTAGGAAATGTTGAAATTAACGTGCAAAGATGTAGAAAAATGCTGTAGAAGTGATGTTTGTTAACTGTTGTTAGTAAATGTTAACTAGTGTAGTTAACTAATGTTAACAAATGGCGAGTGCATAATGCTGTTTAAACCACAGTAACTTTATCCTCCAGTTCTGTGCCACCACACACGATCTGGATTTATTTGAGATGATGCCCACCAGTACATTATACAATTTGTTATTTGGCTGTAAGTTATTCGTAAGCATACCTTAATACAAAAACGCAAAGTCACTAAACTAGAATGAACATGCAATAGACTGATGAATTTCATACTGTGTAAGTTATCTGTGCCCACTAGATGTCAGTAAAGACCAAACAAGAGCCCAGTTATCATCAAGACCTGAAGGTTTTGGATTTAGTGCCAGGAGTTTCCCTCGAGACTGCTGAGAGAAACAGTCCAGACTCCAAACCAAAAAAAATAACATACTCAGCCTTAAAAGCACGTCTCCTAGCCAGCTGGCAGACTGCCCTTACTTAGGCTGCTGTTCCCACAGGGAGGAAAACTGCATTCGTGTTTGTGTATATGTATGTGTGGCACTAAAATATGTGTGTGTGAATACTGGATTGTGATTTTTGAGTCTTGACACCTGCAGCACTTGTTCACATGTTGCTAAACACAAGTCACTTTAACTGTTAAGTTGACAAACTAGAAAAAAACTTGTTATATTACTTGTTGTTTCCTTTTTTAATATTAGGGTAAACGATTTTTTATGAAGTTACCCCTGAAGCTTTGCAAATACCGTAGGGAACCACATATAACAATATTTTGTCAGTAATCTATTGCTGACTTGAGAGAACAGTATAAGAATGTGTGAGAACTAATTGAAATGACTCACATGTCCCACATGCACAGTACGAACAATATTAAGACCAGCTGGCAAGGCCACGCATTTTTGGGGATTGCTACATTATATTAAAAAAAAATCAATTGTTGTTCAAGGTATCTAGCAAATCCTGCTGCTATGTTCCAGCTTTTCCTTTTTAAACACATAGAAAGAGTTTCTTGGTTGGGATTTAGGAATTAAGTCATCAGTAAAAAGTCTTTATTTATAAACCAGATATGAATGTTAATGAAAACCTGTCAAGGAAAAGAATTATAGAATATCAGTGATGTTTAGACACTTCTAACTGTGTTCTAACCTGTTAACTAGACATGCACTTGGTATCTGTTTGTTCATGTGCTTTACAATCACAACAATGAAGTTCGTTCTTTTGAACAGGGTGTGAAAGCATTGAACTCAGAGCGCCGCCAGGTGAGCAAGAATGAGCCTGGAACAACAATTAAAAGGTAAGTTCCCAAAGAAATGGGCCCTTGCACACTTTATTAAGGTTATTTTTAATATTAGTGATTGCTATTGCAGAACTGCATTGAGGACAGGATCTATGTCATAAAAAGAGACCAGAATATCATAGAGACTAGGGGATGGTCTTTTGACTTGGGTCAGTTACCAACCGCCTAGTACCTTAGTACTGGATTTTTAGATATCAACGGCAACAGGTTGTGAGTTTTGCATGAGAATGCAATCAAGCACCACTTGATTTTCTGTAGAAAAATGTCAGTAGTAAAATCTTTCCTGAAACGAGCTTTTAGCATAGTTTGAACTTCCATATTAGGTCATTTGCTCTGTGAGTGGAAAGAATACATGGTGTGGATTTTTGTAACTTACCTGCCTCCTTCCACTGTCTCACTTTTCTCACTTCCCATTGCCTATTGCATAGTCCACATTCCTTAATGTCCTTTTGCCCCATTTTCCTCCCATGTATGTGTGTGCGTGTATGGTAAAGAATGAGGTTAGGGTGGGGTAGAAACAAAGATGAGAGAATATACATGTGTGTGGGTGTGTTTCACAGCATTAGAATGTTCGCACGGTGCTGTCACACCAATCGCAGCAAGCTGACTTATGGGAAAAGAATAGCCTAAATAATGTTAAAAACAGCCTGTTAAGCTTGCGGCTGGTGTAAATGTGATGAGCTCCGTGCAGGAATATGCAGCGCTGCAGCTCGGCGGGCGGGGGTGGGGATTGGAGGGGGGCTTACACCAAGAGTGGATGGAGAAAAGCCCTTTGCACCACTTTCCCAGGCTATGGGTCAGGAAGGCTGGATTTTTTTTACACCGTGACCACCGTGTTGCCCTTTCCGGGAGAAATCCGAGACAAACAACGTGGGGGGAGGGCAGGGGAGGGGGACAGGAAAACTAGCCCTGGGAAGCAGGAGAGGGAGGGGGAAGCAAGGTGTTGGCCACACAGCATGAGAGTCCATTGGTTTCAGGGCTACTCAAAGGACCATATACCTCCCCTCCATTTCTCCATTGTGATCAGCCTCTCCTAACTCACCCCCACCTTCCTCTTCAAAAATGGCCTATCTTCTCACAGTTTTGTGAGCTGAAATCACCCCCAAAACACAAAGCCCCAACACCTCTCAAACAACAATAGGCCCCTCCCTTTTCTCCCTGTTACGCTTATTAAATGTTAATTTTCTTACCCTGTTTGCTCAATTCAAATGCAGTGTGAAGTGTCCACATGTAACAATGGCTGACTGGGAAAGAAAGAGTCAAGGAGTGCATTACAAAGGAAATAAAGGAATTAAACCTGTGTACTGTATTTGAAGGAAAAAAGTTTGTCATCAAAGTTTATGGTGTTGGGAAAAGTGAGTTTAAACAGCATCCAGGGTTTAAAGTTATCATCTTGTAGAATATTCTGTTTCTCACAGAAATATGGCATTTTACAGAAATAAATGTGAATGCTAGAGCATGAAGACTGGAAAGATGAACTTAAACATTCCCTTCGATATTTCATTAGTTGGACTAATTGAAATTCAGTTTGGTGCTGCTCAAGAAATTGGTACAGAAATTCCACTATTCACTTTTAAATTAAAACAGCATTCTGGTTTTAAGATTTTAGATTAAGAAGTCTATTCACATTGGATCAACGTGAAAGCAACAACAGCACTTTATGTTAGAATTTGTAAGATTGGCAAAGCTGTGGTGTGATGGTAGATTGGCAAAGCTATGCTTCTAATGCAAAAAACTATGGTGCTAATGTGGACCTTACAAGTTTGATTCCTGTCTCTGTCATTTCCTTACACTCATTACTGTAACAGTTTAATAAATGACAAGAAAAAGAGAAAGCAGAGATTGAGTGAAGAATTGAAACGCGCACAGATTTGACAACAGTACGGTGTGTTCTGCGCCTACAGGTTTTGACCTGACTGTTCTACAGGAGCACCTCTGTGACCTGTGGAACAGGAAAGAGCAGGAGCAGGTAAAAAACTTGTCATTATGTTTGAAAAAATGGGGTCAAAAATGTAATTGGGGCAGCATTTTACACCGGTGGAGTAGTTTTCACAATAACAAAACAAAACTTTACAATGAGGTTCCATTTGTTAACAAGAATTAGTTGTTAAATACATTTGTTAAGAGCAGGGTAGGTGATTTTTCCAGAAACATTTTGTGTTATGCTGGTTGAAAGTCTTCACATCCTGATCCCTAAATGTTCATGTAGCTCAACTGGTAGTGCATTTCTATAGGTTGTGGGTTCGATTCCAGGGGACACATGTACTGATAAAATGTATAGTTGCTTTGGAAAAAAGCATCTGCAGAACGCATAAATGTAATGTAAGTGGTCTAAATATATTTCAATAAATATCTTCTGTGAAAGGCACAGGACCATAAAATGTTGGTCTAATCATTGCATTGGTCCAAGTGCTATTCCTAGCCCCTCTGAAATGTCCTAGCCTACTTTTGACCACAATTATCAATCCTAGTTCATTTTAATTTCAGCATTTACAGATACATTTTGAAGTCCAATGTTGTATCTGTTAACATTATTTAATGCACAATGAACTTACATATACAAACAATGAACAACTGTATTTGCATTAACAAAGAATAATAAATGCTGTAAATATATATTTGTTATTGTTAGTTCAAATAGTGGCTAATGAAATAACATGGTAATGAATGGAGCATTATTATGCAATGTCACCCAAAATTCTTACATTATGTAATTAGTGCATTCAAATGTAATTTTCAGATCAATACATTTTTACACCCAAGGTATTTTTTTAGTATTTGTTTTTATGTAATATTAAGTAATGAAAAGTCCTACTCCTTTTCTCTCAGCTGCGACAGGTTTTAGCACAAAGCTTCTCACAGATGATGGAGCCCTTACGTGGGCTGCTTGACTTAACAGAGGCCTGTTACACCATCCAGAGAAGCAAGCCTACCACCCTGGTCCAGTTTATTTTTGCAGAGTTTATGCGCTGGAAGACAAAAAATCCCAAGGCCAGTTTGCAAGGTCTTGAGGAGAAAGAAAAACTGTGTTTACAGCAGCGGGCCCTGGGGCTACTGACAGACTCACAGCCCGGGTACATGGACCCACTGCTGGAGATCTACCAGCTGAGCTCACTGGAGAAAGCACTGTTGATAAAACATGTGTCTTACCTGCATGAGTGCTGCAGTTACAAGGAGGTAAGAGCTGAATGATACTTTCTTTGTTGAAAACAGACTTCAGTATTACAAAAATAATTGTTTTTTTTGCGTTGTGACATCTTAACAATTAAACCCTCCAAATTATTTTTGAGTTGTTTTGTAAATCCTATTATTCTGGGTGATTCTTGCCAGTATGATTTTCATTTTTACAGTTAGTTGATTTTTAAAACATTAGCATAAATAACAGTCACAAGCAATATTGTGATGTATACATTTTAATTAGTTATCACTATCACATTGCAGTAATGACAGTGGCAATTTTTGCATTATACAGAAAGAAGAACTGGTGGGGAGGGGGGTGCTTGGAATAAATTGCCCTTTATTAATATTAATAACTGACATTGTTGATATTTGCAAATACCAGTATGATTACCAATACGCTGTGTTTATCTAGATGTGAGAACATTTTATGTTTTATGACAGGCACTGGTGTTCAGTGTCAGAGTGGAACTCCAGAAAGAGCTTGACATGGAGAAAGTGAGTTTAGCATTGATATCCCACTGTGAGGAAGAACAGGATCTTCATTACTAATCTCAGTTCCTCTCTCCCCTGTGTGTCCTGGTAGATGTGTGTGCCCCTCATTCTCCTGGACAAGCTGCCACTGGTAGAGATGTATGTGCGTGGCCACTCAAACCTGCAGCAGCAGCTGGTCACACTTCTAGATTCCTGGTGCAATCCAGACTTTAAGATCCAGCCTTTGCTCAGGTGAACACACACATGCAGGATCACTGTAAGATGTTGCATAAAAAGCCCATAAATGGCAACTCATTCAAAAATTTTGGCAAATAATTTTTAGACTTTAACAATTTCTAAATAATTTCGTCATCTCTGTAAAATGAATTTTTAAATCTATATCCAATAATCATATGAAAATTTCCTGGATTTTTTTATAAACATATGTGAACTCTGTATATGGGTTTATCCACATATATGGTTTTTAGTGAATGTTGTGTGATTCCAGTCAGTACCCACAGCTGGTTCTCTCCAAGCATCAGACGGATCAAATTCAGCCCAAACTCCTCAGCAAACATGTCTTTCGGCTCATGGAAAAATTCTGCATTGACCCAAGTGAGTGTTATAGCTCCCCATCTTGTGATAAAATGTTTCACCTGTCATTTAAACCTTGGAAAAATAAATTAATATAATGCATAACTTTGGGTCCCATGTGGGGTGGTGGCTTAAGGTCTGTGCTCTAATTCGGTCTACAAGAGAAAGCTGGACTCACTGCGGTTTCTTATGTACAAGACCTTTGGAGAGGTGAGAACTCAAGATTACACTAATGACAGTTAATTATTGATGATTATTATATTTTTTAATTAAGTCTTAAAACTTGTGTTATGTAATGACTCTTGCTGTACACAATTATCCAATGCATTTTATTCTGAAAAATGTTTTCAAAACCTTTTACTTCAAATATATTAAAGGGGACATCGGATGCCCATTTTAAGTATGGTATGATTCTTTAGGATCTTTATGAAATGTCTGTAACATACTTTGGATAAAATTACTCAATGGTTGTGTAAAACACCCTTTTAACCTTGTCATAAACAGCTCTGTTCACAGCGACCTGTTTCGGTGTATGTATCTTTATATGATAATGAGCCTTTATAGCCCAACCCAAAGCAGGTTGCATGCCAGTATCGCTTCATTGTTCAATGCTTGCTAAAACAAAATGAATCTTTGTTAGCTAGCCTTGCTACCTGTGTACAAAATACGTGGGAAGGGGGCAATCATGTAATTGTGTGTGTGTGTGGTGTATATATATATATATATATATTTGTTTATATATATATATGTGTGTGTATATATATATATATATATATATGTGTGTGTATATATATATATATATATATATATATATATATATATATATATATATATATATATAAATATATATATATATATATATATATATATACATATATAAATAATCATGGCAGAAGTAAATTGGCTTGGGAACATTGGTTAATGTTGTCTGGTCCTTGAGTCTGATTGGATGGGAGGTGCTGGTATAGGACCACAACACTACTGTTTTGTATTACTCCACCACAGTAACAACTTCAATAATTTTATGACAAATGTATATCTTTTCTTTGTATTTGCATGCCAGAGAACAATGTCAGAAGACAATTGGAGAGACCATGTTCAGGTAGTTATTTTTGTCTTTATTCAACTCTTCCAACATGCTGCTTAGTGATGTTTAATAGCAACACTTTTAATAGCAACGTTTTCTTCAGAAAATCAAGTTGATTTAAACATGAATGTGTTTGAACTTAGGCCATGGTTGAAGGCAACACAGAGCTGCAGATTCAGTTGTTGCAGCTGTTGGTTAAACATTGTAGCCTCAAGACTGCTGCCCAATGGGCTGCACATTATGATGTACCCAGAGACAGGCTTCCCTTTGGGGTGTGGGACAAAATTCAGAGCCTCTCACCCAAGCAACTGTGAGTATTAAATCAAATATGTATTAAATCAATTGTCACTGACACACTAACCTTCACTCTCACAAATATTCATGGGTTTCTGTCAGAGAGATGAATTCTGTGAGTGCTGCCCCTGAGTCCTGGATGCCATCTCCATCTGATCAGGAGAAATACTACCAGGTTCCTCTGGCCAGAGAAAACATCCACTTCGTGGAGACATTAGATGAACTTGAGCTGTGCAAAGAGGCTGTTTTAAAGGTAAGCGTGACTTGTGGTAAATATGTGTGAAAGGGAATGTCTGGATCTCTTTACCTAGAGAATTTGCTGATGGCTAGGGAGAAACTTTAAATGCTGGCCTGACAAAACAAGCTGAAGTTTGAAAGATATATATACAATGATTATACAGTGCATTCAGAAAGTATGCAGACCCCCTTTATTTTTTAAATTTTATGTTGCAGCTTCATACTACAATCGTTTTTTCTCAATAATCTACATTTAGTACACCATAATACAAAGTGGAAGCAGAATTTTACAAATATCTGTAAATATTTTTTAAATAAAAGCAATATATAAATTGATTGGACATGTTTTGGAAAAGCACACACCTGTTTATAAAAGGCCTCACAGCTGACGATATATACCAAGCCATAAGGTCAGAGGAACATCCTGCAGAGCTCAGAAACAGAATTGTTGCAAGGTACAGATCTAGGGAAGACTACAAAACATTCTGCTGCATTGAAGGTTCCCAAGAGCACAGTGGCCTCCATTATTCCCAAATTCTAGAAGTTTGGCACAACCAGGACTCTTCCAAGAGTTGGTTGTCCAGCCAGACTGAGAAATCAGAGGAAAAGAGCCTTAGTAAGAAAGGTGACCAAAAACCAGATGGTTACTCTGACTGAGCTCCAGAGATCCTGTGTGGAGATGGGACAAAGTTCCAGTAAGATAATCATCACTGCAGTCCTCCACTGTTTGATTAGCATAAACCTAATCGAACATCTCTGGAGAGACCTGAAAATGGTTGTCCACCGACAATCCCCAACCAACTTGACCGAGTTTTAGAGAATGGCAAAGAAGAATGGCAGAATATCCCCTAATCTAGGTGTGCAAAGCTTGTTGCGTCTTACCCAAAAAGACTCAAAGGCTGTAATTGCTGCCAAAGGTGCTTCAACTAAGTACTGAGTAAAAGGTCTTCTGAGTAAAACTACTTCTGCCAACGTCATATTTCAGTTTTTTCTTTTAATAAATTTACAGACATTTCTAAAATTCTGTTTTCACTTTGAGTGTAGACTAATAAGAAAAAAATTAATTTAAACCATTGTAGTATCAGGCTGCAACATAATAAAAAAAAAGTGAAGGGGGGCTGAATATTTTATGAACGCACTTTATAGTTTAAGTCATATGATTATATAGGCTACATATCAGAGCCAGTTAAAGTTTATGGTTTTTCTTTTGTCCACTACAAGAATACCTCAAATCAGGAAACTCAGTTTCCCATGAGTTTACCACTTGATGACAGTTTCTTCTCAATCTTCTTTAGCCTGGCTGTGTGGTTGGAATGGACATGGAATGGAGAGCTTGTTTTGGCACCGTGTCCTCTCAGCACGTGGCTCTGATCCAGTTGGCCATGCAGGGACAGGTGTTTCTCTTGGACCTGTGTGCTCATGGTATCAGTCACCACAGTGCCACAGTAGACTTCATCAAAGCTTTGTTTTCACACAAGAACATCCTCAAACTAGGTGAGCTTCCTGGAAGATATCACGTGACACACTTTAGCAGTTCTGAGAGTCTCAAAAGTGTCCCACGAAGCCATGTTTTTGTGAAATGTTGGGAAACCAGCAGTGGGCTAACATTGTAAATGTGGAAATTAGATGTGTCAAAGCAGGGTACGATTTAATCGTTCTTTTTTTAATACGTTTTAGCATATAGTTTGCACGCTACAATTAACTGTAGAAATCTCCCCCTTGCATAATTCCATACTCCTGCCTGAATTGAATCATTGCTAGACTGTATATTTGTGTGTCTAGGTTATGGGATGTCTGGAGATTTGAAAAGTCTGGTCAGCACGTGGCCTGATCTGAGGGAGGATCCTTTGAAAATGGAGGGAGTTCTGGATCTGCTCCATGTCCATCAGGAGGTGCCAATAAAATGCCACAGTCAAACACATATACCATAGCTAGCAGTGCTTTCTGTTTAGTTTAAAGAACATATCAAATGGCTGTCACAATGTGTTTTTATGTTCATAGTTCTTTACGTTTTTGAGTCAAACAGAATATTCAGCTGGGCCCTGTTATTATTGGTTAACGTTATTTTATTATGACTGTCTCCTCAGCTTCAGCGACATTGGTTGGGCAACAGAGGGCGACGGTCAGTGGAGGTGAGTAAGGGGCCAGCAGAGAAGGGTCTGAGTTTGTTGGTGCAGCAGGTGCTGGGAAAACCATTAAACAAAATTGAGCAGCTTTCCAATTGGGAACGGCGGCCACTACGGACCAGTCAACTTCGCTATGCAGGTAACGCATTATTCATACTAAATGGCCAGAGCTAAGAGTGGGGCTTACGTCCAGAAATATTTTTATCACTTTTCATGCTGTTGAAAAATGTTTTTGTCTCATTTTTGTCTTTTTTTTTAATAAATGGATTTTGCAGTTATGTTTTATTATTAAGACAAATTAGACTAAAGGCATAAATTGCAGTATTATTACAATAACATGCTATATCTTATGGTGCCACAAGTAGAGGCTAATATAAAAATTGACACAATGTCCAGACAATATTTTGCAAAACTCTATTAAGACATGGTACCATTAACTTAACAAATTTTGGCAAATCCAGCAACTATATTTTCTCAGGAAAGTTTTAAGCCTTCTAATTTCTAAACAAACACCAACCACTTAAACTGTCACGTGCAGCACAGTTCACTGCTGAAGTTGAAAGAATCAAAATTTATGCAACAAATTTGGATAAATTAAGGGCATAGGATGTTGTTCATTTGATTATTTTAAACAATTAATTTTGAGTGGTTTTAATCTCCTCTTCCATTTACTTTTTGTGCATCTCTTCAGCTGCTGATGCGTACTGTCTGCTGGACATCTACCTTGTCCTCTCTAAGGACCCAAAGGTGTACGGATTGCCAGAGGACCTCCGAACCGTCCCCTCTACCCAACCATCCAAGAGTCGTGAGGAGAAAAAACCCAAAGAGAGGAGCAAACAAACTAGGAGAAGAGAGGTCTGCCCATCTACAATTTCTTTTTCTATGTAATGCTCTCTAGAATGAGAATGTTCCTCCCCATAATATCACATAACTCAGCTAACAAGAGCAAGAAAGTCAAGGTTCATGGCTATGATATGAACCAAAAGGATGTTTGCTATATTAAAAAAGAATATGAGCCCTTCAATATGTCCCACCCCAAATCTTTTTTTAATACAAAATGCATCAACAAACGAAACAAAACAACTTATAAAACAAACTGTATAGAACTCAATTTTTAATAAATCTGTTGATGTGTTATAGTGGAACAGTGTTTTTTGAGGAGTTAAGATTGGAGAAAGATCACATTGAGACATGTTCACCATTAATGTCCAATCATCAGGTTCGGCAAAAGGTGAATGAACCCCACTTAGTGGAGAATGAGAGCATTAAGGTCAGTTCTGAGTACCATGGGCCCACCATTACCCCAAAGGAGCTGCGGGTGGTCTGCGATAACATGCTGCAGGGTCTGGGCCGTTACCTGCGCTGTCTGGGGGTGGATGTTAAGATGCTGGAAAACACAGATGATCATAAAGTAGCAGCAAAGGTGAGATAACCAGACACGGCTGCTTATATTGTAGCAGTGAGCCCCATTGCCTAAACAAGATGTGTAAACAAGATGTGACACTCTCTCTAAGATGGCCCTCTGGTGGTTTAGATCATATTTAAAAGAATTGGAGACTGTGTATCATATCATATATCTTGACGCCCTTTTAGATTCTAATGTTAATTTTGTGGTCATTAAAGAAATAATTAAGCCAGACTACTATCTCAAAAACATGGTGTAAATAATGAAATTTTGTCATGGTTGTTATTTTATGCTCCAGCTGGCGCGGTCTGAAGGTCGTGTCATCCTTACTGCAGGTCAACCCTACCAATCAGTAAGTATGTGTTGAAGAAAATGAGATGCATATGCACACAACCTGCTTAACAAGTCTCCTACATCGTGTAATTATTTGCGTATGTAATGTGTGTGTTCATTTTGTGTAGCTAAGGTCACAGGTCGGAGAGGGCTGCTGTCTGACTCTGGACTGCTCAGAAAAAGCACGTGACCAGGCTGTGCGCGTTCTCAGACACTTCCACGTCCATCTCACCCCTTCGGACATCTTCAGCCGATGCCAGGTCAGTTGTGTGTGTCTGTATCAAATGTATACGTTTGTGCTTTAACCAGAAGAAAAGGCATTCTCCAATTCTGCCCGTATTTGGCAGAACATGAACACATTGTCCCATCTCAAAACGTTTGTGCCTTATCAGTATGTGGAATGTTGTTTGATGGAAATAGAGTTGTGGAGGTCAAAGAGTGGAGGTAGAGGGTTCCTCAAAAGACACTTCTCTGGTGAATAATTACCTTGAAGAGCCACTTCAGTATTCAGTAGAACAAGAGGAGGCACAAATTGGTTGTATAGTCATTGGCATTTTCTCTCACATGCTTGTTGGTTGGAATTTTGATAAAGAAATTAGCAATTAATGTAGGGATGCCAAAATAACAGGAGACAATGGAAAATATGGAAGGTTGGACAAAGAAAGTGGAGAGGTTTAAAATGGACATACATAGTTATAGTTGGTATGCTATGGTCAATCAATATGATGGGCAAAACAATAATCTGTGCTCTTTTGGTCAAATCTGAATTTAGAGTGAAAAGGGATGCATAAAATGTTGGAATGGGTAGATCGGACAAATGACTTCTAAAGAGAGAAGAACAGTGCGAGAAAGGGCAGGCAGAGAGATACAGAGAGAAATAGCAGGGGGGGAAACAATAGGGCGAGAGACAGACTAGGGTGTGGGACCAACAGAGATGTAGGCAGATAGCTGTCTGACTCATTCCTGCTGCAATACCTGATATCCATTAGAGCTGCACCTTTGGCTCAATAGAGGTCTGTAGTTACTTCACTACCTACGGTTTTAAAAAATGTGTTTTTTAAAAAAAGTGTTTTATCTGCATTATGAAATAGGATTTACATTTACAAAGCATTAAAATCTTATAGACAGGCATACACAAATTTCATAGGTGTTTTATTTTCATCCATGTTCTGGTTAATTGTAGCTTAGTGTTTCTCTGTTCTTCTATCTGTCTAAATAGTATGTGATTTCTCTTGAGAGTTATGCCTTTGATTCTCCTCTGGAACACGAGACTTTTTGTAGATATTCACCTTGAATTTTGCCATTTAACAAAAATATACAATAACCAGGAACTGACAAACCTCTACAATGACAAAAACACCATTTAAAGTACAGTGTTGTTCAGCTGCTGTACTTACATGTGTGACAATATGTTTTTCACTCAAAATCTTTTTCACACTAAAATCCCAGGATTAATGTCTGACACCAAACACCTTTGGTTGTGTGTTCTCATAACCACATATGATCTATATGAGCTATGACAAAGGAAAATATTTCTCATAAGGAAGCTACATTTTTCTTACACAAAACTATCATATGGCTTCAGAATGTGGCATTTGTCTCGGGTCATTGTTTGTTGAACATTTTGTGTATTACGGAAAAACGTCAAATGGGTATGGAACTATATGAGGATGAGTAAATTATGACCATGTTTATTCCTAGGTGAATTATTTCTTTAATGATTCTTAGTCAAACTAATTGTTGTTTATATCATAATCATTAAGCCTTTAATGTGGCATCATAACAGCTCTCAGCAACTGTGCAGAATTGCGTAGCGTCATATTCAACACACCTCATACCAGTCAAAAGAGTTTCTACCAGACCAAGTTCAAACCTGAATACACTGAGAACAGGAAAATGCTGTTTATGCAGAATTACAGACATGGGTCTTCTAAAACCCACATGTGACATGCTTTCCCCCAAATGTGACAATTTTGTTGCCACCTACCTTTCCTGAGTGGGTGGCTGCCGACTCCTGTTCTGATCTGTTGCATTCCACCATTTGTTGCCTGAGGTCTCATCCACCTCCATGTGTTTGCAGTCTGTGCAGTCCTCTGAACAAAATGTACCCATATTCGATACCACAACCTAGAGAGGTAGCTGACTGTGATGCCTGATAAAAAAATGTCAGGTCAACAGTACTTCAAGTAAGATTAGTATGGAATAAGGTAGTTTAATATGTGTCTTACACTTGTGATTATCAACCAGTTGGTAATATCATATCCATTTTAATATGATTATGTGTAGTAATTTGTGATGGACATGTAGTTTAGCAGATTAATTGGTTATCATTCTAAGCATGCATTGGTTAGCCTGGATTCAGTAAAAATTGCACCGCTTCTCTCCCGCTCCACTTTCACTCAGGCAAGTCAGTTCTCTCGCCACCTGTGTATGTGAACTCATCCAGTTAGCTATCCAGTTAGCTTTCTGTCAAGTTAGAGCTTCTATCTACCTGGGTAAAGGCCAAAGTTAAAACTGTTGGTCAAGTTTAGGTTTCAATAATATTGAATGCTGTGAGCAGAAAAACTTAATGAAAAACACACTAAAGCTTATCAGCACACTTGGAATGCCCCTTGACGAATAAAATTAGATCTCACCTATAAACTGTTATATGTGAGATATCATTTTAAAAACAATAATTGCCATATTTGTAATCTAAAGGCTACATAAACCAGGTACTAAATATGGTGCCAAAAACAATTTCTTTCTCAGTTTCTTGCATAATGCGCTAGTACAGATCAGCAGAAGTTTTAAGTTGTACGGTATGAATCAAATGGGAAATGCTGAAATCTAAAGGTTAGGTTGAATGATGGAATGTTTGATAACAGGAAAGGAGGGGGGGTTTCAGTTGAGAAGGTGCACCCCAGGGCTGGTATGTGGAAGCCCACCCATGCTAAGTTAACCCTTTGTTATCTGATTGTAGGGTCTTTTGCTTAACAGTTGTTGGCTGACTTGCCCCCCCAGCTCTTTAAGAGGCATTCCTGGCACCCCCTGAGCCCCCTGTGTGGCCCATTGATACTCATTGTCAATCATTAACCTCTCCCCTGCTCATCCCGCCATAATCCTCTCTCTTTCTCTGGGCTTCAGTATCTTGCCATTTTTCTCACTTCTTTATCAACGGCAGTTTTTCCAGTGAATTCTTCTCTGTCCACACCAGGTTTAAGCCAGGCTCAGACTTAAGCTGGGTTTAAATGAGTGTCGCAGCATTGACTAGACTGCTTAATGAATTAGAACTCAGATCCAGATAATTTATTAATAATAATTAATAATAATTTCTGTCAGGAAAATAGAACCTGTTTACACCTGGTATTAGGATCGCAGCGTTCAATGAAGGTGTAAACTGTTTTCTGATAAGATAACTTAAACTATTTTCAGAGGTAGTAGAAAACACTTTTGTCACCGCGTTGTACTTGTAGTTTAAACACTAATCCATCCTAATGCATCCAAAGTGACAGCAGAAGTCTGGCTACTTCCCTGTGTCATTTCACAAGAAAATAACTGTAGTTTAAGTGAAAATGCATCCAAACGTTTTCATATATGCTTGACATTTGCTGGTTGCTTTTTTACTCTTTGCTTCTGTTAAAGAAAATAAATTCATTGGTATTTCTTGTGTAATTTTCAAAAATTCTTTCAGGTTCTTTTACACATTTAAAAACAGCTACAAGACTGACCAAAGTGCTGTATAGGAAACCTCAGTGAAAGTATGTTGCTTGTTTTTTGTTTCCCTGTTACTTGATTGGTAACAAAAAATAGGCTTAGTAAGCACCACTGAATATTTTTATCATGGGGTTTAATGTTTCTTTTCTATGACACCCACAAATGACAATCTTAACACCATGTTCTTTATAGAATACCACTCCTTTAACCGGTGTCTGGTTATACATTACAATCTCACACATTACCATGTTACTCATATCATTTTCTTACATACCATTCCATGTGACATTCAATTGGACCCACAGGGCCAGTATTTGTCAGGGGCCAAGTGCTCTGATTTCATCTCTGAAAAACTTGCACTAATGTTGCTCTGCAGATGGCATATAGACCATGAAGGCTAGATTTTTGTGTTAACTCAAAACCATCTTCTATAGTGGCATCAAATGACTGCCAACCCCTTTCTTAGATGTGAGACTGGCATCAAAGATGCATTGGTGATGCTAGTTCAGGATTCACAATGCAGTGGGGGAAAGGCGGCCTTTGGGGGCCTCGGCTGTGGGGGATGAACAGGAATAGAAATAACGTGAGAACATAGAAGAACAGAGAGGAATAGAGAATGAGTGTGAAAGAAGAGTTTCTGTTTCTTTGATATACAAAATGCTGAGAAAAAGGGAAGAATGTGAAGCGGCAGAACAGTTTGTAGGTTACTGCAGTGGAGCAAATGTGCAGAACATTGTTAGCTATTAGCTCACTCTCTTATTGCTTACACCTATATGGCTTACTTTACTGCATGAAACACAAAGGAAGATATTTAGCTGCTATCTTTCAATTAATGAACGTTAATGGTGACAGCAGATTCACTTTTATCTTATGGAAAAAGCAGCTTGTGCAATTTGCTATATATTTCCTTTTGTGTTCTGTGCAAGACAGAAAGTCATGTGGGTTTATATAGATGTTTCTAAAATGGCTTGCAATTGTTGTTTCATGTTGACTAATGGAAAAGTTCAGGTCAAAGATTGGAAAAAATAAAACAGCATGTTGGCTGTTGTCTTGTCGCTGTATCCTGACCCCTGCCTGTAGGGCAAGAAGGAAAGGGAAAAGGAGGGAAGAGCGAGCGAGAGAGAGAGTTTGAGTAGATGAGAGCAGGGAGACATTCCTCAGACATGCCAAGACATTCCGAAGGAAACCATCCCAAATATTTCTCACTGCATGAGCATATGACTTGACTTCTGTTTCTGGGGCCACTCTGACATACTGACTGACAAGCTGTCTTCACAGAAGAAGAGAGCTCAAAATGTGTGTGTGGGAAAGTGCAAGTGAGAAAGTCAATGTGAGAATAATTGAATCTGTGTGTGTTAGAGAGACTGAAAGCTGAGGGGGGTGGAAAAGGTCACATGAAGTGAGTCTTAAAATTGAGTCTTTGAAATTAACAGGAATCTTGTTCAATTTACTTCTTCTTTCGACCTTTCTTGTAAAGAGCAGGATCCAGGCAATTTTTTGCATAGTCTTTTTTTGATTAGCGACAAATTCTGGTGTAGATTGAATCTTATTCATTCTAAAAACAGCCCACTTAGACAGGAAGTGATTGTCTGACTGATGTATGCAGAGGCCAGTCATAGTCATGCCATTTAGGGGGAGATTTATTTGAAGTAGAATGCCACAGAGCAACAGAGCGGTATGGAGAAAAAATCTGACCATGGATGTCTACGTAATGTAATAAAACCCCTTAAATGGGTAGTTCATCGAAAATTTCAAATTGTCATGTACTCACCCTCAAATTGTTCTAAATCTATATAAATTTCTTTCTATGAGATCAGTTTTGGGGTACCTTTAACTTCCATAGTATTTTTTCTTACTATGGATATCAACAGTGCCTTAAAACTGTTTGGTTTACAAACATTCTTCAAAATACCTTTTATTTGTGTTCAGGTGAAAAATAAATTGATACAGGTTAGGAACTTGAGGTTGAGTAAATGATAGAATTTTAATTTCTATCCCTTTAAGACTCTGAAGAGCTTTCAGATTTTTAATAGCACTAACATGGACGAATTCCCCTTGCTCCCAAAGGTTGCATAAAGCCAGTTGTTTGATTCCTTTGCATCAGATGGTCCATAGACTGTGGGCAGCCTGGGGGTGTGGTGTCTAAAGGTGAGACTACGTCTGGGCTTGCATGCATGTGCTGTTTTCTGTCAGTCAATGGAAATCTAAGCTCAGTGTGACTTAGTAATTCTTAAACTTTTTTGCTGAAAAGTAGTTGTGAAACTTTGTGGTTTGTCTAACATGTCCATGTTTTCACACCTCGGAAGTGCTGTCTTCTCTCTGAAGCAAAGGCACGCAAACTTGCGTGCTTGCTGCTGTCTGTCCGTCTATTAAAAGTGGGACCCTCTTGATATGGTAATACAACGATATTCAGGGCAAAAAACTTACAGAATACATCAGAATGTTATTATGCTATTGTGAGACAAAATGTTTCAGGACTTTAAAGGCAGTGAGAATAAGTTCAGCATATGTGGCTTTAAATCTGGTGTGTGTGTGTTTGTATTCAAGAGCGTGTGTATAATAGGAGCATATTTCCTGTTGGCACCCTTGGTTGTTCCCACTCTCTGGGTCCACGATTAGCTGCAGTGAGGAATCCGTAGCACCCAGCAGCTGGAATGTCCTGTTTGTCTAGTTCTGTTTGTGTTTTTAATGCACTGTGTTTTGATTGGCCCGGGTGGCATTGGTGCGTATTTATGTGGGACTGTAACGCAGTGCAGAGCCTTGCTGTTTGATGTGAGCCATTGTGTTGGAGCCAGGCTGCTTCCTGTTACTGCAGAGAGAAAGAGAGAGAGTGACCCTCACTTGGGCTTTTCCTAAATATACATTTAAATAGTGCGTAATTTCCGTCTTTTCCACAGTCCTCCCGGCACACGCACACACAGCTGCCTCTGTCCATGTTGGAGGGTACTGCAAAAATATTGTAGGTTGTAGTATTTTTATTATTACAACCTACAATAATGATTCTGGACCCCATCCATGATTCTGGACCCCATCCATGACATGCTTTTGTTTACCAAAGGCAGTTTAGGGGACAATTTTGTGTTTAAGGTCTATTAACAGCAAAAAATGGCAAAACATTTTAATGTAAAATTAAAATGCGAAACAAATTTGAATAAATTCAGACTAAGACTGAAACAAATATTTACATAATCAGTTATTCCTTTTAACAAAAATACAAAAGTAATATTTGCTATCAAATCCTCTGGCCCATTTGTTTTCTAAACATCCATTGTTATTTGTAAACGTGTTTTCCATCATAGTCAAAATAATTGTGTTAGTCAGCAGCCGCAGTCAATGGTGCTTTTAGTAAGTTTGCTTTTTCTGATCAAATTGTGAGAGGTTGTTTGCCCGTGTTGGAGTCGTGTGGGTAGATATTGTGGAGCATTGCTATGTGTGGTAGTGAAGTTATTCTCAGTGGCTTTCAGTACATTGCTGTGTGGTTGCTGGGGATTTGCAGATGATTGCTGGGGTGTTATGGGTAGTTTCGATCAAATATCCCACCCTCCCTCTCTTTAACAATGTTTTTCAAGTCAACAGAATTTTTTTTTTGCTCATTTGTATTATTAATTGTACACTTTCATCAACAAGCCACATGTATTGAGAAATCATTGTTATCCATATCACAACCAATACAGGACAAACCCAAGAATGAACAATAGAAATGTGGATATTTGCCTTAGAAAACACTGAAAACAATATGTGAAAACTGGTGAATGTCTGTATGAGAAAAAACAATAGAAAGAGATACAGTGAACATAACAGGCACACAAAGGAAGAAAGAGAATTCTTCCCAAGTAAGGGAACAGGAGGGTAAATGATTGACATATCTTTTCAGAAAGAGATAGGAATGGAATGAGAGAGGGAAAGAGCGAGAGCCAGTTGAAATGAGCTCTTCCTCTCACTGCTTTCTGGTTGAGAGCATTCCTGAGCTGCGATGATGTCATGAGAACTGGCCCCAGGCAGACAGGGCTGCTTATGTTCCTCAAAGAGGAGGGGCTGCACTCTATAACCCCACGGAAAGAGAAAACCATATATCACTTCTATATAGCACACAAATATGTGTGTTGGAAAAGAAGCTCGGATGCAGAAAAAGCTGTCCCTGTGTTTGTCCACTAAGAATTCTCTAAATTGAAGTTTTCAGAGCCTTGT
Source organism: Chromobotia macracanthus (assembly GCA_036877525.1). NCBI lineage: Eukaryota > Metazoa > Chordata > Actinopteri > Cypriniformes > Botiidae > Chromobotia > Chromobotia macracanthus. The sequence goes on along the minus strand of JAZGTH010000031.1, from coordinate 3,544,519 downwards.
AATATATTAGTGTTAGAATTCTGGCCTGTTGATTTGGTGTTGTAAACAACGCTGATAGATGCTGGCTTTATCGTAAATGGCAGGTTAACATTAGCTGATGTGAACAGCTAAATATTAATTCTTTACATCCTAATGGAACACAAATGATATAGAAAGAGGTCAAAGCTGTCATTGACTCATTACATATTTTTCTGGAAAGTTTTTTGGAGTTTAAACTTTGTATAATTTATCTAGCTTTTCAATATTGCATAAAAACTGTGTAATCAGCATATTTATTTAAACTCCCTTTGCCATCTATTTTTCACTGTGCTCTCTGTGATTTTGCAATACATTCTGACAAAAAACATGGTAATACCCTTTACTTTGCAGAACAATGTAATACTCTTCATCTGTCCTTTGTAGCTGCATATGAGAAAGAGCTTTGATGGCTCAATTGATTGCTCAATGCAGTCATTTTTATGAATGAAGTGTGTGTGGTGAAGGAAAGCATTGTGTGTCTGTGATTTGCAATGAAATGGAGACAGACCTTTACCACTCAGCTTTTCCCTCCCCAGAATTTATCTTCAAGTTCCTGTGTTGTTGCAAACTGCAGAGAATTATGATTTTCCACAAGCTATCATTCAAACCCGTTTTTTATGTCGTCTTTCATGAGCGTACATTCTGAAAATGGCACAGCATGCCTCTAAAGTGCAGGGCTACGTGCAGTGTTCCCTGTAGCTCTGCAAACTGAGTTGCTGTTGCCAATGTTAATGCTGTCTTTCTTTGCTTTGGTTGAGCAGCTAAATGGACCTTAGCTGGTCATCTAGATTTGACTGTTTATCTCACCGGTTCTCTTACTCAAAACAAGTAGCTTTTATGTAATTTTACCTTAGCAAAGAAATTATGCATAAAGCTCCGCACAGACCTTTCCATATGTAGAGGTAAAGTGGCCTAAAAGTATTTGACCTTGAGCCACGCTTGAATGAAATGAATGAGTTATGAACATGGCATTTATTTTAAAAAAAATTAGCACAATTAGCATAATAATTTTGAGCAAAACATTGGTTGTGAGACTTAAAATAGAGCAAAACAGATTTTGAATTCTTCCGAAACGGATAAAAATTGTAACAAATAGTTATGTGTTGCAGCCATTATTATCTTGCCATACATGGTCCATGGAAATGTTGTTGCTCTTACGATGGATTCTGTTTGCATGGCTAGTCTGTGAACTTGCAGACACTGCAGAGCCACTGAAAACAGGACCCCCAATGAAGCCTGTCACTTCAGTGTGTGAGCAATAACAGCCCCCACAGCTAGTGTATGTTTGTTTCTCTGTGTGTTAATGAGGGAAGAACTGGTGACCTGTAGTGTGTTTGTGTGAGGTTAGTGTGTTAAAACTTGATGAAAATGTTTGGGTGCATGAGAGGCTTTTTTATTTGTATTGTATTTGGAAACTAAAGTCACACTTACAATGTATGGATGAATGTCTTGAGTTACATGCCATGCCTCTTGCAATGCATTATATAACAAAATATCAAATAAAATGGCATATATGTTAAAAGAGGATAACACGTTTCATAAACATTTTTAATTAGAATTTGGTTTTTAGATTTTAGAATTTATAAAAGCGTGTTTGTTTGACAAACCTATTTGGGAATTTTTCTGGTTGTCAAACTTGAAACATGTCCATAGCTAATAGAGGATGAATTAAATATGCGGTTACTCTACTAAGACACTTTTGTAAGCATTAGGGTAACTGACTTCATGCATACACTGAAATGACCTTGGGACATGTTTATAATAATGGCAAAAATGGCTTAAAGGTTTTCAGAAATTGGCTGCCACCATGTATTTACACATGCCATTTGGTTTAATTTTATTTTGTTGTTAAATGCAAAGGAATTCATACATTTGAAGTGTCTAAATACTTTATGGGTTCATTGCATCCCTCTCTGAGTCTGGCTTGGAAATGGGGGTCAACAGAGGCTGGCAGTGCTTCCACTGTGTCTAACTCGGCTGATGTTATCAAGGGTTGGAAGTCTGTTCGCTGAGTGCTGGGCAGTTAGGGGTGGGAATGGTCAAGTAGCAGCCCCCCCCGTGGGACGGTTGAGGTATATGGACACTGAGGTCATCCTCTCTGGCTTGGGAAAGGGCCAGAAGAGCCTGGTCTACTGTACAACATTAATAAAATTGGAATGGAAAAATTGGCCAAATTCAGACAGGAAAAGATGTGTGCGCGCCCCTTTTCTCTTTCCTCCTTTTCTTTACACTTAACCAGGGAAAGTTTGTTTTCTCACAGGAACCACATTGCTGCATTCGTTGTGCTTGCATATAAAGAAATGGAGGAGGCACCTAGGTTAACTTCATCTGTTTCACCTTTAATGGATAAGGGATTCCCCAATGAAATCATCTGAACAATATTAGCTTGTTTGCTAATGAACCAAAGCATGCTGATGTATGAGTATTACCTGCCTGGGCTCTTAATGCATGCGACCCCACATTTGATCTCTAGATTTCTGCCCTCATTTGAGTCTCTTTGAAGATCTCCAAAGAGAGGGGACCGAGATGGCCCCAACGCCACAGTGTAAGCCCAGTGGCCCGAAGAGGCTTAATTCAAAGCGACTTTTCACCCCCTCCTTACCTTTCCCTGCAAGTTCCCGATTGGTCAGGTTTTGTACCTGTCTACATCCGTCTGTTTAAACCCTCCCTCTGGGAGCTATTTCTCTTTTTCATTCTCACCATTTTTTCTCAAGTCTTTGCTGTCTATTTTGGTGAGCGGGCCAGTCCAGCCAGTTCCCACAGAGTGGTTCCCATGGTTATCGGCGAGGAGATAGCGTCAGGGATGGAGGATGATTGGGATTAGGGGGGTTTGGGTTGTTTGACAGAGACCAGGAAAGACAGCTCTCCAACTGGGAGATAGCAGCTCTGTTACATGGAGGGTGGGGGGTGGTTGGGATGCTAGTTGGGGTTATTGGGGTCCAGCTCTCAGATATCAGCAGAGAGCAGGGGGCATATAGAGCTGTAGTTGGTGGGGGTGATGGTGGACTTGAGGTGGGGCGGAGCAAGAGTTGCGGGGGCATTCTGAGAGGGACAGATTCAGTTCCCACACTCATAATGACTGTGTCACTGGAGACTAAGAAGGGACAGCCTCTGGCCCTGGGGAATTTAGTAGGACTGATCAGAAAGCAAGAATGGGAGGGGTGTTGAGGGCTGCTGATGGGGTCTGTAACACAGGAACTCTCTCAGGCCTTTTTATGCGTCACCTTCTCTCTTTCACACCTGAGGTGAACCCCCGATTCCAACCCCAAAGCTCCTCTACCTCAGTGTTTCCACTTCATCTCCCCCTACTTTTTGTTTCATTCCCCCAGGATTTTGTTCACCACCCTGTCCCTTTTCCTCCCTTGTTTTTTCTTTCTCACACTTGTTTTTGTCCACCCCTGCTGCCATCTCCATCCGTTTTTGTCCTTTCCATGTGGACACTTAGAGAAGGATGCTTTGAAGTTGGCTTTCTCCTCTTGGTCTCTCATGTCTTATCCAGCATCATTAGCACTTGACCTCTTCCCTCTTATGCCCTTTTATTTCACTTTATCTCCCATTGCTGTGCATTTGTGTGCATAATTATCTTTGTGAGAAGATCAAGCTCATTGGGTTTCATTTGCAGTTTTATTCCATGGCACAAAGTGCCTTTCATGTTCACAAAGCTGTTTTCCGGAGTTCGATACAGTCGGCACCTTTGGGCCCCTTTGACATTGGCTACCTGATACCTCTTTACCACTGAAATTGAGCTGTTTTTTCTGGGTCCAAACCACTTTCTCCAGCACCACCAGCCTGTAGGTGACAAAGAGATATGTGGCATTGATATTATATAGCTATGTGGTTTCTGCCTTTATTCAAGGTCATTTCAGATCTTAGTTGACCTTGGTCCAATGGTAGATACTTGTATATTAGGTCTATACAAAATTATATTGTATAAGTACAGGGAAAAATATACAGAACCAGGTTTCAAAACCTTTGTGTTTTCAAACTGTTGACCCACCCTGGAAACTCTTTTAGTCAGCCTTTTGGGTCTAAAATCTGTGTTGCCTAGTGGGGTGGGCCAGGGCATCAGTCAACCCACATCTTTCTCAAGCTCGTCTTCCCCTTTAGGGCTGCCATAGTCCATATTTACAGTTGGGGATGAATCATGAAGACTTTACAATAGCATTCCAAACATGCTTAAGTGTGTCGGTTAAGGAGAGTGAGAGAGAAAGAAAGAGAGGTGTGAAATGTAGAGGAAGGGTTGTGCAACAGAATCTGGTGGCGCTCCCATGACAAGACATCGGGAAACAGGACGGGACAAATACCGCAGCAAGGTAGCCTGGGTGTGGTGGGAATACTGCGCGACGTGTCAACTTTCTTTACCAACAGTTTCTTTCTTTCTGTTTCTTTCTTTTCTATGGCTTTATTATTGCCCCCTAACAAGGCTTACAATAGATTGTTTTAATTTATTAGTTAATACACATGAAAAATAAATAGTAAAAACATGAAAAATACATAGAAAAAGTGACTACATTGTACATTTCAAAAATTGAATACAATTACATAAAATGTACATAAAATTAAATGTAATTTTTTTAATATTTAAATATAATAATGAATGATAGTAGGTGTTTTTTTTTTCAAATTTGACATTGTCACCATGTGACAAATGTTTAAACGCATAAAAAAACAGTAAAAATGTAGTTCAAAATTAAAAACCCCATTTTCCAGGCCTTTAATCAGTAAATCAACACAAATAAGAATATTATTTATTAGTATTTAAATGCATTAACATAATAAAGATAACATGATGAAATTTTTGTCTAACATAAGATAAAAAATAAAAAACATACCAGCCTACATAAACACAAATGGCACATTTTCTTTCATATAAAATTTGCATACTTTTTTAAAATTATAAATTAAAACATCTCTGTCTTCATGCTCTCAGTCAAGTTGTGACACACGGAAACGACATATGAAACTAATTTACTGGAACAGGAAAATTAATCATGAAATAAAAAAGTATATCAAATCACATGCAATATAGCATATCAAATATTGCGAGATGTTTGAAATATTGGTTCATCAGTAAAATTACATATCAGCAAAATAGCAAAATAACACATGACATATTCACCTCTCCAGGCCCTAGTACTCTGGCTTTTAAAAACTATTTGTGAACAATAAAACTCCCAAGTTCCCTTGCCACATCCTCAAGGGTATTTGCTGCTGAAAGTATATAAGAGTCATTGATCTGACTGCCTGACAAGAAAGAATGAAGAATAAGCTAAGAAAGAGCTATGTATGAACCATTCTTGTTTTCATGGCTCGTAGTGGGACTATTATCCCCGTATTTGGGCAGTGCTAAAGAGCTCAGCTCTGAGACAGGAGCAAGTATCAATAGGATGGGTGGAAAGGCTAGCTTCACAGAGGCCAAGGTACCACACAAAACCCCCAGTGCCCCCCTGAGCCCTGCAGTTAAAGCCCACACAAAGAGTCTCCTCACTGACCATTATTTCTCAGCTCCCGCATTTCAGTGCAGAACTCCAGTTCCAAACCTGCCCCCCTCTAGTGCTGCCAAGAAGCTTTCTGGGTGTGTTGATTTTTCAAAACCACCAGAGAAGCTTTTCTCACATGCATACATGTCATAAGAAAATGAGAGATGTGTCGGAATATGCACGTTGACTGTGTCCTGTCCGACTGTGTCTGTTTGTTTTAGCTCTCGGGGCAGTGAATGAATCATTATCACTGACAATATACGAATCTGAAACACCTCGAGGCGAGGTCACAGTAGAGGGAGAGATCAGAGCTGATGAGCTTTCTACTAATGCCTTGAGTAAACAAACTGTCTCCCATCCTATTACCTACAAGAGAACAGAACAGAACTTTATGATATCTGTATTTCTTTTAAGGTTCTATTATAAGGTAATAGATATAAGGTTCTTCTATTTTTCTTTTAAAGTTAAGCAGTATTGTGGAAGCTATTTCAAAACTTTTTATAATTCTTGCATTGTTCAAAGCAACTTTACATATAATGAAAATAAAAACACAGAAAAGAGAAAAATTATCAAACATGAATACGGGATGCATATAAGACTAAATGTTCACCATTAGTTGTAGTGAATGCCATCTAATTTTTTTGTCTCTGTGTGCAAAATATTGTCTACATGGTAATGTGTTTGGCTGCCCAAGCTTGCAATAAATGTGTCAAGATCTTAGTGCCAGCAAGGCAGGAATCTAAACCCCACTTCTGTTCCCACGCTTACCTGCCTCAGAATAATAGCACTCTCCACTCATTGGTCAACCGCTTGGTCATGTGACCCAGCCCGGCACAAGTCCGCTGCCTGTATGCAGTCCGGTTTCCAGATTTTCCCATGGGAGAGGCAGTGAGTGAGTGAGTGAGTGAGAAAACAGCGCGTCGAAATGAATATGTTCCCTCCATTCCCTCCCCCCACCTCCTGTCTTTTAGAGCTCTCTATATCTCGTATCTGTCTTTTCTCCAGCACATCTTGCTAATTGGAAATGTTTATTGCTTGTAGAAGGCTCATGTTGGCCTCATATAGAGGTGATGTGTGGCATGTATTAGGGGCTTTCGCACCTCAGGAACTTTTTTGTAGTTCTTAGAACTATTGGCGGAAGTTCCTTGGCATGTTTGCATCAAAGGAACTGGAAACTATTTTAGTTCTGGGAATGTCTTTTAGGGGAACATAATTAGCGGCTACTTCAGAGTAGGGTCCCTAGGAACTATCAACGATGCAATTGTATGTTAATTGGCCGAACGGCATGCAAAACAGGCACCCGCCATTTAAAAAAAACGTTATATAAAAGTTTATATACAGTTTATATTTACTCCAAGAACATTTTAAAGTGTTATAAGACAAACCTGTGATCACAACATGTTCATTAATGGCATGTCATACCTTTATTATTAAATTGTGCTTCAGTCCTGAATACAGTTGGCATTGTGCTGGTGAATTGTCCATGCCAATCATTCACAAATATAACATCCGTTATAACATCCATTTGCACTTTTAGTCCAGAAACTTAATAAATTGGAAAAATATTGATACATTTTCCATTGTTTACATCAGATTTCATATAAGAGTCAGCGATCATCGTTGTTTTCCAATAAAGTATACATGCAACATTACTATGTAAACTATGTTTACCATGTTACTATGGTAAAACTGAGTTATATCTTATCAATTAGAGTTTTGCTTGTGATTGTTTTTTTTTTTTTTGGTTACTGGGGCATTGCTAGGTGGTTGCTGGGATGTTCTGCGTGGTCACTTTATGGTTACCTCCTGGCCCAAATAAACCGAGCAAACCCCAGGTGATGTGTTTGTGATGTGTTTCTGTAGCTAAGTTGGTAAAGTAATGGTAAGTCACTTTGGATAAAAGCGTCTGCCAAATGCTTAAATCTAAATGGAAGCTTTCTGTATCATGTCTGGTTAGGATGCCATGTATAAACAATACTAAAAGCCATGCTTGCCTGACAGCAAACGTTGAGAAACCCAACGTTGAGAAATGTTCTAAAATTTTCAGCTGGATATGCAATCATGACACAATGTTGGAACTGTTCAGTACCACAACTGTAATCTACAAAAAGTGACTTCAAACCAAAGACAAGCTCGCCTTGATGTGCCAACACTCTTTAAAAGTCAATGCTGTTGACTTTCTAAACTGTCTGACAGTCTAGAGTAAAATCATAGCTGGACCTGCAACAACAAAAATACCTGGCTCCTGCACATGGCATTGACATATTTGTCGTAGGATTTGGTCTAGTCACGCCTCGCTCTCTCTCTTATGCGTTTACATCCAGTTGGGAAAGCTTGCATATGTGGTTTTGGAGACAAACACAGATGGGGAAAGCAAAGCACAGCAGTGCAGACGTAAGTCTGTGGAGTTGGCTGAGCAGGTTTTGACTTGCTTTTACATGGGAAACTCGGGAGCTGGGTAAATAGTTTCTGGTGTGTTTTTGCCACTCAGCCACCGTGGTGTGTGGGAAAGGGATCACTCAAGGTGGAATGGAGAGAGCGTGAGAGTGTGCAGTCTGGGGTTGCAAAGGGCACCTGTGTCTGTCTAACATACACATACACCTCAGTTTTGACCACCTTGTGGGTCTGCAGCTGTCTTTTCAAACTTAAAAGTTTTCAACTTTAAAATGTTTTCTGTTGTTTTTAAACCTGTTATGCTAATGTTTATTTTAAAATGTATTTTAAATGTTGACAATTTTTGGCATGGTATTGCTAAACAAATAATGTTCAGAAACTTTAAACAACAATGGAACTAGTATAGGACTGGTTAAAAACATGAGAATTCTGTCAATATTTAGTTTCCCCCCATGTCTTTCCAAGATTGTTTGGAAATTTTAACTGGTGAATTATGCTTGGCTTCTTACATGACAACTAATGGCATTTGACATCAGAGACCGTTATACACGCTATGTCAGTATGCCATGAGGTTTCAGAGCTTTGTTGGATAGGAAGATTTTTGGTGAAAAACAACCTACCTAAAATTCAGTCTTTTTCTCACACAAAGCTACCGTATCATTTCACAAGACTCTAAATACTTATAATGACTACTTTTTTGTTTTTTATTTTTTTAATTCACATTATACAGATTTGCTGTTAATAATGATTTGTTTTTAATGGAGCTGTTTCTTTAATCACTTTTACAGCATTTTTCCATTGAATTTGGCAATTTGAATTTGAAAAGAGAATTCCACCTTATACCAGTGAAACGCAAAAATGACTAAAATGTTGGTGCTCTGTTAAGGTGTCCCTGTCAGGGCGATTATGCTAAGGTGGATCAAGTTTAGTGAGAAGGCTTTAGCGCCCATGTGTTGTTTGAAAGGGTGGGAATCGGTTTCGCACTGAGGAAGAAACAGAAGCCACACTGAGGTGTGAATTCAAGAGAGGTGCTGTAAACTATTAACCTCACACCTAGCCTGTAAGTTTCTTCAGTGACAAATGTGTTGCAGACTTACTAGACTGTTTGAAATATCTTTCTGATTTTGAGATGACTAAGATGTAGTCAGACACTGAGATAAAGATTAAATTTTATTTCTCCCTATATACACACATAACAAATTTATTTCCATACACTTACTATACATTATACCGCAACTTTGAGGTTTTATTGTCTAACACCTGACATTTAACATCTTGTTGGGAAATTGATTTGCATGATGTTATAACGTTTTATTACATAGAAATGTGTTTTTTCTGACACCCGTTTCAAGGCTTGCAATTGTGATGAGTACCTGAAGCTGCCAAGAGAGGATATGGCACGCATGATGAAAGAAAGAGGTATTTGCTTGCCATTTGTTTGTTTTAATATGACAGAGTTTGATGTTCTTTTTTTAACTACACAAATTGTAATACATTTGCATTTTTGTAAAATCTGTATACTCTTTTGCCATCATTGGTTTCATGTGATTTATTTAGTTTTAACAGTAACTGATGCAATTTGTTTTGAGTGATCCTATTAAATGGTACCATAAAGCCTTATTTACCTATGCCTTGAGCTTTATTTACTTATTTTCTCTTTAAAAGGTCTTCTTCAGGACATTGTACCCAAATGGGATGATTGCAAACTGCAGGATGAGACACAACTAGATTTTAATAGCTGGAGGCCCCAAGAGGGCCCTGGGTTCACCCCTCATTGCCGCTGGGCCCCACATACAGCTCTGGATCCCCTGACCTTCAAATTCCCAAGTGGGGCTGAAGTTCAGCTTGAGACGGTGCCCCCAGGGCTCCTTCCACGGATTCCAGTTTACTTTATCTGCACCGGCTGTGGAAAGGTGTTTTGGGAAGGAACTCACTTTGACCGTGTGCTGTCACAGTTCCAAGAGGTCTTGCATATTGAAGATGTGGCTGAAAAAGCATGAGATCTGAGAGAACTGGGAGAAATTCCATGTGTAATAGTCTGGCTTCTGTTAATGTTGCAGTTTTCACAGTGAAGAACCTCAGATTTAGTTGTTTGTTTTTTATTCTTTTTATGGAGTTTTATTTTTTGTGTCATGATAATTGTGCAATTAAAAATGTTGGAAGGTTTAATGTGTTTTGCACTGTAAAAACTATCATGTAATGACATCAAAAACTAAAATTGTTCATAAAATGTTTACTTTTTTACTTGTACTATACTATAAGATTTGTCACAAATTGTGATTAAAACAGTTTACACTGGGTAATTCCACATTTATAGAAAATCTTCATGATTTCACTGGCACTTTTTTAACATAGAAAGAAATTGATTTTATTTTAATGTTTTACACAAACAACCTTGTTTAATACAGTGTTTATTTTTACTGAAAACCAGTGCAGTTTTCAAAAAAATTCTTTCTATATATACATTTCATTTTATCCCTTGCAGTTATGTCAAAAACCAAAAGTTTTTTAAATCTGACATTGTATAGTCTTATGTCCATGTGTAAATGTGTCAAAACTAAAAAAATGTCTCAGTCCCCTAAAAACAGCAGTGCTGAATTCAAGCCAGAGACTTTTTTATGGATAATTTGCAAGTTCATAAGAGGATGAGCCACGCACAGTCTTTCAAACTGCTCTTCCAAGTCCAATAAAACATGTTCAAACAGAGCAGCCTACATCTGTGTCCCCTTTATATTTGTGCACCCTGTATATAAATATCAAAGTGTTCACTGTAACTGTAGCTCTGCGTGTTTGCATTTGCTTGAGATAATCTTTTATTCTTGCAGTAGGAGCTCTACCTAGCTCTGCTCGGGCTGCCCTGACTCTTCTGCAGTTCTGTTATTTGATACTAGCTCTTTCTTTGCTGGGAAGAAAAGCTCGCCTCTTTCCCACGCTCCTTGAACACGTGGTACTGGGGCTGAATTGGACTCTTAAGGCCCTCCCTCTATTGAGACGTCATGCTAGTTCCACAGAATCCCCGGCCCGTGACTCAGGGGCCTCAACCCGCTCTCCCCCCCCCGTCTACTCAACTGTCTGGCTCAGGCGCTGATCTTTGAAGAGCTTCCTGATTAAGTAAAAATGCCTTCACTTTGCGCATATCTATGAAAAACCAAATATTTGTACTTTTAGTAACTGTGTTTTGTAGGCATAAACATATAAAAAGGCATTTAGAGATTTTTGTTACAGAGGATGATATCTGAGCCCCGGTGTGTTGTTTATGACACATACCTTTTTAATAACATTTCATTGCAATCACTGACATTGGGAGGAGTTTTTGCTTTGCCTCTGCATAGCTTTCTATCTCCGGGTTAGGTTTCTGAAAGATGTGATCTGGTGGCATGGGCCCGGGTGGAATGATACATTCCTGTTAAGTACTGTACATTTGACATTGAGCAAACACCCCGCAGGCTATTCTCAGCTTTGCCTCAATTAGCACCTGTCTGATGTCTCATTTTAACTTGTCACTTTGATGTTGCTTAACCGTCTGTGTTATTAAAATGGGTATTTGGGTATCATTTATACTAATGACAAATTTATTTTGTGTACTTTTTTAGTACACAAAAGATTTAGGATGTTTATTATATAATCACCCCTAAAAACTACTTGGACATATAGGCCAAGCAAAAGAAGTGTTCGTACATAAGTGTACATGTACAAAATGTCACGCCAAAAATGATAGTACACTAAATGTGCCAGAACTAACTTTTTGCAGTTAATAATCAACTGGTTCAAAGGTCACTTGTAGTGCAAATATGAAGTCAGTTTTCTCAAGTCCTCTCAAGTTTTTGCAGCTTAGCTAAGTAACCACAGATGTAGTTCCTCACACTAAAGTTCCTAACTATAGATGTTTCATTAACTTTTCACAACAAGAATGTGTCTTAAATGTTGTCTTCATTTTAAATACTTTCTGTTGTTATATACCTTATTTTATCAGTAAAACACGTCTTTTAATAGCTGATTTAGTGAATTGAAAAGTATACTTGTTTTAACCTTTAAAACAAATGTCTTTTGTTACCTAATGCAATGACATTCATCAAATACTTTTGGGGACATTATATACATTTCATAGATCATAATAACTACCAGAAATTGTGCAAACTCTCTACTTGAAAAGATAACTGGCTACTGGAGGAGGCCCTTTGTTTTCTCAACAATTTTTTTCCAAAAGGCCAGTGCATAGACATCTTTCTGACTAGCCAACAGATGTGCAAAGACATTTTAGCTCTACTATGGCAGGTCTTAAAAAACTTTTCTGTTTCACTAATTTTTGCAAACCTGCCTTTTGGGTCGTTCTTTTAAACGGTGGGAACGTTTCTTGCTCAGAATAAAAGCTGCTTTATGTGTTTGTCAGTGGAAATATAACTTCTGAGCGTGGACGTCTTAAAACATATAACTGAAATTCATTATTCACACGTAACATTAAAGATAAATTACAAGAGATATGCAAACGGTTGCACAGTGTTGTGCGTGTGTGGCTTTCCACGCGAAACTGCGGCGTGTGTGGAAAGGTGAGAACGCTGCGCAGAAATTGCAGTCGTCCGGTTCCCACGGTACGGCGGTGACGCTTGTCACTCAAGCTCCTTTGTCGCGCATGCGCACAGCAGTCTGAACGCTCCATTTGACTTCAGCGCGCATGCGTGACGCAGGGACTTTAGTACAGTGAGCGGACGCGCACCTCTATTGACGCGCACAGGAAGTCGTACAGGCTTTGTTATTTACGTTTTACTGTTTGTCACTTAAAACAGCTGGAATAGCTTCTACACAAGTCGTGAAATCTAATGATGCTAAGAAAGGTGTTTCGTTTTCCTGTGAAAAACAATAAGTGAGGTCATTGCAATTTTGTGCAAACAGGTAGGATAATGAACTACTTCTTGTATTGAACCTGTGCCTGTTAGAGATAAATGGATTATAAAGAGCTGTATTCCATCAGCATTGTGAAGGTTTAATACTTACCAAAAGGTGTTAAGCATTACCAGGCTTACCACAAAGTTAAGCTTTTGGATGATGGCAAAATATCGAATATATTTTTATTAATGATGTTTTGAGTTGGTGTTAATTGGTGTTTAGAGGAAACCCACAAAGTTTTACAGCCATCTCTTTATAAGCTGACACTGACGAATTATGAGTCTGGTTTATTATTTGACTTGAGTTTCAAGTCAATTATGTTTAATTTATGTTTGTAGTATTTTGCGGATATCAGAAATGATTATGTTTATCACTTAAACATAATTTGAAATGTAAACGTGGTCATGCATCATCTAGCTATTAATATAAACATCCGATATATTAAAACGCATATTAACGCATTCGTTTCACTCAAGCGGTGTGTTTGGCCGGTTAACCACGCCCCCTCCACCGTTTTAAGGTTTGAACACGCCCCCAAGCCAACTCCGCAGCCTATCACTTTCTCTCAACCCCTCCCATAACACAATACGTGATTCTATAGACGTGTTGTTATGTAAAACAGTTCGTCTAAAATATCGCCCTGGCAACGCAGTTCTGAGCAGAATCACCAGGACCGCTCGACGGACACTTAATAGCGGGCAGTTGTTTTGAATCAGTTCTACCCGTCCAAACGTACAGAGGCAAGTACCAAATCTTTACTTGTTTAACATGAAACGTAAATATGTTGATAACTTTAAGACTAACGGTCATTTAATCACTGTGTTCATTTCAGTCACATTTGCCAAATAAACTACAACGGGACGCGGGAGACGCATTTCCTGAGGTAAATTACTTAAGGCATCTGCGAAACTAACGGCCCCTTAATGATCTTAACCGGAGATACCGCCGTTCGCACGCCTCCTCTCTCGCAGTAGATAACTTAATTCTGCCGTAACCTGTTGCTGTTGAGAGAGAGACGGGAGACTTACAATTTGTGGATCGTTTGACCATTTCTTCATAGGTCTTTGGATATACTAGCTATTGACTGCATTTACACACCAAGTGTGTCGTTTACTTGTCCTTTTTGGGATATACGCTCGTCTTATTTCTAGTCTGAAGTGCCTAAAGCGCCCAAACTGGTTTTAGTCCAGTAAAGCTGAAGGCTGTGCAAATATATCTGAAGACCTAGAAACTGTACAGGCAGAAAGGGCGATTGAAATCATCATGAGCCAGGCCGATATATCGACGTGCTCGGCACCTCAGAGAGTCTTCCAGGAGGCGGTGAAAAAAGGCAACACGAAAGAGCTTCATTCACTGCTGCAGAACATGACCAACTGCGAATTTAACGTCAACTCCTTCGGGCCCGAGGGACAGACGGCGCTGCATCAGTCGGTCATCGACGGGAATCTGGAGCTGGTGAAACTGCTGGTAAAATTCGGAGCTGATATTCGTCTGGCGAACCGGGAGGGCTGGAGCGCGTTACACATCGCCGCTTTCGGAGGACATCAAGACATCGTGTTATACCTCATCACCAAGGCCAAGTACTCCTCCGGTGCGCGGTGAGATCCGATCCACCGACAGGTAAAAACTCACGGAAAGATCAGGCTCGTTTCATCATTGATTTGCAAAGTTGACAGACGACGGCGAATTCCCTTGTACCTTAAACCAAATGAGGGTTGCTGGGGTGTAGCCTTTTTCTTTCCCGTGAGTATGTGGTCAGTTCTGGCTCTGTGAAACTGAAACGCACGTTGTTGTTTTGACGTGCGTTGGTACTATAGCTTTTTATTGAATGTTTAAGTCATCAGATCTGGACGGCGTGGCTTTACCGGGGCTTGACCTGTTGACCTGTCCGCCGCTGGAGAAATCAAGATGGCACTTGATGCTGTGGCTGAATGCTGGAATATTTAAAAGGGAAAGAGGTGAACTCCAGAATGAAGGCCATCTTGTATGGCTAAACACTGTCGTTTTGATAAGAACCTTAAGTCGTTTCATCAATCAAATCATGTGGCACGTGGCAGCATTTGTGATCAGTGCTGACGTATGTCATCAAAATAACAATGACTTATTCTTAAGTACTGTACACATAGCTTTACTGTGTTTGTCTGTAAAAGTAGTCCATTGCGCTCTGCCTTCACCTACCAGATGGCTTTCACACAGCTTTCAGGCCAGTGCGACCCATATGGTTAACGTGTTACTAAAAACCGCTGCTTTCGCTTTTTTTGTATCAAAACGTCAGGAAAGTCGCATTTGGGACACATTTTATAATCTTCTTCAGTATTTTTATTAACACCCTGGTTATCACTGTGAAAACAGGCTGGGTTTGTTTTTTTATTTATGAAGGTACAATAAGATGATGCATTTAAATTATGTTGTGGTTATTTTTAAGAATATAGCCTAATGTGTAAAATTATGTAGGGTGACCTAAAGCTGCTTCGGACTCAATACAGGCTAAACTGTCCCGTGTGGAGATTCTGCACCACAGCCCCCCAGAACTTTGCTTTGTGGAACTTTGCTCCTGGGAAAAGCGTCCCCTGTTTCAACAACTTATTTCTGGTTCTCTGCATCAGCTACCTCGACTTAAAAGTATTCAACAATATCAGATATATGGTCTCTTTCTCAAGCCTTCTCCTTAACTGTTTTCAGTATCCCGTTAGTGCACATGTTATTGGTAAACAAAATTAATTAGGCCTTACTTTAATCTTCACTCTGCCCTATTTTAATCTTCACTCGGGACAATTTATCTCCAAGAACCAAAATTAGATCCATTGGTTATTCAAAATATGGTGAATATGTTTTTTCCTTCGCCAAGCATGGCTGAGACATTATAAATGTTTTCTATCAGCCGATCGCTTAAATGTGCATTTACAGTTTTTGTTTCCGTTCTTAGTTACAAAAAGTGGAATGCTTGCATGACTATTAAATGCAGGGAGTTTTGTTGCACATAAATGTGGAGCCTTTTACGCCCCCTATTGCCTGGTCAGGTAACTGCAGGAGCTGAGGCTTACCAATAGTTACTACTGAGCAGGACTATATGAAACATTATTATTGGAAGGCTATGACTTCTGTTGACTGTTGCAGGAAACACCGAAAGATTTGTTCAAAAGACTGTCTGCTGCCTTTGAGAGTCATGGCACCTGATGTTTGATTTAATGCTGCTTTTATGTAAGTTTTTTCTTTTTTTTAAACAATAGCCAACAGTGAGTGTAAGAGGACAAATATCAGGTAGATCCAGTCTTATAGTGAGAAGCCCCATGCAGCTGTGAGAGCATGTGTGAGTGTCTGGTTATAAGTGTATATGCATATGTATATGTACTCTTGCATGTACGCCACAGTTCAGTGGTGTTGGCCCAGACCACATTGCTTGTTACCTGGTTAAACTGTTTCTGACAAACAACGTAACTAGGAACTCCTTGTACACCTGGAGATACAACATATGTGATTCTCATGATAATCTACTAGGTATAGGCAAAACAAATATGCATTGCTTGTCTTAAACTTGATATTTTTACTCTTGTTGAAAATATTGCACTGATGACTGTTGTTAATTAGTTGACTTCACGTCAACATTTTATGTTTTTCTAAATAGAAAGGAACCCAACAAAATACTATTGTATAAAAAGCTCCAGGTTATATTGTCTCTTTTTGTGCGTTGCATTGTATAACATTATGTTTGCAAAGATGTTTGTATCTCTGTGATCGGGTGTATGTGTATACATTTATATATGGATATATATAGACGCTGATATCTCAGAGCACTTTCTTATTTGAAGTGCTCTCCTCCTGATGTTATTAAAGGGGAATAATACTTGTGATGGTAAGATCATTGTAACAAAAATTGCACGATGTATAGTTGTTTTACCCCCCGTTTGTCATAACATTTATGACATGGGGGTTAAATGACTGGATTAGGTGTATATGAATGAGCAAAAGTTCTGATATATATTTTTCTCCTTTTCTGTGGACCAAGTTATTTTACCTTGTGTCTCAAGCAAACAAAAAGTTTTATGTGTGATGCGAATGCTCTTTAGTGTTGACTTTAGCCTTTTTATTTGTGTGTCTGTTTTTTGTTTGTATTTTTTTTTGAACATTTGTAACACTGTGATTCATGTGTGGTGAGAAAATGAGTGCTGTAATTTTTGTGTGTGTGTGTGTTTATGCCAGTAAAGAAATCATTAAACCTTCTTTAATATGTGGTTGTGAAAGTTTCTCTCTCTCTGTCTTTATCTCAGAAGAAGAATCTGGTTAGTTTAGGCCTCCTCTCGTCTCTGGGCCAGCCTGACCCCCGTTTCCATTCTCTCCTGTTTTTGTCATTCATTTGGCTTGGTCCTTTCATATGCTGGATAAAAGAGTGCAGGGGGTTGTGGGTAATTTTGTTTTAAAGACAGATCCCCTCCCTGTGTGTTTATGTGGGTTTTATATTACAACCCTTTGCATGGATCAGCTCTCTGCCCTTCTGTTCTGTACAGGACTGATAGTGTTTCTTCATATTTCCACACATTTGCAAACTTGAAACCACACACGCTAGAGGGTTTTAACATGTTCAAAGAAAATACTTTATATCTCAATTGATTCACATAGACAGTAATCAGACTAAATAGAGAGCAAATTAAGACTTAAAACTATGCTGCTTCTCTTTTATTCTCCTAAGAAAAAGAGCTCAAAAATCTTGCATGTGTCTCCTTTAGAGTTATAAAAGAGATCAAAGTGTCAAATTGTGCTCAGATTTGCCAAGACAAGTCTGACACAATAGACATTTCTTATAAAATTCTTCCAAATAAACTCCATCAAATTTTAATTTCTAAGAGTTTAAGGACAAAGAGCAAGGACAATTGTTCAATAATCTAAGTCCTATAAATAAAGACCACATTGCACTGTCCCTGTTCTTCTAGTTGTACTAGTACTAGTACTGTTCTCTGTGCGTCTGCATTTCTGAAATTTAGCAATAAATCAAAAGCCACATCGTGCAACAGAGCACAATGCAGATGCTTTGAATGATTGGTGTTTTCTGCAGGTAGACAGAGCTTACTTCATGCTTTTGAAGACAACCCTGGCTAGAAGACTGTGACCTTAATGGCATCCTTCTCTCTTTCCACCCCCCTCCATGCCCCCCTTCATTCCCCAGGCAGGATGTTATTGTTGAGCTGGATTTCCATTGTCCACCGGCTGAGTTGGCCACCTTCCCAGAGTGCAATAGAGAGGCCCCCTAATAGATTCTTCATGTGCCTCAGTCCCGACACACATCATTGCAGGAATTTGGAAATGATTTTAGCAGAGTCCCGTCGCTCTGCATGTTAACCTTCCCCCACCACCAGCCAGAGAGGGAGGGACGGTGTAAACAATGTGAAAAAGAATTTTGTGAATGTACTTCTAGTGTGGAGAATGTGAAGTGGAGCCTTTGAGTTGGAGTTTTTCCTCTTTTATTTGTATTTGGATGCACAGGAATGTTTAGTTTTCCCGTACCTAGAGCTTTGGAAACTCATCAAGTGTTCCAGAGATCAAAAACTGCATCTCCTGCACAGACAGATTCTTGTCAGCAAATTCACATAGTTTTCAATGTAATTCTCAAAAGCCTACAACATTGTTTGTGCCAGTACAAGTATACACATGCATGGAAAAACGTTTGCGGCCATGTTAACCTAAAACTGTAGCAAATTCACAGAATGAAAGGAAGATTACTGCTAGAAGGGAATGAAGATAAATAGTTGTTCCACTGGCTTAGTCATGACCATAAATATTACAAAGGGAAAAATTCCATTCAAGCTCACTAAAATCTAAAAAATGCACTCTGGTGGTAGGGAATGATTTATAGTCAATAACAAAAAGAGCCTTTTGATCATAGCCGTTTATATGTTGGCTAATCATGCCAAAAATGCTTACTTGAAAATACCCATAAAATACAATAATTAAAATGTATTTACATAAAAAAGTAAAATATATTATTTTTGGCATTATTGCAATGCTTGTAAAATATTCCTTATCAAACTCACTATTTACGTAGTCGGAGCAAGCTGCATTAAAATGGCAAAAAATAGCAAGGAAGGTGGTTATCTACACTTCCACTTATCTTTTTATCGACAAGATGATTTATAATTGCTGGTTGTCCACAATGTGATGTCCGTATTCTTTGGGTATCTGTTAAAAAAATGTTCAAAAGTCATGATTTAAACGAAGCCATTTTGAAAGCTGTTATTGCATACGTTTGTTAGAGATGGCCACGCTATAACGCATGCTGTTAAACATGCAAATCAAAGTTCTCTCCTATTGAAATACAAGAGCAAAGACAGAACGAGAGTGAGACAGGTGGCTTGGCATGTCTTTCTTACTCTCCTCTCCCGTTTGAACTCTCAGTCTTTTGCTCTTCTCTGGGCATTTTTAAGCATGCAGTGACAACCGCATTCAAATTCTCGCTCTATTCTTTGCTCTTCTCTTTTTTGTCCAGTTTGCTGGATTCTGCTTCATCGCTATTCAGCTCCCAGACGGACCACCATTGATTAGAGCCCCCTCCACAGCGCCCCTCCACAACATACACACACACCCACCATCTCCACCTCACACACCCTGCACTCAGCAGCTGCTATGCTAATGAACCTCAGCAATAAAGAGATGACAAGACATGACAGAAAAAGAGAATCCTCAAATCAAATCATAATAATGAATCTTTGCTGAGAATCATAGCACACAGAGCAGTGGTGGCAGAGCAAAGTATGGCTGAGAAAAATCTAACAAGCAAAAATCTTGCTTTACATATAGGGGAACTTAAACTCGAAAAGCATATGAAAACAGTGACTCTTCAAGTAAAATTTTACAGTGTATTTGTGTTATTCACACAAGAGAAATTATTCTCTGGCCTTTGCTGTTTATCTGGTGTTATATGATGTCCTGGACTGTGACTGTTAACTTTTATTGAACTACCTGAACTAATCCAGGTCACATATTTAGCCTTGTTAGTATTATCATTATAAGTAAGAAATAATGTACCTGGTCACTATCATGAAATAAAGCCAGACAATGTGATCAGAATCCTCTCACAAGGAGGACATAAAACTGACAGCTAATTAGGAAATTTTAATTAGTCTCAATTGCCTGAGACAATGGTCAATTATACAGTGTAAAGGTCATTATATTAAAATATTTGACTGAAGGATGCAGCGTGTTCTTTAGTTCAAATGAGTTTATGCAGAATTGAAATTATTATCTGACATGAACTAACCATTGACTGGAAATTAAACTAAATAGAAATTAGTTTGCAGTTGGTGAATATTCTGTGAAGCACATCAGTACACAAGAGCTTGTGCAGACCTTGTTTGTACAACCAGAGAGATGTTAGATTTACTGATCACTGATGTAATTTAACACTAAACTACTGCATTAAGTAATAAGTGCAATATAAATATAATATACATATAATTTAATATAATTTGGTGATTAACTTATCTCACACCATTTGTGCTATGATCATGAATAATACCTCCAATTGTGTCTTGTTGGGGAAAGCGCTATCACTTTTCCAAACAATTGTATATATCTGGAATGACAATTAACCAATTTTGACAAAATGACACAAAAATGTGGTATAAGCATGAAAGACAGAGGCCGATCAAGCAGAAATCAGCAGAGGTAAACTTCCACGTAAACAAAGAGTAGAGAAAATGGGAGTGGATGGTAGAGGGTCAATATAGTTATGTGTATATGGAGCAGGCAGCTGGGCAGAGGCCCCCGTTCTCCTCACTTCTGCTCAGTTATTTAGACATGTCCCTGAGCGGCATGACCCAATGGCCTGCAGGGCGGGGCCACCCATGTGACATCTGCCTTTTTGTGTGAGGGAGTGCCCATATGGAGCATACGCGCATCAACACACGCGCGCTCATGTACATGCAGACCTCCTCTTGTCACATCGCTGTACGCTCCTGCTGCCTGAACCTTTTGTTACACTATTGTGCATCTCATTTGCTGATGTTTGTCTCATTCCTGCACGGACCATAAAGAGGGAGGGTGTGTGTGTGTTTAGGAGAGACAGTCTGGTCAGAGACGTATTTGTGCATCAGGCTGTGAGGGCAGGGTGCACCCCGCATGCACACAAACACAGAGCTGGGGTTAAGGAGTAGGGTGAGAGCAGCAGGGTCAGACTTTCTCTTTTCTACACATGATCAGGTCTCTGTAACCAGAGGGCATTGATCTTACCCAGCTGGACACATTGATGTGTCGCTCATGTCTGGGTAAGTAATTTCACAAATGCATTAATTTAGATGGAGTAATTAACTCCATAAACACTGTTAATGAATTAAAATGAGTTCAGTAAACACACTGCATAATCTTATTTTCTTTTATTTCACTCTTTGTGCTACACACATGAATGAGATCTGAAATCATGCTGCTTGATGAGAAAAGGTGTGCTAGTTTTCACTGGTGGACAACACAAGAGGCCAAAACCACACTGACTTGCATTGATGAAGGCACCCAAAGCATATCTAGGAATCAACAGCTCACCACAAGGCAACAAACCTCTTGACCACAACATCAACACTTTCATGTTTTCCTTTGACTCCACGATCATTGCTTGTAACCATGTACATGTCGACACAGCACTAGAACACAGAAGAGCACTTTAGATTATGCTCAACAGTTCCACTCCTGCTTGTCGAGTGTGCACTATGTAAGTCACCCCGGTACTCCTTCTCTTGTTTGTGCGTAAGTGCATGTACATATGATGCCATGCCATCACCCCTTTTGGGATGCACAAGTGTGAGTGTGTGTGCTGGAGAGAGATTGTGGGGAATAATGCCCCGGTTGTTTGCAGAGAAACTACAGGTTGTAAGTAAGTGGGGAGATGCATTTCTGTTTGACTGGGCAGATTGAATGGGACTATTCAGCAAACCCCCAAACTGCAACCCTCTTTTCTGTTTTTTGCCATCCCCTCTTCTCTTTCTTGCAAGAAAGAGATGAGAGAAAGAGGGAGAAAGAGATGTCTGGGTCAGAGAGAGGAGTGCGGGTTGGAATGAATGAGGAAAGACCAAATAGGGACTAAAAGGGTAAAAACAGCAGAAATGTGTGATGCCCTATCTCATGACCATGAACTTTCACTGTTGGTTATTACTGATTACTCAGTAATATGGATGGTGAAAGGTATACCCCAAGTGTATGTCTTAGGACCATTTATATTTACTTCAGGTCATTAAACATAAAATATGTAACTTTTTTATAATTCAAGAGAGAATGACAGCCTAAATTTTAAAAGCTTTAGTTTCTACTGTAAACAATCAGAATATAGCAATGTATTGCAACAAAATACATGGGTCTAAAACCCAATGCAAGAATGCTCAGATAATTCAGCAAGTTTGTGTCACAACAGCCACAGTGTTCTCAACAGTGAACGTGTTAACTGTCATCTTCTACAGTCATTTTTCAGCGTCTCTTAAAATAGTGTAATTGCAGAGCAGACTGTTGACTGTCTTTAACAGTCTGAAGACAATCTTTATTTGATCTTATAAACATGTTTTTACCTGCAGCTGCCTGAATTATAACACAATAATAACATATCATTCCGTTAAGTCCTTGACTTTTTGAGTAATGCATGAACACACGTTAAGTGTAAATGCTCTAACCTGTTTATATGCGTGTCAAAATGAGTATGTCCCACTGACCTAGGCAGTGTGAAAAGGAGTAACAGTATGATTACATGCAGTTTTATCTCTGCATAGGTATTTGTAATAGCACCATAGAGACACATTTGTACGTTTTACATTTTTAGGGCAATCAATCCACATCATCAAGCCCCATAAATATTGATAGGTAAAACCAAAAAATTGCCTTTATTGCCTTTATTGCTTTCATCAGTTAAGTAAGAAGACATCATGAACAAACAAATTTCTCTATTAAATTATTAAACAGTTATCTAAAAAATATTAAACAGTTACAAATGACAGGAAGGGCAAATCTAGAAAGAAAGCATGTAAATAGGGCATAACTTTGATCAAATGTGAGGGACGTGTTTAACAAAGTTAATCCCAACTTTTGCTGAGGGCTTAATTATATACAAAACCAAGCTCTTCCTGTGGTCACAGTCTCAAAACAAAGCAACAGGAATGACAAAGACCACCCCCTAGTTCTCAATAGTTTTTGAAAGAATGATGCCATATGATAACGTTTATCTAAAGAATGAAATAGTTCGTGACATGGAAAAAAGAGATGGTAATAGGGCTAATCTGGGGACTCAAATGGTATGTTTAAGTAAATATTATGCCAACTAAAATCTAATTCAATATGTTGAAAGAATAAAGACAAAATGCTTGCTTTTATTTGCACATACTGAGTTTTCATCAAAATGTGCGTATTTGCTTAAAGTTCCTGGATTTATGTTGGTGTATTTAGAAAAATGTTTATATTAATTCATAGTATTTAATAGATGAAAAATTGCAATCAATTTTCATTGTTAAAATTGATTTTTAACACATACATAAGGTATACAAACCACTTGTAGAATGCCCTTGTGGTGTCATAGTGTGCATTGACAGTGAAACTGGCTTAAGGGTGTGCGTGCGTTTAAGACCCAGCATAGCCTCACATTCAACATGTCCTTCTGTGGGAAAGTCTGGGTGTGATTGGATGCATGTGTGAAAATGTATGTGTGTGACCATGTGTGTATGTCAAAGAAGAAGTGAACCTTTGTGTCTAAGCTGACTCTTTGATCCTGTTCAGTGGTCTGAAACCGTTTTCCTGTGCTGCCAGCAGACACGACACATGTACACACACACTGGCTCTTTTTGTATTGACACACCAGAAGTCTTCCCATGAAGAATCACCGCAAACCGGCCGCAGTTGCACACACACGCACACGCAAAATACTTTATGTATCCTTCATTTACCCAGACCGCTGCAACACTGTGGGAAACGTACATCAAAGCTAAAACTCTACAGCTGGAAGACTCATCTTGGTTCATGACTCAACACGTATATAATACGAATGTTCAATTAAGTGTAAACACCTTTCAGATGTGCCAAAGTGTTTTACTCATCAGTCATAAGCAATAAACTGCTTTTTACATTTTCAGACGAAAATGTGAGTGGTGAGTTGCACAAAACTCACTGTCACAATGTTGTTGTGTTGTGGGTAAGTTACCCAAAGCTTGCTATAATTGCAAATCCTACTTTGCATATTGTCAGGTAGTTGCTGTTTACTAAGTCTCTAAGATATTCTGGTTCTTATATGTGGTTCAGGTCCCTCTTTCAATGGAAATCTATAAAGTTTTCTCAAAAATGTATTGTCTGTCAGCTGAAAAGTAGAAAAGACCACCTAGAAAAGTAATAACACTGATCCTCTCAACAAACATTGAGAGGATGTTTGTTGAAAGGATTTTTTAATTTTTTTTAGTGTGTATATGGTTTTTATCTGAATATGCTTGACCGCATATTAGGCCATATTGCTTTGAACACAGTTCAATCATATAGACAATTGTTTACATTTAGCATTGCTATGTACACCTTAAGAAGAAATTTGCACTTACAGCATTTATTACATGTATTTTATAATTTTCCTGTTTTTATCTGTTCTTCTTCCTTTATCTATGCTGTGTTGTCAGCTGGTTTATGTTAAGTTTTCTGTAACGTTGCTTTGCAATAATGCAAAATTATGAAAGTGCGATATAAATAAACTTGAATTGAAATCTATGGACTGTATAACCATATATAGTTATATATAGTTATAAGCTATGGACTAAGTGTTTTTGAATTTGCATTTACCATGTCAACATGTGCAAATGTGTATGTTTTTGTATGTTTATGGATTTGACTAGTATACATACAGTGGCCAAATTTCTTTGAAAACTTAAGCCACACTTAAAAATGCATGCATTAAATATTACAATTTTAAAAGAAGGAACATTAAAAAAAGCAGACAGACCTGCCATTTCACAAAAAGAATTTTGTTAAGTTATAAATTCTGAAACAAAAAATGATGTTTATTGTTTGTTTTTTGCTTGTCAAATGTTAGCAGGGGTTACTTTTTGAGTACTGGCTTTATACACAATCTGGTTAAAAACAACTAAAATTTTATATTGTGTTACATTCTTACAGTTTGGCTTAAATAGCCAGATACTTCTCAGAGGCCACTTTCCATGATTATCTACACTTTAGTGTGTTTGTGTGAGGGTGTGTGCGAGCAGGTGATGTGGCTCTGTCCGGAAGGTCATCGAAAGCCGTCAGTTCCTTTTCCTCTCCGGATATTCCCAGCATTCTCCAAGCAACATCACCAGCCGTGAATTCTGGGAAACAGGGGGCAGGAAGCCTGGCTAGGCTGCTGGAGGCTTTGCTCAGATTAGACTATTTTTGCCTAGATGCAGTATCAGCTTTATCTGTGTGAATATATCGAATCAGTGTTGTAATAAGACCCCTAAAACTTGTCACAGATCAGTAGAAATGGCAAGTTCTCACAAGGCCACAAAAGACCAGCTGGTATGGAGCGCCTCTACATTAGACAAACACTGCCCTCTATTGGCTACTGTCAGTAGGAATTTTTTTTGTCTCAAAAAGCTACTGTACTAACACATTTTCTAAATGTACTTAGCAGTCTAAATATACTTTCTCACTGTGCAAGAAAACAAAGGTGATAAAGGAAAATATTAAAAATGTTATAACTGGCCCCAGTACTCCTATTGCAACCAAGCAGATTATTAGTTTTAAAAATGAATATAAATAAAGTGCACGAATAAATGAATGACTAGGTCTTTATTTATTGTGTTAATGCTGAAGTAACTGAAATATATGCCTGTTGGAAATTGAATGATGTTGAGCTTTGTGTCTGAACAGTTGTGTCTCTCATTTATACCATTTTGTTCTCAGTTCACCTTGAGAAACTCGTCGTCTCCTGAAAAGACCAAAATACAATAACTTTGAGACAACAACACTTAGCTATAGAGTTTCACAACATAAACTGCATCTTACAATACTAGTGTATATGAATGGTTCCTGATCCTATTCCTGGAGGACCCCAAACAAAAACACAAATTCAACTCAATGGCTTTTTAATACTACAATGCCTGAAATGGGTTTGAAAGTGGGATAAAGTAGACATCCAAAGTGTTTACTGTTATGGGTCCTTTAGAAATAAAGTTGGGAATCATACATTGAAATATGATATGCCTGTGTGTGTGTTACCATCTCTCATCATAACGCCACAGTACTCCTCACACTCTTTCTGGCTGTAGAATTTGTTGCCGTTTCCCTTGCAGCCTCCGTATTTGAAGGACACACACTTTCCAGTGGATGAATTAAAGGTCCACAGATCTGTGTATGCTTTACAGGGACCAGTGTCCATGGGCAGTCTACAGGCAGCTAGAAGGACAAAACAGAGTATTACATTTTAGGACCACACACTGAAATGCTTGACTTAAATGAGAAGTACTACATTAGTCACCACCATCATGCTTATCCATCATATACAGTCTGATAAGCCCCAACACCATAAAACTACATAAATAGTTTGTATGACTTGTATTCTAGGAGTTCTGCAATCATATGATATGATTGTGTAATGAACAGACCAAAAGTTGTTATTTACTGATTTCCTCCAGAAGTTGTTTAAATCAATAATGACTTAAACTTTCGACTTGACTTAAACTTCAATGACTTAAACTTTTTCTAAAATCTCACAGAAATCTCAGTGAAAAATAATTATATAACACATATTTGTGTTTATAAACACACACACACTCACCCTCAGTGCGACAGCTCTGCAGACACTCCTTCTCGCTTACAAAGTTGTTCTGGTTCCCCATACAGCCTCCATAGGTGAACATCTGACAGGTCATGATGGACGAGTTGTAATAGTAGCGCTGAAGCATTCCAAAACACGGGCCAGAATCAACCTCAGCCTTACAGGCCTCTACATAGACATACACAAACAAAGTAATCAATGCAAAAGGCCAAAAGGTTTTTCTTTAATCACAAAAAGTTACAGTTTTTCTTTTTGAGATAAAGACTATCTGTCCATCTATTTATCTAAATTTTCAACACCTGCCAAACACATTTTCCCCCTACATGATTTCATCAAAACGAGCCAAACTGGGCAGCAAAGTGCCAAATCTGGCAAAAACTTATTCTATAAAAAGTTTTTTGATATATTCTATAAATTCTATAAGTTTTTTGAACAGCATTTTTAAAAATCTTGTATATGCAGTTTGTGTGCGGCATAGATAGCACTGTTACTCACCAGGCCCTCTGAACATGGGCATGTCATCACCTGATCCTTCTTCAGGGGGTGGCACAACAACATTCCTTCTCGCCCTCTGTTGTGACTGGATAATAATCACAGGATTAATGAAGCTATATGGCTTTGGCATAACATGAGGCTATACTTAGGAATTGTGGAACTTTTGAGATATTGTTTATTAGTCTGGGCCCCTTTTTTCTGATTTTCATTGGAGAAGTGATACTAGGACTTATTTGGTGCACTATCCCTTTAAATGTTTGTATATATTTGTATATATTTGTATATATTTGTATATATATATATATACTTTGAAGTGACAAAATGAGCTCTTTACCTGGATCTGTGGCTCTGGCGTGACCTGCTGACCTGGAACACATTCACCTGATGGAACAAAATAAGATGAAAAGACAGAAATAAAAACATTGGAATAAAAGGAGTGTTTTGTGGGTGATAGTACCTTTGTTTTTTTTAATAACTATGGTATCTTCACTCATTCCCTGTTCAGCTACCAGAGTCTTGAAGTCTTCAATTAGAGAGGGTCGCAGCTGCATGGTACGACCTACAGGGGGCAGTATCATTTAAAATAATTAAAATAAAACAATTTTTAACATTTGTCGACAACTGAAATAGCAGTCCAAAGTTAAATTGGAAAATAATTGTGCTTTATATTAACCCCAAAATCAGGTATTGATCCACACCTGAAATTCACTAGCAACAGCATTTCATCCTCGGTACTTTTGGCATAATGTATACATTGATTTGGAATATTGTCGTGCATTCTTGAAGGACACTTTGCTTCTTTAATTGTTCCATAAATATAATGATCTAAACTTATTTCTGTAGAAAACAGCTCTGGGTCCTTTACCATAGAGTTTCACAGATGTGGTTTTGTCACCTCCTGACTTCTGTTTATACATCACCACCAGTGCATACTCATCATAGTTTGTGTGTACCACATAGGCATCCACATCAGCGTTCCACTCTACAGAGGGATAGACACAGTCAGTTGATTAAGCAACAGCAATGTATGACTGACTGTAAGGTTGTACTCACTGGAAACATGGTATTGGAATCTTCCAGGTGTTGTGGTCATCTGATATTCTCCACTGATGGACTTACAGGTTCCATGCCTGTAAAAAGAAGGCACATACACATAGAATTTAGTGATTCACCCTTATCAGCTTGTTATTAGTGGTGCTTGCCAAAGGCAAAGGACATTATGGCTGCATCCAAAAGCTTTGAAATGCTGCATCTGAGGACGCATTTCAAGGTAGGAAGGCATCAAGGCACGTCTTAACCCAATGTTTGCTTATTAATTTTTATTAATTTTTGAAGGCAGCACAGAAGTATCGTTCACTCAGTTTACTGTCTTTGATATTCTACAATACTGTGTGTGTGGGTCCACGGGGAAAGTGATTGGTCGAGTAGGGACAGTTAAATGTAAATATTTGACACAAATGACAGAAAAAGAAGATATTTTGTAGAATGACCCTACTGTACCTGAAAGACTTGCGGATCATGCTGATCGTCTTTGATGATCCAGTGGACTGGAGTTCCAAAGAACCGATAGCTGCGTCTCCCTTGTGACGCTTGAGCCAAGGACACGTGGACGCCACCGCTATGTCATACCATTTCCCCATGAACTTGACATGGCGACATGGAGCGGACAAGTTTTAGATAGATGGAGGTCAGATTAGGAGAAATGATTTCCACCCTCAGGTGGATGTAAAGATCACTGGTCAGATGTTGTAAGAATAATTTTGGTACTAATAATATAATCATATGCTATTTTTTGTGTTATAACACTATGTTTGTGTAATTACTAACGTGTTATGCAACAGGCAGTAAAAGATACAAAAATATCTTCTCCATGATATGCCGAATACAGCAATTAAGCCTATCCTGATAAATATTTACTAATGTGAATGTGTGACAACCAGCCCCAGTTTTCCCTATGCATAAGAATTTTCTTAATCTTCCAAAACACTGAGGTTAGGTTAATCTTCCTTAACCTAGAGAGTAACTATACTAGAGGCATTACTATAGGCTTACTAAGCATAACCTACCCGATTTACATCAAAGTTCTCTTGGGTCTGGAGCAGAGGTTCAGCAGGCCCAGCATGGAGCAGACCAATAAAGGCTAGCAGGAACACCAGAACAACATGCATCATTCTGTCTATCTGTGATCCAGCTGAAGTTCTGATCTGTTCTGACACAGATAAACACCAGGACTGTCTTTCACAGAACATCGACCTTCTGGCCATGTAAAACACTACCCCCACAAACAGTCAAACAAGACAAACAGAACAAAGTTCTTCTTATCTGTTTATTGACTCCTATTGACTTACCTATTTGCCTTGTTTTCATTTATTTAGTCTGAAAGTCTGTAAAAATCAAAAAAAGTATATAATATATATATACAGGAGATACAAAAAGTATAAAAAAGTACACATGAATAATGTTTAAGTAAAACACAAAGAACACATTTAAATGCTAGTATAAATAAATAAAAGTAAATAACAGATATTAGGAGAAATTTCTCAGCTCAGTGAACACTGTTCTTCAGTAACACTGTCAGCATTTGTAAGTTTGACCTAATGCTCCTATTGTTCAGATATATACATAAATGTGTGTGTGTGTACTGATATACTGATATGTCCACATAAACCAAATGTCTTAAAAACATACTAAATGGTGCTATTTTTAAATTAATGGCAAAAGTTTTCGGTTTAGGGGTAAGGTTAGGGGAAAGGGATAAAAATTTGCATGCAGTATAAAAATCATTAGGTCTATGAAAGTCCCCTTAAACCACATATGCAAGTATAGGTGTGTATACCCTCAGAGCAGTTACCACTGAGCACTATTATTCAGTAATGCAATACAAATACTCTACAACCAACCAGGAAAAATGTACATAAAACGTCTCACACATTTTTACATAAGATCTTTTGATCTTTTACATAAGAAATTTGCATTCTAAACTCCTAATTTGTATTCTATTAATCTTGTATTCAGACACAGAGTGAGGTCCAAGAGGATGAAAACACATTGGAAATATGGGTTTACAAAATGCTAAACAAATTAAAGCAAAAGTAAAGGTAAGATTCTACACTATTTCTACATCACTAATCAAATATACATTTTTTTAACCCTGGCCATGTTAATTGTTTTGTACAAAAGGTCAGACTTCCTTGTTTTCACTCAAGAACACAAGACGCTGTTTGTAACATTCTCAAACCATGCTGCATAGAATAACATGGATAAACAGAAAAACTGAAGCAACCTGCCTCAATAACAAAAACTGCAAAATTGTGAAATCATTGTGACTCAACTTTTCACTTAAACTGTTATGACAATATTATTTGCAAGACATATTTTTGTAATAAATCAGAAAAATGCAAAATAGAAGCTTTTTAGCTAGTATTCTCAGACTTTTGGACCCTACTGTTCATATGCATAAATACAATAATTGTTTAATTATGAAAACAAAATACTCTAGACAAAACACAACTGTTGCTTTCTAAGTTTAAATAAAATTTACATAATGACTTTAAAACATTTAGCCTTTTGACATTTAGGCTCATGTAAATGTTTGTTTAAAGTTAAGCAAGAATATACAGAACAATGTATATAAGCAGAAGTGAGAAGAGAAATGTTTTGATTATTGTGATATCTTGTGGTGAAACTTGGGTTGTGTGCAGCTCAAAAGAGAATTGGGTACTGGAAAAAAACAGAAGAAAGAAGACATTAAAACATTAAATAGTCACTAAATCCAGTTCAATGATATTGGGGAGAACAGGGATAATTGTAACAATCAATAAATGTAACTATAAAACTGCACAATGCACCCACAGTGATAATAGTAGACATGAATTTAATTGACTACTAATTGAGCAACAATGCTCAAGCAATGTTTCAAATCTGAATAAATGACAATAGGTTTAACTGTAGTACAATACCATTCTGAAACCAGTGCTTAAAATATGAACTCACCTAATTTTCTTATGAAGGACAGTTATCTACAAAGATGAAAATGCAAATGAGACATTTTGCAAGACGCTGGAAAATCAACTGTTTTAGAAAGTCAGTTAACACATTAAATAAAATTTTTAAAAATCCCAAAAATTTCCATTGCATGTCTAAAGGGATTAGACATGCAATGGCATTAGTTGCTGGTAGTTGTGTAATTTTAATGTAGCATTAAAATAATTTTTTTTTTATGGTATGATGTACAATCGGCCAGTCATTATAAAAATTAAACTGACAGAATGACCAGAAGACTGAGGAGGCTTATTTTGCCATAATGACCGGCTGACTGGAGATATGAAATACTAACCTGAATGAAGCAAGGAATTCAGTGCCCTGAAACAAGTCAATCATACAAAACAGTCATCATTATTACTGACCGCAAAAGCCAGGACTGACCAATCAGAAACTAGTATTCTAGTGTTACAATAGTGATGATATACACAGTAGCAACAACATTTTTTCATGTGTTATGCTATGTGTAAAGCATTGTGCATGGTTACCAGGTAGCGGAGTCAGCATGGGTTTCTTTGGAGAAGCCTCGTGCTGTGACATACACTTTGAACTTCTCTTGACTTGTATAGCCAATTTGATATTAAACAAAAAATAAGGCAGAAAAGAATGTTTTACAGTGTTATAATATGCATGAATGAGATGTTTCTATGGAAAACAATAATGTGAACATTATTTAAAACTTCAGCTTTTGTGTTGTACAGCAACGATGACATTCCAAATGATGAAAGCTTCCATATAAACTGTTACCAAATAAACTGATGTTAACAAACTCTGCAAACATCTCACAGTCTTGGCCATTAAAACTTGGCAAAAAATTGACATTCCTTATTGCAAAACTGTGAGTGACCTTTGACCTGAGGTCTGTTTGTCTACACTGTCCCTGCTTATTGTAACACATTTGTTTAGAGCAACTGCTGCCTCTGACACCATACTGTAACACAACACCTCTCATACAGATAAAACAACCTTTAAAGTAATTGATTAAAACTGCTGTCTTGTATAAAACTTGAGGTAAAATACATATACTTTAGGTCTTACCCTTTGGAGGTCAAAGTGTTTTGTGGCTGGACATTCGCATGGGTCCCTGTCAGGAACAGCATCTCCAAAAATATTGTCACTAATGCAATTTTCATGGCTACGTTGCAGAGAGAAACAAGTCAGGGAACTGATTGTGGACGGCTGAGGGTCCATCAAAGGGGGTGCCAACCAAATTACCACCTCACCCTGAGCAATCCAGCCAATCAAACACAAGAACACATCAAACAGAGGTACCATTCATTAAATGTATAATTCACAAAAAGTTTATGCAATTCAAGCCAGTCTTCCAAGGAATATTACAAACAGTTTCATAAAGAGGAATAGAACAAAACATTTTTTGCCTAACTGCAGGTCTGCTTCCACAAGAGGCCAACAGAGGCCAACCGATTTTTAAATTCAAAGGTTCACATCCTTTTTTGCACTGTGAATGTGTACATTGTTACATGAAAATGTACCAATCTCTGAAGTTCAATTGTGATGTAGGTGAGGTCAGATCAAGTATTGCTATGAGCCTTCCGGTACACACAATATTTTACACAATAGCACTTTCATTTTCCATTGAAATGTAATAAAATATAAAACAAAAAACTGCAGGGAATGATTTTTTTTTTATTAATATTGATTCTTGGATGCCATTTTTTTTTGAAAGAGCAGGATTTACAGCTGGTCTTTAAAATGAGGAATTCAGTGTGACATGGCACACTTCACACACCTCTACATAAACACATTCGCTCGCGCACACAAACACACTGTTGACTAACTGAGCAGCTGGCTCACAGTTCATCTCCTCTCATATGCTGTGCATGGTGTTCCTGAGTACCAAACATAAAAATGACTAAAAAAA
The DNA here is from genome assembly GCA_036877525.1 of Chromobotia macracanthus. NCBI lineage: Eukaryota > Metazoa > Chordata > Actinopteri > Cypriniformes > Botiidae > Chromobotia > Chromobotia macracanthus. The sequence continues at coordinate 3,511,578 of JAZGTH010000031.1, read as the reverse complement.
AGCAGTGCAATTATGAGCAATCTGTTGAAAAGTGTCAAATTGGTACAAATCAAAAGTCTTCTCCCTTCAAAACTAACAAAATAAATAATCTTCACTGGCTTTGGTGCTCAATAAAACATGATATAAACATTTTCTGTTGCTTGAAAATGGTCCTTTGTACTTTCAAAATAGCTATTGCCAAAACAAAATAAAATCCACAGTAAATCGTTATGTTAAATATAAAAACTGACATCCTTTTTAAATAAATAAACATTGGTACATTTACTATTTTTTAAACAAATCAGCCATTCTGAGCACTATGAAGGAAACGTTATGGAATGAAGCATGGACTCTAAATTTGAGGTCCACTGAATGAGTACGACCTCTACCAAGTGGACAGACATGAGAACTACACTGCATTTCAACCTGCCGCTCACCGCTAATACAAGGGTCATACATATATAAAATCAACAGAAACACACTTGCACACAAAAACCCATCCCTTTAGTTGATGATTTTCAGACTCACAATGGACAACAGACAAAAAAATTGTTAAGAGAACAGCTAACAAAAAATTAATTCTTAGTACTGAACATATGAAACATTAAAATCATAAATTAAAATGCCACAGTTTTTTCCAAAGTGCTCATAAACATTTATGACAAAGATTTAGTGAGTGAAGGATGTTTTGTTCGCAAGGTTGTTGTTAAGTGTGCAAGTATGTTCTTCATGTAAAAGGAATAATTCACCCAAAATATGAATTCTGTCATGATTTACTCTTCCTCCAGTCATTTCAAAGCTGTAAACTGGAAGCAGGGAACATTTTGGTACATAATGATATCTGTCCTTTACACAAAGGTATTGTATGGTTCCAGAGGACTTTAAATCAGGAACATTTCAAGTCACGTTTACAAATTTTATAGTATGTAAAAAATTAGTTTGAAACAAATTGAAAGTGAGTAAATTCCTATTTGGGTGAACTATTCTCTTAACTGGGAGAAACAATCAAGAGAGGCCTCAGCAAGTGTCATGGTTAAAACTTTTGCCATCATAGGACACCAACACATCATAGTGACAGGTTGTATTGCAGCTTTCAGACTTCATAAGTCTAAAAATCTCACTCAAAGTGGTGTTAGATGTTTTTTACTCTCTCACATGCAGAACAGAGAGAAAAACAGACAAGCGTAGTGGAAAAATAATGCTCAACCCACAACAATTTATAATACATTATCATTTTACAAAATTACTTTAACAAATCCAAGTTATAACAAAAAACATAAGCCACAAACAAAAATAAGAAGGTATTAATGGAGACGACTGAGTCGAATTGACTGACTAACCTAATATATCACTGCTATGCCCTGGACTTCTAAATATATAAGTATCTCCTGTACAGCTATGTGGGTGAATCTCGCAGAAGCTGTCAAGAATGACAATTGTAAGTATAGATACTTCCTTATACGTCAGAATTCCTTGTCAGAATTTGTTGCTTCGAATTTTACTTATGCTAAATTTAAAGATCAACCAGACAGGTTGATCTATTTTCATTACATTATTACAGTAATAAGAATGAGCATTAAAATGCTGTTATGGTGCACATTACAGTACTGTAATTTTGGAATTACTGTAATAAAAATATTTTGGGAATTACTGTAATAAAAACATGTCTTAATTGTCATAAAATGCTCCCAAAAAAGGGCTTCACTTTCTGTGTTCAAAATATAATTTATTTTTTCCTTTCAATTTTGTGAGATTCACCCATATAACTTCAACAACATTTAACAATTTCCCTCACTTGTTATGTATGTTAATGCGTAAGTGTCTGACAAAAGTGTGGTCACACAATCTCCTCACACGTGTACATGTGTACACACACATTTAAATACTTCCTACAATATAAATAAATAGACTGTCACATGGAATAGAAATGGATGCCTATATATGCAATGGATGCCTGTATACAGTGACCTGACAGTAAGGCACAGTGCTCTGTTTGCATCTACCATTCATGCTGCTGAAAGTAATACTAGAACTTAGATGGTACGGATGACAGATGTAAAAAGCTTTCCCTTCATTCTCCTCTGCTTATAACCTTTTCCTGTTAGGATATGAGGCCGTTTTTAGCCAGTCCAGCTGCATTGGCCATCTCTACACAGACAAAGAGGATATATGCTCTTTAGCACCAAAGTTTTAAACAATTTCCATTTGTCTCCATGCAAAGTTCACTATACTGTCCCCCAGTGAATGTCTGCAGAGTCCTTGTCAGATGCCAAACGGACAGCACGCCAAGCAGAACGAAGCAAATCCGTAAGTCCCAGTCTGCACAATGTTGCGTTGGGTGGTGATGCTGCCATAGGGTTCAGAGATGAATGAAGAACAAAGCTTTCATGCTGACAGCGCTTACTAGAGGCCTGGAAGAGTCATATGGCTACAGTAGCGGGCTGACTGTATCAGATGTTATTGACGTAGCATGTAGGTTTATGACTAAATGATAGGCTATTCAACTTACATATATTTGAGTTATACAGTTAAATAAATAGCATCGATCAAGTCATGATGGCTGACAAGCACACAGCCAGTGTTGGGTTTCTATTGCATGTCAATCCACATGGTTTTGGTCAGGCCTTGAGGGTTTGCATTTACAATGGCAGTTGCTTATTAAATCTATTATAATGGACACGTGTCAGTCCAGAATCATGTAGCGAAGTAAACATTGTGCAGCTGAGGTGAGGGGAAGCTTTACCAGTTGACGGGTGCTGTGTTTGGTCCTTGTGCCTCTCCTTGCTGTTTGTTTTTTGCTTTTTTATATTATTCTCTCTTTTTTCTTTCAGAATGGCTGTATGCTGCCTCTCTCCCATCCTGATGGCAACAGGGATGGAGTCTTCAGCGGGACACTCCAGTGGATGAAGGAATCAACATGAAAATGTGGCCAGAATGTGTTCCTGCAGCCCCTCACTTTAATTGCTGAGGTAACAAGGGGCGGGGTGGTGAGCAGGGTGGGGTCAGTGAAGGAATGGGCAGAGGTTAGCAGTAGTCTTATAATTTCTGCTTTCCTGAGACGATGCTGCGGTGGAGTTCTGCATCCAGCTCCACATACAGTCCCTTAGTGCAGTCCAGGAAGTAGAGTTTATCAGAGACAACACTGGGGTTAAATCCCTCATGACGCATGTCTGTCTTTTGGAATTTGAAAGTTCCTGGAATTAAAGAAAGAAAAATAAATGTCAGATAACTTCTGAAAGTAATCACATATTTTTCCACACAGGAAACATGCATGTGCATAGCACAACAGTATAGAACAACTTGCACAGGATTTTACTACCCAATGTAGAGGTTTACTACCCAATGTTAGGGATTATTTACATTTTTTTATTAATGACTCGCCCAAAAATAAAAGACAAAAGAACCTATTTAAAAGAATGGTTTAGCTTTTTGTCCAAACATTAAAAGTCAAACATGATCAAATTTTGATTCACAACTTAATTCCATTGTATGATATAATTTATTCTTTAATATATTTTTAAAGGTTCTTTAACGTTTTGCATTCTGCAGAAAAAAACCCACAAGGGTAAGTGATGACAGATATTTTAGATGTGGTGAACTATCCTCTTAAATCTAAATTATGAGGAACAGTAGTGATGCTTGTCTTAAACTGCACAATTTGTTATTTTTTATTCCTGACATATTTCATCAAATCATTATGACCGATTCACAGGCGAGTTTTAAAGAAAATGACAAGTGGTAGTCTCAACAGACTTTTGAGTTTTGGGATGTAGTCTGGTTTACATTGTTGCTTAAGTTAGGCACAATTACAGGCACATAGCTCACTTCCTCAAATCAACCTTTACTCACTATGCAACAAAACCAGCCAATCAAATGACCAACCACAGCAGCTCATTCAGATAACCCTGGGAGACTTCCAGTTCAACTTCAAACAAAACTCTTAAAAATCTTCAAGATTCTATACATGAACCTCACAAACAAATCCAGCAACAGGTCACTCGAGATCAGACAAGCAGTTTCATTACCTGTTTTGTTCACTTCTGGTAGAAAGCGCAGAAACACGGGCCTAGCATAGGGTGGCAGAGCTTTCTCCAGCTCCTTGCTGAACTTCACCAGGTCAGTGTTGTGGTCTGGATCCGCTATGGCTGCCATCCCAGCCTTGCCTTCAGCACCTGAGCAAAAACAACCATCAGAATGCTTAACATACTGGGTCCACGGAGATGCAGATTTGTGCAGAACCTAGAAATACTTTGGTTTTGGATCAAGAAAGCTGAGAATCTGTGGCTGGAGCTGATAGTTTGAATTAAGTGTTAAACAAGGTATAGTGCAGTGGGTCCCCAGGTTGAGAACTGCTGTCTTATTTCATCATACATTAAAATCCTGGTCCCTTAACTACCCCAGAGGAAGCTAAATTGTGTAAGCCAAGCCTGTCAGCATAAAAGGAGTCTGAGTCACTCCAGCTTAAAATAAATAGACTAAGGATAAGATGATCATTGGCTGGCCAGGTCATATGTCATTGGTTCAAGTTCAGCCAATATCAGCCAAGAAATGGGAACTCTGTCAGTACTGTTTATAAAGCATATCTTTAAAAACACAAAAATGTATTAATCAACATTAATAAATACAATTACAATATCAAGGTAAATAAATGACAACTACGATTTTTGTCATAATTATGCAGCCCCACAAAGGAAGTTTAAGAGGCAAGTCATAACATATTGTGATCATGTAAAGCTAATATACTTTCACACAAGACTTTACATGAAGATCCAAACACAGGAATTGGAAATCATTAAATCATAATGAGAACATTTATCTGCCTAGAACAGTAGTCTTACCACTGAAAGGAACTTCCTGCTAATGGCACGGCTAATTTCGAAACAATTTCAAAATCTCATGAGTGCCATTATGATGTGGTCTGTTAATTGATTTAAATGGCAATTATTAATTTTTTTTTTAATTAGCTTTTTTAATTATCAGCATTTTGTGCTCAACACAAAAATTCTCCTGACTTTATCTGCTAGACTGTGAAAAGCACAATGTGTAATTGTAGTAAATATGTAATAAATATGCAAGGCATGGAGCATGTGTAGAACTTTGTGTCTGATGGGTGTTCCAATTCTAACAAAATCTGCATGTGCGGATTCTGTGAGGACAGTTCATAAACATACATCCTGTAGGCCTGTAATTCCAGAAGTACTGATGGTTTTGTTCTGAAGGTGAGAGTGTGTCTTACATCCAGAAGACTGGAATGTTCAGAGCTATAGTCAGCATTCTGCTGCTGCTTTGTAGATCCAGTGTAATAAGCAAAACTGGAGGCAGGCCAATAGAGGAGACTGTTTGGCTGTGCAGCTCTAGCGTCCTTCAGCAGCTGCTGCAGTCAGCTCTGTTCAAATAAATAATTTCCTGCTCTAAAGAGGATGGTCACCCAATCTTTCATGTTACTAAGCAACCATCCAGAACTTAACACTTAACAGTCCGATAAGCGATTTTAGAGAAATGCTGTTGAAAATTGAAATCAACACCCAAACAATTTAGTGAATATTTGCTAGATGTCTTTACTGGATGCCTGTTAAAAACGTATATTTGAACATAGTCATGGCTGTGTAAATAGGAGAAACACCAAAACGGACTGGATCAATCATCATAACACTCTCGTGGCCAACCATAAATAGTGAGCGTATGCACCAGCTGTTAGTCATTTACCCGTGTTGCATACAACACTACCTGTGTGTGCAACATTTTGAGGACGGAGCAATGAAGGGAGGGGTATGTTTGTTTGGGTGTCAATTTAAACTGAGTTTCTTTTTTAACCAACATAGTGTACAACAGGCACATAGATAAACACAAGAAAGAGGGATTTATCACTACCTGGCACCTCCACACCATAAACCACCACATCCTTCATATCCAGCAGACGACTGAGTGTCCCCTCCACCTCAGTGGTGGACACGTTCTCTCCTTTCCAACGGAACGTGTCTCCTGTGCGGTCTTTGAAATACATGTAGCCATAATCGTCCATCACCAGAACGTCACCTGAGAGAGACAAAATAAGACTTATCTATTGTGTGTAACCATGGGATTGCGTAGAAGCTCTTGCCCATGAGAGATCTTCAAGTGCTCGATGACCAATAAACATTACCTGAGAGGTAAGCACTATCTCCCTTTTTGAAGACATCATTGGCGATCTTCTTATTAGTGGCTGTTTGGTTGACGTAGCCGTCAAAACGTCTAAGGGGGTCATTCTGAATGATTCTGCCAACCAGCTGGCCGGGTTCTCCTGAGAAATGGAAGAAGGAAATATTAACCAGGGAAGGGCCATGATTGCCAGTTGGACTTGACCCATCATGCTCAGAGTCATAAGTCAGACCAAGATTATTTCAGTTTACTAAAACTAAAACTTTTAAAACATTTGTTTATTTTGAAATCTAATAAAATATGGGCAACACTTAACCTAAACAACGAGAAATGTTGCCCTTATCAATAAACTTAAATAAGTTTAAGCTGAGGCACAAACATTATTAATTGAAAATAATGAATTATTAATAAAACTTAAATTAATAAAAGCGAACTAAAAACAAGACTATAAAAATTCATCAGAATGCTTTTCACATTCTTTCACACAAAAAAAATAGCATAACTCACATCAACAAGCCGCAAAATTTGAGGTATCTTTCATGCCTGTACTTTAATACTTGAGCACTTCCTAAGTATAAGAAAGCTGCTTGTCGTAATTATTCTTAGCCTGTGTATGAGCTGCTGTAATTATTCTTAGCCTGTGTATGCGCTGCTGTCCACTGGGATCTGCAAGCACTTTGTTTGAGAACTGTACCTGGGCCACAGGGTATACAGACACCATCAGGTCCTCTGATGAGCTCCATGGTCTCCTCGTTCACTTTGACCAAGCGGATGGGGTAGAAGTAGGGCAGGATCCGACTGTTGAATCCACAAGCACCGGTCTGAAGGTAAAAAAACTATAATTATATATAACTGCTAACCCAGTACTTCCCACTCCTAAGTCAAAATTGAATTATAGCAGGTACTGAAATAAAAGCAGTCTCAGCTAGAAACATTACCCATTAGCTCATAACCAGCTGTTCTCCATTACTGAATATTTTGTGGACAGCCTCGTAAAATTAGGATATGCATTATCCAAAGTCATGGAGGTTTACAAGCATCTGTTTATAAGGGCTCTTTGCAGATATTAGGCGCACCATTACTGTATTGTGATTCACCTTATTGTCAAAGTTGCCCAGGCTACAGTTGCATTCAGTGGCTCCGTAGAACTCTGCAATTTGCGGTACATTAAAGCGGTTGGTGAACTCCTCCCAGATCGACAGACGCAGGCCATTGCCGAGAGCCATGCGGACCTTGTGCTGACGTTCGGTGTCCTTCTTCGTCTGGTTAAGCAGATAACGACAGATCTCTCCAATGTACTGCACAATCTGAGACAAGACCAAAAATTATATTAAAAAATTAAAGCAAACATGGGAGCTCCTTTAAAGCAGTTTAAAAAGTCTTATTATGCAGTTCATGTACTTGGGCTGAGAGACTGACCAAAATGTACCAAACCCTTAACCTTGGTGTTGCTAGAACCATGCCATACTCTATTAGTGTAGCTTGTAGCTACAGGTTTTTTTTGTATATATTTTTATTTTATATTTTTTTGATAAATACATATTCATTTTTTAAGAGAAAGGCACAATATATTATATTATTTCTTTAATATAGATCTGTTTTTAGCTATCCTCCTTTTCCTCACGTCTCCATAGAGATTCCTGTAGGATGCGTCAAACTTTCGTTTATCAGCTAAAGAAGCTGATTCTTTAATCTACACCTCTTAGACAAAACAAGATATTTGACTTTCATATAGATTTTTATATCATCAACTTAGGTGGAGGCACTGGGCGTCTTTGTAGGGTGAGGAACAAAGTTAAGTTGTTTACTGTCTTTCTAAAATAGTCCATGTTGTGACTGAACTAATGTTGCTATTGTTGACATTATGTGAAATATAAAGAGTGAAATAAAACAATTACACTGTTCGTTTTAAAGCTGTCCTGGTGACTTGGTAATACCTAAACTATCAAGCTGAGAACCGGAAGTTTTGAGGATTATCTCTACGTGAACATGCAAAGCACTGTGGGTATTTTTCACGTTTTGTAAAAAATGTGGATATCTCCTAGCATTTTATTAACATCTGAAAATCCACAGTTTATATTGTGTTACTCACTGTGCAGTTGTACTTGATACAGTCATCCCAAAATTTTGATGCGCTGAATTTCTTCCTGATCACCACAGTCATTCCATGAATCAGGCACTGTCCAACCCCAACTATATTACCTGTTACAGAGCACAAATCTGAACTCAAAACAACCCTACTGATTCCGTCCTGGTTAAAGGACCTAAACTCACAAATTACTCACATGTACAATTATATACATTTACACTTTGTCATTTGGTGCAATCTGATCATTTGGACCCCAGGAGGTGGTTATACAGGCATTTGGGAGCCCCCCACTGTATTTGCATAGTGTAAGTATAGCCAATCAGATTTAGATCTGTTTTGTGGAGATTAATTTATGTGGCCAAATGTAAATGGAATGTTCAACACCAAATAAATCCTATCCTGTCTGTAAAAACACAACATTTCCAAGTGTAAATAACCCCTAATATAAAACAAACTAAGCACTGGTCAAAGGGGTCTAACTCATCAAAACAAACCTCTAAAGTGTCACACAGGAAGTAGCCTGCACTCGATAATGCTGACAGGAAATGCATATAAATGTTAAGTGACGTACCTGCTGAGTGATAGAGCGGTAAGCAGTCATAAAGCACATCCTCAGACTTCATTCTGAAACCATAGTACACCAAGGCTGCCATGCGGTAATACCTGAAGGAGGAATTAAGGAGGGACTTGAGTTTTAGGAAATAAGAGGAAGGGAAATAAGACAGCAGGAATAAGACATAACTAAACTTTATACACTTACCGGCTATGTACTACAATAGCAGCTTTCGGCATTCCTGTGGTTCCCGATGTGTATATGTAAAAAAGGCGATCTAGAAATAAGAAAAACAATTTAGCATACTGAATGAGTGAATTACATAAACACACTTCTGAAATATTTTTTTACTGATTTTTGCATTATGGGATTGCCTTTGCAGCAAAGGACATAAATCATGCAATGCAATCCACTTTACAATCTTACATGTTTAATTTATAAAAGGGTTTATAAAAAGATATGTTTAAATTCAGTTGCCCTACCTGTGAAGTTCCGATCCGGTAGACTGGGCTGGCTTGAAGGGGCTGCCTCCAGGAGTGGCTCCAGACATTCTGTCCCCTCAGGAACTCGTCTGGGATCCCATTCTCCAGAGCAGAACAGCTTTACGGTCTTTCCCATAGAGCTGTGCACCTCACACATCGCTGAAAGTAAAAGAGAGAGAATAAGTTAGAATGATGTTGCATACTCAAACTAACACAAGGAGATATATATGGAGAAATGTCAATAACAAACAGAGCTGTCTCAACACGACATGCTTTACGAGTGTTTCAATTACCTAAGACACAACTAGGAAACCATTGTCAGAGCCTGCTTATTGTGACCTGTGATATGAATTCATTTTCTTCTACTAAGCCACATGCCTTCAACTTTTATCACAGACGCACTACTGTTCTTTCACAGCAAGCTGTGTGTGGTGTTTTTTGACCATCATAAATCTATGTTCTTGGCTACTAAACAATTTCTGTTCCTCAAAGTACACACATTCTCACTTTTGCCATCGTACCACTTCCTGGTTTTCTAGCTTGTATATCACTTTGACTTACATCATAAAAGGCACATCTGCCACCTTAACTGTAACTAAAATTAAGCCACTAGATGCTATTTATAAATCAAAACCTGTGACATCATGAAATTAGAACCATTTACTGTCTTAACATAAGTAAATGGTTTTAATTAAGTTATTGTGCACAAATCATTGCTGCATCATTGCTGTATTTTATGGAAAGTAATTCAACTCAAAGAATTAACATTTCTTTCATTTCTTTCATTTTCTGTTCTTCAAACAGAAGAACATTTCTTTCTGTTTAAAATGACCCCTTTTCACATTTTAATTAATGACATGAGTTCACCTCTCTATTCTCTTGTAAACAAAAGCTAGCTATGTAACAACTCTGCTTTTTGCTTATGCAGCTTTACAAATAATTTAAAGCATTTACATTTGCATTTCATTTTGCATTTGCATTTGGCAGACACTTTTATTCAAAGCAACTCAAGTGCATTTAAGGTATACAATTTATCAGTACGTGTTCCCTGGGAATCAAACCCACAACCTTTGTGCTGCTAATGCAATGCTCTACCAATTAAACTACAGTAACACTGCAAAACTCAAACACATGCTCTTAATGGTCAGGTAAATGACCCAGTTAAAAATGAAAAATATAAGTACAAAATAAAAATATACATATATTATACATTTTAAAAATAAATAGTTACAACACACAAGCTTGGAAAACAGCTTTTACAGTTTCAATGTAACTTTCCCAAAACTGATAAAGGCTGTGAAGTAACATCTCACCATCTGTAAGTTCACTGCCGAACACCACAGCTTTTGCACTGGAGATGTTGACACAGTGAACCAGGGCCTCCAGTCTCAGATTAAAGTTGATGAGAGCTGCCTCCACTCCGATCTTTGCCATGCCCAGCCAAAGGCCCACGTACTGGGAGCGGTTCTCCATGAACAGAGCTACCACATCACCTTCCTTAAAGCCGCTCTGAAGAAGCAAGTTAGCCACGCGGTTGGAGTATTCATCAAGCTGCCTAAAGCTCCATTTCTCTCCTGTTCCTTCGAAAATAAGAGCCGTCTTGTCACCGTATTTATGGACTGACTTCGCAAAAAGTTTGGGGACGGTGTTGCGTTCGCGTAGATGTTTTTTGACATTTAATTTTACCCTCAGCAACACGCTGGCTGCACTGTAAAAAAAGAATTTAATAAATTAATAGTAAGTCTGAGTGAATTAAACAAATCAGAGCAAAGACAAATAATAAAGTACAATCATTTCTGAATAAAAGGCCAACAATCATTATGTTACTAAATAAAAAACAATCATTAACTACAAAAAAATTACATACAACCAGGGTTATCATGGGAATATCCAACTGGGGCATGTCCAAAAAGGACAAATAATAAGTCCATATGACTTCTGAATCTGAAGCCATCTTCTTAAGATTTTCACTGAAAAAAACCTTTCAGCTCTTGAATGTAAACTGGCATATCAGATTCGTTTTACAACACATGCAATAACCAATGAACTTGGTTTTATTGACATTACACCTTATACCTTTATTAACCCTATACCTTAAAGTGTTGTGTCACTGTATCCTTAATTCGTATGAACAAAAGCAGCTTGAACATTTTTCAGAATTCCTCCTCCTTCCATATGACATTAAAAGTCATATGGGTTTGAAACATGAAGGTCACTAAATGAATAATAATCATGCTTTAACATAGTGACTCTTGCCTCATCAACTTCTTGTTTTAGTGACAGAATAACAAACATGTAAATGACAGGAAGTAGTTTCTTGACTGCCCTATTACTAAAAGCAGTGATCCCTGACCCAGAGACTTTCTACTTCCATTAACAGGAACACTAAAAGCCTCTGTCCTCCAGTGGAAGTATTTAAGGAATTATCTTTGCTGTTTAAGTGATACACCCACACCTTCAGGACCAAAAGTCAAAACTGAACTGCATAACCCCAGTACTCAACAAAACAAGTGACAAAATTGTGACTGTTAACAGAGGTTTCTCCTTGTTTGATGTTTAACTGCAAACTAAGAACGAGAAAGTTTTGAAAGATTTAAGAAATATTTAAGAGGAATTCCTTAAAGTCTTAAGGCACTTAGCCATCACTGCTTAAACATTTCACAAGCTATTCATCAAAGAAAAACAAGTCCAACCTGCTGGGAAGCCGCCCAGAAACCCACCTCAACCACTAGCTCCCTTCAAAAAACATGCAAGTTGTAACACAGGAATGTGGGGCTGTAGTTGTTGAGGAACCTGTTACAAGTAACTGTACTGCCTGATGGAAAGGACCAAAATAGTTGTGTAATGTGATCTTTATTTTCAAAAAAATCTGATAAGATAAATCTGATAAGATGTTTAAACTTATTATGAGTGTCACATTTAAAACAATAACTTGAGAATTTATCTTTATATAGTATAGGTATTTCAAGCTACATAAAGCTACCACTTGTATTATAACATAAAAACTTACTGCAAATCCCGATAAATTGTCTTTGCAAACACATTGAGGGACTTCCATCCTCCAGAACCCACATAGAAAATAAAAATGGAAGGCAGAACCTGGAACCAGGGCAGACCTGCGAACAGCCTGAGAACGAGGAGTAGGGCAGTGGAGCATGCTAACCGCAACATCCTACCAAACACAAAGAAGAATCTGTCAGCACAAACATACCGTATCTCCTTACAATTTCAACATCAAGATTGCGTAAAAACTTCAGCAGGCTTATATTATGGTCCAACTCTGAAATGGAAAATTGTGATAACTCTGATAATACATCAGTATGTGTCAAAAAAAATTATAATAATTTTATATTTAATCACAGATTCTATTTCCAACTGGTAAAGGTCATTGACAAATCTGCCATTCAGTAACCAGGTCAAAAGTCCAATTACTTATATATATATATATATATATATTATTTTTGTAAATGCTCTTGGGTGGAGCTAGACTTTTTTTAATAAAATGTCAGGATTGGGGCAAGTGATAGCACAAATGATACAGATGTTTCTGTTGTCAAGATTTGAAAGTATGTGACTATACAGAAATTGACTTAAAAACCTGTCCGGAGAAATATTCCATAGAGAAAAAAAGCGTCAGCTACCCACGGGTAGTGTACATTACACGCTATATACACAAGGTCCTTTTACACTGATCGACAACAGTGATGGCCACACATCGTCATCTTCATCCTCGCACGATCTGTCTGCAGTCAGGGAACCCTACAATGTCTGACTTCCCATCCTGTGGGATGCTCGAGGAAAATACACCCGCCCGCGTATAAATGTCTGTTCAATTCACCAGCAGTTGACGTTGACGCAAGACAAAATTATGACAGACGTGTAGTGGGTGCGGATCCATATTTTAGCAATGCAGGAAAGTCATCACCCATCAGGCGAGGGTTACCGCATCGCCTGATTCGCTGCTCCGGCCCGGAAATTCGAGCGAGCACATTGGCCGTACAGTACTGCAGTACACTGAGCTTCACTCTACTGTCACAATCAGAACATACATTGTATCCTTTCTCCGTCCAATTAGGCGTTACATTGTATTATATATTTATACAATGAGGCGTCAAAATGTATAAAGTATAAAGCAGTTTACAGCGTGTCTAAGGATGTACTGTTTTTTTATTTGAAGTCATGTGCGGATATCTAGCATCCTATTTCCCTTTAAACTGTTATGGTCAATTAAACTGTTAAATATAACACAGTACCCAACAATCAATGCAAGCGGTAAATTTGGTATTTTCACTTTGTTGTAGGAACTAATAAATACATTTTTAACCGGCAGCTGACAGCCTTCTTTGGTGATAATGACGATTAATGATACAGGAGATTCCGGAAATGGACATTGGTTAACACATTTAAAAATACAGATTTGTGTGAAATACCTCAATGTTTGTATCCGTGGTCACGATAACGCGTGTATTATGACAGAAGGTTAACCTGTTCCGTTCAATCCCACCTTGGTCGTCTTAAGCGAAACCTCCGCCGCGTTTTACCTGGTTGAAACACACGCCGTTAAGGAACCTACGCCTGTCGTTTAACTTAGCGCGGTTGTTTTGATAGACTTTGTTCCCGTTTAATTCATTATTTCATTCTTATCTGCTATCGCCTCATGGTGACGATGGATTGTAGACCTGGTAATTCCAATGACCTTATAATTTTCTTACTTGAGCCCGCCCACTCTCTATTCGCCGGTGTTGCGCGTGTAATCACTGACTGACAGTTCTCTGGACCAACCGCGTTCTCAGAGCGCTGTCGTTTCACTCACGATAGGCGGGGCTTAAAGTCCCGTCAAGGAAATGTGGCCCATCCAGCGAATCATCACGATCATAAACGAGTTTCCACCCGGTAGTTGCAAAGCGACTCTGCAGGACCATGAGGCGCGATGGAGAGGGAGGGCGAATTGTCAGATATGTGCTGGCTATTGTAGTGGCAGAACAGCTGTTTAGATGAACTGAAACTACAAACATATCTGGTAATTAAATTAAGGCTTTTATCTTAATACAGAAAGAATCAATACACTAAAATACCTAGATGGAGATGAGGCCGTTGACAGCGATTTACTGCTCATAGGCAAAATGAACATGGCTCATTGATGTTTAAGTAAATCGTTTGTATAATGCTTGATTTAAAGTGAAAACGAAATAAACGTTAACACTGTTTGCATGTAACGCGTGCTTTCATGCATTTTCAAAGACACAAACGTCAGGTCTGCTTATTTTTTAACTTCTCTTAAATCACCTTTATAGACAACAAATCAAATTATGATGGATGCAAACAAGTCCCTTCTTACGTTTCTGAATATGACTAAGAAGTGTATCACAACACAGAAAGTAAAACTGAATGCAACTTAAAGCAATTGCAGTAGGGCTGTTTTGCCTAATACATTTACTTTCAACGAACCTATTAATGCTCCATTTATGCTGAGCAGTGTTTTCTAAACATACATTTATTTATTCTTGTCAAACATAAACAGAGATAAGAAATAAACCAAACATTAAAATACACTTTTATAAACCATCTGTGCCTAGACTTCACTATCTCCACTGTGTTAAAAATCATTTTACTGTCAGTGTAACATGGCAGATCTTCTGTATCTTGCTATTAAGCGTAACAGGCAGAATTATCAATGAAAACCGCAAATAAACAATAACACCATATCACAACCTAGATCAATTCTAAGTTCAACATTCTGTATAGGTGAAGTAGTCATTTTAATATACCAGCAAAGAGCCTTTATTAGCGCATAATGACAAATAGATCTAAACTTAGATTGTCTAATTTGAAAGACTATTTTAATACACAATCTCTCCCATGCACACTATTCTCCCTGTTGTGTAAACATAATGTAAGGAAGGCCATGTGCAGTGCAGGAGCTGATACAAAAGCTATTCCTTTTCAGAATGTTAACAAAGGCCTTTTAAATGTCTTTGTACATTTATATGTAATACGGTATTGGTTTGACAAACTTGAGCACAAACTCAATAAAACAGCTTGGCAAAAAATGTTTCACAAAAAATCAAGACGACACAGAACTTGTGGGGTTATATTTTGGATTTTTGTGAGGTTATATTATGAATACAAACATAGCATATAGCAACAACATATAAAAATAATATTCCTTACAATCAAGACTATAAATGGTACCTTTAACAATATCACAGTATTTAATGACATCTTGCTTCCAACTTCAATCAGTCATCTAATTCAAGGCCGAAGTTACTGTACAAGTCTCGTGTGGTCACTCCATGCAGGCGGGCTGAGAGAGACAGAGAGACAGTTGTCTGTCAGTGGGGATGGATGACGTGGTACAGGCCCCCTCTGGTCCTCAGACCAGCTGAAGTCATCATGGGGCCATAGCAGACAAGACCCTCAGCAGGCTGACAGCCTGAATAGAGCCCATTATATTACAGAATGCAGCCTGAATATTGGAGGATGTCATTATCATAATCTTTACACTAGAGAGAAATGCCAAGCGTATGGAAGCTGTAACCTACTGAAATGAGTGGGATGGTAGAAATTGTAGGCCACAAGTGTTTGTGGAGAGCAGATGAACATTTAACATATTGTAAAATGTGAAATTTATATTTTATGCTGTGAATCTGATCAAAACAAACCACAAATACACATTACAAATGTACAAAACAGTACAATGCGTTGACTATGTATGTAATATATGGCAATACAATAGCCCACAAAATGTATTGAGACACTTTGGTCATATTTTAAACATGTACGAATGTTGAAATAACAAAACATAAAACCAGTTTACCTAATCTGCCCAGCAGTGTTTGTCCAATGTCTTTAATATCGTTGTATTCATGCAGCAGATCTATGTGCTGATCCAGCTCCTGTACAACAAACCCACTACAAAATAACGAAACAACAATTTTATTTAACACTAAATCACTTAAATAGTATGAGCATTTATGCTTTATAACTGACTTTAAAGGATAACTTACATATTTAAATTACCATATTGATGTTAAATATATTGTTTGTATAGTAAATTTTTTAATGAAAAGCAATTATTATTTAGTACTATCACCTAAATCCATGATTTATTTGGGTTGACCAATGCAAAAAGTACAAACAGAGCTACAACATCTGAATTTAATGTAAACTGAAAATGTATCTGATCTAATGTTTCATACTATCTATATACAATACATACTTTACATATGTATAGAAAAACAACAACACCATACAATACTGTCTCTCCCTCCACATTCACTACTTACTCTTTTGCCAGTTGGGCGATTTCTAAATTAAGCTGATCAAGTGTTTTTCTTAGCTCTTTGGCCTCTTCCTCAGGGCTGACTGCGGATTTCACCATTGCGGTGCTCTGAACCTGTTACAGACCACAGCCAATTTTAATATACTCAGCATTGTTTAGAAACCCTGAAGCGCCTGTCTGATGTCTTACATTCACACTTTAGGCATGATACCTATATCAGCGTTACTTACTGGCGATTTAAAACCAGAATTTATGCTCCTGGAGCGACATCTGGAATCTGAAAGTCTTTATAAAACAAGCAAACATTGTTAATCATGTTTAAATAATGCAGCATCGAGTTGATCAAGTTTCCACAATGTTTAGTTTTTTGTTTACCTTCTCCGTGAAGACACGTCCCCTTTCCGTGGCGTAAATTTCACGCAGCACTCATCAACACCAGGCGCAGCGTTCATATCGAGTTCCGCTGTGGTATCCATAACTTTTACACAAATTGACAAAACGCAACTGCTATAATATAATTGTTATACTATATTTTTGATCGCTCGCTCTTAAGCTGTCGCGTGACGTTTCTTTCTAATTCCCGCCTTTGTGCGTCACCAGAAATAATTAATCTGATTGGTTCTATAACTTATGTCGCTAGGGCAGGCTCGTTTTGATTGGTGCATGGACGCACTTCCGGCACACGTCAGTGGACATCTCATACGAACAACGTACAGAAAACATTACACATAAACATTGCAGAAAAATTGTGATTCACTATTTGTATACCCGTTAATACCTGTTAATAGTTTTTTTAAATGTTCCACATCAATATTTAAAAAGAAGAAGGTAATAGCGCAATCGTAAGAGCAGTTCCGGTTTTTAGTCGTTAGATGGCAACATTTCATAACGTAGGTCACATTCAAAACGCAAGGAATGGTTGAGACAAAAATAAACGCGTATTAATATTTGTATTTTGTAATATTTTCAACTACAATCTTCTAGAATTGTACACTGTAAACATTCTTTTTTAAAAGAATTCAACACATACTGATTGTAAAGAAATAAATATGTCAAAGAGTAGTTGACATTCACGTTTAACATTTTGTCAAAATTTACAATAGCTTTTAGAAATGGTACTTTTACTCAACGGTCCTATGGTGTGACAAATAAATTAGTCTATCAATTAATATAGGATTATTATTAAAAACTCATTAAATGTAAAAAATCAGTTTCAAGCTCCATAGATTTCAGATTTATTACACCACCGAACATTTCAAGGTAACAGGCTATTTTGCAACAGCTGGGCTCTCAAAGGCTGGCATAAAAAACTTTTTTTATGTTTAATGCTGATAATCTCTTTTCTAAACATTACAGATTTAAATAAAAAACTATACTCCACATTGCAAGACAATTTCCACAATACATTCCATAAAAAACTATTGAATTAAATAATGATATGCTTATGCACGTCTATACAAATCTATAGTGTCTGGAAAAGTTGAAAAAAGAGTGGCCTTCTTTAGATCAAAAGGTCATGATCTACACACTTCATGAAATTGCTATTTAAGACTGCATGCAATGCATGCATGCATTTTTTAAATCACTGCACACAATTAAAATGTCATTTAATTTAATTTTCAAAGTATGAGAAATTGTGTATGCTTCTTCCATTAATTAGACAGGCTTCCAGCCTGTCTTTCTCTTATCTGTGGCAGGTGATCTTGGCATGTCTGACAGGATATGTTTGCATGTGAGCAGCTGATATCCTCCTAAGCAGATGTAAGGCTGTTTTTATCAAACACCAACATAAAGCATGCATCTTGCATGACTAACAGGTCCATGACAGACTCATAAAAGGGCTTGACCTCAAGGGCTCCAATGGTCTGAGCTTTATAATTTTCTCTCATAACATGTGTCTACCAAGATGATAAGTAGCATGAAGTGTTTTGGCTGTTGCTTTGATTTCTTATCACTTAATGCTAGTATTATAAATCTCATAAAACCATGTCATATTTTGCTATAAAACCTGTGATCTTAATATTTAAAGGCAATAATTATATGCTGTTTAAAGAAAAGTCTATTTGTCTATTTCTTTTTTTGATTATGGGACAAAACATGATCTGTGATGTCTTTGTGAAAAACACTCATTCACCTATATTAAATAATTATTTCCACAAACAGTACTTTCAGATACTATGAATTCATATGGCATCTTTTGTATATAGCATATAGCAAAATAGCTAAATGATATATGCAGTGTCTTTTTTCTTGCAGTATGCACAAAGTTTGTTTTCTGATGTAACCATAGGCAACAAAGCAAAATACTTCCCTTTGCTGGAGATTAATTTTGCTCAAGGCTCTGAGACAAGTTGACTCAGCATACACATCTATGTAATATCTTTTCAAGGCCACTATCCCACCCAGACTAGCTTGTGAGCCTGTGGCAATTTCTAAAGAGCTGTCTGTCCATGCTTGACTGGGCCCTGTCAAAGAAAAAAAGGGTTTTGGCTTAGAGGAAAAATAAATAAGTAAAATAAATAAATAAAAGGGGGAAAAATAACAAATTAGTCCATTTGGCTGGTCCTCTCGAGCCATGCTTTATTTATTATCTGGTAAGATGAAAACCTTCCTTCAGATTTAACCCAAACTGTCTAATAACTGTGAAATAACAATGACCTGAGAGCAAAAATATTCTAAACATTTTTATGTTGTTTTTGTTTTAATTTGTTCATTGACATCAGAAGGTGATCAGCAATCAAAACTTAAACTATCTTAAATAAATAAGAATCCATCAATATAACAGTACGTGCAAATGTTGGCCTGAACGCTTAATTGATATTGGTTATTGATTTATTGACATAAATCTTGTCTATGACATAAGGCCTTATGTCACAAGGCCTCAGCAGAGACTGCATGATTGAACAAATGCTTCTTTACATTCTAAAACACATTCTGAGTTTTCATTGTTAAAAAAACTCTTGAGACCTGATAAGTTGTCCCTAAACCTGGACACTAATAGGTTTTCTAATGATTTATATATAGCTGAAATCATACCTCATTAAATAGGAGACTACATAATAATTTTATTATTATATGATAAAAGTACCTCTTTCCTCCTCGTTCCACATTCTTTGTGTTTTTTCTCCTTTCTCCACTCCTGACTGTAGCCATGTTACAACAATAGCTATAAAACTATACTTCAGAGCATTGGAAAGTCTGGCACTGAGCAGAGTGCTAAATTTTAAGTAATGACTTCAATTCTAGTATGTCAGCTAGTACCATAGTGCATTACACAAACAGCACCAAGGTCATGGTTTTGACTCCCAGGAATCACACTTACTGATAAAAATGTATACCTTAAATGCACTCCATTTTACTTTGAATAAGCATCTGCCATATGAATGTAAAGTTATCTTTTCTTTTCTTGGGGAACTGTTCCTTATAAAAGTCCATCCATCAACTTTGTCATTTTTTTAATCTCCATCTCTTCTTCACCAGAACACCTAAGTGGTATTTAGTTGGCCGCGTCTAAAGCTTGGCTGGAAAAAACAGCAAGCCAATGCTGGCCTCTATTTCTTTTATCTTTGAAAGGGTCTACAACAATGTTAGCTCAAAATGCTGATCCAAGAACAGTGTATGCCAAATATAACACTGAAGTGCAGAATCCAGGGCCTAATTCTATAGGGCAACATATAGCCATATACATAGCAGAAACTGCAGCTTATTTGCATTTCACTAGGTTTGTAATTCATGTGGCACTGACCTAAAACCTGTCACTGTCAAGTACTGTGAAACAAATAACCTGACACACCCTCTTTTTGGACAGACTTGGAGAGCAGAGTGCAGAGGGTGAGGGGGTGAAGAGAGGGTGAGAGAGCATTGACAAGGAAAAAGAGGTTTATCTCTTTTCCATCCATCCAAAGATAGATGACTCAAGGCATGTCATAAAACATCAATACTCTTCCAGTGCCATGCCAGCCTCATGATGGAAAACATTATAGTGTTAAATAATTCATGGGAGAAACTTCATTTCAGTGAAAATTCAGATATAAGCTTTGTCTACACATATATACACTATGTTACACATATATATGAAATAACTAATTGGTTTTTAATTAATATGCCTTAAATGTACAAAACTTATTTTAAAATGAATTTTTACTATTATTTGGTCTCAGACATCATATTGAGTTAAAAAGGGGTTTGATTATTATTTAAAAAAATAAGTAGTGATACAATTTAAATGTTGTATATAATTAATATTTGAAAATCTTTTGTCTGCCAAATCAACTAAGTATAGGGTAATCTGTTAAGGCTTTAGAACTTTAAAAGATAGTAAAAACTAACAAATATTATGTATATTAGTTTTCAGACACACTTAACCTCAGTTGTTAAAGATTAGCTTCTGATTACCCTTGCAGTGTCTCCAGAACTTGACTGCAGCGGCAAATTAACATGATTTAGAAAGGCAAACATCTGTTTGAACAAGGTCCAACAAATATACTGTTAATTTTATTGTTACAGGTAGCATTTAGTATATATCCTGATATCAGACACCATCGGAGCTTGTCCAGTTAATATTTCTCACATAATGTTGGTTAACAAGGCAATCGTAATTTCAATCTCATGAGCCACTTTTCATTATTATTAATTTCAACAATTTTATTATCCACACTGTGTTTTTAAATGTATCCAGTACAGTAACATTTCGGCATTAACTTAGAACATAAAAACAATATTTTACTCATGACTAGAATGAAAATTCTGTGATCAACCAGCAATGCATTAAAAAATCAGAAATAATCATAATAATAGCCATAATCATCAGGCACTGAAATGTGTGTAAGGATAAATGGAAGGATAAATGGATTATTATGAGTGAAAGAAGAAAGGATAGGATAGAAATTTGAAACCACAACACAATCACCTGGTGACCACAGAAATAAAAATCACCTGCAGGACTGTAGTGTATAGGTACACACAGTGAGAAAACAGTATTACTGATGAACCAAAGGAGGCGAGAAACAGCAGAAAGAAAAAAGAACAAATGTTTTTCATTATCACTGTCATTATTTAAAAGAGGAAAGTTGTTTTGCAACGCTCCACTTGTTTTTTCATTAACAAGGAAGGAAACAGGCTAATTGATGCCTCTGCACTTGAAGTGTAGAGGAAAGAAAGCCTTCTGGCAGTAGATGTTCCATTCATAGTCCAACAAGCAGCGTTTCAAAAGATCTAATTCAGCCCTTGAAATTCAGATTTCAACTCCTTGACCCTTGTGTTCATTTTACATCCAGAATTGTAAAATAATCAAGAAAATCATCCATGATTATGAAATATTAATGATTAATGCAGTAAAGCAAAATTCTGAACCTCTTCTGTATCAAACGTGACCAAAGCAGAACAAATTTTAAACATCCAAAACAGAACAAATAGTTTGCAATTGTGATAAACATCTATTAATATCTAAAGCAGCACACTGAGCAGTGCTTAATAATTTTTGTCTGTAAAAAATAATGCCTCTTATCCCATTATGTTACTGCAAAATCAAACTCAACAAATCAAAAATCAGCACATCATGTTGTGGTCTACTGATATCATGTTTTAATTAGAAGTTTTATTGCAGCCTATTCAGAACTTTAAATTGGTTTGTTAAAATAAAGTCAGCAGTCAGTATTTGTTTTTCCTAACTATAATTCTGCTAAAAGTCCATTCAATATGTACGCTACATGAACAATAGAAAAGTTTCAATTAAGACTTTATACTCAAAAATTCCATGTCAGCATATTCATTGCACTGGTGCATCTCAGAAATTTGTGAGGAAACCATACAAATTTGCATCTGCTTGACTCTTCTTTTCAATTACAAAACCACAACACAAAAGAAATTAAGTCAAGGGGTTGAGGGAGGGCAAGGGGGTCAGAATCTCTGGTCTCTCCCTATTTTGCCTTTAAAATAGTTCTTTAGCAGCATAGGCAACAGCTGCCTTGTTACAAACAAATGCACTGAGCTTTCTTACTGTAAATACTACACACTTTTAATTGCTAATTTTCCAGAGGTCATTGTCTGTATTCTGGCAAAAGGTACAGCTTTATGAAACACTGAATTACATTGTTTGACTTCTGAGTCTGCTGCCCACTACTCTATGTTAGCAGTACCATTTGGACGTCCGGATCACAAAACTGGCTACACATCTGTGCTGATGCTGCAACTTCGCGTGAACATCTCCCTCATGGTGACCGAGCGGTTGAGGTTTAGTTTGTGGTAGTTGGGTAGCGGTGTTGGCAGCTGGGTAGGCAACTGGGTGGGCAGAGGGGTGGGTATTGGCGTGGGTAGCCCCATATCTTGTTGATGCACGCTGCGGTAGCTAATGCGTTCACCACCATTTCTCAGACCCTCTGGCTGCTGCAGGTAAAATGGCAGCTCATAATGTGTGCAGGACGGACAGTAGGTTTGTGAGCGTGTCAGTTTTCGAGCTGGAGGTGGCGTGAAGAGGGCGGGCCCATTGGGGGCGGTTGCCATGGGGACAGTCGCCGCCAGGATGTTGTGGTTGGAATGGACTGGTGGCAGGCGGGATGTGACGGCGAAGTCAGGCTCCTCCTCCTCTGACTCCGACTCCTCCTTCTTACAGCAATAGTACTAAAATATGAAATTTTGAGAAAGAACATGTCAGTTTAAAAAATACAGTTCTGCTTTTGTGGATAAATTCAGATGTCTTTAAGATTGGACCTCAGTCCACTTAATCTTTACTTTGGTCCTTAAAATACAATCAAATTTGTTACTTCAACAATGTCAATGTTATTAAACAACAGAATTCCTTCCCGAAGACCAATCAGAGACAAATAGCTCACCACTGTAGATAAAGCAAAATTATGAGGCACTGCGAAAAATACTCCTGTTTGCCTGGTGGCAAAATAACTAAGCAAGTAAATAATAATAATGAAGTAATAATTTCCTGCCCTGATTGTTCACAATAGTAGTTAAACAACCAAACCCATCATGACAATATAGAATAATGAAATTACAGAGATGTAAGTTTTTGGCCGTTACAGTCTGTGATTGAGCTCTATCGCTACCCCTGACACTAATCAAAAGTGAAGTATTTGTTACTTTTTGTCCCTCATGTTGTATTTCCTATACAACATGTCTCCACCTTCCTATGTATTTCTCAAATGTAAATCTGAAAGTTCTATGTGAGCAAACACTTTAACTTTGAGTGTATGATCACATCTGTTAGCGTTTGTGACAAGTAGCCATTTACTGCAAAGATGTTGAGACCTTAGAATATCTAATGTTACTACTTTCTAAGAGAAGAAAAAGCACTCAGCATTATACCTGTACAAGAGAGACATGGCAGTGCTCCAGCTCAGACAAACACAAAACAAACACAAAAACAACAAAAAAAACAAAACAAAGGCAAGAGAAAGCAAAGGACAAGCATTTTGTGCCATGTGAACACCACTGTGTTGCACTAAAAGTCTCACCTGCAGCCTACAGTAGCACAATACAGCAATAATGCACAGTAAGATTACTGTAGCTAAAATTCCACCTGTGATTACCACTGTCCCGGCTGTCATTCGAAAGGCTCTCCATCAACACCCTGAGAAAAAGAAAAATGCAGAATTAATGATATGAGCAACCACTGGGTCTATTTTAAAGAAACAGTTCACCCAAAATCAAAATTGTATCATTGTTTACTCACTGTCATGTCATTTTAAACCTGTATGATTTTTCCTCTACTAGTGAACATAAGTTTAACAGAATGTTCGATCTGAACTTTTCCATTCAGAAAAAGTGAATAGTCACCCATATTCACATTTGTGTATATTCAAACATGCATTATATTGTATATTAGCATATGTATATTTTTAACCTTATTTGTACCTTATTTATTGTATTTTAACTTCTATTTATGTCAAATAATGTCTAAAAAAATTGCAGCTAATTTTGTCAAATAAAAGATTTTAGAAATATAAATAACTATATAATCAGAAAGCTGAGGCTTATTCCATCATTTTATGGGCTGAACCCGCCCTTGG
Organism: Chromobotia macracanthus; assembly: GCA_036877525.1. NCBI lineage: Eukaryota > Metazoa > Chordata > Actinopteri > Cypriniformes > Botiidae > Chromobotia > Chromobotia macracanthus. The sequence continues at coordinate 3,487,037 of JAZGTH010000031.1, read as the reverse complement.
GTTAAAATAATGCAGTAGGTGACAAGTACAAAACACTTCTGTCTCAGCAGTAAAGTCCCATCTGCACGACTTGTGCAAACTGTTCCTTTAAGGAAAAACACCTTTGAGGGGATCTTAAGTCATGTATGACATCAAAGGTAACCCTCAATGACCACTGTGCTATTGAATTGCATTAGCTATGCCAAAATCATCACACTCAATGTGATGAATGTTAACAGGCAGAACAATTGAAAAAAAGAGAGAGAAACATAAAAGATTGATGTTGATAAAGGTAAAACTCTCAAAGACTGATAAAAATGAGGACAAAGATACTATTAGAAGACGTAAATCAGTCCAAATATAGATGATGGACAGAGAACAAAATGATAGTTTTTTTAAATTACTAAAGATTGTGCTGACATTGGGCATATTCCACTGTAATAAAAGTCCTCGTGTGGAACACTTGAGATAAATGATTTGTTCAAAAGAATAATGACGTCTTTAATTAAATCTCTGAAAGATATTCAAGAACTTGTTTCAGAACTTGTTTAGTAGAAAAAAGAAGAAAAAAACAAACTCAACTCAATTACAGCCTACATGCATTTTCATCTAGTCTATGTCACACATACACTTCCTGTCAAAGGATATAGTTTTTGGTGAGATGAAGTCTAAAGTATGGCTCTGTGAGACTAGGTTCTGGGGTCGGTTTGACCCCAGGTCCTCCATTTAATTACATAGTGATCTTACAACTAAATGGCGGTTTAGGCATGAAAGAGAAGAAATGACCACTGGAGAAGATAGATTTCAAAATAAATGGTTGGAGGTGGTGAGGTTAGATGAGAATTAATGTCTAATGACCTTTTGGTGACACTAACTAAGGTCAGCTGACCCATAAGCCTTATTCAGATGACATCGTCTTTTGAGAAATGAACACATTGACTTATTGAAGCATGTAAAATTACACTAATTTTATGCATTCACATGTTCAAATAATCTTTAAGAGGGATGTAGAAACAGGTTAATAGGTTAATCTTATTTCATCTGTTGGTTAGCTTACTAAATTAGACACAAAAAAAAAAAAAATTCTATTCCTGTTTTAAAGCAGCAGCCACATCACCAATCAGGTGGATAATCCATCTATCTTATTTCATCTGTTGGTTGCTCTTTAGACACATACCTCCAACAAGCCCCTTAAATGAACTGTAACGTAAAAAGAAAACCAGAAGTGTTACATGTGCACTAGTATAAATCCTGACGGGTGCCCACAAAATGCTAACTGTACTGTTCGCTTATAACAGGGTCTAAATCTATTGTATCCACTGGGATTGGAACACATGCATGTACACTGTTTGCATTTCCTCTTCAGCTATTGCCTTCATTTAAAGAATATTTTACTGCCCTGACGGACATTTGTCTCAGCCTGAGCTGTCCTCAAGTAGTTTGTATCTGCTTTCAGAAATCAAATTAGGTCTTTTTAATCGGATTCGACCAGTGGCTAAACGCAATCAATCGATCTGGGTAGGAAATGAAACAGTGCTGTTCGTTTTCATTTGATTTGGGAAAAAGGCGGCTAGGAGACAGCATCAGTTGCATGTCAGAGCTAACGTTTGTCATTGGGCTTAACAGAAGGTCGAAATCAGTCACTAATATCGTCAGCACACCATACACACTAACTTGTTTATGAACACTGAACTATAAAGATCAGTAAAACTGGGAGTCTGAGATTATAAAAGGACAAATGGATTTTTTTTTGCATGAGCAGAGAATAAGGATCTAAGTCTATGTACAATACACTGTTTTTAGACAGAGCACACATGTGCACATGTATCCATAACTCAATAAACACAAACAGGTTATCCATTAGCATGGTGCGGTCTACATCACACAACTCTCAAGGGGACAGTTTAATTAGATTACTGCATGAAGAATACATTGCCATATCACATGTAGCTTTTATTATTTACAACACACATGCTAATGCTTGCACAGTCAACAACAGAGAAGGCCGGAACCAAATGCGCTTACACATTTAAACATTTCCCAATGCCTCAAACTGAGGGAAGCAGCATGACTTTGTGTTGCTACCTAGCAACCTCTGTACTATTTTTCATGTGGAGGTCAAAGTAGCATATTACAGTGTGTTAAAGCTCTAACATGGGTTATGCAGAAGAAACTTGACTACTGAGTTTTTGTACTTGAGATCTGCACCATTATTTTGAGTAATTTTCACATGAGGTTTATACGCTAATGGAAAAAGCCTCAGCTTTCTGATAATATTATTATTTATTATTATATAACTAACTCTTCTTTATTCAATTATCTTCAAAACAATTTAGACTGATATAGGAATTTTATTTAGACAAAATATATAATTGTATTTTTAATTTTTGTCTTATTTATTTATGTTTTATTTTTAAGGTAATCAGCTATCTTAAATAGATGATTGTTTTTGCCATATTATTCTATATAAATATTTGAAATTGAATGCAAAGACAACATTATTAAGTCCAAAAGACTTTGGGATAATTTGCATATACGAAGAACATTGGTTATGCTCATCTTTGGCAGCTCCTTTGAAGGCATCTTGAGTAAAACAGTCCTATATATAACAAAGCATATACAACAGACCTGAATTGGAAGCAATGCAACCTGTTTTATGAAAGTTTATTGAGCATAACCTGATTATATTGCACATTTAGTATTTTAAATTTAGCTATATATGCTCCTCCCTAGAGCTAATTTTTCTTGCAGAGCAATGAGCTATGGACATTTGATACATTTTCGGAGGTAAATGTAATGAAGTTGTTCACATCATTATATTCCACCACATTCTACTGCAGTTACTGTACATAAGAGGTGATATGCTTCAGTAAGCTGCACTATATATTTTAATATAGAAATTAAGAGGAGCCATATTCCACTGGACAGCTACTGCAATCTGTTACGGCACGAAACTCAACATAAAACTGACAATTTAAAAGCTGAGATTCTGTTTTTATCAAAAACATCAGAAAACAGTCAAAAACTTAAGTGTTAAACCAAAATGCATTTCACCTGGAACTTGTTTTGATAAAACACGTTACATTTCTACATGTGTGCTGTGCAATGGAAAGCAATGAGAAGGTATTTGCATAATGCATTGCAGGGCACAGAAGCAAGTCCATTCATGTGACAAAATAATAGCACAATCTGACAGGATACAGGAATATGGAAACATGAGCCTGTAACAAAGGTCATTTATGTCGACGATAACATTGTGACTCTATTGTGAATCCATTGTGACTCAACACAGCATCAAGTCCACTTCAAAAGAGCAACACATTCAAAATCAAAGCAAAGCATCTAAGGTGTAAGCACAATAAGGTTTGAAAATGTATGCGATACCTTGTTTAGACTGTTTCCATGCTGGTCTAACCAAGTTAGTTCATGCTAGTAAGTGCTGGTTTAGGGACACCAGCATCCAAAACACAACATATTGTATGTTGGTGATCAGTCATTCTTTTCAGCACACTACATAATATAATACAACCTGATAATCTAAGAAGTCTGGTAATATAGACAGACACACACCACAGTATTTCTTAAACTTAGAGGCTAGACTCTCCGAAACTTATTTGTGTACCACCAAAATATTACCCTGCGGCCATTTTAACCTTATTTGAGGGGTACTTCTGTCAAAGTAGGAATAAAATGTGATAACATTACCTCAAAGGTTCATGCAACTACAGTACATACTTCAATACTTTAATAACAACAGATTGCATTGAATGGTTAAATGTGAATTGATTTAATTAAATTAATCCAATAAAATGTATTTCTTATGGGTCTTGTCCTTAGCTGTATAAACTACCTTACCCTTGACCAAGCCTTGTTCAAGCTATGTGTATTTAATACTAAACGTGCAGTTAATCTAAAAACAATATAGAATAAGCCAATATAAAGCTACATAAACTATATAATAATAATATTACCTATACTATCCATCCACTTATGCCTATTGGGGTCACGGGAGTGCCTGAACCAACCATTTAAAAATGTAAAACAAGAATTTCAGGTTTTGCTTATATCTGCAATTCATATTAAATAACAAGCAAAAAAGTAAAATTACGTTATAATGCACTATAATAGTTGCGTGGCAGCATTAATTACAAAATAAATCCACTATGAAATCTATATCTTTATACATAGACTATAAAGAATAAGAAGCCTATTTTCATTTCTGAGTCAAACTCAGTAAAAACACTCTGACATGAGTAACTGCACTGCCATATGCTCCATGCATAATTTTTCTATTTGTGGTTTGTGACAAATAAAGCGTTACCCTTGGCAACCCCACGGCTACTGCTCAGGCCTATTCGACAAGTCTATAGTGAATGTGTGTGTTGAAGGATCGAGCCTGCAGGTATGCCATTATATAATTCATTCCCACACTAATGAAGGACAATGAACGCACACATTCATACCCCCTTGCGCCTTCTCACAGGTCTATAAAGACCTGATGTTAAACCATCATTGATCCAAACATATGACAGCAGGGACATGTATTCCCATAACAAACTCCACAAATGCAGCTTTGCCCTAATGTGCAGAATATCACCAAATATCACACACACTCATCCATACAGGAAGTGAAATGCATGCAGTGGAAGGCTTGGATTTAGATTAAGGGGAATGTACAGAAATGCATACCTCAGTTAAACAAACCAAAGGTTTGCTCACTCAGATGTTACTGTGTACAGATGCAATGTTATATATATATATATATATATATATATATATATATATATATATATATATATATATATATATATATATATATATATATATATATATATATATATGTTTACTTAGGAAATTGAATACATTGTTATAGTCTTTAATGACACAAAGCTCACAATGGGGAAATGAACCACAATATAAATAGAATAGGAAGAGACAGAGAAACATGTTTTTTAAAACCATAACCTTAAGTATTAAATATTTAGGTATAATTTGTCCTGTATTGCACTGCTATGAATGAATATACATCATAGAGAATTGGGGGTGAGGTCTTTTGAAAGCACCATAGAAACCTTATACAGTACAACACACTAAAAACACAACACCTCAGCAATCAAATAGCAATGGCCTGGCAACAACATACAACACTCTAGCATTGTGTGCAACAACATTTTTTTTGCAAGACACATTTTTATTATAAAGTGCAAAGGTCTACAGTAGCTGTTCGTTTTATGTCAATCATGAGAAGCATACCAATGCCTACAACTTGTGTTTCTCAAGATATTTTCCAGATGTATATATCAGTACTTTTGGAATGCCTCTCTTGTTTAATTGAATTTGAGGACCAGCTTAAAAATGGTATACAACATCACTTTGGCACAAATAGTCAGTACAGCAGCCTCTTCGTCCTAATCATTATGCTCAATACCCTATAAAAAGACAAAACCTGCAAGGACTCACAAAGTGTCATCTTATTACCATGGAAACAGCAAACAGGTATTCTGCCTGAGTGAGTCTCACCCACACATATGAATCATTATCACACAAATTAATGCTTAAAAATGTCTGTAAATTACAGGTGTTCTGTCGTGGGGTTATCCATTTGTAACTTTGTGCATAACGTCCAGGTCATCACAGGTAGTGTGGCGCAGATTAATTAGATACTACAGTGTATAAATTTCCACCTAAAAAATCTTTTGTTTTAGTTTTACACATGGAACATTTCTACAAAATGTAATTATAAGAACAAGCCAATTATTTTTACCTTGTAGGTGCTGAGGGTTATTTTACTGATTTACATTTAACTTATTTTGCATTTCCTTTCTTGTCAAACACACCATCTGTCCATGTTTTTAAATGGGCAGAATTTAATTTAAGTTTTAAAATTAACCTGCCAATACCCTAAGCTTTGACATATTTTATAAATTCCACCAAATGACAATAATTCACAATATCAATCTTTCTTTCTCAAATAAATAATCTTATTAACATGCACTTCTCTCATTTTCATGTGAGAGAGAAGTGGAAATGGTGACTAAGTTTAAACTGGCTTAAATCCCAACAAATAATCTGTTCTCTGAATGTTACAATACTTTTAGAACCTTAAATAGACTAATTCCCACACAAAACAGAACAAATCATAGAACAAATAGAATGGACCATATCAAAAATCATACTACTAACTGATATAAAAACTAACTGATATCAAAAACTAACTGGGCCTTTTTTTGTATTAGAAAGGTGCTTGTATTGAATTAAAACAAACTACTAACCCGAATATTAAACTTTGGTGTGTAATTCTTCACACACTGAACAGGCACACTTCAAATCATGCAGATTATTGAAGAGAGGAGTGCTGTTGCTGAGCATTTGACTTTTGGCTGATGAACGATACTATAGTCTTATGTTGAAGGAGGGACCCCAGCCATATCTGCAGACTATTATTAATACGTAGGGTTGGGCATCAAACTATTTTTATGAGCAAAATGTAGATTGCATGATTCACTTGCCAACACTCCAACCATGTTATACTGTACCTCTGCGTGCCTAAATCTTCTTCACTTCTGTTCTTGCTGAATAATGCTTACCATCCCACCATGCTCTTCAAAATCACTATTTGTAACCACAGTGTATTACTAGAAAGTCCAAGTGTTTGGCTGTACTCCATTTGAAAGTAAGCATTGCTATGCCTTACACAGGGCAGAGCACTTGAAATGAAGGCTTTGAAGGATGCTGGTTTGTTAATGTACACATTTGTACACCTCATTATATTGTCACTTTATTTTGATAACACAACAGCAAAAGTCATGCATACAGATGATAATATTGTTGAACTATAGCGACTAAATGTTTGCATGTAGCCTCTTTGTGTTTTTAATTCAAAATGTATTATGTTGGCTTAGGAAAGCAGGTTGAATGTGCTAAAGTGATCTACCCTTCAATAATGGCCTAGTGGAAGGAGCTTTTGTGAAATTCAATAGCTTTTGTTTTGAGCTTCCCATTCCTGAACAGAATGCAGTTTGGAATTTGCTGTATAAATAGTGTTTATATGGACAGCTACCTCAGTGATGACCCATAAATCCAAGTAAGCTCTTGCACATAACATTTCTAAAAGATCTGTCCTCAGTTTTCTTGAATGGTACTGTAGTTGATTGGATCGGCTCTCAGACCTTAGGCATAAATGTTGTGAGCATGTTTGTGTGCTGTTTCCTTGTGCTTTGGGGAAATGACTGAGGTAGAGAGACCATAAGAATTAGTCTCTTTTGGAGCTGCCTGGATATACACAACCTCCAGTCTTTCTCCATCACCATGCAGAGAATTAAAGTGTTTACAGGAGTTGCATAAAAACACTCTGTTGTGAAATAACAGTGTGTGTGTTTAGAGGGACTCCTGTAGGGCTGCTGAGTACAGCTATAGCCTATTTCCCATCTTTTTCTTCCTGTCTTAATCTTTTAATATTTCTGCCTGTTCTGTTGGAAAGCAGCCCATATCCAGAATTTTTTCTGGAAAGGGATACTGCTGCTGTGTCTTATCTACTGTACCATCAGTACATATTTATGTCTAGCAAGGTCCCTCTGTGGAGAAGATGCATTTCCTGCTGAGAAACCTCCTCCACACTGAAAGCTGTGAGAAATAATCCATTTTGTTATTGCTTTGGGACCACCTTCATTGTTTCCCAATTCAGTTTAAGCAGTTTGGGGGAGGTACCATCAGTTTCCATGTTGAAAACAGGCTTCGCTCCAAATTAATGTACAGAATGTAATATCTAACATGTTTTCGACATTGGTCAGCGTGTTTATCTTCAGGGCAGCAGGTGCAATGCAACTTCATGCTTGTGTCTGCAGTCACAGTAAGTGACATGGACTTGTGGCAGGTGACATAGCAACTGTGTCCGACAGTGTGGGGGAGGGGGAGGGTGAACAGTAAAAGACATAAATGAGCAAGTATAGAGGAGATGTGGGAGGCAAACATGTTCTAGAGTGTGAAGGTTCGGACAGATTTACGAAATACAGAAAAGATACAGAGTTCTTCAGAAAACAATGATGATGGGGGTCGAAGAAGACCAGTGCTTAGAATAAGATCAGACAACAATCAGAGTCCATATGGTGTAAATAAAATCCAATCCATTTTAAATGCACTTTACAAAACTGTGCTATAATAAAACACCATATGAATTAAAATATTACAAATCTTATTGAGATGTTGCAATAAAAGTCATCATTGCAGTTTATAGTTATGCTTAAACCTGATTGCAAGCAAAATAGAATCATTTCAGTCCCTAAGAAACACTATATCAATGTTTTGTAACCTAAAATTCTGCTTCATATGTAACACCTAAATTTGATTTATTCAGTCAAAAATGACAGAATCATCCTCTACACTGTGTTAGGTTACAGCAACAAAAGTCATTTTTACAGGTCAGAAATGGTCATCTCAGTATATCTCAGTAAGGTAATAGCTGCACATATCTACAGTGCAAAAGAGCAGTGTTTATATGCCAGTGTTTGGAGAAATGGGTGGGTAGCTTTAGAAGAAAAGCTGGATATCTAACATGGGCATAAAGTTCCTCTGAAGATGACACTGTGGAATAGACATGCTTTGTCTGTTATTCATTGCAATGGGGGCAACTTGTAGTTAATGTGTGTGACAGGAAGAAAAAGATGTCATGGAGAAGGGTGCAGGATGGAGAAATGGTCATGGCTGGGGGTGGAGAGAATTTTTAAACATTATTATTGTGAAAATGCCCATCCCCCTATATGCTTCATTTCGTTACTGAGTCCCCTTTCACCTTTGAAGGGGTTATGGGAAATCACTTTCACCAATCACAAGGAGGGTAGATTGCAGAGCCCATCTCTTTGGTGAAACACATGGCATAAAGGTTATAAAATCTATATAATATTCTAGTCTATAATAATTTGGTTCAACTTAAGTTCTAGAACAAGGGATAATAAATATTATCTTTAAAAAAAACATTGGGTGTAGCATTTATAGATTGTAAGTCAAGTTAAACCAGCTTTCAAGTTAAATTCAACTTTTCATAACTTCAGCACCATGGACAGAGAACAACTTTGTTGACGCTACACTAGATTTGTTTTGAGCAGAAATGCTAATAAGAAAAAGTGTTAATAATGAAAATGTCATCAATAATACATGCTTTTGACCATGGGGTTATTGAAATTATTGAAATTGGCAAAGATTCCAGTTCACAACAAACTAAAAGGGAAGCCAAATAAATTTCTTCTTAGTACAAATTCAAGGTTATGAACAAATAATCATAATAACCTACAAGTGATCTTACCTACACAAAGGTGAGAATTGAACCAGAGCACCTCTGCAGAAGTGACGAGGCTCGGGCGAATGTTTCTTAAATTTTAACCGGCTAAACTGTTACGGAAGAGACTTCCGTCGCTTTTCGTTCACTTTCGATTGAATGTTTAAACATGAAGCGAACCAGATAAAGGCAGCGTATTACCAGTCGCAGAAGGTTACGACAAAGATTTCTTCCAAAAATCAAAGTGTTCCTAATTTCATATCCGAGTTTTCAACATTGCCAAGATCCTGAGGGGCAGTCCCTTTGTTGTTAAGAATAATCGCAATATTGTCACAATATAGTGATTTATCATAAAAAATTGTTAAGGTAACGAAATTGTAAGTCCTTTTCAATAGGTAGTCCTATTCAAATCCGCCGTCGTTCGAAGAAATTTGCGAAAACTATTGCGCTAGTTTCACACCGAAGAAGTGGACTGTAAAATGAAGTGCCGTATAAAACGCTATTCCTGTCGTGAGGTCCTCAGATGTGACATGCAAACCTTCGCAGCTCCATGTCACAATACGCCCCAGGCGGCATATATAATAGAGAAGTCAGTGCTTTCTGTATTCCTTCGTCTCCATGTGCAGTAAACCACTATGAACCATGACGATCTCCGCTCGTTTTTTGTCGGAGCTCTCGATGCTGATTTGCCGTATGTTTGGTGTCGCGCGATCTTTCTCCTCGAGATATCTGCTGCTGTAAATCCGCCAGTGCACGCGTAGTGGGATGAGATGGTTCTACACTTCCAGACACTGACTGACGATATGCGGCTATCAGGGACTGTGATGTGAGCTCAGAGGATCCAGAAAAGCATTGTAAATTCATCACATCTCTTTCAAGGCGTTAGGACAACGTCAGCGATTAATGAAGTCGTTAAAATATATGTTAAACTTCGCAGGGTCACACTTTACAACACAAAGCCCAAAGCTGTGTATTTAGCTGCGAGAATATGTGTGTGCGTTACGTTAAGAATATGTGCTGTAAGCTATTACCTAGTAAAGAAGTGCATGTGCATTATGTTGTTATTTTGAAGAACGCATTGCAATTCACCAAATGCATTAATGTAAACTGTACACTTTGTTAACAATAATCAGAATAGTTATAACAATATGAAAACTGTCAGTTCTGGTCTAATGGCGATAAATCTTTGACAAAATTCACTTTGACCAACAAAACATCTACAAATTTACTTGAATGAATAAAAAACACACAAAAAATAAAGGGTTGCTGCATGCTTTCTCTTGCTAAAAGACTGCTAAAATCTTCTATTCTAAAATCTATATCATACTGCTTGTAGTACTTACCAAATTAATTTGATGTTTTTTTACTTAAAAATTTAAGTAAAAAAATTTTTTTACTTTAAAATCTAATCTAAAATTAACTATTTATTGCTCATGTTTTATAATAACATTAAGCCACTCAAAGTTATGTGTAGGGCCTGTTTCACTAGTGAAACCATGCAACTAAGCAGGCATGTTTATTTTGCAATTTGATGGAACAAGTGGATGTTTATGGTCAATAGTGCATATAATTCTTCTTTGGAGAAATTGCACCCACCCTTACAGTCTCCCTGTCTCTCTCACACAAAATGTTATTATAAGACCTACCATAGATGATCATTTCATGTCACATACAAACCTTTATCTGTTGAAATCTGGGACTGAGGTTGTTCTGAAGATGAACAAAAGCTGCCCAGCAGAGCTGGAAAAAGGCCAAGATAAGCAGCAGCCCATCTGTAGGTTCTGCTCATTGATTTTGGCCAACATGATAATGACTGGTAGAATACACACAGCAAGTGCCCATCTATAATGTGCTCCTGTTTCCCATCTCTTTGCACAGAATAGGCTATGGGATGACTGTGGTCTAATGGAGTTTTCTGGAGAATTCTGCTTGGATGGTGGCTTGCTTGTAATTCATCATAATTAAAGAATATTAATTTCTCTAGAATAAAAGACATTTTTTATTTCATTTAACTTTTGTCCTCCTTGAAAACAACCATAAACCAACCACAATGAGAAGATACTTTATCGGTAAAAATGTTAATGCATTTTATTTCACTTTCATTTGTTTCACTTTATGTCATGCATGCAAGATAATGTATATTATAAGCATAATAAAGTGGGATACACACAGCTTCATTGTTTTATTGATTGTTTAATTCATTTGTAGCCAGAAATAAAGTTTTAAAGAAAAAAATATTCTTTTATTAATTAAATTTTAAATCTAATGATGTTAAGCCTGAGCTCTATAGTAGTAACAAGCCTTTGCATTATACAAAACCCAGGGAGAAAGCAGAGCCATTTCCTGAATCTCACCCCTCCTTTCACCCTGTGTCTAATACATCTCTCCTGAGACATGGACACACAACTCTATTTGTGTGTGTGTCCAGCTTGTCTGAGGTAATGCTGACTGACTGAGTGACTGTTACAAGCTGGATAATGTCAGTTTGTGCCTCAGGCCATCTGACTCCTCAAAGGCGTGTGCTTGTATTCATCCAACCCCTCTCTTTGTTACATTTCTGTATGTGACATGCAAATACACTGAAACAGTGAATGAAATGGGTGGGTTGCGGGAAAAAGCAATGCTACATTCAAATACAACAAGACAGCTAACCCTATGCACATGCTTGTCAACCTTTAAGAAAATGCTTTCTATATCTTTTGTTGTTGATGTCAAAGGTTGTATGTCCAATGAGACACTACAATATTTCAGTGCAAATTCACCAGTAACTTGCTAGAACACACTTAGAATTAGGCAGGATTCTTGTCATGGATTTTAACTTCTATTTATTTGGGTGAAAAAATAAGTGCACCTGGTGCAAAAACTGTATCTGGTTTCTTCTTTTTCTGATTCTCCTTACTTTCTCTCCTTTTCAGTCCTTCTGCAAAAAAACATTTAAAATCCTTTTTATTTAAAGTATTTAGTAGTCAAAAAATTCATTACAATTTACACCTAGAGCATAAAAACAAGCAAAAATGTTACTTGCTTTGAAGGAGGGAAACCAACCTATCTATTGACAAGAATATCATAAATGTTTGTGTGTGTGTATTCTTTTTTGTTGTGTTGTAAGCAACCAGCCATACCCCATAGAAACTACATAATAGCACATAAACAATCACTCAGAACACCTTAGCAACCATACAGCCACACCTGGCTGTTGTCATGGCTGTGTATTTTGCATGGGTAAACACCAATTTTTTTACTAAATGTAGCAGACAAAGTTTAGTGTGTTAAAGTTTAGGCTTTACTGTCATAAGCCTGTTGGCAGTCTGTTGCTCAGCCCACAGAACAGTCATGTCTCCTGGGTACCAAATCCCCCGCAGGCCCTAAAGCTTCATTTCATTAACGGCTCTGATCAGCATCTGTTCCTCTTTTGCCCCTTTTGCCATTACCACGGGAACCAAAGTAACCTTTAAATTCTCAAATGCAGTAGGCATGTTTCTTTATTGAGACAACACAATTGGCAGCAGCCGAATTGTGTCCATGTGGCTTCAGGGCGTTTTAATGGCTACTGCAGGTATTTCATCTTAATATCTTTTAATTTCTTAAACCCCAAGCAGTATGAAGTCACAGGTGCTGCTGTCCAGAAGTAATATATTTAGAAATAGTCATTACGCAAGCAAACAGCAGAGCACAGTTCTGTTACACATGTACATGTTACATTGTTATATGTAAAGCTGCTTTGAAGCAATGTAATGTAAAAAGCCAATGTAATGTAAAAAGCCAATGTAATGTATAAAATTTTATTTTATATAAATAAAATTGAATTAAATTGAATTAAATTGAATTACAATGTATAAACTGCATTTTGTATATAACATTAATACATTCTGAATACAAAATAATTTTCAATTGTTTGAGGTTCATTTGGTGCAATGTACAGGGGCTTTTCACACCACTAGCACAGTTAGGTCTTAGCTCTCAAGACATATTTAACAAAAGAGTATTTTTGTGATATGTTTATCATGTGTTAAGTACAATAAAATTATACATAAGGACGGTAGATATGCTTTGTTGATGTACCATCTAATATGAATCATAATGAAAAGTTCTCCAGAAGCTTAATATTGCTATGGTTACATTCTCAAGCCAATACACTTTTGTTCACAAATGTCTGTTTAGTGCACTCTAACTAGTAATCTAACTTTGTGGTTACAAAATAAAAAAGAGCTGAAATGCATATATAAATACAAATGTTGGTAATATTTACATAATTAGTGATTTTGTTTCTATTAGCAGTGATGACTTGATGTTTTCTAATGTGCAGCTGTTTTTGAACTGATGAATCATGGTTATTATTATACATTATTAAACCTCATGTTCTGTTATGTCTGACTATTTTATTTTAGTGTCCTAGAAACCCCAAAGCAATATGTGTTTAAAACAGTAAATGTGAAATTATTGTATGACTTTCCTCTCAAATTGTTTTGTCTTCAAATCTAACCTAATCAACCCCTTTATTGAAGTTTTACTTTCAGTTGTATCACAAAGTAGGCATGCACCTCAGAAATGTTGTTTATAACGTTTTTCTTTGGGGTTAGTTTGACTTTGGCAAGATTTTTGTGTTCGTGGAGCATTTGAAGCATGTTTAGTTAAAATTTTGTTTACAATCAAGTATCATATATGATCAATCTGATACATTAATGTGTAATCATAAATGTAAATGCAAAACAATGCTTACTATTGTGCAGACATCATCACAAACTTTTTACAAAACAATCTTCCACATTTCCATAAAACGTTTTTCCAGAGGGCAAATTTTTTTAAAATTTTGTTAACCCAGCTAATACAATTATATAGGATAATGTAGAGGCTGTCTAAGGGTTGTGCTCGTAAAAGCCAGAGAGAGTCAGAGTGGACCAAAGCCACAGGCAACAGAAGTCACCCATCACATAGGCTATGAAAGACTATAGTAAGAATGACATAACTGAGAAATGAATCGGGTAACAGAAGCTTAAAAAATGTTTTGAGGAAACATCAGCTTACTCAGGGCATACTCAAGAGACACTATGTAAAATGAGGAACAAGTGTCCATACTAAGTGAAGACCAGAGATCTGAACCCACGTTTCATCTTCAATAAGACTTTAAACAAAAGATTACAGGGTAAATAAACAAAACCACAAAAGACAGCAAAACCATCTGTCAGGAGTGGACAAGATGTGGACAAGATGACAAGATCTACAAGAACAAACATACCTTTAAGCTGTCCCCAAGGACACTGTACTGAAGATCGACAACCTTTCTTGAGGAAACACTTAAAAGGCAAATGGTTCAAATGAACCTGAGCATAATATCATAAATTCAAAATCCAAAGTTAAAACCAAAGAATTTGATAAGACTCAAGCTTGGAACTTCAAGTACGAAAACAAAGGAAATGCATCTTTTAAACAAGGACCTGGGGCAACAAGATGTCACTCTCATGTACCTCACTGTTATGGCCACAGTGGTGGTGCTCCTACTGGCATCCTACCAGGCTCCCACTGCCTACGCTACCCTTAGATTCATTTGGTCAGATGAAGCTGTCCTGGAACATCAGCCATCCCACACTGGAAGATTACATAGAACTGAGGCTTACAGAGCTCCACCATAGCATTCTACCATGAAAACCAACCTGGTCCTTCTCTGGGATGATGGACACAAATCTTATTTTGGGTTAAGAACAGTTTAGGGTTACCTTGCTGTTGTAATTTATACATGCGTGGTGTGGTGTTGTCTGTGAGACCCAGAGATGGTTCAGAGTGATCTACTATTACCAAACACATATTTGAGATGAAGAGAAAAAGAATGCAATATAATGCTAAAGATATTTATAACATAACAATAGGAGTCCTTGTTATTAGATGTATTGGATTTTGTTATGATAACTCAGCTACAGCAGACAAGCTGCAGTCTAGTAAAATTATAAAAACAGAGATAACAGTTTTTGGGTGAATTATTTAGAAAATGTTTAGTCTACAGCTTTAAAGTGTCACCGGAATCTTTGACACCAACATTACCCACATCAATTAAAAGTATAACTTTTGGTGGTATAGTATGAAATAAATATAACAATACTGTAAAAACTCTACAATAAGTTGTTATTAAGATTGTGAAGGATTATAGAGCCACTAGTAGTGACATCAGACTGTATGTAAACACCCAGTAAACAAGTCAACAAGCTGATTTGAAAAATACTTTAGATATTAGATATATTTATAAATATATCTAAAAAATAGACATTTTTCAAAAGCATGAGAACGCTGGTGAAATACAACAGCATTTGTGTCATCAATAATTATTTGTAAAAAGGCCAATGGATGATGGGTTGTCCTCTGTGTATTCTTCATGTGCTAGACACTTAGTTCCAGTGGCCTGTTAAAGAAATACAGACAGAATCAATTCTCCCTTAACATCTGTCAAACAGTACAGTTTTAGATAGATCAGCACTGCATATTCATGAGATGAACCAACACTCTGAATCACAGGTTACAGTTGAGAACTGCAATCTGTGTGTCTGTAGTCCAACAAAGGTTTTCCTTTTAAATTTACATTTATGCATTTGACAGATGTATTTGTCCAACTGTACAGTGCATTAAAGAAACATTAGTTTATTAATTTTTGTAGCTAATGAAAACCTTTTTGTATCTCCTTGAACCTTTCACATATACTGTAGTTTGAGACAAACATTTTTTTTTAAGAAGATTAAATAACAATAGGTGATTCATCCTACAATACATAATATTTTCGTAGCTGTTGAATAAATAAAAAACCAAACCCACAAGTAGACAGAATGGGAAAATAAATTATTGTAAGAAAAAAGTTTTCTATATGAATCTGTATAATAACATGTTTGATCACTGTATTTAATATTTATAGGATGCTATAAATTATGATGTTGGACACCCAGCAGGACAATCAGCTGCTAGAGACCCATCACCCCACTGAAGGCTTCTTCCTGCTCTTCAAAAGACCCTTCAGCACCTGTGACCCTCACAACTACATCATAGAGGCACAGTACTAAATCAATTAAAGTAAAAAAAAAATAGAGAGGGTTAGGACATGTCTCAGGACAAGATAAGGATATTAGCTTGATTGAGAGAGAGTGGGTGAGTTTTTTTGTACTCTCTCAAACCTGCATTTTAATAGGAAATACATTAAATGATCTTCACTTCATTTGATGTATTTCCTATTAAAATGCAGGTTTGATACACTGTGCTCTTGTCATTGCTTGTCAGACTTTGAATGTACCATTCAAGCAATAGCGTTCTGTCTTTTTACTGGTAACATACCATTCACACATCAGTACCAAAATACTGGTAAACTGTGCAATGTCATTAATTGCAGGTGAGCCCCAAACATTGTTGGGTATTAAAACATGACAGTTACGGTGGAGGCTCCCGTACCGCCTCCCCCGAACCACCAGAGGGAGCCGTCACCTGAGTACTAAATTATGTTTGTACTACATTTCCCATAGGGCCACATTCCTGGGGCTGATTACTTCCTGCTCACCTGATATCAATTAAACTCTTGTGTATATAAACCCCAGTTTGTGATGAACTCATTGCGAAGTCTTGTTTTTTTTTGGTTTTTTTTTTTTGCCCTGGCTGACATTTCTGAGTGGTTTCTATTGTTGATTGGATTACCTGGACTGTTTATCGTTTCTCTGATTGTTTGCTGCCTGCCATGACCTTGGATTGTTTATCGTTGCCTTTTAGCCTAGCTCCTGATATACCTGTTTGCTGTTGTCGACCCTGCCTGTTCAACTATTCTATTAAACTACTGCAAGTGGATCCTACTGTCTCTGTCTCCCCATTACACAGGGTTTGAATGTTTCTGAATGCATGCAGTCCATATTTGTGTTGAAAACATTTACATTCATGCAGTTGCTTTTGACCCAACAACATCATATTAGACAAACATCTCTGCTTTGACTTCCGTAAACAGTGTGGAATAAACACATCATCCTTGTTAAAATGTTCTGTTTGGCCCTAAGAAGACTTTTACGTTAACATGTTCTGCGAGTTTACCATTAATATTGTTCTATGTTCCCACATAGCACCTTACTGGTAAATTACTGGTAATGTTACAACTGCCCTACAGATAAATTGCCAGGACCGATTTAACAATTTTTTAAAAGGCCCTACTCACACATAATCTTTAATGGTAATTTGTCAGTACTTTACCAGTAAAGACTAAGTATGTGTGAAAAGGGCTATTGATACATCTTTTTGTCAGCATTTAAGTATATAGTTGCTAATAGATGAATTCAAAGCTAATAGACGCAAAATGTCTTGGTTCCATCTGTAAGCTCCGTTCCCTGATGGGGTGAACGAGATGTAGTGACACTAGGGGTTCAACCTTGGGAGACCAATCACTGTGCTTGTTATAAGAAAGTGCCAATGAGAATGGCTTTGAAAATAAAACATTATTCGGAATTGACGGAATTCAGAGTGAAACACAACATCTTGTTCCCTCCATCAGGGATTGGAGGTCGTAGATGTAATCAAGACGGAGATAGTCCTGTTTAGGGAAAGATACAGGTGACAACTGAAAATGACAAATTTGTCAGATATGGTAACCCATACCCGAAATGTGACCTCTGCATTTAACCCATCACTGGTGAGGAGTGAACACACTTTGAACACAAACACACACACATTCTGATCACAAGCCAGTCTCATTAACCAGTAGGCCACAACTGCCTTAGGTTGAAACTAGACCATGGAGAGATAATCATATTGGATTAACAAAGGGAATTGCTTGATAAGGCTTATAATGATCTGAAATCCAGCTAAAGTGGGTTGCCACGAATGACAGATCCTGATGCCAAGCCCCTCCACTGGACACCAGGTCGAATAGTAACAAAATGCACAGGGTTCAAGATAGGGGAAATCACAGGATTATTATCTAAGCACTCATTATATCCACTGGGGGGAAGGTGATGTAGCAGACAAGACACCCTATCCGTTCTTCATGGTGCTTGTCATGTGGACAGCACAGTGTTATAAAACCTTGCAAAAGTATTGGGTGTGGCCCAGCACACAGCTCTGCAAATGTCTGCTAGAGCGTGCTTTATTAGCACCCATGAGGAGCCTATTTCTTTAGAAGAGTGTGCACAGGCCAAAGGCATACAGCACACCCTGGGACCAGTAAACCAAAGAATGGCATCTACGACCAGTGAGACCAGTCTTTCTCTCTCTGCTGACCTCCAAAGCAGACAAAAATTTTCTGATCAGATCTTCTGAATTCTCAGTGTGGTCCAGAAAGAAAACACAGACCGCACACAGGACACAGCGAGGAGAGGACTGGGTCCTTCTTCAACTGTGGGAGAGCCTTCAGGCTCACCACCTGGTCCCTAAAGGGAGTAGTGGAAACCTTTGGTATATAGTCTCAAAAATGTGAGAAAATCCTGGCCTGAGCTTGAAGCACTCATTATGACACATACAGTGCCCACAGATTCCCTACCTTCTTGACAGAAGTGAGCACATCAGGACACCCATCTTCTGGGAGAGGGCACCAAGTTTGGCTGACTCCAAGGGCTCAAAAAGGGAACTCTTAAGGGCCACGAGGACCAAGCACAGATCCCAAGAGCAGTGATTAGGACAAGTGTGAAAGGCAATGGCCGGATTTATTGTATTTTTAACCTGACAGAAACACTTCCATTGAGGTTACCAAATCACCTTTGATGTTTGCTGTTGCATCCTTACATGCAGCAGAAAGAAAAGTGCAGGGAGCAACCGAAGTGGCTCTTGCTTCAAAAAGAAGGAGAGCAACGTCCCAATGGGCATTCTCAGAGAAAAAATGTGCCTTCCAGAAACGTTGCCTCAGCATAGGAGTGCCCTACACATCTGAGACATTGTGGCCAATGCAGAAGGAAAAAGGCACAGATCACATCCAGAAATGCACACACATACAAGCATCTTTAAAAAGACACCATTCATAATTGCTGCTCTTTAAACAGAAATGCGCTACTTCAGCTGCTGTGGAAGCACTCAGGGGAATCTCCTGCCCTTATTTGTGCATAGGAAGAAGAGGGAGATCACTGATCTGTGCTGCACTGATGGAGCTTTTGGCATGCAAATTCCACTCAACAGTTCCAATTGCCATTTCATTTTTAAAGCTGTCCTCAGTGGCATTTTCTGATTAGAAGGAGACTAATTGGTTCCAAAGGTCAAACTCCTATTGACACTACATCGACACAATGTCAACTGAGTGACAGAAAAGGAACTCCACTTTTTAGTTAAAGATGCAATCTGTAACTTTTTCCTGTTTACTGCCATCTCTGTTTGAAACATACCATTGCAGAATATTTGCATTTTATTTTCTTGATGTGGACGACAAATTTAAATTCTAAACAACTGCTGTGAGAATAAGTTACAAAAGCTGGACTGTTAGCAATACTTGGACATGCGATAGTAGCCGGATCTTCTTATTTCTGTTTACAGACAGCTATTTCCACAGAAATCGGACATCAGACCCAACAGCTTAAATTATAAATCATTATTACAAACTTACCATTGTGAATTGGGGTAAGGTAATAACACTGGTAAGAACAGGTAAGTGTGAACACTGATCTGTCATGTACTTGCTCAATAACTGATCATTTTTAACCAAAAAAAATTATGAATTGTAGCTTTGATGTCCCAGAATGTTCCCAGAACATTGGCTAATGTTCTTTAAAAGTTCTCTGAAAGTTATTAAAAATTGTTAGTTATTCTTGTTGTTAGTGGAATGTTTTAAAAAGTTAGAATTAAAAAGTTTGAATAACGTTTTTATAACCAAACAATAACATTAATACAATGTCTAAAAACATTTAAGAACTTTTAGTTTTAGAAAATTCCTAGTTTTTGAACATTTTCCTGGAGGAAAAAACTGTAATCTGATTTTCCACATAATTTATACTTTCTGGAGCACCCAGTCCTGTCTTTGCACAAGCTCAATGTGTCCCACCCTGAGTCCTCCTCCTGCATCCAAACACCCCATGCCCTCCTCTACTAAAAGACGTGTGCACCCTGGATGTCCTGGCCCTGATGTCATTATCCCCACACAAACATCCTACTGGTGCCACATATATCAGCTTCCTCCCAATATGCCCAAGAACCACATTGTAATAGTAACACAGAAGTCACATGCATTGTAACATATGCTGTAACCTTTCAAAATAATCAATGTCCTGACAGCTATCCATAACATTCTGGGCACATTAGTAGCTTATATGACACCTGTGTTTGGTTGGTCTTTTTGTGTTTATAGGATAAGTCTGTGATTACTCCTGGTAATGAAGCCATTGTTCATCATATCGAAGTGTTTGAATGTCCCCTACAAATGGACAATGTGCCTCAAAACAGTGGCTCCTGTAATTCTATATTCAGAAGTTGTATATATTGCTATTGCTATTGCTAATACTATGGTCCAGCCCCTGGTCACCATATGCTGTCATTATTTCCTGGAAGAAAAAAT
Organism: Chromobotia macracanthus; assembly: GCA_036877525.1. NCBI lineage: Eukaryota > Metazoa > Chordata > Actinopteri > Cypriniformes > Botiidae > Chromobotia > Chromobotia macracanthus. The sequence continues at coordinate 3,466,308 of JAZGTH010000031.1, read as the reverse complement.
CCACAGAGGCAAGTTAATTAAACTAAAAACAGAGCATATGATCATGAACCTCTTTAGGAGTCCATTTTAAGAGGCAAACATACAGACGGGCTATATTTGTGCCAGTTTGCCCACTCTAGGTAGGTGCCAGTCAGTTTTAAGGTGAGCTGTGAGCTCACATTCTTCTGAATCTGAATGCAGAGGCGTCCTTATAAATCAGTTATAGAGCCAAGAACTGATGCTGAGCTCGGAGAGCAAGAAAAAGAGAGCAAGGCTTCCAATGAGATTTCGCGGGAGTTAAACAAACAAATATCATGTGTTCTGCTAGCTGCTGTTAAGCTGAAGCAATAAGATTATGTTTTTTCTTCAGATGATTGCAGTATCTGTTTTTATGTTTTTGATTTTTTTATCATTTCATTTTAAATGCTGTTTAATTTCTAGTAAGAGGAGGGTGAGTGAGTGAGAGACAAAGAGTGTGATAGAGATAGATGGGGTGAGAAACTGGAGGTGGCAGGAGGGCAATTATGTAAAGCGATCTTTTGTATGAGAGTTTTAAATATAAACAGATAAGGGTTTGAGTTCCACATTTGCTATGTACATGTATCATAAGTCTAAATTCATAGTCATTAACTGTAAGGGATCTACAGGACTATTCTGGCTCAGATTAAATTAGATTTGGCATAAACATTGTCATTGGCTCAGACCTCTTTGTTAGTCTGCAGAGAATATATCAGAAGCTATTGCAGGCACTTTTTAAGGACATACTACAAAATAGGGCTTTAAACTTTAAAAAAACAAGTAATTGCTTTTTCTTTTTGTTTACAAATGTTCAGAATGCAACATTTATATTTTTATTCATTTAATTTTTTCTATGAGGTTTGCAATTTTTGTTAGGGATAGGGTTATTGTTAACTGCATTTACCGTGAACGCAATTAGCAATTCAACTAAATATTAATTCAACAGATTGTCAAATGATGACATTGTTTGATGATTTAATTGTGAAAAACTGTTAAGAAGGTCAAGACCTTACAGGTTCAGGACAGATCAAAATGAGTTAATACCAACTCTGGACACCTTATTAACCAAGCACTACTCAACCTACTTGTTTCATAAAATAAACAGAAAAAAATTAATAATTTAATAATTGCCACTGTTTTTGCCTGATTTAGTATGACTCCACAAGATTTTTTCTAAACTCCTCATTAGACTGATTTCTTTCTTTAATTTCTAATTGCATTGCCTGTTCTGTGTGTATGTGTGCACAGGATGGAGGGACTCCTCAGGCATTTGTTTGTGGTACACTTCATCTCTAAGAAGATTTGACCCAGGCATCATGGAGTTCGGGCTCATCTATACCCCCATCATGGCCACCCTCCACCAGCACTCTTTCCAGCTGGCTGTCTACTGTACTGCCAAGTGCACACAGATGGTCTGAACTACCTTATTGATGATGAGAACAAACATTCTTATTTACTGACTTAACTGCACAAGAATACATTCCCAATGAGATACAACAGAATGATGTATGCAAAAGTGGAAGACTCAGCAGATTTGTGCGAGAACACTGATAAAAGCTTTATACTCTCAGCCTTTGTGATGCTACAACTCTCATAAATGTTAATTTGTCTAAACAATATTTAATATAGTTTCAATGTAATAATTATATAGCTTTGATCAGAGTTAGGCACTGAATCTGGATGGTGGCTAGTTTGTTACTGGTGTAAAGTGGACTACTAGTCTAACTAGCTTGATCAAGGTATACCAGGTTGATCTTGGCACCATCAGCAGGTAGTTAAATGGATCCACCATCAAATGTAGACACTACTTTTTGTAACATATCATTAAGCTTATAATAGTTTGATGATTATCTATATGAGATCAGTTTTAAAAAGTGACCAACTTTATCTAACAAATATTTAGTGTGGGTAATATGTATTCTTTTAGAGGCTTGTTTAAGGGTGCTCTCACTTGCTGATTTTCTATGTGTTTACTGAGATCTAAATGAAGCAGACCACTGAGATTCAGAAAGTCAATGTTAAAGACCAATTATTAATGACTTACATTTCATTGGTCAATCATCTTGTTTCATGTTAGCTTATTAGTCCCAAGTTTGCTGAACTCACTCTCCATTTATCCTGAACAGATGAAGAGCCCACAAAATCTAATAAATTCTGACCTGAAGATAAATTCAGTTCACTCAGTTATAACTGCAGTCCTCATATTATGCAATTGTGAGAAAGTCTTCTCTGTAAAAAAACTTTTTTTTCTAGAACATACAAAGAAAATAAGTATCAACCAAAAAATATTTATCAACAAAAGAAAGAGGTCTACATTTTACCTTGAGGACGATAGAACAGTTGAAGAAAGATCTCATATACTTTTGTATCTAGGGCCTGGAATATCATAGAGTTGGAGATGGGTTGTTCAGAGTTTGAACATGCAAGTAAGCAACCATGCAGAAACTGCATAGCAACCTGCTAAAACACACTCAATACACATTAGCCAGAACACTACTCTCATTTCTCCTGAGAATGTAAAGATTTAGTTTATTTATTTTTGTTAAGAATAATCATTTTATGTGATCTCCTTCCTCCTTCTCACTTCCTGTGAGGGGAATACACATCTTTGCATCGCATACTTACCTGACTGGGCTCCTTCCAACCTGTCATAGAGAAACCATGCCTCACTAGCTGCACTGGTCTACTCTGGTACTGAGCACCTTTAAAACTAATAGAGTACCAGTCAGAATTTTAGAAACACTTGACTTAAATGTTTCTCATGATCAAGCCATTTGCTTAGATGTTTGAAATTATTTTTGGATTTTTATTATACAAAAATATAACTGTGCCAACATAATCTAACAGTATCCTGGAGTACCATACATACAGTACATGAGGCAAAGGACGTGTATTCATATACAGTAGCATAATGTACAGTAGTTACACCAGGACAGTCAAATTCATCTGTTTGCCCAACTCAGTATTGTGAGTATTCTAGCAAAATAAGTGATGTGTTTACACATGCAGTTGCATTTAAATAAAATTACAAATGGAATGTATAAATTAAACACTAACATTTGTAACCTTTTCATTTTTGTACAGATTATCTGTGTATTGAAGAAGATGGTAACTGTTTTGTCAGTAAGTTCATACATTAAAAACCAAAGCATATTTAGATGAGCGAAAGATATTGCAGACATTACAGGAGCCAGCAAGAGACCAAGAAAAGCGCAGATCTCCTGCATTTAGACCATCAATACCAGCACACCCACACAGGCCGCTGTGGCTGCCAATTTAATGCTAACCTGCCAAATGTTTAAAACTCACATTTTTCCTACATGCTCTACAAATAGCCAGTTACTAAACCTGATCTAAACATGTGTGTTTCCAACCCGCAGGGTGATGCTCTTATTAACAAATGTACATATACAATACAGAAGAAGTTCATAAGTTTATTACAGTCATTCAACCATATATAGCAGGTGCAGTACATAGTGGAATGGAACAACATTCGTCCAGGACCATGGTGCCACATAAAACATACATAGACAACAAGGGGACTAGGTACAATCACATTGCAAACTTAACACAAAACAATGCAGACATCACAAGAATGTCACAAAGTGCAGACATGTGCAGACAGTAAAGACAAGTGCAAAAACAACCTGTACAAAACAACCAGTGCCTAGACAAAACAGCTGTACTACAATACAATTTAACACAAAGTGCAGCTCTGATCAATATACAGATTTGCAGAGAGGGGGTTCATGGTTGTAAACATTTGACTGGATTAGCAGCAGTATTAGCAGCTGTTGAGATGTGCAAAAACACAATATGGTACAGATGTGTGCAATATACAGAATGAGCAAAAGGTTGAATGCAAGTCCTGAGTGCATGTGAGTGTGTGTGCATTGTGTTGTAGTCCAGAGTGTGTGTGTTTGGTGTGCATTGTATGTGTCAGACCAGTTCATGTGAGTTCAAGAGTCTGATAGCTTGGGGGAAGAAACTATTACACAGTCTGGCTGTGAGAGCACGGATGCTCCGGTACCTTTTTCCAGATGGCAGAAGAGTAAAGAGTGTGTGTGAGGTCATCCACAATGCTGTTTGCTGACTGAAGAAAGGAATAAAGTGACCATGGTAAGTTTAAGCAACAGCACACATTAACATATATCAGGATAGAATGCTTTTTTCTCATGTGATCTGATTTATCAATAGTGTTGCTTTACAATGACCTGATCATTTAAACAATATTTTGTAAAACTGATGTTTTGGGTCAAGCACTAGCTGATACAGAGCAAATACTAAGTCCATACATTAAGACTGAGTTTAAATGGGAAACATTGCTGTGGCATTTTTTGTTGAAAAAGGATGCTGTTTCTGTGGGCCAAATATATATGCAAAGCACTCCATCAACTTTTCCAAAATGGGAAAGAAGAAACAGGAGGCTGTAGTCTAGGCTTGTAGTCTGTAATCAAAACAATGGAGCCTGAAGATTTTGTCGTTCATTTACTTTTGCAATTTTTTCACTTTGCATCTTTGCTGCATGCTAAAGTTTAAGTTTGGTGAACTAAGAATTCATAGAGCAAAAACGTTTGACTAAAGCACTTTTTTCATACTAATCTCATTTGGAAATACTGGAGTTGTTCACTCTTGCTATTTAATTCAATGCATTTAGCAATGTATACAATGTATAACATTTTTAACCAGTTATTTAACCAACAATATCCCATAAGCATGGTAAAGTCACCGTAATGTTTGACCTTGACTCAGTGGCTTACGACAAAAAATGTGTGTTCAACCGTAACTAGTTTATTAAATTGGAAAAAAAATTCACAAAAAAATGCAGTTTGTCAGTTCACAACTTGTTTACAACTTCCAAGCAACCTAGCAACTTGGCATATCAATACAGAACAATATAGAACATTATACAAACTATAGAATACAAGTGTGTTTATCAGCATTTTACAACAACGCTTTGATGCAGACAAAGGTTCAGGCAACATTCAAAGAAGGTTCAACTTTCTCACTTCTGCAGGACGGGATTTTGGGATTATGGAAGAGATGTATGTGAACTATGTGCATTATTACCCACACACACAGCTGGAACTCTCCACATGGACCAAGATTACATGCAACAATACTTTAGCCTCATTAACAGGTACACTCAGGAAACATTTGCTAAGACTAATTTATGTCACAATGTGAAAATAACCCTATAAACAGCAACATTGAAGGAAAAGGTGAGATTGTATATCACCCAGTCATGGTACAATATAACTGGTACATGGTACAGTACATGGTACAGTACATGGTACTAACTGGCTGAGGCCAGGAAGTAGAATGCTTTCAGTTCCTGCACAAAATATGATGGATATTTTGGATCTATAATACAGAAATAGACTATCTTCAACAATGCATTTGTATTCATCCATTTTGTACTTGTAAATTGCATTTTCCAAGCCTGATAATGTATTTCACAACATTGTAGTGAATTTAAAAGAATTATGGGAGTAGTTTTCTGAATATTGAACCAAATAACCACAGTTTGAGTGGACATTTTGTTGTAGATGTTTAACAAAAAAAGTCTCTTTAAATCCTGGCATCTTTATTTTTACCTGTTGTCCTGTATGTAGGTTTCAGGCCCGTGAGAGTTGCAGCTGTCCCCAGACTAATGTTGAAGACCAGTTCTTCTCTCTAATTCCTTCAGGTGCTGAACTCTCTCTACACCTCATCCCTGACCTTCATGCACTGCAACCAGTCCACAGATGAGCTCTTCCCTGTCACTACACCTGTACATTAAAGACCTTTTATTCAATCGCTGTTTCATCTAGTGTAGTTTCTAAAATCAACAACCTTTTATGAGCAAAGGCTGAGCAAATTCAGGACACTTGGACAAAAGATGTTAAATATTGCTTATTGTACAAAGGAATAACAAAACAGAAGAGACTTTTGGACTGTAATTATACAATTTTAGAAGCAATATTATTATAATTTACAAAACCCTAAGCTAAGTTAGATGTCAGCAGTCTCCCAGTAAGCAAGCCAAAAGGGCAACAGTGGCAAGGAACCAAAACTCCAATGGTGTATAGATGGAGAAAAACCTTGGGAGAAACCAGGCTCAACCGGGAGGGCCAGTTCTCGTCTGGCACATTACAGCTGCAATTAGCAACTTTCTTGGATATAAACGGAGAGTTGATTTTAGATAAACAGGGAAAATAAGGTGTAGGAATATCCAGATACAACAATCTAAAAAAAATTCTACCAATCTACCATCCTGCACTGCAATAAATGGCAAGAATGAGCAACTCCAGTATTTCTAGAGGAAATTTAAAGGAAAACAAGTGCATTAACATATTTTATTAGATGTATACTGATATATTTTAATAACTGCAAAGCATGTACATGTATTGATCTTTTTTGAAATAAAGACTCAACCCTAGTATTGACCATAATGGCAAATTGATGCACAAATAAACATTGTCAGTATTTATATAGGTAGAATGGCAGAAACAGGAATACCAGTGGTCACAACAGAACTCCAGAGAGCCCCATACCCATGTGAATTAAGCCACCGAGCAGCCTCTCAGAATGACAACCCTACAGAGGTCAGGCCTGACTGACTGACTGACAGCCACTGCTGGCTGATGTTCCAAACACGTGTCTGCCTCCTGCAGAGCTCAACCTTTAGCAGTCTTTACCTGTCTAGTGGTTTAGAAACAGAGCCACACTGCAGCTGTTACAATATGGAGAATGTGCTATAACTATGAAAATGAGTCAATACATTTTGTGTTTAGCCTATTACTTTAGAAATTACCATTTGAATGGTACATGATGACGTTAGAAATATTACACAAACAAATGTGCCGTTGTAGTGTAGTGAGTGTGTAGTGAATATAAGCATGACTATGATTTTGTTTATAATGCACTCACTTAAAATTTGACTAGTTGATTTATATAATAATTTTTATATATAATATTATCTTCCCAGGAAATAAATGGTCATTGTAGATTTTAATTCAATTGTGTTTAATTGCAGTGAATTCATTTGTTATGCTGGAAGTTGGAAGTCAGGATGATTGTGGGATATAGCTTTCCAATCAGTGTGGTGTGTATTTGCATATTAAACATTTTGCAAATGTAGAAAGCCATCCAAGTATTCCATCTGCAACACACAAGCTCTTAGTTATTTATTAGTTCTTAATTTTATGTTATTTCATGTTTGCATGTTGCTGTTGCACATATATAGTAAATATGTATAGTAAATTAATATAGTATGGCAGTATTTTACAAAATGATAATACTTTGTTTCTCTTCATTAATTCATAGCAAATTTGCATTGTCCGTTTAAACAGATGGAGTCCCACAGCAGACAGCTCAGAGCCAAACTTCAGAAAGGATTACTATTACAAACAATGAACAGACAAGTTAAAATTATGTAAAATGTTAATTTACAGTCGCGGTACATGGGGGAGGGAATGTATTCACGTCCCAACATGCATAATTAATTTTCAGCTTCTGGCATGTCTAGAAAACCATACAAGATCATATTTAACCTGTACACAAAACAGACTTTTACATCACATAGTTTACATCACATACTAACACAACATTTACCTGTTCATTCCATAAATGCACATTTGGCAATAGAGTGAACTGAAAGGAAAAAGTCTACTTGCACAAAATTGTAATTGACAGTTTCACACAGTTGTAGAGATTAAGACCCACAATCCAATAGTTGCTCGATAAAATGACAAAAACAAGTTAACACCTATAAATCTAAATGTCATTTAATCACCGTCATACTATTTTAAACCTGTATGATTTTCTATTGTGAAACACAAAAGGCACAATGTCTGTGTTCTTTTCCATACAATTACAAAAGTGAATGGTTATCATACTGTAGCTTGTCCCTAAAAATGTACTTTCATTCAATGCAAAAGAGCAGCCTAGACATTGTTCTAAACAAAAGTGTTCCACAGACAAAAGAAAGGCAAGCAAGTAAATAATGACAGAATTAAAACCTTAGGTGAGTGGTTTCTTCAAAGCACTGGAAAATATTGTTGTTACAATACTACTATAATGTACCACAAAGATATTTCTAAAATTCATGTTTCTGTATTCTTCTATGTTCAGATACAACAAATGATAGCTTTAAAGATTATTTGAAAACAGAATGACAGTATTTTGTAAATATTTATTTTTTGTCCTGGAATGCTAATGTCAATGCTGATGGTGTTGAATAAAGATCTGTAAACATTTAGCTGGCTTACGCTGAACTTTGTCTGGATCAGTTACATTCTGGCTTTGTGCACTCCACTCTCTTCCTGTGGGGAATGCAGATGCCTTTAACACGCTTGTTCTCTGGGTCGAAGGGAGATTTCAAATGAGCTTTAGCTATGTACGTGACACACATTCTCTCCGGGGTAAATTCTCCACTGCGGACAAAATCAGGACTCATCTGGGAAGATTTGAATGCACATAACATTCACGTTTTAACTTTTTAAAGGTGAATTTATGCTAGGTTCATCAGTAAAACATTTTAAGGTTAAGTGTGTTATTTCTGTCCCACTAGCAATACCAAGAGGAATTGCAAAACTAAGTGTTCAACATGTAAAAGGCCACAGTACATTGTACTTAAAATGAGTTTCTGCATAAACAATTAAACCTTTTGGAAAAAAACATTAAAACCAATTTCTGCGTCAAATGTAATGCAGCAATTTACAAATTTATTTTTGTGATAAATGATTAACATAATTATATCTGCTTGTGTTTCATGAATATGAAGCATATTATGCATCGATGCCAACACAAAATGTATGCCCATTGTCATGACAACAGTCATAATTAATAGTGTCTGCACCTGTGCAATATTTATCAGCTGCAACTATAGTCCACCTAATAACTCTTTTGCATAATTGAACTTTAGTAATAAGGCACAGGCTCTTATCTTATTAGCAGTGTGTGCTGTGTATAACTCCTTAGCTATCTGTTCACCTACACTTAGTCCATATTTATAGTTTTTCTTTCACTGTGGGGTCAAAGTACTTGAATATGTTTTTTTCACATCTTGAGGTGAATTTAAATAAGCTCTGCCCTTCACCCCTATGTTCTCTATCGTTTTGTGTCTTTGTGTCTCCTACTCTGTCTGTCAGGGGTTGCGTCTCTTTTTAATTAAATCTGAACAGGCTGCAGGCATTATGCCGTGGAGTAGAGATCAAGACCCAGTCATTGGGAAACTAGCCTGACCTCTTTAAGTGGGAACACTGCAGCTATAATGGACACACTCATGGATATCCACTGAACTGGCACTAAGAATGAAGCAATAAGCAGCATGCTGTGGCTGCAGAAACTAAAGCAAAAACCAATGGCTGTACTACATATGGATTACAAAATACTATTTGCCCATGTATTTGCTAGAAAAATTTTCCGCATACTCCTGTCTACAGGTATTATGTCTTAAATGTTAGATTCACAGAAAGGAAAATGCTTTGAATGCATTACACCTCAGATGTTCAAATCAGAAACTATATGGTATAAAAAGTTTTATATATGTGTCCCCAAAATCCTCCATGACTAATGCTTCTCCTACATTTAATTTTCTATGTCCTCCGTCCAATGTTTTGTTTGTTCTCCACGTTCCCTATTTCTCTGGTGTGTGTGTGTATAACGCAGTGAGTGGAGTACAGGTCTGATCAGATCAGCGCTCATCTCTGTTCAACAGTACTGCTGTCTGCGGGGTGGAATGGAACTGTCTCAGTTCTAGCTCACCACCTGTCCTTCCTCATATAGTTCTCTGTCAGTTAGAATTAAGTACACATCCTGCTGTATCATGTCAAACTAGCAGTACAGAAGCTTCAGAGCACCACTGTTCCCAAGCAATCAGGCACACACACAGACTGCAAATCTGTGTACGTTTCTTCTTCTTTTTAAAACAAGACATACAGGCCCCAAAATCTAAATTAGGGAGGCCCTCTCATAGGCGTATAATGGTTTCATGCTTGGATAATGATGTTCATTGTACCCTAGACCTAAACTTAACCCTCACACAAACCTATTTAACATTATTTGTTAATAATTAATTATTAATAATAGTTAATTATTAATAATTAACATTATTATATTTAAAGTAAAATTTTATTTGGCCTGTTTTGTTTTCCTTTTAAGTAATCATTGTCATATGGGGACAACTGGGAACTTTTTCCAAGGCCCTCTGATGAATGGGCTCATTTAAGACCTCTATGGCATCATCTACCCATTGGGGCCAGCAAACCTCAAAAATGTTCTATGCTTCATCAATTTTTACTATGGCCCTATTTTCAAATAATGAGGACTACTCCAATATTATATTTAAATAACAACTTCTGCCACAATTAGACAGGAACAATCTGTTTTATAATATAAGTTTTGTTTTTAAACACATTTACTGTTATGTAACATGAAGTCATTTCGGCACTGAAGTGAGATTATTATTTATTTGTTATGTAATTTATTGGTTTGCCTACAAGTTCTAAACCAAAAGTGAAAATAATCAAATAAGATCAAATATCTTTGATTTGTGAAGTATTTATTGGATTATCCAAATCTTCCATTTCAATGAACAATATGAATAATCCGAATCTTCCATTTCAATGAACAATATGTATAGGAAGCAAAGAAATGCAAATAAGCCTTCCACAATAATAGCAGTAAATGTTCTGCTAAGAACAGTGCATGAGCCACTATCATTGATCTAATCATCACTCTTTACATGGCTGTTAAATTATCCCATATGAGGGCCAACTCTCATGACCCTGGATTATAATAAAGAAAGAGAAGCTTGCAATAGAAAACAGAGTGTCTCTTAAAAACCTAAACAGTGGGGGGTTCCTAATACTGATTTCTTAAGAGCCTGTGCCTTATCACTAAAGTTCAATTATGCAGGTATACAATATATATAATAAAAAGTGATGCCATTGGCACATTTTGACTTATGACCTTATTGTGTGTATGTATGTGGTAAATCTACTGTTGAGCTATAATACAAAATCTATAAGCAGTTCCCTTTTGAGGGAACTCGACGCTGCATCAGCTTGACGCTGTAGGGAAAAGTGCCAGGCCTATTTATAGGCAAGTTCTAGGTCATATGACATAGCATTGCACGCCACAATCCCTAAAAAAAGCAGCTGCAAAATCCATCATCAGCTTTTTGTCTTCAGAAAGCTTGTTAATCTGCATGTAGCCAAACAAAGAGTGAAGGAAAAAGAACAGAAGATATAAGATTAGGAAGCAGTTAGAAGAATGTCTTCCAAAAACTTTAGAAAGTGAAAGATTAACACCTTGCCCACGCTATATTGTGGTGGGTGACACGCATCATATGTGTGTTTTTTTGTTTGGGAGTGGAGGTCAGCTCTTGAGAGAGATGACTGTTCTCAGTGTGAATCACTTCCACTGAGAACACTCTTCAATCATGACGGGAGCCAGGCAGCTGCACCTCGCAGGGTGGGTTGGCCAGATGAGAGACAGCACATTAAAACATCTAAGTTGGATGATAGGTTTCTATCATTCAACAGGCAACAGCCTCCCAACAGCCTCAGGTCGCAACCTCCCATTCTTCCTAGATCTTCACACTGAGGTGACAGTTGTGGAAGAATCCATATTTGGCTCATGTCTACTCCTAATATGAGCAATTATTCCTCTATTGTCAATTTACACGAGCACAGGTATGGGGTGATGCCCAAGGTTGAAGAGACGATTGTGGGCTATCTCTCTCCCTCTACAGCATTATCGTGGAGGAAACCTGCCTTGCCCTCCAAGCCCTGCAGGGTTACTTCTAATCTGGTGGGCAAGGCTTATGCAGCAGCAGTCAGTCAGACTGACCTTTTCAAAGACCTGGACCAAGGCGGGGGTTAGCCACAAGGCATCTTGCCTTTCATGCCACAAAGCAGACGGCGGTTCTATGGCTGCCCTGGTGGCTACAGAGAGGCATATGTGGCTCAACCTGTTGGGCATTCAAAACAGGGATAAATCCTTCCTTTTGGACACCCCGGTTGCTCCCGGTTGCTCCTCAAAGTCTGTTCGGCGACGCAGTGAGCTCCATTGTAGACAGATGCTGGGAGGCTAAAAAGCAATCGAAGGTGTTCAAGGAGCTCCTCTCCTGCTGTGGTCAGGTCGTTGCAGCGTCAGGTGGTCCATTCACCAGCCTCAGCTTCTTCTGCTTATAGGCAGCAGCAGAAGGCCAGCATGGCTGCTCGAGCTCCTCCTCAGCCTACGCAGACCTTACAGCCGAAGAGGAGATTTGATCTGAGGACCGTGATCTCCTCAAAGGCTAAGAAGAAGAACACCTGACACCAGCAGCATACTGGGGTCCAGACCCACCAAGGGGGGTCCCTGTGCACACCATCTTACTGTGCCAAACCCCTCTTGGAGCCCACAGTGTAAGCTTCTACTTTCACCTGAGGTGTTTTGGGGGTAGAAGCACCCAATGGTTCATCTGACCAGACTTCTCTTGCCAGTCCTCTGTTTCAGGAGACTAGACAGAAAGACAGGATTGTACCTCTCTCTGGCTTCCTGGCAGTGTGGAAGCATGCAGCCTACAGGCAGGCTGACATCTGACTGTCCTCCAGATTCAGAGGCTGGTCTCAGGGCTGCAGCAGCCAATGTGATTCTGCTGGGTTTGCTGCACATGAGACCGTTTCAGTTCTGGCTAAAAATGAACGGGTTTCATCCCAAAATCCACCCACTAAGGGTGATATGGGTTACATGCTGAGGGCTTCGTACCTTTTCTACAACACCACAGTGGTCTCATACTAAATCTGCAAGGAGGGCTGTGTTCACCTCTCCTGTTCAGGCTGGTACAGCACATCCTTCTTTGGGCAGAGACCAGGCTGCTCTTCATCAGAGCAATGTATATTCCAGGGCATGTGAATCTGGGAGTAGATATCCTGTTGAAGGGCAGGGTCTGAGGCCTGGCTAATAGAGGCTCCATTCACAAGTAGTGGAGTCCATTCGGCAGAGGTATGGCAGAGGGGAAGTGGATTTATTTGCCTCTAAGGAGTCGACACACTGTCCCCTCTGGTTCAGCCTCACTCATTCAGCTCCCTTGAGGATCCCTGCATGCCATGGTACAGATGTGGCCACGGTTACGTCTGTATGCATTTCCCCTGATAGCCTTGCTCCCGGGAGCCCTAGCCAGGGTCCACCAGGAGCTACTGTTGGAGTTCGGCTCCTTCTAGTAGCGCCATTCTGGCCGACACGGGTCTGGTTCTCAGACATACAGTATCTCACAGAGGTGAGTACATTCCCCACATTTTGGTAAATATTTTATGATATCTTTTCATGTGACAACACTGAAGAAATGTAAAGTAGTGAGTGTACAGCTTGTATAACAGTGTAAATTTGCTGTCCCCTCAAAATAACTCAACACACAGCCATTAATGTCTAAACCGCTGACCACAAAAGTGAGTACACCCCTAAGTGAAAATGTCCAAATTGGGCCCAATTAGCCATTTTCTCTCTACGGTGTCGTGTGACTCGTTAGTGTTACAAGGTCTCAGGTGTGAATGGGGAGCAGGTGTGTTAAATTTGGTGTTATTACTCTCACTCTCTCACACTGGTCACTGGAAGTTCAACATGGCACGTCATGGCAAAGAACTCTCTGAGGATCTGAAAAAAGAATTGTTGCTCTACATAAAGATGGCATAGGCTATAAGAAGATTGCCAAGACCCTGAAACTGAGCTGCAGCACGGTGGCCAAGACCATACAGCAGTTTAACATGATAGTTTCAACTCAGAACAGGCCTCATCATGGTCAACCAAAGAAGTTGAGTGCATGTGCTCAGAATCATATCCAGAGGTTGTGTTTAGGAAATAGACATATGAGTGCTGCCAGAATTGCTGCAGAGGTTGAAGGGGTGGGGGGTCAGCCTGTCAGTGCTCAGACCATATGCTGCACACTGCATCAAATTGGTCTGCAGGGCTGTCATCCCAGAAGGAAGCCTCTTCTAAAGATGCACAAGAAAGCCTGCAAACAGTTTGCTGAAGACAAGCAGACTAAGGACATGGATTACTGGAACCATGTCCTGTGGTCTAATGAAACCAAGATAAACTTATTTGGTTCAGGTGGTGTCAAGCGTGTGTGGCAGCAATTTGGACATTTTTATTTAGGGGTATACTCACTTTTCAGTGCTTTAATAGCTGTGTGTTGAGTTATTTTGAGGGGACAGCAAATTTACACTGTTATACAAGCTGTACACTCACTACTTTACATTGTAGCAAAGTGTCATTTCTTTAGTGTTGTCACATGAAAAGATATCATTATCCAGAGCCCCATCTACTAGGAGACTGTATGCCCTGAAGTGGCAGCTCTTTGTATGGTGGTGTGGGTGACACCATATTGACATGGTTCACTGCCCTGTTGGTTCAGTGCTGGAGTTCCTTCAAGAGTGCCTCTCTGCAGGGTTGGCTCCTGCCACCCTAAAGGTTTATGTGCCACCATGTCTGCTAGCCACAAACCTGTCAATGAAGCTTCTATTGGGAGACACCCCCTTGTTTTTTGCATGGTGCCATAACGCTGAGGCCTTTCTGTCACACACGGGTCCCTTCTTGGAACCTTACCATTGTTCTAAAGGGTTTATCCTTGGCTCCATTTGAGCCCCTAGAGTCAGTCTTGGATAGGTTTCTGTCTCTAAATGTGGCTCTACTTTTGGATCTTACATCATTTAAAAGATTAGGAGATCTACAGGCTCTGTCTGTAGATCGTGCCTGCTTGGATATTGCCTCTGGCATTGTTCAAGCAAAACAGCAAAACAGTGCCTATCTCACGGGACCACAGATGCTATTACCCTGGCCTGTGACCTTGTGTCACCTTTATTAGAGCCCATTCTACCAGGGGTGTAGCATCATCTAAGGCTCTGTCTTGGGGAGCATCCCTAAGTGATGTTTGTGCTGTGGCAGGCTGGTCCTCTCCGCACACATTTATTAGATTTTATAGTTTAGACTCAACTCCAGGCGCTCAGGTCCTCCTGGGGTTGACAAGTCTAAATCTGCTCCTATGTTCTGTGCCAATGTTTCAGAGCATCTGCAGCAGGCCTTCCCTCACTGTTGCGTAGTGAGCATTACTTCCCCATAGCATCAAGCTGACGCAGCATCGAGTTCCATTGAAAGACCACATCTTGGTCTCGCCTGCACAACCTCTTTTTAGATGTAAGCTGATGGCATATTTTGCAGGTGCTTTTTAAAGGCTGTGTGGTGCGCAATGCTATGTCACATGACCTTGAACTTGCCTAAATAGGCCTAGTTTTACACGTTCAGACTCGGGTGCACTTGAAGCGCTTTTCCCCATAGCATCAAGCTGACGTAGTGTCTCGTTTCACATCTTATTGTAATGGTATTGCATTCATTGTTTTTGTCAACAATTGACATTGTTTTTGTCAGCAATTCTCAGTATTGAATGAAATGCACATATCTATAGTCAAAATTTATTTCTATTCCATCCTGTACCAACATCGTTGGTAATTTTTTCAGTAACTGAAATGCCTTCTGGGATTGTTGTTACCTGGCCCACAGGAACGTTGTGGAAAATAGCCTCCAGACCAAACAGTGGCACTTTTCTAGTGAAAAGACAAACCTATTAGTGTTGATCAGTCAAGGCTATCCCAGACAGCTAATGCCATAACATGAAATACTGCGTGTCCAGAAATACTGCATGGCATTTATGTGGACACCTGTGGTCCATTGCAATATCTGTTTTGTCATGACCATGGACCTACAATATTCCAAATAGGTAGTGCATTAAAACAAGTATGAAATAACATTATACAAACTGTGTAAAATTGCTTAGGTAACATGCTAAGCATGTGACTGCTGACATTCTATTAGGGCCCATGGCAGGCCAGAATAAAATTCCATGTTGAGGGGGCAATCATGAAAAGTGGTGGAGAAATGCAGATCTCTCACACAGACACTGGGGTCTTGAGAAACCCTATCAGTCAAATGTAAGGTGATTTATTATGGCATTAGTTCAGCATTGTAACATTATTTCATTAAGTGAGACAGTCGGCAAATAAATGTAAAAACACAAAAGCCTACAGCCTACAGCTATAACAGAAAATTACTGTTACAGGAATAAAACACCTGAAATTCGCACTTGCTTCTCACTTAGGGTTTATTGCAACCAAAAAGTGCAATAACTCCTAAAATTCAGTCAAGGGCTCATTATAAACCCCTAAATAGTTACTAATAATGATGAAGTTTCCCACAATAAACACAAAAAGAATGATATTTTATAATTTCCATTTTTATTACGATGTACCAGTACATAGTAATAAACAGTATTTTATCTACATATTTATCCACATATTTTTTCAGAAGCATTTTAAATATGGAAAATGTCACAACTTTATTGTATGATGCAAACGATTGTTTTTCACGATTTTAGAGTTTTGACATATATACATACATACATATTCATACATATACACATTCTCAATGTCCAGGAAGTCAATGTGAATGTGCTATTTTCTGGTCATTTTGTCAGTTTTATCACAAATGTATTATAATACCCTGCATTTTTAAGCTCATTCTGCAGCATAGTTGAAGCAAACAACATAAAAGAAATTAAACCTGTTTGATGAATTTTTGCTTAAACTTTAGAAAATCAAGCAACTATATATTTTAGTAAAGAGAACTGTGACAAATAAGCACATTTTTAGAAGTGGTTCTTCCCAGTGTACCATCTGTCCAGTCACATCTAACTCCAGCTGCCTCCACACTTCAGAAAGCTCAGCAGGATTCGGTTTATTAAACTGGGCCCAACAACTTCTGCTATAATGTGAGTTTAAACATACATTAAAGGCATAGCTTAAGCATGATTTACCTAAAATAGTGGAAATTCCATCAACGTCATTCCAAACCTGTTTGAGTTTTTCTTTAACTTTTGCCAAATATCCATGTTTTTCCATATTAAAAAAATATCCACATTAGGAATTGAGGGTTCTATAGTCTGAAAATTTTTGGAACTGAGTTCAGTTGGTTTGTTAAGTTGGTGTAAATGGTGGTTGGTGGTTTTGGTTACATTAATGGTTCTTGAATATGGACAGGAAACATTGCTAAACTACTCTTACAGTGTTTCTTCCACCTATTTAATCTACAACAGTATGAATTAATTTTTTTAACATGAGTCAGGCATATTGTACCAGCTAATAGTCAACTACAACTTGAAACATCTCTTCAAGACACCATGAATGATTTAATTTGAAGAGCAGTTAGGTTTGCGTGAATTCACAAATAGAATCATCTTTAAAAGTGACTCATATGCACTATTAATAATACAGAAATCTGTAATAATAAAGCTTCTTTAATACCCAGTAGATTATGAACTACTGACATATTCATGAATAAAAACAACATGTACTTACATAAGATGTACATTGCATACATACATGTTGTTAAATTTTAATTATATTTAAAGCGTATTTATGTAATTACACTTTTGACCCTATCCCTGTTCATAAACCTTCCCAGGACAAGATACAATGTAACTTGCTTTATCTTATGTAAGTACACAGTACAGAATTAAACATTATTTTATATGCAATTATAAGTATGTACTTTTTTGGGCAAAAGTCTGAGTGGATCTTCCAGTCAGAACTAAACGTGATAGCAGAAAGATTGGCCAAATAATAAATGATAATAATAATAAAATGATACAAAATAAGTAATGAGAAACAGTGTTTCTGAAACTCTATACAACCATAAACATAAACCGTAACTCTTGCTTGTATGACTTTGATTTATTATAGAAAAAGTGGCCAAGATTCACCTTTCTGTGTTCCACAAAAGACAGAAAGTAATATGGGTTTGAAACAATTTAAGGGTGAGTAAATCACAGAATTTTCATTTTGTCTCAGTTACATATGTAACCATTGTTCCCTGATGGAGGGAATGAGACGTGTCGAGGATGACACTAGGGGAACCTCGGTCAGAGAATACTAAAGGATGCAATGGGTTATCTTGTTTGGAGGCAAACAGGTCTACCAGGGCTTACCCGAATCTCTCCCAAATGAGATGACAAATGAGGGCCTTTAGCGAAAAAAAGAGATGCTCTGCACAGGGGAGAGTGGATTCCTCTGAAAGAAGCAGGAAACCTGTGACTGTAATGTTCTTATGGGAATGCTCTCACACTTCAGCACTGGGCATGTCGTATCCATGAAAGCTGACTGGGCATGGTTGAAACCTAAACATCCCAGACACCAGTCGTGACCATTTGTATAAACAATAAATCTGCCACATCCAAATCTGAAGAACAAGTCTGAGTGAATAATGCACCCAGCTACTTAAATACCTGGATATCTGTGGCATGCAAATTCTGCTTCATCGACACAACTTTGAGTGACTGACAGAAAGAGTACTAAAAAATTTAAATTTCCATTTTGGGGTAAACCTTCCATTTTTGGGTAAAAGATCTCCAAGAAACAACCATGGAACAAGAGAGAGCAGACAGCCAAACAAGAAGAATCAGCAGCCCTAAACAACACAACAGACAACAGTTCGTTTAGATAATAGCTTGGCTGCTGTCCAGAACCTGCAGCAATAACAAATGCATCCATGTGTGTGTGTTAGCTTGAGTGTTTGGAGCTCAGTGAGAGAAGCATTTAATTGTGCCAGGCCTGAGGGTTTGCACTGAAATAAATCTATCAGAGCTGAGACCATGTGAAGGACATCATTGTCAGCCAGAAAAAAACACTGCATTTTGAACTGTAACCTGCAGGGAGATGCAGTGACTATATGCTTTGCGTTTCTCACACACTGCATTTTTCCCCAAAATGGCTGTCTAAATCAGACCCACCCACCTTTCGATCATTCATGGTTCATTTGATGCATACTGCACCAACATGGCAAGGGCTGGCTGAAATTCACAGCTTCAGTCTGATTGGCTGGCTTTACTTAGGATGGCCAGGCCTTAGTCCACTGGAAAACAAAGGTACCAGGATGCTGTAAACAACACATTCATGCTTATACTTTGTCCAAACCGGGGTTTACAAAACCTGACACTTCACATGGCATTAGTAAGCCTCAGCACAAATCACGAGAAATAAGAGGCAGAGACATAAGAGGTCATCAGAGGCATTTTACTCAGATTTTACCATTATTCAGTTTTTCTTCTGTCTCATTATTATATTCCTGAAGCATTATATTTTAACTTTAAATATACACAAGAATCACCATGTTTTATGTAAAGGATAATGTACAGCCAGCCAGTTGTTATCACAGAATAAACCCCAGGAGGGTGACTAGGTCTGCTTCTTACACGGCTACTTACCACATGAGTAAATTATTAGACACTAAATATTGATTTGAAATATTCTTAGCACATTTGTAACAAATACAAACCTTCTGCAAGAAAAAAATGTTTCATTTCAGCTTTAGACAAACATGCGATTTGTAAATTTAATAATTTGTAAATATAATCTCATTAGGCATGTTTATATATACAATTTATTTGTAAGTAAATTATATGTAAGGTCAAGATGACTTGCAGTACCCAGATGACCCTGTGTTATTAGTTTTAGGCAGTTGTTTGAACATTTCAACATACCTTGGAATGTTGTGACTGGCCAATTAGAATCAAGTAATAAATAGTAATAATAATAGTAATAACAACTATTTACTCTCCATCACTTTGACCCATGGTCCTCACCTGACCGACACTCTTACTGCGAGTGTGTGTGGTGGACTTGTTCTAGCAGCCTCATTTGGGGTGACAAGAACAGCTTGCTCTGTTTTGCATTACTGTGTGTGTGTGCTACCAAAAGCAGCTGTAGGCCTGACGGATGTTTGCTCAGGAACAAGTGTGTGTTCTGCCTCATGCTACAAGTAACAAACAGCACAGTTATCTCACAGGAACAGGCACAGAGAAGAAAACCTCATCTGTGTGGGTAGGGCAGACGAAGTGAGGAAGACAGGTGAAAAAACAGAGGTTGGAAAGGCGACAGTAGACAAATGCTATGGATGAGGAAAATGACGAAGGTGGAATGACACTTTTCTGAATGCCTACATCATTTGTGTGTATGTGTGAGTGTGTGTATGTATGTGTGTTTGTGGACAGCCTTGATGTGATTAAGGGAAGTCTCCTCCCCTCCGCCCACTTAAACCTCACACAGAGGCCAACAACCATTCTAATTATACAGTGTGTGTGTGTGTGTGTGTGTGTGTGTGTGTGTGTGTGTGTGTGTGTGTGATCTAATTAGCTGCTCTGCTTTTCCTTTAGAGGTGTCAGTTTTAACGAGGATCAGATATAGGCTTAATGAAATCACTTTTCACCATCGAGCACAAGTGATCTGAGGGGAGCAAAGCACTCAAGCAAAACACTCAGAAAATCACGACACAAATAAAATTTACTTAAAACTGCCTGATGTTCTCTGAAGCAAATATTTTTGCCTGTGACTGTTACAATGGGAATGGAAATGAAAGAGATGCACTTAACATCCAATAAGCAGCTTATGATTTGAATGGGTTTTTTTAATACTAGCATAGTATTTTTTCACAGACTAAGAACCATCACAAAATAAGAGCAATTTTTTATGGTATCCACAACTGACATGTCTCACATTAGCTCTGTTGGAAACCTAATGAGCCTTCTAAGACCTCATCAACACAAAGAGAACACAAAGTGTGCACTACAATACTGACATTAGCATGTCGCTAAATGCTGCATACTCTGCCCAATGTGGAGGAGATCTACTGAGACCTACTCTTTTTTATTTAATTATGATTTTGAAACAGAGGTATCGTTATTGTAAAATGAAGAATGCTGGCCAAACTCATTCTTGAGGCTTAAATGATCTTCTTTAAATACTCAATGAATAAAAACTGACCTTAGTGAAGCAACATATTGTATTAAGTATGAAATATTACAGAGATTCTTGCTTCAACCCTCAGCCTCTCAATCATTAATTCCTCTATGAAGTTTGAAGTGTCTGCAGATGGCAGAGTGCTTCTGTCCTTTAAATGCTTGATGCTTGTGTTTCTTTTATTTTTTGCAAGTGAGTGGGAGAGGACAGGAATAGATTAAATCATCACAACAGCTACAGCATCAGTACTGAAGGCCAAACAAACACCATTAGTCTTAGTTACCCAAGCAAGAGTGTTCAGTTGCCTGACTGACTGAGAGATAGTGGCGGAAAGTAACGGCAGATGGAGTGAACAAGATTCGTAGCTATAAGAAAACATTTTTTTGCTAGCTTTGATCATTTTGGGTACTGTAATCCTAAAACAATCTAGGGATATGCAAAACTCAGGTTTAAGTAACCTACTGACTTCTGGTTTTTGAAAACATGTTGTTTTGCACACTTATTGATCTTAGAAGCCCTGTAAAATAAGTCTGGCTTTAAGTTTACAGAAGATTTCTGGCAGAGTTTCACAGGGCAAAACCGTCTACCAGCTAAAGCATAGCATGCTGTCAACACTAAATAAAATGCCTCAAAAAACAAACACAACAAAAAAAAATCTAGTTAGTTAGTTGTCTGATGGCTCATTAACCATCATGAATAATCTCTAATTTTACATTTTAATGCTGATCTGTCTACTGATTTTATTGCTAATAAACAGTCCTGCACTGTTGTTGTGGTTTATTAATGCAAATGCATCCTGTCTCTAGATGTCAGCATAACATATATTCACATTTCAGGAATCACCATAAGCACACTGTAGCAAGCAGAACATGTTTCTGGATCAAGATTGTTTGTTGGTACTGAAACAACATTCTTATCAACAAATTAGTGCGCTCTAATTTAAAGATTGGAATCAGGCTTACAGCTGGGGTTAGGGATTGGAAATTAATCAGTGCACTCCAATTTACTGGATAATGTAATGCATGGGGTTCCTTCAGGGGTAGGGCTCTGATTGTTTGATAGGAATATTCCGATTTGTTATGCCCCGTTTGGGTAAATCAGTGCCAACAGATTGCTATATTACACTAATTTAATACACTATTTTTTCACATACACAGTAAGGGTATATAAGCAATTATAGACATTTAAGTGTGGATAAGCAACTTTTAGAAACCTTCTGAAACCTTTTTTGGCCAGTGTGGCCAAACAGCATTTGGAAAGAAAAACAGCATTTTCAAATTAATCTGGATGAATGTAGCTAAAATAAAAAGTAGAAAAGGGTCAGCCATAAAACCACAGTAATATAGGTGGGCAGGTCAGATATTCCATCATTACTCAGTGTGAATCATTTCATGCTAAGCTGATTGTTCATTAGAACTGCTGCTGCTTTCTGGAGGATCTGACCATTGATCAGCAGGGCTAATGGCAGCCACTGGCCTCTCCTGAGCTATGAAGGGCACAATGAGAGAGAGAGAAGAGAGAGAAACTTGCTAGCTCTTTCATCTGGCTTTCATCAAGGCATTAGAGGAAAAAGTCTGAAGGACTCACTGTCAAGAGTTGAGCCTATCGGTTGAGCAGAAGAAACTTAAAGAGGACATGATGAAATCAAATAAAAAATCTAATTGTCCTTGATGTCCTAATTGTCCTTTAAACCATATACAACTTTAGCATTCAGAAAGCATAATTTCTGGCCTTGTTCTAAAAGACCATTTATTGGCTGACTTCAAACATCCACATTTAAACATCCACAACCAGGGACCTAAGTTAACATTTGCCAAGGATCAAATGAAAATTTTTTATCAGGTGGCTGGTAAAAAACATAAAAATGACAGTGATTGTCTCTGAAGTATGCATTAGGGGATCTTTTGGATATGGCTTCTACGCTGTGCTATGTTTTAGTTTGTTTTCTTTCAGTTTGTAGCTCTTGATTTGGCCAACATTTTTAATAATCATCCTATGCAGATTTTCATTCCTTGCCACAGTTGCCTTTAGTTTTAGTGGGTGCTTACAGACAAATATATCATAACAATTATATTAAAACTTTAACTTTAATTAGAACTGCTCAATAAACACATGTGGAACTTGAAACACTGCACTAAAAAGCTGTTTTGAATCAATGTGCATTTAAAAAAGCACTACATAAATACAACCGAATCGAATTGATGATGTATGTTCTAAATGTTCTAAATCTAAATCTAAAAAAGATTCTAAATCTGACCTCTTGGGTCCCTGTATGCTAATCATGCCCATGTCTTCAGTATGGTGTATTAGTGTGTAGCGAAATCATTGGTTCTGGAGTGATGTCTGAATGTGGCTACAGTTATGCTGGGTCACACCACTTCTGCCCAGGTAGTATGCATCACCTTGTTGATATGCAATTATTTGAACAACTCCAGGCATCATCATAACATCCTGTGCTGTTTCAATGCAGTACACATCAGTTTGCGTAACTGTACATAAAAGCCTGTCTGGTCCATTTACTGTAACATTCGGGTGTCAGTTATGCAGCACTGGGCTCTAAGCGGCTGACAGTAAGGTCAGCTTCGACTCTGCCCTTCTTGTTTTAACATGCAGTTGTACACTGTTAAACCTAAAACAAAAAATGAGAACATTAGACATAGAATATTAGAAGAAAATTACATGAAGGTTTAATAAGATTATTTAATAAAAATACATCAGTAACCACAAGTTTATTATGGTCTATTCATCTAGCCGACAAAACAACAGAGACATAGGAATTCTCACCTGGGACTTTGTTGACATGAGAATTTGCTCACCACTTCATGATGTGGAGGGAAGTCAAAGGTGTACCCTTTGCCAAACAGCTTGTTGAAGCAATGTTTTTGGAAACACCGTAGGCACCATAGTAATCATGATCCAAAACCTGAAACACAAATTTATTACATGAATCAATCAAAAAACAATTATTCCAGACCTCAATTGCTTGAACGGCTTATTTCTGTCATAATAAACACTGAGCTATTGCCGTCCTGCTTATGTAACTGAGGGCTGTATTTTCCTAAAATGTGTGCATGTTTTTGTGTTTCTCACTGGTGCAGGACTGTCTTGGTTGAACCAGCCTGGTCTCAAAGAGCTGTGTCTTTCCTGAAACACATAGCCCCCTGCAGTACCTGTTACATAACACAACTGTCAAATACAATCTAATAATACACGACTATCAATTCTTCCACCATATTTATACAGCTACAGCTAAAAATCATAGTCAATGTCAACAAAACTAAAATAGTTATAATTTAGTTAAAATATGAAAAACAATTTTTTTCACTTCAATTTCATCAACCAGATGAATATTGTCCAATTGTTCAAACAACTAACAGCATACTTTCCTCAACAACCTGAATGATTTGGGGTAGTACTATTGTCTGTCGCCAAAATGTATGCATGATCTTAAGTTTAACACTTAGGGTTGGGTTTATTCAAGCGTAAACCATAGGTAGAGGTATGAACAATAGTTATAGTTTGCCTTATTGCTATTAATCAATACAATTGCACAGTGACTTTAAGCAGAAATAACACTATTCAGGCAACTTTGTTACTTTGTATTGTTATTTTTTGATCTGAAGCATTGTTTTTTCGAGCTTTTGTTTTCCAATGCTCAAAATAGCCTGTCACGAATTCACAGGCTATTCCTGAGTCCTGAAACAAAAAGGAAGAATAGGTCCACCCTCTTTCTCATTCCCCCACACAGCGCCAGATTTCTGTGTTTCTCTCTGGCCAGAGAAAGGGCTGGTTGCTAGGCAATTTCCCTTCCATCTCCAGGGTTTTGAAGGCCATACGTTAGTCTTCAGGATTGAAGTATGGAACATGAGTCACGCACAGCAGCTTGTCTCATCCAGCATGAAATGCTATTATTTATTGTTTGCTGTAGTGATAATGATAGCGTTCTGTAATTTGCCTGAGCTAAAAATATTTGCAGGGATTAATTTGGCCGCTGTTGCCATGCCAATAAGCCACCAGGGTACTTTTGGTCCATGGTGTTACTTAACTGAGGAATTTATAGAAGTATGTGTCAAAATGCACACAGTGGTAGACACTAAAGACTAAAAAAGAGGAGAGGCAAAAGTTTCTATAAGCAGAAACCAGCCTGACAAGGATTTATATTTTGTGAAAGTTTGTGCGATTATTTTCCTTAACACATGAAATCAAATGCACTGGGGGTGTAAGAGAAAGCTTATGACTTATGAGGAACTGTTCACCCAAAAATGAAACTTTTCCACAATACAAGGAACTATTCAACCAAAAATGAAATTAAATTGCAAAATTTTTTGCAACAATATTTATTCACTCATATTGTTACAAACCTGTACTGCATTTCTGAACTGTACTGCTTTCTTCTGTGAAACACAAAAGGAGAATTTTCAATGTCTTGGGTGCAATGCATTATGCGGGCAATCCTTCAGTGGGCTGTAACCCCATCCCCTAGTTGCTTATTAGCATGCATATTACTAAAATATTGGTGGTTTATTAGTATTTATAAAGCCTGTATTAATGCATTATTCTGTATTACCTTTTTCTACATCCATTAATACTTCCCAATACCTAAACTTAATAACTACTCTATAAATTATAATAGCAATAATTTAAATATCTGCTCCTTACACCAAATTATCATATGGCTTCAAAAGACTTGGAATGGAGTTTTAATGCATCTTTTAATTTGTCATTGTTGGGCATAGCAGACCCAGTCTCCAATTACTTTCTATACAGAAAACAAGTGCCAGGACATTCAGCCAATTAACTCATTTTGTGTTCCACAGAAGAAAGTCAGTCATAATGTTTTGGAACAACATGAGGGAGGGAATGATGACAGGATTTCCACTTGGGTGAACAAGCCCATTAATACAAGACAAAATTAATTTACAAAACTGAAATCAATTTACTTCAATCAACTGACTATAAATGATGGGTGCTAAAATTAACAAAATAAATTGATGAAAAGTGAGTGTTTTTTTAAACCCGCGTTATATCTTTACCACATGCCTTTGCTAGCTCTTAGCAGGATTAGCTCAGGAAAATTTCCAAGCTGAAAAGGAATAAAATATTAAATGCAGAATGTCTAATTTATAGTCATCTCAGTGGTCTAAATGAACGCAGTGTTATTATTGCTAGCTATCTATATTTCAGCAGGCTATTATTCACTAAGATGAAGCC
Source organism: Chromobotia macracanthus (assembly GCA_036877525.1). Taxonomy (NCBI): domain Eukaryota; kingdom Metazoa; phylum Chordata; class Actinopteri; order Cypriniformes; family Botiidae; genus Chromobotia; species Chromobotia macracanthus. Next base: position 3,440,290 of record JAZGTH010000031.1, on the reverse strand, counting down.
TTCTTGTGTGGCTTCACGTCTGGAGCTTAGCCAGAACAAAGTGGTATTTTTAGAAACACTTAAACATCATCTTTTTAGCAGTAACTTAGCAACAAGTCTTTTCAAGCAGCCACATGCTCATTCAGATGCTGGCAGTAAAATGCTGCATAATAGATTCACACATAACACTTTTGGCTATGGTGTAAGCTAAACTGGCAAGTTGCAAAGTTTGTCGACTTAGATAATGACTTACACTTAAAGTGAAGGCTTTTTGATGTAATTAACACAAGTCCTTTTTACAAAAGGCCTATGCAATGTTATCAGCCTCTATGCAAGCAATTATAAAAAGACAGAAAAACAGGAGTCATAAGCAGGACATGAGATACCGTAAACGTATTTAGTTGCACAGCTGCATTATTCTCCCTAAAAATAGATCCCGCACACTTCTATATGGCAAGTAATCAAAAACATTAAAAGGATAGCTCACCCAAAAATGAAAATTCTGTCATTATTTATTCTGTCATTATTTACCAACCTCATTGTTGTCCCAAACCTATATGAACATCTTTCTTCTGTAGAACATAGAGAGATGTTTAGCATAATGTTTATGTTGCTCTTTGTTATATGAAAATGGACAGCAACCAATCCTACAGTATAACTTGGAAATATAGTGCAAAAGTTTATGGTGCTTTTTTGTCCTATTTAGATCTAGGCATGCAGCCCCCAGTCACCATTCAGCTTTACTGAATGTAAAACAGCACAGCAGAAATGATCAAAGATTGTGTTCCACAGCAGGAACAGTTGTGACTAATAGCAATTTACCAGTTTTATCTCAAGTAACAAGTAAAACCTATGATTAACATGATTTTAAATGTGTTTGAAGAGAATACCTTTTTAATTTTTTTAATTTTTGTGTTTTTCACTATTGAATTAGTAGGCATGTCATAGAGATATACAAAGATTAAGAACATTACAATAATGGAGGTCCGTTTTTGTCAGAATTATTATTTTCATATTCAAAACATAAAATGGATGGATAAAATAAAGGATTAATAAGCAACGGAATGTGTGAAAATATCTTTTAACTGATTGCCCTAGAATTTGTATTTGATTAACAGGTAAATGAGGAAAGAAAGAACAGAACCTGGTGAAGAAGGTCCTTTCTCAGGTTGCTGGTCAGAGGTTTGTCAAAGGGGAACACAACCGAATAGTTTTGGCATATAGCTCGTGGCTTTGCTCTCTGATCCAGCAGTTATTGTCTGTCAGGGAGTGGTGGAACTTCCAGAGTTGAAGAGAACGGGAGATGATGAGCACACACAGCACATCAGGAAGTCCAGGGTTTTTTTAGAAAAACACCATAACCAAAGTATATACTGCATGTGCATGCAACACCATAGTAAAATAATGTGGAAGTGGTTCTGTTGCTAAATCAAGAAATAAATGAAGTTTCAGAGAGTTGAAGAGTTGTGAGCCTGAATGTATGTTAAAAATAACTGGTCCATAAAAGACCCATGAATCATCAGTTTCAAGAGTTAAAAGTTTGAATTGGTCTAACATTTCACTTGCGTCTTCTGTTACTTTTATCATGTCAGTTTGAACCAAAACTCAAATGTATAATTTCTGTGCCACCACTAGTGTCACCAAAAGGAATTGCAAAATAAACAAAACATTTTTTGGTTTAAAAAAAATCCCCCATACTAAGCTGTGACAGGAGAAATTATTTTAACAAAAAATGTTGAGTGCTACATCAGTGATCTAACATACAGAGTTTTTCCCTGTATTTTTTTTAAAATACCACCATAGTTATAAATTTCTGTTTTTAATCAGCATATAGGCCCCATAACTTTCTTTTATGGCTTACAGAACCAAGAGCCATTAAATCAGAAAATCAGAATCAGAACCAGTATTATTAAATTCTTTACAATTGCCATCCCCAAACACTTCAAAGGACATTCATTTTAGAAAAAAACAAGGGATTCATTTTAAAAGACAGGTCAGCAACCTATGCATATGCATTCCTTCCACATCCTTCCTCTAACATCATACCTGCCAATCAAATCTTCAATCAATCAAGAGTATACACCCATCATTTGCATCACAGCGATGTTTACAGAATGATCTAACAACAACATTGGATCTTTACTTGGATGTAACGGACCCTGTTAAACAATAGCACTCTGCTGTGCACACACTATACCATTCAGTTGACACGTACTGTAATGCTGAGGTTATATACAGGCAAACCAAATTAAAGACTAAATTTATTAAATATAAAGGTTAAAAGCTTTTATGTATTTATCTTAGCATTATACTCAGAGTGAAGAAAAGTCTAAAACAGAAGTTAGAGTCTTAGGATAATTCAAGTTTGATCAGAGGACCTTCTGTGGTCTAGTCCAACGCTTTACACCACTCAGTTGACACATTTACAACACTGACAATGATTTATACCATAGTAAGAGTGAAGATACCAAAGAAGATAAGATGAGTAAAGTTGTAAATAAATAAACATACAAAGAATTATATTTTTATGGACATAAAAGTATAAATAAAAGAACTTTATTTATTCTTCATCAGAAAAGGGAGACTATCAGATGCTATAGGAAAGACACACCTTTGGTTCTTGGCCCCTGATTATGTGAGACAGGGCAAAGAGACAGACAGTTCAGGAGAAAGTGGGATGGTATTAAATGAATAAACGAGATCTGCGAGAGTGCAAGTGTGGTGCTGAGTGTCTGTGAAGAGTGTGGTGACGCCTCTTAAGGACTTCTGGCTCATTATCTGGCTGTTGAGTTTATTAATATTAGCCAGCTACCACATAGTCGTTGAGTAATGGCCACTTTGAACTCCATGCCATGTCACCAGTTCATCTGACACAAAGTTTATCTTCCATTCAGAGGGGGAAATATCTCTAGAGCTCTTAAAAACAAAACAAAGAGATGTTGACACAGAACACTCTTACAGCACAATAGGGCACACACATAGAGCTATTGGCTATTACACTGCACAAAAAATCAGATATTTTTTCACATACTACATAGATTATTGTTGCACGTGAAAAAAAACAAAAACTGCACCAGATCATTTTTTTGCATCTGTTCCGAGCCACTTCTAAAGGTGTACAGTTCTGATATGTGGACATCTGACCTGCATGAAATACCTATATACAGCTCCAAATGATATTACACAGATACACACCTTGTGACATCACTCACATTTTTTTTCAAAAATCTATTCTTCTGAAGCTGATAAATCTAATTGTACTGCTCATATCTAATTGCAAAACAGCCCAGAATTGCATCACCAAAAATAAGCAGTGCCTCATGCTTCACCATAACCAGCCATTTTTCTTTTATTATTGCATTATACTTGACGGTCAGGCAGTCACCCAAATAATTTATTACTGAAGTGGTATCAGGCTTCCTTAAGGTATTATATTATAGATCTGGTGAATGCACAAAACCCCAAGTTATATTTCATTCATACAGTGCTCTCTTACACAAGAACATATCTACTCCTCTCCTGCAGCCAGATTCCTGAGTGTTGGCATTGAGGCTGGTCCACACAGAAGCTTATTCTGTCTCATTTAGACAGGAAGTGTCTGTCTGGCAGATATGTAAAGTGACTATACAAGGTATGGCTTTTCTGATGGTTTTTCTCTGTGTTTGGGGCAAAAATTTTTTGACAAAACTCAGAAAACAAAGAGCACAGGTGTGTATTGATCTTGTAGTCTTGGATCTTCCAGCCCTGTTATTTTTAAGATTGCACAAGACCCTGGTCTTTGTCTCAAGTTCTCAGAGATAATTATATATACAGACAGCGTCCTGACGCAGATAATGTGGTTGTGCCCTGGGCAACTCGAGTTTGAGTCCTGGCTGGGGGACCTCTCCCAGTCTAATTTTCCACTTTACTTTGTGTCATCTTTATACTGCCCTATCATGATAAAAGAAAAATGCAGAAAACACATAATAAATAAATTATATTATTCTTTTGCCAAGAGATGTAGTTCTGATACAAAACACAGCAGCAGTGGTGGAGTAATTCTGATGTAATGAAGTCACAGGTATGTGTTTCAGGAGTAATTAGAAACTGGCTTTCAACGTGGCTTAACTATAATCAATGACCAGAAGTATGTTTTTTTCCAAATCTGTTGACATTTTAATGCCCTCTAAAGGCATCAATTAAGTTATTTGGAATGCAGAGATTGTGTGCTTGTGTGCGCTTGTTTAATGCATGTGTTTTGATAGCTCCAAGTTAAATAAAAATGTGTTTAAAAATAAGACAAATTCTGTAGTAATTGTATATGTTTAGCTACAGGACCCCCCATCCATTTATCATTTATCAATATGTGTGTTCCCTGCAAATCATACTCATGACCTTGCAATTGTTAGCGCAGCATTTTTCAATCTGTTTCAAGCTGTTTTTCAAGCTGTGTGGGAACATGCTTTCATTCAGTCTTTGGTCTGTGTTGCACTACAACTACTGTAAACGGCTGAGGTCTGGTTAAAGCTGTCATGTGGACAGACTTTTCCCTTCAATCCTTTCCTCTAAGTTCTGTTTCTTCATCAAAGCAGCAGCCATCACTGGCAGATATTTTAGTAAATGTCAAGGGAGATGGAAAAGAAAACAAGAGGAAATACAAACAAAGAGAGAGATGGGTGTTGAGAAACAAGGAAACTTCAGTGCTACTGAGTGCTACTGTCCAGAAAAATGACTGAATTCTCATTTAAGTAGCTTTACTGTTTAGCTATTTTATTAGCAGTTTATATGTAGCTAAATACTTTGGTATAGAGTAAGCTTGGCTGTAGTTCAACTACTTTAAATTAAGCTTGTAGCTAAGTTACAATACAATATCAAAGTAGCTTTCCCGACACTGACACACAACTAAGAGTAATACCAATTAACCAGTCTTTCTCAAACTCTTCTCCAGACATTCTCTACATCTCCATAATTTTCTGGTATTGTCTAACAATATGATGATAGTTCTGATGAAGACAATGACATGAAGAGAGAGAAAAAAACTGAACAGATGACAAATGGGGGGATGGCAGAAAAGAAAACCTCAGTGGTCATGCATACTGATGAAATCCTTTGGTTGGGTACACACACATCCCAAAGCTCTGATGTAGTCAAACCCAAGGAGAATTCCTGATTAACATCTTATGTTATAGAAGTATAAGACCCACTTTGAACATTTCTCATTGACATTCACAATGAGCGTCATCTATTGCTGTGACCACTTGGGATCAGATTTCAAAGGGAAGGGTCTCTGATTTAATCACTCACAAGCATCACACACTATGTTAGTGTTACTGCATATTAATAAAGTTATAAAGTAAGAACACTGTTCCAAATACACTTTCCAAATACACTTTCATATTTGCTTATATACTTTCAAATGTGATGTTTCAAGCAGAAGGCTCAATATTTTAAGTGGTCATCTGTATTAACATTCAATTCACATTTATTTGTATAGTGCTTTTCACAATACATATAATTTCAAAGCTGGTCTACAGACAATGCATGTTTAAAACCAAAGGTTAGACTTTTGTTTTAGCACTGTGATTGATTGACAGGTGAATAGGCAACCCATTGATGTTGTGTGGGACACATCCAAACGGATCAGCAACAGATTTATGTTGGGGCAAAAAAATGGAAAGACTCCTTTTCCTTTTAAAAAAAGGAAAGTTTTTACCTGTTATCTAACATGTGATCTAACAGTATCTGTACTGCATAAAAATAATCTTAAGATGAGAGAATGCTTACAGTGTGTTGACCGGAATCTAGCAAAAATCTGCAAAATAAATTTGTACTATCTGTACTATTATTTCAGACACTTACAATTAATCTTTTTCTAATTCACCAACTTTTGACTGCTACTGTACATCAAAAAACATAACGAAATCACAGCCTCTCATACTCTTTTTAATTCCAGAAAATGAGTTTATCATGCTGAGGTCAGATGTCTTACAATGGTATGCATGCATCTAATATTTGAAATTGATTCCTATAGCTATGTATTCTGATCCATTCACGTGATCACGACACATTACCTGTCAGGATGTCTGAGGCCTGCAAGGTGACTTCACTCCAAATGGAGCCCTGTCAGCGTAACTCTAGAGCCAGACAGAGTTTCAACCGACCTTCAAAATAAGGACATGCCTACGTCCAAAAATACCATCTCTTGTCTTCATTTGGCAATCTCTTATCTTGTGTTTAAATGTAATCGTAATCCTAATTCAAGTTTCTGTTGTGCACTTTCTTCAGAAATGTCTGTATAAACCACACGCTTATCTTGATAAGACACAGGAATAGAAGCTACACAGCATCACTCTAGTACTAGACATGCAGGGTTAGAGTTAAAGATGCAATGATCTTTTTAAGATGCATTGTATATGAAAAGTGGGCCGGGGTGCACTGTGGATGTAAATGCTGCAGAGTGTTCAAGGTTAAATAATTCATTTGATGCTGATCAACTTGAAGATAAATCTGTGTGTGTACTGGTATATGTGGTATATGAAGTGTATAATGACATGCATAATTACATGTATATAAAGACATAAACAGGGTTTACAAGGACACTTCCTGTGTCCTCATAAACCAAATGGCTTCAAGAACATACTAAAATGGCAAACATTTTCTGTGAGGGTTAGATGTAGGGGTAAGGTTAGGGGAAGAGAAGTGGGAAAAGAAGTGTAAAAATGTTACATCTCAACATTATACATTAACACATAAGATTCAGTGTGATCTAAAGTTTCAAAGCTGACTGACAAATCTCTAGCAGAGATCTCTATCTCTAGTCTATAGTCTATCTCTAGACACCTTTACTGAGGCTGTGTGGAAAATGTTCATATATATTTATTACAAAAAATTGCTACAAAAGTGTAAAAATGACCCCTTTAAAGAGCGAAAGCTATGAGAGGGTGAGAAGAGGGAAACTGCTATGACCCATAGTGCTTCCAGTAGGTCAGATCAGACCTTTCAGAAAGTGTTTTTAAAAATGTATTGGAACTGAGTGCTTACTTAATGGCCTGTTCTTCATGGTCAGGGCTTTCAGTCATAAGAAAGTTCAGGGTGAGCCACAAAAGCATCAGACTTAGAGATAAATGAAAAGATGAATGAGTGCAAGGAGAAACAGAGGAGAGGGAGAGGGAGAAAGTGTAAAAAGGGTGGTACATAAAATGTAAAGATAAATGATGGCAAGGTCAGATGAAGACAAGAGAGAGTCCTTTTCCATTACCATATATGAGTGTGTTTTCTGGAGAATCATTTGCTCTTGAGAGAGAAGGAGTGAAAGTGAAGGGTGAGGCTGCTGTTATATTTTATTTATCATCATCTTCTCCTCTTTGCCCTTTATTCATACGTCACAATGCAGACAGCTGTTCTCTCTGAGCAAATGACCAAATCTCTCTGACTGGCATCCTTAGCAAAACATGCCCGCTCTGGGTCACCTTGTAGTATCAGACGCGACTTCAATATGTGACTCCACAGAAAACCCAAAAGCAAATCACAGCCTTCAGAGTAAGAATGACTGACGGGGATGTTAGGGCTGTCAATAGGTTTAAATAATTAAAAGAAAAATTTGACCAAAAATGATCAGACATTGTCAGTGTATCATGGTTCCATAAATTTATTTCTATAAATTGAAGCACTGATGGCAGTGTTGGACTTAAAAGGTTTTGTTATCCTGTTATTCTCTAGTTTAACCACTGGTGGACAAAATAAGGAACTACAGCCTTCATGTGGGAATTGAAATAACTGATCATTAAAACAAATAAGTGCCCCCTTTTCATAACAAATGGCTGAAACTTAGCACATTATGTCACAATGTTTTGCTTTCCATATAGGAAATGTTTTGTGAACCTAAACTTTTGTGTACACAAATATAGGCATTTTAGTCAGGTTATAATGGACCACACACTATTGTTGATCAATAGGTGGCACTGTCACCAAATTGTTATGAGACAGTCACAATGTAATCAGAATGACTAGTAAAGTTTCATGTCAGTACAACAGAGCATTGTTAAGACAGCCTGAAATCGTTTTGGCATCTTTCTATTTATTATCTTGCATTAGTAAAGAACCATTTAAAATATCAAAAAGATTTGAATAACTTTGTGTCACTAGATGATGCATGCAAAAGTTATAAGTTATAACTTTTGACCACTAGGGGGTCCTGGCTCCAAACTTTGTAAGTACTCTCAGATGATGATGATGATGAACCATACCAAGTTCCATAAACATACATAATAGTAACATATTTTATGACAAAATTCAAAATGTCTGACCAAGAAACATTGGATATCATTAAGGAATCTAAAGACATCACTCTCATGATTTAGGTCAGTTTTCAAAGTTTCTCATTCATCTCAGGTCATGTCTGTGATGACATACCAAGTTTCTTGTCAATACACAAAAGCATTACGAACATACAGGCTAACGTTCATTTTTGCACATTTTTTGTGGGTTATTTGAGAATGATTGGGTCAATTAAAAAGCCTTTGATAACCTTTTGTCTAGAGTGTGCAAATTTTGTGCAAATTGGACAAACGCCCTAGGAGCAGTTTGAAAAAAGTATTTTATTTGAAAAATTAAGCCAAGGAATTAACAGAAAAATAATTTTGTTTCTAGGACTTATTAGTCAAAAGTTCAGAGCATAAACATAAATGAAACTTTAAACTGTTGGTCGCACTAGAGAACATTTTGTGCTTGGACCCCTAACTATTGTAAAGCGTGTAGATTCTTAGATTATATGAATGCAAAATTTTACATCCATTGCATTAGTAGCATTATTTATTTATATTATTATATTGTAATATATATATATATCACACACAATACAGTGGTGGTACAATACAGTAATTATGCTACTTTGAATTTCTGTGACTGACTATAATAATTGTTTCAGGAAACCAAAATGTATACATTATTGTCTCATTTAACTGCCAAGTGACAGTTAAATAGGACATTTACAAAGCCAAGTGACAGCAGACCAGATGAATTCTATGTGTACTCAACACCTCATTTTTAATAGCCAATGAGTGGGTAAATAAGAGTCTTTGAAAGCACTCTTTAAAAATTATTTTTTTAAAGAGCTTATCCACTGACCCGAAACTTGTGTGCTAGTGACCGACAGCCACTACAGTGTGTTAGCAGCATTTCACACCTGTCATCTTTTATTACAGTGAGTAAATGGTGACTGAATCTCTTGAAAGAGCCAGAGAAGTCACATATCAGCCAGTCAGAGGGAAATGTTGTATGACTGGCAGTCTAGTATGCCAATCACTTGGTCATACTGACTGGCACAGCACAGTGAGAACTTTATACACCAAAAGTGTACAAACAATGATATTAGAGGGACAGTTGACAATTATGAACAGGTCAATGTTTCATGCCCAAGTCCGGTTAATCCTCGGTGGCTGTCTTTATATGTTTGCATTTCTAAATAAATGTTAATGCAAACATATTAGCTGCAGCTCCATTCCACCCCAATAACAAGACATCACTGAATGAAATTATGCAGTGAAGAAGTGTAAAAGAGAGGCCCATAGTTCCCCTAGCAACAGCATAGAAACGTGAAAGAGAGTCATCTGTCGTGCTATGCATGTATGCAGGGTGTTTTTTATCCACCTTTGAATGTAGTTAGATTTAAAAGTTTATATGACTATTATTCTTCTGTTAAAATGAATACTTCAAATTGGCACCACTCCTTTCAATCATATACGTTTCATTTCAATCCAGTTGACAGCTCAATTGGATTAATTAGGCTGCTTTCAGGGAGCAGGAGAACCCAGACGCCGAACAGTCTGACTTCAAAATGAGCTTTATTAACAAAAACTTCCTCAAGGGAAAAAAAAAAAAGACTCAAAACAGAACAGGCACAAGAAACAAACGCCATAAAAAAAAAAAACCCAAGGTGACAACAGACAACAATCCAGCACAAGACAGCAAACACAAGGGCATTAAATAGGAAAGGAAACAAGGAAGGTAACGAGGGCAGGCAGGTGAGGGGAATGAACCAAAGATGGGAGGATTAACGAGGAAACGAGAGGGCGGTTCAAGACACGCGACAGAGAAGTACATGGCACAAAGTAAACAAACAATGGCCATGTGCCTCCACACATAACAAAGACACAGAGCATGAGTCTCCAAGAAACAAGAACCAAGACTAGGATTGAGTCAGGATCCAAACATCGTGCTCTGAAACAAAACACAGGGCTGTCAGGATCCTGGCAGGAGAATCCAGGAAAAACCCAAGACATGAAGGACCCTCACAGCTGCATGTTAAAAGTTACATTTTTATTTTTCAATTTCAATTAAATTTTTATCTTTATTTTAAGTGTTGTTTACATTTCTAAGAATGTATTGATTTTTTTCCTGTTTTCCATACAGCCAACCACAGAACAATGCTTTTTTAAATAAAGTCTTTTTTGTGGCATTATCTATATCTACCCTAACCCTAACAAAACAAAGTACAGCCTGATAATGAGTTCTTAGAAAGAATAATATGTAATGGACCACCCATTAAAAGTCAAGCCCTGCTTCAGCAGATTAGCCGACTAATGCTGGTTCTCCGTCTGTTCCCAAAGAGGTAAAAAGAGGCAAAGGGGGTTGTGATAAAGATTCACTTCCACTACAATCATCACCACTCCAGGCCCTCATTCAGGCTCATAACAGGAAGTGGGCTGATGAGAACTGAGCTATTTCTAAAAATACCTTGAGAACTGAGCTATTTCTAAAAACATATCTGAGAATGTTCAAACTTTCCTTGGTAATTGATTGGCTGTTCCCTAGCATAACTGTTCCTTTGTGTACTGAAACCCCAAGCTGACAAAGGGTAACATTTAATGAGAGAAAGTTTTGTTCCGCCCTTGAGAGTGTGCAGGACGCACACACACACAAACACAGTACTGCTGTTTGGAGATAATTGGCATGTAGTCCAGAATGTAAATGTGGTCATATGGGAAGGAGAGAAAAGGTAAAAAGCTTATATCTGGTGTGAATCTGATCTCTATTCGGGTGCACTGAATCTACACTGTGCAGAGGTGGCAAAGCCAAAACTGCAGTTGATTTGAACACATACACCCACTGAAATCTCACTGTGGAGAGATTTTCTTACACAGCTGAACATGGGAGTCATAGGAAAGATATTGCTCTTTTATTGCTTTTATTGTTAGACACATATTGAAAGAGGGATCCGAGCCACATATAATGACAAGAATATCATAGAGGGTGTGGGGTCTTTCAACCAGGGCTCTAAGCAATTACCTAGAGCACCCCAGAATACATGTAATAATCTACCTAAAACCACTAAGAATGCCTTAGCAACTAGAAAGCAAAGCCCTGGCAACTACCCAACCTGTTATCAAAGCAGCAGGATTTTCTTAATAAAATTTTGAAATATAGTTGCTGTTAAAACATTTAGTAAAAATCATGATGTTGACAATCTATAAAACATTAAAACATGTCCACCCATATATATTATAATATCCTAACATCCTAACAAGTGGACAAAATACACACATTTAAAAACATGACAAGCACACAAGTATAAATCCATAAACACAAACTTTTTTCTTTTTCGAAAACCTTATTAACAGGGACTTCTCTCTTTTAAGCTTTGACTGTATTAAAACAAAACTCAGTGAAGTGGAGAAGATAAAACTTAAACATGCAAAAACACACACAACAGAAGTTAATTAAGAGGCTTGTGAAACTGATACTCTGGGTGTCATGCACTGCAAAATACATATTGGGGGCTGACACCAACAGTAAGCTATAAAGAGACCTCATGACCATATACACACACACACTCAGAAAGCTTGTGCAAGTTGTGGAACAGCAAAGAGCAAAAACACTCAATCTGTTTTTACTTACATTATCCCCAAAAAATTAATTTTGTTCGTAGCCTCCCACAGTGAAAGCATCTCCTTGGAGACAGAGGCTGACAGATACATTGTGGTCCCTGACATTGGGCATATTCTAGTAAAAAAAAAAACATTTAAAAAAAATGTTTTTAATAACGTGATTGATCTGTTATATCATCACTTCATAACAAAGCTAACTCATTATGTATGACACTGAAAGAATAGATAAACCTTTTGTACCAGCCACATAACATTATTTAAAACATTATTAAATTTCACTGTTTGCTGATATAATAACAGAGTACAGTGATATATCCACTGTGTATTTTAATTCTGGTATGTGGGCTTAAAATGTGTTAGTTCTCAAGGAATCATGCTTTAACAGTCTCCTCAGGTACAAATCAGTCCAACAGCTTTCACTACCACACCATGTGGTTGACAAAAATTTCATCATTTCAGTTTAAATGATGACACATTGGTCTCTCTGTGAGGAATAAGATGCCTTCCATCAACCATCAAACTAAAGCTCACAGTGTTGCATAATCCACAGTAAGAGACTTACTGTGCATTGTGTTTTGACTCTCTTGGTGACTCTTGAAACAGGTGCCTTTTCCAGTTTAATAAAGCAATTTTCGATGGAAAAGACAGACAGAAATGGGGAAGAGTAAGGTGAAAAGTGAGACATGACACAGACTGGCCTAGGTCTTTACCAGCCACCAGCTCTTGTATACCTCAAATGTGCAACCTTCTGCCCCACTACATAAACTGTAGCATTTTAAAAGATTTTAAAAATTTGCTCAGACAAATTTTGTGTTGTCGGGGTAAGTGAATATTATGCATTTTATATATTTCATAATTTTCCTGTTTTTGCATTTTCTTAAATCTATGCAGTTCTTCCCTTTGTATCAAATATGTATTTAAGTTGTTTTGCAACAATGCGCCATTGTTAAAAGCTCTATAAATAAATTTGAATTGAATTGAAAGTGTTAATAAATTGTGTAGACATTTATTTTAAGTGTTTCTTCACATATTTGTACACGGTGGACACAAATGGGACCTGCTTTGTAGAACGACTCCAAAGCAGTTACAGAATTGAGTTAGACTCTCCAAAATGTTTACATACAGACCAAACAGAGCACTGCAGAAAGACAAAAGCTGAAAGAAGGACAGGCACAACACAGTGGTGGTAATAGCTAAAAAATTAATTAAATCACTTCTAATTAAGGATTATGTAAATCAGGTAACAGTATAAATGCAGCTGCATAATTAGAGCTGAACACAATTTGCATGGCACAATTTCCAATCTTGAATGTGAGTTTTGAGTGCTAAGTTTTCAAGGATGCAGCAAAATATCACTATCTAACATACTATATAACATACTAGCACTGCAATCCAGGCACCTATCACTATACAATGTTATTTTAGTTTTAACACTTCTCTATTTTGTCTATACCACTTCTTATAACTTTATAACACTTCTACTAACTCTATAAAGTAAACAAACAGGTCTTTCAAATAAAATTCCAATTTCTGCCTCTTTCTGTGGCAGCCAATAGCTATAGTTAATTGCACGAGGCAAACAGCCCTAACGTTTATTAATAAAGCTGTAAATCTGAAACAAGATCAATTTACATAGTACAGAGCTGTATGCTGAAAACAGTGACAATAATTTAATTCAAGTAATACTTTTTAATTTAAAATACCGTGTTATGTTAAAGCATTTATGGTTATTCAAGCTTAGAAACTTTTTACTATCATAGACTGCCCTCTCCTGGTGTAAAGCATGTAAAGTGGTTAATTATTTTTCTCACCTGCACAGTTGACCACACAGTTTTGATGGCCCCATGAGCAGTTTCTACAACTTTAAATCTCTTAATGCCCAAATGATCAGCCTTCACCTGGACACCTGTCACTGAGCAGTTTTCTATTACCTGTAATTGACAGGGTTATTTGTAAACATTACTAATAAAAAGCTTAAAAATAAATGAGAACTTAAAGAACTAAATTATACCCATATCACCGACCTACAGTGACTTGTTCAAAGGTATAAACCTTTATTCCAGCCCAATACTGATTTTGAAAGCACACACAAAAACAACCAAGGTACAGCACATCTTAATTTTATGAATGTTTAGTAACAATGCATTTAACTGTCACTCCAGTAACTACAATATGGTTAATAATGCACTGCTAACTGATCAATGGAGCTTTAAAGTATTTTACAGCATGCAAGTAAAGCACTGCAAAGTTATTATGTCATCTCTCTATAGGAGTAACATTACCTTCTGGATATCTTAAAGCTTATAAATGAGTCTGTTCATGTTTTAGGTACTCAAAAACTTTGCTGATAAAGATTATAGGGTAAAGAATTCTAAATGGTTAAAGTAATTAATGCTTTGTAACACTAAAAATGTGTTTTTTTTGTGGGATTCATAAGAGCTATAGACAGTACTAAGGCATGTACATTACAGATTACAGAATAGTTCACTAATCAACTATGGAACAAAAAGGTATGAAGACATACCTCATAGATAGATAGATAGATAGATAGATAGATAGATAGATAGATAGATAGATAGATAGATAGATAGATAGATAGATAGATAGATAGATAGATAGATTCTAGGATTGTGGATGATGTTTTAACATGATGGTATCACGTTTTACCATGATGCTAACAAGTTTAACAAAAATTAAGCTAGCATTAATGCTTTACTAGCTTTACTAGCTTAATTAGCATTAGTTAGCTAATTAATTTTATATGATTTTAGCATGTTTAACATGATGTTAACATGAATTAGCATAATGTAACATGATTTTCATGATTATAATAAAGTCTGAGTCAAAAGGGGCCACCCACTTGTCTCTACGATATTCTGATCCCTTTCACCTTTTTCAATGCGTCAATGGGGTGGTTGCTAGGGTACTGTAACTAGTTGCTACGGCAACACTAACTATGAGTTACGTACCAAATTTTACAAAAAGTATGCAAGATTGTTTTACAAGCACCACTACAAAGTATGCAAGAGATTAAAAGTGGTGCTAGTGATGCACCACTAATTATATATATTAATACCAACATTAAACCAAGTATTTTTTGCATTACAAGTTTTCTTTAAATGTTATGTTTTGATGTTATGTTTAGATAAGTAAATATGAGACAATGCTATTATTTACATGTCTAAAAAACATAAATCTAGATATTAAGAAAACTTGGTTAAAATTATTATTTCATTTTAACAAAATATTCATACATTCGTTTCAAGTTGTTAAAATACTATGCACATGTATTAAACAGTGGATTATTACCATGTTTTAAAGACAAAACAGTAGGAGAAATAAGCAGTATGTGAACAAATCAAAAGCTATATCACTTCTTGTTGACTTGTTGCAGATTTAAGGATAAGAACACACTTTTTATGTACCTGTTTTTTCGTCATTTACAGTCTATACACTATAGCAACAAACTGCAACAAAACTCGTGATTTTGGACGTCTATGTTTATTTGTAGAGCATTTGACATACCACTAGTAATAGTCATGTGAGATAGTAATAGTGTGCTTTGCCTTTGGAAAGCACCACTAATAATAAGTTAGTTAATAATCAAAAAACATAATGCTGGCTTTCTCAAGCTAAAATAATCATGGAATCATCTTTTGCACTGATTCTGGGACAGATTCCATGTGGGTCTGAAAACCAGTAAAATTTGGTTGGTTAAAATACAGCTGGGAGTCCGTCCCATTTTGCCTATTTATACCCTAAAAGTCTGTACTGTTTTTGTTATGGTAAAGTATACCCATTTTAGTGTGTGGCAAATATATATTCAAATACTGGGACACACTAATGCATAATGGAAGTGACCGTTGTTGCCCAGACAACACTGTGATGTTAATAATTACACACATCAAAGTCCTCCTTGCATTTAACCATTTATTCATTCATTATTTCTAATGTAATGCTTACTATATATTCATTTATTAATCCCATGAAGCATCACTTATTTGGTATATTAATTTAGTGTGGCGGCACCCTCTCACAATAAGTTGTGAGTAAAATCTGCCATTAGAGTGTGCATGGATCTGCACTTTTTTGAATCTGAATTTTTACCAGAAATAGTAGACTATCTGAGTACTTAAAGGATACTCATTTCACTATACCCTGACATGGAACATACTAATTCTAATTTTATACTATACTATTTTATACTAATACTATTTAGGACAGCTAGTATGTGAATTGGGATGCAGGGCTTGATTCTATAATGACCATTAAACTGTGTAATTGACTGTTGCCCCCGGCAACCAGTTTGCCTAGCTATCTGTCTTGTATTACTCTATGGTAATATGGTAATTTCCTTCTCACTGAATAAAATTCAAATCAACATTTCATTTTTCTGTTAAGTAGTCATGTAATGTAGGATAATGTAGTCACCAAGTTATTATGGTAAAACAAAGACCTGTATGTGTCAGAGTCCTGATCCCCTTTTTTGTAATAACGACATTGAAGTTTATTAGACATATATTTTAATACTATATTTACTGGGCATTTGGCCAGCTTTATTTGACTTTCAAGACACAAATAAGTTTGTTAATTTCTAATGAAAAGCCAAAGCAATGGCCAAATCTAAACTAATTTGGTCTCACATTGACTTTTCATTAGACAGTGAAGTCTAATCAACAATGTTTTAAACAACATTGATTGCCTAAGGCAAGTCTATAAAAATGAATACTTTTTTAAAACCATTTGTTTGTACAATTTGACTGATCATGTTTTTAAGATGTCTGGTTGAGCTTGTACTCATCTAAATGCTTCAGATCTGAGATGACCATGTTGCATGTATGAGCCAACAGTTTAACTTCAGTGTTGCTCTGTGTTAACTGCCACAAAAGCCCTGTGAAAGGGAACAATAGTCAGTGTCTTATTAAAACAAACAAAAACTGAAATGCAGGTTGGGTTGTGTACAATGTACAAGCCCAGATGAGCTCATTTTTATTAGACAGACTGATAAACCCAAGGACTTTAATTTGGCTGTGACTCAAGTCTTCACAATCACCCCTGAAGGCCTATTTATTTAGTAAACTCTAGAACGAAGGCTGCAATTGACTGATCAAGTTTTTAAGATGTCTGGTTGAGCCTCAGTGTTTAGAAAACCACACTAAGCATGATGCTGTGACAAAAGTGGAGAAAAAAATGGTAGACCCACATTTACAAGACATACCCAATATGTAATATATACTTTTTTTGTAATATATCCAAGTATTTTTCTTTTTTGGTGTGACAGTGTTCACTAAAAGGCCATGGCTTTCCAGCTATTAAAGGAGCATTAAAAGGTCCATCTTAAGGCCAGTGAAATTGTGATTTGGAGAAGGACCATGCAGCTCTAAATAAAGGAGGAGGCTGAGAAAGAGAAAGGCAGATTTAGGTAGCAGATTGTTTTTGGAAATAATGAAGCTATGGAATAATAATGCTATGAATAGACAATAAAACTTAAATAGTAAAAAAATACTATAAAAACTTGAAAGTTTAAGTCTGTATGATGTATTTATATGATATAAGAAATGAAATTTCTGACTACTCTGCTTTCCTTCACCTTTGTCTTTATGTGGGTCTGGTTCATGCCTGTTTCATTGTCAGAGTAAAGGGTTATCAAAGAGTGCAGGCAATAGTAGCCTCTGTCCCCCAGTAATAATCAATTATTTATTTTCACAAGGTATCATTAGCTGTAATGTATTTCTACATCTGTTATACCCATTTACTGAGGGATTTGAACACTGCCATGTGTAAGGTAACATAATATGTTAAAACTACAGTAATGAACAATAATGACTAACAATATATCATAGATAGGCCATAGTCATTTCCACATTTATTATAAACTGAGATGCATCACATACTACCTACATAGTGATGAAGAGTAATAAGCTGCTTAATCTTGCTTAATCTTTGAATTGACAAACTGCTCTGCAGTTACATTATTGATATAGAATGATACTTTACAATTACCATTCATTAACTGATGGAACTGTAATGTGATCCATTGGAAAATATTTTTTAAAAAAGTTTAAGAACAGATCATGTTATTTAAAAATTATTTCCTAAACTTGGAAATCATCAGTATTAGAGAACAGAATTAGATTGAAACAATAAACATCGATTTCTAATGCTGATTAATTATCTAGGAGATGTAATCATAAAAGTGCTGTAAAATTATAATAGTATTCATAATCTGTGCTTCCACACCCACTGGATGCTTATCAGAAGTGCACGCATGCACCAACAACTTCCCACTTCTGAACTTACCCAGGTATGTCACATAACCAGGTTTCTGGAATACGCTCCAGAATCTCAATGAAACTGACAATGCGTGCTGCAGTCTGACGAGAAATATAACAAAGCAATCTGTTTTAGTTGTGCTTTTCACATGACATTACTTTTGACATTAACGTATTGCCATTCTGGGTTATATTGTTCCATGGTTCACATTTTTTAGATTTTAACCCAGATTAGTAATTAATCATGGGTAAACAGGTTTCACTGTACAGTTACCCGAAGTTAACATGAGTGTGCACATTGCAAGGGCTTCTCACTGAAGATGCTCCGCTCTCATCTGGCTGTCTGGGGAGGCTGGGTGGATCAGGTCCACTGCTGAGGATCGGCAAAGACTCATCTTATAGGGTTTGCAGGAGGCTTTCACACTTCCCTGCTGAAGGGGGCCCAATTCGTCGACTCGAATTTCAGAGGTTCATGGCTGCCTTCACAGCCTATTCTCATGAGCTATCCTATGAGCCTGCCCTTTGTCCCTAATTTCACGCTAAGGTGGAGAGATCTTGAAAGAAACTGTATTTCTCTTGTGTTTAACTGCATTCATGGGAAAATTATTTAAATGTGGAGGGTATGCGAGAGGACAAACATGGAGGGATGCCTCTCATTGATGAGACACTTATGGGTGATCTCTCAGTGGGTGGAGAGATCATCCCTGCAGGGTCTGACTCTGCCAGTCGGATCACTTCAGGTCTCATCATGTCTGAATATTTTGGCCATACCAAGCCAACCTGCTTAAGGGCTTGGATTAAGGTTAAAGGCTTTCCTGACATGGTGGCTGAGCTGCACCTGATCTACAGATTTAGCTCTCCGTGGCACCAAACACATGGATGCTGCTATAAGACAATCTATGGTGGTTATGATGGCCACAGAGAGACATCTGCGCAATTAATTTGTGACTTGGCTGATATTGAGACGCAAAAGAGATTTCTCCTCGACTTGTTGGTCTCGCCCCCAAGCTATTTTGCATATCTGTATAGATTGTTGCTCGAGATGTTCAGTCTCAGGCCATTGAGAGGTATATCCTGTGGCAATCTAAGACCTCATATGATGCCCCTGTGCCCGGCCCTTCTGTGTCTGAATACTGGAGGTGGGGTCAGAAGCAGTGAAGCAGTGTCACCATCCATGCTCCTGCCACCTCATGGGGTAGAACACAGGAGTGGTGTAAGGCTGAGGCTCGCACAGGAGTGAGGAAGTAGCCCCGCCTAACTCCCTCCTTATTTCCCTGTCTTGTTGCATAAGCACTTAAACAGACCCTGAATATGAAGACTATGGTGGCCTAATTTAAGATGGTTAAATTAACCCAATAAGCTTGGCTGTTTGGTGGGGTTGTTGTCCTCCTGGCGATTTATATAGGGCTTTCTTTGTCTAGTTGCAGCCAGCATTTTTAAGTCCAGCTCCCACAGATTGGCAGAGTTGCACCCTCTCCCTTTGGTGAAGGGGTATTATACAGGGGGCTCTGCCTTTCCTCCTTCTGGCTGGCAAAGGGGTGCCAGTATTCTGGGATATGAAAATAGGTGTAATAAATTCAATATTTTTATCCGAGCTCGTCCAATGAAATGGCTGTAAATGAGTCTAGTAGTACTTGAGGCGTGCTGTAGTACGCAGTGCTAATAGACAGAGGTGTGGCTAGTTGAATAGATTCTATATTTTCTATAATTTGCTCTAATTTACTAAGAAAGAACTGAAGCTATATATTACATTTAAAACCCAGATTATACACTTAAAACAATCTTTTGGCTTTTTGTACTTTAACCAACAGATGGCGCTAGTGTTACGCAGTAACTGAAGTTAAAGGATGCCGAAAATGTAGGGAACTTGCCCCTCAGAGCTCTTTTATGCAGGTTTCTATTATTAAATAAGTGTTTAAAAACTATGTCAAACATTTTAAATAAATTTTAAATAATTAAAAATATTATTTTTAATTGGGCCTTGGGCATTTATCTGGTATTTTACTGTTAGAAATTAACCAGAGTTTGGGGGATAAACATCCTAGATATTTATAGTCTGTTACTTGTAATTTAGTATTTAATAGTTGGAATTTATCACTATTAGAATTCCCATTTATTGTCAATAAATAAATACATTTTTTGTAATTTTGTTTATATTTTTTATATTGGGAATATAACAGGAACAACAGGAAATATATAAAAAAATATAAAAAAAGAAGCACACTTGAATGATATTCAAACATTCCTTTCATCACCAAAACATCACCTAACAAAACGGCCATGCACACTCATATTCTGTCAGATGTGATAAACAAATAAGAAATACATGATTATGACAGAAACAGTTTTAACATGAACAGCAAGAATTCACCAAAACATACCAGCCACACATACACACCATTGTTGATATATTGAGATCTGATTGTTTGATTGCTTAAACATAACAGTCATAACATAAATGCTAAATCCTACAATAAATTGTGCAATTCACCACCACTGAATAAAGTTTTTAAAATTCTTACAAAGAACAAAGAAAAAATGCATTTTAGATACGTTCATACAAAAAACTAAAAAACGTCTCAAGTTACATTTGTAACCTGTTCCCGCACAGTTTTTTAGGATGATGCTACACTGCTGGTAAAATGGGCCATACCCAGGGTGATCGTTTGCGACAACCAAAACAAAGAGCTGAGAGGTCTTATGCCACTGGCTTAAGTGGTGGAAATAGATCCTCAAAACTCTCATTGGACACAACAAGTGAAGCCTTTCCTGTTCCAGCGACTCATACGGCAGAGGACAGAAGGCATGAAGCACCATCGGCTGATTAGCAGTAGCAAAGCACATTAGGAATATAGTCTGGTCTAGGTTCTCCTGTAGCTCAGTGGTAGAGCATTGCGTTAGCAGCGCAAGAGGTTGTGGGTTTGATTCCCAGGGAGTACATGTACTAAGAAAATGTATAACTTCAATGCACAGTAAGTCGCTTTGAAGTCACTTTGGATAAAAGCGTCTGCCAAAATGCATAAAATGTCTTTCACAAAATGGCTTTAACAAACTCAGGGGCAAAATCTAAACAGGCAGGGTCTACAGAAAGAGCCTGTCAATGCTTAATAGAGCCACCTTGAGAGTCAGAAACCTATCTCAGGCTGACTTCAGGAGCTAAAATGGAGCTTCAGATAAGCCCCTTTATCTGGGGGCTTCAGATAAGCCCCTTTAGACTACAGAAACATCCCAAGATAAAACAGACAAGGACTCAGCCGTCTGGCACAGGGCAGAAAACAAGACACCAAAGGATGTCTCCCAATACAGTCTCTATCAACAGGTTTATGGCAAAAACAGCAGCCAAATAAACCTTGAAAGTAGAAGGTGCTCTTGAAACAACTCCAGCACTAAACCAATAGGATAGTTAACTGGGTCAACATGGTGTTGCTTACACCATGACACAAAAAGCTGCTATTTCAGGGCATACATACTTCTAGTAGAAGGAGGTCTGGAACTCAGAATCTATACAATCAGAGATATATACAATCTCTATACAATGTCAGTAGAGATCTATACAATAACAGCTGAGAGACGGGCATCTAGGAGCTGACTCCCCTCAGGGGCCAGACCCACAGCTTCCAAATTTCTGGCCAGGGTTGAAAGATCGATCCCAAGCCTGAGATAGTAGATCTTTTTGGACTAGAAGTTCCCCAGAAACTCAGAGAGCCAGACTCTGGTCTGCCAGAATGGAGCTACTGAGTAGATGAACTCAGTCCTTGTGAATCCTCACTAGGACTCCTGAGAGCAAGGCTGTTGGGAGGAAAGTGTACAGTATCATCCCCAGCCACGTCTGTACCATGGCTTCCAGCCCCAACAGAGCTGGGTAAGTGAGGTTGAATCAGGGGGGGACAGTAAATTCCTCTGAGGTGAATAAATTCATTTCCACTTGGCCATACCTTCGCGTAATTCCACCACTTGGATGAAGCTCCAAGTGGTGGAGCTCCAAGCACTCCCCAGGCCTCAGCCTCTGTCCTAACAGCATATCTGCTCCCAGATAACATATAGAGAACAGTCTGATGTGCTAAACTGGTGGTGCAAATGCAGGCCTCTCTGGTGAACATGTTGGCCCTTGAGATGTGGAAGGAAGTGCTTTAATGACAGAACCACTGCCCTTATTTCCAGGCAATTTTGTGCCAGAAGAGATAAGGGCCCTCTCACAGACCATGGATTGTGCAGCCATCAAGAACTGCACCCCAGCCTGTGAAAGAGGCATCCGTTGTAACAATCCTGCAAAGGCTGTGTGCCCCTACACTGGGACCCAAGGTGAGAAACCGGGGTCTTATACACATAGAAAGGGTATGAAGCCCTTGGCGCATACCCTTATCATCCTTAATGTGTGGTTTTTGAGATGAAGCATTGAAAGCTTTATGCATTCTCCTCCAGTGTGTACGTATGTTGTTGTCATCCCACAGTGTAGCCTTCTCTGTGCCATTCACCTACTCTGGATCCCCTGCAGGGTTACACCGAAGGGCTGTGTGGTACAGCGGGATTTGAGTCCTCACTGTTAAATAGGAATAAAATTATCTAAGCATAAGAAAAGGTCTTTACCACTTAATGGGTCTTTTGGAATTAAAATATAATGGCAAGTCACTTTAGGGTTGTGCTGCTCGATCACAGCCTAATAAATGAATATCATTTTCAGTAAAGATCAGTAGAGGTACTTCAAACAATTAAACGCACTGAAGGTAAATGTGTCTACTGTGCCAGCTGGCAGAGAGCCATTGGCTTAGACGAACCTGAAGAAAGCAAAGCAGCAAATACTGGCAAAAGTGGCTACTAATATCACTGGAACAGAGAACAGGCAGAGCATGGCAGAGTGTTTAAAGGTTTCACCATGAGTGAGGCAAAAGCAACACACCGATTTTTGCCGGGAGAGCCACGGATTGCTAGAAAGAGTGAATAACACATTGAGAATCCAGCTCTGATCTGTCTCTGTTGGGATGAAGAGCTCTAAGCTGGATGTGGCAAGCAAAATGAATAAGAACCAGAGACAAGGTGGAAATGGAAGGCAGTTGGCATTCAGCCACCTTGCAGCACACACACACACACACACACAAATCCTCACATCACAATCTTCTTTCTTGGCTTGTGTCTGTGTGCTCTGTCCATAAAAATCCAGTCTTATACAATTACACAGATGAAACTAGAAAAAGTTTTTAAAGCACATGCAGTTCGAAAACAACACAACTAAAACATCAACATTCATTATTAGCTAAACATATGATTAACATTTTATCAAAGACCTTTTTATCATGCTGTTTCAGAATTGTCCTTCAACTTGGAGAATAAAATCTTAATCGACAGAGCACTTAAGGGATTCAATTAGCCAAAATTGAACATTTTGTCATAATTACATTCCTTGTCTCTTCAGTGGAACATAAAAGCAGATATGTAGGAGTGTTCACATCTCTGTTTTTCCTAATAGGGACTGGGGCTGTTGAGCTCCAATAAGGAAAGGACATATCACAAAAGCAGTCTATGCAGCTCAGACCTGATTCAAATCTTCTTATAACAAACAATAGCTTTGTCTGAGGAATAAAATTAACTTTGTATTCTTATTAGTGGTGCTTGCCAAAGGGGAAGCACACTATTATCTCACACAACTCTTCTTCTTCCATACACATTTTGGTTCATAACTCGACCTGCAATTTTTGTCATAGATCCATGAATGAGGTGTCAAATTGTGAGCTTATTGAGGAGAAGTGCGCTATGACTTTTATAAGCGATTTGGTGTACAATGTTCTTTGAGTGTACAAAAAATCCTATACTTTGAAAAACAATCCCATACACTTAACATTGGACAGAATTTTGTGACTGCATCAGAATGTCCTAAAGACTATTGGGTGGGCTCATATCGCTTGGCTTCGCCATCAGCAACAAATAGTGGCATTTCAACTTCATAGCCATGCCCTAGCCACCTGTTACAGTATCCTAGAAAACAGCCCCTTTGACCTCCATTGAAAAATGTGACAAACATCAGAGCATCATACAGACAAGCTGGTGGCCTCTTCTGAAGCAGACTGGCTAGTAGTCTTTAATTATTTAGTCTTCTAATACTCTCCCCCATCTATGCATCATTGGAGTTTTGGTTCCTTGACATTGTTGCCCTGTTGGCTTGCTTATTGGGAGACTGCTGACATGTACCTTGACTTAGGGTTTTTTAAATTGTTAATATTGCTTTTAATATAATAATCTAACTACAGTTTTAAAGACTATTTTACGTTCTCTTTTTTGGAAGAAACAGCAGCTAAACAGCAAATAAACATTGAAAGTAGCAGGGTCTAGCTCTGCAGAAATGCGTTCTAGTAGAAACTCCAGCACAGGACAGCACTGAATAGGACAGTAAACTGGGGCAACTTGGTGTTGCTCACAACATGACACAAAGAGCTGACACTTCAGGACATTCTACTTTCCTAGTAGAAAGCTTATAATCCTCTCTACAACCCCAGCTGAGAGATTGGCATCTAAGAGCTATCTTAGATCCACAGTTTTCAAATTTCTGGCCCAATTTTCTTTTCTGCATAGAAAGGGTACAAAGTCTGTGGCATGTAACCCTTATCATCCTAAATCTTTGTTTTTTGGATAAAAAGCCTTTTTGATAGTCAGAACTGAAATGGCCTCATGTGAAGTAGACCCAAAGGGATCATATTAACTGCTACTGCCATAAGGCTTAACAGCCTCTCAATCTGGAGGACTGTTAGATGCTGGCTCTCTACTTTTCTATACTGAAGAAAGTATACTTTTCTTGGGTTGAGTCTCACTTGAGGCAGCTTGAGCACACTTTGTGAAGGTGCATTGTGATAGGGCTAGACCAAAAGGAAGCACTCGATATTGGTAAGCTTCACCCCTGAAAGCGAATTTGAGAAACTTCCTGTGCTCTTGTAAAATCCTGAATGTGAAAAAATGCATCCTTTAGATCTTTAGATGTGACAAACCAGTCCTCGGACTGAATTTGGTACACAATCTATTTGAACATCAACATTTTGAATCTCCTCAGAGACCAATTCAAATGATGCAAATCTAAAATTGGATGCAGCCCCCCATCCTTCTTGGGTACTATAAAGAAAGTGATGTAAAGGCAGAACAGAACACCATTAAAATGCAGAGGATGGAAGGCAACCTAAATTCCGTACCCTCTCTCTACTTTGTTTGACCACCATTAAAAACTAGCCATTTATTTTGATTATAAACATATAATTAAAGCATATATCTTTATCATTTTATTGTTACAATAAATGTTTTAGTAGTGGTCAATTCTTTTTGGAGGGCTTGTAAAATATAATTATTTTTTTCCCAGCCCGCTGTGTTTCAAGTCACACTTCAAGATAGGCACTAGTGAAAGGTCAGGGACTATGTGTCACAACCTGGTGTGCCTGGTGTGTATTGTCAAGGTAATTCCCTTACCTGTGTATTTGTGTGCAATCGCAGGATCCTCTCAATGGAGCAATCTCAGCACTCTTTCCTCAGCCCAATTTTTCTCACTTGTTTTCTGTTCCGTTTATTATACTTGCTACCAGATCATTGTTTGGTCCTGCAGCTAGTCCAGTGTGTGCCTTCAGTTTAGTTGTCTCTATTCTCAAGGTTCCTTTAGATGTCTGCTTCATCCTGCTGCCATTTATGTTTGTTTTGGTCTTTTTGTTTCTCTTGCTCTCCCTAACTGGCTTCCTCAGTTCGCCTGCCCTGGAGCTTCAGCCTCTTCTCTGCTTACAGCCACCAGGTCCTAAAGCCTGCCTTAGCTATTACATTGGATTTAAACTTTATATTTAAAGCCGTAGACTTTATATTTATCTTCCCTCACTAATCTTTCCGTTTGGACAGAGATTTGGTTTCTTTTGCCTACGGGTTAAATTTTGTTATCTAAATTTTCTTAATAAACTGCTTTTCACCTTTTTCTGGTCATAACATTATGATCTGACCAGAATGGACTCAGCTGGTAAAAACCTTTCAGATTAGCCAGCAAGGAGTGTTGCTGGGACAGCAGTCCTCTCAGATCTCCTACACAAACCCCAATGTGGAGGTTATGGCATCTTGGATTGTTAACCTGATGACTCAGTTGCAACAGCTGCACTCCGAGCTGGGAGCTGTCTGGGCCACCTCTGTGGCTTCTGCACCTGTCATTCCTGCCTATCTGCCACCTAAACACAATCTGAGTCCAACCTCCCCCTGTTTTGACAAAGGTCAAACGGATTGTAGAGCATTTCCACACAAACCAGTATGAAGTTGTTTTCACTCTCCAGCCTGCAACCTTCATCTCAGAATCTAAGGTCTCCTATGTCTTAACACTGCTCATTTGTCAAGCCTGGATTGGGGAACTGCGGTTTGGGAGGTGCAGCTTCCACTCTGTCTGAAGTTTTTATCTTCAAGGTGGAGATGTTAAAGGTTTTTGATCAGTCTCTGCATGGGAGGAAGGCAGCTCAGAAGCTAACCCTTCTTTGCCCAGTTGACCACTGAGTTTTTCATTCAGTTCTGCATCCCTGGCATTCTCGTGTAGGTGGAATGAGGTGGCCCTGTGGGACTGTTTCCGGTGGGGACTTTCAGATGAAATCTGAGAACAGTTGGCTCCCTGTAATCTACCAGGTTTAATGACCTGGTGGAACATTCATGTTGCTCCTGAGGAGGTAGCCGGTCTGCTTTACCCCTCCATTCTCTGACATCAACTGCTCACACCTTGTCATCTGAGCCTCACCCTCAGCCAGAGCCTATGTAAGTGGGCACACTTGTTTGACCCAGCTTGCGACAGAGGAGAGACAGTATTAGATCAACAAAGAGCTTTGGGCATTCAGGACACTTCACAGCCACCTATCCAGCAAAACCCAATTCTCACCAATACGGTGAGATGGTTTTCATGACCAAACAGTTTTCATGACCATTACTTCAATTGGCGATCCCCCCACTTCTTTCGCCCTGTAGCCTGGTATGGTGTGTTAGGAGGAGAACTTATATTCCTGTTTGGAGTTTGTGAATTTTAGACTCAGAAGACTTCTTCACCGATCCTGGTTTGGCAAGCAGGTGGAGACTTCCTGTGATACCTTACACATCCCCTTACTGCCCAGACACTCAAAGTCTTCCCTTGCCCTCATCACCCACGTCACTTCCCCTATATGTTTTGTAATCTCTGGTAGTCATTGTAAGGAAACTGGGTTTTACATGTGTGCTGCCTTGTCACCTGGTTGTGTTTTCTCTGTGTTGCAGGAGGAAGCAGTGTATTTGGTCAGGGTCCTGGTGGAGTATCATGATCAGCATCGAGTGTTCAGCAAGTCCCAGGCCACATCTCTTCCTCCTCACTGACCCTAGGACTGTACCGTTGACCTGCTCCCTGACACTTCTTCACCTCATGGTCGTCATTACTTCCTCCCATCTCTGGTAAGACAGATCACAAGCACCTGGAACAACATCCATTCAGCCAGGAGGTTGAACTCCAAGCCGGCCCATTGGACACTGTGGGAACTTCTGTATTACTCTTTCTTATCACCCTGGCTCTAAAAAAGTTAATCCTGACTCCCTGTCCTGTGATTTTGGTTTTCCCGGATGGCAATTTGCCACCCGATGCTATTGTGCCCAGTGACAGGATGGTGGTGTTTGTCCTGAGGGTTCAAGAAGCGGGTTAGGAATGACCAGAGGTTGGTGTAAGTGCCCAGAGAGTGTCTGGATGATCTGTTGTTTAAGCCAGGGTCGGCCCATTCTGCTGTCCTGCAGTGAGGACACTCCTCTACGTTGGATTGCCATCCTGGTGTATAGAGAATGCTGTCATTGGGCTGCAGCATTTTTGGTGGATGTTAGGCAGTTTGTGGCTTGGTTATGCCTGGAGCAAGCCTTCCTTGGGGCTGGGAGGCATGCCAAAGCCAGCTCTGGCCTCTAGTTATGTGTGCAGGCAATGGGTGTGGCTCTCCACTAAGGACCTGTTTCTGAGGGTGCCAGCCCAAAAACTGACTGATCGGTTCATTGGGCCTTATCCTATTACTCAAGTGTAAGTCTGGTGGCAGTGTGACTCAGGTTCACCCCAGCCATGGCTGTGTCCACCCCATGTGCCATGTGTCTTGAGTCAAGCTGGTGACCCAATATAGACTCAACCCCTTTGATATTTAGGGAGACCCCTTTATATTCACATTGCTTTGCTGATCAGCTTGGACTCGGTTTTGGTTTCATTTGCCTAAAGGGCCTGAGTGTTTATTGAGCCAATGATCTCTTCCCAGGTGAAGTAGTGAATAAAATGTTACCTAGTGTATTCTATTGTTTTTACAAGATCTAGCACTCAAACAGTGCAGTTTCTTGTTGTTTATTTTTAGGGAAAGCCTTTGTGTATAAAGGCTTGAGAAAAAATAATATACAAATAATTATAATAATCCTAAGTAAAACAATAGGGCCCTTTACACTTTCAATGCTTAGGCTCTAAATATAGCTGCAAGCAACAATGACGGGCACAAGCACTATGGTGCCATTGCCACCTGGTGCTTCTCTGACAGCACAGCATGGTTGTTACATGCATTTAATTCTGAAAACAACTGAGGATTATTTCAAAGTCTGTTCTAAGTAAGTCTGTTGTAAGTGACATACTTCTTGCTGCCAGTTGGTGCAGCTATAACTGTGACCCAGAATAGCCGCATCATTGTAACCAGCCCACAACACCAAAGCATATTTCCCAAATTTGATGTAAATCACTCAATGTATGCAGAAGATATTCCATTTATTGCATAACTTGATTGCCTCGCCATGGAAACACTGTTCGCGATATCAACAATCAGCGTCAACAATCCGTTCACAATTTAGCATTTTCTACATCTTTTTTTTTTCTAACTTTTTTCTAAAAGTAATAAGCAACTTGGGTAAATTTAAAATGACTCTTAAATGCTTTTAAAATGATACATTTCCATCTGCCAGTTGGTGATTCTATGACTGTGACTTACAATAGCCACCTCTATGTCATCAGTTCTTAGGACCAGACCTACAGCTGAAGTTTCAATGAAATCATTTAGTGCAGGCAGAAGATATGAGCCACTTCCTGTTTCTATTTTTTGCCATAAATTTATTGCGCCACCATGGCAATATCCTTTGAGATATCAAAAGTCCCTTCACAATTTAGCATCTTTAATGTCTTTGCATAATATTTGCCAAATCTGGTGACAATCCCATAATTTCCCCAGGAGGAGTATTTGAAAATTCACAGAGCCTGGAATTGACAAAAAAAATCAACATACAAAATCTACATATACTCACCATGTTCACAACCTAACGAACCTGCTGAACTGATGCCCTCAAGCAGACTGATATGGACATTGCTGACGTAGATTGATATAGCACTGTCCGAAAAAGTATAATGTTAAAACTAAAGGGGCAGATTCAAAGCTAACAGGGAACGTTTCGTAACTTTGGCTAACGTTCTCTAAAGGTTCTCTCAAAGGTTCCAAAAAGGTTTTTGCAGTAACGTTAGTAGAACGTTTCGTTAACATTATCTGCCATTGATAAATATTCTAAAAACGTTAACCTTTTAAACGTTATCATTGTGTTGATAGTGGAATGTTCTAAAACATTTTTGATAAAGTTTTTATAACCAAACAATAACGTTAATACAACGTCTTAAAACTGGACGCTTTAAACGTTCTAAGAACCTTTAACAATAACGTTTTTATAACTTACTGGGAAAGTTAGGGAACGTTTTTATAATGTAAAATTGTTAGCTGGTTTGTTGATGAACAGAAATTTGCGAGTAAAGCTGCAATTTGCAATTTTGTCAACTGTCTCCGTAATAGTCATACGGTATGTGCTGTACAATAAAGTGAAAATTGCTATCTGGCATAAATGATAAATCTTTCTAGCGAAAGCGCCTTTCTTTAAAACAAAAAGTTGCATCATTAATGACGTAAGCGTGCTCCGACTCGGAACCTTAAGTGCAATTAGGAGTGCGGAGGAGTGGGGACAATCAAGTCCACCCAAGTCCAGTTCTGAAAAAAGAACAGTAACAATCTTCCTAATATGTTCTCGTTGTGTCTTAAAGGAAAATCTACAATAAAAAATGACAAAAAACGCTACCGCCGAACAATAATAACCGTAACTTCATATTTCATTTAAATATACTGTCGTTTCTTTACAATGTATATATGTATATATAATTGGTTTGCTGAAAAATGTTTTTATTTCCCGACACAATCACGTACACGTCCTAATCTTGTTAGTTTCAATTAACAACCACAAGAGGGATGTGTTAAGCTTGTGTTACAAATGAACCAGCGGTAAAAATGTAATACATTCGTTAGTCCTCTTGGGTTTAACATTTTGGCCTGTTCGATTATTGCCCTTTTTACGCATTGGTTCTATCTTTGGAAATAAATAAATAAATAAAAATAAAGGAATAATAATTGCAGCCTGACCTACCTATACTGACCTACTCTTTATATATGTTTTTATACATGTTTTTGTTTTATGCATTTCATATTCACCATGTTTATAAATTAAATTTAAGGACACATAAAAGCATCTTGATTCCATATTAAATCTTTCACTGGTTGTTTCTCTGCAAAGGAAAGTAAAATTGATCACTAGCTGTCCACTCTATCGAGTTCTTGCCTTTATGAATGCACTCATCACAGAGAGCATGCAGTGGGAATTTTAGAGGGTGAAATCAGTAAAGAAAACAATGTGGCAGACAAGACAGAAAACAAAGCGATACGGATAAAAACTGAATTCTGAGGCTTTCAAGTGGCCCATATCATTTACCAGTGGCAATTTTTGTAACAATTAAATTAGCAGTATGTTCTGACCTGGTCCAGAGGCTTGGGTCAAAGGCAATGTCCTTTCATGGTACCCACACCTATCCCTAAACCTCTTGCTCTGAGAGGGCAGGTTCCCAGCACCTTTAGCACAGCCAACCCTGAGAGAGTTCACCAACGCCAAAATGAACTTTTCACTGCTAGGTCAAAGGTCTGAAGAACAGGGCAACAGGGTGTGGCGAGGGGTCGAGGGCACACAAGACATCTAGCTGGCCCCAAACATTTATTCAGAGATGATGGGGGCCACATCCCCCCTGGACAACTTTGATTAAGCCACTTTATCCTATGCCTAGTGGGGGGTCTGTCGTAAGTCTATGCATATACGAAGCCATGTGGCACACAAAGTGAATAGGGGCTGGTGAGTCAATTGGTCCCAAGACCTACACAGATTCTTTATTTGGTCAGTCAAAATCCCTCCAAGGGCAGCTGCAACACTCTGGGAAAACCTCGAACTTCATCCAGCATGGCAATAAACAATAACCATGTTCCCATACAGATGTCTCATGGCTCATCAGCTCAATAACTGTCACTGACAGTCCCACGGTCAGCTCAATCGTACAAACTTACTCAGCAGTCGTGGAATGACAACCCAACACTATGAATGATCTTTAATGTATCAGTTTGTGGATTTTCTTTTAAGTTTTACTAAGCCGTTTTTGGGAGGTTTGGTTTGGCAAAATACAATGGCAATGTTTGGAATGGAAGATAGCATTCCAAACAGAAATCTGATATATGATATATGTGCAGATATATATATATATAGTATTTAAGTATTTTATAACAGAAAAAATCATGAACAGGTATATTATATAAGTTTTACATGTATTTCCATATATCAGATTTCTGTATGGGATATTACTTACTCCCTGCTGTGCATTATATGTATACTAGTACATACAATAAATATTTTAAGTAAAAGTATGCCACAATATTTTAGGGGCCTCATTAATCTATGGGTTTAATTCAGCAGCTGATATCCAATTATCCAATTAATTTCAGAAAAAAAGTTACAGTCATTCTTGAAATAGAAGTTAAGCACATTGAATCATAGGGTACAGCGTTTTAATTTAATATAGTTTTATATCGTTTAATATTACAAATCCTTAAACAGTATTTCTAAACTAAATAGTAACATTCTACAGAATTTCACAAAAATGTTCCTAGCTTTTAAGAGCAATATATGTGGAAAGACATGCATGCAAATTGCCTAATGCAGAGACCATGTACAACTGAGGACAGGAATAGTATAAATGTTCTCTATTGCTTTTTTACTTTCTTTAGCAACTGGTATTATAGCCTAATCAAGTCATTTCAAGAGTTGCAGACTGCTCTTCTAAATAAACTGTCCAGAGGTGTCAAATTTTTCAAAATAAAGGCACTTTGGCAAGTGTTCTGTTTGCTGTATTTTCTTGAATGTACAAGTTAAAAGCAGCAGCCTCTCGTTGTTTCAGTGTAATTTGTAGTGACTTTGTTAGAAGTACTGTAGAAGTGGGTGTGTGTATCTAAGGGACTGTGAGTCTGTGAAGCCTATAGCAGGGTATGGATTTCCCAGTAGTCTCTTTAACCTAAGTCACCAATGCTTCTCTTACTGTCCATGTTGCCTGGCAACCAGCCAACCACAGTAAAAAGAATTTGTGTGTTTTTTCTGTTAGTGGGGTGGGGGGATGGGTTTGAGAAAGTAGAGTACAAGAGACTGTATAAAGAGCAACTAACACGCCTCACCAACCCAGCCCCTAACCACCCACCCCCCCCCCCCCAAAAAAAAAAAAAAAACAGTTTGCCAACTAACCACGGGGTACCGGAAGTTAACAAGAAGGGTCTGGACCACTAGAAATAGTGCACATCCAGTACCACATGATTTTGCTGCAGCACACTTCATTATCTTTAATAATGTCATCAAACATTTAGCACTTTAATATATCCCACACACAGGGAATTGTGCAATATATGCACCATTTAAGTAAAATAATGTTATCTCTCTGTGAGCTTATTAAAATAATACATTTAATGGGGACTACAAAAAACCTATAAATATGAGCAACAACATACTTTACAGCAAGCAGCCTTGATTAATAACACAATAACATAAATACTCTAAAAACAGTCCTTTTACCAGCTACAAATTAGCAACTATAAATAAAAACCTCACTCAAACTTGATATCATAGCATACAAAAGTGAAGCTTTTCATTTAAACTACTGCACATCCATTGTGAAATTGATCTTTTCCAAGAAATCATAGATATCATAAAGATGGTTAATGCAGAAAGTCTTGGGGCTGTTGTTCACACCATTTTGTTCTATAATATATCCAGTTCAGGCAGATACTCCATACTATTTATAGATTGCACTTATGTGAAGAAAATCTATAATATAGTTGTAATAGAATAAAGCCAATGGCAAGCAATTAAATATAAACTGTAATAATCCTGGCACAAAGAATATTGTTTTATTGAAAACCAAATTGAGCCTTTTTAGACCCCTGATTTCAGTCACCCAGATAAAACACGCTGGCACACATATACACAAAGTCAATCAATACAATTTCCAACACAGAATTTGTGTTGAAAAAAATAGATACAAATGATTAGTTGTAGTATTATGCTAAATGTTTATTGGAACCCCCTCTAAATGTTCTATTGACTGAATTAGGCCTTCAAAGGGCAACTAAGTAATAAATGTCAATAAATGACAAATACAAAATGATAACAAACAAATCTGCAACATAGCAATGTTTCCTTGTGATATTACATGAAGCATAAACAAAAGTATTAAACATTTGTATCTTCACAGATGGTCAGGGGTGTACCTTGATTTACCCTATCCTGCTTAAAGTATACAGCAGGCTTGAGATGCCTTCATCTGGTGAGGTTTACTTTAGATTTCTCCCTGGTCCATTGTTCTGCCTCCCTCCTCCTTTCCTCAGAGGGGCAGTTTCATTGCCTACCCGTGGATCTGGGCTCCTCTCCCCCACTGCTCCTTTCAGCTACTGGGTTAAACATTTATCTGTGAATAGGGAAAGCACAGTGCCAAAACAAATCAATGTTTCCCACTGTCCTGATGTGCATGACTTGACAATATCCTGCCCAGCTGGCCCACTGGGCAACTTTAGTTTTGTGTATTTTTCTCCCTGCTAGAAGTTTGTTGTATCTGAGTTTCAAATTTGCTGTGTATAACAAAGACGATAACACAGTCAGACAATTTTAAGGATATAATTACGCAGAACCTTCTGAACTCTGTAAGTTACGAAAATTGTATATTTAAAGTTTCTGTTTCTGTTAAAGGGTATACCAAACATGTCACTGCCAGAAATGTCAAGCACTTAATTAATTTATTATAAACTTTATTTAGTTAAATAAAAGTTGTAAATAATTTATTTGCACAATGTGAGAAAGCCATTGTTTAGTGAGAGATTTATTATCTGACAAGTTGGCAACATTTTTTGTATTTTTAAATCTTAGATTTTGTAATATCTGAAATCTGATATTTGAAATATCACTTTTTATGATGTCATTAACATTACCTTTTGTTAAAGGGTTATCACAAAAAATAGGTTTTGCCTAGATTCTACAAAGTAAAAATGAAGAAACAGGAAAGTTTCTTTATAAACGGACCATTTTAGTTTTAGAAGTTAACGAACACAGTAGCAATTAATATGATTTACGTGATTTACAAAACATTCTAAATTTAGTATATTATCAAATTATTACACATTATTACGTGATGGAAGGACCCATGGTAAAGGTACAGCATAGTTAGAACGATTCATATTCCAGTTAACCCAAATAAAGAGCATAATTTTCCAGCATTCTTTGTATAATTGTCGAGTTTCGTGGCTCTTTAAAATGTAATAAAAGTACAGAAACGACATAAATTAAGTCTAAACGTGTGTGCCTCCAGGGTTCCTTTAATACTCCCATTAAATAAGTATTATTACTCTGGATACTGGTTAACCCCCTCAAGTAGGTGCTTAGGATTGATGCTCGTGAAACTGAAAAGGCTGCAGCTCTTTTAGAGCCAAATGAGCAATGGATTGCGCGCAGTCACAACACAACGCGGAACTGAAGTGGACGTTAACTCGCTTACTCCAGACAGATAAAAGGATGAAATAGTTTCTCTTTAAGAGGGAGGAGAAGTGCCGAGGAGGCGGGATTTAGTCAATGATTTATTAGGAAAAAAAGAGAGCTGGGGGATCCTTCAGTTCGCCCT
Source organism: Chromobotia macracanthus (assembly GCA_036877525.1). NCBI lineage: Eukaryota > Metazoa > Chordata > Actinopteri > Cypriniformes > Botiidae > Chromobotia > Chromobotia macracanthus. The sequence continues at coordinate 3,405,164 of JAZGTH010000031.1, read as the reverse complement.
CGTGACGATGATGGAATGAAAGCGACGGCTAATTAGATGATAGGGTTTGGATGTGTTCCCTATTCCTAAACATTTTTCTTTGATACAAATGATTGCTCTTGGCTATGTGTTATACCTACGGGAATAAACAATCTTTAAATGCTTTTGCTCTTAACTACCTCATCAGGAACACCTGCTTATCAAATGCACATTAGGGAAAATGACATGAGTTCTTACACTAAAGAGGTGAATCTTTAAACGCTTCAACACGATGAATAGGTTTAGAGCCATAAGCATAAGCAAAACGTATTATGCAAGGTGTTATGCACTTTTCTCAAACTTTGTTAGGAAAATGCGTTATGAAGTAGTATCAATGTGCAGTAATATAGATAGATAGATAGATAGATAGATAGATAGATAGATAGATAGATAGATAGATAGATAGATAGATAGATAGATATTGTTTTGCTTATCTTCATTTGAATATAGTGTATCGCAAAAAATAAAAAAAATAAAATCAATTTTAGAAGGATCTTGGCAGAACAGAATAATAATAATAATAATAATAATAACAATAATAATAATAATAGTAATAATGCAAGAACTCTGTGAACTTTATTCAATAGATATATTTTCTTTTTCATTTGTTTTACTTCAAACACATTTCATTGTGTTAAAATGATTGAGTGGGTATTTTACGTAAGTGCCTGGTTACAGCGTAGTACTAGCTTTACTCACTGAAGTAAAGGTATCCAGAAAACAAACGTCATGCAGCGTGTGTTGGCAGAATAAACAGTGTATGGATTGTGATCAGTTTTGAGGAGAAAATAGGGCTGTTGTGTCTTTAAGAGGCTGCTGGTCCCTCACTCGCAGCTGCTGGCTTATGTGCAATAGAAGACAGTGGAGATTCATTACTTCTACAGCACAATGGACATTTATCACCCCATGGTGTTATTCAAATTCAGTACCAAGCGAAGATCATCCCCACTCCCTCTCGGCGTTCGTCGTGGCAAAACCGGTATTGTTACGGAAGCCTGAGAAAAGCCTTCATAGAAACGTGATAGTCCGTGCCATTCCATAAGAACCGTCCCATCAAGGCATTACTGAGGGCGTGCTGGTTATTCGAGCGATTCAAGCATCCCTCCTTGCGTTTGACCATTTTCTCCGCTTGCAGTAGTGATGATACAGCGCTCACCCGAACACACGCACAGGACGGAGTCTTAATTTTCACCACCTTGCCGTCGTAAAACGAGGCTTTCCTGTAACATCATCTTACTGTTTGTAACAAAAGTGTCGAATGGGTGGACTGGAAGCGGTTGTTTTGTAGTTTTTCTTCTTTTTGTCTTTACCAATATCAGAAGATGAAACCCCTTCGCCTGATGACGAGAGGTGGAACTACAAGGATGTTCGCCCTTACAGGTGCAGACATGGCGAAGAGCTGGCGTCTTTAACAAGACTTAAAAAAAATTGTCCTGTTTTTTATTTCAAAAGTGTGTCGTGTTCTGATGTGGTGAGCTGAGGTTTTGCATTTTTGTGTGGTTTATACAGTTTCTTAGGAGGGCACATTGAAATTGCATCAAACTTTTAACCCTCTTTTTCTAAGATTAAAAAAGGCTTGGAAAGAGACATTGACATTAGCTCTTCAATTATAATTTTAAACAAAATCAAAACAATGTTTTCAATTTGTAGACGAGAACAAGTTTAGAATATGGTCTGTATTATTACATTTGCTACTTTATATTTTTTGAGAAATAAAAGAGAGATAAACGAAAAGCATTTGAAACACCGTAACGAAAGAAATTACATTTTGTTAAATGTCTTCTAATAGGCCCAACAGCCACAGGGACATCAAGACATTGCAGTTTAGAACCGCATTAAATAGTAGCTACTTGGTTTATACCTGCAATATATTTATAAAAAGCAATATGTGTTTTTATATTAAAACTAGCATTGTAGAACACGAGCTCCAGAGATTGATTGTCCAAACGCAATTCTTGTAAAAACGAATTCAAATCCAAGAATTGTGCCTGGACATCTGTTGCTGGAGATTCACTGTCTTCGCTCTACAGGACGTAAGGCCATGCGGTCTCATTTTGTTGTACACTAAATATTAATTTTCGTAAAGTTTCACTAAAGGTAAGAGGCTTGTTATATTATATAGGATTGTTTTACCAATTATTTATATTGGTTTTCATTAATATTCGTTAAGAATTCGTTAAGACAGAATAAATTGCAGTTAAATAAAATTATTACCCGAACATTGTGATACATTTACATCTATAATGATATTCGTTTGGGAAATCTAAGTGTTTTTGGCTGAAACGAAAGCGTCTGTAGGCTGTATTTAAAACGGCAACTATATATATATATATATATATATATATATATATATATATATATATATATATATTAATTTGTTTATTGGAAACTTTTCGCAATATGTTAGGGTTATAGCATTTATGCTTTTATTACTGTGTATGGTAAATGAATATAAAGTCACGCTGATAAAACATGGGAAATGCTTTGAGCATGCTGGAGTTCTCATTCAGTGAGACTGCTTTCTTTTGCCTAAAGCTGCAACGCGGAGTTTACTATTCGAAACTGAATGAACGCCATTTATTATATACATTTTATCAGCTTGATGTATTATTACGTGCATCACTGCAGAGAATTAGTTTTGTCTAGTCACTGCCTTTATTTTGCAATTGAGAACTGGGCTGTGTGTTTTTCAACGCACATTGTAGGCCTGTACCACAACCGTGGGCATAAAAAAAGTGTGTAAACGTATGTTGGCACGTGTCTGATTCTCAAAGATTAACACTAAAAAAAAGTAATTTATGGGTGATTCTGGATTTTGTTTACATTTAGTTTAACGGTGGTCATCTGTCGGGAAATGTAGTTATTTTGCCTTGATTTGATATTCCATTTCAGACAGTCTATTGATTGTATTGGGTCACTATACGTTCCACTTGCTGAATCAATAAATTGCTAATTACACTACAAAGTAGTTTCAGTGACGTTTTTGACAAAATTCCATATTGTTGAGGGGGCCCCAAATAAAGGGAATTTTGTTTGATGTTTGGAAGCAGTGTGAGAATTAAACCTTTGCACCTGCACACGTGTGGTTAAGATACTGAGAGTTTTTAAATTTGGCAGACGCTTTAATCCAAAGCAACTTACAGTGCATTTAAGGTATACATTGCATCAGTAAGTGTGTCCCCTGATATTCGAACCCACAACCTTTGCCCTGCTAAAGCAATGCTCTACCAGAGATACAGGAGCATAAACTTTTAGGTTGTGGTTATTACCTAGACTACAATACAGGGCCTACAGAACCAAAAATGATATTTCAATTATGAATAGCTGATAAAATCATCTGAAAATGTCAGTGTGGATCGTTGGGACATACTGGTAATAATAATAATATTATTCATACAAAATAAACGCTTTGAAACACACCGTGAGGAATTATAAGAAAAAACACCTCAGGCCTCAGTTGGGTTTATCTGCAGTGTATGAACCTATTTCAAATTGAGAGGCACTTGACAGATTTAGCGTAAAATTACGTCACAGTAAGTTTTTTTCCCACTCCACCAACTAGCTATATACAAAATGAAGACCCTAGTTCATTTTTTCCTATACTTGCTTAAAAAGATTCCAGGCTTACAGACTGCAATTATAATATAATTAATGTAGGCCTATTAAGCAAAACTCAACACGTCTTGGTAAGTTCGTAGTAAAATCATTTTTCAGACATTTCTGTGTAAATGGCTGTAAAATGATAATCTTGTAAATGCTATCGCTTTCTTGCCTGTCTTTATAAACTACTAACGTTTATAAACAAACGTTTATCTATAGCCGACTGCTGACTAAACGAGTTCCGGCAGATGTACGAGTATATTAAATCCATATAAATTCTAATTGTGCAAGTGCACTCGAATCCAATCGTATTTGAGAAGTAAAATAAGAGTGTATAGTCACATTCAATCACACTGATAATTTGCAACATTTTCCCTAAGCTCGAGTAATCTTCGACCTAGACTCACTTAGCCTCAAAAGAGAGACCTTAGTAATAATTTCACATAGCAAGTATATATATATACTTTTTAAAAAGTCTGAATTTCACACAACTACTGAATGAAAATTATACAACCTAATTATTAGAATAATATAGGAATATAAGGAAACATGCGAAACCAACCATCAAAACCAATTAAGCAGTGAATTTCTGTAACTTGAAAACGTGTAGTTAAATTGTATGCATCTATATAATGTCCACTTATAACGTTTATAACGTATACACGTTTTTTAATTTTATAAACTGTAGGCCTATAATCTACTAAATCAAAAGGATGGTCCACGCAAGCATACTCATGGGCGAACATACAAATATATGTCATTGGTTTATGCTTAAATCATCAAGAAAATTATAGCTGCATTCGAATAGTAAATATCTTTATAGAAAAAGCGAAAATCTAATGCGATGAACGTAGTTTAAATAAAGCAGAAAATATCTAATATTTGGGATCACATTTAAAAGTCACTCTGCAGGGTAACCATGTTTACCCCCCACCCCCATCCCATTATGAAAGCCCAGTCCTTGCCACACACACTCCAGCACTGACATCACGTATTTCTCTCAAGATCATTAGCATGTGTATTAGTGTTACTATTATCATACGGGTTTCCGTTGCAAATCGAGTCTTCAGCCAGGAGAAATTTGTGTTCGCTTAGTGCTCGACCTCCCGCCTTCATCCTACAGTTTATTCTAATGAATATTCTATAGGCGAACCCTGGGCACGACAATATAACCAAATCAGTGGTTAAGATGGAATATAAAAGATACTACACCATTTTAGCAAAGTTTTACTGTTTCTTTAATGTGATGATGCCAAACTGGTAAGCCATCTTAACGCCACAAATTACACGTGGATTTTGCACTGTAAAATCCACGTGTTTACTGCAAATTACTGCAAATGAATTGCAATTTAAATTAAAATATTTATGTACAAAAGTGTTTTATTATTGCATTATCAAAACTGTTATAATATTTCACATTTATGTATAACAAAAAAAGAAAATGGTCATACCTAGTAAACATATAATTGATTGCTATAAAGGCCTTGGACAGAAAACAAATGAAAATTATTACAGAACCATTTGAGTGGAGTAACCGTTTCATCATTTCTGGGGAATTCATCTGGACACTGGCTAGACAGAATGACCTTCCTAATGAGTATGTGCACCCATCCTAACCCTGCCACACTCGTGAACAGAATGAGGCCCATCGAACAGTCTGGTTCTTAATAACATTGCATTTCACTGGACTGATAACCAAAATAAGTCAGTGTCTGTTCACTGGATTGGTCAAAAAAGTCCATGGTTAGGACTGAAATCGGCAAACGATGGCGTTGTTGATAGACCATTTGAATGTTGACCTTTTGAAGAGTGGCAGGGCTTCTATATGGTTTTTGTGCTTCCTTAAGAGTCTGCTAACCTCCATGAAGTGTGGAAATGAAGACAACATTATCCTGGTCCTGAAGCTGATACTGCTGTTTTCCCTGCACACACACACACAAACGCACAGTGTGATGTAGTAATGAAATGGTAGTACTGAAAATGTCAAATATTAGTATTTCATTTCTTAAATGAATTCTTTCATAAACGTCTAAACTGAGGAACTAATGTATAGAGAATATTAATATATTTAATGTTTATTGCAGAAAGCACACACAGTGACTAGACAACTTTAAATCAAAACTTGATTTTCAGGTTTTTGTTGTCATTGACAGTTGTAGAGAGTTTTTCCCATTGATTGTTTCTTTAAATTACGGATTAATGCCAATACACGTTTTCCTGAAAGAACAACCCAACACAATCTATACATACATTAAATTAATGCAGGTAAGGGAAGACAAACTAAAATGAGCATGTCATGAAAAGAGAAAGTGGAAAAAATGATTGTACAGACACACTTACCATCAGTTCCCAGTCTGTGTCATTAAATCAATACCAGAACACCAGGTTTACTGTGTGTAGAAAAGAAAATCTTGTGTACATGATGTGGGCTATATGGAGAACATAACAGTAAAGCTTCACTCTGATAATATAATGCAACCTGTTTATAAACAATGAAGCTCACCAGTGTTGTGGTTTTCTCAAAGGGCCTTACATCTGCAGTTCTTTAAATGCATGTGCCTCTCATACAAAAACACACATGCAACTTGATATACAAAGAATATGCAGAGAACATTCTTCACAAGCATTAGCCCAATGTTTTAAAAATTACATATATCAATACTTTTCAACAAAACAAGGTGACCACCACAATAAGGCTACAAAATGTGGCTTTATGTATTCCACCATAAATATGTCTAATTAAAGTATTAAACAAAAATTATAATATTTTAGAATAATTACAATGAACATCTTATTCAAATATTTTAAATTTTATTGAATTTTTAATTTTTATTGAATACAAAATGCATGATGGTTGGTCCATCGTGGCTAAATAGTCTACAGTCAGGTTTTTTCACTCCCAGTTACATTGGATTAAGGATAAACCAGAATTTAGAGACTGATGTTTCTCTTCATTAAACCACTTAGAAAAGGCCAAAAGAAAAGATATCTTAATGTATCTTTTCATAAGAAACTAATATGATTCACACAACTAACAAGTAAATCACCCAAAATTTCATAAACCTAGGTATGAAAAATCATGTATTATTTTAAGAAACCGTACATAATAAAACAAATTTTATCTTTACGTAAAATACACAGAACAAAACCGAAATAATTCACATGGGAACGCTGAGTGATTCTACCTTGTGGACCTCACAGCAAATCTACCGCTGATACACAGGTCTGCATTTATTGTGTGTGTGTCTGCAGCGTGTATGTTTGTCCTCCATTTGTCACATCAACCTCCATTGGTAAAATATTTACCCAGCGTTTGTAAGTGTGTACTTACACAGTATTACCCTGCATAAAAAGCTCTGGCCGCTCCTTCAGCATGTTCCCTCGAATCCACGCCAGCAGCTGCTTCATGTCCCCTGTAAGAGTCCCAGAAAGGTCAAAGGTTACAGGTCAGAGTGCAGTGAGCCAGCCCTGCAGTCGATGTGACGCGACAGAGCCTCCAATGAGAGATGGGGAGGTTAATAGGAGGAATATCAAAACTAGACTGCTCCAATGTGATTTTAAAGTGCACCATTTAAAATTCTGCAGCAATGCCGATTAAATTCTGATTTGTAGCTAAAAACAGCAATGGCTGTAGCAATACTAGCATGAAAGCACTGACCAGGTAAATGAGTAGGGTTACAATACCAAAGAACACAGTAAAGCCTAATGTGGATGGTGGAGATAATGATTGATGGATATAAATCCAGGGCACCCATGTTGAAACTCAAATGAAATCTAGGGTGTCTGCGCACCTCTCCCCCACCCCCAAGGAAATTTAACATAAAGACGACATTCATAAGCTTGCGGTAAACAAAACCGTTTCATATAAACATCTGCTTGACAAAGCTGTTTCTGTTAACTGATGTGTTAAAAATCACTGTCTGCATACACCCATATTAGAGCTATTGGTTGCTATTTCACATAAGAAATGGTCAAGTTTAGGCCTTTTAATGGGTGTTCTCTGATAAATAGCATGTAATAATGAACGACAATATCTGTGTATATGTGTAAGCACTGAAGCTTCACTTCCCAACATGGCGGAGAAGTCAGTGTGTCTCTGGTTTAACATCAACATTGTATCATCAGCATCCATGTCTGGAACATACCAGTTTTCGGCTCAAAGGGGTGGTGGAGTCAAAGACTAAGACATAGCAAAAAAGAGAGGGAAACAGAAATATAGAATAAAGCAAGAGAGAGGACAAAGAGATAAACAGCATTACGTTTGATGTGGGGAGGAGTAAGAATTAGTTTGCAAGTTTGCTGTGGTTGACGTTGTTCCAGAAAATGTGTATGTGCACAATTTCCACATTTCCTGTATTTATCAATAGTTTGTCCATTTGGGAAACTATTACACATTCTTGAAATTTCTTAAAGACTAAGCTTTGCAACACATTACTAACAGCTTCTCCATAACCCACCATGTATGAAGACATGTAGTCTCACCTGCACAAACACAACCATTCTTATGCTGATTACTGTTCTGCAGTACAGGGTCAGAAATGAAACAGAACTTGGAATAAAAAGTTAAGAGTGACAGAAATGCCCCACGTATATATAGTGTGGGGACAAAAATGCCTTTCTAGATTTACCTGTTATCTAGCATTTAATTATATTATATTTTATCTACTTACTGCTTTCATATACTAGCAAAAACCTACATCTAACAGTAACTATTATTTGAGAATTACATTTAATTGAGTCAATTAAAGCATTTAACATAAAAAAAAAGAATGTCCCTATAAATCTGTTCTAGGGGCCAAATAATAAAAATAAGATACTTAATTTAAATGCGGCTGTTTAATCTCTGTGTGAAATGCCCCTCAAAAAGCATCTGTAACATTTTTTTACCTTACCTGAACCATTGAACATAAAAATATACAAATATAATCAGAAGGCTTTTGTGCAATTTTTGTCATTTTGTCTTCTAACATTTTAAGTGTCAGTTACAGAATAGCTGGCCATGTGTGTAGATGTGCACTCTAATATGTCAGCATTTATATCTCGACTGCAAATCCCATATGGAAGATATTTGTTTAAAATCTTTTTGTTTTTATTGCTGAAAGCCATTTGTGTTCTGCATGCGCTGGTAGATGTTTTACTGACACCCATTAAAATTCAAGCAATCCAAGAGAAGGACACAGAAGGTCTCAGGTGGGCAATAGTGACTAACATTAGGGGAACCAGAAAGCATGTGTGGGGGGCTGGGAAACCCTTGATGGGTTTTAGGAGACATGATGACCAACAGAACTGTAATCATCACCACTGCTAGCCAGGGATGTACGAACGATCAGAAAAACAGGAAGATCAAATTATAAACCTCACCAGCATGACTTATTAATATTAATTCAACAACATAATGTTTTTCCAGCAGCAACTTATTTACAGAAAAGCATGTAATTGGAATTAAAGCTTATTGGAATTAAAGCTTTCTTCCATTCAACTGCCAATGCAACCGGTTAGCAGAGACTTCTGCTTGGTCTTAAAAATGCAACTTTCTCTTTACACTGCAATCAAGCAAAGCGCACCTCTCAAACTACAAGGAATATTGCTCAAAACATGCATGGTGCTTTGGCTTGAAGCTTTTAGAGTTGTCAGCACCAATGCATGCAAGTGTGAGCATGTGTGCTGTGCTTCTCAGTGAGAGGCAGGGGTCGAGCAACAGAGGCTGTTTCAGGTTAATTGGATCGCTGTCAGCCTCTTCAGTTGTGTAACGATCGTTGTACTTTGCAGCTCAGCTAGCCCACAATCCCGCACCTATGAGAGTGATGCTTTTTCAGTGCAACGTTACAGCAATGATTATTAGCAAAAGCAAGGGGTGATAAACAGATGGTGATTGCTTTCACCCACATCATTCCTTTGGTTGGGAAAGGACTTAAAAAAACAGGGTGTGAACGTTGCTGCTTTGTTTTCTCGTAAATAGGGTGGTTTAAGTGGACCGGGGCAAAAAGTGAGGGGTCAACAAGACACCCCAAGTCTTTATTGCCCTCTTTTCTGTTGGGGTAAGGGAAAAAATTCTTGATGAAAAGAATGGCGAAGTTGATGTAGGAGAAGGAGGGATAACATGACTAGGAGGGGGGGGGGAGTGTGTCACTGCAGACAGGTGCATGCTGGGATACAGTCTGCATGGGAGGGTGACGGCAACTGTGTAGCATAGTGGCTGGCTAGCACTCGTTTCCTTTACTGTTGCATGATGATCATCATTACCTCTACTATCTGTGGGTGGGTGGGAAGGAAAGAAGTCATTTAACTTGTTTGGGATATGAGGTTCTGTGTTTCTATGACACCCATTGTATATGTTTCCAGTGGCAGGGGGGTTGGCACTACTCATCAATCACTCAGAAAAATCTGGAGCCATAAACAAAAAATTTAGGAGGGATTGATGTAGAGCATCAGTGTCAGCCTTAGCTATCAATGCCAGTCATCTGTGACATACTCAAATGTACCCCACAAGCACATGTATGGACTATGGGCTTCAAAGGTGCTCCAAGGTCATGCCTTGGGCCCCTGTAAGATTTCACTGGCTACATTCCCTCCTGCAGTTCACTTTTGTGGGCAGGTTGTCGTGGTTACTCCAGTGGCGTGGAGACCAGCACTGCTCTTATATGGCAAGGTTTGTAGAGGTCAGCAAGGCCACCAAAACACACACATCATAATGTTTCTGACCAATATAACTCATTGGATAGGGATTTCAAGAGGAAATTTTCAGAAACATCAAGCCACTAAAAAAAATCTCAACACATCATGGAAGTTCCTAATTAAGTACTACAACAAATGTTGAGGGTAAGATGGCAAGGGTTATATAACCAACCTTGACCAATTACTATCTATGTGGAAAATAGGAAACACAGTCTAAGATCTATGAAATAGATCTATGAAACCATATCTAGTTAGAACGAGATTTTGGCCAGGCTAGATACCTGTACATGACTAGCCTATAAACAAGTGAATCTAACTAAACTTTCATTTGATTTAATGCTTCAACTTTCAGTTTGAAGTTGTATATATCTCATTAACCTTAAATTACATTAAACTGCAAAAAATGGTCTATGAGACGTTATACGGGTCATTGGCCACCCTTCTCTTTAGATATTAACCATTAACAAACCCATATAGGTCTGACGCTAACATAAAATCTATAATACTTCCAGAAACTCCTGAGCATGTGCATAGAGTAAAGGGTGTTTTTTGAGAACAACTCTTGTGTTCCAATTCAAAATGCAAATGTCACTCACTCTCTACTTTAATCCAGGAGGCAACACCAGCACTCCCCCACATCCTTGCACCACTTTCACCCCGCGTCCCACCAGGACGTCGTAGGAATGTGAGTAGGAATGAGGCATTTGTACTGTCAAGCATCCCAAAAAATGACTGCACACAAAAGAATTTGTAACAATTGTCCTTCCCTCCTTTACTGGCCCTCCATTCTCTGCACCTTTCCTGTGACCCCAGCACTAGTCAAACTGAAAGAGATAATAGGCATAAAAGATCCATCAACAGTATCACTGGCTGCATTTACAAGTGAAAGGAGCCCAATAATGGAGCAGTTAGGGGAAGAATAGCTAGGCACAGGGAGGCTCACAGATGTTGGTGGTGGTTGAGGGGGATGTGGCCTGTACAGAGAAGAGGCTCAGCTCCATTGTTGCCAAGGGAGGGGTGTAGGGGAAAAATGGATTTATGACGGCAAGCCGGCATTGGTTCACACTTTGCCCAATGTTAGGCTGAAAGCAGAACTAGCAGGACGAAAAGGTGTCCAGGGAAGCGTGTGAACTAGGCCTTGGAGAGGTCAGGGTGAGGGGGGAAACAAATGAAAAGGGCATCAGGTAGTGACATATTTTGATATGATTTGTGTAACTTTTTCTTTTGGAAATGACAGACAGGAAAGGCATCCATTAGTTCCAGCAAGGCAGGAGGCCAATATGTGAACTCACACCCAATTCTCTGGTATTGGGGGGGAAAGTGTAGAGATATTTGAAGCTAATTAAGTCATCAGTACTAGAAATAGTAAAGCACTGGTATGACAGAGAAAGGGTGCCAAACATTTTACATTTGGTAGAAATCTCTCATTACTTCCCACCATACTTAATAAGGAATTGTAACTCAAAAGTATAGATTAATATTAAGCAAATTTTAAACAATATCTGAACAATACACGGTTTAAAATATATACGGTTGATTTCTTGTATTTTTCATTAATGTTTTATACCATCAGTTTTAAATCCCTTATTCTAAGTATAAGCAATAGTAATACTAGTAACAATGTTTGAAATCTATACTCATGTTTATTGGGATCTGATTGGCCTGGGAGGGTCACGTGATGATTCTTTACTCCATCAAACAGCAGTTCAGCGCCTCCTCTAAAATAAATAAATAAAAATATACAGTGCAAATAATACAATAAATTCTTTTTTTTAATTCCAACTATTATTTAGACTTTATTTCACCAAAACAGTGTAGTATTATTTTGGGAAACTATTTTTAAACTGTGGCTTTAAGCACTTTATCTACCTAACTGCAGTTGAGCTATCCTTTTGAAGAGTTATCTTCACTACAATCTACTATTAAAAATTTCTTAACTAGATTGAAGCTTTTGGGGGGTCATTTTCAACATATATTAAAAACACATTATAGCATCTGATATTATATTTATTTGTAGTCAGAGCAAATTATGGGCCACTTTTAGGATACTTTCATGGAGTTTTTTGCCACTTAGGAGCTTGACAGCCCCAGTCTCCATTTACTTCTATTATATGGAAATCAGAGTCCAGAATGTACCTTAAAAATTCTATTTTTATGTTCCACAGAAAAATCTAAGTCAGGTTTGGGATAACATGAGGGTAAATAAATCATGATATAATTTATTTTAACTGTACAACCCCTTTACGCAGAATTCTTACTGTTCTCTAAAATACTGATTTTTAAACAAACAGTGATCGAGAACTAGAGAACAAGAGATTGTGCATGTTAGAGAAAAAGACAAGATAGAGCAGGACATAAAGTCAGAAAAAGACTCATGTAGCAGGTGCAGGCCCAATAAAGAGTGCTCACATCTCCTGCAGAATGCCCAGTTGTCCTCCAGATCGCTAGCCTTGGCGCAATGCCTTTACTCAAGCAGGACAGAGAGAAGTCAGCCTGTGTGCCAGTTTCACAAACACACAACCTCTGTTCATGAACGGTCACATAGGACTCTGTTGGGACTTAAAAGCAGTGATGTCTTTGACCAGGTGCCAAATTCCAAAATTGTGTGCACCCAACGAATTTTGGCCAAGATTTTTTTAGTCTTTCTATCATTCTGATGCACTCTTTCAGTTGCTCTATGGTGATGTTAGCAACAGCATACTGTTTCTGCAGCTGAATACTCCATGCAAAGATAAAAGTTACAAACTTGATATGTTTGCCTAAATGTGCAGTACTCCACAGAACACTCTGCACAGAACTCTGTATCCCACAATGCAATAATCTTGAGCTGACCTTTCATTTCCAGTGGGGTGTATGAACCATAATTATGTAAATTTACACAAAAATTGAATTTAAAAAAATGCAGTTTCATTTAAGAGTTTTATTTACCGAGATGATAAATGGACACCACTTAAACGTGTACGTAATGAGATAAAATGACAAACATTATGTTTACAACAATATAACGTACTGCAGTTTGATATATTTTATTGTAACACACAGACGTTGTGTTCAATATATTTAATCGTCTTTTGATGATTTTCTCACATGTTCCACTGATTTGTTTACATCCTCCCCGAATCATTCAGATAATAAGATTTCCGACAACCCCGAAAGTACGTACTACTCCAATTTATAAAACACACATTTCATTTACACTAAACCATTAGACATCTTTTTAAAGTAAGCCGTGTCCTGTTATGTGTATATTTATGTGTGTGTTTATAAATACAACTGATAAAGAAACATCTTGTATCATATGTCACTGATAATGTTTCATCCTGTTGACATTGACTTGTTATATATTTTAATAACTCTGGATGCGGAAAATGCAACAGATAAAAAAATTAATAAAGTACAAACCCAAACTCCAGGCGCAACGCTAAGGGCGCTGCCATGTTGGTAAATAACCCGGAATAAAAATACAGCCGGAAATTACCCCTTTCTCCGGATCCCATTGGGCAGTTTACTGGAGAGGGCGGGTATGTGTTTTGACGCTTTTAAAAACCCAGGACTTAGGTTTTTTAAGAGCGTTTACTCTATGATTTAGATTTTAAACTAATAAATGTTGTTGATTTAAAGCTTGTTTGTTATCTTTGAAAAGGTAATATAAAATATTTAAAATTCACCTTTAATCGCACTGTTTCTGAGGCACTCTTAAATATTAAATAACTTAAATATTATTAGACTATAAAATATATATATTATATCACGAAATATAATATCACGGGGAGCTGGAGCCTATGAAAAGATATATTTCCTACAGTCACATTTCATATAAAATTATACAACCATATGTTTATTTATTATAAAAAATATAAAAATAGTTTATGATAAATCTTATACATAATTATAATTTCATAATTCACAGTATATCTAAAATTTCCCCCATCTCTATATGTGTAAAGGCGTAATGTATTGTAGAGTGATGCAGAGATATCCCACCCCCTATACCTCTGTCATATTGGTGACAGGTCTGTCTCGACTGGAAGCAGATTGAATTGCAAATCTCCTGCCTTCTTTTAGCATACAAGGCTAAACTGGCCCTTTGCAGCTGGCCATTCATGTGGTAATGTGAAGTCTGAGGGGCCCAGAGGCCACAGAGAGTCAAATACGGGAACACTCAATACTGACTTCCAAAAAAACTGTTAATTGTATATTAATTTGGACTATCACAGTGGTGTGTGTGTGTCCATTATGTTCTCTGAAAACGTGTAGGTTAAAAAGGCAAAATGGATGATCAACTTTAGGGGAAGACAGCTTACAATAACTAAGCATAAACTCATTAAGACAATGAAACATGAAGAAACTGATCTGTAAGTAGTTTTGAAATAGTTTTCACTGTGACATGCTCAAAAATTGGACAAATCATGTTTTGCTCCAAATGCCAACAGGTTTGAAACAACAGGGAAGTCTCAGAACATAATGTTCTCTAAGACTTCTCTCAGAATTATGTCTAACATGTCTAAATGACTAAAATACTGGACATTTTAAAAGTTAAAACTTAAAATAATACAATAATGACTCAAAATAAAAAAAACTCAAAACAATTTTTAAAACATTTTTGTTGCTTAATTGAAATGTCATGGAAACGTTCCTACAACCTAAAATTGTTAGCTATTAGTAAATTATATTAGTATGAAAATATTAAAATATTATTTTATATGATATTTAAAAAATATTATATTTATATGAAAATATTTCATCATACTATAAAAATTATATGAAAACCATTGTCAAGAGAGGGTCCTCACTAAAATAAGTGGGTGTGTTTGTGTGTGTGTGGTGGATGTGCTATGAGCACTAGATGTAGATGACGAAGTGTTAAAGCATTAAGACATGTAATCCAGTTACTTTACATGTACTTAGTTGCTCAGAACATGACAGGCTGTTCCTATGCTGTCAACAGCAAATATGCCTGTAAATAAATCTGAATCTAAAAACAAGAGAAACTACTGTAAAAAATTTTTTTATCCAGTTTAAGACTGCATGCCACAGATTCTCTCAATTGTTTTAACCCAATAACTGAGGCAGGGACTGTAAAGTGGGAACAGTAATGCCGATCCCAGAACCCACAAATAGCCTATCTTTTATATGTAGACATACCAGTTTTGTGCACATTGTTAAGACTTTGCCCTAATTAAAGAAATGTTATTACTAGTAAAATAGTACACCACACAAATCTGTTTTTAATAGATTGTTTAAACCAGTGTCCAGGTTTTTGTGAAAGTGACATATTTGTCAGATGACTCAAAATGTGACCTCTGCATTTAACCCATCACTGGTGAGGAGTGAATACACACTGCTAGTCATGAACACACACACACCCAGAACAGTGGGCAGCACTGCTGCAGCCAGGGAGCAATCAGGGGTTAGGTGCCTTACTCAAGGGCACTTCAATTGCTGCCTGCCAGCACTGGAATTGAACCAGCAACTTTCTGATTACAAGTCCGACCCACTAACCAATAGGCTACAACTGCTAGAGGCTAGAGCTGCATTGTGTATACATGCTATTGTGACTCCTATTCCTGCGTCATTTATAGTTTACAAACCACCAACAGCCTTCAATAAAGAATTTATTCTGCATTTCCAAAATATTTTTAAACGTTGCCCTAAACACAGTGATTTGTGATGATCAACTCGGCCTTGTCTGCATGTGGGCATTTAGTTTAGTGCACTGCCTGGTGGACCTCGCTCTGACTGACACAGCTGTACAAGGGACAACAGTCACATGCACATTTAAGTGTTTGCGTGTGTACACACAAACACACACTGAAAGATTGCATCATGAACAAGCACACCCCCTCCCACCATGTGGCCACCATCTTGTCCTGTGAAGTCACTTTAGCCTGACGCACTCACAGCTCAAAGCCAGCACACATACTGTGGTGCAGTGCATTCACAACTGCATACTCACACACTCAAATGGGTCGATGGATAACACACATACACGTTTCATCTTGACACACATGCATATTGTGTTGATTTTATATATAAGAATTTAAGAAATTATATGACAAAATAAAAATGATTGAAAGTCACCAACATGGGTAATATATAACGAAGAACAGAGGATACAATTTATTATTAAAGTTGTCTATACTAAACATATACTAAAATTACAGTAATGTCGAGATTAATTAAACCCTAGCACAGTGATCTAGCTTAACACTGATTCCACCTTGTGGTTGTATTGCAGAACTACATTCTATAAATAAAGCAAAGTAAGGTCAACATGTTAAAAGACAGATCGACATATATATAACTAATTCCTATATAACATATATATAACAGATAACTAATTCCACTAACTATCATTATCATGACCATAAAAATAAATTTATCCAGCTAAACTGAGCAAGTAATATAGATTACAAACTGTCTGTTTGCTGTTTTCTGTACGTACCAATGTGGATTGATGTGTCTTTACTGGTGTGTTTGACAGATCATCATAATTTTATTAGATTAAAGTAAACACGGTTACGGCTGTTACGGCACAGATTTCACCTATTAGTGGAACTATTTGAATGGATTATCAGCAGTAACATTCGCTTTTGTGTTCCAAAATACACAGCCACATGGGTGAGATGACAGTTTATATTTTGTGGGAATTATCCACTTGAAAGTATGATTACAAATTAAAATAATGAATATTCGATCGTTTACATACAACTGGTGAAAATGACGGTTCATTTGTTATAAAGTATCAATCAGCAAGGGTTGAAATACTACATAAAAAATACAAATACACAAGTTTACTTTATTTTATTTCCTGAAAAAAGAGTGCAAAACATGACATACCATTATATACAGCACATAATAAAAGAATGCAATCACGTGACCTCGTCCACCTTATATATCATCGACCGTTTAGGGGTAACTATTTACAAAACGAAATAGTTACACATTCACCTTTACAGTAGAGAAACCTTTCAACTTAGAAACAGAACACTAATTACAGTCCTAGACCAGCAGGCCTTTTTAAAAAAAGTTTCAAAGGTCCGAAACTTACTCCCCATTCTTATAAGCTACTAAACAGAGACCTCTGCTGGCTAAAAGTGGAATTGCATATGATGCGCTTTTCGTCCCATAATGCTCCCCTTTCGGTGTCAGCAACACCTACTTTCAGATGTGCCTTTATTAAGATACCTGAAAAAATACCTTCAGAAAATTACCTGGTAATATGCATTGATAGACTGGGTTTGACATATAGCAGCCTGTATGTGATATGCAATTAGATCACAACAGAACCAGATAGATAAAACTTTTACTCTCTATGAGTATATTGTACCCATAATAAGGGTGGAAAATGTACACTTCCTACAGAGGTATATGTATGTGACTTTGGGTTTTGTTAGAGTATCGGACACAAATACACCAGTACTGGCTTTTGAAATTAAGTAAATGAATGTGGCCATGGTATTTTGCTGTTAACTATAGTCTTTCAAACTACGATTTTAAATAGCAGAAACTAAGTTTAAAGATTTTCATATTTTTCTTAACTGAGGAAAATGTGGCTACTGCCTACCTATAAAATGTTGTGTGTAATTTCTGGGTGTTGCTATGTGGTTGCTAAGGTGCTCTGAGTTGTTAGTATGTTGCTAAGGTGTTCCAGTGAGTTTAATGCTGGCATATCTGGTCTCTAGATATGGCTTGGGTCCCTCCTCTTCAGTGTAAAACTGTGGCATAACCTGTTTTGTTCTCTTCCTCAAGAAGTTGCACTATTTGAGGTATCATTCATGTCCATAGCACAAATAGTGCATGTAAGTGATGTGTAAGATTAATACTTGGGATTTAGGTATGAGCAATAGTAATAAAAATTGTATGCTTGCCTTAGCAGGCACCACTAACAAATTGTGGAAGTTGTGATACAAAGTATTGCCATAATGTTACTTTAAATATTTAATAAAAAAATAAGGAAAGGTGCATGTAAGCAAATGTTTCATCCCTAAATTTTGATGGTTGATCTAGACATGGATTAAGCATGTTGCTTGACTAGATTAGATTGCTTATGGTGAGTCTCCATTGAAGATCTTTAAACCTGAAAATAGAACAGATTACATGGAAGAAAATGGTCCAGAAAAATATCTGACATAATATATGACATAATAATGTACAAGTTGACATTCATTGTGACTCAGTTTCATTAAGAATTTATGTAACGAGACAGCTAAAAAACTCAAAACTATGGCCATATTGAATAGCATGCTTTGTAATAAAAGACATTAAAGACCCCATGACATGATTTGGTTAGCACAGTTTGTTGACATTCGTTAACAAAAGAAGAAATTGGGGTGAGCTATTTTAGAGGGCTTATCCTTTAATTAAATAGAACTAGACATTAGTCTTTAGTTACATCATTGGAATAATTATTATTTGCTTCTTGCTGTTGCTAGTAAGTGGTAGGTGATATTAGGGGGAGGAATATTATCATTCTGGAGTATATATTTTAAATTGTATACATCCCTTTGAACAAGATGAGTTATCAATGTCTGATACACCACAAAACTCTCAATTTTAAATTGGGTCTTTATAGACACTCATTTAAAAAAAGGCCCAAATCCTCACAGTTGCTGTCTACTCGACCCTGAACATAACATTCACAACAGCCTGAAACAAAACAATTATCATAAAAATAAGACTCTTTATCCAGCAGGTATCGGTTTGAATTCATATGATTTGGCAACATACATTCAGATATTTGACAGGTAAATGAGCAGTCTGTTCCAGCAGTAAATTGTGACAATCCAATGCCATTGCAGTATCATCTCCAGTACAGAGAAGTGCTACCTCTTTGAACAAGTGTCTTTGTTTTCATCACTTACAAAAAAAGCTGATGGAATCATGGATTCACAGAAAACAGGATTTGAGTGAGTGAACTCAAAGCATCATTGCTGCAATTCATGTCTGTGTACTTTAGGGGGCACTTTCATACTCACGTAAAGCCTATCCTTTTTTGTGCCTTGTTTTGGAGTCACTCCCTCATTGTTTTATGCCCCATTTCCCCATTTGCCTTCCCCTCAAAAACATAATAGTCAGGTCCAGAAGTAGGAGTGACATAAAGGTGAGTGATCATACCATTTGTGGGTGTAGGGGTGGACAGGGTACTATAATTCGCTGTGTCGGACAGGAGGTTCTAGCTTGTGGGAAAGAGCGGTGAGGACCTTATCAAACTTCTCGTAGCGTTCAGCCTGGCTGCCTTCTGAGCCACGACTGCCCCATAAAAGCCTCATCTGAAACTCTGTACAGAAGATTTCCAGCACCTCCTTACGCTCCTGAAAGTCTGTGAGAAGACAGAAGAATATTGTAAAAATTTAAAACATTTCGTCTTGGAAATAACAATAATATAATACTATAATAATAATACTGGCTTGCTACATATGTACTTTGTCGACCATCATCAATAAGTATGTTGTAGTGCATTCTAGAACTGACTGTGGACTGGAATACAGCTGAAGCAGAAGTTTAGGAATAGCTATAACACTCAGGGGTAATCATGTACCATTCAATTTGCTCTCAGCATTGGTGCGATAAAGTCCTCCATGGTGAGCAATGGTGCGCGCTGCTTCCAGATGGCTCATGACCACGTCCACCCCAGACTCCACACTCTCCCAGGACTCCAGCGCCTCCCCTGTCGCAACACCACGCTCCAGAAGGGACAAAACCGGCACCACATGAGGAAAGGAGGTGTTTGAGAGCACACAGGTCTCTGAGAAACACACACATACAAAAATTATTTTTTTTGTATACATATTTGTATACACTCATTATACCAGGTCTCCTAAACATGGGGTTGTGAACCTCTCTAGGCTAATGCTGGGCATGCAGGAGGGTTGTAAAAGTATAATAATACTTTGACACTTTACACTGATTTCTAAAAATGAGCCATTAAATGATATTTAATGGCTCATTTGACTTATTTTTAGATTATATTTAATCAGAGGTAGGACTTTTGTTAAATTTATTTGTTGAAATCTAAGGGGTACTGTAAGGAAATAATTTAGAAAATGGGGGTTTAGCTGACAGAAATGTTTAGGAATCACAAAGTTCTATAAACAACCCACTACACTGCCAATGGTTAAGGGTTGTCCTATGCTGTCCTCAGTTTATTTATCAGTGTAGATTGTGAACATCATCTAAAAGTTAAGTGTGTTTCAGTTTTTATGAAGAACCTTAATTGTTTTACTGTGACACTAAGTTTTACCTTTGCCATCATTCATGGCTTTGAGGAAGGGCTTGAGTTTCTTCTCATAGAGAATGGCACCTTCAGTGTGTCTTTGTCTCAATGTTATCCATGTCTGTTCCAGTCGTGAAATCTACAACACACACCACCAAATTATTGAAAAGCAAATAGTTGTCTGTCTGTCCACCTACCCACCTACCCATCCATCTATCCATATAGGCATACATTAAGCCACAATTGTGTTAGATATAAAATAAATACAAACCAGCAAACATAATCATTGCTGTGTTCATTATATCATTTTGAATTGATTTGTTACTCATATAGTAGATGTGTATCTCATCCAATTCCTGAACCTCAGATCTGTACATCCTTGCCTTTATTCTTTGCTTCATTGAATTTTAATGCTTGTTGGATCCTTACACAAGTACAGGCTGGTTGTACGTTTCCTCTTAACCCTCTCCCTGATCCTTTTCCCACATTTATCATGTTCCACTCTCTCCTCTCACTGCCCTTCAATTCTCTTACAAGCTGAAAGAAAATGTGGTTTAATTGCTGTTGGAAAATATCAATGTAAAGGTACACAAGACGGCTCTGAGCTGCAAGCGACTTGCTGCTGAATAATTCATTCTAGTTACACATATGACGATTTACAGACCTCTGCACAGAATAGGTAAACTGTCTCACAGGTTCTGCTTTCCTATTTTTTTCTAGCTAAGTGGTACTTATCATTCATCTCTGACAATTGCTCATATATTAGTACAGCACAGCCTTTGGCATGTAAATTGGCCTGCACTGTTTGTGCAGATACCTAAAATCCAAAGGAGATGTGTGGTATTACTTTTCAAAACATTTATGTGAGCCCCCGGAGAACAATTAAACTAGTGAAAATCCTACAATCTCTGGAGGAGGGACTTGAGCCATATAGACTTGTGAACTGTTGGGTCTGTAAGTAAGATCCATCAATCAACCATGCAAAAAGTTCCCAGAACACCATAACAACAACATAGCAATGTGCTAAAAACACTCAGATTATCTCAACAACTATCTAAAAATAATGTGGTAACCACCCAAAACACCCTAGTGTGATGGGTGGCAAGTTTTACATAAGCAAACACTACTGTTTTTTTACTCATATATTATTAATTACCCCTTGCAGGGTTTGAACCTTCAGCCTTTTAGTTACCAGCCCAGATCTATAACGACTAAATAAACTTTCACTCTGATTATAATATTCTTTCAAATTGTTCTCTTTTCAAAAAAGTATGATTCCTTCTCATTGCTCTCACCTGCGGTAGCTCCAGGGCTCTCATGACCGCAGCAAATCCATACATATTGCCCATGTTACTCTTTAGTTCAGCAGCCAGCTGGATGGTCTTGTGCAGCAGGACAGCTCTCTCTTCTGTGCTTCCTGTACAGCCAAGCAAATCAACCGCCATCATTATAGACATTGTGTAAAACCTGTGGAAGCAAAGGGAAAATAGCAATACAGATGAACACATTTAAGACAACTGCACTGCTGAGCCATTGATACATGCAGTACAACTATCTGTATAGGAAGTTATATGTTAAACAGTTCGAGAGATGGTCAATATGCTGATAATTAATTAATTCTAGAATTACTGTGGCCCCAAAAATATTTGGGGACTTTAAAATAAATTACACATATTTTGTGGTACATATATTTTTATGAATAACAGCACAAGTACACTTTTCAAGAAAAACATTTCACAAAAAGAATGTTATTAGATTTTAATAATATACTGTAAATTTGAGAAGAACTAAACTCATAAAAGTATGTTCAATAAAAATCACCTTGACTGTGTTTCATTGCACACTAGTTCCTTGTTTCATGAATCAGCATATCTCTAACAATAATTATGGCACTACAAAGAACCTTGATCAACTAAATATTGCATTTTACAGTTTAGCTTAGCCTATGAATAAATCAAGCTGTTAAAAGCTCTATTTTTATTTGTTATATTATGTTTAATGCTTTATACTTCCTATAAATATATTATAATTCCTCTGGTAATTTTTGTTAATTTCTTCTTCAGATAATTTAGTAAGCGATTTGTTTATTCCCTAACCTTTCCAGAAGATCCAGCCTCAGCTGGTGTCCATGTGGAAGAGTCAGCAACTCTAGCCCAGAGCTCACTCCCATCATCCTCTGCATCTCCTTGGTAACGCCCAGTATCCTAGCAACCTACAGATGGCCACACTGTTACAAAAAGCAATATATTCAACCCCACTCCCTTTATTTCAATTCAAATATAATACAGACACGCTTTGAACTTTTGAGCTTTTAAACACTCAACAATAAATATGGTAATTGATAGCTTACAGACTATTAACCCTAAAGTCTCAGGAAGGGGCAGTAAGTTTGGGTGCAGTCAATTGTTCCTGTCTTCTTTGGAAGAGTTTTAGGGCATGAGTATGTACATATAAGCACATAATCAGCCTATTTTTATGAGTATAGCAGTTTTAAAACCTGTATAAGATACTATTTAAAAACTTGTTTATCTACACTGTGTTTGCTTTATCATTAAATGGAACTCTGGTGTAATTTACATATGGCAAGAGAATAGTTTGTTTGTGGAGACACCTTTATGCAGCCAAGTATAAATGGATTGTATAAGCCCAATCTGACAGATATATTACTGTCAAAAACATCTTATCTCTGCTCCTACAATCTGTCAGCTGCTCAGTGCTTAAACTGTGCCAAGCATCCTTTGGGTTATGAATATTATTTTATGTGACATTTACTCTAACTAATGTCCTACATTGCTAGGTGTGTGTGAGGCAGTTTTTTTACTTATTTGTACTTGTCATGGTAAAACCTACTTGACGGGCCTTAAGGGGCTAACCTATGAAAATTTAGGGACCTGTGAATTCAAACAGTGTTCTGGTATAGACACTTAGTTACAAAAAGTCATTTTTGCTGTATTTGTGTTCACCAATGTAATCTAACTCACTCGTGACAGTCAAGTTGCTGTTAGGTATTTATTTTTTGTGGTGGCAGTGTGTAGACAAATGTTTTACCGTGCAGTCTGCCAGTGTAATGTGCTTGGCGGCTGTCTTAGGATCCACCTCTGCCAGCAGCTCCTTCACCTTCTTCAGCACGCTCATCTCCAGTGGCTTATTTTCTGTAGGTAGAAGAGCCGACTGGTACTTTCCTGGGTTAAAGGAGGAG
The DNA here is from genome assembly GCA_036877525.1 of Chromobotia macracanthus. Classification (NCBI taxonomy): domain Eukaryota; kingdom Metazoa; phylum Chordata; class Actinopteri; order Cypriniformes; family Botiidae; genus Chromobotia; species Chromobotia macracanthus. The sequence goes on along the minus strand of JAZGTH010000031.1, from coordinate 3,381,456 downwards.
CTTGTTTCCACTAGGGGGAGCATGAAGCCTTCTACCCCATCTTGAGCTGTAGATCCCGGGCTTTGGCCTTCCTCCACTCTTAGCCTTTCCACATAACTCTTATAGGGTGAGGTGTGGGCTTGTCCGGGTCGCAGCTCACAGTAGCTACCCCCGGGTTCTGAACTCCCAGAGGGGTACCCATGGGCAGGTGTGGAGTGGGTGCTAGGGGGCGTGTCTGAGCAAGGAAGGTTGTTATTTGGTGAAGAAGGTGAGAGATTGGAATCACTAGAGCGTCGCATCACAGGGGAGGGTGGGATTACAGCAAGGGCACGCCCACCTGAGCCATGTCTGTGACGAGAGACTGGATACACACAAACAAAACACAATTAAAGTGAAAGTGACATATTTGTCAGATATGGTAAGCCATACCCATACCATATGGTAACCCATACCATATGGTAAAATGTGACCTCTGCATTTAACCCATCACTGGTGAAGAGGGAACACACACACACAGGCCTGTGTGTCAAACATGCCAAGAATTTGGCTTAAATAATCTCTGACGATGAAGTAATTGGAATGCATGCTCATAAGAAGTTATAAATAGTTGAGAAACAGATGCGTCTTCAGGTTTCTTTGTCTTCAGAGATCGCTCTGCATTTGTGTGTGTGTGTAAACAAAAAAGAACAGGCCGTCCTCAAAGCCACTTTTGTAGCACATCTCTGTGCATCTTCGGATCGGGCAGAGGACAGGGCATCTCTTGTTTCTCCTGATATGGATGTTGAAAGCACTACCTTTAAACGCTCCTCTCATGATTATTTTGCCTCTTGTTGATAACACCCCATTTTCAGATTTGATATCCTTCCTTGATGGCTCACCATGGGAGATTCTAATTAGAAGAGACCTTCTGTTTCAGGCGCAGGGGACATTATTCCATCCCCGGCCAGAGCTTTTAAATTGTCACGTTTGGCCCCTGAAGAGGACTAACTGAGAGATGTTTGGCTTCCAGAAAACATTGTGGAAATTATCCTAAGTGCTAGAGCTCCATCCACTACAAGAAGTTATGCCCTTAGGTGGCGTGCCTTTGAGAGTTGGTGTACTGGACCCCATGCAGACACAGTTTACTGCCAGATTGTTTCAGTGCTGGAATTCTTGCAAGGAAAGCTAGCAGGAGGCACATTCCCTGCTACTCTCAGGGTATATGTGGCCCCCATATTGGCTTGCCATGCTCTGATTGACATGTCTCCAGTGGAAAAACATCCTCTGATCGCCTGCTTCATCTGCAGAGCTAAGAGTCTGAGGCCTCCCGTTACAGTCCTTTCATAAGACCTGGCCATAGCTCTCAAGGGGCTGGTCGAGATCCCCTTTGAACCACTAGAGTCAGCGCCTGACATGCTTCTGACTCTAAAGATGGTTTTTGTTTCTTGGCTATTACGTCTATAAAGAAAATTTGAAACTGCTTAGATTTCGCTATTTGTTGCGATGAAGCAGGAGAGGTTCCACTTACTGTGCCCAGTTCGTAATCTTCAGGCTTATGTTCACCACACCAGCTAGTGGCCCAAGTTAGAACAGCTTTTTGTATGCTACAGGGGCCACAACCAGGGGTGCCTGCCACAACGCAAGTGATGTCACATTGGGTGAGGGATGCTATTGCCTTAGTCTATTAGGTGCATGGTCAAGCTACACCTCTTGGGGTTAGGGCTCTTTCTACAAAGGGAGTCTCATCCTCCAAGGCTTTGGCAAGGAGCACCCCCTTGGAGCAAGTGTGTGATGCAGTAGGTTGGTCCACTTCACACACATTCTTTAGATTTTACAGTTTGGATGTTCATGCTCTTCCGTGCGTCCTTGTGTCAACATCCCAAACTCATGTCTGAGGCCTCTCCAGTGTTTGTGCACACACTACACACTAACCTGAGGGGTCCAGACACTCCCCAGTGTGGCAACGTTGGTATTCTCGTTCGATTAGCGTATGAGTATGCAGCATCGAGTGTAGCTTTTAAAAGGGAACGTCTTGGGTCACTTGACTTTAACCCTGTTCCCTGAAAAAGCGGGAATGAGATACTGCACCTCATTGCTGTACTGGGTGCATGTTAGGACATCTCTTCAGACAAAGCTGTAACCTGAAGACGCACCTGTTTCTCATCTGTTTATAACTTACTGTCTATAACTCACGAGCATGCATTCTAATTACGTCATCATCAGAAGTTATTTAAGCCAAATTCTTGTCGTGTTTGACACACATGCCTCACAGCTGGTCGAACAAAGAATGTTCCGATTAGCGCATGAGTATGCAGCATCTCGTTCCCGCTTTATCAGAAAACAGGATTACAGTCAAGTAGCCCGAGATGTTCAATGTTTGTAAAGCTATCAGTCTGAACAGAATGTAATTAACTATAATGATACATAAGTATGTGTGTGTACTCACTGGAGGAAACGGATAGGGGGGTCTCCCCTACAGGGGAGAGGGGGCGACGATACTCTTGGATTTGGTCCATACTCATGGCACAGTTCCTCATGGCATCCTTATGATGTACAGTAGAGGGGCTGGAAAAAGTAAACAAGCCATTAAAATCCTACATCCTTTCATAAAAGATTTATACTTTATACTTCAAAAGAATCCATTGTGGCAGTTACGGCTAAATAAGCACTTCTTGGCCTTTGGTTTAGTGACAAATCAGGTGAATGCAACATTCATGTGGTAGTTTAATTCATGACACTACAAAAAACATGCATGCAAGCAGGTGAGGGGATGTGTTTCCATGAGGCCAAATCTGTTTTGGAAACAAAGAAAGTTTCATATGTGTGGGGGAGGAGTCTGTGCCAGCTATGAACACACACACATCACACACACCAGCTGTTGCCTTCCGTAGGTTTCACTTCTGACTCAACGGCCTGAGATTCAGTTGGCCTTGTAGACAAGTGTGCAGCACTAATGATACAAGACATCTTTCATCAGTAAATCACACCTGCATCTATATCGTGTGTATGATTGTATTAAAACAATGTGTACCCAACAGCACAGCTCATTTCAAGCTTAACACAGATAAACATTCTTTAGAGATTAAACTATTCTGAATAAAGGGGTCCTACAATGTCTATTCTAGCTGTAGTGTTGCTAAACCCTTATGAAGCACATACAAGCTGCTTTAATTGCAGGTTAAGCTCTGAAATCTGTGTATACAACTTCAGTCTATATATCAGAAACAGGACACATCTGGTGTGACATATTTTAATATTTTGCTTGAACACAGAGCTGGACGCTACAGAACGCAGTGTTACCCAAACACATCGGCCTGTTGTTAAAGGGATAGTTCACCCAAAAATAAAAAATGGCCTATAAATTACACCCTCAGGACATCCAAGGTATAGTAATATCCTGGTTCTTACCAGCTTTATAATGGCATTGAATAGTGGCCGGGATTTTGAAGCTCCAAAAAGCAGATTTTATTCATCCATCTTAAACGTACTCTGTTAATAAATGCCTTCTGAAGTGAAATTAAACAGTTGTGAAAGAAAATGCGTACTATTTTTAGTGTATACTATTTTGAGTGTGTTTGAATGAAAACATCTGAATGTATGAATAACTACACCGAACATGGCAGTACATCGGCTTCACATCAATAACACAGAATCTCAATGGTTCGTGGCTGTGTGTATCATCACAATGTTAGTTATGAGACATGCAAGAACCAATAGCCCTATCTAATGCCATTATAAAGCTGGGAAGAGCCAGGATATTATTTAATATAACTCTGATTGTGTTCAGCTGAAGAAAGACGAGGGTGAGTAATTTATGGGCCATTTTTCATTTTTGAGCAGAGCATCCCTTTAAGTAATCCTGAAGAAGTTTATTAGCTACACTGCCAAGCTGAAGAATCCTTCATTATCTTTAATTATCTACCTGTGAGGAATGATCTTCTCCGTTGTGAGTCCATCGGTCATAGTAACGCTACGTCTCTTGATGTGCGCCCCCCTCTGAGTTGATGGTGAATGTGCAGATCCTGGTCTCCCACCAGCTAACGCAAAAGTTGCTTCCAAGTACCTCAGTGGCAACGTTCTGTTGACCGGACACAGCAGCTGGGCTTCTGTGCGTGGGCACACAACCTGGCCGGTGCCAGTATGGTGTCTGACCAGTGTGGGCACAGAGTCAAAGCTCTCATGCTCCAGCATGTACTGGATTTTGGTTTGCCCACTCTTGACCAGGACTTTACTGATCTTACAGTGAACAACTTCCTGCTGCCAGCGACATGTCAGGACATAGTCACCCACTGTAGACAGGGAGTCCCGTACCAGGAAGTCACCACTACGTAGAACCAAAGTTTCTGAGACCTGTGTTGATGTAAAAAAGAGGGATTAGTGGTCAAAGTTTCAATAGCACTTTCATACGTTCGCAACTTTTGTGAATTCTTGCCTCTTTACTAATTTAAATTATTAATGTGACTGTGTATTACAAATTATGATACGGTTTGCAGTATTATTAACCAATTGTGGTCTGACCACACAGGGAGTTTGTGGTCAAGAAGATCTGTGGTATGCCACTAAATGCAAGCTCTATCAACAGCACCTATGACGTTGTGAAAGAATGTTTTCATAACGCTTTGTTTCTGCTCTGTCCTCCTGCAGATGGCGATACAGCACATGTAGTAAGGTCAGAAGTGCAGCATGGGGGCGTATCGCCATGGTGACTGGATATAGATTTTAATAGAGAGGGCTGGAATTTCTCATTACACGAACTCAAGTAGGAATACATTATGGTAATGCCCAGATGGCTGCTCTCATAGTAGACGCAGCGTGGGCAGCAGTTTTTTAAATTCTAGAAAAAGGACACCTACAATCACAGACAGGAAAATCACAAATACACATGCCAAACAAATACACACACATTTATGTTTGCACACAGAAAGCTTCAAACACGCAGAAATGAAACACATTCAAGTATTTCCACACCCACCCTCTTGTACTCTTTAACCCAAATACATTTTTACACAGGTTTGAAATTCCTAGGAAAAAATATATGGGTCAAATATATTCCAAACTGTCATTGTGCCATGTTTAACATAAAAACCTGTACAGAGACAAGAACTCTAAACTTTAAAAAGGACTCTAAACTGATGTTTCAGTTAGAAATGTGTAAAGGTGCACCTAAGACACACCTTAACGCAAGTTAGCATAAGTGCAATAACATGTTGCGCTATGACGCTTGTGGCACAGGTTTACATCCAGTCTGCAATATTTTGAGTTAATGATGCAAAGAATGAAAGGTGTTTGTCATTTCAGGTTTTTATTCAGTTTTATTTATATAACGCTTATTACAATGTTGCATTGTTTCAAAGCAGTTTCAAAGCAGCTTTACATATAATGAAAATAAAAATGCAGAAAATAGAAAAATTATCAACATTTATAACAGAATACATGGTATTATTGCAAATTTCTATTGTTTATTATAAGATGTATATTAGTCAAACTAATTACGGATACTAAGATTGTAATTGGTTTACGAATATAGAGTTCACTAAACTAAAGATAACTACAACACATTTGGACAATTTAAATAAATGAATGTGCATTAGAAATACATGTGATTGCATGCGAAGGCTCATACGAAGGCTCTTAATGGTCTATGAGAGGGCAATGTATTCAGACAGCCTACAAAAACAGTATGTAGACTCTTTGAGACTATGCAACATTTAGTAAATTAACATGACAGATGACAAGTATTTTATACCAAGATATGCCATTCCAGCTTACGTGGAAATGGTGCTTAGAAAGATACAATTTTATAGAACAGGAGTATAAGCTATTTGCAATAATACCATAAAATATCTGAAAATTGCATAATGAAAGAGAAAGGGAGAAAAAGAAATAGTGATATAGTAGAGTCTTTAGGACTGTAGTTAGATCATTATGCTTAAAGCAATATTAACAATTTATAAAACCCTAAGCCAGGCTAAATGTCAGCAGTCTCCCAGTAAGCAAGCCAACAGGGTTGCAGTGGCAAGGAACCAAAACTCCAATGATGTTTAGATGAAGAAAAACCTTGAGAGAAACCAGGCTCAACCAGGAGGGCCAGTTGTCTTCTGGCATGTTAAAGCTGCAATTTGTTACTTTTTTGGTTAAAAACAAAGAGCTTATAATACTAATTTATAATTTTATATTGATTTAAAAACTGTAAAGTCTGATTTTGTGAGAAATGCCAGGCACTGGGAAATGTTACAAACAGAGATGGCGACAGAAGCATAATGTTACTAACTGCAGCTATAGCATCACACTGCTGTGACTACGCAGGGAACAAAAATGTAGAAAAATAAGTAGTAGTTCAATAATAAGTGAACACATCCTAATCAACACACACCTCTCGTGGAATATGGCCATGGTACCAGCCGTGGCTCCTCATGTCACTGCTACTAAGCTTTAGTTCCTCCTCCAGCTCCTTCCTCAGCTTCTCTGGGGGGGACTCCAGCAGATACTTCTCCTTGGAGAACTGTACAGAACACACAAAACCAGCAAATAATTTAAACTCCTTTATGTCATGTACATACATATGCTACCTTAAATTTTAAAATGCTTGTATTAAGAATTGATCATTTTGAGGAAAAAAGAAAAAAATCCTGGACAATAAATATTACATTCTTGTAACATTTATATTCTCACATATCAAACTGACATATCAATCTATACCAGAGATTAAGAAGTCATTTGAGCCACGCAGAACTTCATTATACATGTATATACCTTTATATCCACATATTACATATATTTACATTCGCAATACATATTTATCCTGCCTTTTACAAATCATTTCATTTATGTGCCCTGTTGTATAGACAAGCCAAGCTGGTAACCAGTAAGACTGTTGGGTTTTGGGGGCCTTATTGCTTCCAACTTCAAAACAGATCATGCTGGGTGGTAAACTGCCTCAGCCAAGTGTTGCAAGTAAATAGCATGCTTAGGCGGGTCAATTTGCTTCAGACTAGCAGTGAGTGATATAAAAAGACTGACATTAATTAAAGAAACACATTTGCACAAACACACACAACAACTTCCTTTTCTTGCCCAAAAATCAACATCACCACAAATGTTTCTGACAACAACGCTCTGTGTCCAGTAGTAACAGAATGATCTATGAGTATGACAGTTAAAGGCTAAGGTTTCAACCCTCTGTGAACTAGAAAAACTAATCCAAACACAGACACCATTGTAATCATGTCAATAAAAAACACAACAGAAAAAGATCCAGGCACTAATAATCAGAACTATGTCTGTGTGTGAGGGTGAAAATGGGAGCTACAGGATCAGTTTTGCAGTTCTAGGTCACTCTGATGGTCTCTCTCTCATTCTGAGGTAAATTGATTAGACATCTGCTTCTTGTTTCTCTAAAGGTTCCTTCCCTCTTATACCAGTGGGTGCAGAAGTTGCTACATTTCAGCCATTCCACTCTTACTTAATCGGCTGTGTGTGTGTACATTTGTACAAATTTGTGAAAGTGAAGCAGGGTCAGATGTATGGAGTAATTGCTTTTCTCTCTGCCTACAGGAACCAAATTCACCACCTAGGTCTAACCAGACCTCTTTCATAATCTTATATAGGTGTCAGTAATTGTCTTTCGCTGCTTGAAGATGGCCACAAGGTACAATATTCTGGTCTCATATATTCTGTATTTAGGGCCATGGGGAAAACTCAGTCTGTGAGCGATATGAAGTTCATGTTGACTTAGGAGAGGTGTCTTTCAGTGGAGATTAGAACCATTTCCAATTTTCTGAACTCCTCTCCTCAGCTGCCTTTATTAGTGTTTATCTGAGGAATGAGGTAGCAAAAAACATTTATATGAAGTTTCATGTATACTATTTTCTATAGTACAACCATAAAAGGAGATGGGAAAACAGGAGATAGGAAAACAAGAGGGACCAGATAGGATGAGCTGGGATGAGACAGTATTCTAAGGGGATTTCTTTTAGCATGCAGATAGCATAATTTCTTCAAAGGAAGTTGGGAAGAGCCTAAGCTGTTCAGACACTGGTTTCTGACGACTCTAGCCAGATACCTGGGCTGCTTCAACTCCCCTTGTCCCTTAGACTTAGACTTGCTCCTTAAGGGCTAAAGTGTCTTTCTCTCTACCCTCTATCTTTGCCAGAGAAACCATGTCCACAGGTCTAAAGAAAAAGAGCAAGCTAGGGAAAATGACCTGATCACATGCACTCACCCATGCGCACAGTGCAAAATGTAAAGAGATACAGAGAAAAACAAGACAGAAATGTAAAATACAAGGGAGATACAGTACAAAAAAAGTGACTGGGGTGGCTTGGGATGTGATAGGACTTATGCTATTCACTCCCATTGCTGAATCTTTGGTTGTCATGGAAACCTCCTATAGTGTGTGAGATGGCCTGGTGCCTTGATGTGTATCATGGTCCATTGGTATCAGACCATACACACATGCACACATAAGTATTCAAGAAGGCAATGCAGTGTGTAAAACATTTTTTAGAACACAACAAGATTCGAGAGACAGCCCTTAAATTTAGTAAACTTCTGAGAAGCCCGGGAACAAACGTTTATAGACTGACAGACTGATATAATGGATGACATCTGGCCATTTTGAAATGATCAGTATTGGCCTGTAACATGTAACATGTTTGGCTTATTAACAGAGGTACTTGTCCCTCAAAATGTAACAGCAAATATTTGAGAACATACGCTGTAAAATAAGTATTTATGTGATTTACTCAATTTTATGTACATGTTAGTTGCTGTCATTACATTGTATTACACATACCAGTATTATATCAGTCACCCATAATCAGGCCTGCACACGGCTGCAGATATCCACAGAACATGTAGTACCCGTCACTGACAAGTAAATTGTGAGGAGTAGGCTATGCTGTTTGGCGTGACAGTATTGTAATGAAAATAAGAACTAACAATTGATAGCCTATCAGATATTTGAAATAAAAATAGAGAGACTGAAAGCTCAGTTAAAGTTTTTTTTTTTTTTCTTTAATTTGTCTACTGTCAGGGACGGGGGAGGGAGAACCCAAATGTAGAACAGCTTGACATGAACATGAAAACTTTATTAAACAAAACTCCCTCGAGGGGGAAAAACAGAAACCAACAGGGAAACATAAGCCAGACTTGAACCCCCCCGAGGGGGAAACCAAAAACCATAACCAAAAACATGACAACAGGCACAATGATATCCGAGAACATTGTCTGACAATAAACAAAGAACCAGCACACGATAGCAAACACAAGGGCATTAAATAAGACAAGAAACAAGGCAGGTAACGAGGGCAGACAGGTGGAGGGGACGAACCAATGATGGGAGAATAACGAGGAAACAAGAGGGCGGGGTCATGACACAAAACAGGAAAGCACATGGCACAAAGTAAACAAACAATGGCCATGTCCTTCCACAGACAACAAAGATACAGAGCATGAGTCTAGATCCTAACTCCAAGAAACAAGAACCAAGACAAGGATTGAGTCAGGATAACATGACAGACAACATGCTCTGACACAAAACACAGGGATGTCAGGATACTGGCAAGAGAATTTAGGAGACACTCAAGACATGAAGCCAGGACCCTGGCATCTACTAAACCAATTGCAACTCTATTTCAGTTTAATTCTAATTAAAATGAAGTGAAAATGAAGTATAAATGACAAAAGTATAGCAGAGTGTAGTGTATATCAAATTTAAATCTCTGACTGTGGCTTTTAGGACAGTCATCAGAACTTCACCCTTCTAGCTCAACTAACACCTGACTAATCAATGTTCTGATGTTTAACTTTGTTTAAAAAATGCTATGGTTTATTCTGTCCATAGCATAGGAACTCTTCCTACATGTACATGTAGCTTTGTAGCTTGTTGGTTCTAAGGGTAAAATGTTAAATGCTTCTTTTGTAAGATAAAAATCTTCGCTTTGGATAAAAGTGTCTGCTAAACAAATAAATGTAAATTTAAATGTAGTGTTTAGCTGCTTTGTTAATCTGTTATCTTGGTCTCTTATCTTGTGGGTGATGTCTGACTGAAAATCTCTGAGTAAACACATACACAAAACACAACCAATGCATTCATCTTTAGACATCCAAGCATGATTTATCACCCAATTTTACTCAGCACCCCCATTCTACGCTGCCACCAATCACAATGCTTCATCAAACAAGACCCCCAACCCTAATTCCATTTCCACCAATCAAAAAGAGCCTCTGCAATCAGTCAGATACTGTGTGATTCACTGCAGCTGCCCCTCTTGGTGAAAGAAAAGCCAAAGACACAAAAAAATAAATGTACACAAATCTGCAGATGTGGCAGATAGAGAGTCATGGGTCAGTGCCTGCCATTGAGTCTGTTCTCTGAGGTGGAGCTAATCCAGTCAGACCCACTAAACACTGACCCACAGCTTTGAGTAACAATGGACTGCTGGTGTTAAAAATCACCTGCCACACAGATCTAGAATAGGACTTAGGTCAAAAACATATATTACAATAGCAGATGCAAATTCTTGGCCAACACATTCCAAGCATGTGGTCATGTTGCATATAAGATGCATTCTGTAGCAATTCTTGCAGCAACACTGAGGATGCTGCATATTCTAGCCTTGCATTACAAATTGTGTTGATAATTCATGCAATAATGGAGAAAACAAAGCTTGGTGGCTAGTGTGGTTCATCATGCATAGTTAAGACTGCTAAATAAATAGGCAAATATCAAATAAACAGGACTGGACATCCAATCAACAATAAAAAAGGTTTATCACATAGTTGCAGTACATGGCTTATACAATATTAAGCCTAATGTTTGTTTCATGTTTAAGGTTGGTAAATTACATTTCTGTTTTAAGCATTTGCAAAACTGTTGTTTTTAATATTTTGCCTGTGGTACTGTTATTAATTTTCTTAGGCCTTAAAATTGCTGGGCCATCATTTCATGGTAATATTAATGTTTGATTAGTTTAGTTTTAAGGACATTTTTGTTAACTTGTTTACTTTGCAAACATTTTGGTATAGTCGGGTTGCCACTTACATTGGGATGTACAATGTAAAGTAGTAGAAAAGCTAGTAGCCAACCGCAGATGTGCAAGATGTTTTGGTCCTACTGGGATCATTGTGTACACAGAAAGACATGTTGGATTAAAACTATTTTTTATGATATTGAGTTTTGTGGTATTTAGAGTTAGGGTTTGGGCAGTGTCCACTAAATAACATGTGTTTGAGGGTTTATGTTTATATTGTGACCCTCCCCTCCATTTGACCCCAGGGTCCCGACTTTAAGAAATGGTCCATCTGCTGCCCATGCAGTGATGTTGTCTTTTTATCCTACCTTAAGACATTGTAGTTTAATTTCTCCGCAAAATCATCAGATAAACGCTCGGAAACACAAATACGATCGCCAGAGCCTTTCGGAAATCGGCAGTGCGTACAAACATGCGTACAAACATCAGCTGCCGGCGACCACCGAGAGCACGAGGCCTCTGCCTGCTGTGAAGCCGAACCCGAGACCGCGGCCCGTCCACTGATGCTACCCAAGCCGCCGGCGCCGGCGCTGTGAGAGGGGACAGAAACGTGGCAAGCGCGGGGGTGTACGAGCTAGGCTAAGGGCTAACCCCACCAGACCAGCGATCCCATCATTAACGCTCGCAAACGTTCGCTCGTTGGTAAATAAACTGGACTCAATTCAACTCAGTCGGTCTACACAGCATGAGTCAAGGGACTGTTGTGTGTTTGTTTTCACTGAAACATGGCTAAACGACAACATCCCGGACTCCGCCATTCAGCTGCACGGACTAACCTGCTACCGAGCGGACAGGGATTCAGTACTGTCAGGTAAGACTCGCGGGGGCGGCTTGTGTGTGTACGTCAACAGAGAATGGTGTAATAATGCTGCGGTAGTGACTACACACTGCTCGTCGCTGGTGGAGGTGATGTTTGTGAAGTGCAGACCGTTCTATCTGCCGCGGGAGTTCACGGCCATTGTTATTGTCGCGGTTTACATCCCCCGTCTGCAAACGCTAAGGACGCGTCGCGAGCTGTACAGCGCCATCAGCGATCAACAAACAAACAACCCCGACGGCTTTTTCATCATAGCCGGAGATTTTAACCACGCAAACTTAAAGACAGTCTTGCCAAAGTTCTACCAACATGTGAACTTTGCTACAAGGGGAAATAACACACTGGACTTTGTTTACACAACACAGAAAGACGCGTACAGGGCTGAACCCCGCCCCACCTCGGGTACCCGATCACATCTCTGTTATGCTAATCCCAGCATACAATCCACTGTTGAAAATCACCAAACCGGTTAAAAACTCATAACAGTCTGGCCGGATGATGCTACCTCAGCACTGCAGGACTGCTTTCAGACTACAGACTGGAGCATGTTTAAAGAGGCAGCCACCTACAACAACAGCACCGACCTGATGAGTACACTGAAACAGGAGTGCATATATCAAGAAGTGCATTGATGATGTGACAGTAACAAAGACCATCACCACACGTGCCAACCAGAAGCCGGGATGACGGCAAAGGTTCGGGGCTGCTAAAGACCAGAGATGAGGATTCAGATCAGGAGAAAAGCAGCCTAAAAACAGCAAGAGCCAGCCTGTCCTGTGGATCAAGAATGCAAACGCTCATATGCACAAAAATCAATAACCACTTCACAGACAGCAGAGACTCACGGAGCCTGTGGCGAGGCATTCAGACCATCACTGACTACAAGCCCCGCCACAGGCCTGTGATGACGACACATCCCTTCCAGATGCACTTAACCAGTTTTATTCACGGTTTGAAATGCAGAATGACACACCTGCACAAAACTGCCCACACCTCCCACCGACCAGGCGCTCGTCTGTCTCCAGCCGTAGTGAGGAAGACCCTGTCTAGGATTACCCACGAAGGCCACGGGTCCTGACAACATACCTGGCCGTGTACTGAGAGACTGTGCTGCACAGCTGACAGATGTCCTAACAGATATCTTCAACATCTCGCTGAGCCAGGCAGTCGTCCCCATGTGTCTCAAGTCCACAACCATCATACCGGTACCTAAGAAATCACCTGTGTCCTGTCTGAATGACTATCGTCCCATAGCACTGACTCCAATCATGATGAAGTGCTTTGAGAGATTAGTCATGAATCACATAAAAACCAGCCTCCCCAACACACTCGACCCGCTCCAGTTTGCATACCGTCCAAACCGCTCTACGGATGATGCAATTTCCTCCACCCTCCACCTGGCTCTTACCCACTTAGACCAGAAGAACACTTATGTAAGAATGCTGTTCATTGACTTCAGCTCAGCATTCAACACAATAATCCCACAACAGCTCATTAATAAATTACACCTGCTGGGCCTTAACAACTCTCTCTGTAACTGGATTCTGGACTTTTAACTGAAAGACCCCAGTCAGTCCGTGTCGGCCACAACACCTCGAGCACTACCACACTGAGCACAGGTGCTCCACAAGGCTGTGTGCTCAGCCCGCTGCTCTTCACACTGCTGACCCACGACTGCACTGCCAAGTTCAGCTCCAACCACATCATCAAGTTCGCGATGACACAACGGTGGTAGGTCTCATCAGCAACAACGATGAAACGCACTACAGAGAGGAAGTGGCACAGCTAGCGGCATGGTGTGGCGCGAACAACCTGACCCTCAATGTGGAGAAGACAAAGGAGGTTGTGATGGACCTCAGGAGAAACTCCACTGACCACCCCCACTACCATCGACAGCTCGACTGTGGAGAGAGTCAGCAGCACTAAATTCCTGGGGGTGCACATCACAGAGGATCTCACCTGGACCACCAACACCACGTCACTCTCCAAAAAGGCACAACAGCGCCTACACTTTCTCCGCCGGCTGAAAAGAGCAAGTCTCCCTCCACCAATCCTCACCATGTTCTACAGGGGAACCATTGAGAGTGTGCGACCAGCTGCATCACTGTCTGGTATGGGAACTGCAGCGCCGCAGACCGCAAGACCCTCCAGCGGACAGTGAACACAGCTGCAAAGATCATCGGTGCCCCTCTCCCTTCCATCCTGGACATTTTCCTTTCACGATGCTCCAACAAAGCCACCAGCATCGTAAAGGACCCCACCCATCCCTCACACAGTCTCTTCCAGCTCCTGCCGTCAGGAAAACGGTACCGAGCATCAGAGCCCGCACTGCCAGACTGCTCAACAGCTTTTTCCCCAGGCTGTGAGAGCCCTGAACTCAAGCACGGCTCCCCTCTGAAAAACCTCATACCTCTTAAATGTATATATATATCTATTTTTATTTCTCCCTTGTGCAATTCTGAGTGTGCTACACACAGGTGAGTAGGCCGCACAGACCACCTGTAGAAACACACTCTCCTCTATGTGCACTAGACACTTTACAACTGAGGGTACATAATCCCACAAAAAAGACTCATGTATGTTTACAAGCCCATGCACTACAGATCATCTTGTACTGTTCTCCAGCCAGGAACAGTGCTTGACTTATATTTATGTGGAACATTTGTATAGTTTGTATTTAAATAGTTTATGTATAGGCAACTTTATATATATTTATATATAGTATATTTATAATCCAATTCTGTTAGCATTTGTGTTTTGATTTATACTGTTTCACGTCATTGTTGTATGTCTGTATTTATGTAGCACCGTGGTCCTGTGAGGCACGACATTTCGTTCCACTGTATGTCCCCACATATAGCGGAATGACAATAAAGCTCAACTTGACTTGACTTGACTTGTAATCCCCCTATCATGCCCTCATCTCCCAAAGCACCATCTTTGCTTTATCCCTCAGTTTAACATCCATCTATCCCTGCTTCCTTACACCACCCAATCTCCACCAAATCCTCCAATCTGTCATCATTGGCCTACATCCCAACACATTACATCTTAAAGCAATCTCTGTTGCTCAGATTTTCTCTGTCTGTCTCCCTCTCTCATACTACTCTTTTAAACACACCCACACAAACTCAAGCACATACGCAGGTAAGCTAAGTTCCTAAATTTATCGTCTATGAATCTATTAACAACACTAAGCTACTGTTGCTTCTGTGTCTTAAGAGTACATAGATAACTGTGTTTAGATGAACATTCAGGTCCATATGCTTTAAAAGTCAACTCAGCGTGTAAACTAAACTATTTTTTTAAGTTTGATAAAAACTTACATTCTAAATATTGTATGTTTGTATAGTATATTTGTAATATTTTATATATTATAACTATATTATTATATATTATATATATATATATATATAATATATTTATAATATAAATATATATTTTCCAAGGCTCTTTATTTAAAATTGTACTAAAGTACAGAATAATCTTTCAGTTGTTCTTGTATTGAGGTAGCTCTGGAGGTAATGTTATTATAATAAACAGTGTTTATATTAAGTCAAAGTATGAGACAGTTCACAAATTATAGAGTTAAAGTGAATCTAAAATCATCATCATCATGTGTATGCATGCTTTAGTAACAAATGTTCTTTCTCATATGACATTCCATACAGCATCCATTGCACCATATAAATGAAACTTTGCAAACAAGTACTGTGGTAGTACCATAGTACCAACAGAGATGGCATCAGATGGTAATGCTATGGTATTTTTTTCATATCATGGCATTTAATGTACATTGTACACTTATCACTAACAACAAGATATTTTTATAATGGCATATTTTATATGCCATTTTCATATGGCAGATTTGTGCATAACAATATTTATGCAGTACTCATCAGAACTTCCAAAAAGTCCAAACATGTACGTCTGGTTACTTTTTTGTAAGTGGGCACATTTAATACTAACATAAGTGGGATACACACATATATGCCACCTTAACAAATAAAGCAGCAAAAGTTTCAAAATAATTTTCTGCATGACCTCAGCACAAGCCCAGCTCAGAACAGTGCAGGAATTAGGTAATTTCAAACCTTCCCTGTTTATTCTGTTATTGGCAAACCTCCTTACCTATTAAAAATTAATGATTCTCTTTAGCATTTTTATAAAGTCACACATCAAAAAAAACACAAACACACTCCTGTCAAACAAAATCAGTCAACTGTGTGCCATGGCGGCTTGTTGTTTTGCTGGGCTCACCCAAGGGTCATGCAGAGAGAATAGGGTGTGTATTCTTGGGGCAATGTGTCATGCAGGAACACTGTGACCTCTTCTGTCTGAGAGCAAACACCTGGGCGTGCTGTTGTCATGGAAATGCTGCTTTGCCCCCTCTGTAGGGGATGTCTCAAGGGCGGGTGAGTTGTGTCTTGGAAAAATGAAGGGGAAATTCTGTCTGAAATGCTGGAAATAGGGGTGTATACAGACAACGCCCCATCGTCCAGCTGTTCTGTGTGCAACATTAGGTCTCTCTGCAATGTCAATCTACTGATGCGATTCTGTCTGACATACGCAGACATTTTCACAAACTGTTCTCACTGTAGGTGGGCTGGGAATTCTGGGTGTGCTAGCATACATTCCAAGCATCTATAACCCTAAACATTTCCTGTTGTCTATCAACCTTTAGGTTTGAATGATTTCCTATGCATAGGAGATTAATAATTAAGCATCCCACGCCTCTCATTAGACTGAATAGATTAGGCTGGGATTTATTGGGATTTACTGCATAGTGGAGTGTTGGTTTACTTGACTGGCCATCAATGGCTACTGTTATTTCCTATTCATGCATTTTTTACCCTTCCTCCACCTATACCAGACGCATTTAGTGCTTAACAAATAAACAAGCACAATGCAATCTTAACGTGCCCCCATTTATTGTTTCCTGCTTGAATATTTTATGTTTATTTTATAAACTCTTCTCCAAGCCCACACCCACTGGATCTGTGTCCAGTCATCAGGCCACAGTATCTACAGTATTTGTGCTATTGCTGGTCTTTCCTTTGGGCCAATGCTAGAGAGATAAAGAGAAAGAGACAGCGAGAGGAATCTGGGCATATGAGGCTATGGATGGCATGGTCTCTGTGTGTTAGGAGCAGCACAGAGCAAGTGTGTTTCTGATGGGTTTGTGCATATGGCCATAGAGGGGGGCATGTTCCACAGGAAAACACACATGACTTCACAGGTTTGGAGAGTATATATCACTACAGATAAATGCTTCTACATTCACAGCATCCATATATGCCAAATAGCAACTATGTGCCATGATTTTGTGAGTAACAAAAAGCTGAAATCATAAAAACAGCAGGAGTCTCATCCAAGATTTGAAAGTGGCAAAAACGCAATGTTCGGAAAATACATAATAACTACGGTTGTTTAACTTCAAGAGTGCTCATATTTTAATGCTTAACTCTTCATGCTTAACTATTGTAATTCCATTGTTGGCATTTGTGTGTAATAATGTGATAGCTTTATTCCAAATCCTAGCATCTACCTGGCAACTTAAATTGTGTTTCAATGGTACCTTGTGGATCTTTGGTTGTGTCCTTCTTGGATGAGGCAACTCCAGAATGAACACTTGAAATAATTCAAGGCAGATGTAAACAAAAAATACTTGTATATATTAAATATAAAAAACTATATATTAAATATAAAAATAATTCAATCTAAAAATAATTCAACGACAAATGTAATCAATTAACCAAATACTTGCCCTATATTTGAGTATTATGTTCAATCTGATGTTGTCTAGCGATAAATTCTCTTTATAGTTCCTGTTCTTGGTGTTAACAAGCCTTAAAGAAAACTATATATAAGCAACCAATCTCAAAATAACGAAGATGGATGTTGATGACCTGCTGTTAGTTAATTTCAGACCAATCGAAAATCTCCTGTTTATGTCTAAAATACTAGAAAAAGTAATTTCTAGTCAACTACATATGTGCAGAAAAATAGTATGTAAAATTTCAGTCAGAATTTAGACTTCATCAAAGCACAAAGACAGCATTGCTCAGAGTTACAAATGACCTTCCGCTAGCATCTGATCATGATGCTACCTCTCTTTTAGTTCTGCTTGATCTTAGTGCAGCTTTTTACACTATAGATCATACTTTTGGATAGACTTTCCAAATTGGATAGGCTTTTAAAATTATGATGCCATCAGTGGTCAAACGTTAGCTTGGTTTAGGTCTTATCCATTCGGTATTACTTTGTTTATATTAAGTTAATAAATATTACATTTCAGGCTAAATATTAAGTTCCACATGGATCAGTATTGGGCCCTGCCTATTTCTCACTGTACATGCTTCCTCTGTAAATGCTTTCTCAGTTTTCATTAGGATGAGATGATACCCAACTTTCTCCTCAGAACCTGATGACCACAATTTTTCTAGACTATATTAATGATATGAAAAATGAAAAATGGATGGCCAGATATTGCCTTCCGCTAAATTCTAATAATACAGAGGTACTCATTAATGAATCAAATGCCTCCAAATTTAGAAACATAGTTAAGAACCTTTGTGATGTTAGATGGAAATCTGTCATTTGAAAGTCACGATTCCATTGTGTGTCATACAGCATTTCACCATCGTTGAAATATTTATAAATTGCATGCTTTCTGCTCCTGATGCAGAGAAACGTATTCATGCATTGACCTCATGAATAGATTACTTTAATTCATTGCTGGGTGGCTGTCCTACAGGGCTAATAAATAGGCTTCAGCTGGTTCAAAACGCAGCAGCTAGAGTGCTTACTAGATGAAAGAAATATGATCATATAAGCCCAATTTTATTATCACTACACTGGTTGCCTCTTAAGTTTCGTATATATTTCAAAATCTTGCTAATAACCTATAAAGCATTAAATGGTACAGCTCCTCAGCATCTTCATGAGCTATTATCAGATTTCAGTCCACCACATACATTATGGTCTCAAAATTCTCATCTGTTAACAGTTCCCAGAATTTCTAAATCCACTAAAGGTGGCAGACCTTTTTCCTACTTAGCCCCTACACTTTGGAATAACCTTCCCAGCCTTGTTCACCTAACTCCATACCATGTTTATGTTACAATAGTTAGCTGACCGGAGCCAAGCTCTAACACTAATCTTTTACTTTTTATTAAATCCTTTATTTGTTTAATTGTTACACTCTGTGAGCGCCCTCTATGCTAAGTCTGTCTGAGGCATCATCAGTCTGTTTTGTCTCTATGACTCATCCTTGGTTCCCGAGGACATTTGAGACTGACAGACCCAGCTCTGGTGCAGCCTGCTGCTCAGCCCTGTATACCCAATGACAAGGACATCTGAGAACACCTGGGACTGACAGACCCAGCTTAAGTTCGGCCTGATGCCTGTCCTGGCTAATAATTATTCCACCCAATAAAGACCATAGTCTCCATTCACTAGAAGCAATGAAATCTGCCATAATCACAGCATGCAATTCCATTTGCTTTGTCACTGCAAATCATTGTCAGTTTAAAAGCTCCTGAAGTGTGCTGCCTCTGCAGACAGTGAACAAAAAAGCAGCTCCAAAGGTTTTGGAATAGAGCTAATGAGTCAATTGTATAGCAGTAATTATTTTAATGATGCCATGTGGATATTTTAGACCACTAACACTCACCTGACCTGACTGCTCAAGTGTTAATATTCATGACCCGTCACACTGAGACATTGCAATCTGTGCCTCTGCTTCCTATTTTTCAGGAAGAGTAGCCAATTAGGAACCAATTTACAGGCTGTGAGGGGTCACAGGGTCAAGGCACTGATGGACTGTGGGGTGTTTGGACACATCAATGTAACCGCTCAAACGCCACTTTACCATGCCTGTCTATGGATAAAAGTGTCTGTCTTAGTGAACAACTGTGTGCATTAGCCTAGTATAAGAGCATAAGGCCAGGGACTGTTTTATGTTTATATAAACTGCAGAACTCACAACGCTCCACAAAGCACAGCTCCAGAGAGAAAACTGCAGCGGGGGTTAGTTGGTGAAGAAATATAGGAGACACGGCCAATTGATTAATCAATAAATGTCTTCTGTAGATTAATTACACAGCCTGGAAGACATACCAGCTGAAATTATGAAGACACCAAATACAATAAAACACTTTGGGCAGCACTTCTGGGGTGCATCAGTGAAATAATAACCGCAAAAGAATGTGAACACAGACCAGTCATCTCTATCTCACAGACTGATTCAGAAATAATCCTATGTGCTACACTCAAAGCAGCCGAATTCATCTCATTAGCTGTTGCATATTTCCACAAATTCAATTCAAATGAACAGATCACAGTGTTGTGTCAAAGTGAAAGGCTGGTCTGAAAGGTCAATGCTAGTGAATTTATGACTGAAGCCTTGTAGGCATCTTCTATCACATGCACCATCCATCTCTTAAACGTTCTAAGTAAAGGACCGATGAGAGATAGAGTAAGAAAAAGAACAGGAAGATGAAATCTCATAGAGTCTGTGCTCTAAAGAAAATGTTAACACATCAGTCTTACCTTTGCTGGTGGAACTTTGCTGGTGGAATGACTGGTGGAATGACTTTGTTGACACTGGACTCACTTCTGACTTGGTTTGCTAATTCAATCAGAACTGGTCAGAATTTAGCTTCAACAAGCTAAAGTTGAATCTGTTTGTTTATACAGAGTAGTAAATATCCAGTATGTCAATATCAGTTCTCAAAGTAATGACCTAAGCATCACAGGATGCCAAAACATATTCACACACAACACCTGGCAGTAGTTGTTAATGTGGAAATAGAGCATAAGAATCTCAAACATTTCCCATCAGGGTACCTTTTCATCACAAATTAGTTCATGATTCATAGTGTTCTGGGTCTGAAATCACTGATGTACTTTCCATTCACAACATAAATACTACAAAATCCAATTTTACCATTCAAATAAAATATATTTCTAAAAAAGATTAGGCTTCTAAAACTGGATTTCTGAAAATAATTCTTCCTTTTTTTGGTCATTCAGATTAAAAATAACAAAATTACTGAAGTTAGATACAGCCTTGTTTTTGCTGCCAGTTATAACAAAGCCTGTGTGTGTATGTGTGTGTGTGTATGGAATTATGACCTTTTATGTTCCATAAAAGAGGTGATGCACATCAATATGCACACCACCCAGTCACACACTATTAGTCTTAGAAAAGCCATCATGTTATAGTGTGATGTAGCTGATGTGCTTGCTACAGACAGACATGCCTACATGTAAGTATGAAAATGCACATCCTTTAATCTGTTCAAGCTTAATTTCTTGCTGCTTATGTTATGGTTAGTTATACTGTCTACATGTTTATAGATATAGGTATATTAGTGCCACAATACTATCCTGTTGTACAAATAATTGCCACAGGTATACACGACAGGACAGCCAGCGCACTTGCAATGCACCCAAATATCTGTATCTTCAGAAGAACATATTTCTGGTCATACTATGCAAAAACAAATAGTTTAAATCAGCTAAACCAACTGACCTTGCTGAGCTCCCTGATCAGGTTTAGCTGGTCTTTAAGTCTGACAGGTTAATAACTGCCCCAACCCACTTTAAAATCGTCTTTATCTTAAACTTAACCATGCTGAAAGAAACTTATAAAATGGCTTACACTGGTTTAAATATTTGGTTTTTTTTTTTGTTTGCAGGATAGAAAGAAAAGATAGAGGTAAAAGGTTAAAAGTCTGGTTTTATTCTCTGTCACAAAAGCTTATGGAAATGTGTTTGCTCTGGTTCAGGTCATAGTGTGTTTACTGAATGCTAATACCTGTTCTTTAGTCAACATACTGTCTGGTCAGCAACATCAGGGCAAAGATGTATCACTCTAGCAGGACAACACACATACCCACACACACACACACTGGAAATATCTGCCTTGTAATGCTGTCCGGCAGGACACAGAGAGGTATCACTGTCAGATACACAAACCTGCCCTTCTGTCATCTGTCACCTGCCAGCCCTGATAGCAGCCGGAATGCTTTTGAGGTCAGTTTAACATCATATCTGGTGTTTGCACCGACAGAGACGGTATCACAACTTGCTTACTCCTGCATTTCTGCCCTTTTCTTTCTATCTCCCTTCCTGTCTTACCTCTGTAAGACTGTGTCTTTTCCTTTCTGTTTATCTCATTGCATTGTTGAGCCTGTAGCAGTCAAACCAGAGCTGAGCAGTGACTGGCTAGAGATGATGTCATCTCATCCAGAGAGCTCTGCAGCGGCACATGCCATTGGTCAACAGCGCAGACTGTGGCAGAGCGCTGATTTCTCACTTTCATTCATGTACAGCTGGGACAAGGCTTGCACTGGCGGGTGGTTCGTGACCTCGCAGGCAGGATCGCCGCATTGTAGTGATACACTGCAAAACTCCCCCAACACAATGATACTTCAGACACACATTGCAATGAAGTGCTAATGGGAGTTTATAATAGGATGAAAAGAAGTGAAGTGCCCAGGGCTTTGTTAATACAGCTCAAGTGTGCGCACACACAGACAAACATGCAAATAAGTATGTCTACACCAGCAGGCTTAACTGTGTTCACACATTCATTATACACACATTTACCCACAACCAAATGGTGACTGGAGCAAGCTAATCAGTCTCTGATGGGGGCTGGGATAGGGGGTGGGGTTGTCCTAGAGCGTGAGGTTGTCACCATGGTGACACTGCAGATGATGCACTGGGATGGGGGGAGCTAAGTAATGATGTGAGGGTGCTGGGGAACTCCCTCATACACAGATAACCACACACTTCGCTATGTGTGTGTGTTTATGTTTCTATTAGCACTTAGTCAATCTCCCACTGGATACACACTATCCCTGCTCGGCATGTGAAAAACCACACAACACATGCCAGGGTTATCCCACTGCAATCTCAACTTCACTTTCTATGTCCTTTCCCTCGCGCTCTCCACCCAGTACATGATGTCATAGTTGTTTTCTCTGTGGTTGCTGCAGAGGCATATGAATGCAATTGCTTTCATATGAATGTGATTGCTTCTTCCAAGTGCATGCTCCACTCTGGATCTTACCTCTAATACAAAATTTCCACTTATATTGGCCAATAAATATGACTAGAGCCCCTACCTTGCACGCTACTGAAACTGGGCTAATTTAATTTAATATACAATACAAAACTGGAAATTACATACTCTATGTGAATCTATAACTAATCCAATAGACACAATACAACAGTCCAAATAAGCTTATAAGATTCCAACTATGCAATTTTCTGTAGCAATTCCAATTTCATTATCACCACACTTGTAATTAATTTACAATAATTAACAATCTAATCTTGCACACTAATTATTTTTTTCATTTTGGGCAATTCGGTTGCCACATGGCATGTTATCTCTTCAGTCTCAGATTATAAACAATGTTTTATGCTTGTTCTGATCTATTGTGTTATCAGGCATGGCACAATGTTTGGGAGTAATTCTCTGTAGTGGCTCTTCTACAGAAATGGGTGCTGGAATATTGCAGATTGATGCAAGTTGGGGCAGGTGGCAGTTTTTTGGTAACTAATACAGAGCCCAATAAGCCACTTTTACCCAGCCAAATGTCACAGAGAAAGGAAACACAAGCACCCAGTTTGACCTTAACATCCCGAAACACAGGTGGATATTCAAGAGACATGCATCATCTATGTATGACCTACAATAAATGCATCTTTAAATGCATCCTAAATGCATTTTAAAATGCATCTTTAAATGCATCCTAAATGCATTTTAAAATGCATCTTAAATGCAATTCAATGCATAATAAATATATCTTAAGCCCCCATCACTGATCAAGTGTATCCTACATGCACAACTTATTCTACCTGTCAGCATCCGAAGTCCCACTAATGGCTTTGAAATAATTTATCTTTTCTGACCAAAACATGAGAATAATGACATGGTTCCTTCTGTCTAATGAAGGTTAAAAGAAAAGCTATAACACGTTTCTTTTGATGTCTACAGAGAAGCCCCTCACATGCATGCACCTTTTTAATCAGTGACCTGGAAAAGGGTGTCCCTCTGCCCATTGACAACAGAGGTCAAAATGGACTACAGGTCAAGTGAACATACAAAAGAGACCTGACTCCAGCCTACTTCACCACTCAACTTTGTCTTCTATGGCTCACACCAACCTGCAAAACAGACCCTTCGAGGGACTGAAACTGTAGGACATTTATGCCGTGAAACTGGCTTATCTTTCACTTGAGAGGAAATTAATTTCAGTTGGTGTTTGATAATTTACTGCCACTAAAATATCTGATAGTGGCCAGCCACTTCCTGTATAGAGCTTACAACCAATCACACTGACCTATCGGATCAAAAGTGTGATGGTCTGAGATGTGGAGGAAGAGGAGAGGATGAGCAGAGGGAGGCATGGCAGTGAAATGGACACTGAGATGAGCTAAAAACCTCTTTTTGTCTCTGTGATCTCGCCGTTCTCTCTTAAAATGACATGAGTGAAAAGGCTTCTGACTGACAGCAACAAAATCTGCTCCCTTTGATCTCTGGTCAGATAATAGAAAGACATTTTATTAATTCCACTACTGCTCTACTAATTCTTAACTAATGAATGCATCTAAAGTACACAGTACACAACCAGCCCTAGTTTAGATAGAGGTCTCAAATCAAGGTTTTACTGCAGAGCTTCAAACCTACTTTAACACACCTACTGTTTCTAGCAGTCCCAGAGACCTTTATTTTTCTCATTTAAAAGTGCTTAAGTCCCAGCTAACAGGGAACATTCTCAGCTAAAAGTTCTCTTAAAGTTACCAAAAACGTTCCTGTAGTAACAGTAGTAGAACATTTTCTACCAATATATATAAAGATTATTCTTAAGTAGTTAGTGAAATGTTTTAGAAATGTTGCAGATTTAAAAAAGTTTGAATAACATTTCTATAACTAAGCAATAGTGTTAACACAATGTCTAAAAAAAGTTTCTAAAACTTTCAAAATAACGTTTTTAATGTTTTTGGAAACGTTACAAAAAGTATTCTTACAACCTACAATTGTTAGCAGGGTTAGGATTAGAGCTAAACTCTGGAGGTCTGTGTACCACATCCTCTGGTTTAGATATACAGTGCACTGAAAGGGTTGGGGTAAACAATTATTAGGACCAAATTTCTTTCTTTCCCTATTGTTACCTTTACAAAACAACCATTATGTCTTTTAAACCATATTTTGAAATAAATCAGAAGATTTATCAGAAGATTTTATTAAGATCCATTTGCTGAAGCAACGTTTAGGACTATCAACTGTCTAAGACCTAAATACACCTAGTTTCAAACTAGTTTCTTTAGGATTACTTGAACATTACAACAACATCTATCCTCTGCAAGGTGGTGGGCATACAGGACTTAAGACATGAAAACAGTAATTCTGAAATAGACCATTCTGTTTCACAACAACATTTTTCTTGCCTGCACGTCTGCATTTTGTGACAATCTTGTGATGTCTGCACTGTTTTTTGTGATGTTTGCAATGTGATTGTACCTAGTCCCTTGTACTATGTTTTATGCGGCACCATGGTCCTGGAGAAATGTTGTTTCATTCCACTATGTACTGCACCTGCAATATATGGTTAAATGACACTAATAAACTTCTGAACCCCCCTTCTGAATTGAACTTTTACACAGATTGTCTGTGAATAATTCAAATTTTTTGACTACTTCAGCGTCTTCATTTCTGTGATAAGCAAAGCAGAACAAACATCATTAGCCTGAGATGTATACACAATGCGAATGAAGACTAATCCAGGCTCTAAGGGACTTCTAGTTCAGCCACATTCATCAAAGGGACGAGGGAAAATGAGTACAGAAACAGTTTGGGGGGAGGTGTAAAAAAAACTATGGCACTCCAAATCCGCGTGGCGTTCATTAGGAGAGAAAACAGCCCTGTGTAATTAGGTTATCCTCACACTCAGTAACAAGCAGATTTACGAAATGAACTTTTCTTTTTAACAGCTGCTAAGCCACTGCAGCCCTGGGGAAGAGACAGCAGCTCCAGAGAGGATTTGGAGAGGATCGAAAGAAAACCACAAGAAAAGGAAATGAAAGGAGGAGGGTCATACCCTTAAATATTTGAATATGCAATTTTTATTTTTTTTGGTGACTGGAAGGGAAAGGTGTTTAGAGGGAAACAATGTAACCAATTTACCCACCAGCTTAGAGAAATGACACATCAAAGCAGACAACCATACCAGTCTTAATGTGTCTGGAATCTGTGTTAATGGTAGCAAGGTACAGGTTTTAGACCCCAGTCTGAATGTGGTTCCTGACCCCTGGGGTTAAAACTGGCATGATCATTTATGCAAGCAGGGTCACAGACGAAAGAAGGCCAAGCCTCCAGCCAGCAGTGAAAGGGGGATTAAGCTGAAACAATCAAAGTGAAACTGCGAGAAGCAGATGGACGACTTAGGTTTGATGGTGTTCCTAACAGATTTCCTAACAGTACCCTAAACCAATTAAAATGAAGACTGCACCATCTTCACTTGTAATGGGGCTGATTAATTGCAAACAAAAGCAACAGAACATCAGAACTTGTAGGGGTACGTTTTACAATCAATGAAAGAATTGCACACATTGTATCTCTGGGTCCAAATTAGGACTCAAACCCTAGTCCAAGATGAGACATCACTGATAAAGATGTAAGCTTTGCCTTATGGCTGGGTTGAATCCTGAGCTTTGAGAGACTACTCTCTGAGAAATAAAATCTTCCAGTGGGAGGGTGTGAATTAATGCAAAACATCCAGCTTTATTCAACTCACTGTTAAATATTGTTAAATTCTATAATAAAAACAAACCTAAGCAAGTGTGCAGGATTAAACTTTTCACTGAATAGCCCTACTGTAAATATCAGTATTTAACAGTCAGTCAGGTCAGGATGCTTGACGCAGTCTAAGCACAAAAAACATCTCCACTGTCTGTTTCTGCATGTGCATATCAAGCCAGAAAGTCCATTATCAATCTGCAGCTCAGACACCATCATTCTCTCAGTGCCTCTGTGAGCTCAGGTGGCCAATGGGACAAACACATACATCATTAGCGACAGTCAATGGGCATCTTTGGCCCCTGCATGTATATTCCAAGTAGCTCCATTTTGTTCTTAGTATATTCCCAACTGACATAAAAGTGTAAGGTATATATATATAGGTTCTCTAGGTTCTCTTAAAACTATGTGCTGGACTTGTTCTAGCCAGCTGGTTTGCCTAAAAGTTAAGAAAAAGAAACATGATAGTACCCCCCATATAACTGTTGTCAATAATACAGACATCACATTATCATAACTTAACATTACTTAAAATACCACAAAATAAAGTTTTGGCATAACAAAAAAATAATTAGTTTTACTCCAAGTATTGTAACTGTATTCTTTTAATTGATTAAATGTTAATATGTTGTTAAGTCACTATACATTATATACATTATTACTGAAGTTCAACTATGTAGTGTAACCCTAATAAAGCTGTTGATGTGAAGAAAAAACACTTGTTTTAATTATTTATAAATTATTTAATAAAAGTAACCACAACATTATATAAACTGAAAAGTTTGAGTTTAGTCTATTTGCCTTTTAAGTTATCTGTACTTAAAACTTTAAGTTAATTCATGTTAGGACAGGTTAGGATAATCGTAGGTTTAGGTTAAGTAAGATTAGATAGTAGAACATACCATCCAGTAGAATTGTTTACTATAAACTTTTATGCTACATCATCAAAACTCTTATTTGTTATGGGGCATATAAATGCATATTGAGAGACTGGGCCGCCCTGGCAAGTATAAAACAAAACATTTTATCAATTTAAACACCCCCTACTTTTAGCAGCATTTAAAGGACCAGCGAATACAAACACAGAAAGGGTAAAAGTAGATGAGACAATTCTTGATTCTATAGTGCGTAGTGCACCACCCAAATTTAACAGGAGCCAAAATTACACTTCTGTTCTTCATTCCAAGTTGGCTGAAATATTGAGTGCAATAATATGACACCCCTTCCCTTCTCCAGTCCTATGTCGTACTTGTATCATGTATCAGGCCAAAACAGTATTGCTAACTAATTTTTTTAAGTATAATGCCAAGTTTTTTTATCCTGAGCCTTTCATAAAACAATATATCTTTACTTTTACTTAAATGAAAAGCATGACCTCCAGAACTACTTTAATGCATTTTCCTGTTTCCTCAGCCCCATTACAATCCACTACATAACCGCAGGGTGACAACAGAGCCCTGCCTGCCCTACTCATCCAACTGTGCATCATCAGCAGTAGTGTTACAGCTGAGCCAAAGGGAGCTCAGCCCATCCGGCACACGCACGTATGCACACATGCTGGCTGCAGTGATATCTTTGCCCAGGCTGTTGAAATGACAATTGTTGGGGCTGTACAACAACCAGGCTAAACACACAACCGTGTGGATACCTTTCCCTCCGATTAGATATCTATGCTTGTATACACCATTTACACAGACAATCTGACATCCACTTCTTGTGCAAGAACTCCTCAAGGCACATTAGAGATGATGTAATCCAAATCCACACATGACACAGTGTATGAAAGCATAGACTCTGTAGTCTAATGCTGCATGCACACACACACATGAATGCACACACATACAGGGGGTGGCCCCCCTCTCACCTGCACCTGCATGAAGGAGCCTCTGTAGAAACAGCAGGCAGCGGCTGACAAGGCACTCCACAGACTGCATCTCTCTGTCATGGCTCCTGCACTCCTCTTTTCAGCTCTTTTACCCCTGGAGTCCACTAGAAGCCCCGGGTCATGCCCCTATCTCCTCGTGTATGTCCGTGCACAAGCCACCACTGCAAGCGATCAGTGCTATCGTTGTTCCACAGAAGCCAGTGTCATCGCAGATCCACACCGGCTGCCTCTCTCTCAATGTCTAGATCTCTCTCTCTTTCTCTGACTCTCAATGTATCTCTCCTGCTCACTTCCACTGCCTCTTACTCTCACTCTAGCGCTTGCTATGCTTCACAGCGCTGACAGGGATTACCTCATTGCTGTTGGATGAAAGCAGTGGGTGGGTGGAGGGACAGAGGGAGAAAGGGAGGGAGGTAGAAGGAGAGAGATGCTTGCAGGCACCAAGACCCCACCCACCCCCTCCTCCGGGGCTCCAAACAATGCTGGGGGGAGAGAGTGAGAGAAAGACCAAAAGAAAAAGGGAGGTATGTGGCGCATGCATTCAGCTCCTACTTAAAGGAATTTTCTCTGTATTCCGGTTTGAATAAGCGTAAAAAAATGGGGGTGTGGGGGTGTTGGGGGACCATCAGAGAAAAGGAGTCCCACTCCCAAGCCACACATGCCACAAAAACAATTAAATCCAGATACACATACGTCTGTTTGTGTGTGAGATTTTTTAAACAAGCTGAGTTTTTTCAATGTCTTTTTCAATGTTCAATAAAACAATGTTTTTTCAGGGACAATGCAAATTAACCTCTGTCCTTGAATATTCTATGTAACATACACTATATGTACACAATTAAATACACAAATCAACTCCAGATAAAAAGAGATTGACTCCAGCACAGCAGCCTAGGGTGGGGCATTTCCCCCCTGGGGACCATTGTGACATCACAATGGACGCCGTGCTATGGCAACCTACTTCCAGGTTTGACAGCAGCATCCTTAAAGGAATAATTCACCTAAAATATAAATTCTGTCATCATTTGCTTACTCTGTGTCATTTCAGTCAAGAATATACTAAAAATAAGTTATTCACTAATAATTTCCCACTTAGCAGCTCGCAGTTGTGCATTTACGAACATTTAGTATCTAGACATGGTTGGACAAATTTGGTTTGATAATCGCAAGACTGTTTAAACAAGTTTAAACATGAACATGCACAAAAACTGAGAGTCTGTGGCAGAGAGCACGATTATCACAGAATAACTACGAAAATTTTCCTATAATTTTATAAGTCTTGAAGAAGAAGTACAGACTTTTGTTGTCCCTTTTGGAACTTTATAAGCTCTGGACACTGTATGCTTTTATTGTATGTTAAAGAGCAGTCTGGATGTTTTTTCACAGGACAAAAAGTCAGGTGAGCAAATTAATAAATGCTCTTTATTATAAATATTCTTTTAAACCCATCATTTAAAAACAGGCATAACTGCTGTTCAGATTGCCTTGCATGTTTGCATTCATTTAAGCATGATACAAGATGAGATACATGGTTCTATAACAAGCTTACTAAAACATGAAGCTTGAATGTGTCATCTAGGAAAGATTCACAATATGAAAAACAAAGAGATAATAAGACAAAACCCACTGCGTAGCGCATCACACTGATGCTATTGTGTACCTTCAGGTAATCCTGTAACAACATGCTCATTTCATGTTCAAATCAAAGACAATGAGAGGATGAGAGGATGAATGTCAGGCAGAAGCTCTTAAAGAGGGAATGATAGCACATGGTGTAATCCGCTGCGTGGTTTAACATCATGTGTTATGGTAAGCATGTGTCTCTCAGGTAATGAGAAACATTTTGTCCAATATAAAGAGAACACACACACGTATTGTGCATATGATGATATGCTGGTGCATGCACACAAAAACATGGTGACCAGACGGCAGGGGTTGTGTGGTGCACTTTTGAAATGAGTAGGCAAAATCTTCACTCTATGTTTATTTTTTGCTTTTTTGGCCAATATAAACTCATGTTACAGTTGCATTTAATGTTCACATAGTTTTCAGGGCATATGGAAAATTATCCTACATCAACCGGCAAAGGATTTAAAATGACAGACAATAAGATGTTGCCAAGGTCCACCAGAAAAAACACCAATGTCAAGTCAATCCCCCCTTTTAAAGATGGCTTATTAAAAGGGATATATGGAAAACTAAAATGTTACTTCACTCCTCCTCATATCTTCATTCAAACACTCTCTCATTCTCAGTTAAATATTAATTACACAGTGAGTGTCCTGCAGGCAGGTTGCAGAACTGCAATGCAGCGAACACTCTGTGAGTCCACTGATAATGAGGAGGGGGTCCTTCTTTACCTTCATCTGCCTACAGGTCTAAACACACTTCTCCCCCTAACATTAATAAGCTCTACCTCTTTAGAATTCTGGGTATTGTAGTTTGTGTATGGCATGATCGTGTATTTGCCCAAGTGGGGCCTGTTTTTGGTTATCAAGCAGCTGGCCATTTGCTTTGGTCCGTTGCAGTAATACAGACATTGAGAGGCATGTTAGCAAGTGAAGCCAAGTTGGCAGACTTAATTAATGGAGAGCTGTGTAGTCATTTGGTTTAAAACTTGTGTATGTATTTTTAAGCATGAGAAACAAAAGGGAGGAGAAATAAATGCTGCTCACCACTCCTTTTTTATCCTTGTGACCATCACAAATAGACCAGCACAACCTTCAAGAAACAACTTAAAACACATCTGTTTCACCATCATCAAATCTATTCCCACTTGTACAAAGCTACAAATGTAGCCGTGTAGACTAGGTTTGTTGGTTCTTAGGGCAAAATGTTAGATGCTCTATCCCTTTGTAATTCACTTTGGATGAATGAAATAAATAAATGAATAAATGTAAGTCATCATGATATATTTTATAATGGGACAGAAAACTAAACTTGAATGAGAAATATTTCATTCTGAAATTTCGGATTTTAATAGCAAATTTAGTATTTTGGTAAATCTGAAAACAGTTTGAGACATCACTCAACAGTTCTCAACTGTAGTGGAGACAATTGGAGAAATCCTAAGCAAAGAAGTTTATTTGTTATTTATTTTTCATTTGTTTTCATTTTTTTCCTTTTGCTGTCTAGGAGAAACAATTATTAATTAGATTAATAAAAGATTATTAAAATATTAAAAGATTTTTCTTTCATGTGGGTTGATGTGGTAGAATATCAGTAACAAGCAGTGAGAGGAGGCTTCTAACTGGTGTTGGTAACCTACCGGTTCGCAGAAAGGTTAGGAGTTCAGTTCCAAGGTGCTGGGAAAGGTGTGAGATACAGAAACTGCCAAGATAATGAGATTGCAACCTAGCAGCAAATAAACATCAGTATAATGGCTGAATGGCAAAATACAATTACCACCACCCCAACTGGTCTTATGTATTCTAGTGTCTTGGAACATTCTGTTCCAGAGTGAAGACCAGAAGACTGCTGTTCCCAGCAGAAAGAGCTTTGCCATTACAGTGAACATTCAGTGCAGAGCCTCGTTTTAACTCAGAAACCATTAAAGTTTCACATGTGAGGTGGAGGGGAACGATGGCAACCAAGCAGTAGGACGAGTGGAGATAATGACAAAGAAGAGCAAAAAAGCCTCCCCAACAGTCACCCATTTCAAATTCACTTGATCAAGTTGCCATTATCATTAATTAAAAGCCTTTTGTACTATATATAAGACTGACTTCGTTTTAATCATAGTATTCTAATATAAACATAAAACCTGTATTTCAGCAAGTAAGCCATGTACACCACTACTGGCTCTGCACCAATTTACCTTCACAAACTCATACACATCTACACCCCTTCCAGATCCCTACAGTCAGCGAAAGAACGTCGCCTTGTAACACCCTCTTCAAAACGCACACAATCACTTGGTTTATCTTCACTATCCCTCGCTGATGGAATGGTCTTCCAAACTCTGTTCGGTCAGCTGCATACCTCACTATATTCAAGAAACAGCTAAAAACCTTAAAACCTGTCTTTTCCACGAATACCTGATACAAGTATGACAAAAAAAATACTACCCTTTTTCTCCTCTCTCCAAACAGTTATAGCTTCAATCAAGCACTGAAATGTTGTACTCTTGGTAAAAATTGTAACTGTAAACAGCTGATGTTATTGCCTCCCTATGATTTATCGCTTCTTTGTTTTCCTCACTTTGCAAGTCGCTTTCTATAAAAGTGTCTGCTAAATGTAAATGTGAATGTACACACAGACTACAACACAATAAAGGTATTGGTGGGTATTGAGAAGTAAAGCACTGTATGTACACCTCTGGTGTGCATATATTGTGTGGTTGTGTATAGGGTCATGTATAGGTCTGACTACACCTCTCTTTCCCTTTCACAGACAGGACTTACAAATAGTTTACAGTTCCATCTAGTGGTAGCAGAGTTTTATACATGCCCATTCAATTGTTAATCTATTATCTTAATGACAGAGCAAATAGGGCCAGGCAAAGACATTATTTTGCACCAAATAAGCATTTCTAAAAGTTCATCAGTATCATGAACTATATCTCTAAATGAAGCTTTTAGTTAATGAATTTAGGGGGGTTAACTGATGGTGTTACCTAATTAAGTACACATATTCAGCAGTTTTAAAGGGAAAAATTTGAGATACTTTTTAAAATGTGTGAAAAGGCGACTCACCTCCACATATTCTCCTCGACTCTCTGTGTCCAACTGCCTGTGAAAAGAAAAATTATAAAGAACATTTTACCAGTGACCCATTAACACAAAGTTCCAGTGATAAATCTATAAATGTTATATTGTATTCATAAATATGTATTCATACGTATTCATACATACACACATATATACATATATATTATAAACATGAACTAGTACTTAACAATACTCATGCAGCATTTATTAATCTTAATAAACATTAATTTCAACATGTACAATAAATTATTTAAATTAAGGGTGGTATCTGTTAACACATTTATGCATAATGAATTAACATGAACAACTGCATTTGTATTAAATAACATTGATAAAAATAATTGTCTTTGTCATTAAATATTAAGTGTCAGGCATAAAAAAAACATTGTTTGTTCACGTTAGCTAACGCATTAACTAATTTTAACTTATGGAACCTTATGTAAAGTGTTATCGAAATATTCATTTTTTTTCTATTTCAAGCATTGTATAGCCATCATAAATATTCTATACTGTAGCTTCAGAAAGCTGATTCAAAACAGTCTTATATTAGAATAACCACACGTTCTATCTGTTCTATCTGTGCTTGAAACTTTTGTATTTTGTATTTATATCAACACAATAAAGCCACTCTGGCATACATTAAGAGATTAAGGTAAAACTATATTGGATAACAAGATTTTTCAACAGACTACTATGAAGCCAAACAGATTTGGTAGTAAAATAACCAAAATACTTTTTTGGGCAGATATTTGTGATGTCACAGCTTTGCATCAGAATGTCGTAAAGACTTGGGGATGGGCTTCAACTTCATAGCCACACCCTAGCAACCAGTTACAGTACCCTAGCACCACCCCACTGACTTCCATTAAAAGAGGTGAGAGGCATCATAGAGACAAGTGGGTGGCCTCTTGACTCAGATTGGCAAGTAGTCTTTAATTATCACCATGGAAACTGTCCAGCATTCCCTAGCAACCATTTAGAGCACCCTAGCAACCAACTTGAATTAGCCATATCTCAGCACCAGAACAGCATAGAGACATGGAGGTTTTCATGTTTTGATTCAGACACACATCCGTTTATTAGTTTTACACTATCTAGGTACATCCTATCAACCATTTATGGTACCCTAGCAACCATGTAACGAAATGAATAAGCCATATCTCAGCATTAGAACATTGTTGAGACATGGGTGAGCTTATTTGACTAGGACTGTCACTGTCACCCTAGCAACCATTTAGATCACCCTAGCAACTGCATAATATCATAAATAAGCCATATGTTAATATATATATATATCTTGGTCAATCATGTTAGCATCATGCTAAGTCATGCTGGCATCATACAAATCATGCTAGCATCATGTTAATGCTAAAATATGTTAGAATAATTCAAAAACGTACTAACATCATGCTAATTGAAGATAAACAAAATAATATCACGCTAAAATGTATAATCATGCTAATTAATGATAATTCATTGTACACTTTAATTCACTGTGTAATTCATTGTGTTAATTCACGCTAACACTATGTAGCAACTGCATAGCAACAGTCTAACAACAGTCTAGCAGTCTGCTAAAATGTGTTAATGTAATGCTAATTAATGCTAATTAATTAGCATCATGTAAAAACATGCTAGATTCATCTTACAACATGTTAATATCATATTACACCTGCTAGTATGTTAAAATGTATTACAGTCTTATTAAAAATGTTTTTGTCATGCCAAAATATCCTATGCCCTAATTAATGTTATGTTAGCTTCATGTTTGCTTCTTTTTCCAAATTAAAAATATTTTTTTTCCCTGTTGTTCCCTGTTTTCCCTGAATCTCCTATATCATTCTTTGTGTTTTTGCCCATGCTTTTCTTGTTACTAGGTTCCCTGCTAATGTTTAAAATTACTTTATAATAATTGTTTTAATTGGTTTGATATGAGAGAAATGAACAGCAGTTTTTCTTAATCTTTATTTACTTTGGTGATCTCTGCTGCCCACTAGTCATGACAAGGGGGAGTTGTCACAAGAGCAATATCTAAGCAACCACATGGTTTTGACAATGGTTATGTCAATTGTTGAGTAAATTTTGTGAATTCTGTTCTTCAAAGTAAATTCCCTGCATTTCTGTAATAGCTGTTGGGTAAGTGCAAAGGATAAACCACACTAGCATACACTCAGGCAAGTTAATACTATGTAATGAACGTACATTTTAACTAAAAAGATTAACTGTGTTTTAAAGTTTGGGGCAAGTGACAATTTGTTTATTATTAGTTTTTGATTTAATTATTTAAACACCCATCCTTGTCCTCTTCAGGGTCACGGGGGGTTGGAGCCTATCCCAGCCTCATGCCATAGGTAGGGTACACCCTAAATGGATGGCCAGTCTATTGTGACACATTCACAGCAGTCTTGTGACACATTCACACATATTGTGACACAAACACTCACAGTGACACATTCACATCCACACTCACACAGCAACTGAATTTACTTCTATTCAGTTTACCCAACCTGCATGTCTTTGCACTGTAGTGGAACATGCAAATTCCACACAGAAAGGACTCCTGGCTCAGCCTGGGCTCGAGCCTTTTCAAACCTTCTTGCTGTGAGGAAACAATGCTACCCACTGAGCCACTGTGCCACCCCAATTGTTTAAAGTGGTTTAATATTTTTATGTTACCTTCTATGTTTTAGCAGTTTCAGTAATTATTTCATGTTAATTTTACTGAATCAAGACAGAAATTGGCTTCAATTGAAAAAAACCTAGGCTGAAACTTATTCACTGGAGTAAAACTGTGACAGCTAACCCTGCATTTTAACCAAAACTATAAAATACAGCCTTTTAAATCTCATTGATCAAACTGTTGCAGATTTATGAGTGACCAGCTATGTCTATATTGACAAAATAACCAAGTTCTTTGAACAAAAGTTCTTTATAGTATCAGACTTAAAACACTAATGGTTTCAAATTGAACCTTTATGTTTAACATCAACCCTCTTTAACCTTCTTAATGGTCTTGGTCTTGTTGTGCACAATGTATTTTTCTTCAGTACTCTGTATTGTAATTAGATTACAGAAGAAAATTGGGTTATAAACAGTGTTTCATGTTGACTTCAAGTATGTGCTGTATACTAAATATATAAACATATATAAAACAAACAACAATAATGGTCAACCCTCTTTCAAACGGTAAATCAAATAATTAAGCTGATTCTTACCTGTTACACTCTTTGTCCTTTTGATTTTCTTCCTTACAGCCCAATCCTATAATAGCATCTTCTCCTGGTTTCTTCTCTTCTGCCTGGCTGCTGATCTTCATAGGCAAATGATTTGAAGTGCCATGTGACTGAGGCTCCTTCATGGCATCTCCTTTATGTCTCTTCATGGATAAAACTGGCTGAACCTTTGACTCTTTGGTTAAACATGGATCTGGAGGTCTATCATCTGGAGGTTCTGAAAATGGGTCTGGCTGGTCAACATGTATTACAGAGTCAATGACCAGCTCCTTATCTACAGGAACCTGCCCTTTTGAGCATTCATCCAAAGTTGGCAGAGGAGGAAGATCCCGATTCTGGATGTGAGCATCTCTTGTCTCTATAGATGGCTTGTCCTCTATGACAGGCTTATCCAGAACATCAAGACCCTTTCCAGAGAGTACACTGAGAAGAGGGGATTCAGCTACATGGTCTGGTACAGGTCTCTTGCTCTGACTGCAACCCAGGTTGATCTTGTCCTTGGACTTGCTCTTTTTCAGGCTTTTTTCCTTCTTTGGATGACGTGGCATGGTGCCCATGTGTGTGTACATTTCACTGGAGGTGGCATAGCTGGGATTACGTTGGTGCATGCCCATATCATCAGCCGACACCTCTTTGACTGAAGATCCATCATCCTTTTTGGCATCTGATTTTCGCCTGAGGTTGGTGAGACTACCAAACCACTTGAAGCCTGAGAAAGAAAAAAACATGATGTACATACACAGAGTAGTTATAGCTCTTCATTTGACCTTCTCAAGAGCCTGAAAACAGCTTATGGCTTTATAAATTTGGTTTTAAAATGGGGGGCTGTGAGCTGAATATGCTAAATATGTCCCTGTCCTTCCAAGAGTTCCTTTGAATCCCAATAAATCATACTGTCATTTGGTGGTTATGTGGAGCTTGCAAAACACTTTATTGAAAGGAGGAGGAAATTAAGATACTGTACATTCTAAAAATAAATATGTCATAATTTTAAATGTTTCCATCATTATCGGCCTGTGTTTCAGCCTGCATTTTCTCTTTGTCACATGTACCATTTACTTTTTTACATTTATTTACATTATGATTGTAACTTTTTAACTTTAAGTTACATGTTGGTAAAATCATATTGCATAGACTTAACACAAATAATTATGCATTTTTAAAATTATGAATTTTTAAAATCCCAATGTTGTCTTCTAATTTAATTTGGTAGAAAACACTGCCTATTAAGTTGTCTTTTAGTTTTACTAAATTTTTCTCTTTGCCTAAAAACAAAACTTTTTAAAGTGAAGTGAAATACCATACTTTATTTAACAGTCTATAAACATGTCTATAGGACATGTGTGGCTTGTTGCATGGGCCAATTTTTGGGGTGATGTTTATTCATTACCATATTTGTTTTTATATCAATCTGCTCATAAGTAATATGAAATTTTGTAACTCATGTACAATTTGCACTTGTTTGACCTTATAATACAAGAATTTGTTTTCTTTTGTCGATGTTCAAGTCAGCTTGTATTGATCTGGTCTGAAGTACATTCATTTGCATGTTCATCTGAATCCCAAAATGTAATTACCCTCTTCCCATATCCCATCACTGTCTTATCACAACTCTGTGATTATGGTTTTGATTCTACCTCAAGGCATGGCACATAATATAAAACAACAACAAACCTTTTTAATGTATCTATTTCTGTGCACTGCTACTGTCAAATACACTAGTCTTTATTGAAGAGGATTGTTAGCCTTTAAAGTCATTATGAAAATCAATATAATGTCAACAATACTGCTCTTTTACACATCACTGATAGCTTCAAAAAAGATTCAAGGCAGTGTTATATTGTGTAGGGCATTTTAGTCCTAATAGTAGTGTTTAACCAGATCATTTTACAGAACGGTGCCATTTGTGTGTCTTGTGTCAAAACTTATCTGCAACAATGAATAGCAAACATTAACATTACTGCATCACAATAATATTAATATAAACATTTGTCTAAATGTCCTATGCCTGTTTTTCTTGCTATAGCAACATTATATGCAAAATATGTATATTTTAATGAACATTGAATGAAAACATATGGAAATTAATGTTATTTTTGTACGTATTCCTTATTTTTTTAGATTTTACTGAGGTTCTGTCAATGGTTTCCATAAAATGTTCCTGTTTTAAAGTAATTCTGTAAATTAAAAAAACTTACATCATGGCAATTTTCTTTTGAAATCTACGAAGGTTTCAAGACAAGTTTGTCTCATATGTTTTATCACTTATCTGATGTTTAACTGGTTTTTCTCACTCTTTAACTGAGTAGCTCAATATTGCACAATGCAACGTGTAAACACCTAAACACATTTTTATCTGATAAAATATTTTAAATGGCCATATCAAACTTCTAATGATAAGTTACCTTAAAAATTACCATATCTAAATCATAGAATTGTTGAACTGACCAGAGACTTCAACCTCAATAAAAAATCATGAAAAAGTGATACCACACTTTATGATTTCCTCATTACTATAACAGAAGAGCTCAGTTGAATATACTCACTCAGTTTGCGTTTAATCATGGTTTATAACTCAGGACATCAATGGTCTTTAAAAGTCACAGGTTTTCCTCTGCTTGGCGCTTTTTGGGTGTGTTTTTGTGTAGACAAAAATATATTTCCTCTGCAGAATGTTGATGCTCTGTAAGAATCAACAGCAAAGAATGACTTCCTGTGGTTGCTGGGCGGATACATGTGCTTGCTACTTAACAGCAAGCAACTCTTTTACCCAACAGCACTAGATGTTGACATGCAAGATCACTTAAAGGGTTACTTCAAAGGTGACACGAGTGGATTTAGATTTACTGTTGATATAAAAAAGCTGCATGCATCTCAGTGTGGGAAATCTTTCTAGGACTGAGTTATAGTCTAACAGACTGTTGTCATCATTGCTGTATCATTTTGCATACCATACTATAGTACAACCACAACCACACTGATTTATGAGATGTAACATCATACTTTTTAAAAAAGTTAAAAAACATTTTGTGTTTGTAGCACCAATACTAATAAACATCTGGATGTACATGTTTTTCTTTAATGTTAATTATTGCATTATTTTTATTTTTTTTATCTTTTTATATTAGTTTATAAAAATTAAAGAAGTAATTCACAGGAGAGAATGATTATGTGGTCTGGTATGGATTCCACAAAGTTGCACAAAACCTGATGATCTGATGATAATGAGCATCTAGCAAAAACATCTTAACTTTGTACAGCATAATTAACATACTCAATTAAAAAAATGTGCTTACAGTAGTGACTTACAAACAGAGCAGAATCATATATATTCTTCTGCTTTTGATGTCATAACTTTCCTTTGTATTGCATTTTTCATTTTTAAAAATCCTTACAACTGCAAACATGAGATGTTTTTCAAAGAAGCAAGACGTGTTGCATCTTACTTCCTTTTTATAATCATTTCTGAGAATTACTTCCTGTTGAAAGCTAAGCTGTGTGGGAGGATGTGTATGAGAAAAAAGTGAGAGAGGGTGGGAGTGTGAAGGGCTGTTTGCTGCGTTGAGTTAGTCAGACAAAGGCTAAAAACCTTAGAAACTACTTTAAGAATGTCACATATAAGTGGGAAACATATCTACAGTTTTAAATGACTCCCAAATTATCATACAACCACACACAATAGTTTGTTTATGATCTGAATTACAGATGCTCTTGTTGATATGGATATGTTTTTCAGTTTTGCAATAGATACTCACAGTTAATAAAACTGTCAAATTCCTTGACTGGCAAAGAACAACTGCTGCATTCCAGTATGCATACTATAAATCATAAATTGTATGTAAGACTCTGTGGGAGTCACAAATTATAGTACAGGACGGTTTCCATACATGTGAGCAGTACTGTTGACTAACCCCTCCACATTGAGAGAAATCATGTAGCACAAAATGGAGGCCAGGAAATATGAGTTCGATATGCTTTCTCCCTAGAAGTACCATATAAGCACGGATTAAACAGGAAACATCTCCACAATGGATGTTCAATAATACCTAAACCGAAAAAGATACTGCAATCTAAAAGACATGCAATTTTTACAAACATGAATTGTATAATTGTATGAGCTACATATGAAAATAATGTATATAAAACTTACTACTTCACGATATTTTGTATAAATTGCAATTTATTTACATGAC
Source organism: Chromobotia macracanthus (assembly GCA_036877525.1). Lineage (NCBI taxonomy): Eukaryota > Metazoa > Chordata > Actinopteri > Cypriniformes > Botiidae > Chromobotia > Chromobotia macracanthus. The sequence goes on along the minus strand of JAZGTH010000031.1, from coordinate 3,340,810 downwards.
TTTATTTACATGATGTAAATAAGTAAATGCAAATGAGATTGCATTCTTCGGTTAAACTATTTTGCATGATGACCACTGTATATTTGATCATTGTTCTACGCAATGGTTTTAACTTATATTAATTTTAAGCATAATTTAAGATCAAATATTTTGTCACTTATGACACAAAATGTCATTTATGTTTCACCTATTACCATGTGACCACTCACCACTGCTTAAGCAAATCTACCCACTCTTCATTAACAATTTTATTAAATGATAAGCTTAGCCTTCACCCTTTATTGAACAGGTCCTTATCTAGTCTGCTTCATGCATCATTATCATTTGCTCCTGACCAACTAATTACATTAGTTGAATTCTATATTAATGTGCCATGTTGTGACCTACAGCTAAGGTAATTGACACATTATAAAAAAAACCCTTTATTATATTTTATCATTAGCATAAACATAAAGATAAACACAAGTTAGCATCTATAATTTATAATACTTTTTACATTTGTAATATTCTGTTGAAATGTTGCATGGGTATGTATCATAATTATATTATAAATGAATATTAATACTATTAATAAAAATAATATAATCATATTTTTAATAATGTTCTTTAGCACAAAAAATGACAGAAAGATATTGGTCCTGCCAGTTGTAATATACTGATACTGAATACACTGATTTAAAGAGCATGCACTTTTGCAGAAACATAAACAAAACCTTGTATGAGTTGATGTATTAAATGCTATGGGGGGGCGCAAGTATATGCTCAGGGCACCAGAACCACACAAGTCTGTAAAGTTTTATTACAATGTTTATTAGACATGCTAAAACCTGCACTGGTTTATCTTGTTCTCACCTGAAAGGCCATTGAATTTGCAGGAGCCAGAAAGATCCTGAGAAGCAGTTTGGCTTTGTAAAACCCATGGCTTCATAACTGAAGGGCCCCCACTGTAACACCTAGTGCGGTAATTATGAAACACATGTATGCTGCAAAAAAAGTACATAGCAGTTTACTCATGCATTTGCTACATAATTCTGGCATGAGAAAGAATGTCTGAAGCATATTAATAAGAAATGTCTGGAAAGGCAGCAGAGGCTCATTGACAATAATGATGCGAGATTAATTCAAACATCACACATAAGTGCTAACGAGTCAACACAGCCATAGTGATTCATGTACAAGCAACTATAAGTCTTAAAAGTTGGTACCCACATTTTTTATTCAGATATTTGTGTTAAGAGTTAAGTTCTCAGCATCACCATAGCAACCAGACACTTGCAGACTCTTAATATAAGATTCACTGTTATTAAATCTGATGTTGTTGACATTTACAGACTACCTCCACAGGTAATAACTTTCATTCTCCCAACAATAATTAATGTACACAGCGTAATTTTGATAGGGGCAATTATTAAACAAAATACATTTGTGTAGTATTTTGTAGTGCATGCATAAAACAAAATGACATGTAAAAATGACATGAGTTTTGTATAGTTCTGTTTTTAACTTATCTGAGTAATTATGTATTATTTTAATGATGAATTAATACATAAAATTGGTAAATATATTAATAATAGAAACATTTACAAATGCATACAATTAAAACATTGTATGTCATTTGTTATTAATATTAACGGACTTTAAATCTCCAAATAATTAAAAGACTTCAGATTTCACTAGAAGTCACTGGAAGTGCCTAAGAGTAGATGAACAGGAAATATAGGCTAAATTCATTTAAAACACACTTAACCCATGATCATATTTGTTAGGTACATGTTAGGCAGATGCTGTGGTTTTAGTCTTACCCCAGAGACAAGTTAATGGTGCGCCAAAAATTAAACATTTAAATAAAATATATAATATAGGTACAAGCAGCAATGATGGGCCAAAGCACTATGGTGACATCGCCACCTGATCCATCTCAGAAAACAATGCATGATTGTCACATGCATTTAACTAAGTCTGTTGGTTTTATGGTGGAGGCTCCCATACCGCCTCCTCCGAACAACCAGAGGGAGCCTTCCCCTGAATACTAGTGTAATTCGGACTACAACTCCCATAGGGCCACATTCCTGGGGCTGATCACTTCTGCACCTGTTTCCTGTTTGTTGGACTATTTAAACCCCATGTTAACATATGCTCAGTGCGAAGTCTTGTTTTGCCCTGGCTAACACTACTGAGCAGGTTTCGCTGTTGTTTGGATTATCTGTTGCTACCGTGGATCCTTTATACCGTGTTTGATTCTCTGCTGCCTGCCCTGACCCTATGTCATATAGGATATACCTGTTTGCCATTGTTTGACCCTGCCTGTTATTGTGATTCTTAATGAAACGCTGCATATGAATCCTACCGTCTCAGTCCCTTCGTTACAGTTGGAAGTGATACACTTCCTGCTGCTAGTTGGTGGCAACAACTTTCGCGATATTAACAATCTGTTCAAATCATCAATGTCTCTCCTTTATTCCTACCAAGTTTGAAGTGACTTGGGTAAATTTAAGGGGACTTTTTTAAAAATTAAGTTAGATACTTTGTTCTGCCAGTTGGTGGTGCTATGATTGACTCACAATAATCAATTCAATAATCATCAGCTCACAACATATTCCCCAAGTTTGATATAATACATGTACCACTTTGGTGACTGTAGTTTAAACTAACTCATTACTTTAGTCAAAAGGGGGTGCTACAGAGCCCACCAGCATGCCCAAATTTTTAGCAATTCCTAATGGCTGACCACTATGATGTGTGTGCCAAATTTCATGCCAATTCAAGCATGTTAAGCACCTTAAATATATCTGAATGTGGTTTGACAGGTTAGCATTACAAAAATACCTAAGATACTATAAATCTTTTTATAGCTTTATATCAGCCATGTCTCTACATTATTCTAACCAAGGCTGAAGTGACCTGAGTTGACTATTTTAAAGTTTGCTTTAAGTGACACTTCCTGTTGTTGGTGATGCTATGACTGTGACTCACAATAGTCATATCAATGGCATCAGCCCATTACACCAAACATATTCCCCAAATGTGATGTAAATCGCTTAATCCACGCTGTAGATATTAGAAACTTCCTATTTTCATCACATGACATGGAATCCCTAGGAGTATTAAAAAAAATAAAAATGTCTGACTTCCTGTTGGGTGGAGCTAATTGGTGTCAAGGCAAATGTGCCATCGGCCCCACCCATGTGCCAGCCTTAGCAAAAAATAATACTCTTGCCATTTCATCACCTACCTTTAGCCAAGTGATCCTAAACTTTTAACCAGTAGAGTTCGTTGGAATAGTAACTATTAATATTAATATCAGCTGACGAAATATATAAAGAAATGTTGGTTAAGATTACATGATTGTGCCTCTGAAATGATATTTTAAAGTACATCAGCTCTGCTGAACATTACAAATAATGGCAAAGGTAGTATTTAATTTTCCAGTTTGCTACCACTCACTTTAATATAAAAAAACAACCAAGACTGAGATATCTTATGAATTTATTCAGATAATTTATTCAGATTTATTTACTCAAAACAAATTCCTATAAAAAGCCAACCCTTTTCAACCCTTTTTAATAAAAGAGAACTGAACTGCATTAATTGCATTAAATGCATTAAGTCATTAATTATTCAGACAGTTAAGAATTTGCATTAAAAAATAAAGGTTTACCATGCCTCAAACATTTTCACAGCCATATGCAAAAATCTTTTTTAAAATGGACTTGACAGAATTGACAATGAGCTGGCTGTGACTTTTAAGACTTTTTTAAAACTGACATTTAGTGGTGATATAAAAGACAGACAGGCAGCTTTATGCTAAAATAATTCAAGATTTTCAAAGTTCCAATGTTATGTGCGCCAAATACTAAATTTACTATTCAAAAAAGTATTGTTTACTGAAAATTATTTTGCTTGTTACCATGTTGTCATATTACCTGCTTTTGCAGAAGGTGTACCACACAATAAATCAGAGATTTACAAAAAAAAATGGAAATGAAAATGTTTCAAGGTAAATGTAAACATAAAATATCCAGAAAATTGAACATGGAAGATACAAAAGATAAAATGCAAAATAACTAAAACAATTTAATTCATTGTGCACTTACAATTATCATCTTGCTGCTCAGTCTATTTATCACGAAGCACAAAACATGCATTTCATTTTGCAAAGTTACCTTTGCGTTTAAACTTAAGAAATAAAGGGGGAGGGGGACCTATTGCACTCTGCTCTGTCATGATTACAAACATATAATAACATTAAAATACATACGATACAAAAAATGAAAAAGAATAAACAGATAACAAAACCTAGAACCTCCGACATAGCAGTATCCAGACCCATTAAGACTGGCAAAATATATGCACAACTGGCCCTTATTGAATGATGGCTTGAGGATTTATGAGAATACTAGTTTGTGTGAATTGGCTGAGAGATATCAAACCCCCAGTTTGTTGGCCTGTGTCAGCACCACCTTCAGTACTGGCATGAAGGCAGAGGTTTCGCTGAAGTTGCTGGTGCTAACAATGTGTGTGTGGATGTTGAGCCCATCGGTGTAGGAGCGGCACTCAATACTGCGTGCCATACTGTGAAGACCACCAACAACAGCTGGAGATAGCTAAAAAAAAAAAAAGAAAAACTCTCAGACTACTAGTAATCATTGTGTAAAACAGATTGGGGGAATTCAGTTCCAAATCTGTTTTTTTTCTCTGCTGAACACAAAATCTATTTTTGAGAATGCTTGTAAACCAAATTTTTGGGGTACTATTGACTTACATAACAGAAAAAAATGGCACCTTTGTCTTATGGAAGTCAACGGTGCACCAAAACTGTTTCGATACAAACATTCTTCAAAATATCTTTCTTTGTGTTCAGCAGAACAAAGAAATTTACACAGGTCAGTAAATGATGACAGAATTAAAATTTTTCAGTGACCTATCCTTTTAAGAATAAACATGTTTATGTTTTTGTTTTCATAAAGCAGTAGTCAACAGAGTTCAAAGACATTGTTAAAAAAAATCTTTTGTGTTTCACAGAACGAAGTCGTAGGGGTTTCTAGAATCATAAGGGTGAATAAATGACAGAATTTTCATTTTTGTATGACATTTTTATGGTTTTCCAAACATTTATTCAATATACAATGGATTCTACTATAATGAATGTTATTTTCCAGAAAAATACTCACTGCCTGGTCTCTTAACTTGTCATAGAGGTACTCAAGCCTTTTATGAGCATCATCCAACTTCCTCTTGGTTTGCTAGTAAGACAAACATCATTGTGATTATTTGGAATGCCAGTGAACCTTTTGGGACAATGGCATGGCAATTGATATAGTTGTAATAATAATTCAAAGTAATTTAATTTTATTTAGATTTAGACTTCATTTAGATTTGGTAAAGAATAATTTGCAAACAAAGCAACAAAAAAGGCAAAAACAACTAAAAAAAATATTAGACCTGATAATTAAAGCAGTATCTTAATTATATTTATTGCAGCTGTAATTAAACTAAGATTGCAATATCTTCAATGTTTGCTAAATGTTGTACAGTTCTTGGCTGTAAAAAAAAAATCACTGTCTCTTCATAGCCTACTGAATGAACCAAATACTACTACTGAATGAACAAGTACTTTTTAAGGATGTGCTTAAACAAATCAGTTGAGAATAAAATGCTTGTTCAGTATTATATAATTTAGGATTAGTCTCGGGAACAAACATATGTCTGCATTTAAGGTCTAATCGTTAATACTTCCTTCTTATGCAATTACAACTGGCAGTTTAGCTTGTCTTTGGCAGTTCTGAAAGACAAGCTGAACTGTTACAGGATGATTGGATTATGACTTTCTTTGTGCAAAAATTACTAACATCATGAGTTACTATTTCCCCAAGTAAAAAAAATAAAAGAAATAAATAGCAGTACATGAGCTCATGTAACTAAATATTTCTCGCCTTATGTGGAACGCTTGAATCTTGCTTAACTGACAACTTTGTAAGTTTTAATCAAGTTTTGATAATTAAAATTGTATCTGTCTGTCAGTAGAGGTAACATTTAATTCTATTTTATTTAGTGATATTACTGGAACTGAGAGGATCTGAATGAAAAAGTACATGTGTCCAAGACAGCTAGCTGTGAGACAGCTCTCTGTGCGCAACACTGCCTTATGATACCTACAGTATGACAGTCAGTGACTTAGGGATAATACCTAATATAACAAATTTCAACCTTCAACCAAGGTTTAAACAAGCATGTCTGGGTTGTAATTGCATTGGAAGAGCAAGACAATAAAATAACATTATTTGAAAGCAATAAGTTATTTCAACAGCTCTGAACAAACCGGGTCTGAGGCTGCAGCCAAGCACTTTTGGATCAGTCCCTCAAATGTGGTCTTCAGAACCACATGCTCCTCAGGTATTGGCTTCTTGGTGATCTTCTCAGTAGGTATGGACTGAAGTGCCATGAGACCATAAGAAGAAAGACCATTGAAACACAGAAAGTTAAAACATTGACATGTTTCAACCAATAAATTACCAGAGTTCATGGTTTATATCTGATTAATAATTAATACCTTTATGACATCTCCAATTGGTGCTCCAGGTGCACCTTCCATGTTCACCTGAGGCATATTGGGATTTCTGGATGGGGGGCCCAGTGAATGTTGTTGGATAGGGGTGAAAGCGGCAGAGGCTACAGGCTGATCTGGAACTTGCTGTTGTGGTTGATATGTCTGCATACCAGGAGCTACTGAGCCCTGAGGGTCACCCAGAGGGGTCATAAAGGGTGCTGTGATAGGAGCTGGGGGGGTGTAGGTTTCTGGAATCTGCATACCAAAAAAGGAGTTTTCTTTGAAATCAGCACAAGCATGAGCAAAATGACCTTAAAAAAAAAATCACCTTCTTCTTCTTGGGCACTCTGTTTAGAGTAGGAGGATCATTCCATCCATTCTGGGGACCTAAAGCAGAACAGAGAACAGATAATCTGTATCTCTATTGCTGGAACTGGATGGTTCAACCAACCTTTTATGGGGCAATGCAAATGGAACAATAACCATTCAATACTCAATATAAATTGCGTGCACCTGTGATTAAGTATTACATCATGATTGGTTGTAGGTTTATAATTACATCTTTTCTGTGAAAAGATGTAATTATAATTAAATTTTAATAATTACATTTTAATAATTGCAATAAATGATGCAATGATATACTGGGATTTATACTAATGGTTTTGATAAAACAGGATTGGATGATTGCATAAATGTACAATACTTGTAATCAATTACGTTTTACTTTTATTAAAGCGTAATGCAAAGACAATATCATAAGGTCAGTTTCAAAGCATACAAATTTTAAAAAAAGCCACAGAGAGGTTCTAAAAATGAAAGTAGCCACTGACCTATTGGTACAATCTGACCTGCATTACCGATAATGCAAATGTAAAACATCAGCGCATGTAATGATTGCCACTCATTCTGAATGAAGAATAAACTATGCTTTTTTTTATTAAGCCAGGACTACAGATGAAACAATCATTGCATTAATTAAAATTAAAATCACTTTTAATTTGTATTTAAAATAAATTTATTTTGCCTAAAGTAATAACTTTAGTAACTTAAATGTGCTATTCATGGTGCAATATTACTTGTAAAAACTGGTGAATGATTATTTTTTGTTCATAATTAGTGGTGGACAATTATGGTCCACTACATTAGATTGTTGTAACTTCCTTTATATATATATATTTATATATTCACCATCCAAAAACCAGGGTGTATCTTGGTTTAATCCTCCTGTGAACCAATAATAGCAAATGCCAGATAAATTCCAGTATGCATCTATTCATAGTTAATTGCATAATTACTATGTAACAACACTGAACAAATGGAGTCACTAACTCTGTATTACACAATTTTAAAAAAGTGTTTATTTGTATGAATAAGATTGTGTTTATCTATTCTATCTAAGTCTTTTTTAATAACAGTACAGAAAATATTCTGAACAATTAACTTTTGTAAATAAGAAGTCAATTTTAGTAAAACAAATGTTAAAAGGAATGAATTTAAATAGATTTTTTCCAGTTGTTTTGTTTTCAAATTCCAAATGGACCTAGTGATTATTTACCTAGTGATTGAGTATATTGTAGTACAACTCATTTTTTACTGCATTTTACTCTTTGCAAATTTTGAATTTGTGGGAGCAATGAGTACACACTGTATGATTTTTAATAGTCCCTTATGATTGTTGCTTGTCAGACCGTGCAAACATTACTCCAGCTATAAGCCATGTAACCCTCTGGGATCTCAGTTATCATTAATGTCCGACTGCAAAACAGTCAAGACTCGATGAAATAAAGACCCACACAAGAAAACTCTTGTGGAGTTGTACACTATCAATCCATGACATGTTGCATGACTATCATTAATTTTGATCTGTGCTTCTATTGGTTTTTGACTTTGTTGTAGGAGAAGCCACACCGCAGGACTGTGCCTTAAAAATGGTGACACTACCAGAGCAAAAATCTGATTGCAATGGTCATTAATTGGCTGTCTCCAAACATATCAAACTAGCGATCAAAAACTATAGTGTGCAGAGATTACATTACAGTGCAAGACTACAGTGTGCAACTGCCTTAAAGGATATTTCCACCTCAAAATGAAAATTTTCTGATATTTTACTTACCCCCATGTCATCCAAGATGTTAATGTCCTTCTTTCTTAGGGTAAAAAGAAACTAGGGTTCTTGAGGAAACCTTCCCAAGATTTGTATCCATCTAATGCTATTCAGTAGGGTTCATTGTTTTGAAGGTCCAAAAAAAAGGTTTAATGCAGCTTCAAATGGCTCTTGGCCCTACCTGACGAATATGGGTCTTGTCTAGCTAAACAATTTCATTGTTTATTGGAAAACATCAGTCAGTCGAAAAGAACTGCTCCATTTCATTTTATTAGGGAGACAGCGTTGATAAACAGAATTTAAACTTTGTTCCACACTCAGGAGCTGAAGGTGATGGTAATGCATCTATTACGCTGGTTGATGTGTATACTGAATGCTATATATATGTATCGATCAGTTTATTGTTTAAAATGGAGCATTTGTGATCCTGGATGTTTAAATCTTGCCTACATCTAGTGTGATAATTTAATGTGTGAGTTCAGGTAGGCACATTATAGAGCCAGACCAAGGCTAGTTAAAAAGTATATACATTATGTTTTTGCAAAAATGACTGAATTAACTCGTTCTACTAACTCGCTAAACAAGATGTTAGACAAAGTTATTATTCATTAGCTAAGGTCAAGAGGAGCCATTTGAAGTTGCATTAAAACTTTATTTTGGACCTTAAAAATGATGAGCACTGTTGAATTGCATTAGAGGGAGAAAAATCCTAGAACTTTAATTTCTTTTTGACTAAAGAGAGAAGGACATAAACATCTTGGATGGCTCGGGTAAAAGTAAATTATCAGGAAATTTTCATTTTGGAGTGGACATATCCTTTAACTTTAAAGAAAAGGTTAATAAACGGTTGCCCTTTTAGGTCACTTCAATTGGATAAATATAATATTAAAAAAATCATCAAAAGGCTGAAAGGCATGATATATAGTTATTTTAAACATTATGATTTACATTTTATAAATATTATGATTAACACTGAGCCCTAAAAGTTACTACAGATATTTTCCTGTAGTGATTTCTACATTGTGTCCTAAATTTAAAATATATGCATTTGGATAATTTTATCCAAGTGATTTACAGTACATTTGAGCTATACATTTTATCAGTTGGTGTATTCCCTGGGAATTGAACCCATGACTCTGGCATTACTAGTGCCATGTTGTCAATGGATTTTCAACAAAATGTTGTTTTTAGGTCAGGAATAATTCTTGGGTTTTCATTACTGTGGCTTGTATGTTTTAGAGCTGGCAGACTTGCTTTCTGGGAGGTGGGAATGAGGGCAGGTTCAGCCTCAGTACCTGAAACTCTCTGTATTGGAGGAGGAAGATAAGCTGTGGGTGATCCCGGCCCACCATGCTGGAAAGAGACTCCTGAGTAGTGTGAGGGAGGAGAGAAAGGTTGACCTCCTTGTGAAGGAGGAGCCCCAGAAATCATAGGGTAAGGTGCCGGCTGAAAGGAGGCTGAGGGAATAAACTGTGGAGGATAGACAGCAGCAGCAGAGGATGAAGGTGGAGGAGGGAAAGGAGTGGCCTCAGAGGAGTACTGGAGAGGTTGATAGATGGCTGGTGCCCCAGCGGCAGGTGTCAATGTCTGAATGGTGGGGTTGTCTAGAGTTCACGAGGACAAGACAACAGGCATATGCAGTTAGTCTTTTATCAATGGGCTCTGTTCAAAACCTAGTGAGCTGCCCCTGCCTACCTAGGCAGCTGCTTTTTTAGCCGGCATCCTAAATGGAATGGTACTGAAGTAATCTGGAACACTCTATATAGGCAACCACGTGTGTAGAAATAGCACTCTTCATTATAAGCACACAGAAGATTTAAAATTGATTATGTTTGTGTAAGCATGTTGCCAAAATAACAAGACTCTGATAATCACGAGATACGGTAGTGCACACAAATACTGTAAATACAAATACTGTAAATAAGTATCCCTTCTTAGTCTAGCTCTCTCTAGTCTCTTTTCAGTCTTGGATTTTTCATTGAGCTCATCACAATGCATTATGGGATTCCTTTCACAACTAAGGACACATCTGATGCTGCCTTGGAATTTGGTCAAAACAAGCTATTTAGCAGCAGGATCCAAAATGCTAACTTTTTAAGTATATAAGTACTAACTTTCAGACCAGCTTTCACTTCTGGAATATCACTTCTCGCCTATCACACATGTACCAATAGTGACAGCTCACTAGGTTTTGAAATGGAGCAACAGGGTTATTTCATTGCACAGAAGCTGTTGTAAGCCTGATAATATTAATTTAAACAATTAAAAAAGCAATATGAAATATGGTTAACATACAGTTAGCATACATTTTCATACATGACATTTTCATGCAAAATTCATGCAAAGACTGTAATGCAGCCAGCATGGGACAGAAATTCATGCATTTCTTAAATTTTAACTTGCCGTTAATTTTTAAAGGTGAAGTGTGAAATTTCAGCACCGCAAAATGCAGAATGCTGCTATAATGTTGCACATGGTTGAAGAGGCAATTCTATCAGGTTGCTAATGTTTTCTGAGTTTTACCACATTTTTTTCTTTATTCTTAAAATATTCTTTGAATGTTTATTGTTAATGAAGAAAACTACCCTAAACATATTTCTATGAAGGCTACACTAATTATTTTCGCACACTTACTCTGGTACTGCTGAGAGTACATGAAAGGAGTAGAGGCAGGTACAGTTGCACTCACTGGAGACTGAATACCAAAAGATGGATGTATGGGCTCAGCCTAAGAACAGAGGGATAGAGATACAGACAACATGTATTTAGAGTGCCTTTTATCACGTTGTGTTGTAAAGCTGTAATCCTTGCACAACTGGATTTTATAGGTAGAAGAACGTAAGGATTGAATTATTGGTGACATTAACAGATGAACACTGGAGCAATATCATAACACAGTAGCAAGAGACAAGAGAGATCTCTGTTAAAGGTTAACAATAAAGATTTGTGGCAGTAAAGCTGCATTAGATGTTATTAACATTAAAAAAAGAATAACAAACACTGTAAAAAAAAAAAACTGAAACACAAAATCATGTTTACAGCATTGACAATAGAAGTTTATGGATCAAGACAATGCACCAGAATGTAAAAAAAACCACACTACTAGAACTATAGTCTAAAATAAGATTAGGACAACTTTTAAAGCTTAAATAAAATTGTGTTTTGTATAAATAAAGACTTTTGTTTAAAGAAAGTCTTGTTCCTAAACTCGTACATGCAGCACTATAAATGCATTGTTTGTTTGCACAAACTAAGGAATCAGTTCTAATATTTTCTGTCAAGCTTAACTTGACTCGTACTGAACCCTGAACATTGGGTTAATGATATAGTTATAACTTTCCTCAAAGGGAAGGTGAAATATCAAACCCAGCTCTTCTAGGGCTGAAGAGCCTCTTACAGGCTGTTAATACAGTTATTGTTATTATTTGTCTCAGACACAGGTCAAGGTGCTGTGTGGAAACTGATGAGAGCTGTCACTTCCCAATGAATATTAAACATGTCTTGCCAATTAAACTGTATAGTATAATGAATCTCTTTGCAGAATAAATAACATTTAAATTAAACTGGACATAAGCACAATTCAATTAATATGTTTAGGGCTGATTTTAGACATTTGGAGACCCTAGGCTTACTAAACTTACTTTACCTTCATGTTTTATTCCCATTTTTTTCATGAAATGTAAACTGGATTAAACAATTACAATTTACTTAGAAATGACTTCGATTTAGAACTAGAAGCCACACTGACTAAAAAGTTTAAGGCAGGCAGGATTTTCGGGTTGTAGTAATTTGTTCAGCGATATATTCAGAGCAAAACACCACACATTATTTAGAATAATAGTTTTACCTATTCTATACAGCAAAATGAAAAAACAAAAATTACATATAAAATAACATTACATTGGTCACAAATAATGCTGTCTGGTGGACACCTCGGCATGGATGAAAGAACACCATCTGCAGCTCAACTTGACAAAGACTGAGCTTCTTGTCTTCCCTGCCAATCCAACCCTACGATTTCACCATCCAATTAGGTACATCTTCAATTACCCCATCAAATTCGGCCAGAAATCTTGGAGTAATCTTTGATGACCAACTGACCTTCAAAGAACACATTGCTAAGATGGCTCGATCATGCAGATTTGCATTACATAACATCAGGAAAATCAGGCCTTTTCTAACAGAATATGCAACACAATTTCTCGTCCAGGCTCTGGTCATTTCTAGGCTTGATTACTGCATTGCTCTTCTGGCAGGACTGCCATCATGCACAATCAAGCCTTTACAAATGATTCAGAACGCTGCAGCGCGTCTCGTCTTCAACGAGCCCAAAAGAGCCCATGTCACCCCTCTTCACATCTCTCTGCATTGGCTACCGCTCACTGCTCGCATCAAGTTTAAGGCCTTGACGCTTGCTTACAGATCTATCACTAGGTCAGCACCCTCCTACTTTCACTCATTCTTACGAGTCTATGCTCCCACCAGAAGCCTGCGATCACAGAAGGAACGAAGGCTTGTGGCACCATCACAGAGAGGCACAAAATCACTCTCCAGATCATTTTCGTTCACTACTCCATGCTGGTGGAATGATCTTCCTGCCTTCATCCGTAATGCAGAATCCCTGGCAATATTCAAAAGACAGCTGAAAACACATCTCTTTCGTGAGCACTTAACCTCATTATAAAAAAAAAAATCCTTTCCCTTCATTTCCTATCCCTCTTCCCTTTAAATCTCTCCCTTGTTGTAGCATATGATACTCTGAGTAATGTCTGAAACTTGTATTGTGAGCACTTATTGTGTCTAGTTGCCTCTTCAGGTTGACTCGCTTGTTGTATTCCGCACTTGTAAGTCGCTTTGGATAAAAGCGTCTGCTAAATGAATAAATGTAAAATGTAAATTGCAGATGAACAACAGTTCCTGGACACCACTTTAGTAAGTGAACAACGTGTTTAAGAAATGAGCACGTTTATTATTTTTTCCTAGCTGGGTATGGAAAGGATTTTCCCCTCCTATCAAAGACTATGTGGTCATATCGTGTATTGCAGTGCTATATTAAATATGCACTATATACACAAATTAAATAGTAGTGTTTACTAAGCAGAAAGAATAGTTCATTTTTTCACAAAATGTTATTTTTTAATAAATATGTATTATAAACACTTATAATATGTATTATAAACAAGTATGTTTAATCTTTGACTTTGAATGCAGAGTCTTTTTTTTTTTTTTTTCAATATTCTGCTGGTCGCTCCCAATGCAGTGTCATCATAAACGCAAATTCAAGCATCTGTTAAAGTCACAACGCATCATCAGCACTTATGCACTTTTGAACTCAGAATAAACCTTATCAATAAACAAATGATTGTCATAACAAGGCCCAATTTATTTTACAACACATTACAGTGACTCCCTAATAGATGATGACATTACATGTTGCACTCTTTGTGTGCCGGTTTAGCCTTTTGCTTAGCAGACGCCAAAGGATGTGTTTGTTTTGGTACCAGCTGCAGAAAATGCATTTCTGAATTTTGTTCATTGTATCCTGTCTCTTAATACATTTGGAGGGTGGGACCCACTGACATTACATTAACATGAATTGGCTTCTCTATAGGTGAACGACAGTTAATCTATATCAAATGGACAAAGAGTCGAGTCTTTTGCTGCCCGTTTGGATGGTGAAGTAGCGTACAGAGATGTTACAGTTATGAAGGCCCGGCTTCCAAGGCTAAAGTAACACCGGTCCTGAGTTTGTTAGAAATAATGTAAGATGGAAGGAAATTATGTGTAAAAAAGTGTAAATAAAATGGTAAGGTAAGGTAAAAAGTACTATTTTGTAATATATCTGTAAAAATGTAATTAAATAAAAGTACAAGTAATACTAATAATACTTGAGTAGTAGAGTATAATAAATAAGTAAATACTCAAGTATTTAAACCCCTGTTCAGAGCTTAAGTGTTGCTCATGTGGTATGTTTGTATCTGCAAGTGTGTGTGGCGCGGGCACAGCTCTGTCTGTACCTGCGGGTCTGCTGCAGGCACTAGCGGGTGAGGGACACTGGGCAGAGCTGTTGGGGTTTGATTACTCCAGGATGTGATGGTAGATGCGGGTCTACCCTAAATACAAACACAAACACACACTTGTACTGCAAGTGGGGGGGGGTTAATAGAATGAAAGAAAGGGGAAATGTGACACAGATGAAGATCTAGCTGTAAAAAATATTACACATTAGAAAATGTAATTTCAACAAAGTGCACCTGGCAAAGCAAGTTCTGTATACAATAACAAGTTTGTCTTGTACCTGTTGGTAATACTGATGGGGTATAGAAGTAGCAGCAGGCTGTGGTGGTTGTGGCTGGACCGGCGTGTATGTCTGCACCGGTGCAGCAGCTGGAGCCACTGATTTAACATTCTGCATAGCAGCTGGAATAACTGCAGTTACAGCATTCTGTTGACCAAGAGCTCTACTCAGTCGATCTCGCAACTGCTTCACAGTAACCTACACAAAAATGGAGATGACAAAACTGAGATTGTACCTGATAAGCACAATCTAAACTTAATGTAGATTTTTTAGTATTCTAAACTAAAATGGAACCTAAATTCTATATAGGCAGCAAATTATTCTGTCATACAAATATTGCTCCTCACACTGACTCACAACAGCTTTCAAAATACAGTAAAAAACACATATCACAATACTGAGTAATAAGACTGAGAATTTAGTTGATTTATTTGTCTTATTTATTATAAATTTGTTTATTTTATTGAGTTTTCTCAAAGTTACAGATCAGAGATAGCTGCAAGCAGCGATGACAAGCCCAAGCACTGCAGTGCCATCACCACCTGGTGCTTCTCAGAAAACAATGCACTGTTGTCACATGCATTTTATTCTGAAATAAACGGAGGACTATTTTGATGTCTGTTCCTTTCGATGACTGTTTGAAGTCATCTGTAAGTGTTATACTTCCACTGCTGCCACTTGGTGGTGTTATAACTGTGATTCACAATAGCCACAACATTGTGATGAGCCCACAACACCAAACATATTTCTCAAGTGTGATGTAAATCACACAATGCATGCAGAAGATACTTTTCAAACTTGGTACATGTATTGTTCTCATCAAGCTGCATGACTTTCAACATTACATTAATAAGCTCCACCCAACAGGAAGTTAATCATTTTGGATTGTAGGTGGATTTTGTCAATTTCAGGCTCTGATTTTTTTTTTAATTCTCCTAGGGGATTTATGGGATTGTCACTAAATTTGACATATTATACCAAGACATTGAAGATGCTAAATTGTGAAGGGACTTTTGATATCTCCAATGGTGTTGCCATAGCAAGGCAATAAATTTATGGCAAAAAATGAAAACAGGAAGTGTCTCATATCTTATGCATGCATTGAGTGATTTACTTAAATCACTTACTTAAAACAGACTTTAATATAGTCCTCAATTAATTTTTGGAGTTAAATGCACGTAACAACATGCACTGCTCTCCGAGAAGCATCAGGTGGTAATAGCACCGTAGTGCTGGGGCCGTCATTAATAGGGTTCTTTGTCCTTTCAGTGCTTGGGCCCTAATAATCCTATTGAAAAAAAAAGGGCCCTTTGCCCTTTTAGTGTTTAGGCCCTAATATGGTATATTTAGATTTTTAAATATTTTCATAGCTACCTTCTGAAACAGCCTTTATGACAGGAGAGTGCCAACAGTGCCTATACTATAATAATTCATTATAAAAATCTAGTTAAAAATAATCAAAACATGTCACACTCTTTTTACCCAATAAACAGAAGGAAGAATATTAAACTATTTGAAATTATATTTACCAACAGTAATACTTTACCTATACGTTGTTTGTTTACTACAAATGTTTACTTAAAGGTGGGGTAGGCAATTTCAGAGAGGTTAGCAATGGCAAGCTAGCTTTGAAAGCTCAGCAATTTTACAGGCAATCATTATTATCATTTTTTTTGCCCTAACGCAGAAGATATATTTATATATAAATATATTTCAAATCAATTTTATTTATATGGTGCTTTTTACAATGCTACATTGTTTCAAAGCGGCTTATTTTTAAATTATTAAACCATTTTGCGTAGTGATTGCTATCAGGGTGTGATGGGACTTTCGACCAGCATAAAAAAAATTCTGGAAAAATGGCCTACCCTGAAAAATTGCCTAAAAACTAATTTCAAACATTTAAGTATATGCCTTTTTAATATTATAAGAAAAAGTTTAGTCAAGTGACCCTAAACTTTTGACTGGTGCATACATACACTATACACATACACACAATATATACTGATTCTTACCTGTTCAGTACTGGATGGCAGGTAAGATATGGCAGCCTCTAAGCTACCCTGTGAAGCCAGCAGACTGGCATATTGATTCATCTTCTCTGCCAGCAGTGCACCCATATCAAGAGCAATACCACCCTGTGCCTTCTGCACAGCTCTCTGCAGGACCACCACCTTCTCAACCAGCTCCTAGAAACACAATAATATAATATACAGAACACTGTCCTTGAACATTTATCAACATGTATTCTACTCTGCCCACTCTACTCTTGGCTCTGTTTCACTCATTATACAAATAACAAATTACTGCAGATTACACTTGATCTGTGGCTTTCTGTAATGACGCCTCACCTGAAGTGATAAAGGGTTGTTAGAGTCCTGAGCTTTGGCCCAGTAAGCTACCAGCTGCTCTTCTGAGCCTGCGCAGATGTAGCAGAGACAAGCCTGGGCCTGCAGTTCTGTGTCTTCAGTGGCCTCCAGCCTGGAGCCAAGCAGACCTTCATTGGCAATAACATTGTTTATACTCGAATGAAAACAATGGAATTAATGCTTTCAAGATAACATATACTTGCCATGTAATTATGTATCCTATGCATTTTATAATTTCTCCATATTTCTGTATTGTTTTTATTTTTCAACTTGATGTCACAAATGTTTCCGTAAAGCCGCTTTGCAACAATGTAAAATGGAAAGAACTATGTAAATATACTTATATTGAGCTAAATAACATAAATTACCTAATCACTCCTGAAATGCATTGAGTTTTGAAAAAGCAAGTAGATAAGTTGCTACATAACTACAATGCTTGCCTGATTAATCAAGCATGTGATCTTAGATTTTTGTGGTAGCTGTAGCAACATACATTGTTTAAGCACACAGTGGTTTCAAAATGTCCTTCACATCATGTAATACTAATATTACATACACAATAAATATGCACAGAAATCAGAAATACAAAATGTCATATTAGACTCACTGCAGAGAGACGAGAACTCTTCTGGTTTGGCATAGGTCATGACTGCAGCCAGCGCTTCCTTCCAGTTCTGAAGGTCACATGTCTTCAAAATGTCCAACCAATCTTTCATCACCACTGCACTAATTAGCTAAAATACATAAACATTCTATGTTACATTGGTGGAGGCCTTCTGTTAGGTTACACTTGCAGCAGTAAAAAATATGTTAGGTATTCTTAGCAATAATCAATGTTTAATACCAGGATATTCCATGAGTTTTGTAAAAAAAAGTACAGAAGACACAGTAGTGGAAATACATTGATAGCACATCAGTGGTTCTACTATATATGGCTTCACCTTGGAGATTTTGCTCTGAGTTTTGGTGAAATATTTCTTCTGAGTCTTTGCCAAAAGCTCTGGACCACCAGCAATAGCCAGGATGATGCCATCCGCCATACGATTGTCATGGAGACAGAGATTGACAGCAGCTTCATAATCTCCAGTGAGCAGTGCCTGGGTGATCAGTCCATCAATATCTGGTACAGATATTTCATGAAAAATAATTTAACATTTTATGAATAAAAAAAGAAAAATATCTACATTTTTGTAATTCTCTAAAACTGAATCTCTTAGTATAATGGTTTAAATTCAAAATAATTAGAATACAACTCTAGATACCCTATCCTTGTTGTCTTAATTACAATGTGATATATCAGCATGTGAAGTATAAATATTTTTGAAGAAACTTGCCCTGGCTAACTTTGAGGTTAACACCTTCAGAGGCTGAAGGTGAATCTTCAGTGACGGACACCTTCTCAACAGCAGGTTCTTCCTCATCAAAAGGGACCACCTCCAAGTCAGATGTTTCTACTGCAGGGGGTTTTGGAGTTTCCTCTGCAGTGCTATTCTCTTCAAGCTAGGTAAAAATTTTTTAAAGATTATGCTATGCAAATCAACAAAAGGTTTGGCTGGAATCTGAAAAACTGCAAATAGTATTGTAAAATTAACAAAGTTAACCTTTGATACCCAGCCAATAACATTAAGCATTTAAACCCATAAATTATTTTATTGCCATTGTAAAAGAACTATTACTTGTATGTTTCGCAAACTGGATCCTCATGGAACCTACCACATGTCATATTTTAATGACATATTGAAGTCTTTAATTTAAGATTATATGCTATACTGCAAAATATTAATATCATAAACCTTTGTCAGCAATTCTGTGTAAATATCCAAATTTAACAGAGTACTGTTTTTTACATTTACATTTGACATTTTTGTGTTTCTTCTTTTTTCCTTTAAAATTTATTAAACTTCTTTAAATTAAACTCCAAATAATAAAATGAATGAATGACATTACACAGTGTGCTGATGTTATTTTATCACACTGGGAAGCACATAGTACTCTAGTAGGATACTTTCTCCAATGCAGTCTCTTTACATTTTTACATTTACATTTATTCATTTAGCAGACGCTTTTATCCAAAGCGACTTACAAGTGCGGAATACAACAAGCGAGTCAACCTGAAGAGGCAACTAGACACAATAAGTGCTCACAATACAAGTTTCAGACAGTGCTCAGAGTAGCACTCTTTATCCCTAGAAAAAATAGTCACTGGATTTGGCAAAGTTTTGGGACATTTATTGTTTTTATTTCAGTTAACAACCTAGTAGAAAGTTGTAAAGCAGCTGAAAGTTACATTGCGCCAGTTTCCACCTCATGTTTTTTACTTCCCCTTACTAAGAGAGAGGTTTATGAAAAAAATAAAGGCAAAATTGTTTGGTCTTTTGTTATCATGGAATCAGGGACAAAACAAGTTATCTGTGTATAACAATTAGTTATCTTAGTCAATTCATTAATTTTAATAACTCCTAAAAGATCATGATCAGTGCACTTACCACACTGGCTTCATCAGATTTGCAGTTTCCTTTTAATGCTGATGCAATCTGAAAACCACAAGCGGAACTGATTGAGTCCTACAATCTGAGACAATACACAATTTACACTACATCCTATGAGAAATTATATAAAGACTGTAAAAAGGAGAAACACCTTTAGGGCTAGCTCATCCTTTTTATATCCCAAAAGTTCCAAATACTTCCCTCGTGCATCATCTTCAAAATTGACCTACAAATATAAATATTGATTAGTTACATGAAACTTCCAAGTAGAAGCTTATGTTCAAAGAACTGTACTTGCTCAAAGACAACTGTTTTAAAGAAAAAAAAGTTACGAATTTCAGCTTTAATAAATAAGTGTCTTACCCTTATAAAAGACCACACAGTCTTGTCAAATACATTCTGAGCAGCATCAGTCTTTATCTGGCAGTACTCCAGAAAGTTTCCTGCTGCAAGGGTGGCCTGAAGTTGGTTTGAGCGATCTATGAAATCTCTTTCTGTCACAACCTGACTAACATGAACAACATGGGCGGCAGATTGTTGGGGCTGCTGGGTTGTTGGCATGATGTTGCCCAAAGTTACTAGTTTTCCACCAAACTGTTAAAAAACATACAAATAGGTGAAACTGGTTTGGAACAAGCCCTCTGTTGTATATCAAAAATGTCAGATGCTCTTTAGTCCAAATCTGTGTGCAATCTGCAAGCACTTACAGCAAAAGATGCTCCTACTGGTGTACAGATCCATTTTGGGGGTTTCTTTAGAGGTGTGACAGTGCTTTGGCTAGCAGTGGGCTGAGGAAGTTGTAATGGAGGCAATGTCTTCCCCGTGCCAAAAGGATCCATATTTCCAAATGAGCTGCATAACTACAGACAATATCACAAGCAACGGTAAGAGGACCACTTTGATTAGTCAAAATTCGTTCTAGATTGTCCTGTCCTCTGAGTTCTCTTTTACCTGATCAGCATTTGCGTTGACATTATCATTGCTTCCTCCCATAATGGAATAGATGCTGATGTGCCCATCAAAGGCAGCAGCAGAGAGCACAGCAGGGTTCCTGGGGCACCACTGGATGTCAAAGCACCATTGAGCACTGGTGGGCAGCTCATACAGGACCTGGCAGCAACCAGTATTGGCAAGACAACGAGAAAAGCAAAGGTTTTAATGTTACATTGTATATTACCACAATAGTAGTATCAGTACTACACTGGTATTTACTAATAACTGTGATATAATAACCATGCTTATTGATACGGTGTTAACACTACACACATAAAAATATTGTGAACAATTCAGTACCAGTATCTGGTTGACATTCAAACACAGCGTTTAATATTTTGCCTTAGGAGCCACAATGACCACAAACTCTCTCTGTCTCCCTACACTCATATTTTGAGTGATTCATTGGCCAAAAAAGTGAAAACACTAAATAAACAAAATTAAAGATGAACTGACAGCATTATAGTTTTTTTTCATTATTTCAATATGTACCACAGTAAAACTGTTACTGTAAATTCTTTTGGCCATGGCAACAGTATTGTGAAAATCTGATACGATACTGTGACAGCCCTACTCAACATAACAGGGTTTTAACACCTTTTGCAAGTTCTTTTATACTTTAAGGTTTTCCACAAATGTAGAAAAAATGTAGTACAGAAAGTGCAACAAACAGCAGTATTCTAACCAGTCACCTCAGCCGTGTTGGGGTTCCAGCAAAGAATCCTGTTGTCTTTTCCACAGCTCAGGAGCAGCTCTGGATCAGCTACACTCCACGCTATGGCCAGCACACCTCTAATAACACAAATACAAACAGTTGAGGATTCAGTTAAGATTCCTTAAGAGTATGGCTTAAGAGTATGGCTATCAGCTGATAAACTAATAAAACATCATTCTACTTTGTGTGGTTCTCCAGCACTTTGAGAGGGGAGGTAGCAAAGCGGAGGTCCCACATCTGGATGACGGGCATTCGGTCATCCTCAGAAGCCATAACTAGCTGAGTGGCTACATCAGGGTTCCAGGCCAAACCAGAGCAATGCATCTGAACCACATTAAAAACTCATAAAACATCATATTTTGTCATTGCTAAATTAAATCTTTGTTAAATGGAGCAGTTAATGGCCAGACCTTACAAAAAAGTAAAATGGAAGTAATCACTGTCATAATATACAATTGTTATATATCAAAATACTATGGTATTACATGTTACTGGAAAATTATTATATCCACAAACCACAGTATTTACTTGGAACTGCAAGGAACTTGCTCCATGGTAAATTAACTGATCAACATGGTAACACCACGATAACTTACTGCAAGTTGAGTTATTACTAAAAGTTCAACTGAATCTTTTCGAAAGACAAATTATTCCACAAACCCTGTTGCTGTGATCGCTGACTTTGATGATCAAGTCGTTCTTTCTCAGATCCCAGACTGAGGCTTTTCCACTGGGGCTAGCCGAGGCCAAGATGTGCTGAACCTGTTTGTTCCATGCAATACAGCTGATGTCCTCTGGAGGCTAAAAACAACGGCAACTGTTAACATTAGAAAAGGATTACAACCCACTATGGTGCAACATTGAACCTATGGCATTGTTCGGCAGACAAGGTGCATGTCAGGCTTCAACAAAGAAGTAAAAATAGGCCTTACAGCTTTTCTGAGCAGCTGGCAGGGCACTGAAACATGTTTGCAAATGTGTTTTAAGTGGTTGCCTCCATGTAGTTCTAAGATGGATCAGAACATACATTAAAGACTATGTAAGTGGTGCTTGTCTACGCAAAAGTTGCTAGGGTCTCGTAAGTGATTGCTAAGGTATTGCTAGGTGGCAGCTAGAGAGTTATCAATGTTTGTCAATGTTGTGGCAAATATGTGAAAAAGGCTTTCTTCTGAATGGTGTATAAGATATGTACCTGTGTTTTAGGCCCTGGTGTCATTGGGGAGCTGAAGTTATTCAAATCCCAAATGTAGATTTCTGACTCATTTCCTCCTGAGGCCACAAGGTTAGTCTAAAGCAAAAGGTCTGGTTATTTACATTTATTACAACTCTACTTATTGTAACAAAAACAATTATTGAAGACAGTGACAGAATTCAAGGATAAAAACTTGATTACCTGAAACGAGTTGACGTCGAGTGCTCTCACTGGCCCTGTGTGTTTCTCACTCTGGGAAATAATTACTTCACTATCACCTGCAATGATTTTAGAGGCGTCATAGAGGATTATGTTTCCATTCTCACCTCCAGCTATGACAACACCAGATGGCAATCCCTGGGTTTCAATGCCACTGGGCCCCCAGACCAGTTTATGGTATCTAGGTTGAATAGAAAAAGGGAATAATTTACACAAAAATGTAAATTCACTCATCATTAACTCACTTTTCTTTCATTTCAAACCTATATGACTTACTTTCATGTGTAGAAAATAAAAATACAATGCCTTTTTTTGCACAACCAAAATAAAAACAAAAACACACACAGAAAACAAGCAAACAGCAGAGAAGTTCTTACAACTCATGAGCCATATTCAGCTTGTCTTTCATTCAGCTTGGCAAATTTAGATATGCTAAAGTGCAAATACAAGAGCTTTGGCGGAAAGCAGAATTGAGTGAATACATACAATTTTGGTCAGTCTCCCAAACAAAATCAAGACAGCTTTAGAAGACTTTATTAGAACTGTGTTAAGCTTTGGAAGAATATACTGCACTCTGTTTGTCTTAATGGCACTCTTTGTCTTTGATTTTTTTACTATTTGGAAAAGAACACCAATGAGTTTTTTGTAAACTAAAATATAAAGTAATTCTTATGGGTTTGAAATGACATGAGGGTGAGTAAATTACTTAAGTTATGTTTGTAGGTAAAGTATTCACAGATGACCATTATGCTTTTTAAAAGTTAACAACAACAAATGTCAAGTCATTAAAGTGATAAATGAGCATCTGTTACAATCCAAGCAAACAAAATTTGTAAATTAGATAAAAATGTTGTCAAAACAGAGTAAAACTATTTATCACCTATGCACAAAATTTTCTTCAAACCACTGTCATTCACAAACAACTTCCAAAGGTGACATTTGTTTGGAAGTCATTTGCATTGGATGACGGCATAAATCATTAGCATACAGTGAGTCCTGATCTCAGTACCTGTGCGGAGAAGAATAAGAACCACATGACTTCATGGCCAAAGTGGGCTCAGCCAGATCCAATTCAAAGATCTCCAGTGATGCATTGGTGCTAAATGTGGCATCAAGCTGCTGGGCTGAGGTACCTGAACAGGAACACAGCCATAAATAAGATGCATAAGCATAATATTATATGAACATTCATTGAATTTTTGACAAAATGTCTAAGGGAATTAGTGCAGTGACTGTTAGTTCTACCTGCTGCCAGATAGATGGGGTGCTGCTGCGCTGGGCTCCAGGCCTGGATGGCTGTTCGGTTTATTTCTTTTACCTTCATTCTATGACAAAAAGCCATTACAGAGTTATGATTCATTAAATAAACATGCTACAGACTACTTTAACAGCTACCACAATTTACTTTCTCTAAAATTATGGGCAAGTTTGAGGAGAAAATAAATCTTTTTGTCCCAGTGATCTGTTTTAAAATTTATTCTGTTTAGTCTGACTATATGTATTACTGTATTCCAAGGTCTAATTGAGATGTCATGGTTGTATGAAAACATTCTTAATTAATATGTTTTCATATGCATTTATATGCATATACTTTTTGACTAATTTCTATGAGATTCCCAATCATTTGAATTTACCTTTTTATTGATTTTTATTTTATAAGAGAAATGTTTAAAGCTTTTAAAATAAATGTTTACATTTTTAAACCAAAACATATATAAAATAGAAGTACATAATTATTTTAATAATAAAATAAATAAGGGCCTGAAATCATAACTTTAAAATTCTCAAATCTGTTTATTTTAACATTCCCATTCATGTGCACAAATCAATAAACAAATCAGTGTTTTTAATAAGCCAAATAGGATAGTTCAAAACATAGTTTTTAGGATAATCTCATAAATATTGTCCATTTGTAATTCTGATGACACTAACCAAACATGATATTATGTCACAGCAGCAATGCAACACAGTGTCTCTGTCATGCAGGAATTATTGAGGAAGCTGGGGCCTTAGAAAGGCAACACATCCAATATTATCTTTATGGTAAATAATTTCATATTTAAAAAAGCCACCAGATAACAATAACAACACAGCTTTAGGCTGTTGCACAATTAGTTCAGAGGTAACTGATTAGACTTACAGTAGGTAACTTAAAACACTGCTGGGCTTAGGAGGAAAATATTTTCCCATAAACAATAGGTCACGTTTTAGTGAGTTAAATTAAAATTCTTCATACACTTTTTATACAGTTATTTATACACTTACGATCTATTTAAAACACATAATAATGTAGCAGAGAGGCTAATGCAGCGATACAGAATGAGTTGTATAGTTTAAAGGCGTTTACCTTTTCTCGTGCTTCCACCTGTCATGCACAGATTTATTCACACATATACACGTAGACTAAAGTGAATTAGTGAAATAACGATTCGTGGGTTTGTGTGCTAAGTCAGATTTGTCCCGGCTGTGGATGGACACAATTCC
Source organism: Chromobotia macracanthus (assembly GCA_036877525.1). Taxonomy (NCBI): domain Eukaryota; kingdom Metazoa; phylum Chordata; class Actinopteri; order Cypriniformes; family Botiidae; genus Chromobotia; species Chromobotia macracanthus. The sequence continues at coordinate 3,315,400 of JAZGTH010000031.1, read as the reverse complement.
ACGTCCCCACTGCTGTCCATCAACGTGGCACAATAAGCCCCGCCCAGCGTCACGACGACTTCCGACAACAAGTCCCGCCCCCCAGGGAAGCGACGAATTCCGGCGGAAAAGCTTTATGCCGTGTAAGTGTTATGTTTCTATGGCGTGTGTGATTGTAGTGCTCAAGCGATAATTAGTGATGCTTAGACCAGTTTTAAAATATTTATTTGCTATAATATATACATCAACGTTTAATTGTATTAAATCATACATCATCATGTGAATAAACACTCTCTTACAAAAAGTACTGTGGTGGAAGCGTAGCATAGTGGTATTAGATGGCAATGCTATGTTACTAAATGATGACTATGTTCGTAATCATGACGTTTACATTGTGGTTACAAAGAATACCGTGGTATTACTAAGATGATGTTGGTATAAAATAAGTACATATCCTATAATAACTGGCATGTATTCTTTAAAGTTTAAAAACATTTTTAAATGTAACATTTTGCTCTTTAAACGACTGAAAGTACAGTCAATAATTTTAACATAAAGAAGACATTTATGAAACATATTTTTATTAATGCCCAAATTAATTTATAATTATAATTTTGAAATTATAACAAGTTCAGTATTAGTGAAATTTGCATTATGAAGTAATTATATAATATTAAACGTCTGTGTTTGGGGCATATTGTGTCTGTTACCTAAATTTTCACATTGACACTGAAATTATTAGTATTAAACATAAGTGCTCCCTTTCTTCAAGAAAAAATGGTGAATTCTTTATTATCTTAGTGATACTAATAATTAGACTTAAACTCTAAGAAAAATAACCTATTCTAGTATATTCCATCCGAGTTTGTTGACCTATGTTAAGGTTATGTACCAGCATTTTAAATGGCAAAAATATTTTTTTGTGCTTCAGAAGCTATATTATTTATTATTTAAGCAATATTATTTATTTTTCAGACTGCAGTTTCTGGAGCAAAGGCTGTCAGATTACACGGCTCTGTACATTTGTTATAAAATAAAAAGTACAAAATAGATTTCAGTGGGGTAAGATGAGTCAGTGGGTAAGTTGAGTACCTAGACAACGTTTTTGTCATGTGACCATACATTCAGGAAGTTCTAATCACATCCAACAGCCTGACTGAAGAACACACAAAGAAAAAGTGGTAAGTTTTAACTTTTTCAATAAAGCAAAAAAAAAGTGTTTAGGTCTAATACAATGGAGTACAAAATTATCAATTCAAAATCAGTTTAAACCTGGAAACCTTGACTTTAAAATGTTTATAACAAAGAAATACCATGGTAAAGAAATTTTCATTTTAGAACACTAATCTAATGGAAACAAATTTGTTATTTCACACTGAACATGTTAACATTCTGTGCAAAGTTTTTTAAACATTTACAAATCATAAATCATTCGATATTGTACAAAACCTTGGAGTTCATGGAGCACCGGCTTAAGGATATGCTGTCACTGCAATGCTGCAAGCAAAAGGGGTACATATACTAACAAAATAGCCCCACAAGGTTGATATGATCCTGTTTGAATATTTTAAATCATAGTAAATATGATATGTAATAATTCAGGTCCCACTTTACCTATTGCACACATTTGTGTTATTCTGGGTGGGTTTAGGTTTGAATTGTGTTTAGGGTAAGGGATAGACTCAAGAAGAATGTAATTACATGCAGACGCTATAAATACACTATTCAATAGGTGTTAATAGTACATAGGTTTTTTTTTTGTTTCTTATATTAGTCAGAGTTAACCAATAAAAAGTTGGTCAATAATTCACATCTGATACTGTTTTTATATATTGTAGAAAACTACAATGCCACGAAACTATATTCGAAAAACTGACTGGGGCTCAGCAACATATGAGGAGCTAGAGAAAGCTTTTGTTGAAGTCAAGAGTGGAAAATCCATCAGAACAGTGGCAAAAGAGAGAAAAATTGGCAGGTCAACCTTGCAGAGGTACATGAAAAAGGCAGAAGGAAGAAGAGAAAAAACAGTAGGGTACAGAGGAACAGCAGAAGCTAAGAGGATCTTTACCGAGGAGTTAGAGGAGGAACTGGCAGAAAATATCAGGATGCTGGCTGAACGCCTCCATGGCATTACCTCAAAGAAATGCCGTGAAATGGCCTTTGAATTGGCCCAAATGAATAACATTCCTGTCCCAAACAACTGGGGAGAGCAGAGGTTGGCAGGTGGGTTGTGTAGGACATCTTGATTCAACAAGTCAACCAATTGGTTTTGTTTTACTAACTAGGGTTATAATTTATTCTTATAGGCCGAGATTGGTTCAGTAGTTTTATAGCCCGCCACAAGCTGTACTGCCATTTATCTGAAGCAACATCTCTGGGATGTCATGGACAGGTGACAGAACTATTTGACAAAACAGTCAAATAAAATATCAGATCATGTAAAATTTTGATTTCCAGGTCTGGAAAACTTACAGGAGTTTCTCAGAATCAGTAATCAATATTACATTTCTGGTATAAACATATTTAACTACTAAACATTGGTCTTTGTGAGTGTGATCACTAGAAGATTATTTTAATAGTCATTAAAATGCAATAATCTCAAACAACTAAAAAATAATAGTAAATGTCTTTCATTAAAAACACATTTACATGTATTAAATACTGACAACATTTTCCAGGTCATCAGTTTCAGTTTCGTCAACCAAGATGAAATTAAGAAAGAATTTAAAGAGGAGAATGATGTTCCTATCCCGCTGCATGACGTTTTGGAAGATGAAAATGCTGAAATTTGTGCTTTAAACCAAGATATGATAAACAGAGACTTATTTCTTACATGATGTTATCAGATGAACAGAAGTGTAAAATCATTTATGATTAGATTAGAATGCTGTACGAATCATTATTATGTTGTTATTTTGTAATTATATTGTTATTATGTTACATATTGTTATTATGTTTCTATGTTGTTATTATGTTTACTAAAACTTACCCCAAATGGCTTAACTTGCAGTACAACAATGTAACATTTATACTGTTCCACAAATAAAAAAAAATCAATAATATTCTTTATTTTATTTTAGGGTCATATCTTATGGGAATTTGTAATGCCAGGTGTTGCCATGGAAATATGAAAAGTAGTGACAGTGTAGAAATTTCTGCAAATGTGTTTGCAGAAGATACATCTCCATCTTCCTTTTTGTTTACTTCACTTTTTGGCCTGATTTATTAACAGTGTTCACTTACACAATCACTTACACAAATTCTAATGTTTTATATTGGGTTAAAGTGTTTATAAAGACGAAAATATAATTCATTTTCATTTATCATTACATCACATTTAGGTGAACTATTCAATATTTGCTACTTTGGTTTGAGTAAAAATTTTTCTTTCTACTTTGGTTTGAATGTCACTGGGTGCTATGCACCAACATTTAAATCGTGTTAGCAACGTGTTTAGCATTCTCATGACCTGGGGGGGAACATGCACAGTTTCATCAAAGTGTCACCTACTGGTATAGTGATAGGAAGAATGGCTATTTTTGCTTATAACTTTTGAGGGTGGTCTCCTTGGATTCCTTGAGACATGCAGAGTAAAAAAGTATTTAAGAAAATGTTTTTTAAATAAAAAATGAAACATATTGTCATTTAACTTACATCATTAGGTTTATTAGCTTATGTCGAATCCTCTGATACCAAATACACCATATTCTACTATACTTCCTGTCTGCCATAATGAATTTTATTCAAAGCTTTTTCAGACTCCTCCTCCTTTGTCTGATCTGCATGAAAATTTGTTATATAGCAAGTAGAGACACCCATAACAAAAAGTTATTAAAAGCTTTTTGATTGATAAAACGGTTCTTGTATACTGCGTCTATTCTTAGGCAAGCATGCCAACAGAACTTGAGGCGGCATCTCCACAAAACTGTTGTGTATTGACACAAAACTTGGCATGTGTCATCACTACCACATCTTGTTCACCTCATGCGAATGTGGTGACAGCACCACCTACTGGCCAAACATTATAAGCAATTTTGTTTTTATTTGTTTTTGATCTTCAAAAATGTATCATCAGAAATGTCAACATATTTTCATTTGTGCCCTTTTTTGGCTTGACCCTATAACTGCTGCTTGCAAAAAACTTTTGACTCGTAAGTCCTAGAAACAACATTTTTCCAAGGTTCATGCAGATTCCAATGTTATTTTATGTCATTCAATTTTCCTGCCTACTTACAAGGTCAGGAAAACAATGAAGCAATAAATCATAAGTAGGCAATACCAAGATTACAACATTTCAATACTTGTTAGAGACAATACTTGTTGGGAGAAAGGGATGCAGCAGAGTTTAGAAGATCATTCCACCAGCAAGAGATTGTGAAGATAAACCTGCGAGCAAGTGATTGTGTGCCCTTTGAAGAGGGTATTACAAGGTTACTTTCATTCGCTGACTGTAAGGATCTGGATAGGTGTGGATGTGTATGAGTTTGTGAAGGTAAGTTGCTGCAGAGTAGTAGTTTTGCATGCAAAGAGTAAAGACTTCAATTTGATGCGTGCAGCAACTGGTAGCCTGTGAAGGGAATTGAGGAGAGGTGTGACATGGGCTCTTTTGGGCTCTTCGAAAAGTCGAACTGCTGTGTTCAGAATCAGTTCTAGTGGTCTAGTGGTTAGTGCCTGTGCTGGTAGACTGACCAGCCTAGAAATAACAAGGTACTGGACAAGAAGCTGTATCGCATGTTCAGTGAGATAAGGCCTGAGTTTCCTAATATTGTATAGAGCAAATCTACATGAGTGTGTTGGAAATGAGGTCAAAAAATGTCAGCTGGTTGTCAAAGACTATGCCGAGGTTTCTGTCTGTTCTTGTTGGTGTTAAGGTAGGTTGAGCCTAGTTTCACTGTGAAATTGTGCAGGGCAGTAGGATGCCCTGGAAAAACAAGAAGTTCAGTCTTGGCTAGGTAGAGTTGTAAATGGTGTTTTCTCATCCAAACCGAGATGTAATCCAGGCAGATTGATTGCAGTGATATGTGATGTCATGTGACTGTATAATAAGACCTAATTATATAGTGTAAATGGAGAACAGAAGTGGTCCAAGGACTCATCCTTGAGGGACCCCTGTGGCCATATGATGCGGTTTGGACAGCTCACCTCTCCACTACACCCTGAAGGATCTATTAGAGAGATAGGAATGAAACTACTGCAGTGCAGTTCCTCTAAATCCCCAGTGAGAAGAAAGTAGTAAGAAGGATTTGGTGATTGACCATGCTGAAGGCTGAACACAGTTCTAGTAACATGAGTAAAAAGGATTTGGATTCCACCTTTGTGGCCCTCAAGGCTTCTGTGACAGACAGAAGCACAGTCTCTGTGGAGTGGTTGCTCTTGAAGCCTGACTGCTTGTTATTAAGCCGGTTGTTCTGGAAGAGGAAGGATGATGCCTGGTTGAAAACATCTCATTCAAGTGTTTTGGTATGAACAGGAGGCATGAGACGGGTCTGTGGTTGTCAGCAATAGAAGTGTTGAGTGTGTGCTTTTTTAACAGAGGAGTAACCTGGGCTTGCTTAAATGAAGTGGAGAAGGTGCCAATGTAAAGGGAGTTGATGATGTGTGTGAGTGAGGGTTTGAGCTTGATATGGCCTATAGAAGATAGGAGGGGATTGGGTCAAGTGGGCAGGTAGTGGGGTGACAGGAGAGTGAATACAAAAAGTTATTAAAAGCACTTTAATATGTCTTACCATTTTAATATACCACATCTACAAATTTTTATGATAAGCACACAAAAATAAATGAGGCTTTATCTTTGCAACGTTTTGGTGTATTTACACAAAACTTGGTATGTCACCACAGGCATGACCTGAGACAGTTTTGTCACAGCACCACCTACTGGTCCAGAGATATAAAAAATTATATCTGTTTTTAGTCTGATTATGGACTATTTTTGCTTATAACTTTTGAAAACGTTGGCCTAAAATCGTGAGAAGTAGTCTCTCTATATTCCTCGACGTATGCCAAGTCCAACTCCTCCTATGTTGTATGTTTGATTTGCACAACATTTTGTGTGCAGCACCTAGGGACACTCCTAACAAAAAATTATTAAAATCTTTATCATAAATAAATGGTTCTCAAACAACACATCAAGAAAGCAAAGCTGGCACATTGGTGGGGCAGCGGGCCTTGGTAGCACCCCCAATAAGTCTAATATCTACAGCATGCATTGAGAGATTTACATCAAACTTGGCAAATATGTTTATAATGGTATGCTGACAAGATTGATGTCTATTGTGAGTCACTGTCATAGTGCCAAAAACTGGAAAAAGTTGACACTTAAAACAAACTTACATTAAGCCAAGTCACTTTAGACTTGGTCAGAGTAATGTAGTGACATAGATGTAGTTCTAACATGTCACACTTTAAAACCACATTCAGGTGTATTTGAAGCTATTAACATTCTTAAAATGGCATGAAATTCGGCCCACACATCTTACCAGTCAGCTGTTATGCTTGAGTAAAAGCTTAGACGTGCATTGTAGAAGTGGCTTATATCTTCTGCATAAATTAAAGTAATAAAAAAATAAAAATAAATAAATTAAAGTTAATATGTTGGCACAATTATATTTTTATTTTTAAATTTTTAACGTTTAATCAAATGTCTTCAGATTAAAAGATTTTTAAGACAAGAAACATTTCAGTCAAGTGTTTCCAAACTGTCGACTGGTAGTGTGTCGTGTCTTATGGTGGTAGAGAGTTGTTGTATTATTGAATTATTACCCATAGACGGCGCTAATCCTGTGGTTATGTGTCTAATAATCCCGTTGTGGGAGTGTTCAGTCTCAACATTCAATCGAGTGTTCTCCAGATCAGCTGTCATTTACAAGCTGTACAAAACGCAAAATAAAAGATAAACATAATTTATGGATTTATAACGCTCGCTGCCTCGCAGTGCCTACAGGATGTGTGTATGTTGGTGAAGCTCATCTCATTTTATCAGCTATTTCATAAGCAGGTGGAGGATCATCTACCGCATTGATCAGCTGAGCTGCATCAGTGGTCGTTGGTGAGACAACTCTATATAAATGATTTATATAAACGAACTTAAGTTCACATGAATGCACTTCATGTTTAATACATTTGTTTAGGCTGTATGGTTTTAGCTACAAAAACATGGGAATAAATTAATTTTATTCGCATCTTGAATAATGGTAACTGGCGTAATGTTTTGTTTCGCATGTTAGTATGCATGTGTGTAAAGGGCATTGTTAACGTCATGATACAGAGATAAAATGATGGGAACTTTTCATCTATTCATCAACAAAGACAAACGAAACATTCATACATACTGTAAAGTGTAATGCTGCAAATTTTAACCTTTGAAGGATTGTTGCTTTATCGGAGGCATGTTACAAAGCGTTGTAAGGAAATAACGTCAGTGCAATTCCCAGCCTGTTGTTGGCTATGTATATGATATGTAGCCAGTACCTGTAGTATTATTCTATAGCGCTGGCGTATGGATACCTGGAACATTATGATCTATACTGTCACAGTACATTGTGGTACTAGACACAGCCTTACAAACTGTTGTACAAACTGTTGAATACACGTGGAGTTCAGGTTGTGTGCATTATTTTACATACAAGAGTTTGTGTACTATAAAAACAATTATAAAAACAGAACACAAAACGTGCTATCCAATACAACACTAGCATTTTGTTTAAATCAAGCTGCAAAAACACTTCTTTACGTTTACAGAGAGAACAGGACAATAACACGCACACAGGGAAGCTCATTAAATGTTGTCTTGCTCTTGGCTGTATAAACCTACATCTCTGCTTCAGAAGCATATCATTATCAAGAAAGCAGTCTGAAGCAGAAGACTGAAGTAGGATTGTATTTTTGTTTGGCACATTCCAGTGTGGATGAATTGTATGGTGAAGACAGAAAGAAACAGTTTTTGAAGGTAGGGCAATTAAAAAACAATTTCATTCTAATTTAACTTCATTTTTAATGACTCTAATTTCACTTGCTATCATTGTGATATTTATGGCTTAGGGTAAATATCCTAAGCCATAAATTGGAAGAGTGTTCCAATTTTGGTGTGTTTTCCCAATGATTTATTCAGTCATGTATCTGTTTAGCTATAATCAATAAAATTGATAGTAATTAGTCACGATGAATGGCATCATCAATCAGTTTTGGGTTCTCTTCCCTTGAAGTGTATGGATGTACAGAGATGGGATATTTAAATCTTTGTTTTTGTTCAGCTGAAGAAAGGATGCCATACGCATCTGGGATGACATGAGAGTTAGTAAATGAGAAAATATTTAGGTGAACTATTCCCTCAACAGTATAAAGATGCAGAAATATGTCAGTTTCCAAAGTAGTCTATACTTAGATTCCAATGACCCACATCTGCACACTTAAGCTATGGTGTGTGCTGTTGATTTTGTGCTCAGTGACCAGTTTTCCTTACATTGGCTTTAAGAATCTAAATTGAGAAGACTGTAATTGTCAGATCCATGATTTCTTTGTTAAAATCCAATATATTCATATGGCAAATATAAAGTATAAGAGATACACACATTTTGTCTCTTTTTTCTTAGTTTGGAATAGACTGCAACAGAAGGGTTCTGACAATAAAAATCTGATTAATTGTCTGTATAGGGAAATTTTAGGAATAACATTTCAACACAGACTCACCAAGTGATGCTATATACTTTAATAGAAGCAACAATTCAGTGTTGCCTTCATTTTAAACAGCTGTGTTTAAGAGCCATATTCCTGTAAAAGAACATAACTTAATTCAATTATACATTAAAATGCCATTCCAGTACTTTTGCTGTAAATCAAGTGTTGAATTTCCACCTTTAAGTGCACCTGGGAAACTTGTACCTCAGTGTCATGCAATGGAAAGTCAACAAAAAAGAATGAACAATCCATATTGTGAAAAACAAACACAAATGACTACATGTTAATTAATTTTTGACATGTACTACTTTTATTGTGCTTTAATGTTTTTTAACAGCTCGACAAATGTTATCATTATAATTTGATGTTTGTTAAATTTGATATAATTTGTCACATTTTTAATAGTATTTTTAATTTTAATAAGATTTAATAAATGTCAATTTAGTCTTTCCTGTGACTTTGAAGTGTGCATAGTTCTTGGTCATATGATCCAAGATAAAAACAAATGAGTTTTATTATGTACTCACAGAAATCTTGCCAAATAATAATTTTGTGAGAAAACTGCATCGTTATTCAACACAAAACAAGTGTGCATTTAAAGGCTGTTTTAATACCAATATTTCTGGTTGAATCATTGCATGATTTTTCTAAGTGATCTTCATATGCTTAAGACATCTAGTTTGTGCAATGATCAGAAATTCCTCATGTAATTGTATTTTAGAACTTGGCCATTAGAGTTTGTAGCATTAAATCTTTACATTTATATTTACATATTTAGCAGACACTTTTATCCAAAGCAACTTACAACGTTCAGGGTAACAACTTATCATTATGAGTGTTGCCTGGGAGCTGAACCCATGACCTTTGGCACTGTTAACGCAATGCACGGAACACAACCATTAGAAATTTAATTCACTTTTGTCCCCTGCTGAAGCACCAAATAATACTTTAGTTCAAAACATTGTACAATATCCAAAAGCCTGATTTATTGTTAGGGTTAGTGATAGATATTAGATGTTATATTTTGGGGTTCAGGAATTGAATTACCCATAAGAATTAAACTTCAGTATGTAACTTGATTTGTGATTATATGATTTGTTTTGCAGTGTGTACTTTTATACCTTTAACCTTATTATTTATTATTCTCAGGTTAGGTAAAGTGAGTCGAGCCTATCCAAAATTATAAGCATTTCAAAATACTTGAAATGAATACCTGCAAGTTGGTTCAAAGACTTCTTTGTGACATGTTCGTAATGAAAGTCATAAAACACTAAAAATCAAAACCTAGGTAGGCCTAGGTAGTAGTTTGTGTAATCAGTCTTTTCTTTATATAATAAAAATTTAAAGGCAAATAATGCGTAACTATTAAGGTATAAAAAACAATAATCAAAGTTTTAATCAAAGGTGTAGTCAGCTCTGGGCTTTTTGTCCTCAGCTTCAGCTTCTTGTCTGAGATCAGGACTTTAAGAGTCATGGATACTGATGGTCTTAGTATCTGAAGTGGTGGTCCTCAGTTTTTTATACCACAGGTGTTCTTCTTCATTGACATACCAAGGACGTCAAGACTCCTCTCAAGGTCTCCCAGACAAAAAACAGTCTAAACTGCACTTAGTAACAGCAGTTCAAGGTGGCTGCCATTTTTTAACTTCTGCTGACTTCAACCAACAATGCTAATGAACTCAGTAACCTCATCCCTATTCTGACTCATTCCCCCAGAGAAACCTGGAGGTGAGTGTTTGATAGGTACCACCTGCCTGGTCTGAACTCGAGGGGTGTTTAGTTTTTGTCTGGTTGTGAGCACATGGCCCTTGATAACTTTTCAGTGCCATGTGCTCTTTGTCTTGCTGTGTTTTATGTTGGAGCATGGAGTTTGGATTCCACCACTTATAGCTGGGCATTGTTTGCCATGTGGTTGAAATCCTGACTCCTGTGCTTCGTGTTACTTTCATGTTCATGTTTTGTCAGAGCATGACATTTAGATCCTGACACTGTAGTCACTCTAGTTATAGTACACTGTAGTCTAGTTATATCAGGATCTAAATCCATGCTCTGTATCTTCTGTGATCAGCACGTTCATGTGTTCTTGGTTGTGTATGTAGCATTTTGCAGAAAATTTTAAAAAGGCAAATTGCATTTGCAGTTGTGTTTTCTATTTGTGGGTGTAAAAGGCTGTGAGTGATCACTTCCCGACACAATCATGCCCCATAGTATAGTCCCACCCCTGATACTGATTGACAGGTTTGTTTGCAAGGCATCGTAAATGCAAAAGCAAAGAGAAAATACAGGAAATGAAATGGCAAATAGGTAATTGCTATTGCAATTTAAATATGATGGTCATAATTTGGCAGACACTGTATGTTTGTGTAAACAAAAATGCAAACATTATGGCATAAGCCTCGATCCCTCCCCCTTGTTTCCTTGTTAATTAGGGTTAGAAAAATCCTTGTTATTAGTAAAAGCTTTTTGAAGTGATTGGTATATGTAGGGTGTTTGCTCAAAAGCATGCTACTCGTTAATTGAGCTTTTTTTAATGTGTTAGTTGTTCTGTTTGCTGTGAGTGATCTACTTAGTACTACTTTATTTTTAATTATCCACATATAAACTTATGTTATTCCAAGAGGTGGCAAAGGAACAGAAGAACTTAATTCGTCAGGTGAGGGTAAGCAGACAGCAGAGAAACTTCAGAGAAATCCCTAGACATTTTGAAGTACTTTGGTAACATTTCTTGGGGGCCTATATCCTAGTGATAAACTCATGTGATGGGCCTCCCTTTCGAGACAATGTATACACAATGTCAACACCTTCCCACACACCCAACCAGCAATTGTGAGACAATGTTTACTCAATTTTATTATTTATCACTTTTTAAAATTATTGAAAATAATGAAACCAAAACAATGCTAGTGTCATATAAAAGGACAGAACATGATTACTGTCTATCCGAACTGTAAACAAAGATGTTAATCTCTTCTATTAATTATTATGCCTACATTTCTACATTAGTGAGTGATGTGCATTTGGCAACATTAAGACTGTCAGTGTTTCAGACTGACAGCTGCATTTACTTACAAGTTTGAGTCTGTTACTTAGTTACAAGTCTATGTTTCTCTGTTGCACTGTTTCACACTGCACACATTAGCGGTGCACAAGCAGCGTATAGACAGTGCTCGCATTGCACACCCATTGTGCTTTCATACTGGCAGCATTTGCAGAGCAAACAATCGCTTTAAAAGTTTGTATTGTATTATTTTGGAGCAGTGTTATTCCATTATTCTTTCTCTTCAAGAAGCTTATTTTGCTATCAGTGTCATTTATATAATTTTGGTTTGTTTTATCCAAATTGCTTTCATTCTCTTTGTTGTCCATGCAGTGCAAATTACAGACAGATAAAAACTCATCTTTATGCATTTCTGTGAATGATGCAGTCAACCAGTGTTGAAGTGAATGATCTCCAGCTTTTTATTTGTCTAAAACAGACGTAATTCCACACTATAGCGCATCTGTTTGGTGTCTGTGCATAACCAAAAATGCCAGTGTAAGAATGTAAATGTAATGATGACAATGACAATGTAAATGACAATGTAAATCCAATGGTGGAGTCTCAACTTAACCCCCCATATTTTTTCCCACACTTTGAAAACCCCTGATAGAAGGTATTTGTATGGTTTTTCACGTTGCATTAATGCTAAATATTTCATTTAAAGCAAAGCCATTTCTGAGGTTGCATGTTGCTATCATAACATGTTGGAAAAATCACAGAATAATAAAAATGCTAATGACTGAGAATATTATATGTCTGGGAGGTGTGAGATAAGGAATCAGATGAAGAGGCTTAGCTAATGTGTCTGCATAGATTTGTTACTGCAGTATGTGGTCTTGTGATGTGAATTACACAAGGAAAGCTTGCCTAATGAATACTGAGGAAAAGAGTGATGTCATCAAAATGTGCCTTTAGCACAGTGGAGGAAACTTGAGGAGCTATCTTAGCAGTTTTATTATGTGATCAGGCATAGTTCTGTGTAGTCGCCTATGCGTTTTTCCTGTTTCAATGGGAAATTGAAGGACAAAAATAAGATTTTTTAGATTAAAAAAACAGACAAAATAACTATCAGAAACTATGCTGGTTGACCGGTATTTTAACAATATGGCTGTGTTGGCAGCTAAACTAGTACAAATCCAGCATTAACCAGTTTAGAAAATCATGCAGATCTAAGTCACTTGTATATAATCTGAATATAATATGTACATAGGAAAGCATTCATGCTACTAAAAACTTTTTCTATGACCTCTTATTACGCCATGTATTACATCTATGCTAATGTTAATCATTTTGCCTTCTCTCTCTCCTTCATATTCTCAGGTTACTAGGACTTTTTATATGCAGCTTTGATGCAGACGAATGTCCCCTTCAATCCTCCACATTCCACATAAATGTTGTGTTTGAAAACATGACAGGGTTTGCATTTGTATTTCTGTATTTTTGTTGATGTTTTCATTTTTGTGGCCAACATATAGTATTTTCATGCAGTTGCTTTTGACCTAGCGACATTGTATTAGATGACTTCTTTGACTTGCTATGAACAGTGTGCAGTTATGATTGGCCCAAAGCAGACGTTCTGTGATCATACCGATAATCCTATTCTGTGTTGACAGGATAATTTTTTGGTAATGTCACAACTTATCTGTTCACAAATAATCTCTTAATGCTAATTTACCAGTAATAATCTTCCAGTAAAGACTGCATCTGTAAATTACACTTTAGAATCAAATATCTAAATTTTAAAAAGACATTAACAAAAATAGAAAGAAGAATCAGATCCACTGTAGTGAACGAAGGCAAGAAGTAAAAGAGCAGCTTGAATACAGTGATGGTAAGAAAAAGAAAAACTGCTTAGTTCACAATTGGCAACGTTGGCAAAGAAAACTGAAGTCTGTGCAGATGGCCGGTTTGTTTTTACTGGCTTGTATAATCAGCTCTGTACTACCATAGGGTTTCTTTACAGTTGACCTAACTAAGCACTGCTTTCACATAAGTATCTTATTGAGGAAGTAGTGCATCTTTATAAAGTGAATGGATAATAGCAATAATAGCACTGAGGAATTGTTTTTGACTTTGTGTCACTTTTGTCCCCTTAAATAGGAAAATGAATATTTGAGATGGCAGTACATGCAATAGGGACATTTTACCTGGTACATATTTGGACACACATACTTTTAAAAATCTAACACTGTCATGTCTGATTGTTAAGAGATGTGGGTTTTTTTAATGATGATATCTGGTGAACAAGGTGGTGTCCAGTATAATGCCAAAGAAAAGTGTACATACATAATTCTCCATCTATACATCATTGGAGTTTTGGTTCCTTGCCACTGTCGCCTTGTTGCCTTTCTTACTTGGAGACTGCTGACATTTAACTTAACTTAAGGTTTTGTAAATTGTTTATATTGTTTCTACCAAAATTATATAATTACAGTCCTAAGACTCACCATTTTGTTATTTCTCTGTCTCCAATTCTCTTCATTCTCTTTTATTGTGTAATTGTTAGGTATTTGTATTGTGTATATTTTGTGTATGTATTTTATTTTTGTGGGTACTTAATGGTATTATTGCAAAACCATTATACCGCTGTCCCATAAGATGTGATCTTTCTATGTGCCATCTCCATATAAGCTGGAGCGGCATATCTTGCTTAATAAAACGTATCATCTGTCATGTTAATTGACTACATGTCGCATAGTCTCAGAAGTACATACTGTTTTAGTAGGCAGTCTGAATACATTACCCTCTCATAGACCACTGAGAGAGATGCAAGCCTTCGGACGTAAACAGGTGTTTCTGATGCACATCCTGTCAGGATCCAGACATCCCCTGTGTTCTGTGTCAGAACATGTTGTTTGTATCCTGACTCCTTCTAGTCTTGGTTCTTGTTTCTTGAAGTCGGGATCTGAACTGCTCATGCTCTGGGTCCTTGTGGAAGCACATGGCCTCTGTTTTCATTCGCCATGTGCTCTCCGGTCGCGTGTCTCTGGCCCCTTGTTTCCTTGTCTTGTTAGCGCTTGTTTCGCGCAGCTGTTTGTCCTTATCTGTTCCCCTATTTAATGCCTGTGTGTTCTCTGTCTTGAGCCGGTACGTTGTCTGACCTCATGCCTTGTTAGATTTTCATGATTTTTGGATGTATTTTTGTACCTGTTGTGCTCTGGAGAAGTCTGTGCCTGTGCCTATGCCTCTAGAGAAGTCTGTGCCTGTGCCCATGCCTCTGGAGAAGCCCATACTTCCTGGATCGGTTCCAGTCTCTGTTCCTGGATCGGTTCCAGTCTCTGTTCCTGGATCGGTTCCAGTCTCTGTTCCTTGATCGGTTCCAGTCTTTGTTCCTGGATCGGTTCCAGTCTTTGTTCCTGGGTTGGTTTCAGTCTTTGCTCCTGGGTTGGTTCCAATCTCTGTTCCTGGGTCGGTTCCAGTCTCTGTTCCTGGGTCGGCGGTTCGTCAAGGGCCTGTTCCGGCGGCGGGTCGTCTAAGGTCTGCTCATGGGCCGGGCCCCCCAGAGTTGAACCCAGCACCTTGGTTTGATGGTCCGCAACCTGCAGCAACGGCTCCTTTTGGGGGTCGGCCTCATCCATGGCTGGCAGCTCCGGGCTGGACTCAAGGGCCCTGCATGCAAGCACCCACCGCACCTCCTCCACCCTGGACTGCTCCACACAGACCTGGTCCTTTGCTCCCAGGGTCCTGGGGATTCCCCGGCGTGGGCTCCACCGGGCCGTCCATTCTAGGTCCCCCTCCTGTGTTCACTTTGTTTGCCAATCCTGTGTTTTTGGTTTCTGTTTTGATGCCCTCCTGTCCTGAGTCATCCTCCATTCTGTCAGTCTGCCTGCTGTTGTCTCAATCTGTCTGGTCTGTCCGCCAGCCTGTCTGGCCTGACCTGCCTGTCTGTCGGCCTTGGCCTGCCTGTCTGTCGACCTTGGCCTGGCCTAGCCATCTGTCTGGCCTATCCATCTGCCAGCCTGTCCGTCCTGGTCTGGCTTGTCCACCTGTCTGTCTTGGTCTTGTCTGCCTGTCTTGCCTGCCCGCCAGTCTTGTCTGCCTGCCTTGTCTGCCCGCCAGTCTTGTCTGCCTGCCTTGTCTGCCCGCCAGTCTTGTCTGTCCTGCCCAGTCAAGTCTTTCTGCCTGCCCGTCTTGTCTGTACAGTGTGTCGGTTTGCTCTGTCTACTCGGTCTGCCTGGCTGTTCACCGGGTCTGTCCAGTCTGTCGGTTGGTTGTCCATTTACTCTTCCCTGTCCTGTTGGTCTGCCTGGGCTCTCTGCCTGCTCTTCCTGTTCGGCCTGTCTGTCTGGCCTTCCTGCTTGGCCCTGCTGGTCTTCCAGCTCGGTCCATCCTTTCCTGTCGGTCCATCCTGTCCTGTCAGTCCGTCTGTTCGAGTTGTCTGTTTTGTCCTGTCGGTCCGTCTGTCTGAGTGGTCTGTTTTGTCTTGTTAGTCTGTTTTGGGATGCCCGGTGTGTGTCCCTTTAGGGGGGGTCATGTCAGGATCCTGGCTTCCTGTTCTGAGTCTTTCTAGATTATCTTGCCAGGATCCTGACATCCCCTGTGTTCTGTGTCAAAGCATGTTGTTTGGATCCTGACTCCTTCTAGTCTTGGTTCTTGTGTCTTGAAGTTGGGATCTGAACTCATGCTCTGGGTCCTTGTGGAAGCACATGGCCTCTGTTTTGTTTACATTTGTCATGTGCTCTCCAGTCGCGTGTCTCTGGCCCCTTGTTTCCTTGTCTTGTTAGCGCTTGTTTCGCACAACTGTTTGTCCTTATCTGTTCCCCTATTTAATGCCTGTGTGTTCTCTGTCTTGTGCCAGTTTGTTGTCTGAGTTCATGCCTTGTCAGATTTTCATGATTTTCGGATGTGTTTTTGTACCTGTTGTACTGCCCAGTTTTTCCTGCCTTTGTGCTTTCCTGTCGAGTCTTGTCTTGTTGTGTCTTGTCCCCTGGTTTTTTGGATTTTAGTTTTGTTTTTACTCCGGTTGTGGAGTTATTTTCAGTTCATTTTAAGCCTGTCTTGTTGCCCCTCGTGGGTTCTTGTTTTTGTTATTTATTAAAAATAAAGATTTTTCTGTTCAAAGTGCTGTCTGCGACTGGGTTCGTCCCACGTGACCATGACACATCCATTTATTCAAATAGTCCAAATGTTTTGTAGTTTTTATCGGTTCATTCAACATTGTAAAAAGTGCTGTATAAATAAAATTGAATAATGACAAAATGACGATGTACACAAATGTATTAAAATTTACTCAACTTTTCCCCCCTATATTTAGTCACTGTATTTGCATTGAAATATTGACATTGTATAAACATTGTTTAAACATTGTAAAATAATAAACATTGTTTATTATATCCATAGTCAAGTCTGTTGGTAGAACTGAGCCTTGTTGTAATGACCACTTTTGTTAAGTGAGCCAAGTCGACATAATTATGGCCAATATTGATAATCTCAAAATGGCCTACGCTAATATCAACCAAAACATCAGCCTGGCCAATCTCTGCAATACAATATTGCTGACACAATTGACAGTTGGATGGTGTGTAATTTAAACAGAGCAATATTTTTTTATTTTTGTAATTATTGCCCCTGTGTACAGGCACTGTGTGTGTATATGGATTAGTTGTCTACCCCACAACCCCATCACACAATTTATGCATATGCCACATTTTTTTCACCTTTTCCACATGTAAAAACCCCTAGAGAAGCAGGCTGAGAAGGCAACAAGAAGACACGGGATAGCAGATCTATTAAAGTCTGCTTTACACATCAAACCCACTGCTTATCACTTAATAAAATAATTACATTGCTAAGTGTTTTTAAAAATGTACTTTTTTGGTTTGATAATTAATATTACCTTTGCATGTATGACTGTCACACGACTTTAGAATTAGCAGACTAAATTAGCAGAATTAGCAGACTTTTAATATTTATGCTAAATATGTATAAACATTAAAAAAGTCCTCTCTGTAACAATGAGAATGTGAATATTTATAATGACAACAATAAAACAACAGTTACATTGAAATGCTTCTGACAAAGAAATGTATAGACTTCTGTCAGCTTGTTAAACACATTTGTATTTGGATATTTTTCCGCATGATGGCTGAAGCAGTAGTGAGTGTCATTGTGATAGTGTTTTAATGATAACCAGATACATTGTGAATGGAATTCTGCAAAACTATAGCAAAAACAGCAAATTGTCATGCAGTGCAACAAAATAGCTTCTCTTCCTTGCAAATGATACCATGAAAATGTATAGATTTAATTTCATGAACTAAAACAAATGGTAAGCAGGTATCTGTATTAATTTTAGTATCAGCAGCAAAGGGCGATCCTCCTAAAATGGTGACACTGCCCCAACATGCAACGCAACATGATTGCATGAAAGATTGATAGGTTCTGGTATTAGTCTGATTAGAGTTGGCATTTACTTTGTTGACGTATCACTCTTTCTCTGTTTTTCTGTTAGACTTTTCCTGGTAATATGCAATGTAATATGCATTTTTTCCTAAATAAAATGCATTAACTGCACCTACATTTTTATAGGTAATAGTATTTATAATGGTGTAGTAATATCTACTGTATATCTACTGTACTTTACCACAGTTTATGCATACTGTTGTAAGTATATCATAAATCATCTGTTAAATATTAAATGTGTAGTTTACAACCATTAACTGAAGGGTAGCTCTGGAATTTACGCCAACGCCTGTGACCAAAAACAACAAGGTGAAAGAGTTTTCAAGCTGCTTTCATAATTCGGTGACACTACAACTTCATATATCCTTTTAGCCTCCTTATAGCTGGCTTTAATGCTCTTTATTTTGCACTGGCATTGCAGCCAGGTTCGGAACATGGGCGAAATTATGATGTTCAACGCAGTCCGTCAACAGTGACATTACAGCCGAGGTGAATTGGATATGTGTGTTTAGACACAGGTCAGATGTCTGGATATCAGATATGTATCTGATTTAAATCCACATTTGAAAGTGGCTCAGATCAGTTATGAAAAAATCAGATCTCGTGCGTTAACACACGTGCAACAAATTTCCGATCTGTGTCAGATGTGAGTAAAAAATCTAATTTTTTGTGCCAGTGTAAACGCAGCCTTAGGGTCATGCCCAGCATGTGGCAGAACTAGTTTATCTTGCAATGATCTCACATCCTCTCCACTGATCTTTTTTTGATTAGTCCAAGATGAGGAGAGAGACTGTGGAGAAACCAGATACTGTCACATTAGTGAAGGAATCAAAAGATATTAAAATACGTGGATATTTTTAACAGCGGAAGATGTCCCACAGAGACAAGCTTCGTTCCAGTGTTCATTTCCATAAAGATTTGGCTCATATATTGAGAACTGACGGTCTGTTCTCAGTACATGATGTTCCTCTTAGCTGCATGTGTCCACCACCTTTCCTACAATTATATGAAGAGAATATTTTTAGCCAACATAATCTCATGGCAATTCATAGCTATTTTATGTTTTAGTGATTTAGTGGCTAATTCATATTATACATACAATGTCATTTGTATGTTTTCATACAGCAGTAATGGTTAGGGGTGGACCTTCATGCTTGCTCTTTCTCGCAAAAAATTTAGTATGAATTATTTCATACAAATTTATATGAAATTGCCACCTGATAAAAAAGTTACATTTTCCCATGAGATCAGATTGTTTAAGCACAATCTTTAAAAATAAAACATCTTGAAATTCTAATGAAATAATGTTAGTCACAGTTTACTGCAATCAACTCTCTATCACCATCTCTGTTTGAAACATAAAATTACTTTACATACTTTTATTTACCTATTTGCCTATTGACATTTCCTGTGAAATCACAGGAAATCACCAGGACACAGACTTTTTTGCATTTTTCATTTATTATTATAAAGTTTGTAAATATTTAAATACAATCATTTCACTGGGCCTGTCTGCCTGTCATTTAGATATTTCATGTGTTTGTGTGTCTGTATATGCAAAGATTGCCATCCCTAATAACCCAATTGTGTAAATGATCTTATAGTGTTCTCCTGTGTCCTGCA
Source organism: Chromobotia macracanthus (assembly GCA_036877525.1). Lineage (NCBI taxonomy): Eukaryota > Metazoa > Chordata > Actinopteri > Cypriniformes > Botiidae > Chromobotia > Chromobotia macracanthus. Next base: position 3,295,683 of record JAZGTH010000031.1, on the reverse strand, counting down.
GGTCTGGGTGTTTGTTCAGGGGAGTGAGCTGTAAATACACTTGCTGTCTGGACCTCTGCTGGCCCTGGTCTCCCTGGATCCTGAACACACCTTAAGTTCCACCATCATCACAGATTGGACCCTTAAGACCGCCTATCCCAGACCAAGTATCCCACAAGAACTGAGACTGCGTACACTTGTGCACCGTCTTGCATCCCCAGAGCCCGTTTGGGCACACGGGCACAGCTGTTTGACTGCTAGTCATGAGTGAATTTTGGTTGTGCTTCAACTGCTGTATTGCCGAGCAGCCTCAGCCGGTAAGAGAAACAATGATTGTGTTCATGACCTCCAGACACAATAACTATGAATAAATCATTTCAGTCTTAATGAATTACATTTTGCTAATTTTTCACTTCTACCTGCTTGGTTCTCCTTCGCAAGTAACTCGTATTGCATCTGTTAAGATGCATGGGGAACATCATCAGTGTGACCGGTGTCTGAAACATATGTCTAATTACAACAATCCTATTGGCCCTATCCTAAGGCTAGCAAACCTTCTCAGACTGATTGTGTCACATATATAGAGTTACTTGAGACATAAGAAATTGCTCATAGTGAACTTGATGAGCTTTTCTTGTCTAGAAATAACTTTACTCCTGTTTAATTGGTAGTCGTGTCTGTCGTGGTCCTCAAACTGGTGGCAGGTCAAGAAGGTGAGCATTGTCACTCATGCTCCTCCCCTTACATGCAATAGAGTGCAGAGGAGGCGCAACACCAGGGAGAGGAAGCAGGGCTTAAAGGATGAGTTTTAAAGAAAGTGCCAGTTGTAGAGACCCAAGTTCACAGCCTGCTCCACCGCTGAGTGATCATATTTACTCTTTTCTGATCTTTAGATTTAAACTGACATTTTTAAGAATCATGATATGGAACACATTACAAAAGTTAAAACAACAATGGCATGTACCATAAAACAATGGCAAAACAATGGCATTTCCTAATTAAGTAAACAGATTTCTGACGTAATTGCTGTAATCTGTTTATATTCCCTTAAAACAAATCAACAGTAATTTGGTATCTCATTAAATCTCATAAATGCATTTGATCATTCACAGGCAAGCATGCATGTAAATGCGTATTGTAAGTGCTGAGTGATTGCTCAAAATGCAAACTATTGTGAGGGAATTCAATAGTTTTTTTAAAGAGAACCATTCATGTCATTCATACATACCACTGTGTCACTTTAGTTCTTCAGCTGAACCCATACCAAAATGTTTAAAAAATACCCCATTGCATAAAATGCGAGTAAATAGAATCCAAAATTTTGAATTAATATTTAAAAACAAAATTTATGAAACTTTTCAAAAAATTCAAAACTTCATGCCTAATTTCAGACAGTTTAAGACTGAAGTTTTTCTTAGAAAGATGTATCCCTGAAACCGAGTCCATTGGTAACGGTTTTGTAGACTAGTGGTTTAAGAACTGGGCAAATAACCAAAAGTGTGGAGGGACAAGAAAAGAGCAAATGATATTGTCGTGTACTGTTGTATATAGTCGTATATATACTGCTTAATTTAGCAGTTTACTCCAGAGAAACTGCCTTTGGTTTTGAACAGTATTAGACAAACACAACAAGATGATGCAGTTAAGGAATGCTGGGATGTTGTAATTCAAGCCTGGCTGACCAGCAAGTAATCGTGGTATTATTAACGAGGACAGATTCATGATGACAAAGAAGAATGGTATGGTTCCATAAAGAACCTTGAACATCCATCAAACCTTTCTGTTTATGCAATAACATATATGCAATAACATTCTGAAGTTTTTCAATGTGAACTAAAGGTAAAACTCACCATAAAATGAAAATTATCCCAAAATTTACTCACCCTCAAACCATTGTATGTATATATGACTTTCTTATTTCAGCCCACAATATAAATAATAATAGTTACATTAAATAATATAAACTGCTGTATGTAATGTTTGATTTTTGATATTGTGTAACTGTGTAAGGTTAAAGGTCTAACTTTTAATCTGTTTATATGTTTAAACCTGCAGTCATGTAGCAGATCTGTCTTAAAATGCAAAAAAATGCATGAAGCAAATTCATTTAAAGCAAAGTCTCAGCCCACTTACAACTAATACATATTTTTTTAACCATACTTAAAAAAGCACTAACCTTTTTTTAGGATGCAGGTTTGTGGGGCAATTTTATCATGCTAATGTTGAATATGCCACGTAAACAAGTAGTCTGAGATCAGGTTTCTCTTATTCATCTTGTAGCTCATAGCTAGCTGATTTATTATTAAGATTGCTGCCTGACAGAAAGCTATGAAGGTAAAGGAAAATTATATAATTATTGAGAAATAGTTGTACTTGTTCAGATGTATATTTAGTTACGTTTATGTCTTTTGTCTGCAGAAGAGGCGGAGGCGTATCGATAGGAGCATGATCAGCGAGCCAACCAATTTTGTACACACAGCCCATGTTGGCTCAGGAGATCTTTTTAATGGCATGAATTCTGTAAGTAGAGCAAGACGTTTGATCCAGAATAGGATTTTCTTTTTCACATTAGGAGTGAGAATGTTGATTTGTTTTTCTAAGCAAATAATTCAAACAAGGATTACAAAACACTCATTAATGATGCTTTATTAACAACTTTTGCAATGAGCATTAAATTGCCTAGTGATTCACTTTGACCTTTTCAAAGACGTTTTGAGTATTTTGAGAGCAGCATTGCCTTTGTTGTCATGTCAAGTCCATTGACACAGCTCAAACAAATGGATTGCAATTCAATCGAATCGAGCTTTTGAGCCTATCCTTTTTATGAACATTCATTAAATATGACAGTTGTGATTCCCTTGATAATACATTTATATACATTTAATATTTAATTTAACAGTCTGTGTAAATACATATTACTGATAATCGTATTAATTGTGTCTAGGTGAACTCAATTCAGAACCAAATGCAGTCTAAGGGGGGATATGGAGGTGAGGCCATGCCTGTTAACATGCAAATTCAGCTGGTGGATACGAAAGCAGGATAGTTTCTAGTTGGCGGGGTATGTTCAATGATCTTTACCATTTACCATTTTAATATTTGTTGCAATGTTAAAGGTTCTGTAATCCCTGAATTGACATGCTTGTAAAATATTGTGAATTGTCTTCTTCCTCAGGGGCTCAAATGTAATAAAAGGGGTCATATTTTACCTTGGTAGACATTGTAAACTGACTGTGTAGTCACAACTATGAATATGGGATTACAGATATGAATGTCTTTTTTACAATGAGTACAATAATTACACAAACAACTAAGAATAAATGGATAAATCCAACAGTATCTTTAAAGTAAAAACATAACATTATGAAATAAAAAACATCTGTGTCCACAATCTTTGGCTAATCATTTTTGTATGCTAAATTAAATAGAAACATTTTAATGAATAAATCACAATTATTTTCTATTATGTCTGGTGTACATTCTGTAAAGGTGTCAGTTCATTAAGGTGTCTTTTTGTAACCAAAGCTGTTCTTTGTGCTCAGTGCTATGTACTAACTGAAATTAATTGCTCTTTAGATAATCACTCTATAGACAAAATTATCTGTACAGTGTGGTCTTAATACACCCAGTATAATGTTTATAATAATACTCTCTTTCTTTGTATAATGCTAATCTCTGTTATTCCCCTTTAGGTTCTGCGATGTGCTATTTCTGTTCATAATGGTACCCCAATATCACCATTAGCCTTTAGTGGCGACTTCCCACCTCATTCTTGTGCAGCAAACAAATTGACAATTGTACGCACAGAAAAGAGGTTGTCCTGCTCATCGAACAGCAGGACCCACCAATGCTTCAGTGTTGTGTCCAATACTGCGCCATTAGACACACTTGCATGCCGCTTGAAACCCACCAGCCTAGAAGTGCAAAGTGTGTCTCTGATTTATTCCTCTGTGGTGTGTTTGCTGTAAACAGTTGCTCTTTCATTGTGTAAATTTGTAGGTTTTGAATGATTACGAACAACTACTTTGATTTGGTTTAGTTTTATTTCCTAATTTTCCATGAAAAGACTGCTTTGTGTTTAAAGTTTGATAATCAGAGCCGACAACAATGTTTGTATAGAAAATGGTGGCTAAATACAGTCACGCAGTACCAAACTGATCAGTGCTATAGAATGACAAGAAGTATTTTTGTTTTTAACACAATGCCTTTTTTAAGGAGATGTGAAGTTTACATTGTTCTAGTTTGCTTTCCTTCTTTTTGTTTTTCTGTTTTTATGATAATGGTTTCTATAAGGTGCATAATCAATGTGATCTCATTAGTATTTGTAGTTATTTATACAAAGAGTGTGGCTCTAGCAAACATACATTTGGACAGGTACTGAAACTTACAATATCAACACACTGACTGATCCATTGACATAGTGTGAACTAAAATGTGAACCCTTTATCATATATGTTGAACTTAGATGATTATATCAATTTTATGATGATTATATTAATAAAATGCATATAATTAATATAACAAAAAGATGCAACTGTACTTTTCAGTGCATTCAGTTTTTTTTAATGCATTTCTCAGGCATAGTTTCTCCATAATTTTCTTATGAATTAGAGTACAGCTATAGGATAGTGTATAGTGTATAGATAGTGTAGAATATTGATTGGTCACCTGCAACAGTACCCTTCAAAGGTTCTGGCAATTCTAGTACTGACCACTCATCAAGAGATTGAAATCAAGAGATTTATAGATTTGTCTCTAAATTTTTAGACATTATCATTACAACAATGTTACAATTAAAATATAATTTATACAATATCACTATTAGCTTGATATTACAACTGATGTTGAAAAGCACGAGTGGCATTTCATCTATGATAAGATGATGAGTGAAGTGACAACATTTCACTTTTGCTTAAAATATCCTGCTTGTTCAGATTAGGTGGTGCTTTGCTTCATTGTAAGGCCACCAGAAAGCAATGCCTATCTTCAACAATGCCCAGCATCAGTTTCAAGATGGCCAGTTAAAACAATTTCAGACTGTATGGATGATGCAAACTTTAATGGTTTTTGTGAGTAAAAATTAATCTGACTTTTGTTAATTTGTGGAGATGTAGATTATAAATAATAACAAATCATTAAAATGATTTCGTAATTATGAAAATTAAGTGAAAGTGACATATTTATCAATGTATGGTAACTCATACTTGAAATGTGACCTTTGCATTTAACCCATCCAGTGAGTAGTGAACACACACTACGAGTCATAAACACACAGACACTCGGAGCAGAGGGCGGCTATCACTGTATTGAAGTGTACAAACTTGAAACATTGCTTATGCGATCACTTCTATTTAAGCTAAATGCTTAGCTCCCATGTAGATTGCTAAATTTACCCATGCCTCTGCCCCATCAACTGTTGTCTTTTTCAAGTGCTTTATTTTTTTGTATTTACTTGCATTCTGTTTGCCTTGACCCTCCTTTAAATTATGTCTTTATGATTTGTATGTTAACTTCTGTTTTTTGTGTTTTACCGGCATAAAATGTGGTCAAAATGCTTCAGACCAACATGCAATACATGACAATAAATGTATTCAGTATAGATGTCTAAAATATATTTTTAGTGCCCATATTGTTTTGCATTATGTGTCAACCTCCTTTAACCCCATCGATTTATTGTACTTATTTTGTTACTTGATGCATAATAAAAGCATATTGCAAAACAGCCATATAAAAAGAAATCTACATTTGTGGAAAAATATGCAGCTTCTTATTCTAGAATATTCCAATAAAACTACAGAACTGAAAAAGCAAAAGTTTATACAAATACATTAATTTTAAATTAAAAGTTCATGTTAAGTATTTATTACATTGACCAGTTGTCCAGCTTTGATTAAGAAAGAATGGAGACTGGTGGTTTTAAGCTGATATGTTGGATCCCAAGCGTTTATAGGGGAGATTATAAATCATTATGAATCACAGATAATGAATTGCAGTCTTTATCATAAGTTTAAATATTATACTTATATCTACTATTATATTATTACACATATTAAACATCTAGTAACAAAATATCAAAAAATAAATATACAATTCTACATTAAATGGTATATGTAGTCAGGACATACCACCTGGGAGCACTCTTGCTCCACAGAAATCCACAGCTATAACTCTCTCTCTCTCTCTCTCTCTCTCTCTTTCTCTCTCTCGCGCGCACACACACAAACAAAACTGCACTAGCGCTTATCATCCACGTGAGGGCCATTATACTCAAATTTCACTTTATAGCATTTGCCATGGTAACCATAGATTTGGTATTTGTTGGTTCTGGAGTAAAATTATAAATTAATATGCAATGTCTTTTAAGCTGTAGGATGCTTCAAAACCTTTCATTTCTTTTCTGAAAGAAAAAATTTTTTTTTTTCATTTCTTTTCTATGACAGTGGTGACTGATGCAAAGTTACCACACTTTACTGTAATAACCATAACTGTAGTAACTGGTATTTTAGTGGAAATTGTTGTTATCATGCTGGTTGTTTGTAAAGACTGTATGCTGTTTCTGCATCAGTTTCAGTTTTTATAAAGTGCACATTAGCTGAGTCATTCAAGTTTTTAAAGAGTTGAGGAGTGGCAGCCCAAGTCACTGGTTCCCCTCATATCTAATGACCACCCATCATTTAAATATGATGTGGTTACAGGGTAAGTCTTTGGATATATGCTCCTAATGGTCTTCTTCCTGTACCATTGAAAATACAATGGCTTTGTTCGAAAAATAAATGCTGTAAAATGCTGGCTCCGAAGAACAAATTCCAAGATAGCAAGGCATCAAGGCATGTCCAAATGTTTGTTTCCTGTCTATGAAGGTACCTTCATCTGACCAACTACTGAAGGCAGCACAGATGTATTCTTCACTGCCCTTGATATTTCACAATACCGTGTGTCCGCAGGGATGATGAGTTGTCAAACTTGAAAAATTTAAATAGTGTCTGAGAAAGCAGTTGGAGGACAATTTAAGAATAAATTTGTTTCATTTTCACTTTCATTTTTTATTTCATTTCTACTGAGAAATCTGTATTGTAGTTTTTAAATTTTCAGTTGGTTTATTGTCAAAGCACTTTGTTTATATTTCAAATATAATTTCATTACACTACCTATGAAGCCTGTCTGAAATGCCTTTGAAGCCTCAGAAGTCATTCAGATAGGGCCGTGAAGCAGCAAGTCAGCTGCCTAAGCTTTCAGATATAGCCTGTGACTTCTGAGTAAACCTACTATTTGAAATAATATTCACATTGACATGGCTAACCATCACAGCTGCTCCATATGGAACAATAATTGCCACGCTGTGCACATTCTACTGATTATTGGTCATGTTTTTCTTTTACAGCCCTCCAAGCCACAAAATCATTATAAATGGGAAAGAGTGCATTAACTTTGCCTAATTTAATTTCTTGGGTCTGCTCGACAATGAGCGCATGAAGGTTTGTAGCAGTAGGAGCACCGACATTAGTCTAAGTGCTTTTCCATTCTTCACATTTACATCTTAAGCCTTCCTGATTGGAAGTTAAATGCATCTTGGTAAAGAAAAATATCAGTTGTGGTGATTTTGGTAGTTGAAAATGAAGTTTGAATAGCAAGTACTATATTTTAATCATATATAGGTTAATATGTTATTGTTTATTTCAACTGTAATAATAATAATGGTAATAATAAAACAAATAATAATGGTTAACATTTTATTCAAAAAAGAGATTTGATAGACAGATTGATTGATTTTTATTTGGTAATTGTGTGTAATGTGTGTTGTTGGCAGCGTCTGTCAGGTCAGGGTTACTGTTTCTCAGCATCTCTTCCGCCCATGCTGGTGCTATTGAAGCCCTGAACATCATGGAAGAGGATCCAGGTTAAACTCACATAGGAGAGATCTCAAAAAGATCTCCATTTATTATGTAGAGTTTTGGCTGCATATAAGTGAACTCTAACGTGTGCAATAAATCAGAGATAGAAAGGAGTCATAATACCATGTTTATCTCCCCTAGTCAACATGATTGAGTGTTTCTTTATCTACAACTACCTGAACTGGCTGTACTTCAGAAAAGACCTTCTGATAACCAACTAATCCAAACCATATGCAGCACCTCATAGGCACACATCCACAGAGAAGCTAAACATGTGTTTGACTAGGCAAAGAATTACTTTTACTGTTGCTCATTTTTACAGTACTTAGAGCAATAAGTCATGGGTTTAAGACATTAAAATTAAGTTGTCCATAAAAGTAATTTGTTCTTGAGTGAAAGAAATTGCAGTCACATGCAAGTGAAGACAATGTCATAGAAAGACATGTTCTCTGTTTATTGTCTGTATTATTTTGTGGCACCTAGTCATTCTCTGTCATAACATTAAAAGTCAGACTAATAGTTCAGCTGTTTCTTTTGCAATAGCACTGTTGATTCACCATGACTGTTAAATAGAGCTGTGGGGAAAAAATGCATATTGATGTGTTACCACATCAATAGAAGATTGTTATGGATATTCTGATACAGAATATCATCATATCAAGAAAGTGGAACTGGTTCTATTTAAGACAATGCCTTAACAATGCCTTAATGCCCTAACAATGCCTTGGGATGACTCACAAAACAAAAGCATTGTGGTTTTACAAAATGTAAAATGGTAAAATAATGGTTTAGTAAGAATTCCTAACAGACACTGGACCGAGCTACAAAGGAACACTCTGAGTCTCCACATTAATTATCTGCAGTGAACTGCAATTCTTAAACAAAGGAAAAATGAAGGAGAGATCATTCCCATGAAAGAAATTCATCCACAGATGTAAAAAGAGTTAAACTTCCTCATGTTGTTGTTATAAGTTACTATCGAGGGCAGAACAAACACTAAATGTTTCATGTCCAAAAATAAGAGCTCTTAATGACTTAATGCACTTATTGAATTTTAATTGTGACAGCTGATCTAGGTCAGCAGTCATTGTATCATTGGGGCTGTGTAATGCAGGTCTTCAGGCCTGAAGGTAGTGGGAGAGTCTTTCGCTCCAGCTCTTCATCATTCTACAGCTGGAGAACAGCACACAATCCAGTGACATTGATCTAAAGCTTCTCCAAGCGATAAATTTGTGTCCAAATACTGAACACAGGAGAGCACAAAATGTCTTTAATGAATGTTGTTTTGGTGTGTATGGACTAGTGGAAAACATCTGAAATACTGCAATAAAAATGTGTCCAAATACTGAATGTTATGTCTGCGCAAGCTGAACAGAAATGACTTACTGCAGAATACAATTTATTTGTTCAAATTCTGTAAATCGACATAGTGTTGTAGATGTTGCTTTATTTAGGCTACGTCAATTTTACATAATTTTGACATTAGTAATAGCAAAACGTCTTTCTTAGTAATAAGCTGAAGCAACCAGAATACATTGACATTGCAACTGACCTGAGTTAAAAATAAACTTTAAGATATAAAAAAAAAAAAAAAAAATTTTTTTTTTTTTTTTTTTTTTTTTTTTTCCCCCCCCCCAAATTTTTTAAAAAAAAAAAAAAAAAAAAAAAAATTTTCCCCCCCCCCCCCCCCCCCCCCCCCACCCAAAAAAAAAAAAAAAAAAACCCCCCCCCCAAAAAAAAAAAAAATTTCTCTTTTTTAAAAAAAAAAAATATTTTTTTTTAAAAAAAAAAAAAAAAATATTTTTTTATTTTTTTTTTTTTTTTTTTTTCACCTTAAAAAAATTTTTTTTTAAAAAAAAAAATTAAAATTAAATTTTTTATTTATTTTTTTTTTTTTTTTAAAATAAAAAATTTTTTACCTTTGTGGACACAGGAAATCGATAAGGCTGCACAGTGCATTAAAGAAGCAGCTTTAAATATCTTGAAATAATGACCAGTCACCTTCAACAAGAACAAATGGACGCTAAAATGAAGACCTTTATCACACACCATGTAGCTTTAAATGTGTACATGGAGATGACGGTAAGACCGCCATCCTGCCCAATGGTTTTATGACCTTTAACCCTAAGGACATTACCTCTAGGGAACTTGGCATGTTTTCTATTGGCATAAGATTAATATATGATGGTTTAACTTGTTTGTATTGTACCTGAGTTATTTCAGACATGTATACAGAAAATGTGGATTATTCTAGTCTTTGTTTCACATTTGCATAAATGCAGATCTTGCTCTTTAAACTGCAGCTGCTCTGCACCACCTATTTATACTCTGTTAGATAATAAAAAACAACAGTAACTATTACAGAAGACAAGAATAACAAAGGGACCATACCTTTTAAATCACGTGCTGAAATCATTCTAATTTCTACTCAGTTTCTTTGTTGTCAACTTATTGTGGCAGTTTACATGTACTTGGTCAACAGCTTAAACTTGCTCACAATCAACATCAATATAATGTATTCTGGTTTTGAAAGTGCAAAGGGCCATATTGTTTTCCTTTCAATTCTTATTGTTTTCTTTAGGCTACTTATTAGGGCCCACATGTTTGTTATTAGATTATTATTATTTTAATTTTTCAGTCTTTTTTCAAACTTGGTGAACATCATGGCAAAACAGTGAAGATGCAAAATTGTGAAGGGATTTTTGATATCTTAAATGGTATTGCCATTGTGAGGCGATAAATTTATGTTGAAAAATGGAAAACAGAAAGCCTTTATGATGATTTACATCAAACTTGGCAAATATGTTTGGTTTGGTGGGCTAATGACATACCATATCTGACAAATATGTCACTTTCATTTTCAAAGTGGCCTTTGCTTTGTAGGACGTGACAAGCGGTTGTCCAATAAAGTTCCCTTTGCACAATACACAATACCTGGTCCTGCCCGTAGGTGGGACTGTTGTTACTCGCAGGTGGGTCATTAGTAGCTAAGTACGATCAACAACATTATAATTTAAAACATGATTTTGTTTAGAGTTTAAACATATGTGGGAGAAATCGTGTAATATGTATATGTATATTACACGTATAAAATTAATTTAAATACGTGGAGATTTTGTGTTATACATACCTTCCCCAAACTGTTTTTCAAAGACAAAAACGACAAAAGGGACAAAACGACTTTGCGACACTATACACATACTTTTTTTTACATTAAACTGGTAATTTTAGTCTCTTCCAAATACTAAACCTACCATGGATAAAAGTGCGCTGTTGAAAATTAATAGTAGATCATGCTTGATAACGCTTACTGGAGAGTCCTGTCACGTGTCATGTTTAATATTCCAGCTCCAACAAAGGTTTGCCTTTCAGCAAATCAGTTTGGACTAGCGTCACAATTGCGTGATTAATATTCATAAGCCAGACCGTCACCATAGTAAGGTTCGCAAATTGCTTTTCTTCCTTGCGACGGATCCATACTACGTCATGAAGAGTTGGAGTTGCTCGCTTTTCGATCAGGAGAGTTTTGGGACACTTGAGGAGGATCTGTGGCGGTCGACGAACACATATCGATTGAGCGGGATGAAACGCGTTACTATTTTGCAATCGAGCCGTCAAAAACAGACGTTTTGTTTATTTTTAACGTGAGACTTTCGAAACAGCGTATTTTGTTCGTACAAAGAGACATTTAATCACTTGTGAAGGGGGTTAAAACTTGTAACGCACTGATTCCGATATCAAATCAGCTGCATCAGTGGAATGTTCCCAGTAAGGATGTATATACAAAGGATTACAGTTACTGCATTGATGCATTCCACTAAAATTAATCTCCTGGTGATGTCCGTATTACTCACAACCTTTACATATGCAGGTAAACGCTTCTTTCTTTCTTTCTTTCTTTCTTTCTTTTTTATTTCTTTTCAGAGCTTTCCTGAAACTATTTTTTTAAATGTGTTACTTTTATAATTCTCGCATAAATAACGTGCAGATAAATAATGGGAGAAAGAGGGAGGTGTTAGAGGTACTTCTTGTTTAGCAAGCTCTTCCATGTGGTTCCTGCAAACATCTAATTTATTCCACCCGTTCAACCAAAGGAATTTTTAATTCCTTCTTTTTAAACGTTATTGGACATAGCGCACTTAAAATGAATGTTACTCTTCAGATAACTCTCTATGCAATGCAAAAAACATAGCACCTTTTACTCTAGTAACTGAATGCACCTTTTCTTCATCTTTCAGGGCAATAGGCTGTTCCTGGGTTGTGATCTAATAAGAATATGTCAGCAATATATTAGTATTCTCGTAATGCATTCTCTGAGCAGCTGATTATTGTTACACCGAAGTCATAGGGTTTATGTTTCATTTAGGTTGGCGCTATAATCAGATGCATATTGGTGCGGGGTTGCTGTTGAAATTTCTCTTTAAATTTGCGCTCTTTTTGCCATTTGGCGTAAGCTTTAAAGGGGGATGGGGCATGCATGGTGTGTACTACCAGCTTTATCGCTAACACTTAAGATTGTTGGCCTGCTGCAGTGGAACAGTTTACTTAATTAGCTGTTCATGCTTCAATACTTGAAAAACACCATGTTGGTAAAGATGTTGCGTTTGAGATGCTAAAATTCGCGTTTACAGTAAATTGACCACATCCACAACTGCTATATCAAATGATGAGACACGTCCATCTAGAATGTTCCCAGTTTAATAAGTGCCCTGTTCAATTGCCTTGCAACCTAATTGATTATAATGGCGCGTATACGAAGAATGCGTTCTTGTGTTCCGTATGTCAAATAAATTTCAGCTTGTTGCGCCACGAATGTTTCATTTGTATTGCTGAAGACATCGTGCATTATTGCCCCCTTAACGTGGCCTTGGGGTCTGTGGTTAAACGTGTATAGGTCATTTGTTTGAGACACCAGTAAAGGCGTTTACATAGTACGGTAAGGTTTGACAGATAAGAACGCAAAGTCCGTTTACAAATCAATTTGGAATTTAGCTCAAATGGATTCTGCTGCGTTTATGATACAAACACAGTTGCAAACAATGTATTCAAAGCGTCCCCTGTCTAGTGTGTTTGCGCCCCTGTTTGCGTTTTGTTGATTTATATTGGTCTATTGTTCTAGTCTGCTGCGTTGCTGGGGGTGGATGCTTTTGTAGTTAACCACAGGAGGTTCATCTCTTTTGGCTCACACTCAACCATCAAAAGATGTTGGAGATGTTCAACAAGCCCATTGACATGATAATTGATTCGCTTGTTAATAACAGTTTCTTAACCTACGGACTATTTGAATCGACTTCAGACAATGGAGAGTCTTGACTTGAAAAGTGTCCTTCTGTTTTTAAATAGTGAAGTCTTTATTTTCAGCACCTTCACATTAAGGCCTCCCGTTGAGCTTAATTCCCTGTCCTTCATTTATTTACATATTTACATGTGTGATTTTTTTTAAGTCAATGATAATCTGTTTTTCATTTAAAAGCAAAATGAGTTCACATAGGAGGCTTTACATGACCTGAAGTTTAATACACATTATGCTTGGCAAGAGAAAGATGAAGCCTATTTTTAAGACCACAAAAATGATTTGCTTTGTGACAATTTTCACATATAGAGAATGGGAATGTGACATCAGCCATGCATGTTGGGACTGTAGGTAAGGGCAGCTGTGATGTAAACTAAATAGTTACAGTAGATGTGAAAGTTTGTGTTGTGCTGCTAAAAAAGTGGACATGTTAAAATAGTGAACACTTGCTTTGTAGTTGGCTTAGTAAAAACTGCCTTAACCGCACTCGTGACCAGCGTAGAAAACATATATCTGAAATTGGATTGTTATATCCCATGTATTAAGAACACAGATAACAAGGCTATAAGTAATCTCTTTGTGTTCCTATGGATTGAGTCTGTTAATTTTATTTCTAAGAACAGTACCTTTATCTTAAGCTTTTCGTTATACCACCTGTTAACATAAATGACAAAAAGTACTACAACTCTGTATCTCTTTATTTGTACATCAAAACATGTTAAATAGATAAAAACATTGCACTTAAGTTCAGTGATGTAATGTAAATACAACAGGTGCAAGATGTGAACATAACCTTCAAGTATTAAGAACACAGATAACAAGGCATTGAAGGCAATAGGTCAACAAGTTAAGAAGATATCAATATTATTCCACTTATTCATTTCAAAAGTCCTTTGTTACTAGAGTGCAAATACAACAGGAATAAGACGTAACATTCAAGTATTGTGAACAAAGATAACAAGGCTTTAAACAGGCCTGCACGGAATCTGCGCCCGCAGGTACCCGTAGAAAACTCAGTGGAATGTAGCACCCATCACTGACAACTATACACACCCCATGCGTGTTTGTAAGGAGTAGGCTGTGCTGTTTGCCATGATGGTATTCTATTTAAAGTGAGCACTAATAATTGATAGTCTGTTAGATATTTGAAATGTCTAAATAAAAACTTAAAAAATACGTTAAGGTAACATCTTTACAAAATGACTCAAAGTCTTACAAAAGTCTTATCAGTAAAATAAAATTTGCTGTCATCTGCAATTAAATGCATTTTGGGGGGGGGGGGGGCATAATAGAATGGGATAAAATAGAGACTATATACACAAAGTTTTTTAGTTTTTTGATATTTCTACTGTACGTAGAAATGTAACGACAAACTTTAACCTGAAATCTGGAGCCATAATAGAGAGAATAAAAACTTATTTATTCTCTCTATTAAAGATGTCAGAGAAAGATGCCAGCATCATTATTTTATTTTTATACAGAGATTGGTAGATCTTTTAGTCAAATCTGTTGACTTCAGCAATCCTTGTTACATTGTTACATATGCCAATGTGATGGTTTAAAAATGAGAAAAAAACACATTTTGTGTTCTTTTTACAATGCTTACATTACAAGACGTATTAAAGATACTTTAATGTCCTTTTAGGGTGTACTTACACTGGGCATTCTGGGCTCGGTTACAGCTCACATGTGGGATCACACAGAACAGCTTCTCATCATTACGACAACAAACACAAGTGTATTTATATTTGGAGTATATTTCAAGTATATTTAGGTTCATAAAGGGACAATTGCACTCGGGCATGTTTCAAGGCAACTGTGCCTAGTGTGAGTACACCCTTAGAGTCTCATTCTTAAGCAACTTTTCTTTCAGAAGCTACATTTTTAGGCCCTATATGGTATAGTCCCAGAGATATGGGGATCTAAATGTGCCTCCATGAGTAAACTATCCAAATATACACAATTTCAGTTGTCAAAAGAACAAATGTGGGTCACTTTGTAAAAATCTGATACTTCATTTCTTTTAAAGGGGAGTATCTGAATAAGATTTTAACAAAGTTTATTTAAAACTTTCTATTATTTTGTCCAATCCCTTTATTTTTATTCCCCATCATTGGTGTAGAACTGCCCACATTTTACATCAGCCATATATTTAACAGTGTGACTAACGGCTTTAATGCAGCATGCCAAAAACATTCTGGAATTATTCTTTCCAAGTGCCTGTTGTTGGATGTCTTAAGTTAGTGGAATTTCTGCTGACTCCCAAACTTGTGATTTTTTTCTGACAGCTTAAGGACCCCAATTTATTCAAACTTCACAATAAACCAAGGTGACATTTTTCCATAGGCCACCCAGTGTTAGCTAAATGATAAACTTGTAAACCAGAGAGTGGGCCTTCAGTAGTGACCATATTATGAAATATTACTAATATGGTCCATAAGAGTATCCATAAGAATATGAATAGTGACTTGAGTTGATTGTTGTTGTGACTCCAGGAATCTTGGAGTTACCTGTTTCAGATTTTTTGGGGAGTAACAGAAGAATGGCATATCCAGTGTTCTGATTTAAATTCTCCTTTTAAACTAGATGTAAAAATTCTGAAGATTTAACTTGGAGCAGGATGTTTATGTGTGGCTATGTAAACTTATTATCTCTACTACTTAGTTTTTAACCTAATTACTACATCATGGTAGGCTGTTTTTGTATTCATTCACAAGTATTTATTTAAATATGAATAAATTCACTTTTGGTAAATAAATTCAGTTTTACTAAACTCTATATTCTAATCTCTATTCTAATTTAAGTTCTAGTGAATATGAATTAAATAAGTACTTTTCATTGTGAAGTATTTAATTTAATGGATTATCCAAAAATAGACATCACTACATGGTTAAAACATTTTTTCAATAGATATACAATTACTCATGTCGTGATATAAGATTTTGGTCATGCCGTCCACCCCTAATTCAACCAGACTAGCATGTTCAGCACTTATCTATGCTTGGGGGGAGCAGAACATTTAATGTGGTTGCCTTCTGTTGGAAACTTGGACAGCATCTCTGTCTCTGGTGCCACTGTGCTGTATTCAGAGTGATTTTCCGTTTTGCATGACAGATGAAAACAGAATATTAGATGAATAACTTGGGTTTTCATGTTTACTCTTTATATGGCAGCATTTTTTTAATTTAATAAAAGTAATTGCTTTTTTTGCCATCAAAGGCAAAGATCTCAACTTAGATCTCAACACAGCTAGATGTATTAGAGAAAAAGGCATTGAAGATTGGACTTGACCTTAAACATCCAATGCCCAGACTTAATGTTTTCACAGACAAGCGTTAAGCCTAGTCACAGACTGAAATGCATGTGAGCTGTCGTAACTGTCTTAACTTGCACTGACATATCTTATAAGTATATCAGTGCCATTGTTTAATCTGAAGATGCATGCCAAGACATGTTTCTAAGGCACATTTAGAAAAGCTACTTTAAATGTCCATAATTTACTTAATGTACATTATACTTAATGTAATGTGTCTTTTACAAGGCAGTAAGCTACTCATCCCATGTAGTAATGTGAATTTCTAGTCCTCAGTTATGAGTATTAAGTATCGTATTTGAAGTTTTGTAAAGCTTTACGATAAATATATTTAAGTTCATTGAAAGTGTAGAGGCTGTTCTGTTATGCAATACCTTATGGGAGTGGGCAGACACTACTAAACTCTTGGCATGATTTCAGTTTCCTCTCCATGGGGTTATAGGTAATGTAGTCATTCACATGGAATTTGTAAATTAAATATTTGTTTACAAAAAGTGAAAACAAACTGATGTTACATGCTTCTGTAGAAGTAATTAGTCACTTCAAAATCTTGATCTAATGAAAGGTGTGTTGAAGTATTTATACATTCTCTACAGAGAAATTAATGCGCTTTTCACATATGGAACCCAACTGTTGCTCTGTTACTTTACTCAATAACTGTTTAAGTGCAGGTTTTGGCAGGAACATCTACCATTGGTTTAGACTTCTGCCTGTGAGGAATTAATCTGTACCAGTAAAACATCAGCATGTTTATTTCATCCAAATTTGAATGCAGCAAAACGTATTTCATTAGGTGCAAGTCATGCTGGGCCAAGCACAGGGAAAACCATCTGTGCACCTCCATAAATACCACTTGATGTGTTTAGTTGAGGAAATAGCTGATCCTCTGGCTTATGTGTTTTCAGTAACTGTAAGAAACTGCCTTTAATCTAGTGCCTAGTAAGATGGTAAGCAACAGTTCTTGGAGTGTTTGCACAGTGTTTGTGTGTGTGTGTGTGTGTGTGTGTGTGTGTGTGTGTGTGTGTGTGTGTGTGTGTGTGTGTGTGTGTGTGTGTGTGTGTGTGTGTGTGTGTGTGTGTGTGTGTGTGTGTGTGTGTGTGTGTAAATGCATTCCAATGGGCCAAGTTCCCAGTCTAAGACTTCACTAGAGCATATTCGTTTTAAAAAGCATAACGTTTGCTTCAGTTATGCCCCTGGCATCCACACTCAAAAACTTAGTCTTTTCGAAATGTTGCAAAACGCATTTTAGAAAATTTTAAATTGATTTATTGCTTTAATGGCAGCACACATTCTATCTGTCATGGACTCTACAAGTTTACAAAAAGTTGATGATCTATGTTATCACAGCATGATTTGAGTGTTCTAAAGGGCATCTTGTGGGAGAAAGGAAATCTAACCTTTTCTACAAAGGAGTTAACAATGCCACAGTCAGTTCATTTATGCACAATACCAAGTTCTACAACATATGTACTTGTTAGCTGGCCCAGCCTGGGAAATACTATGTAATTATATGGACTATGACTATAATTTGTAACGTTATGTATTCTTGTCACATTACATAAGACAATAATTTGTCTTTAAAACATCATGTAAATGCATTAGCCTCACTTAAATTGTATAGTCCAGTTTTAGCCAAGTCGGGGTGATGTTTAATAGTTTGGCTTTGACCCGCATGTATACATGTTAATATTATCCACTATAATAGAATGAAATATTCACTATTTATTTGTTGCTTGCCAAATACATACTCAGCTACTTTTAAAAGGCTGTCGATAAAGAAACATGCTCTCACCCAACATCTACCAGCATGAGCTGAAAAAGCAAACCAGCCAAACTCTCACCTGCTTGATGTACAAGAACCAAAAGGTCAGAACTATATGTATGAACAGTTAATTAATGTCAAACATGCATATTTGGTCCCCACTTTTAGTTAAGTTAATAGAAGGGTGTGTGGTGTTACTTGTTTTAAATGTGAGACAGGGATGTGATTATCTTCGGTTGTCTGGAATTAATATCATGCCATTGATTTTAATTAATACTCGATTTGATCTAGATGAAAGTATATATTCAGCAAAAAGCAGTTTCATGTTGAGCTGACGAGTTGCTGGGAACTTTAATGATGCACTAGGAAATGCTTTGGAATCTGTTTTTAATTTGCCTCATAAACAGTCACAGGACATTGCCTCATGTTTCATACTGCATACTTCCAAAATTATGTAACGTGTGGAACATTGTTGTCAAAGCATATGAAAAAAACAGCATATGTAAACAAATAAAATTACTGTAGACAATGTCCACATGTTAAAGACAAAAAGGTAAAATAGTCTTTATAATTTAAAGCTTTTATATGGACCAAAGAAGCTTGCAGCTGGAACATTTTTTTTGCCATTAACTGGGCTTTATTGGATTCGCAAATGTTTAAAGTTGTGCAACTAAATCACCAGCCTGTCCACAGCATCTTGCACGAGAGCAGCATGGTGACATGTTACAATAGTTCCTCTTATGATGAAAGCCCTCTCAGAAGGGCAGCTTGAGGCAGAGATGCACAGGTACTTTTTCGTTAGTTTCCCTAGTCTAGGGAAATTTATTTCTTGTGTTTTACACCAGTCACAAGTGGATTTGTATCATTGTCAGTCTTCTCCATCAGGATTTCAGTGTTTAACAGGGCAAACATGAGTTTTAAGAAAGACACCGTTACTACTTACTCACCTGAAAGAGCATCTGTAAATTCCAGCAGAGAACCAGTTGCTTTGCTTACCACCTCCAGCATCTTAACACCTTCTATGGTGCCTATGCTTTTTGTCTGCAGTCAACACATGACAAATTACATTTTCTTGCTTGAGAAATCTCTCAATTACGTGCTGTCTTGAGCCCCATCTTGCTGGTGATCAGTTTATGCTGTGGAAGCTTCAGCTGCTTTTGAACAAATGCTTTATTCTGTTTCCAAACTGCTGAAAAAAGCACTTTTTTGCTCTGTCTATTTTAGGATCTTACATGCTTCTTTCTGGAAAACATTTAAAATTGACAAAAACGTTTTAAATCTGTTGAACATTCAAACTGCGCATGTATGACATTATTATGTATGACATCTTATTTTACTTGCATTAATAATATATTTTACTTAGTTTACTTAATATATTTTTACTTAATGCATTACTTACTTGCTTTAATTAATATAATTAATATGAATATTAAATTTAAATTCAGAATTAAATTACATTTTAAGCAAAATTTATTTTTTTTAATTTGGTAAAAAATTAAATTTTTAAAGTCTTCACATGCACTGGTTAGAGTTTGCTTATCATTGCATAAAAGCAATATCCTAACAAATACATGATCAGTTTTACTTAAACTGCATTTCATAGAAGCATCAAAATTGCTTACCAATGTCAACGTGAAGCCTATGCCCAAAACAAGAAAGCCTCTTCCAGCTGTTAATCTGTAGTGCTATTACTACTGCAGTGCTATTACTACAGATACTGTAAGATCTATTTTACTAATAGTAATTTACTAATCTATAAATCTTTACAGAGACTCTTTACAGAGACTCTTTAATTAGTGGATTACTCAGTAACTATTCATCAATGGCATTTAATATTTTGGTTTTCATCAAAATTAATGTTGGTCTTGCTTTTGTAAAAATATTGAAAAAAGTCAAAATTTTGAGCCGGGAAAACGATTTGACAGAATGACCCTACTAACTTTTGCAGTTTGTGCAACGGACATAGATAATACCGATAATACTGTGCAGCTTGCTGAGTCATTGTTTTTTCATTGTTTTCCTTAATGATCTAATGTTTTGCCTTAGAAAAAATGGGCAAACAATTACTATAGACTTAGATTGAAGGGGGGACCAAAGTGGTTTCTAGAAAGCAAAATATCATAGAGACTTGGGGGTGCTTCTTTTACTTTTGAAGAGTTTTTGAGTTAAAGAATGTAGGAGACAATAAGATGTCCTTAATAATATGCAATTGAACACAAGCAAGGATGTTTCTCTTTTCATTGAAAGAGTACACAATATGACATCTGCATTTAATTAACATATGTTGTCTTTCATGCTCTCTCTCTCTTTCTCTCTCTCTCTCTGCTATGTGCTTTGTGTTTGTCATGATGTTTACAGTTTGCCTTTCTGTGAATGTATCAGGATAAACATATGGATGCACATATTCCAAACTGGAGCTAAACTGTTTGTGCCTGGTTTTGATACATAACCTGCCTCACACTATGTTATTTGGGCACAGCCTCTGGGTTTGCCATATTAATAAAGACCAGCTGATGCAGATTTGCAAGAGGGACTGTATTAAAACTCAGTTTTAATACAGATTTTTGTTGCCACTAAATAAATCGCTGGTTATAGTCCAACTCCGGTGATTCATTTAAGCTTGAAAGATTAAATGGATAGTTGAAACAAAAGAAGATTCTGTCATGATGTTCTCTTATGAAATTCCAAACCTATATGACTTTGATAAAACTGATCTTAGTCAGAATCTCTCCTTTTATGTTTTACTGATAACTAAGTCATATTTTTTTGCATATGCTTTGTTTAGATGTTGGAGTCCATTTCCAGTAATCCCTACAGACAATATTTCTGGTTCTGTTAATGTTCTGATGCCTTCATGTTTCTAAGGGTTTGAAGTGGAACAGCTGGTTTTATTAAAGCTCTTTTAAGTGCAGAACCCTCATTTGATCAGGACTGTGATATAAGAATTTCTATTAGGGAAGATGATAAACCACATCAAACCAAGCAAAGTCCATGCCCTTAACCAGTTAAGATAAGAGGAGGGTTCAAGCCTTTTCATGTGCTTTCCCACCTGAGTAACCCACTGCTTAGTTAATGGTGAATCATTCTTTTCATGACACCAGGACAGTGGCCATAAAAGCAGAGTCTGATTGTACGTCTGCATCAGAGAGCAACTCCAGCTAATTATTGTCTTGTCTGTATGTAGCTACAAAGATTCTCAGAAGCATTAATGTAGAGTCAGGGTGATTCAGATGCCCAAGTGTCTGTCCCATTATTAACCCCATTTCCTGTGCCCACATTTCACCTTGTTTTTGCTCTTTCAGTGCTGTGTGCAAAAGACCATTAAGCCACTAAATGGTATACACACAGTAACATACCTTTGAGAAGAATGGTAAAAAAACAGTTCTTGTATCTTTGCTTTCAGTGTATTTATGATGTAGTAAATCATTGACATACAAAAAGTCATTTGTATGCTTTTTTTTAACAAATTCAATACATGGTGGTGCTGATTTACAGTACTGTGCAAAAGTCTTAGGCAGCAATGGAGATTAGATTAGAAATTAGATTTCAGCAATGGTCTGGTATAATGGTAACTGTAATTTTTGTAATTTGTAAATGTAATTTGTTCTCAGGCTCTTGATTAGAATACAAAAATATAGGAAGTTGCTTACTCTATTAAGACCAAATGACAAGATTCATGCTACACCTTATTAATAAAGTGTACTATGTAAATAACGTGTACAGAACTATACCAGAAGTTGTGAAGACTATACCAGTGTTTTTTTTATTTATTTTCCATTTCTGATTCTGCTTTTAGATAACTAAGCATTTCATTGTGCACTGTTGCCCTTATTTGTTTTATTGCTTCTAATTTGTGTTTTTTGTTCTTATAAAAGACTTTTTACTTTAATACTTCTCAAGCAAATAAACAATTGCCTTTAATAGGTTCTTAAGCAGTTAGTATTTACTTGATATTAAGGCTTTACTGTGTTTTTAGAAAACACAGTTTAGGTTTCAGACTAGGAAAACTTCACAGATATTGGCATTGATGACTACATTTTTTTGTAACATGACAACCATAACATAACACATAGGCATGATATCTGAGGCAGTGCAATGAAGACTCGGGGGAGTTTCGATCCATTTGCAGACTTTATTACAGAGACGGGGCAACAGAAACAGGCAGTGGTCGAAACTAGCAAACAATAACAATGCAGGCAAAGCAGTAGCGTAATCCAAAAACAGGCAAAGGTCAGTACAGGCAGCAAACATTCAATAATCCAAAATATAGGCAAGGGTCGAGTCAGGCAGCAAACAATCCAATACAGGCAAGGGTCAGGAGAGACAGTGAACAATCAAAAGACGGGAATACAATCAGGGTAATACACAACAAGGAACTCGGGAAAAGTGCTTAGTAATATTAGCTGGGGCAAAACAAGACTTCACAATGAACGAGACCAAACAGGAAGCTTAAATAGGGGACTAAACAGGAAACAGGTGCCGCATTAATCAGTCCCAGGAATGCGGCCCTATGGGAAATGTAGTCCGGAAATGGTTTAGTATTCAGGTAAGGGCTCCCTCTGGTGGTTCGGAGGAGGCAGCGTGGAAGCCTCCTCTGTAACAGGCAGACACTAGATTCTTTTTAACCCATTTTCATTGTGTATAATGTTAGGAGTGATTGAACCGTATTATGAATTTCAAAAATAGTTCATACTATCAAAAATAGTTATACATTTAAAAAGAAATAGGGTTTTACTTGAAATTTTAAAACGGCAAAAGCAGACAAAATATTGGGCTGTGGAAGTATGACAAAGAAACAACAACATTTAGAAGCATCAGACTTGTTTTATTCAAGGGATTCTGAAAGTGAATAAAGTCAGGATGAAATGGGCAGCTGTATAAAAAAAACTATTTAGTTAGTCAGCAAGAAGCAAAGTAAGGCAAAAGCCAAAAGGATTCCAACAGAGCTTCTCCTTGTAAGAGAAGCTTAGTTTATCATTTAATCGTTTACCTTGAATGATTAAATGAGCAGAATTGAGATGACCCACTGAGCAAAAAACAGAATCTGCATTCATGAACCTCTCATCTCAGTGTGTCCTGGCAAGCTTGGCTCTAGCTGAAAGGTATGACAGCAAAGAGCAAATTTGTCTACTGTACGAGTTTTCTCGTGAGACTAAAGATGTTGACAGTCTTTTTTGCTAATTGACCCTTTTTGCTCAGCATCTGTGGGACTGTATACAATCATGACTGTTAAATAACACAGAATGTGTTGAGCAGTAATTGTCATCTCTTACAGGGACTGAAATTTGGCACAGTTATTCTCTAAGTTCTGTTTTCAAAACACTATTGTTTGCAAAAGGTTGGGATGACTAAATTAAGTCACACAGGTTACTAACATATTGGCTTACTAACTAATATTGTAACTTCACATACAGTAATGTGCAAAAGTCTTATGCCACCACCAGCTTTGTTGTTTTAGCAAAGTTATGATGATGTAAAATGTTAATGTAAAAATAATGTTCAGAACAAAATGGCTTTTTCAGGCAAAAGTCTGTATTTAGTGGCACTAAGCACATCTTGAACTCCTTTGCAAGACTGTCCTGAGGTTATTTGGTTAGAAATTAGGCTTCCATTACATTTGTGTTTACGTGAGCCAAGTTCCTGCTATTGCTCATTGTTTGTTTTCTTTTTTGGATTTTTTTTTCCTGAATACTCAAATGTTTATGATATTAATTACATAAATAAATATGGGGTATTAGATAATGGTTTGCATTTCAGGGATGAGAATATGTAACATTGCTAACATTGTTCTACATTACAGAGAAATACTAAAGTAATAATGAACCTCTAAAATATAAATTAGGTGCACACATTAAGCGATCTGCATGACACCACCAAATGTAATGACTATAACGTGAGAATGCAAACAAAATAGAAAGCATATACAACATATAAAAACAAATAAATAAAAGATACTTCTAAGCACTAAATCAGTATTGACAATTATTAACTCGCATCATTTTCCTCCATTCTCAGTCTTATATGAGAAAGGAACACCGGACATTCTGAAAGCTTAACTTTGCATTCATATTCTGGGCTTTTATGCTGTTCTGTACATCATATGCTTTATTAATAAGGTGTATCATAAATCTTGCTGTTTGGTCTTTATGGATTACGCCACATTAAGCGTTTTTAAGAATTCTGAATTCACATTATGTGAATTCACATTAAGAATTCTGTAGTGTCAGCCTGGCTTTTTGTGTAAGCAAAAGGGGTGGGGGAAAATTGATTTACATATGTATTGAGATTAGTTTTCAACTAATTTCAAAAATTTTCAAAAAAGGTTTTCTAAATGTTTGTTAAGACAGAAGCCAACTGAGAGGGAAGTGCAGCAATGGTACAATTCAGACAGGGCACACCTAATTTTGTTTTTGTGTGCCATTTTTTTCCAGGCCAGCTTTTAATTGTGGTGTAATTTGGTAAACCCTCCTTTAAATGACATGTTCACAAAATCTGATTGGTCGTAAATGTTATTCTGGTGAAGTCAAAAGTCTGCAGTTTAAACTCTATGTGAGAATACTCTATGTGACTGACTAGAACATCTGTGAAATAACAGCTCAAAACAGAGTTTAACAGCATTGTTGTATAGAGAAGAAAAATTATCAGTTCAAAGCACTGATTTACATTTATTTCAGTGGTTTTGTGGATGTCATACATGTCTTGAATACTATATTTAAAAGACAAGTAATCTGCTATTCACAGGCTGGAGGTGATTAAAAACCAGTAGAAATCTCAATACAGGCTCAGTGGTTCTCAGACCTGCTCGAGCAAGTCCAGCTATTCACAAAGGTAACATTGCCTTGTTTATTCTTTAGTGCTGCCATGAACAGGTGGCATTTATCTTTTTATGAACTCTAAGCAAGTGTATTCTTTTGCAACAAGACAGCTGTGTGTTTTTAAAACCAACAATAAGAACCTTGACGTGTTAAGCTTTTCCCTGCTGACAAACATGACAAAACACAGATAAAATGAATGTAATTTACTTGCCTCTGCAGAGTATAATTCCTGGCAGGTTGATGCAATGTTGATTTTATATAATTGTACAATATTTTAATTCAGGAAATATTTTAAGGTAAAAGTGTTGAGGCTTTGAAGAAATGTTTTTTTATCCGCATGCTTTCAGAAATATTCTTTGGCACCTGCTGTGTTTGACAAGCTGTTTTTACTGAAGATCTACAATAATCATAGAACATGTTTTGCTTTGAGAATGAAACATGTTTTGCTTGTGTGACTCAAAGGCACCTTCCATCAACAAAATGTATCACATTACTCTAACAGAATGGTTTCTAAAATAAACTCTTATGTTCACAGACAGTCCATGTTGTCTGTACCATGTTAAACAAAGGTCTCTGAATGTTCCTTCCTGTTTCTCGCTCCAAAATATTGCCCACTGACCCACTTCAGGTTGTTTTACAAACATAATCATAAGTACATAACATAGTTATGGGAGTTATAGACTGTGGAGACTCTACTGGGTGGAAAGTTGAAGTTATCCTTGTGTCAGCAGATATGAATTATTGCAGCATGTCACTTAGGCTATGCCTGCCTGCCAGTTTCTTAATGTGGGTTTTGTCACCTTTCCAGTCAGATCATTATACTGGAGAAACTGTCAATTCTGGATTCAGTGTGATCTCTAAGAGCAGCTAGTTGCATTAGGCTGACATAGAGCCATGTATACATTACCATATTCCTATAACATAACTCAGATTTAGCTAAGGCAAGTCCATGTCTGATGAGTTAAGACCATGTGACGGCTGCATTTTTGGCTTTAGATGAACATCCAAACAAATGAAACTATCTTGCAATTCCCTGTGTTAAGAGAGTTCTGAGGCCTTTAATCAAAAACGTATGTTTGTCTGTTCATAATAGTTTACAGTATGTAAAATGCATCAGCAGCATTTTTGCACTATATAAGTTGACACACTTGTAAATGTGGAACTCTAACAGGGGTCCCGATTACATCCAGTTTATTTAGTCTAGCTTTCTAGAGGAACAGGGCACTTGGAGTGAGGCTTATGTTTCCTGTGTTCCTGAAAAAAGATTGCGTATTCTAAACCTTTCATTTTGCTCTAAGACCACAGCTGACTCACATATAACACTCCACCTACCCACTGTGATTCCATTTTAGGTGGGCATGTAAATCTGAATGTAAACATCGCTTACATTGCCAGAACGGATCTGGAAACTTCAAATCAAGTCCAACAACTCTAGACAAATGGGATTAGTGCTCTTAGCTCACAGCTCTGTGACATTGTTGTGCAATCTGTGTCAGTCTTGTGGAACCTTCATATTGAATTAAGGGCCACAAACATGGTTATTAGATTATTTTTCTACAAAGACTGTTTTCATGAGTAAGTCCTGGCACATTGTCCTGGCACACACAGATATTCTGAACTAGCCCATAACTCTACTCAAATCTCTGCTGTTAATACTGCTGCGAACCTGTAGCTTTTCCATTTCTATTTAGGACCTTTAAAAATAAATGAATAAAATAGGTGACTACACTTGTTCACTTAAAAAACTGAATTTCTGTAACTGTTATTTTTTGTCAAAGAGATAAAAATTGTGTAACCATAATATAAATCATACTTCTGACAGGCTTCTCGAAGGAATAAAATTATGGTGAGATATATGATTAGAGATTTCTCCTAAAGTGGCTGTGAATGTATTTAAAAATGATGGTTATTAAAATAAGCAGTGTCAGTTTCCTGCATTTATGTACCAAAAATAGGTCCATCAATGGAAAAAATAAAAATTGGCATGTTTATATTATTCACTTTATATATAATATATACAATATATACTTATATTGTACAATATACGCTTGAAATCTTAACATTATTAGTGATCACTATTGCACTATACTATAATTTTATGTGATGACCTATTACACTTTATATATTTCGTTTTGTTATGACTACCAGCATTTTTGCCGATAAACAGAGAGGCCAGAGGGAGTGAGTTTATGTCTAAGGAAAGAGCTGTTATTATCCCATCATTTGAATGGAAGATCTGAGAGCAGAGCTCTTGCGCTGGCGTGTAATTACACTATATCCCTGGAAAACCACTTTAATGGAATCCCATCTATTCAAAACGTGTTTTCAGTGTGGTCGGCATGTTACAGGTTCTGAACTTCCCTTGTTCAATTATGGATGTTCTACTTCCTGTCTCAATAGTAGCCCAGGCTTTTAACTCATAGAGAAGTAGATTTTTAGAGGTAATGTTTAACCTTGGGATCTCCACCCTCTCTTCTAATATATTATGTATTACACTTAGTCCATTTTGTACAATATTTCAAGTATGCAGTCTTTTTCTTAGAAACATTTATTCTTAGAATCAGATGTTATGCTGTTGTGATTGAATTATATACATATATATGATACATATATATGATATATGTGTTGGATATTTTGGTTCAAGGCTTAGAACTTAAGATTTTCTCCATAAGGACTTAAAAAACAAAGTTGTGAATAATCATTACCAAGATGCAACGTCTGCTGAAAAGATGGGTGGACACTTGCACTTTCAGGGTTTTGGAAAAAAAAAACTCAAACAGCTTAAGTTGAAGTTCACTTCAAGTTCAAACTGGGCAGTCACGATTGCTGCCCACAGCTCTTTTAAACTGTAGTGAGCTGTCTCACTGCCTGCTGTCTACACAGGAACCTGCCTGTGCACATCAAAATGACTCTTTCGAAGCGTTTCTTCAGTGCACATTAGCATATGTTGCAAAGCTAATGGTTTTGATACACCAGGCACAAACAGTACATAGCACAAAGGGGTTTAGGGTGAAATTGTGGATTTTATTAGATAGAATCTAATTTATTAGAATTTATTAGAAAATAGTCAAATTATAAGTACAAGTTCTACTTAAAAAAAATTAATACACCATGAGACTACCGTGGTACGTACCATGGGTGGGGTATCACTTTAGAGGGTGTCCTTATGACACAGACACACTTGTAAGCACTCATAACTTGAGTGACAGTTGTGGAAGATGGTTAAGCTTTTTTTTAAAAGTTATTGCAGTCGGGTGTACTCTCAAGCAAAAGTTAATTATGAATAGGGGTGTAAATCAGACATTTCCTCACAATATATGATATAGCTTCGTTCATCCAGCGATGCAATATTTGCTGATATCTCCAAAAAAAACCTAGCGATAATATTACGATTCAATTAATTCAAATATACCGTTATTGGTTGATTTTGCAACAAAAATCAGTCTGACGCACAGGCAGACAGTATAGTGAAAAAATGAAAATACAGGCTTTGGCGAAAATGCGCCAAAGCGAAAAATGAGTGTCAAAATAAAAGTTCCTATATTTTACGTACCTATATAAAAGTATCAGTATTTTACATGTGGCATTGATGCATCGTATCTTTAGACATTTGATCGATACATCGATCCATATCGATGTATTGTTACACCCCTAATTCAGAACACCCAGGTCAGTTGTGACACTCATAGTGAATGGAATCTTTTGCTGGGAGATTAATGTAAACAAGGATATAAGATACAAGACAATTCAGAAAGTAAAAGTAAACAGGCAGGACAAAAATTCAGCTATTGTCAAAAGAATGGTTCCCTTTCTGTCTCTCACTCGAAGTTGTGTCGTTGTAGTGACGCTAGTGGTTTGACCTTGGGAGAGCAATCACTCTAAAAAAAAAATGCCTAAAATGAAAATTGGCCTAAAAAATAGGCGCCAGTAGGAATTGGCAAGTGAAATTTGCATGGTAATCTCTGGGTATCCAGGTGTAAAAGAGAGATAAAGTGCACCACTCATTCAGATTTGTTCTTCGGAGCCGATCCATACACTTACTAATGTTTTATTTTTTGCCTCAACTGAATTTACAGCGCTTTGCAGTGGTCTGTCTCTTGTCAGCACAGATAAGTGCAGAGAGTTTCCCTTAGCATGTTCTCCTGATCGGTGCTTAACTTTCTGCAAGAGAGGTTGGAGAGACAGCTGTCTCCCTCCACCCTAAAGATGTACTTGGCTGCTATTGCAACACATCGTTACACCGGATTTGAAATCCTTGGAAGACACCATCTGATAATCAGATTCCTCTGGGGTGCTAGGAGGTTGAAGTTTAGTCTAGTTTAGTGCCCTCTCTCTGAAAACGGCCCTCCTGACCTTTCTCACTTCTATCAGGAGGGCTGGGGATCTGCAGACACTGTAAGTGTCCAATGAGTTCCTTCAGTTCAGACCAGGATTTTCTCACATTATTCTAAGGCCTTGTCTGGACCATGTGCCCATAACTCCCTTCAGGGACCAAGGGATGAACCTGCAGGCCCTCCCAGTGTCAGAGGAGGACCCAGCCCTATCCCTGTTGTGTCCAGTACACGATATTTAAATACGTGTATATTTACCTGGACTGTCTGAACGGCTTTTTGTCTGCTTTGGAGGCCCGGAGAAGGCGAAAGCTGTCTTCAAACAGAGACTATCCCATTCGATTGTGAATGCCATTCTTTTGGGTTACTGATTCCAGGGTGTGCCACTCAACTAGACTAATAGCCTCATCTTGGGCAACCCTTTAGCAGACATCTATAGAGCTGGGGGTTGGGCCACACCCAATACTTTTGTGGGGTTCTATAACTGCAGCATTTATCCGGTTCTTCTACTTTGCTGTCCTCTGGACAAGCATCTTGAAGAACTGGGCAGTCAAGCCTGCTACAGCTCATTTCTCCCTAGAGGCGATAACGAGTGCTCTTTTTACCGTGTGAGTTCCTCTTTGGTGAACCCTGGATATTTGATATTTTTTTCTGGAGCCCACAGAGGGGCCCGGCAACTGGGTCTGCTGTTCTTGGCTTCCCAACCAATTAGTTTGCTGACAGATCGTCATGTCATACGAGTAATTTCCCATACGAGTTATTACCACAGTATGGTTTCCCTGTCTGTAAACCTGTGTCTTCCCCTTGATGGAAATATCCATCATGGCCTATAATCTGGGATGGTTCTCGCTATGGTAGTCCCGTTTGTAGGCATAATTTGATGTGGGCCTTTGTGATCCAGTTGTATTTGTTTTGTTTTTTGTTTTGGCTTGAACATTCATTCATATATATCAAATTCACTGATTTAGGAAAACTTGGATAAAGTAAGTTGGGGTTTTTCATTCTCTCAAGAAGAAAAATGACTGTTCAGAAATGTCACAATGCTCTTTTCTGAAGGTCATGGCTTATGTGAACCTGTGTCTTGCAGGAATCACTAGGAGCAGTTTTTCATGCTTTTCGCCTAATGCTAAATACTTCTGCAGATGTGCTGGTGATCCAGGTAGTAACTGATATCAGTAACTGTTCTGTGAAGGATCTGGAGAAATATCTGCTTTGTGTTTAAAGTCAGTGTGACCTCAAAATGGGTCATATTTACTTTCTTTGCAAACATGTTATTATGTAAACAATACAACAATTAACACAATCTGTGTTAATATTTTAACTTTTTCACAAAACAACTTTAAAACAAAGTACATCATAAGGCTCTGGTAGTTTATTGTCAAGGCCTAACCAAACCATCTCATTTGTGGAGGCATTTGCTGTGTTCTTCAGGGAAGCTTGTAGTCCAGATGAATTCAATAAACTCTATCTACAGTGCAACTGTAATCAGCTTAGTCTTTGTCATTCACTGTGCATGTAAATTGCCTTTACATGCATAATGAATGTGCTTATTTATCTTAGTTTGTTTCCGCAGCTTGTTTTTTTGTTTGTTTTGCCTTTGGCTTTTCCAAGACCCAATATATATACATATTTACATGTATGTGTATGTGTGTGTGTGTGTATATATAAGCCAATAATTCATTAGCCACGTCTACATGCACACCAAATAAAAATAATTTAAGATTGAAGCATTCTCATTGTCTGATTACATGAGATGTTCTGATCTGATCTGTTGTTGACATGTGCTGTTGCTTTCAATCAGAACAACTTTGTGAAATGCATACATTAGCCTGTCGCATTTTCATGCACACTACTCATGCATGAAGCATTGCTCTTAATCAGGCAACAGTGTGTCTATGTGGGC
This sequence comes from Chromobotia macracanthus, assembly GCA_036877525.1. NCBI lineage: Eukaryota > Metazoa > Chordata > Actinopteri > Cypriniformes > Botiidae > Chromobotia > Chromobotia macracanthus. The sequence continues at coordinate 3,264,395 of JAZGTH010000031.1, read as the reverse complement.
CTACTGTTGCTGGAAAATACACGAAACTAAATTTTTGGTGGTGGTCCTCGCTTAGAAACGCCACATTAGAGGTCTGTGCACACCTGCCAGGTTTTATTTTGCACCAACCTGCTTCTGATTTACTCTGTGTACACCCAGTGTGCACACATTACACACAGTGTACACACCTGTTTGTAATCATTTTCTTCCTGACCCAACCAATACAGCTAACACATTTCATCTTTTTATTAGATAAAGAGAGAGTTTGGGGAAAATGTACAGGAGTACATTATTTAATATTTCATTTGTCTTACTGTCAAAAACCAGATCTGTTTAAATTAAATACAACCTTTGTCACTCAAAATGTAAAAAAAACTGCATTAAACTGAAGTTATTTGTAAACCTGTGGTTTCAATTTCTACTAATACCTGTCACCTGTCTGTTCTGCAGTAGCTGATGTGAACCTTTTGGAGTCTGAAGAGATAGAGGCTTTAGCTGAGGCCCAAAGTGGAGGTCCGTCAACAGCTGAAGGTACAGTAATACCTCTAAGACCTCACTCAAATCAGTCCAGAAAGCATATCCTGCGTTTAACACAACCAGTATCCCAACCACAATAACACTTACCCAACACTTCCAACATCAAGTAATTTTTCTCAAAGAAAATATTGTGCAAAAATCACTGTCAACAAAAAACAAACCCATGAAAACAGCATAAACTAACCACAAAATGATATTGACATGAAAGCTCACTAGCCAACTTTTCATGTACACTTTTGTCCTTCCAATTTAAATCATTCCCATTAGACGATTCCGATTGACTATTTACTTGAGATGTTATCAAATACAATCTGGTGTTTACATGTGCGGGTGCACGGAATTTCAATCGGAATTACATGTGACATGCACATTAGCCTGTGTCCTGTTTGCTGCATAAATCCTGTCAGAATGGAGGTCCATTATTTCTTATGCATGCTGCTTTCATGTAAAGTGTTGTTCTTAATTATGAAAACCCTTGGTTTGTTTCTTCTTGATACAGTGCCTTGGTAGGTTGCAGTAAGTGCACTATTTAGGGTGCAAACCTCCATTTAAAAGAATAAAAAAATGACACGCTGGCACTTTGCAGCAGACACAACAGAGAACACTGTCAGAACAGCAATCACTAGTGATTAATTTATACTGTATGTTCCCATCAATGATTAATTAATATTGTAGTACTTATGTGCTTAACATTTAGGTGTCAGTGACATGAATAAACATACAGTGTGCTTAAAAAGATGGCTTAAGTACCTTTATGTGTGAGTGAAACGTGCTTATACATTGTGTTTTCTTAAATGTGATCGCACTCTGTGAGTGTTAGCTTTGCCTGTCACAAATGTGATCATTTAGCTCAAGCGAGGCAGTTGTCCATTATGTTCTGTTTACTATGGGAGATTTTGTAACTATAACAACCGCTTTTTTGTCGCCATGTTGTGACAGAAACTGTAATGACACGCTTAGTATAAACACTTAGGTATAGGTGATGGTTTATTGCAACACTCTTAAAGAAATCTTTTCTCTCATGCATAAGAATACAATGCTCAGTGTAAAACGTGTATACTGATTTGGCATCTTTGAGGTGAGTGCGACCACTTTGTCTGCTGTAATCTTTTTGTGTGATTTGATGGCACACTAGCTTCCATGCATGAAAAATAATGAACTTGTGTATTCCCATTTGGCATGTTTTAGCATGCTAATGTTACCAGAATATAGGCATAGCTACAGATTGTCTTGTTGTTTGGAGAGTTGCTTAACATTGTGGACTGTTTTTTATTGATGTGGAACAGTCGTTCACATTAGTAGGCCCTCTCATTATGTCTCAACAAAGCATTAATTGAGTGTGCTCAGCCTGCCAAGAGTGTCCGATGTTTCTGCAAAGATTATAGATAGTGAAGTGCCTGTAACTACCTGCCTTTACTACAACTAAAGGTGAGTTTTTTTTCAGGCCTGTTAAGCTCTGCTTCCTTTTGTCAAATTCTGTTTTATTTACAGTCTGGGTGTACAAATCTGGCTTTTCACAATTTTTTACAAATCTTCTGTGAAAACATGCATATCTTTTCTTTGTGAAAGAAACACTTTGAGATTGACTTGAGATTCTGTACTTGTTTTGCCATTACCCTGTTGTCTTTTATCGACTATCTAATTATTTGCGTTATTTACCAGTGTACATCCCAACAGTAATGCTTGTTTGCACCTACGTTTTAGGTCGGCAACAGGTCATCATCTTGGCGATCTTGAAATTGATGTACCTTATCTATTATTAGTTGTGTAAAGTGTTGACCAACACAACAAAATGCATTGTACTTAATGTCACAGGGTGACAACCTGTCTAGTGTGCGCTTGGTCTTTGTTTGTAGTCATTTGGGTCTAGGCTAGACAGCTTGGCAACTGCCTGTGAAACCTTTTATGGCTACATACCACCACTATGATGGCTGTGAGCTGAAAAGATAGGATCTCAAGTCAGGTTTGAGTTTCATGTCTGCTTGATAAGGCTGAGGTCTGGTTCTCGTGCTCAACTAGTTTTTTTTGGGCTGTGTCTGGATTCATACATTATGAGGTCACACTTTTTACAGTCTGAGGCTGCCCAAGGCCTGTCACTTCACTTGCTCTTTCTACACTCTTGTTGTCATTCTGTCTGTTTTCCACTCATGCAACCCTGTTGTATTGTTGCATTCCTCACCTCCACACCATTGTGTCATTTCTCATGTGTTTGTGAAGAGGAGAGGGGAAGCCCTTAAGGCAACAGACAGGGGTCAAAAATTATGTTAAAAACAAAAATGCCAGTTTTTGAAAAAGATTTCACTTTTGAGTTAGTGAGTTATTAGGAAGTTAGTGTTTGGAGATTTTACTAACTGCTGCCTTTCATTCCAAAGCTAGTTGTTTAGCTTTTGTTCTTCTCTGTTTATTTCCATCTCATACAACAAGTAGGCAAATACAGTTTTTGTGTGTGTTGGTTTTCGCGCCAGTGTGCCTTGTTCTGTTTAAATGTGCTTTTATGTAAATGCTGTGTAAATCACCCTGATCACTGGCTATAAGCACTACAATTTAGGCATTGTTGTTGTTATTAAAGCTGCAATCTGTAACTTTTGTAACAATCTGTTAACAATGAACAAAAATCTGTTATTGAGCAAGTATTTGTGTTTATTAGTGCCTCATTACAAAACGGCCTAATTACTCCTCATTACAGTACCCCAATTCGCAACAGTAAATTTATTGTCTTGTTATTGTTAGTTTTCTTCTTCTTATACAAACACTTACTCTTCTGCTCTTGAGTATGGCAGCCCATAGAACTGTATGGTAAAAAGTTGTGAAGGTAGATTTGTGAAGATGTGTAGACAAAGGACAGTCTGAAATGTTATTAGACCAAATTTGGTGTCTGTACCTCAAACCCTGTAGCGACACCAACAGTTCAAAGTTTCATTTATGTTTATGTTCATAACTTTTGACTCATAAGTCCTACAAACAAAATTCAAAATTGGCTCATGCCGATTCCAGTGCACCCTATAACATAATTTCCAGTCACAAAAATTTAACATTTTCCAGAAAAACTACTTTTTTTGAACTCCTCCTAGGGTTTTGTCCAATATGCATGAAATTTGGTATGTAGCATCTAGAGACACCCACAACAAAAGCTCCTGAAACTTGGCACACATCAGAGTTGTCGGTCATTAGGACCAGGCAAAGACTGGCACATGGGTGGGGCAGGGGGCTTGGTTGCGCCCCCTGGTAGGGGACACAAAAATATGGTGCCTCGTACCAGAGCCATTTTGAAATCGGCCATTTTGGATTTTCTGAAAAGCGCTTGCCGTGAACTCTAAAATACTCATCCTAGGCATTTCATGTTATTGTCACACATAATGTCAAGACACTAAAGATGCAAAATTGCGGTTATAACATCAGCAACTAGCAACAGGAATTTAGTCACTTAACACAAACTTAAAAATTCACTAAGTCACTTCAGACTTGGTCAGAATAATGAGACATGGCTGATATAAAGCACTAAAAGGATTTGTGATATCCTAAATAGTATTGCCATGGTAACATGTCAGACTTTAATACTATATTCAGGTGCTTTTGAGGCTCTTAACATGTTTGAAATGACATGGAATTTGATGCATAAATTATAGTGGTCACCTTTTAGGCATGGGCTACAGCTCAGACATGTTCGTGATGTGAGGCTCTGTAGCACCTCCTTTTGACTAAAGTGATGGGATTAGTTTTGCCTACAGCTTTTCTATTAGTAGTTACTTGGTTAAGGCTGGTCATGTGATGTCAACATGTATCATTTTCTTGTTTTCTCAGTATTAAAATATTTTCTGTTAAGCTGATTTGCACTATAAAAATAATTAAGTGAATTGAATATTCATAAATAGATTATGGATAGACAATGAATTTTATGCATTTAATTTTATTAATGTTCTTCTAATGTTTTAATGGGTTCGTGTGTAATGGCAAATTATTTTAGTAGCAAAGACTTAAGTCTTTGAGATTTTTGCATTTCTTGCATAAACCAGCACATCTGTAAAGCTGCATTAAATAGACTCCCTATCAGTATCAGTATCACAGTATCAGTATCTGTCACAGATCTCTTGGTCAGGATGGGGGTTAATTTCTTAAGCCACTGACCCCTCTAACAGCCTGCCTTGCCCTCTTTCCTCAGGTTATTTCCTGGAGTTTGTGGAGCCACCAAACAATATAACCATAGTACAGGGTCAGACAGCCACTCTGCACTGCAAAGTAGCTGGCCATCCTCGGCCCAACATTCGCTGGCTTAAAAACGATGCCCCAGTAGTGCAGGAGCAGGGTCGAGTCTCCATCCGCAAAACAGAGGCTGGATCCAAGCTCCGCATTCAAGACCTGGACACCACCGACACTGGATACTACCAATGTGTGGCCTCAAATTCTGTCAAAGTTATCTCGGCTACGGGAGTGCTCTATGTTCGACTAGGTAAAGGAAACTAGATTTTCTTCAAATATTTTTATGTGATAGAACATAATGGTAACTGTTTCCGAAGTATTATTCCCATCACTTTTCTTCTAATGCATATTTTAATTTTTTGAAATGTTAAATTATTTAATTTGTAAACATTACAATTTAATTGGTTGAAGATTGGTATATAAAAGTCAAAACAATTACAAGGGTACAAATATGTTGGTAGTTTTAAGAGTTATTTGCTGCTGGGTTCTGTAGCAGCAGTTTCTGTTTTAATAATCCATTCTGTTCACAGCAACTTTTCTGATTGGTGGGTTTTTATTTTTCCAAATGAAGGTGAAGTCATAAACATGAGGGGAAGCATTACCTTAAAGCAGCTGGCAGCTGGTTTTCAACTTAGGTCCTGGGGACCTACAGCACTGCACATATTGTTTGGCTCGCTTCTTTAACACACCTGATTCAAACCATTAACTAGTTAGCAAGAAGATCCATGAACTAAACTGAGTGTGTCAGGCAAGGGACACATACAAAATGTGCAGGTCCTTAGATCTGGAGTTAAGAACCGCCGCCTTAAAGATCTTATCACTTTTTTGTTTTAAACTTTCTAAACGTTTCTAAACTTTCTTTTCGTTTACACTAGATAGAAGGCACATTTTTTCCATTTATTCATGCCCTTTCACATAGTGTAGCAGGCCAGAGGTTGAAATGATTTGCTGGCCACATGTGCTTTTAATGAATAGTTATTTTGATTGCTGTAAATGATAAATGTGTCACTTGAGCCATACTCATTAGCCATGTTTGGTATCCAGTACAAAGCTGTCTCAGATTTTTGTAACTTAGGTGTTAAATTATCTTTCAGTTTCTCAAATTTGGGGCAACAATAAGATCATTATCTCCTGAATACACTTCTGTTTCATATCACTAGGGTTTATTCATTCCTACCTGCCTATTTTCACAACTTTTTATGGAGTCTATTAATTTTCAGCGTGAAAGAAACACTGTTTCACAACCATGTGCACCAAATCTCACTGATCCCTTTAGAACAGACTTTCTGTAGGAAAAAAAACTGCGATTAATTCTCTGCTATAGAAGTGTGTCCAGTATTTCACATTTTGCTCTTGATAGTTTAGGAGTCTACTTGTCTACACCTTCTGCCTCCCTGAAAAAATGTCTTTTTAATATTTAATTATTTCATATTTTTCATATTTCAGCACTCCCAAAACGGCAAATAAGGATTTAGAAAACCGCTGTTAACAAAAAGGAAGACCACATTAAGATGCTTAACTGTAATTCTTTCTGTTTGTGTTTTACAGGACAGTCCCCAGCCCATGGAGCAGATGATTCGTAAGTAGTGCCTTTGTTAGCCTTTGTGTTTTAACATTTCCATGCTGTTTATGTTTGTTATGGTAAATAAAATGTTTATGTTTTACACACAAAGGTTTGTGGCAAAAATGGACAGTAATACAATTAGGCATCCTAATCTGGGAAATATTAGTTATAAGTAAAAAAAAAAAGTAATAAGAAATTAGGGTTAGATGTTCGCGGAAGGAGATTTGAGTTTGATCATATTGTTTAAAAAGCTGAATCACCAGATTTCTGAAAAGAGGTGACTAAACCCAGGGCCAGTGGTGGGGTGATGTGGCTGGAATAGGAATTGCATTTTCAGATTTTTCAGTCTGTCACTCTAATTGTTTTTAAATCGCCTCACATGATTTTATTGCATGTCCATTCATAGTAATTCATGTATGTATTAGACTGTTTGCTATATTAGACTTATTGCCAATAAATGTGAATTAACAAATAATAAATCTATGTACTCTAAATGAATTATCCAATTAGTTAGGCCAGTGGTCACGTTTCCTTAAAAATGGAGGCAGAGACATGTTTATATCCCTTCCTGGTGTGTTTTTCCTCTTAATTAAACAAAAATCCAAGCTCATTAGGAAAGTGTCTAGATGTGGGAAAAGGAAAATATTTAGTTCTACAGATACATGAGATAGGACATTGCTAGTTCCACAATCTTGTGGTTCATGTGTATGCTTTTATTGAGCATATAAAATACTGTTCATTTGAGCATATGTGAGGAACCCTTTTTAAGTAATAGTTATGTCATTGTCATCTTTATCCTCTTACCCTTTCTCCTCAGCTCTTAAGTCTATGGCAGACATAGGAAAGTTTTGAAATTGGGCTCGCAGATAGTGAAAAGTCTGATCATTAACCACAGCAAGTCTGGGTTAATGATAATGATCACCACCAACCGTTTACAGCTTCACATACATATACATATACATATACATATATATATAGTATACTACAAACTATGTTTTTCTCTGTATCCTTTGATTTGAACAAACAAATCAAAGGATACAGGATACCTTCAACATTATTTTTCACCATGACAATTTTTTATTTTCCTAAATAAAAACCTTCAAACTTCTCCTAAAGCATTTGTCTGGCACGCAAGACATGAGGTTGTTAAAATCTTTTCGATAATCCAGTGGTCCTCGAATGATGCATCAACAAAGATGTCAAGAGGCCAAAAAATATCTGAGGGTGTATCTTTCCAACGCTTTGTACATAATTGGTTTTACCAATGCTTTTACTAATCTCTGGAATGTCTACAATTTTTTTCCCTTTGTGCCCTTGGGCAACTTGACCCTGTAATTGCTGCCTGCAGATTTATTTTGAAAATGAGTTTATGCCAGGAAGCTTGAATTTTTATCTCAAAATTGAACATACACATGCAATGTAAATAATGTACACAATGTTCTTTACCTAATTATAGTCACAGAAGCTTGAACCTTTTTCTCTGTGGCTAAACATTCAAGCAAAGAATATGTAGCCAATAAATATGTTGATGTTTTGTGTTTCAAGTTCAGTGTCAGTAATGCCAACTGTCATTCATGCCTAATCGAACATAGTAGTGAAACTGAGAAATTAAAGCTAAATTATTTACATTAAAAAAATTGGTAAATAACTTTCACCATCCTTTGTTTGTTTCTATACATTTACTAAATTAGATAATCCTTGTTTGTCCGTCCCTAATTTGCAAACAATGGAACATAACTAAGAGCAATATGACTGCTTTTCAAGGCATTTTTGTGTTTGTAAGGTAGCAGTGTTGCCTTGATGCTGCTCCCCCAGGCAGTTTCAGTTTGGACACAGATGTCAGTTGCTCTTGTTAGTCTTAGGTCATAAATTCCAGTTTACAGGAATGCTTTGTCTGAATGACCGTGTGTGTGTATGCATGTGGGTGTGTGTGTTTATACAAGCTGGTTGTGTGCCCATGTGTTTGTGCTTATGTTTGTGCAACACTCTTACAGACCCTCACAAACAACTAGATGTAAGGTAATAAGTGTCTGCCCTCAGCAGGTTGCCATAGTTTGGTGGTGAAATCTGCAGTGTTTGTCCTCCCCGGCATGGGAGGTTTATCTACATCAAATAAATCTCTAGGTGTGCTGCTTGCTGTGATATGTTGAGTATGGACGAAAATAGGTGGGTCATGATGTTTTAAGTATTGTAAACTATAAGCCAAATAAGTTTTTTAAATAAGTTTCATTTTGTTTTTTTAATAATTTGTGGGAAAATGGCCATGCAAAACTACTTTCCACTTTTAACCATTTAACATATTACAACAAACAGCCATCGGGCATGCATGCTTCACTCCAGCTCTCAATGTTATCTGTTGTTTATTCACATATATTTGTTTTTCTCTAACTTGATGCCATATTTTCAACAAAGTAGTAGGAAGTATATCTGATTCTTGTTAGGCTGAAGTGGCTTGAGAGAAAATTCTTTGTTCAAACTACAGTAAAATTGTAACCATATGTGATACTGTTGCTGGATGTACAATAAGTTTAGGGCATCGATAGTTGCTCTGGCAATGCGCCACACTGAGACCAAAAAGAAAAAGTGAATACGGAAAAGTTTTAAAAGCAGTTGATTTAGGAATTAGGTATTAGTTAGGAATTATATCACACTGTAGGAATTGCTGGAGCAGCAATATGCAAATTATGACTGTTTGAAAAATGTGGGGCTTCTGTATTTATCTACATTATTCAAAGGCTGATAGGTAGAGTATTATATCTGACAGGTTTTTGGACATGTTTCCTTGGTTTTATTAGAATCAAAACAATGTAGTGAATATTATTGCTCTGCTCTAAAAGCTAAACTCTGAGGCTACATTGATGTTTCCTTAACGCAGTCCCACAATCCACTGCAGCAACTATTCCCACACATATTTCACATATTTCAAGGATTGTTTAGTATAAAATATGTTGGAATTAGAGGACAGACTGTCAGTTAAGTAATAAGCTGCTTCCTCCAAAATACAGTGTATACAGTTTCTTCCTTCTTTGACAGTGTACCATCATGTTACATTTTGTTTTTCAACCATACAGGCTTCCCCTATGGAAGGTCACAAAAAATATTGAAAACTGAATCCAAGAATGGTGACGAAGTGAAAGTTCGAAGAGAGTTGCCAGTTCAGTGTGAAATGTAAAGTTCTGTCTCCACTACATTGCTTAAACTGCTAGACTGAAACTGCTTAAACTTTTAGGCATCCAGTTTATTCTTCAATTTAATTCCAACCAGTTCCATCCAGTCATCAAATAAAGGCCCTTCTGCTTTACCAGAGTAGACCACTGTCATCCCGCTGGTAACTGCACCAACAGTAGAGATGGATATCTTGCATGGCAGATTTGCAGTAATTTTGGTCACTGTAAATGCAGAATATGATGAGGGAAACAGCAATTCCCAAAGGTAGCATAGTAACCAGCCATTGAAACATATATTGCAGTGCTCCAATAATAACAGGCAAACCACAGTTGCATGTTATTTTGGCTCTATATAAGCACCTAGATTTTAGGACAAGAGGTCAGGAGATGCACTGCCTTAATAGAGTCCCTTACTATGGCCTTTTCTTTAGGCCAATGTAATATTAGTTAAAAGTTAAAAAGTTAAAAAATTGGCTAATGGATCTGGATGATGTCTCTGAAGCTTAAAAGTTCTCCTCTACCCTTCGATGTCTGTTGTAAACATTTGATGTTGTCATGTTTGTCTGTACTTTTTTGTCCCTCTGCATACTCAGAAAAGGTAGTTCAAAATTATAACGTACTTAATGTAGGAATATAGACTTCTTTATTACTTTATTAGTATTCATGACCGCTGTCTGCCTTGTTGTACAATGTACTGTGAGCACTTTGGGCAACTTGCTGCAGTATCCTTTTACCAGTGTTTGCAGTTGTATAATAATGTTAAAAATGTTACGCTAACTTGAAAGGACATCAGTGAATTATCCAACACTTTACACAACCCATCTCATTGCTTGTGTTGTACCAGAATATGTCATTTCTTTTATTGGTCTTTTACTGATTTTAAGTCATTTACATATGCTAAGAAATGAAGCAACTTGCTGCATTAATATAGAACAAGTGATCGCATGTATGTTTATCACCAGTGGTATAATTGTCATCTCTGGTCTTTTTAAGAACACATGAAAAGGGCTTTTGCCAGCCATACAGAGGGATTGCTTGTGCTCGCTTCATAGGCAACAGAAGTATTTATGTAGAGTCCCTGCAGATGCAAGGAGAAAGTGAAAACCGCATCACTGGTGAGCAGTTTCGGAACTGTGCATTCTTTGATCAGTGCTGAACATAAGCACAGTGTTTTAGAATGTGCATTTACATTAATTGGTGTAACTATTGTGTTCTGTTCTGTTTTTCTTATCATTGTTGTGTTATCCAGCGGCCTTCACCATGATTGGCACCTCCACCCAGCTCTCAGACCAGTGTTCTGAGTTTGCCATTCCTTCTTTCTGCTATTATGTCTTTCCATTATGCGAGGAAGGCATCAGAGGTCCACGAAAGCGCCAGCTCTGTCGGGATGAGTGTGTAGCTTTGGAAAATGATTTGTGTTATGCCGAGTACACCATTGCACGCGCCAACCCTCTTATCCTCATGCAGCTCGAGCTGCCTGTATGCAACCTGCTTCCCCACCCTGGCTCACCTGAAGCTGCTAGCTGCATCCGTATCGGTGTGCCACCTCAATGTAAGTGAACATGACTAAATGCTGAACACAAAAATAGGGTTTAATGCAGAACCATTAGGCAAAACTCAGCATGTTATTAATTTGGACAATTGAAAATAAACTTCTGCATAAAGTCTAATGTAACTGGCTTTAAAGACCTCAAAGAGTAGAATGGGGTAAATTGCAACTATTAACAGTAAGTAGAGGGAGAAGGCCCTCTTGTGGTACATCTGACCAAATATATTAATTTGACTTCCAAACTAATATCTCATGTATTCTGATATGCATTTAATTTATGTTTGCGTTTAAGTAATTCAGACCAGACCTACAAAATTTCAATTCTTGTTAAAGACTCACCCCCAGATTACAGCTGTTACAACGGAACTGGTGCCAACTACAGGGGTACAGTCAGTGTCACAAAATCAGGCCACCAGTGCCAACCCTGGAATACACAATATCCACACAGTCACCATCTGGCCCCTACTGAGTACCCTGAAATTAGAGGAGGGCACAATTTCTGCAGGAATCCTGGAGGGCAAATGGAAAGCCCCTGGTGTTTCACTTTGGACCCTAATGTCAGAGTGGATGCCTGTGACATTCAGCCCTGCAGTAAGTAGAATATGTTAAATGTCAACAAAAAACCTAAAAAATGTCATTTAAATATATTGGTTTATACAAACAGAAAATGGTACTAATAGTGTAATATTATGTCTTTTTTTCCCAGAGCCCCCAGAGAAAATGAAGAAGGAGATACTGTACATTCTAATTCCCAGCATAGTCACTCCTCTTATTATTGCCTGCTTATTCTTCTTAGTGTGCATGTTTCGCAACAAACAGAAGGAGTGTGCTGACACACCCACTCGCCGGCAACTCACCGCCTTACCAAGCCAAGAAATAGAGCTACCCCTTCTAAATCAGCACAAGCTTCAGGTAATACTCATCTCATCATTTTAACTTATTATTTCAAAGTACATATGCAAAGATTTCTCATCACATCCATTGTGACAGGACATAATGTTAAAGCAAAAGTATGTATTTTGTTTTATTCATAGACAAAACTCAGAGAAATTAATCTATCTGCTGTTCGATTTATGGAAGAGCTTGGAGAGGACCGTTTTGGCAAAGTCTACAAAGGTCACCTCTATAGTACAGCCCCAGGTGAACAGACCCAGGTGGTGGCCATAAAGACAGTTAAAGACAAAGATGAGACACTGCGGGAGGAATTCCGCCATGAGGCCATGCTCCATTCCTGCCTACAGCACCCCAATATTGTTTGCCTTTTAGGTGTGATAACTAAAGAACAGCCCATGAGCATGATCTACAGCTATTCAGGCCATGGTGACCTTCATGAGTTCTTGGTTATGCGGTCCCCACACTCAGATGTGGGAAGTTCTGATGACGATAGGACAGTCAAATCCACCCTGGAACAGGCAGACTTCTTACACATAGTCACACAAATAGCAGCTGGAATGGAGTATCTTTCCAGCCACCATGTGGTACACAAAGATCTGGCTACTCGCAACATCCTGGTCTGTGATAAGCTAAATGTAAAGATCTTGGACCTTGGGGTATTCAGAGAGGTCTACTCTGCTGACTACTACAAATTGATGGGCAGTAATCCATTACCCATCCGTTGGATGTCCCCAGAGGCCATATTGTATGGCAAGTTTTCCACTGATTCAGACATTTGGTCCTATGGTGTGGTGCTGTGGGAAATATTTAGCTATGGCCTTCAACCTTATTGTGGCTATTCTAACCAAGATGTGATTGAGATGTTACGCAACAGACAAGTACTTTCCTGCCCAGATGACTGTCCAGCCTGGATTTACACACTTATGTTAGAGTGCTGGAATGAGTTCCCCACAAGGAGGCCTCGTTTCAAAGACATACATGCACGTTTGCGCACCTGGGAGAGCTTGTCCATCTACAATAGCTCTGCACAAACTTCGGGGGCAAGCAACAACACTCAGACCAGCTCCCTGAGCACAAGCCCTATTAGTAACATCAGTAATGCCCGCTATGTTGGTCCCAAAAAGGCACCCCCCTTTCCTCAACCTCAGTTTATGTCAATGAAGGGCCAAATGCGCCAGATGGTACCACCTCAGCTCTACATCCCAGTCAATGGCTACCAGCCAGTACCGGCCTATCCATATCTGCAAAACTTCTATCCCATGCAGATCCCAATGCAGATGCCTCCACAGCAATTGCACCCACCAATGGTTGCCAAGGCTGGGTCACACCACAGCGGAAGTGGCTCCACAAGCACAGGCTATGTCACCACAGCTCCATCCAATGGATCTGGCACAGAGAAGGCAGTTTTTATGAATGAACACCAAAAGGCAACTGAGGACGATACAGCTGATGGGGCCTCGCAAAAGGGTCTGCACAATGAGGACCTATCTGTTCCTGAGACTGAGCTCCTGGGAGACAATGACAGCCCACTGACAGAGGACAATGAAATCCACTCAGAAGCGTAGGCCACCTTCTGGATCAGATATAAAAACGATTCTGTGAATGCGATTTTTTTTTTTTTTTTTTTTTTGAAAGTACAGGTTTAAAAAGTGAAGGGAAACCAGTAAATGACATGAACTAAATGTTATGTATGTTTTTTTAGCAGCCACTGACGAACTCATAATGCTGTTGAACAATATAACTAATCTCACCCATGAGCTATCGTTTTTGTAGCCTATGACAAAGAATCATGCTTTATAGTGTGTGTATATAGTTGCCAGGCTGTTCAGAAGAATGTATGTTCTTACTGTTGCTGTGCAACTTTAAACAGGATTTTGGTAAGAACCATACATGTAACCTATTTCATAATTGACATTTTCATCATGTTTATGTACACATTGCAGAACCTAATAATTGTCTCATTACATAAAAGCAAGACTTATTTTTTTTGTACCTGTATTTAATCTTATTTTGTGGTGGAGCTCAACGCTTCAATCAATAAATCAGTTGCCTTCTTGCTTAAGGACATTGCTAAATAATATGCAAGATGAAAACTGCATGGATATGGACCACAACATGGAGCTATGAAAGATATGGATGCTGACCCTATGCATTATTTTTTTTAAACATTGGATCCCTGTTGTAAATATTTGTAATTTATGCCATTTATTCTTTTAAAGAGAGTTGTTTTTGAAGAACGGTTTTGTAATATTGTTTCAGGCATATTGTTTCAGGCATTTTGTTTAGCCCGTAGTATAATTCAAAGTCATACAAAACAGATACTTGCTTTCCACTCTGATGTTATTAACTTTATATTGTGTTACAAACTATATATTGTGTACATCCAAACAAGTGGAGTATTCAATAAAGTAATGCAAAACATTTCACTTGTGGGGTTTTCTCAACATCTAGTTAAAGTAAATGAAAGTAAGAAATCTAAATATTGGGAAACCATTTGCTTTGCTACTGCAGTTAAAATTGCCTAAATATAGATTTGTCTATGTAGATTTGCACATTATCACCTTGCAATACAAAAGAAATGCCTTAGACATATTGAAACTATTTGCAAAATGACTAAACACTAAACTAACAAATGGACAATATGCAGTGTCCTATTGGGATAGTAAAGGAAAAATTGCTTTGTTCACTGTGGAGTCAAGACATTTTATGATTAAAAGATGAATATAAGGCAAATTTACAGAATGACATTTTTCATTTCTTTTCTGTCAGAGTAAGCTCCCCCATCTTCATCTTGGCTTATGTATGTTCTCACTGAACTTAAGACTCAGACTGCAAAAGCAATGGATAGAACTGATACTGCTTAAACTGCTTTTAATGTATAAACAATTAATGCAACAGGATACAGCTTATCACTTAGAAACACAATTGTGAGCCAATTATCCCAATACTTTGGGATGAAACTCTGATGTTCTTCTAAACTGACAAAACATTTATGTGTTGAAAGAGCCAAATATCAAAATGGGGCATTCTGTACCTTTGCTTCATATTCATCTTTTAATTATTAAAGATTTGTTGACTCCATTGGAAGTCCAATGGAGGGCGCTGTATCAGATGTATAGATGGGTCATTAAAGACAATCGTTATTTTTTTAATAATGCATGGATGTCAAAGAGAAATGTGCCATGAATGCTAATGCATTGTCAAACTTTTTAAAAGTTGTATGACAACGCATTTACATGTTTATCAATGCAGGTTACAATTGCCCATCGATTGCCTTATAAAATAATACTATGCATAACAGTTATTCTGACAGCCCTATTAGTGTAATATCAGTTATTTCTGTATCTTTACATGAACGTGTATACCACAGATAATGTTCACAGTTTGTCACTGCCATGCTATACTGTCAAGTATACCACTAGGGGGCCTCAAGATGACTTTAAGTTAAAAGTTTTTAAAAAGACAAAACACGCATCAAAATAAGCTAAAACAACTAACAATAGAGATATTTCATAGTGTTTATTTTAAAAACTTATTTTTGTAGTTATGCTAAGCTCTAGAAATATTTTAATAAGTAGAACCTGAGAATAGGGGGCTTTTGCTGTGGACAATAGGGGGCCTTTAAGTCAGCTTGAGATCCATTGTGCTAAGGGTGCACTAAGGGTGTTGTTTGTGGTTAATGTTAACCAATGACTGTCAGGTAGGCGTTCTTATGTCATACCACTTGCCAAAAGAGGCGTGACCAAAATAGTAACTAATAAATCCTCTTAAATTCACTTTTTTAGCAGACAGCCTGCAAGTAATTTATGCTGACATAGCGCACTTGATACATATGTAAACTACAAATTTCGGTTCATGCGCCCCACGATTCACAGCTTGCCTCTTAAGATGTCAGCAGTTAGTTACTCCATGACTGATGAAGTGGGTTGTATCAGGGATCTACAAAAAACGTACGTGTTTGACGATATGCCAAGGCTCCGTGCAAATGTCAGAAGACGACGAAAACGAGAATTTACGCCTGATGAGCAAAAAGATAGTAATTACTGGCTCAAACGGACTCGTAATAACGAAGCTGCAAAAAGGTGCCGCCAGCGAAAAAAACTGATGGAACATCTCCTGGAGACACGTGCTGTCGAGCTGCAACGTGAAAATGAGCATTTAAAAGTTGCACTGTCTGCTGCTAACCATCACAACACGGGTCTGAAGAACCATATGGATTTTGCCCAGTACCATTTGAGCATGCCAAATGACGCTTCTCCACGAAGATTACGTGTCCCCACAGCTCTGCATTGTCCATTTTCCGATCGCTGTGGATCAATGTATGCCGAAGCAAGTAATTGTAGTTCGGTTTACGATTTGGCATTATGCTATGGACAGGAAAACTTAGTCAATAGTGCGAAATTGTACAGTCATGAAACGAACACATGTGCCAGTAAAGTTTATCCGAGTAATAGAGGCTTCGCTTATGAAAATGATGCATCTCAAGTGCTCACTGGACTACCGCAGTACAGCAGTCCAGTGGTCAACCTGTCGTGCAATTCCCGCTGCTATAATGCTAGAACATCATCATCTGAAACGACACAGAATTGCACGCGGCAGCCAGGACTGGTCGGAGACATTCATGAAGTCCCAAAACAAACAAATGCATCAGAAGAAACTTGCCAGCAACAGCCCATTACACAGTCAGTTCTTCTGCCACACAAGCTGCGCTATAAAGCTGATAACGCAAGGTTTGTTGCCAAGTATCACTCTTAATGGAAACTAAGCAAAAACGGACATAGCCATCATCACAAATATATTAATGAACATAATGTACATAATCTACATGTACGTAAAATGTCTTCTTTGCATTGGTCTCTTTAAATCAATGGAACTAATTTGTCATTGTGAGTCTTTAGTTACAACACCTCTTTAACTTTCTGCATAACTGAATGCTTTGGAATTTGTACTTTGACCATCGATGCATTTCTTCATGGCTTAGTAAAGATGTTATAAAATTGAAGGGGATTTTAAAACTTGATTTTTATTATCTTTATTATTATTATTAGTCTATTATTATCATCACGTCTATTACTGTTTTAAAAAATATGTATTAAACTGCCTGTGTAATTAAAGTTCAAATTTCCACTGGATGTCGCACTAGCACATCTTATTTTATGTGGGTCATCTAGTACGTCAAGTTGTACAACTGCATTAGTATTAAGTTACATCACATCCCCACCTGTTATATCATATCGATCATTAAACAGTCAATTACATATTATGACAATGCAACAGTATATAACACTTTTATCAAATAAGTACTTTCAAGTGTTGTAAGCATCCTGTGGGCAGTAGGCGTTTTAATTCAGTGTCCTTTAAAATACATTATATGAATGCACTACACAATGTTTTCAAGTCGGGAAACACTGAATCGGTGATTATTTAGTTTAGCATTTTTGAATATCACTAGGTAGCCGAATCCCTTTCCCAACAGAAGAGTTCTCTCGTCTCTCTTGACTAATGTAAACGAAGGTTTATTTTCACAAGATTCTGAATATTAATAATTATATTGCTTGTTTACTACTGCAATAACAGTCTAATAGTGATTATAAACACCACACATGTATACATGTATATATAATGATCTTTGTAAATGGCTTATCCAAGTTTTCTCAACTGTGCTTTGACCTTCCTAAATTCTTATGTAGTATATGTAAAGTCATTTAATGCTCATCTACGCCAGGCAATTATTAATGCAAGGGAAATCATTGGCTCAACAAGCAGACGATGCTGTATTCCGATTGGCTGAGAAATGTGTCAGTCAATGAATGCTGCCAATACACTTCAGTAGTGACCTACTAACACAGATCCAGGAGGTAGCAGTCACTCTGGCAAGGAAACGCACTGGAGAAACAAAAGTGTTATTCCTCAAATTGGATATTATTTCAGCTGACAAAACTCTTCTGGTCCCTTTGAATGTTTATATGTTCACTGTTTATGTTGGACCTTCTATGTGGGCCCGCGTTTATTAGAGGTAACCCTGTCTTTTTTCTTTTTTCTGGGAGACAAGCGGATAGGGCTTGTTTGGGGTGTTTCAACCGGTAGCGGGCCGCAATAAATGAACGCATTAGGTCAACTTTCAGTGTGGTTTTTGTAACGTACTTATTTTTTCTGAAAACATCGTATAAACAAATTACATCATTTGTGCAAAAATCGTTTCAGTGTTCAATTATAACACTCGCGTATTATTATTGAATACTACAGCGACACAGATTTATTTGTACGGGTATAATCATATTTTTTAATCACAGGGGGTTATGGAGGGATGGCACATTGACCCAGTATTCGTGTGGGTGGGTTTAAAAGTCTCTTTGGATAAGAACCGGTATCTAAGAATGTATACCTTGTGCAATTCAATGTATTAACTTAATGTGTAAGTTAAACGTTTTACAGATATTAAATAATAAGTTAATATTTTGCATTAATGCTAAAATTTGGTGTTAGTGATATGCAACCTTTCTGTTTTTCTATTTCTGTCTGTTTGTCTATCATATTCGCGTATACAAGTGTGATTGCTTTATGCATTTATTGTGTAATCGTGACTGATCATTTTATAATACTTACACAATAACGAGAGCTGGTCCACTTGTGAAAGAGTAAATAGAAATCGCAAGGACACGACATCAAAATCTAGTTGTGTTAATGATTATCGATAACTGATACTTATTATAGGTAAGCCACTGAGATGTGTTTGTTAAGCGCTTTAATATATCCATGTTTAACGTGGATGTTTCACTGCTGTAGTACGTGTCGCTGTCGGGATAGGTAAACCTACAGGCCTGTCAAAATAAAGAAACACAAGGGCATAGCGTGTGTACGCATTCGAGTTGGGGGTACCATTTTTAACTGAAGCTAGTTATGGTAACGTTTTAATATATGAAAACTTTGTTTATATAACATATCTCCTAGTGGTATGATTACATTTTACAGCAATACGCTCATCAAAAAGTCGGGTCTTTTCTTTAGAGGTAATTTGTTGAAACAAACCGTATTTTTCTAGTAGAAAGAACACAAACACATTTGTCCGTAGAACTGAAAGGTGTTGCGATCGAATTTTGTATCAGTTCAGCCACGTGTGATGATGGCTGGTCGCATTCCTTTGTTCCCTGTGTTCTGTTCGAGTCTACGCCTCAACTAAAGCTTAACTTCGAGCCTGACAGTATTTATAGTGTGTTCACAGCACTTTAATCAGGCACTACTGAGCTAATACAGAGAACTGTGCAGTTTTATTTGTAACCAGCAATGGTGAGATAATTACAGTTGTTTAAACTGTACGTTGAAGGTCATAGCCAGCTGGTTAACCGTTTTCGGTGGGTTTTTTTTTTTTTTTGCAATCCTGTGTAAGGTTTTACTATTTCAAACTTCTTTACTGTTGTGCTACTTCAGAATGGTTGCCACCTCTCTAATAAATTATGTTCACGTTATAAAAGACCTTAATGTTTGAAAGCGTGAGTTGTTTAATCATTTCGAGGACGACCCGCCTGAAATGGTGACATAATGGTGTAGTGCAACATGGAATTGCATAACTGGGAAATGGCGCTTTAATATGAACATTTCGACCTGCGTTAAACCAATGTTTGCGTTAGTAATGATTTCCAAACCTTTACGTAGTGACTCATTCAGGTGCACTGTTACGTAACATCATAAAAGTGCAGCATAGATATGTCAGGTCTGTATAATAATACTGTCACTCCTCTGGCAACTGCAAGCAACCTGTTTTTTGGGTGTCGATGATGCAAGTGCTGTTTTTCTGAGCATCCTAAAATAGCTTTAAAAGATTTAAATCAATTCATTATATTTGCTGAAGCAAAGCTTTTCTGATGATGTTTTAATTATTTTTAACAAAATGATGTCTTAACAATTATTTCGCGCTTTAAATGATTGAACATATTATATCACTACTTATGTAATTCACCTAAAATATAAGACGTAAGACCAATCCACCTCTGTCAGCCTAAATCAGCTACAGGCTGCATAAATTCACAAATGTTGAACTACTAAATCTTTCATTGAGTGGTAAAATTACATTTTTGCTAAAACAAATTGTTATAAAATGGCTTTTTTTGCTGAGTTAAATTTTATAGCTAACATTTTATGTATATCAGTGGTTGTCAGCTGCTCCAGGGGCCATGTTTTGCTTAACATTATTTATTATTTCAAGGTTTTCTGTGTTTTTGGGTGGGCACTTCAAAAACTCTAGCTCTGTAGTGCCCCCTTCTAAATAAAGTTTCAGCTACAGTCACCAAATTTGTCTTAATACAATATATTTACCAACTTTCAAATTTACACTTACTAGCCCTGCCCAACGTTTTTTTGGGTTACTTGACATACTTCAAGGTCAAATTTTAATGTTGTGAGCTATTAGGCCTGGGCAAAAGTTGACACGTGAGCATGCACGGGGACTGTGGAACATCCCTTTTTACTAAATGGGTGGGGTTTTACCAGTAATCACCAAACTTGTTACATTTATTGTTCTTAATTTTATATGTGAGGATACATGTGCCCATTTTGCATTGTTTTCATAGAGCCATAATCTGGACTTGGGCTGTTCGGTCCCATCATTGTTGCTTGCAGCTTTATTTTTGTCTTGTTTTGTTCATGTTTTTTAAAACTGAGAGCTTGTCTAACACCAAGTGTCAAAATACTGTAGTGTTTAATTGGTTGCATGGCGTCAATGACATGTCAACAATAAAAGATATGAGGAAGATTGTTTTTGTTGATAAACCTATTTATGTTGTTTTCATAACTGTGCCTGATTATATGGTTATTTAAATAATTATTTAAATAACCATAATAGTAGTATATATAGTAGTGAGAGTAACACACAAGTGCTTTTCACTGACATTTTTTGTCTCCACAGTTCACCAACATTTGATAAAACATTTGATAAACAAAACGTGACACCATGTCTAAGAAGAAATCATAATTTATAAAAAATTAGACAAGTTGATACAGGTAGTTGTTCAAAGAACTTTGGTCAGTGACATTTCTTTTGTTTTGAAATTTTGTTTAGGTAATACTTGTGATGATGTGTGTTAATGTGATCTCTGTTTTTATTTGAACAGATCCAGAAGAAATTCTGTCATTCACTTGAACTATAGTCATAAAGAGGGCAAATAACTTTGAATAACGCTTGATTTACAATGAGATGAATAACTAAAACCAGTGTCCACCTATGAGCCTTAAGCAGTCTGGATGACAACATTGTGTAAGATGCAGGCCATTAAGAAGGAGCCGTCATGCAGGGGGTCCTACACTGGAGAGGATGCCCTGGTGCTGGCAGTGGCTTTGAAAGAGGCAGACAGGGACTTGATTAACCACAAGCTGCCCACCCTGCCATTTAAGACCAACTCTACCACCTGTCGCAGAAAACGTGAGTTCATACCAGATGAGAAAAAAGATAACCTATACTGGGAGAGAAGGCGCAAAAACAACGAAGCAGCTAAGCGCTCACGAGAAAAGCGTAGACTCAATGATATGGTGTTGGAAAACAAGCTCATGGCCCTTGATGAAGAGAATGCATCCCTCAAAGCTGAGCTGCTGTCCCTTAAACTCAGGTTTGGCTTGGTGAGCTCAGCAGCTTATGCCCAGGAGGTGCAGAAAATTTCCAGTTGCACTGCTGCACTATACCAAGACTTTGTCCCACCCAGTGCCACTAAAGATTCCAACCCAAGAGGAATGGAACCAACACAATTGGGCAGCAGCTGCATATCGGTCATCAAGCACTCACCTCACAGCACCTTATCAGATGGATCTGATTCAAATTTTTCCAGAACCCCTGATATAATCAAACAAGAACCCTTGGAAACCTGCAGTTATGCCAAAGATGGGACCAGTCCATATGAACTGTACAGAAACTACCTTAGTAGCCCATTCCCTGGTAACCTCTCCCAGCCATCTCCATTCTTGCAAATCATAAGATCATCTAGCAATTCACCACAAACGTCAGATGGTGATGATGGGGCCATTAGTAAGTCTTCAGATGGAGAGGATGAACAACAGGTCCCAAAAGGTCCAGTTCCACAGAGGACTGACTCACACAGTGTGATAGTCTCCACCCTCAAGGTGCCAGATGCCAGCGCTTCAGCTTTGCCCCACAAACTAAGGATCAAAGCCCGGGCCCTCCAGATCAAAGTGGAGGCTATAGATCCAGACTATGAATCACCCTGCAAGTTATCCACTCCCATTGACATGTCTGCAAATGGATGCTATCAAATGGAACAGTATGCTACACATGAGTATCTGCAGTCATCTCAAAGCCCATTGTCTCTGCAGGTGAGCAATGTTCAGGACTGGAACCACCGACCTAAGGAAAGGCACAAAGATCACCAGGAGGCACCTGCTGTCTGCAAACACTGGCTCTGCCAAGACACACCAGGTCCTATGCCTAACAAATTAATTGATGACCTAAAAAATGACTCCTGTGCTCACTCTGAATCTGAGAACTTGTATTTGAAACAAGGCATTGCTGATATGTCAGCAGAAGTGGCCTCTTTAAAAAGAGTGATTACAAACCAGAGTCTGTTACTGAATCTTCAAGAAGCACTACTGAACTGAAAGCATTATTAAAAGGATGTTTTTCAAATTAAGTTCCTGCTATTTGCACAATGCCTGTTTTCCACTGTGTTTGCTACTGCACTGTGCGGTTCTTATGGTGTCAAACAACTGCACTTCATTGAGAGGAATGGTGTTTTGTGGGTTTACTGTTGTAGTTTGGCGTGTCTTGATGACTCCCTTTGTAGCCCAGAAGCCAAATGTCGGGCTGCTGTTAATGCAAACTTAATGTTAACCTCAATACAAATTGTATGTATGTTCTCTTTTCTTTATAATAAATGTAAACACTGAAATATTCTTGTCTTTGTCCTCTCACTCACCTAGCAAATAACAATAGCACAAAAGTGTTTGTTAAAGCATGAATGTTTACTTGTGAATATTTAAATCTTTAGTGTACACCATGGTAAAAAATAAGTGACATACCTTTGATGTATATTTACATTTAGGCATTTGGTAGATGCTTTTATCCAAAGCAACTTACAGTGTATTAAAGGTATTCAGTTTATGAGTACATGAGTTCTCTGAAACAAACCCACAACCTTTAAACTGCTAACACAATGCTCTACCAAGTGAGCTACAGGAACATTATGTAAATGTCATGTAGCTATGGAATAAAAGTGCACATACTGTTTAGTCAGTAAACAAAATACTGCTTACACCCCAAAATTTAAAAAAATTAATACTCAAAAAATATGTACACATTAATAAAGACTTAATGACGTCTGCCCACACTGAACTTCTACACTTAAGAATATAATTGAGTATAATGTATGAGCTGTTTAGTATATTATTTGTTTCTAAATAATTCCAAACCAACTTTTAAATTGTGTTGGATATCATGACTTGATAAGTACAGTGTTTTGTACTGTATAATTTTGCCGTTAACATCTGATGGCCCATTTGGCAATAAACATAAACAAGGTGGGATATATAGATACATACGACCCAATGCCAAATTGTTTATTGTGTAAAAGTATCTCATATATTTTACTAAAATTAAATACTTAAATGTATTAAATTACTTTGCACTGCATAGACCCAACAGTATGCAAATTATTAACATGGCTTACAAATCTGATGTGTTTTGAATTGATTTTTCAATAATTACAACACAAAGCACATTAGCACAACGTTTATTAATGCTGCAGGTAAAACGCATTTGGCGTAATCTGGATTAACATTTTTGTTATATACACGAAGTACTGATATAGGGAGTTATAGAACATACAGTCTTCGCAATACTGAGTGCAGATAATGTTCGAAACACAGTTTATTAGATGTTTTAGCTACTGAAGTTTGGTAAGGTTAGGCGAAACCATACAGCTCAACTCCAGACTACGTACTCGGAGGATACCCGCAATAGAGGTTGATCATGTGACCTGAAAAGACGTCACTCCGTTCAGTTGCACGTCAAAGCATTACAAACCGCGGTATGGTGGCGTTGGCGAGATGTAGGGTGCTTTATCAGATTTCCCGAAACACAAATTCCCAAAAAGGAATCATGGACGGCGCGACTTTTGCATTTATTGCTGTACAAGAGGGCGCAGTGTGTGCATCACGCTTTCTTTGAAGAGATACGGCAGAAGCTCTGACGTTTAGTCAGGAGATTACCTAGTCGTAACAGACACTTAGACGGTGACGACTCAGGTATACGATATACAGTGACTGATCACAGAAATTAAGTATCGACTTGTTGCATGTGGTCTTGGCCACTTAAAAGCATGTGCAATATGAAAAGAAGACTGTGTAAGCTACTGCATTAAATGCGCTTTTATAGCGTTTTCCAGCACCGATATAAATTAGGTTTGACGTTGGATACTTGTCAGAGCTTTAGTCTCTGAAATCTTCGATAGATTATTAACGATTTAGCATTTCCATAACGATATATTGATGCAGGGTAGGGGCCGAAATGCTTTAAATGCTTTACTCTTAAAATGTATATTAAATACATCTACAATCTAAAAGGTGTATCTTGTTATTGGTTCCTAGATGAACATTTAGACGTTAGTTTTATTTACAAAACTATAACTCAATCCAGACACAGTGAGTTTCTTGTCATCATGCTAAAACATTAATGATCTTTTGAAGATTTCAGAGTGCAATGACAAATGTCAGACATTAAATATAGAACCAACTTTATATCTGTTCTCCCAGCAGTGCCCCATAGCATAACAGTTGTCTCTTATCATTTAAAGACATTTTTAAACATTTGACATTCCATCTGCCTCACTTTAGAGTTTAGGGTAAAAATTGTTCATTAACCTTACCCCTGACATGTCTGAATAACTTTATTAATGTAAATCTTCAAGACGTTCAAGAATTCTAGGTGGGTTGTCCTTTCACAGATAAGAAGTAAAATGTATTGCATTGGTCAGTGCTATTGTATTGGTCAGTGCTAAATTGTCCATGTTTTGTGGTGTAATTATTCTTTCAAAAATCTTGTTGAAATGGTAAGTATGAAGTATACTATGTTATTCTGTTCTTTTTTCAGTATTGGTTGCTATGTGGTATTCTTGAAAAATGCCTTAAAGTACAGTATAATCTTTATAGTATAATAAATACTATGGCATATGTCAAAGCCCTTCGCCATTTTGCTTGAGACCGTCAGTGTACTATGTGAACACCACAGTCTGTTTTCGTAGCACATGGGTGCCTTTGGGAAGACATTGTCCTGTTTCTTAGAACATGCAGTGACAGATTAAATAAAACAACTGACCCTTATTAAGGGCCCTGTGTCCCCATCTGTGGCTCTGCTCTCAAGAGGCAGCAATATTGCTTAATTTAAGTGGACTACAATGAGAACTAGCAGGTGATCTCACCTTTCCAGCATTCTGGGTTTTTTTTTTTTTGCTAGATGTCTAAAGCTGTTGAATCTGTTAAAGAACAACAACAGTGCAAATTGTTTTAACACAGTATGGTTCCTGGAATATTTTTAGAAAAATCAGATAAAGTTGAAAGTGACTCAACATAAAAATATGTATTCAGCATCCATAATGTGACATCCATATTAACCATTTAGCAAGTAATAATATGTAGTGGAGCTTGAAATTTTCATTGTGATTTATTTTAATCTAAGGTGTTAAACATTAATTAGGCTTAAGATCTTGGTATTGTCAATACTTGGGCGAGAAAGTTATTACATTTTTGATTGAAGATTATATAAACAGTATAGCTGCAAGCAGTGATGCTGGGCTTGAAAAGCAATGCCCCTTGAAGAGTGAGAAGAACAAAAACAGCAGAAATAGAATGTACATGAACAGACAACTATAGGTGAGATTGAACTTAAAATGACCAGAAGTTCAAATGAGAACAAACACAGAATGAACAACGTAAAAAAAACATATTTCTAATCTAAGAGTAAAAAATTTACCCACACATTTAAGTAGTCAAAATTGTAAAAACATACTACACAACTTTACATGCTACACTGGTTTCAAACCCACATCCTGAAAGGTTAGCTTATTGGATTAGCATGTTGCACCACTCAGTTGACACATGAAAAGCTGCCAAGGAGAGCTTTTGAGGCAAGAATAAGCACACAGAAGCATTACTGTACTAACTTGGTAAGCTAACTTAGCTGTTAACATAACTTAGGGTCAACCTGATAGCCGGTTAACCAATTAGCAAGCTAAGCTAACTAGCATGAGAGCACAAATACAGACAAATTTGGAGAGGTATTTCTAGGGACATCAAAAATCTGTTCAGTCATTTCCATAGAACTCTGTCCAAAGATACTCTGACTGGATTTTGGAAGTAGCAAAAACCCATTTACTTCAATATGGGGGACAGGCACATTGATGAAAAATGACAAATGACATTGCCGGAATCGACATAAACCAAAGAACATAACGAAAATAAATTTTGGACAATGTTTTCAAAGGTTATATTTTTTTTTGCAAAAAAACATATATCTCTGGAACACCGCTGTGTTCAAACTTCTCAGGTACCTTCTGATGATGACATGCTGATGATGAAACCTACCAAATTTTATGCTGATAAGTCAAATTGTTTAAAAGATTTAGGCATAATCAAAAGAATTATGACATAATCAAAAATTGTATCCACGGATTTGGCATGACACAGGGAATTCATCAACACCAAGATCATGACTGTCTGACAAACTGTTCTAAGTTATGAGCAAAAATAGCCATTTTTCAAATCTCACGACCCGTAGGTGCCACTGTTCCCAAATTTGGCATGTGTCCTTAGATCATTTCTTGATTAAGTATACCAAGTTTTTAAGTTACTCGTATAACGAGTTTTAAGTGTCAACCAAATTTTGGCTGAGATACATCTTAACCAAACTTGTTCATGCATAATTGCATCTTTGGTGGAGAATGCTTTAATCCTCTAAATAGTGTAAAGCCTATTTTAAGTGGCATTTTGTGCTGCCAGTTGGTGGCACTATAACTGTGATTTATACAATAGCAAAATTATTGTGATTTTTTTTGGCCCACAACACCAAACATATTCCCAGATTTGATGTAGATCAGTCAATGCATGCAGATGATATGAGACATTTCCTGTTCCATTTATTGCCATAAATTAATTGCTTCACCATGGCAACACCATTCGATGTGGGCAAAGCCCCCTTTAGGGGCCACCATTTGGGGCTAAGCCCGGCTTGGCCCCTAATCATGGACAATAACAAAAACAAGAATAAATACATTTAGATTTCTTTGTTGTCATGTGCTCCCCCACCAAAAAACACCTTCAAAGAAGTAATAAAAAGTAACGTAAGTTCCTCCTAATAAATATAAAAAGGAGAGATTGTATAATGATAATTAAATATAAAATAATTAAAATAGTTATAGTTTAGAATTATTAGATTAATAAGTTAATGAAAGTTAAATGAAGAATAATTGAAATAAAGTAATAAGTATAACAGTTAATAGATTATAGAAAAAAAGAGAAAATTGAAGCTATAGAGAAGGATAATGTGGAGAATAAGGAGTCAGTAAAAGAAGAAATAATATACTGACATAATGAAAAAAAAAATGACAGTTGAAGACAGTTTAACCACTTACTGGACAAATGGAGACCTGTATAAATAAATAAGATATAATTCAGGAAGAGTCGAGTGGGTTGTAACAGAATATATTAACATTTAACTACACAGAATTAATTGTATTTAATAGGTCATGTTCAATTTAACATATACTGTATACATAGCGTTATATTGTCCATATCAGTTAACCATTAGGAATTCTGGATATACAAGAAGTATATTAAAAAATAAATAGTTAATATGCTTGATCATGGCATGCTTTTTAGGTTATCTGCTCATGCCTACAATTACAGTCATTAATAGAGCGGCTCTTGGAGGGGTTCTTGAGATGGCGCTTCTGTCATCACAGTTGCAGGTAGGATTAATGTTTAATGTAATATTTTTGTGGGTATATATGATGTCTTATGAGGTTATTGTGAGATACTGATAAACAAATTACAATTGCAGTCACTTAAGTGCATCTCTTTAGTCATTTAACATTTTTAGCATTTGTCTTTCTTTCATGCATTTTCTTTTCACACTTCCAGATTTAGATGAGGAAATCTGCATGAAGCTTTAACACATTTGCTTAGAATTTATTTTCACACCATATGTTTTCACACAAGGCACCTTCATTTTAATTGTGGTAATTTTATAATTGGCATAATTGGCATTTGCACAGTGACTCAAAGTTCCCAGGCAGCTAAATGCCTTAAATAAGTCAAGATTACTTTGAAGTGTATTTTCATGAAATTTAAGACTTAGTGAC
Source organism: Chromobotia macracanthus (assembly GCA_036877525.1). Taxonomy (NCBI): domain Eukaryota; kingdom Metazoa; phylum Chordata; class Actinopteri; order Cypriniformes; family Botiidae; genus Chromobotia; species Chromobotia macracanthus. The sequence goes on along the minus strand of JAZGTH010000031.1, from coordinate 3,236,156 downwards.
TTAATCTGTAATATGAAAAAACATTTTTTAAGAATATAGCTGCAAGGAGCAATGACGGGCCCAAGCACCACAGTGCCATCATCACCTGGTGCTTCTCAGACAATGATGCATGGTTGTCATGTGCATTTAATTCTAAAAACAATTAAGGACTATTTTAAAGTCTGTAGTAAGTAAATCTGTTGTGGATGACACACTTCCTGCTGTCAGTTGGTGGCGCTATAACTGTGACTCACAATAGCCACATCATTGTAATGATCAACCTACAACATTAAACAAGTTTGATAAATCAGTCAATGAATGAACGTTGCGTTGTAATACTCCCTTCAAAGGGTACACAATCACTTGCAGGTTCATCTTCGCTATTCCTCACTGGTGGAATGATCTTTCAAACACCGTCTGTCCACTAAAAACCTAAATGTATATGTAAAATAAATCATTCAATGCCGCTGGCCCTGACGGAGAAACTGGTAGGGTACCTAAAGCCTGTGCCAACCAGCTTGCCGGGGTCCTCACAAAGCTCTCACTGTTATTAACTATTATCTCACATTGCTTAAAATGTACTACCATCATCTCTGTTCCAAAAAACAGAGAGGCTTTCTATTCTATTTATTTCCATAAATTGTTTGCCTCACCATGGCAACATTATTAAAAATATCAACAATACATTCACAATTTAGCAGTCTGAAATGATTTGGGTAAATTTAAAATAAGTTTTTTAAACTTTAAGTGACACATTTCCTTTTGCCAGTTGGTGATGCTATGACTGTGACTCACAACAGCCACCTACAGTCATGTGAAAAAATGAGGACACCCTATGAAAGCCTGTGTATATTTGTAACATTTTTGCAACATTTTGGATATATGGATATTTAATCTCAATTTTAACAATACAGAGAGATTAAAGTAATATATTAAATTAAAACTGACTGTGGCATCACCGTGCAAGTCGGGGCAAAAAAGTTGCACTTGGACACACCAGACTTTTATTGTTCTCATAAAATGTATATATATGATACTACATTATATATATATATATATATGATACTAAGATTGAACTTCTTTGTGGCCAAGAACAACAAATCAGCAGGGGATGTAAATGGACGCATGTATCCTTGTTGAAGTGCTTTTGAAGTGCACAGCCTTTTGCACTGGGATGGAGGGTGGGTAATTTTACCATGGGACACTGGTTCACCCAGTATAAGGTCAACGGCATAGCCCTGGTGGGATTTCCCCATTCCTCCAAGAGACGATTGGATGGATGAGGCAGGGGCACCCAGAGATGACGCCAGTGGTGGAATTATCCAGAGCTAGAAGTGATACCTCTGTAAAAGGGGTTTTACTGATGAAGCCGCAGGTAAGGGTTGGAGGGTGAGAAGTGAGCACTTGTTTCTTCAACAATAGGCTGCTAAGATACAAGATCATGAACAGATTACTTTCCTTGATTTTAATGGTATATTTGCTCACCAACAGAGGAATCATCCAGTGGTCTGCTTGACTGAAATACTTCACAGAAGTGGAGGAGACAGTTGTTTAAAGACTAAGTACTGGGCCATCCTGGTGCCAGATGGACTCTGATATCACCCTGATAAAAGTGGTCTTGGATTGCTTGGTGGACAAGTGTTGAAGCTGTACACAGGGCCAATGAACACTGTATCAGTACTCCAACAAGAGAGGACACTGGAGAGATCACTGGCAGATGGAACCACAGGTTTAGTAGTCATTTTCATAAAACTAGACTGGACCAGACAGTGAGTTCTGTCTTGTGTGCTTATATCTTGTGAGTTGATGATGAGTGATTGCAGGTGGTTGTGATCAGTACTTGGTTTGAGCTGGTGCATTGTGATTGGCTAAGAGAGGGGCTTGGCTGATCAGTGGGTAATAATTGGTTCTGGAAAATGTCTGGCAGATCTGACAAATTTGAGTGTGTAATGATAATTTTTTGCAGTAAATAGAATTTGGCTCATATGATCATATTTCTTTAAGTAAGCCCTCAAGCAGATGTGTTTTGAATAATCTAGAGCTTATTCAATAGCTTAGCAGGACACCCACCCAGAAATGCATTACAGTAATCTTTTCTTGAGGTCATAAAGCTATAAATAAAATTCACAAGTCACAGTTGAATTTACACTAAAATGCTATCGTTCCATTGGACACATTGCCTTTGATGGCAACAAAAACTGAGAAACAACTTTTCTTCACTTTAAATGTTTTGCCTTCCTAACTATGCAAGATTATACAGCTAGTTACATTTTATTATTTACATTTGGGCTTGTGTTTTCATCTCTCTTTGCGACCCTATCAGAGCATAGCTGCAACTTATTTTTGGGTCATAACCCACCAGCTGAGTACCACTCCTGTAATATTCAGTGCCATTGTGAATTTGTGGTGTTATCAAATGTGTATGATCAGATGACCTGTATGTATATGTTTGCAACCATTGGCTGTGTATGTGCAGGCTTAGACTGTTTAGACAGCTTTGAAAAGATTTTTTGTGTGCAGATCATTCTAGATAATTATGAACAAGGAATCTGCGTTTCCAACCTGCACAGCTGCTTTAGACTCACGTGCTGCTATTTCTAGCCGCACCCAAGAGCTATAAATAGGCGTCTTTCTTTGCTGGTTCATTATAACACATGCCATCAGCACCCAAGGCAGACAGACGGGGGATGAAACTCCTCCCACTGTTGAGTAACTGGAGCCATATGATTTTTCTGGAAGGTTTTAGCTCCCAGAAAACGTGCAGTCAGAGATCATAATGAAGTATATAGTCATTTGTGTTGTGTCAGCATTGTTTCAAAGCAGTATTCTTTGGCTCATATCTGGCTATATTTAATATGTCATGACAATATCATGATTTATCATTTTTCTTAATATGTCTAGAAATTTTAGTTTTCAGCATTTCTCAGCATTGAAAGATATGTTTGCCAAACACAAAGGTTTGTGTTTTGCACCAATATCATCATCAAATAGAAAAAAAAATGTTTAACCTTTTCTTAAACAGTTCTCCTGTCCTGAAAATGTATTGCCCATAAGTCACTATTTTATAGCTCAATTAAATAGGAGATTTAATTGAGTTCTCAGTTATTTTTTTTATTTAAAAAATAAACACTGTCTTAGATGTTTTTCCTTAAAACTGGAGAAATAAAATACAAATTAGACAAAGATAACGGGGCTAATAATGTAGATGGAGAAATGTTTAAGTTTATACTGAGTTTATCTGTTTATTAGTTTTCTTTCTTATGGGGTGCCATATAGCTGTCTCTAAGCTGTCTCTGAAAATAGGAAAGCATATATAAACAAAACAAAACACTACCTTTCACCTTAAGGTTTTCATATAACCTTTAACTTTTTAAAGGTTCATCTTTTAAACTGAAACCTTTTTTAAATGCACTTTTAAAATAGTATGCATTTTTATCATAAAAACAAAATTAACAAAAAATTAATTTCTGCCCTTGTTAGAGCCAGTGGTCCTTTGAAGTCCTTTGTCCTTTGACTGTAGTGTACTAAAGCAATAAGTCCCAAGAAGTTTATTTAATCATGTTTGTATGAAAATAGTTTATTTGTATTACTATACCCTGATGATATGTTTAACATGCTTTATAACATTTTCATTAATGATGGCTCATTTTTTCTGATCAAGGAATTACTAAAAATAGTATTGTCATATGATAAGGTACCCTGGTCATCTTAACTAACTTCACATGCAGCTTGGGTCGATGTGTTGCTTGGCAACTGTACGCAGAAGCAAGGAGTGGGAGTGGGCACTGACGAGGCTGAATGATGCAAAACAGTATTTATCATTGTGGCACAAGTCTAAACAACAAGGACAAAATAAGAACGTGTTCAATATCTCTTCTACCTATCATGGTAGGAAGCTCAGAAAAGAAACCCAAATGTTAAATGATACTTATAAGAGCTCTTCTACTCTTCCTAATTATATAAAAACAGTAGTGTAACCATAGCAATGTTTAGACAGTAAATCACATCTCTGATAATCTGTAATATGCGCATACTGTATTGCTAAGGTAAGCTTACAAGGTAATTAAGAGACCAGTTAATTACTTTCAGAAATCTCTGCTTTATAAATCTGCATGCAAGGAAGGGCTAAGGGCTATGAGGAACATTCTGAAATCTGATATTAATCAGCTTTGCCACAGTGTTTGATATATATGTGCAATCATTATGCTATGTCTCAGAATTGTCAGCTTTATAACTATGGTTATGATTTGTAGCATCTTTAAAGATTTTGTCTATTTGTATATATTTTGTTTCTGTTTTTACTTTTAGACTTCTGTCATGTTATGTTCAGATCCAATTTCCTCTCAATACAATATATTCCTTGAATACACTATACTGTGTCACTTTGGATAAAATCATCCATCCAATGAATACATGAAACAGTAAGCAATAATGAAACAAAGAATAAGCAATACTTAAATAATTTGAATTTGTTTTTTAGTCATTTTTCATTTTTTGTTACTTTTGTCAGCTCTACTAAATGAACATATTGAATGCAACAGTGTTGTCCTGCTTTCTAAAACGACAAATTTAATGCACATATAGGTTTACCCGAGCAGTATACATAAAAAGATCACAAGTTCACATCAGTGTTTCCATTTTGAGCTGTGCCTGCAGCTGCTGACCTAATTTTAGCTGTGTGTTGATTGCTGAAAGATGGGCCCTCTGATGTAAAGTTGAGCCATCACATTAGTCTGCCATTGTGCCGAATGCAGCTGGAATCTTATGGTGATCCCCTGGACAACTTCCAAGTGCCAGCACCTAATCCAATCAGTGAGTGCTTGGCCTGCATGCATCTGCTCATTCACATGGAGTACCACAAGAGCTAGGGCCTAGGTTATGACAGTAACTGGCTAAGAAAGGTTTATCTGCTTGTGCCTCAAAGAAATGAAACAATCATGTAGAGAATAAGTAATACTTGAATAATGTAATTTATTCTCCAGTAAACTTGTCTCTAGGCATGAACCTACAGGGCAACATTACAGAGCAGCATTATTGTTGTAACAGCTCTGAGTGAGGATGCCAAATTGTGCCCTTTGTTTGAATATTTTAACTTAAATCAATGTCAGTTTATTCTCTTCATATCATGATCCTGATCATTCTGTTGGGTTTTATTTTGTGATAATGACGATACATTAGCACATATGACGCAGTGGTGCTTATTTTGGTTCATTTAATTGTATCCTTTTTCTTTTTATTGCTAACATAATTGTTTACTTAATAAGTATAACAGGGAGAAACTAAGTTATATTGATTAGACAACTTGTGTGAACACACGTGTTCAACTAATTATCACATTACAATTGATTACTGTAAAACATAAGTGCAATATCCTCCAGCTTTTTCAGCTCCAGTTTCTATGTATCTGCACAGCAAAACAGTGAATCACAAGTTTTTTATTGTAAATCAGCCAGAGGGCTCATAATCTGAAATATATTAGTACTGAATTATGACAATTGCAAATTCTGTAAAGAAACAGCTTTGTGTTTCTACCTACTGAACTACTATATATTATTTAGATCAATCATCCTGCACTACTCAGCAAAGCACCAATCTAAACATTAAATCACAATTTTCTGTTAAGGTGTTTTGAAATCGATTTATTTGTCTATAACTGCCAGGACAGAGAAGTTAGCTCTGTGGAACTAGAGTGAAAATGTTTTTATTTTACACATGCGCGCCCCCTTGTGCTACAGAATTGTACTGATGATTTATGTTATAAGACAAACTTTCTTTTATAAGATCACAGTTGAATGCATACTTTTGCAAATAATTTTCAAGTTTATTGCAGATTAATGAAAAAATACCACTGCTACATAGTACTAAAATATCAATTTCAGAGAACTGGACACGCTGGACTCCTTTTTCAGTCTTAAAGCTAATGCTTAAAAGAATTTAATTTTGTAGGCAAACTGTTTTTCATCACAAAATCACAAAGGTATTTTCATTATTGTACATTATTTTTCTTAAATAGATAAGTTAAAGTGTTCAAGAAACTCCTTTAATACTGTTTAAAAAAATCATCCCAAGATGCAACTCAGTAAGCTGGTTGAAAAATGCCCAAAGTATGCAGAGCTGTAATTAGGGCTACTTTGTGGCTACTTAAAATTAATTACAAATGATCTTAAAATATTTTTTTATTTGTTCAAAATATTTTGGTCGCTATATAATTCTCACACATTTGTGCTATAAGTTTTGATGAATTTACTTATTGAAAGCTTATTTTAAACCATTATTTGAACATAACTGCTTTATTTTCAACAAAAATATAATTGATAGAATAATAATAAAAAACCACAAACATATCACAGTATATCATTAGTTCACAGTTCTGAATACGTAAGCAACAATATTGTGCTATAGGAATAACATATGTTAAAAAAGAGTTTCTGTACCTTACCACTGTATGGCTTTGACCCATGTTCAATTCAATTTTATTTATATAGCACTTTTTACAATGTTGCGTTGCTTCAAAGCAGCTTTTCATATAATTAAAAATAAAACACAGAAAACATATCAAATGTCAAACAAATGTAAGATGTATATTAATAAAACTAATTAGGAATACTACATTTGTAGTTGGTCTATGAATAAAGAGTGACTGAACCAATAAAAACTACATGCAAACACATTTGGACTATTTGAATAAATGGACATGCATTAGAAATACCTGTCATCACGTGCAAAGGCTCGTACCCCTGTCAGTGGTCTATGAGAGTGTAATGTATTCAGACTGCCTGCTAAAACAGTATGTACTTCTGAGACTATGCAACATCATCAATTAACATGGTAGATAATAGGTATCATATTAAGCAGGATATGCCGTTACAGCTTATATGCAGATGGCACATAGAAAGTTAACATCTTATGGGACAGGATTATAGGGATGTGCACTAATACAATAAAATGCACACAATACACAAAAGTAAAATGCATACCTACACAAAAAATGCACAATACAATTGAAATAGAACTGGAGACAAATAACAAAATAGTAGAGTCTTTAGGACTGTAATTATATTGTTTCGCTAGAATCAATATTAATATTAATTTTACAAAACCCTAAGCTAAGTTAAATGTCACCAGTCTCGCAGCCAACAAGGTGACAATGGTAAAGAACCAAAACTCCACTTATGTATTGATGGGGAATAAACCTTGGGGGAAACCAGGCTCAAACAGGTGGGCCAGTTCTCTCAGTTCTCTCATTTGTAACTTTCTTGGATATAAACAGAGAGCTGATAACAATGATTTATAATTATGTATTGATTTAAAACTGTCTGGTCTGATTTTGTATCAATATGTCAAGCAGGAATGTTACAAACAGAGATGAAACACCTGCGCTTGATTTTATCAACTGGCCAGAATTTTCAGATTGCAGGTATTGATCAGCAAAATTTTCAAGTTCAATGCTTGATAGGCAGCTAGTGCAGTGTTGACAGAACTGGGCTAATGTGGTCATACCTGTTTGTTACCGGAAGAACTCTGGTCACTGCATTTTGAACCAGCAGGAGTTTTTGTATTAGTCCTGCAGGGCAGCCACCAGGTAGGGCATTGCAATAATCAAGCCTTGATGTTGTGAATGCATTGAAAACTACACTGTTCAAAATGGTAGTTATTACAGGAAACTATTATTAAATTGCTGATGCTGAATATTAGTCACATATTAAATTTATATTAACACATATTGAACCTCAGGTGGTCATAGAGATACCATAGGTATTCTAGTCTGTTATGCGACAAAGCCCACCACAATTTTTCTTCCTTTTTGGGGCCACAACTAAAGAAGCAAATGTCCTAGAATAAGTGGTCGCCTTTATAGTTTGACCGCAGGGCGACCACATAGGGTTTAGAAAGACTGAATAGACCTCCAGCGGATATCCAGTGGTTTGAACTGGCAGCTGTATTAGCATCCACTGCATAATAAATTAAAAACTGAACCACACATCTTACTGCTCTCCCCCTGCTGCTGTTAACAGCTTCATATTAATTCTGGTTTGTCACTTTATGTTGATAATTTTATGCCAGTGGGAATATTTTGTTCAATTAAAATTTTATAGAGTCAATCCATATCCTAAATCATAAAGGAAATCATCAGAGCAGGCTGGATTATATTATGTTGCACAAGATCACATCATGTTAGTTTCAAACTTTTAATAAGCACTCAAAAACAAGACATATGATTAACGATACACATTTTATGGTTATACAAATGAATAAACTGTAAATTACAAATTACAGAAATAAGCTTTTACAGTGAAAGTTTAAAAGTTATTTTTCAAACATTAATTTGTCTAGAAAAATTGCATACCAGCCAAAGCTTTGAACCTGATAACCTGAATTTAAGTTGTTTGAGTCTTTGAGTTCCCATAAACCAACTTTTGAGGATTTGAGAGTGATTGTTAAAGCACGTATCAAGCAAAGAACCTGAATGAAAATCTTTCTTCCTGGAAAAAAGCAGATGGACCACCCTCACATCTGCCACAAGCCAAGAAGCAACAGAAATAGGTCTGGTTTACCGTCTCTGTGTTACCAGACTCTGTCTGTTTACTGCACAGGTTCTGATGGCTGCTATCTGAAGTTTGCAATCTGCCTTGACCAGGAACCCTGTAACAGACCTGAGCTGTGGCTTTACTCCCCAGAGCTGCAGGGGCCTGTGCAAAGCAACGTACATCCCACTGTGGGTGACCTGTTTCCGGCAGATGTCCCAGTTGCAGGGCCGAAGGCGATTCCACAACAAAAAGTGAAGGAGGAAGGGGTGGGGGCATGGGGGTTGCGTAAAGTGAAGCCTCTTTTTGCATGTGGTGCTGATGTTTCCGTTGGGTGCTTGCGTGTCTTCGAACAATAAAGAAAGAGCTTCTCTCTCAGCTCTTACAACTGTAATGAATTTGTTAATGCGTGCACTGTGTGTAATATTTTACTTAGTGGGACAATTATTGTTAAGAACTGCACCTGCTACTGACCTCATTCATCCACTAAAAATCACCTTTATCACCTAATTAAGTGAGCTTATAAAACGTTTTGTATAAAATAGTTCCAGGTTCTCTATTTACACAATCCCACAAACATTTGATATGTTCACTTTATGACTAAGTACAATGTGTTGCGTTCTAGATCAATCTGTTACACGTTTATACAATCTTATACTTAGTAATACAATCAATTATTAATATTTATTATTTAACAGAAACTTCAGTAACAAATTTTTCTAGTGTAGTTTCATTTTTGGAGGCCCGAAAAGTACTATGAATCTATAAATTTCATTAGACAAAATGTCAAAGCAATAGATAATTGCATGTTACTTTTAGGTACTTTAGAAACACATATACAAACCCAGTTACACACTGCTAGACTTATTTTAGAATTGCAGATGGCACTTGCACCTTTCCCCTCAAACCCAATACTCAACACAAAAAAACGGTTAAAATAACCTGTGTGTGCATGTGTATGTGGGTTTGAATATGTGGTGGACACAAATGTGTATAATGATGTTTATAACTTTGTAAACATGATTAATGTGGACACTTCCTGTGTCTTCATAAACTAAATATCTTAAAACATTTTAAATGGTTATTGTTTTGTTAAATAAAAAATGACAAAAGTTTCTTGTGAGGGTTAGGTTTTGGGGTAGGATTAAGGGTTAGAATATACAGTTTGTACAGTAAACAAAACATTACTTCTATTGAGAGTCCTCATAAAACCACATATGGCAATGTGTATGTATGTGTGTTGTGAGAGGGCTCCTGATCGAAAGGCTAGTGAGAAGTGTGCATGTGACTGGATGTGTCTGTTCTCTATAGTTCTGTCCTGTGACTGACGTGTGTGTGCATACGTGTGTGTCTGTGTTTCACTATTGTATATAAGTGGGTCATCTGCTGGGCCTATTGCCACATTTAGTAAAACTCAGGAGCCAATGAGAAATATTTGACTAAAATTTTTTTAATATTTACACTTACATTTAGACACTTTTTAAAAAAACAATTGGCAAAAGTGGCAAATACAACAAAGTATACAAAATTCATCCTGCAAGAAGAGAGAAAGAAACTGGATTTTGAAAGGAGAATTGAAATCTCTGGAGAGATGCAGCTGATCAGGCAGGGTAAAAATTATTGTTCCACCAGCCAATCCATTTTGTATTAGAAAATAGCAATTAGAATTGGACTTAAAAATAAAGTGCCAATGGGAATTGGTGAGTGGAATTTGCACACCAGTTCCCACCACGGTCATCTGGGTATGAAAGAGAGATGGCGTGCACCACTCATTCAGACTTGTTCTTCTGACCCAATCTGTGACTTTCTTTACCTGCTTCAATTTATCTTCACTTTAAAGCAGCTGGATTTTTTATGGCGGATTCAGTAGTCTCACTCCCCCTGTACAGAGAAGTGTAAAATGTAACTTCTCCCTCCAATGGCCACAATCCTAGGGACTGGGGTATTCTCATGCTAAGCCAGCATTCGTTGAGAATTTATGTTCTCACTGCGAGAACATGTCCATTGGGAGGTTGCCGTCATGGGTTTCTTTCTTTCTCTGTTAGAAGTAAAGAACCATTTGCTTCTGCTGACCTGTTCCTTCTGTTGCGGCTGCACACAAGGATACATCAGCAAGCCCTAAAGGCGATTTGGGGGAAACAATGAATGAGTATCATCCAGTTAATTTCTTTTGTTGAGATAGGCAGGCCAACATTATGGCGGCCTCACTCTCATATGCTTAACCCGTAAGAAAGATGAGTTATCAATCGCAGCATCAGAGAGTGGTCTTACATCATTTGAAATAAGTGACTCTCAGATGCCTGCATCCGAGATCTATGCTCTCCGAGGCAGACGCAGAGATGGCAGCCATGCTCTCCCTTTTGGGGCCACCTCCCTTGAAAGCTCACAGTTAGATAATTAGACAGTTAGATGGGGTCAAGAATGATACTATCAGCCATGCTCTGCCATGTTCCTTTCTTTCTGGAAGTGTACGATGAGCTCACAAAATCATGAAAGGGACCTTTTACTGCCCATACATGGTTTGTGGGTTCATCCGTCCTTACCACCCTTGATGGCAGGACTGCTGTCCTGCAGGTACATCAGGCCAAGGCACTAAAATAACTGGGTTAGGGTGGTCTCAACCTAGCACAAATGCAGAATCTGCACATGATGACTGACTGGTCAATGAAAGTCACGGTGTGGGCGCTGGGCCGGGAGATGTTAACCATGGTTGTCAAGGAGCAACATCTCTGGCTAAACCTTGCCAGTGGGATGTGAGGTGCTGAGAAAGTCTGCTTCCTTGATGCTCCCATCTTCCAGGGTGTCCTTTTTGGTGACACCATCAAAGATTTTGCTCAGTAATTCTCAACAGGGAAAAAGCAGACAGGGGCGATAAAGCACATCCTGTCTCTCAATGGCCATACCCCAGTGTACAGACCCCCAGAGACAGTCCTCTCTGTCTGTTTCTAACCAAAGTTTCTCATAGTCCGAACGGACAACACAGCAACAATGGTGTTGCTAGGGTGATACTCGCTCTCATTGTATGTCACAGCTCGCCCATCACCCCCATCTATGGAGTCAGCAGAATCTGACATCCCCCACCAGAGGCCAGACCTGTGAAACCTTCACATTCTTTGCTTTGAAGCGATGTCTTTTCAAGGACTGACGTTTATCCTGTGGGGAAGACCCACAGACATGCCCTATTTGATCCATGCAAACATTTCTACCAGTTAGGGTTTGGGGCTGGGACAAATCCAATACATTTGCGAGTCCAATAACCAATAACCTTAGAGTCCAATCGGTCTCTTTTATTGTGCTGTCCATTTGACCTCGAAGAGCTGATAGGTGTCTTGCCTGCTACAGCACCTGTCCCCCACTGGTGATAACGAGCACTCCTGACTCCTGACTTCAGTTTAGTATAGGGGCTAGGACAAGACAGATTGAACAGGACAGACAGAGGGCAAAATCTTAGGTCAGGCTCTGGCTGGATAGTTGAGCTGGTGAGGATGAGTAACAGGGGAGCCAGTAACAGGGTAACAGCCTCCTTGGTAACAGCCTCCTTGCTTTGGCATCACTGAGGGTGGGACCACTGGAACTACTAATAACTACTAAGGGGGGGGGGGGCATTCATCTTTCTGAGAGGTGATACCCTTTTCCCCTTCTCATACTGTAAGCAATTAAAGTGATGGAGAGTGGAAGATTCCATATGGGCCACCCTTTAAAGTACCTCACGATATTACAGTTAATTCACAAAAGTCTTCTCATGAAAGAATCTCTAGCTTTTCTGTCTCCCAGGATCTGAGGGGCTCATTAAGGCCATGTTAAAAATGTCCTTAAGTTCAGCATTGTTGTAATCCAGCCTTGCCACAGTTAAGAACTCCAGGAACGCCTCCTGTTGACAGAGGGACCAAAACACACTGTCCTGGGAAATACATTGAGGCACAAAGTGTAGGGGAGGAGATGGGAAGGGGAAGGTATCCATTTTACTGTCAAGTCTTCCTTTGGCCAGTTCCCTCTGTCACATTCTGGGTTTGGAGGAAGGCAGGGACTTAACAACAGAGTGATCAACATACACTATTGAAAAAGCAAAACAACAACAAAAAACAACCCAAAAGGAAAAAAAAAAATTTAGGAGAATAGTACAAATAGTAATAGAATAGATAGTACAAAGTAGTCCAAAAAATACTTTAGCAAAGAAGTAAAAAAAAACTTAATACACAGAACATTTAAATAATCTATATTTTTTTTACATGTGTATTTCATGTTTACCAATGTATCTACAATACTTTCTTAAGGTTTTGTAGATATTTTAAAATGTTATACAATTACATAAGAATAATAAAATGTTTTTACTGATTGCATGCAATGAAATAGAGCAGATAAAGGTGTCAGGATCCTGGCTCCTGTTTTGAGCTTTTCTTGATTATCTTGCCAGGATCCTGACATCCCCTGTGTTCTATGTCAGAACATGTGTTTGGATCCCGACTCTTAGTTCTTGTTTCTTGGAGTCGGGATCTAAACTCCTGCTCTGGGTCCTTGTTTTCTGTGGAAGCACATAGCCTCGTTTTTGTTTACATTCGCCATGTGCTCTCCGGTCTCGTGTCTTGGCTCCGCCCCTTGTTTATTGTTTGTCCCTGTCTTGTTTCTATTTAATGCCCTTGTGTTTTCTGTCTTGTGCCGGTTCGTTTCTCTTGTTTGTCGGACTTAGCCGATTCCTGTCTAATCGGATTGAGGTTGGTCTTTTGTCGGTCTCTTTCCGTGCTTCTGTTCCGTGTTGTTCCCGGTTTTAGTTTCGTTTTTGCTCCGGGTTGTTCCGAGTTTTTCAGTTCTATTCAAACTCGTTTTGCCTTATTTTAATAATAATAATAAAAGACTTTTCTGTTAAAACGCTGTCTGCGACTGGGTTCGTTTCCCGTGACCCTGACATAAGGTGCCATTAAAATGTTTTAGAATAAAACAAAACCCAACATTTATAAAGATACAAACTGTTTTACATTCAAAAAAGGATTCACAATCATTGTGAAATAATCACAGAAAAACGAGGGTCTGGGAACACTTTTTTTAAATTTGCATTATTATTGTTTCATTCATTCATTCGTGTTTATCTCTCCTTTCTTGCTACATACATTCCAAAATTATTTGTTTTTTAATCCCGAGTTTCTCTCACCACAGTCCCTGTGACTGTAGTATGTGTATGTGTAAGGATTACAAAACAATTAACAAATTTTGTAAACCTGCTATAAAATGAGATTTATTTTGAAAATTGCTGCAGCCAAAAAACATCTGAATTGAAAATGTTTCTCTTCAGGTATATACAGCCAACATTACTCTAAGTGTAACCAATGATTAAGTTTGAAAATAATATGTTGTCTTAATTATATCACCTTCACTAATTAAAAAGTTTCTTTATTCATATAGTGCATTCACAATTTTCAGACACCCTTCAATTTTTCAATTATTTTGTAGCCCAATACTACAATTGTTTAAAAAAAATTCTTATTAATCAACACTCAGTATCTCATTATGGCAAAGTGAACTCAGAATTCAGAGCAAAAAAAAAAAAAAGAACAATAGAAAAACTAAAATATCACAATCACCTTTCTATTTTGATTAACTTTCAATGCAGTTATTCTATCAATTTTTTGTTGATTTTGTAAGTAAATAAATTATAAATATATAACAGTATAATAAATAATTAGTCATTTGTACTGTAATACATTTAATGTATTAATTGTAAATTAAATAGCCCTCACCTCACAACCTTGATAAAATTCTGTATAGTAGCTGTATGGTACCTGTTGTAACGGAACTCAGACACAACACACGGATGTTAATATAATCCAACAGGAGTGTTTTGACAACAGAGGTAATTATGAAACAGGTGAGTATATATATTGATGTAATGTCCAAACGTATAGCAGGAGTGGATATGGAGCATTGCTGTATGTTGTTACCAGGTCTGGAGAATGGGGTGATGGGGGTCCAGGAGCTGGTGTGGGATATGGAGGAGATTGCTGGAGCACAACCAAACACAAAGGGACCACAAGGGAGACGACGGATATAGCGTAATCCAATATCAGGTATGTAGACAGACATGGAGTCGAATCTAATTCCAACATGGAGACCAGACAATGTGACTGAGGAAAATGTTTGCTCACAGACACCTCCAGACGGGCAGGCACAGACACCTCCAGACGGGCAGGCACAGACACCTCCAGACGGGCAGGCACAGACACCTCCAGACGGGCAGGCACAGACACCTCCAGACGGGCAGGCACAGACACCTCCAGACGGGCAGGCACAGACACCTCCAGACGGGCAGGCACAGACACCTCCAGCAAGGCAGGCACAGACACCTCCAGACGGGCAGGCACAGACACCTCCAGACGGGCAGGCACAGACACCTCCAGGCAAAAGACACTCCAGACGGGCAGGCACAGACACCTCAGACGGGCAGGCACAGACACCTCCAGACGGGCAGGCACAGACACCTCCAGACGGGCAGGCACAGACACCTCCAGACGGGCAGGCACAGACACCTCCAGACGGGCAGGCACAGACACCTCCAGACGGGCAGGCACAGACACCTCCAGACGGGCAGGCACAGACACCTCCAACGGGCAGGCACAGACACCTCCAGGCAGGCAGGCACAGACACCTCCAACGGCAGGCACAGAACCCAAGGCAGCACAGACACCTCAGAGGGCAGGCACAGACACCTCCAGACGGGCAGGCACAGACACCTCCAGACGGGCAGGCACAGACACCTCCAGACGGGCAGGCACAGACACCTCCAGACGGGCAGGCACAGACACCTCCAGACGGGCAGGCACAGACACCTCCAGACGGGCAGGCACAGACACCTCCAGACGGGCAGGCACAGACACCTCCAGACGGGCAGGCACAGACACCTCCAGACGGGCAGGCACAGACACCTCCAGACGGGCAGGCACAGACACCTCCAGACGGGCAGGCACAGACACCTCCAGACGGGCAGGCACAGACACCTCCAGACGGGCAGGCACAGACACCTCCAGACGGGCAGGCACAGACACCTCCAGACGGGCAGGCACAGACACCTCCAGACGGGCAGGCACAGACACCTCCAGACGGGCAGGCACAGACACCTCCAGACGGGCAGGCACAGACACCTCCAGACGGGCAGGCACAGACACAGGAGGAAGAGCAGACTTTCCCTTTCTTCCTCCTGGATCAAGTGACGATCACATCTGGCAGTGTTACTGCATGCGCAGCTGGCTCTAGGACGGACTCCACCACCGACTCAACAAAAACCAAAACCCAAGGAACACAAAACCCAAGGACAGACCCTCTGGAGCTGGACCCTGATGGGACTGTGAGGAGACGGGAAGAGGACTCGCAGAAGAAGCTTCCTGCTCCTCCTCACGACGGCACAAAAATGGATCCCAAAATGGTAAAAAGACCAGCCAATTCCACTCCTGCAACGGTGGAGGGTGGTTGAGGCCAGCCATGAGGTAGGAACCGACAAGGGGCTCTGGCATGTCTTTCTTTGTCATGTCCAACTCCACGGTGTACTGTAAGAGGGTCTAGTACCACTAGAAGTACAGTACCATTCTTCTTTAATGAGCTGTCTCTAGATTTTGTGTTCAAAAGCTGTCTGCTATTGGGTTCACTCCTTGTGACCGTGACATAACGAACTGGCCAGAATTGAACCCAGCAGCAGACAGCTTTTGAACACAAAATCTAGACTCGATCTGTTAACAGAGAAAGAATGAGGCAGATTTTAGCCCTCTCAGTGGGGAAACGATGCAGTTGCATCTCTAGGGTGAGCGAGCATTGGAGGAGAATACCATTGCATTCCTCTACCAAGCCAGAGTAGGGCGCTGGATTGACCATGGGGCTGGCAACATAGGCCAGACCAGGTGAGGAAGTGACAGGAGGAGAAGCCGGTGTTGGTATCACAGTGGCAGTGGTTGGAGAACTGAGAACACAGCATAGTAAATCAACCAGCTCCTGGAACGGATTGACTCCTTTTGGATTCATGGCGGTCTGGTCTTCTGTAATGGAACTCAGACTCAACACGTGGACGTTAGTATAATCCAGCAGGAGTGTTTATTGACAACAGAGGTAATTATGAAACAGGCGAGTATGTATATTAATGTAATGTCCAAATCTATAGCAGGAGCAGATATGGAGCGTTGCTGTATGTTGTTACCAGGTCTGGAGAATGGGGTGATGGTGATGGGAGTCCATCACCAAGGGAAACACCGAACACAAGGAAGACGATGGAGATAGCATAATCCAATATCAGGTATGTAGACAGGCATGGAGAAGAGTCTAATTCCAACATGGAAAGCAGACAATGTGAGGGAAGTGTTCGCGCCTATAGTGGTGCTAATGATGTGATGACGATCAGGTGTGATTGTTGACTGGGGGTGGAGCCTGGTGTTTCCATGACACTTGTATGGTACCATTCTGTATGGTCTGTATGGTAACAACAATCTAAAAATACAAAAGCTATGTTTAGATTCAACACCAGCACAATTTAAAAACTTTAAAAAATTAGCTTATCACTCTAGCTTGATGAAGCACATTATGTACATTATAGATTACACCTGCTCTGGTGATGCATTTCAGTGAAGCACAACATAATATTGCATACATTGAACAAAGTCAGTTTGAAGTTTGAATCAAGGTTTGTTTGCACAAATCTTTTTTAACGTATTTTTTAACGTTTTGTAACGTTTGGCTGCAGTCATATTTTAAAAAGGTTTACCAGCGCCATCTGTTGGCAATACAACACTGGATCATTAAACAATACCCATGGATAAGCGAAAGGCACACATTTTGTCAACCTGGTGAAATTTGGCTTGGATGGCTTTAGTTAAATTTACGTTAATTTTGATGACTGTGCAAATAAACTACAAGATGTTTACATGGTGGATGGAAAAACCTGGAGAGCAATCAGACTGCCAGGAAAATCTGTTTCTCTTTGGAATAACAATGAATCTAGGCATACCAAATACTATCCAGTTACATAATGCTTTATGCATGTCACGTGTTAAATATTAAGCAAATTACTGTATGCAGTTATTTAATATGTTAGAAAGGTAATGATTAAACTGCAGGGAAATTGTAAGGACCTATGCTCAGCACTGAAGTTAGGTCAAATAGTAGTAAAATGATTTCCAGCTTTAGGTGAGCCCTGAAAGCTGCAAGAAACAAGCATACTTTAGCAAAGTTTATAAGTTTAAGAATATCTAGATAGACAGAAACAAAGACAGCTATATACGTATATATAGTGAATGATAGCCTAAACGCTCATTTCGGTGCACGAAATGAGCGTTTCTCATTTCTGGCGGGGTCAAAACGCCAGAACAAGAAGTTAAATTTAAGTATTTAACTTAAATTTTTGTTAAAGTTAAATACAGTCATCAATTAGGCTATCATTCACTATATATACGTATATAGCTGTCTTTGTGTCTGTCTATCTAGCTATTCTTAAACTTATAAACTTTGCTAAAGTATGCTTGTTTCTTGCAGCTTTTAGGGCTCACCTAAAGCTGGAAATCATTTTGAATATACCTAACTTCAGTGCTGAGCATAGGTCCTTACAATTTCCCTGCAGTTTAATCATTACCTTTCTAACATATTAAATAACTGCATACAGTAATTTGCTTAATATTTAACACGTGACATGCATAAAGCATTATGTAACTGGATAGTATTTGGTATGCCTAGATTCATTGTTATTCCAAAGAGAAACAGATTTTCCTGGCAGTCTGATTGCTCTCCAGGTTTTTCCATCCACCATGTAAACATCTTGTAGTTTATTTGCACAGTCATCAAAATTAACGTAAATTTAACTAAAGCCATCCAAGCCAAAAGGTAGAGTGATAAGCTAATTTTTTAAAGTTTTTAAATTGTGCTGGTGTTGAATCTAAACATAGCTTTTGTATTTTTAGATTGTTGTTACCATACAGACCATACAGAATGGTACCATACAAGTGTCATGGAAACACCAGGCTCCACCCCCAGTCAACAATCACATCTGACTTCTAATCATCACACCTGATCGTTAAAAATCACACCCTATGAATGCCTGTGTATATTTGTAACATTTTTGCAACATTTTGGATATATGGATATTTAATCTCAATTTTAACAATACAGAGAGATTAAAGTAATATATCTAAGCAATTAAAACTAAAGAGGGAATTTTCTGTAAAATGTAAATCCACAAAATGCAAATTCTAACTGAGGCAAAAGTTAGGACACCCTCACACGTATTCCCTCTTAAAATGGCTCAAATCACACACAGGTGTATCACATCAGGTGCATATAATTAGTAGATCGTTACTCAGCATTTTGAATGAGGCTTGCCCTATCTAAACCTCAGACATTTAGTTTGGTGTGCTCCTGACTGTAGAAGTGAGAGTGAGTACCATGGTGAGAGCAAAAGAGCTGTCAGAGGCCTTCAGAAAAACAAAAATTGTAGCATCCTATGGGTCTGGTAAGGGATTTTAAAAGATCTCAAAAGATTTTGTAATCAGCCATTCCACTGTCCGGAAGATCATCTACAAGTGGAGGGCTTTCAAAACAACTGCCAACATGCCCAGGTCTGGTCGCCCCAGCAAATTCACCCCAAGAGTAGACAGCAAGATGCCAAAAGAGGTTTCCAAAACCCCTAAAATGTCATCTTGGGACCTACAGCAGGCTCTGGTTACTGTTGATGTAAAAGTGCATGCCTCTAGAATCAGAAAGAGACTGCACAAGTTTAACTTGCATGGGAGGTGTGCAAGGAGGAAACCTTTGCTCACTGAGAGAGCAAAAGTGTTCAACAGCATATGCTTTCACAGGGTGTCCTAATTTTTCACATGTCTGTGTATAAAATACTTTTTTTTGCCTGCCTCTCTGCTTGCTTTTTTTGTTTGTTTTGTAGTTGATTATGTATGAACATTCTTGTCATAGCTGAAAAACAAAATTACAGTAAAAACAGTAACTGAAGAGATGGCGTATTTGTTCCCTTTCAGTCAGACACGTTCAAAGTTATGTCAACGTAAATAAAATAAACAAAATTTGTTTGTCAAGGGTGGAAGAGACACTTGGCTATCTCTTCCTCTGAATGGATTTGTTGTGAAGGAAACTTGATGTGCGCTCCAGGTCATGTAGAGTTACCTCTAGCCTGGTGAGCAAGCCTTATGCAGCAGTGAGTCAGGCTAGTGCATTACTGTACACTATGGTAGTGTAGTGCCAGGCTGACCTGCTAATGGACCTGGATCAAAACAAGGGGTTGGGCATGAGAACTTTGCCAGACCACAGATCTTGCCCTCCACACCACCAAGCAGCCCATGCTATCAGCCACTCTATCTGCTTGTTAAGCCTGGCATTCCAAACACTTCTGAGACCAAACACTATTTCAAATGACACTAATAGACTCTCATTATATCCTATAAAACTATTGAAAAATCACAATCCTAATGTTTATCTCCAAACCGAAATCCCATAGGGCTAGACAGTGAATCTTTTTTTATGAATTGTAAAATATTGGTGTCCGAAATATCGTGAGGCTGGAGCCGGTAGTGTATATCGTGAGTTTATAAAAGATATAAATAAATATTTCTTATCAAGTCTGTTGAGAGTTCAACATTTAAGTTAACGTTTTCAGTTAAATATTTCAGTTAATTGTTGATAGTTTAAGTTTACTTTGGAGAATATGTCTAAATATCCCAATTTAAGATAGTTATGTATTTGAAACCAACATGCATTTTTTATAGAAACAGAAACTTAACTAATAGTTATTGAGATACTAACAACTTCAATGTGTGCCTCTCATATATGTTTAATTACAATTCACTAAATTAAAAAATATCCTATACATAAACATAAAGGCTGCTGGCATACTCCATATAATGGACGTTTTAGGTACTGACAACACTGTTCAGCCTGACATCACAGGACCTTAATAGGATTAGTTTATAGTATTAAGCTCCTTCTGGGCTTTATGTCAGGAATAGAACAATAAGAAGTGGAGCAGTGCCCCGATATAAGGTTCATTCTATCTTCTCATCATTACTTCTCCAGGGAACTCGCATTCAAAGGCTGCTTTAAGGTAAGAATGTACATCTGTATAGATACTCCTTAGTTTAAACATCTCTTTTAGTTAATTCTTGTCATGACAAGGTTGGGACGTATATACTAATACTGAAAGAAAAAAGGCATACATAACAAAATTGGTGAAAATTATAATGTACAAACTAAACAAATCAGACAGTAACAGAATTTACTGTTAAGCTTACCTTTAAATAAGAACATTTATGCAATTTCTGTTTTATTCAATTGCCTTAAAGTGTACCACTCTCCGCATTGAAACATGGTTTGTTTATGAATTAAGATAAACATTGTTAAAACCATATATACTTGGGGCCACAATTCTGATTTTCTTATAGACATAACAGTATGACTGTGTAAAGCTGTCGATAATAAATTAAGGAATTGCAACTTAAATTCCATCACCTTAATCTTATAATTGTTTTTTCAGTGTAGTGAAATCTTTAGATTCAATACAGATTGCCTCAATAAATTATTTTTAAACTCTTTGGTCAAATGAACAAGTACATTACTTTCTGGATGCATTATTTCTAATAGAGCATATGTTTTGTCTGCTTTACATTATGCTTTGCATTTGCATTGCAGTGATGATGTTTATTTGCTGTAGGATTGAAAGGATTGTAGATGTCACATCACACATCAGAATGAGTAGGAGGAGAAGAAACAGTCGCAGGAGGAAAAGCTCCAGTAGCAGTAAACGTGAGTGTTGACCTCTGTGTGGCTTCTGGGCCATTCATAGAGGATAATCCTCTAAGCACTGTCTGAGTCACACTTAGCCCATGCCTGCTGCTCACAGCCAAGACACGGGCAGAAACAGGTGCAGGATTAGGGGATGTCTGTTTTCATCACACAAAACAAGTATAAGACCTTTGGTGTCTGTTATTATTATAAAATTGACTAGAAATGTAAATTAAAAAAGAAAATAGTTATTTCTACAAAATTACAGCTGTGTTATGGTAAAATCCTTAAAGCCCTTGGATTGGCCCCAAACCATATTTGGACGCATAAAAATTAAATCTTGTTTCTGAAGATTTTGATTAATCACAAACATCATTAATGTTTATTAATGAGCACCACATTTGATGTCTGATAGGAGCTTATTTAGTTACTAAGAAACTATACCATTCAGTGTATACAGCAAAAGACTGAAATGTATACATCAGTTATAGTCAATATGTATATAATATTATACATTGGAGGCATACATACATACAAAGAAGGCTACAAGCAAACACACGCTACCTGATTGCTGCAGGGGAAGGAAATGATTAACAGTTTAATCCCACTGTTAACCAACCTAAAGCTTCAAGTGGGTGAGTTTACCACTAGAAAGCTACAAATGGAGGATCAGTTCAGTAGGTTTATAAGGGGGCAGTGACTGGGGAGACAGTCACATAGCAAGAGCACATATACTTTACAGCAAAGAGAGCTATACCAAATGTCTGGGGGCAATTATATTGAAAGTGCTGGAAAAATACTATGTGTCAGGCATATATGTATATATATTAGGCCACCATTAGATTTCAAAATAAATTATAAAAATTATAAAATCATTAAAAAATTATATAAAATATCTCTTAAACCTACAGTTAATGGAATGGAATGGAGCCCTACTTCTAACCTAAAGACTTCAGGATAGTCTCCCCAAAGGAGTTCAAGATGTGTTTAGTGCCAAGGGAGGTCACACACTAAATAGGGCCTACTGACTTTTGCCTAAGGAAGCAATTTTGTTCTGGAAATTGTTTTGTGTGTGTATACAGATTTCCTGTATTTTCTGTTTGTATCTTAAAGCTAAAAATCCATCTCTGTGTGAAACTAAATTGCAGATAACTTTACATTTCTGTACATCTTTTAAAATCAAATGAAGTTAAACTGACATTTCCTGGGGAATCGGACCTGACAGCTTAAATTGTAATTATTATTATCAATTAACTGTTGTGAATACGGGTAAGGTAAGCAGACCGTTTTAAATAATGATCTGTTATGCAATTGCTTAATAACTGATTTTTGTTTATTTTTATTAAAAAAGTTACAGATTGCAGCTTTAGTAAAGAGGAAACTGAAAAAATGGATGGTAATTAAAATTCATCTAGCAAGGGAGAGTCCCTGTCCTTGGGACTGTGAGGTGGAAAATTTCCTCTATATTAATTCCTTTATATATGCTACTGTTTAAAAGTTTTGAAACAGTTACTCATTTTTCATTCATATTATTTTCAAACTGTTAGAATAATACTACACTCATCTAAACTAATCTATGAAATAACACAAATGTAACTTTGGGAATTATGTTGTGACAAAAGGACATTTTGGCATCTTCAGTGTAGCCACCCACTGCAAACAATGAACTCAGAATTGTCTCCACCTACCTCAGTTGAGAGCCCTGCATACCTCCAGCCTAGGAGGTAGCCTAGCAAACCCTTGCTTGGACTAATGGGAGCAAGGCAATTGGGGGAACGGTGTATATACGCAATCTTGGCCATGTCTGTACCGTAGTATCCAGCCCCAGTGGAGCTGGGTGTGTGAAGATGAACTAAAGGGGATATACCTCTGCCATATGGACTCCACCACTCCCCAAGCCTCTTTCCCTATCTTGACAGGATAGCTGCACCCAGATTCGCATGCCCTGGGAGGTACATTGCTCTGATGGAGAGCAGGGCAGGATTAAACAGGGATGCGAGCACACGTTTAAATGGGGATGCGAACACAGCCCTTTCTGGTGATTTATATAAGAGACCACTGTGTTGTTGTCTGTACGGACTATTGGCCATACTATTGGTATGAACATATTGGCCCTTGAAACGTGGACGAAAGTGTTTCAATGCCTCGAGTGAGAGCCAAGGTTGCAAACCGGTGTCTGAACCACATAATAAGGGTAACTCTTACCATCCTTAACAGATGGTTTTTGGGATGAAAATTGTTTTTCTTTTGCCAGAACTGACATGGTCTCATATGCAGTAGACCCAAAGTAATCACACTGGCTGCTGTTGCCATGAGGCCTAACAGCTTCTGAATCTGGAGAACCTAGCCAAATACTGCTCACTATGGAGCATTTTTAGGTCAGTTTGCATTTGCAATTGTATTTACTATTTATGGGTGTAACAGTTGGGACACAAATCAAATACAAATGCAAATTGTTTGCATTTTCGTTTACGCAAATGTACAATGTGTGCCAAATTTCAAATGAAAACACAAAGTCCATTTGCAATTGCATTTCCTATGTCTTACACGTAACACCCTGGTCATATTTAAACTGCAATAGTAATTACCTGTTTGCAATTTCATTTTCTCTGTGTCGCATACTGAGTGTGCCAAAACTCAAAAGCAAACACAATTCTCTTTGCATTTGCATTTACAATGCCTACACACAAACCTGTCAATCGGTGTTAAGGGTAAGACTATACTATGGGGTGTAATCCTGTGTTTTGGCAATATCTTGATGTAAAAATATGCATCCTTTAGCTCTATCATGACAAACCAGTCCTCGGACTGAATTTGGCACACAATCTGTTTATGTCAACTCGAATCTGTATCTCCACAGAGACAGATTCAAATAATGTAGGTCTGAAATCAGATCTGCGTTCTTCTTGGCTACTATAAAATGACAGCTGTAAAAGCCCATATCTCTCCAAGGAGGGGGAACATGTTCCATAGCAGTTTGCAGAGAGTCTCAAGCTCTTTGGTCACACCTGCTGCTGCTCTCCTAACACCAAAGTCCGAAGAATGCTGTTGAAACATGGAGGACGAGAGGCAAACTAAATTCTGTATCCTCTCTCTACTGTATTCAATAGCCATAGGGATAGACTGGGGGACATCGGGATAAAATTCCATGCTGCCAGAAACTCTGAGAGAGGTATTATCCTCTCTACCTGCTTGGTATCCTAAATCAGAGAATTGGCAGGAGATCTCTCCATCTTCCAACAATCCAATAATTTTCTAAAGAATGAAATCAAGTCCTGTCCTATGTTTTTTCTTTATTCCAGAAGCCGTTTTAGCTGTTTTTTTATGCATCATCATAGAGAAGAAAAGACAGTCGCAACAAGTGGAACTGTATTGTAAATTTGATTCTTTGAGACTGATATCTCTGCCTTTTCTGCTTCACTCTACAGTCACATTTGTAACCATCAAGTTGGCAGAGAAACCTTACTGCCTACCTTGTTGTCTCAGCAACAATTTATGATTATGTCAGAGTTTGTTGGAAAATCGCAAAGAAAAACACCCTGCACAAATATTGTAAGAATCTACAAAACAGATAAAACTGAGCCCATGTGTTGGCAAGGTAAACTTATACACTGTTGGTCTACAGATTAAAAGGAAGTGACAAATCCAACAATAGTGTATACCTAATAATGCCAATAACAATATTGAAAATATTAACCATGCAAGACGGTATGGGTTACTAATGTCAATCACCATTGCACATTTGTTTTGGTCTTAGTGAAGCAGCAGTTTCCTTTATGTCTGTCACTTGGCATTGTGTCAATGACATCACTAGCTGTTCACCTTTGAAAGCCTAATCATCACCAATCTTTTAAGGCCAATGAAAATTGGTGAATGGAATTTTCATGCCAGTCTTCACTGAAGATATCCGGGTATAAGGGAGGGGCCGGCTTCAATCCATTCATTGAGGCTTGACCTTTGGAGCCAAAGAAATGTGTTCATGTTCTCTCACCTCTCATCAAATTGTGAAGATTTTACAGTTACTGTGTTTAACAACATGATATACATAACAGATATACCAACATATTGGACCACAGCTACACCACAATAGGGGATGCATAGCATTCTGTTCCCAGAGCAGCTTTGGGTCTCTGTGATGACTGCCTGGTTCATCTTCTCCTGACCACAGACAGAGCTAAAATCTGCCTAGCCTGTAGTTGCCAAGTCCTGTTGTAGGACTCACTTAACATACAACAACAAATCGTGGTTTACAGTCAAACTGACACAGCACAAAGTCTTATATAATCAGGCCAAAAATACGATGACAAAGGAGCTAAGAGAAGCTACTCTGAAAAGCTGAAGAACCGTTTTTGGCCAATGACCCTGCATCTGTGTGGAAAGGCCTGAAAGACATCACAAACTACAAGACATCATCTCCTCAATCTGTGGGCAGTCAACAACTGGCTGATGACCTGAACAACTTCTATTGTTGTTTTGAAAAGCAGAATCTCACCTCTAACACCAGTTCCAACCCTCTCTCTGGTAAAGATACCTCACTTGCCCCTTTTTGATACTCAACCTGCACTTAGGATCTGCAAAGAGGATGTTTGCCAGCTTTTCCGCAAACAACAGACCAGAAAAGCACCAGGCACAGACAGTGTCTCACCCACTTGTCTGAAAGTCTGTACAGATCAGCTGTCACCCAGCCTTACTAAGATCTTCAACAGATCTCTGGAGCAGTGTGAAGTCCCTTATGCTTCAAATGGTCCACCATCATTCCAATTCCAAAGAAATGCAGGATCACAGGGCTAAATGACTATTGACCTGTTGCCCTGATATCTGTGGTCATGAAGTCATTTGAAAGACTGGTATTGGCCCACCTGAAGGACATAACTGGTCCCTTTTCAAGATCCCCTTCAGGCACGGCAGATGTTCCTCCACCTCCTCCTTTGCAGACACCTCTTCTGTGCTGATACCCACTTCAGCAAAAGAGCAGTTTCTCATTTCCTGGTTCATACCTCATGCAGTGGCATTTCTCACCTTCACTTAGTAAGAGGTCAGAAGCCCAGGTAAATGTGGCATTGCGGGGTATGCGGCTACCACAGGTTGGTAGAGCACGCCCAGTGGGCTTTAAACCCTGGTGCACCCCCCCCCATGGGTTATAGTTCCCCAGCCATTCCACCACCCCAGGTCAGGGAAGCCTCTGCTCTGCTGCCCAGCCATGAGGCATCAACCTCAGGCATGACAAATCCAGTTTCCCATTGATGCCATTGGCATGGTGCCTGGGTGCGTGGTTTTACTCCCCAGCCTGTTGGCACCTCAGGACAATCCGTCCCAATTAGAGTTGCTAACTTCTTAGACATGCTAACTGCTATTCTTGCCCTGAGGCTGTGGATGTTGATACAGGGCAAACAATTTGCCTGCACGAACAACAGGACAACAGTATTACACATCATATGGCAGGATGGTGTATGGTTATGTCGCATGTCTACTCCGCCTGTTACTTCCTTCTGTGGAGTCAGCAGACATTAAAGTGTGTACAGCTTGCTTAGCACAATCCCCCTCCACTGGGGGGAAACAATGACACTGGGCCCAGTACTTGAGATATGTATTCTCCACTGCTCAATTTCCCTGTCGTTGTACCCTGTGTCTTCCCCTCAGCAGAGATACTCTCTGCCTAGGCCTCCCCCTTTATGTAGGATGTGGTCTCTGTAGTGTTCTCCACTCATTAAGAAAGGAAAACGTGTTCCAGGACCTATTTTATATATTTAAGTGACAGTTTTGTGACCCTGTGACGAAACCCAGTGGGGTTTCGTATAGGGACCTCTAATGTTGTCATCGACATAGCATCAAGTGTCTTACTGAAAGGGAATGTCTCAGCTCCTCTTATACCCAGCTATCCAAGACAGAGATTGGTATGCAAATTCCATTCACAAATTTTCATTCACCTTTTCTAATAATAATAATATAGGTGATTGGGCTCCCAGGGGTAAACCTCTAATGTTGTCATTGACACAACATCTCATTCCTACTATCAGGGAATAGAGGTTACAGTCGTAACCAAGACTGTAATTCAAAGCAACTCCAAAATTAAGTGTCTAAAGGGATTTCACACTCAAAATAGTTAACCCTGGATCATTCTAAATTACTAAAGTGTAAAACATTACTCTGCTTCTCAGAGTAAACAAGTACTCTGTCCTTCTCGGACTTAACACCCCAAGAGAAGCCCTTTGAAATATATGGAGTCACATGGAATTATTTTATGAAGCTTTGGTGAACCTTGAAAGGTACAGGCACCATGCACTACCAGTGTAAATACAAAAACAATTAAACATTTTTTTAACAAGCTGAAGGGCAAAGTAGGGGATTTTGGAACAACATGGCTATCGCTTTAAACACAATTTCTTGTTACAGCATTATATTTTTAGAGCAGTTTAATACAAAATATGCAAATTACATTTCTAAGAATCTGGCACATGTATTTTTAAGTAGATCTTTAGATGTATGCGACGCTATAATTTTTTTGTATTCATATTTTTTCTGTTTTGTTTTCTTTCTGTACAGAAAACATCTCTCCATATTATGTTCAAAAGTGCACTAAGACATTGGTGGACACTGTGGCTCACGGGGAGGAAACTGCAGAAAAGGGAGAAATTGATTCTCTTTGTAAAGAGAACTTTTTGTCAGAGTCTAAAGATGAGAAAGAGACTGAATCTTTAACCATGAAGAAAAAAAGCAGGCAAGGGAGTTATGAAGATCTTTCTAAAGACAAAAAGAAAAAGTCCAGTGTCTCAGAACCAGCAGAAAGACATTTAGGGTTAAAAATCACTCATTCTGTGACAGTGGACGATTTTGGACTGTCCCCCAGAGTTGTACTTGAGCAATGCCATGAGACTTCTGTAAGAGGAAATATTACTTGTGTGATAACAATCATGACCAGTGAATTTAATTGCATGACTCCGACTATGAAAGTTGAGATCAATGAAGTAGGGACATCAGATAATTCAGATATCACAACAACAGTTATTTTTCAAAATAACAAAGAGGAAGGAGGAGAGATTCATTTTAGAAGTCAAAATGAGAAGCATCAAAACCACAAAAATGACCACCTATACTCATGGAACAAACATGGAACAGATTATCAGAATATTTGCTATAAGATGAGCATCACAGAGCTGAGTGCTGAGTTGAAAGATGGTACCAAAAGACAAAGTTCATGGGATTCTTCTCTTGAGGATGTGGACTGCCATAAAAGTTGTTGTAAAAATAACTTTTGTTTAGGAAACACAGATGACCAGACTGACACTGATTTTACACAGGTTGATGGATCTTCTTGTTGTTCATCAGCCTCCAATTTCTGGCAAACAGCTCAAAAACAGCTGTCTCTGCCTTCCAGTCTCAGTAATGAGGCATTATGGGACACTTTTTCCCCAGATGAATTTGTTGATGGGAAGAGTAATATGCTGGATGACCTTGCAGAAGATGTTGCATTGTGTTGGATCAGTCCCAGTGGAAATTTAATTGATCATAATGAGTCTTTGCACCACAAGGTACCCTCAGATTTTGTCAAAGAATGTGTTTGCCAGGATTTGTTAGATGAAGTACACAGAATAAGTTATACTATTTGCTGTGATCATCTATATAACTCAAGTCCTCAGGAACATGTATTCATGAATCCTGGAGTTTTAACAAGGAGATCCTCTTTTACTAAATACTTCAGCCACAATTATGAAAGGAATACACACTTACGCAGTAACAGCACTTGCATACTAGAAACTAAAGCTCATAATTTAAGATACATGGATATACCACCCAAAAGACGAAATACTTTCCCTGTGGTATATTGTTTGAGTCAGGGCCGAGAAAACATTCCTTCATATGGAGAATCATTTTCCTCTGGTACTCTTTCTTCATTATTCATGCAATCCTTTCCTTCTCAAGCAGAAAGAATGGGTAGTTTCAAAATGGAAAGCGAAAGACCATTTAGGTTTGAGACCTGCCATTGTTCCAGCAGCTATATTCCAAGCTTAACAAATGGTCTGAACACTTTTGATCCTGAATGTAAGGTTTGCAGTGCATTTAAAATTCCATTTTATTTACCGAGGCCAGATAAGATTCCAGAGAAGGTCTTGTTTAGGGACAAACAATTTCATGAGTCAACACATCAAGATGAGGATATAATGATTCAAAATACTGCAATATTTGTGTATGGAGCAGATCAAGAGAAAAAGTCAGCAGGCCACTTTGAGCAAAATGGGGTGACTGAAAATAGCTGTGACACAGTGATGGTGGAGATGGATCAGCCAAATTCTAAAGATGACACCATAGACAGCCAACTTGCTATCCACGTCATCCCACCTTTATCAGGCAACTCTGAAGAACTCATCAATAAAGAACTGTTCCACAAACTCAAACACAATGCATGGGAGGACAATGAAGCTGAAGCACCACAGAAACAAACAGGTTCAATAATGAAAATAACCACTGGGGACTTCAAGCAGAGTTTTCATCATGTAAACTATATCAAATCAACTGGTAAAGAAATTTTACATGAACATCAAATGGATGCCTTGAGTACAGCAAGCAGGTTGCCTGCTGGACTTCCGATACAGGAGATGGACTTGGAAAGTGTCAGAGAAGCTGAGGTAAAGATACAGGGCTTTTTACAGGCACAAAAGCACACAAACTCTGCACATTTTCTTTTAGAAGAAAACAATAAGTCAACTGTACACATGAACACTTCTATTCAGCATGCTGAAGAACCTTTAACAATACAGCTGACAAAGGAAAACAATAAGGAAATGGCAAACATACCAACAGACAAGGTTTTCAACCAAACAAATGAAGCTTTGAATAAAACAAGCACAGACATCTGTTGGACACCCAAACTTTATCAAAATGAAGACAGATGTGACAGATCTGCCAGTGAATGGCAAAGTGGCTCAAAAAGTAAGCATTCAAATATTTATACACATAATATTTACAACAGAATTAATAATCTTATCAAAATGTTTTAATAGATTTTGTTTTTGACATCAAGGCTGTGTATCTAAACACTTGAATTGTTTGCTGTAAATTGCAAATAATGTGAAACTAACTAATTTAAAGAGAAATTAGGAACCAAAATGGTTACATTTATTTATTATTTTATGTCATGTTAATAATTTTCCATGTTTGGTTCATGGTGGTAATACATTTTAACTTTTGGTTTTTATGGACAGTTTTGTTTACCAATATTTTATTCCATAATAGATAAAATACATAAAATTTAATGTATACATAAAATATACTTACAGGAAAAATAAAAATGTATTTAGTATCCACTTAATGGCCATCCACTTGATGGTTGTCGTTAAGCAAAAACAATTTTTGGACCAGTGTTGTAAAACATTGTATCTATGTTTTGTTGGCTCTGGCTTTAAAATGTTGCTGTACTTAGGCAGATTCGTTTTGAATTATTTTATCATTCATAGATTTATTGGAGGTCAAAGAGCACCTCAGATGTCCAGCAGATTCCATTTATAAAAATTCAGAGGAAAATTTAGATCACTGGGCAAGGAGACGTAAGCAGTTCAAGGACAGCAAACAGTGGACTTCTGCAGGAGGAAGCTCCATAACTAGCAACATCACAGAGGAATCAGGTGATGATAAACTATCAAATAGTTTTATTATATTTGTCATGTTTAAATTGACTGAGAAGGTTGTTGTGTGGTCATATGATCAGGATCGATGAATAATGTGATAATTGTTATGTGGTTCCTGCCTCAAAGTATGACATTATAGCTGAGCTCTCACCTTCTATGGAGCATTTTTGCACACAATTTTAAAAAGGAATTGCAAATTGCATTTACAATTGTGTTTTCTATTTGTGGGTGTAAAAGTTTGACACAAGTCAAATGCAAATGCAATTGTTTGGATTTTCGTTTACACAAACTTACAATGTCGAAATTTCAAATGAAAACACAAAGTCCATTTGCAGTTGCATTTCCCATGTCTTACGAGTTATGACCCTGTCATATTTAATTTGCAACAGCAATTACTCATTTGCTATTTCATTTCCTTGGCGTCACTCTGCCAAAACTCAAAAGCAATTGTGAATTTTTGTAGCATTATCCTTTCTGATGCCTTACACACAAACCTGTCAGTCAGTGTCAGGGGTGGACTATACTATGGACTGTGTTTGTATTGGGAAGTGACACAACTCACAGTTGACAACCAGAAGGGGAAATGTCAGGAACAGACGATTGTGCTGAATGCTTAAAGGGTCTACTTAAGGCTAACTAAATATTTTCCCTTAATTTCTTAAATGTTCCCTTAAGTTTTATTATGCGTTGCTACAAAGTACTTAATAAAGGTTAAACTGTTAAGTTAAACTTTAATTGAATTTAATAATCTCTGAACACAGCTCCCTTAAGCCTCAAACACAATGGCGGATTTCATGTTAACAGAAGAGGAATACAAGAACATTTTCAGAGGAAGAAATTGTTAAATTGTGTAAAACCATGCACACTTCTTTGATGTTACAGTATATTCAGGCAGTCACATAATCATTTTGGCTTAAATGAAACACCACTTTTCCCTTATTACACTTTCCCTGATTCCTTTTAATGGTGTTTTATTTTTGTTGTAACAGTGTCAATACTCTATGCTAATAATAGGTGGCAGTAAGTGCACCATTTAGGATGCAAATTCCCATGTTAAAGGAATAAAAACTTTGCAGCTAACACAATAGAGGAAAACAGTGTCGGTGATCACTAGTGATTCATTTATATGTTCCCATTAGTGGTGTAAATGTTTATCGTAGTACTTGAGTAGTAGTAGTGACCCTTTTGGTGTGTGTGACATGAATAAATATAC
Source organism: Chromobotia macracanthus (assembly GCA_036877525.1). Lineage (NCBI taxonomy): Eukaryota > Metazoa > Chordata > Actinopteri > Cypriniformes > Botiidae > Chromobotia > Chromobotia macracanthus. The sequence goes on along the minus strand of JAZGTH010000031.1, from coordinate 3,204,069 downwards.
AGTACGATGTGTTTATTAAGACTGTTTGAGTAGCTGTATGTGTGTGAGAAACAGTTTAAACTGAATCTATTTTTGTTATTCAGACACAATAAACTCTGAGGACACTTCAATGGACATGTCAGTTCGAGATATTGAGGACAGAGGATTTTACACAGAGACATTTCACTTTGCACCATGGATATACCATGGAGATGACATAAGCCAGAATGAAAGTCCACACAGTCTCCAACGCACTCAACCAGCAAGTGGGTTCATAGCATTTTAAGAGGAATATTTTAATTATTGGATGAGGATGTAATAAGGATGTAATTTACCATGTTTAAAGACTGTATTATATTTTTTAGTACGTGAACGGACAGTAAAAATAAGAAAAGGCATCGGGGAGTATCCATGGGGTTTCAGAATTCAGTACTCCAAACCCATTGTGGTTACAGAAGTGGATACAAGTAAGACCATTTTTGTGAAAACATACACTTTTACCCATGCCCAACTGTATGTTGCCTTGGCACAAAAATAGTGTGTTGATTTAGAAAAAATGGGTAAAAATTGAATAAGACAGTGGCATATGGTCATAGTATAGTATCTAATTAAGAATTAGATAAGGGCCCATAAGTTTTAAATGCCTTACTGCCACAGATACAGTCATTTAAAAACAGTTGTATATTTGTCATAAAAGTTTAATAATTAGACCTAAAACATTAGTCCAGCAACTATGTTTTTGACAAAAATATTTGGTAACACTTTGGGGAACAATTCACACTTTTAAAAAGTTGCTTAGTAGCTTGAATATTGGCTGTTAATTAATACTTGAAAAGCACATATTAATGCCTTATTCTGCATGACCACATCCTTTAATCCTACCTCATACCTACACTTGAACACTGCAACAACTACCATACTAATTATTAATAAGCAGTAAATTAGGATTTTATTAAGGCTAAATTAGTAGTTAATGGTAATTATGTGTTCCCATTCTGTCACTCACTCAACATTTCCTCTAACAGAGTAAATTTCTATAGGTATCATCATAGGTATCGTCTTTTTGTGCATGTGCCTCTGGTTAAGGTTGGTACCTCTGCCTCAGATGTTTGGGTCATGCTGAGGCGGCGTTCACTGAGGGTGAGAACATGTCCAATGGGACGTTGCTCATTAGGCCGGTCTGTAAACAAGGATGTGGTTCTTAACTGATTGGATATATTGTGGCTTTGGGTTTTTTACCTTGTGAGTTCCCTTCTGATGAACCCTGGACATCAGCACATTTATCTGCCTGAAGTCCGGCAGAGGGGCTCCGCCACTGGATCTGCCATCCTTGGCTACCTTGCTGGTTTGCTCTTTGACAGAGCGTCACATTCATCGTCATATGTAGTGACTGCCTTTGGTGATCCTACAGCATGGTTTCCCTATCGGTAAACCTTTGTCTTTCCCTAGACGGTCATATTCGTCATGGCCTATAATCTGAGTGGTTCTCCCTACGGTAGTTCCCCACTTGTAGGTGTAAATAAATAAACTGAATAAAAAAATTGAATTGAAGTCCATCAATGTCCACATATGATCACCCCTTTGGTAGGTTGTTGTCTCCTCAAGAGGAGAAGTTCACTATTGTAATGCATTTGACAAGCAAATTTTCTGCTATGACCTTGTAGAAGCTTTATAATGCCATCTCTTCAGAACAGTTAGCTTCTCACTTTCAATGCGTTGAAGGTTATGGATTCCATGACGACTTGCTAGATTTGCTGGCAGCTGCACCACCTGAGTGGCTTAGTATAGGAATCCTTAGTGTCATTACATCAACACTACATCAAGTAAGTGACAGAAAGGGAACATCAGGGAACAAAGGTTACACCAAATATTCTTGTTATGTTCGAAGTTTACTAAGTTTTGCCTTTCAGTGGCTATATGGATTATTTTTTGTCTTTGTAAGCTGTAATAACACAGCTCAGTACTTACTTTAAAAAATCTATATCAATCTTATGAAATTGGACAACACATTGATAAAAAAATATGCTTTCTAAAGTATTTATTTTTTTCTTTCTAAATATATAATATTAAAATATTATTTAATATAGAAATAAAAGTATATAGTATAGAAAAACAAAATTATTGTTATTATTATTATGCATTTCTTAGTAATCATTGTTATTTGATCATCTTTTTAGATGGCGCAGCAGAGGAGGCAGGGCTGCAAGTTGGAGATTATGTCCTGGCAGTAAATGGCACTGATGTTACTAGTATACCACACTCAGAAGCAGCTGACCTGGCACGGCAAGGTAGAGCAGACACTCAGACACAGAGCTGTTCTCATAACCTTTTATCAAGTTGCACATCCCTAATTACTTAACTGGTAATGCATTGCTTGTTTTGGACACATGCACAGCACGAATGAAAGTAGCTCGTAGAGCATAGAACTAATAATGCAAGGTCATAGTTTTGACATGTCCGGCACACAGATGTCATATAAAATACAAACAGTTTATTAAAGATTTAGATTGTATTGGATTGCTAGATGGTATATTTTGTGATATTTGTTGTGTAATTTTTTATTTGGTTTCTTGTTTGATTAATAAAGGCCCAGACCTTTTAACCCTGACCATTGGGTCTGATATTGGCCAAATGCCTAACACTCCACGACCAGCATGCAGAGGTTACTTGCATAAGCGAACTCAATCCAGTTTGCTAAAGGGCTGGAGAAAGAGGTGGTTTGTGCTCAAGCATGACTGCTGCCTCTATTACTACAAAAACAAGCGTGTGAGTTAATTATTCTGTTTTATGATGACAGTTTGCATATTCAGGTTTTTCAGGTTAACAAAATTGAAAGTTTTTTCTTTTCATTTACAGGATGAGGGAAAGAGTCGAGCTCTGTCTGCATTGAGTCTTGAAGGGGCAGTGGTGGAGGTTGACACCACTTTGGGAAAGCCATTTGTGTTCAAATGCTGTCCTGTTTCCAGAAACAGAGTTTACTACTTCTGTGCTACATCAAACCAAGAAATGAAAAGGTGACAAAATACAATGCATTTAATAAATAAGTTATTGTACAATAACTGGGTTAGATTTTATATAATCCTAGTTACTTAGATTTGATCATATTTGTTTACTGATTTATTTAGTATTTTATGTAGTATTTCTATCAATGGCCATAGCTAGAACAAATGAGTGTCTTATATTTGATTTGATGTTGACAAAACTTTACAAGAAAATGCTATCTCATACAACTTAAAACAATTGAGGATAACACAAACGTAGTAAAAGTCTATGGTTTACTTCTACCAACAAACCAGTGCTTAGATCAAAATGAAAAATCCAGCTGTCAAAGCATATAATAATAATGCAACTAATAATTTAATTTGAGCTCAATGTGGGTTTATTATTAGTAATATAGTGATAGGAAAGAGATAAAACACATTACTTATGCACAATGTCATACACAGTGTACACAGCCAATCAGTGAGCAGTGTCAGGTCATCTGCCTGCTGAAAGTTTACAGATTATTAGGGGCCCAAATGCTTAAAGTTAGATTTTGCAATTTTTCAGTTTAAGTTAAGTTTATTTATATAGCGCTTACTTAACAGTTGCATTTCTTTAAAGCAGCTTTACATATAAAAATAAAACACAGAAAACAGAAAAAATATCAAACATAATGCAAAACAGAATACATGGTATTTTGGCAAATTGTAATTGTTCATTATGATATGTATATTAATAAAACTAATTAGGAATACTAGATTTGTAGTTGGTTTATGAATAAAGAGCTCTGCTCTTAGCAAGATATGCTGTTACAGCTTACATGGAGTGCACAGAAAGGAGGTAACATTTTATGGGATTTGCAATAATACCAAAAATACTTGAACATTATACAAATAAAGGGAATGGGAGACAAACAAATAGTGCAATAGTAGAGTATTTAGGGCTGTAATTAGATCATTAGGCTAGAAGCAACATTAACAATTTACAAAATCTAAGCTAAGCTAAGTTAAATGCAGTCTCCCAGTAAGCAATCCAGGGTGACAGTGACAAGGAACCAAAACTCCAATTATGTGTAAATGGAGAAAAAAACCTTGTGAGAAACCAGGCTTAGCAGGGAGGGCCAGTTTTCCCTTGGCATGTTAAAGCTGCAGTCTGTAACTGTGTTGGTTAAAAGAAAGGCTCAGATTAACAATTTATACATTTATATGGATATAAAACTATCGATCCAATTTAGTGATATGTCAGAAAATGAGATAAGGGATATTTTAACAAAGATTGGGGTAGGGCCGTAATGTTAAAGACAGACTGAGAAATGTTTCAACAGAGATAGTGATAATGGCATAATGTTACTGATTACAGCTCTAACAGCAAACTGCTGTTTTAAGACAGAATGTATGCTGATGTAAAGAATCTAACTGATGTGGAGTCTAACTGAGAAGAAAGTGTGTCACTTAAAACAGTTTAAAATAGTCCTCTTAAATTTAGTCACTTTAGATATATCACTTTAGAGACATTGATATAGTCCTCAATTATTTTTGGAGTGAAATGCATGTGACAACTATGCATCATCTTCTAAATAGCACCAGATGGCAATGGTACCATAGTGCTTGGACCTGCCATCACTGCTTACAGCTATATTTTGCTTTTGTGTTTTTAAATAAACACTGTCTCCATAACCAGTTTGTTAATCCTTGTCACCATTATTGAGGTTTGTATGAGTGGTGATGTCTAAGTGTGTCAAAGATTCTGTTTACTTTACCCAGTACTTGCACATCACAGTGCTCTTTTTAGCACCACAGCTGCTTAATAGTGCTTACACAAATCATTGTCAACATTAACCTCAGAATGACTTTGTCTTTACGTGATTTTATTACAGACAGCCAAATATCATGAAAACAGTTATTCAGCTGATGTAGTTCTTCATCAAACTCTTTTTCAATGCACATGTTTTTAATGAAATACTATTGCAATTGCAGAAAGAGAAATTCATTTTATGAATGTCAAGGGTCAAGTGACCAACTAAAGGAAACACTAACCACCATAACAAAAGGTTTTGGTCAAACAAAACCTTTTTACAGTGTGCTTAATTGATTTAAGTTAGCATCACTCAAAGCATTAAATAATGTGCTGTTGTATTGTCTGCAATGAAATACAAGTCAAAGTAAATTTAGAAATCACTGCTTTCTTTTTTTAGTTGTGTTTTCCATACTGTCCCAACTTTTTCTGATTTGGGGTTGTATTACAATTTGTGAGTCCACAAATCTCAAAAGATTTCAGAAAGAAGAGCTTCCTATAAATGAGATGCACAGACCTATTGAAAGGTGTTTTTGTTCAATATGTCCAACCAGTTTTATAGTCCTTCATTGGCCATATTCAAATGCAATGTGTCCATCAAGTCAGTCCTTGAGCAATTAATCTTGGTCCAGAGGGACTGTCACTGCTGGTGTTTTGTAGCGGACATACTGACATACCAAAAATCATCAGCTAAATAACAAAAATCTACACAAAAGTAATATTTCTTACATGTCCATTCCTTAGGTGGTTGGAGGCTATGAGTAGAGCTGTTCATCCCATTACTCAGGTAACTATTACTCCTCACATGCCTATTATTTGCTGTGGCATCATACACACCTAGGCACTGAATTTATAATAGTGTATTTAGTATTTTCTATGCTTGATGAGCAGAATTAACTAATCCTGTGCCACCCAGTAATGTTTATGGCAAAGCTGCAGATATCAAAAGCTTAAATTATATTACGTTATTTTAATCTCAATGTACTTTTTATTCTTTCTTAAAAAGGCTGGTTGATTTAATTGACCCATACATGTTAATTAATACATTAACTATCAAACATGTACTAACATGTTATTAATGCTGCCTCCACTCGTAGTTAAGGATAGCTGATTATTTCATAATTAGTTAATGCCTTCAATAATCATAAGTATATGTTGAATTAAGTATTAATTTAGGTATTAGTACATGATTATTTATGCACTTTTATTTTAAAGCGTTACCTTTAATATCTCATTCTAAAGATAATTTAGAAGTAGACATCACAGTTATACAGCCTACACAATACAAGGTGGCAGAAAAAAGTGCTAACAGTATTAAATGAAGGAACATGGGTGAGATCTATGGAATATGGAAAAAATTATTGTGCCTTTGGATGCCATAATCGAAATGCAAAAAGATTGGTTTGCATGTTTATAGAATACTGTCGTCAAAAACTTCCTAAACACTGACGTTTAAACTTGCAAGCTATTGATGAAGCATTGATGTTTTGTGTCCTTGACAATGGCTAGGCAGTACGTCAGCCCATAGTACACAAAACCCATTCAACAAATGTCAGTATCAATATCAGTATTCAATGTCAAAGACATGACCACAAAGTACAAAATTATATGCATCAAGAGATTTGAATGCCTTGAGCTTTTCCTTCGTATAGTCACAGGGTTTTTCTGACAAGGTAATGTCAGAAAATTGCAGTAATTTCAGCCGTTTAGTTGGATCCTTCATCTACAGGCCCAACTGTGAGTACAGGTTAGGAAACTTCACCTGATTACTAGGGGTAACTTATTAGTCTGCAAAAGGCATCCAGGTGATCTAT